>CM067842.1:691711981-692961981 GCA_034509565.1 Triticum monococcum
TTTGGTTGACTTGCCCGATGATCGGCAAGCCATAGAAAATAAATGGATCTTCAAGAGGAAGACGGACGCTGATAGTAGTGTTACTATCTACAAAGCTAGAATTGTCGCAAAAGGTTTTCGACAAGTTCAAGGTGTTGACTACGATGAGATTTTCTCACTCGTATCTATGCTTAAGTCTGTCCGAATCATGTTAGCAATTGCCGCATTTTATGAAATCTGGCAAATGGATAAACAAAACTGCATTCCTTAATGGATTTGCTAAAGAAGAGTTGTATACGATGCAACTAGAAGGTTTTGTCGATCCTAAAGGTGTTAACTAAATATGCAAGCTCCAGCGATCTATCTGTGGACTGGTGCAAACATCTCGGAGTTGGAATATACGCTTTGATGAGTTGATCAAAGCATATAGTTTTATATAGACTTGCGGTGAAGCCTGTATTTACGAGAAAGTGAGTGGGAGCACTACAGCATTTCTGATAAGTATATGTGAATGACATATTGTTGATCGGAAATAATGTAGAATTATTCTGTAAAGCATAAAAGGAGTGTTTGAAAGGAGTTTTTTAAAGAAAGACTTCGGTAAAGCTGCTTACATATTGAGCTTCAAAATCTATAGAGATAGATCAAGACGCTTGATAAGTTTTTCAATAAGTACATACCTTGACAAGATTTTGAAGTAGTTCAAAATGGAACAGTCAAAGAAAAAGTTTCTGGCCTGTGTTACAAGGTGTGAAGTTGAGTAAAGACTCAAAGCCCGACCACGGCAGAAGATAGAAAGAGAATGAAAGTCATTCCCTATGCCTCATTCATAGGTTCTATAAAGTATGCCATGCTGTGTACCAGATCTATTGTATACCCTGCACTGATTTGGCAAGGGAGTACAATAGTGATCTAGGAGTAGATCACTGGACAGCGGTCAGAATTATCCTTAGTGAAATAAGGATATGTTTCTCGATTATGGACGTGACAAAAAGGTTCGTCGTAAAGGGTTACGTCGATGCAAGTTTTTGACACTGATCCAGATGAATCTAAAGTCTCAATCTGGATACATATTGAAAGTGGGAGCAATTAGCAAGAGTAGCTCCATGCAGAGCATTATAGACATAGAATTTTGCAAAATACTTAATGATCTGAATGTGACAGACCCGTTGACTAAAATTATCTCACAAGCAAAACATGACCACACCTTAGTACTCTTTGGGTGTTAATCACATAGAGATGTGAACTAGATTACTGACTCTAGTAAACCCTTTGAGTGTTGGTCACATGACGATGTGAACTATGGGTGTTAATCACATGGTGATGTGAACTATTGCTACTAAATCACATGGCGATGTGAACTAGATTATTGACTCTAGTGCAAGTGGGAGACTGAAGGAAATATGCCCTAGAGGCAATAATAAAGTTATTATTTATTTCCTTATATCATGATAAATGTTTATTATTCATGCTAGAATTGTATTAACCGGAAACATAATACATGTGTGAATACATAGACAAACAGAGTGTCACCAGTATGCCTCTACTTGACTAGCTCGTTAATCAAAGATGGTTATGTTTCCTAACCATGGAAAAAAGAGTTGTTATTTGATTAACGAGGTCACATCATTAGTTGAATGATCTGATTGACATGACCCATTCCATTAGCTTAGCACACGATCGTTTAGTATGTTGCTATTGCTTTCTTCATGACTTATACATGTTCCTATGACTATGAGATTATGCAACTCCCGTTTGCCGGAGGAACACTTTGGGTGCTACCAAACGTCACAACATAACTGGGTGATTATAAAGGAGCATTACAGGTGTCTCCAAAGGTAGATGTTGGGTTGGCATATTTCGAGATTAGGATTTGTCACTCCGATTGTCGGAGAGGTATCTCTGGGCCCTCTCGGTAATGCACATCACTTAAGCCTTGCAAGCATTGCAACTAATGAGTTAGTTGTGGGATGATGTATTACAGAACGAGTAAAGAGACTTGCCGGTAACGAGATTGAACTAGGTATTGGATACCGACGATTGAATCTCGGGCAAGTAACATACCGATGACAAAGGGAACAACGTATGTTGTTATGCGGTCTGACCGATAAAGATCTTCATAGAATATGTAGGAGCCAATATGGGCATCCAGGTCCCGCTATTGGTTATTGACCGGAGACGTGTCTCGGTCATGTCTACATTGTTCTCGAACCGTAGGGTCCGCACGCTTAAGGTTTCGATGACAGTTATATTATGAGTTTATGAGTTTTGATGTACCGAAGGAGTTCGGAGTCCCGGATGAGATTGGGGACATGACGAGGAGTCTCGAAATGGTCGAGACATAAAGATCGATATATTTTACGACTATATTCAGACATCGGAAAGGTTCCGAGTGATTCGTGTATTTTTCGGAGTACCGGGTAGTTACGGGAGAGGTAATGGGCCTTGATGGGCTTTAGTGGGAAGAGGAAAAGGCTGCTGCGCCCCCCCTCCCCTTTGGTCCGAATTGGACTAGGGAAAAGGGGGCCGGCCACCTCTCCTTCTCCTCCTATTCCTTCTCCCTTCCTCCCCTTTTGGTGGACTCCTACTAGGACTTGGAGTCCTAGTAGGACTCCCTATCCTGGCCGCACCTTTGCCTTGGCCGGCCTCCTCCTTCTCCATCCTTTATATACAGGGGCAGGGGACACCCCATAGACACACAAGTTGATCATTGTTGATCGTTCCTTAGCCGTGTGTGGTGCCCCCCGCCACCAAATTCCACCTCGGTCATATCGTTGTAGAGCTTAGGCGAAGCCCTGCGTCGGTAGAACATCAAGATTGTCACCACGCCGTCGTGCTGACAAAACTCTTCCTCGACGCTTTGCTGGATCGAAGCCCGAGGATCGTCATCGAGCTGAACGTGTGCTAAGAACTCGGAGGTGCCGGAGTAACGGTTCTTGGATCGGTCGGATCGGGAAGAAGACGTACGACTACTTCCTCTACGTTGTGTGATCGCTTCCGCAGTCGGTCTGCGTTGGTACGTAGACAACACTCTCCCCTCTCGTTGCTATGCATCACCATGATCTTGCGTGTGCGTAGGAATTTTTTTGAAATTACTACGTTCCCCAACAGTTTAGAGGGGGGGTGAGTATTTATATAGGTGAGGGGGAGGGTTTGCTTGGGGGAGGGGGCAAGAAAAAGAGAAGGAGAAGGAGTCCTAAAAAAACAAACGGAGTCCAACTAGGACTCCTATAGGGCGGCAGCGACGGCTTCCTGCCTGCGCGCGGCGCGCTAGGGCGGCGCGGCGGCATGGCTGGCCGGCCTGCTGGGCCTTTGGCCCAGGGGCGCTGCGGGAATTTTTTTAACGATTTCGCGCACAGAAAAAACAAGGAAAAGAAATCTAAACGAACTCCAAAACTCTCAAAGTAAATTTTCCCCCACTCCTAAAAATGAGTCGAACAAAACAAACTTTTCTCGGGACCTAGAATGCAAATTTTTGAAAACGCGTATTTTTCCCTATCCAAAAAAGGCAAATAAACTCCGACAAATCCAATGATCCTCTTTTCAAAATTTGAGAAAACTCAAATATGAAAATGAGGAAATCTCCAACTCTCTCGGAGGGTCCTTGAGTTGCGTGAAATTTCTAGGATCGACAAAATGCAAGAAAATATGATATGCATGATGATCTAGTGTATAACATTCCAAATTGAAAATTTGGGATGTTACAAACCTACCCCCTTAAGATGAATCTCGCCCTTGAGATTCGGGTTGGCTAGAAAATAGGTGAGGGTGGTCCTTGAGCAAATCTTCTTCTCTCTCCCACATGGCTTCATCCTCTGAGTGGTGGTTCCACTGAACTTTGCAAAACTTGATAACCTTGCTGCGGGTAACTCTGCTGGCATACTCGAGAATCTTGACTGGTTTCTCTTCATACGTTAAGTCATCCTTCAACTGAATCGCTTCTAGCGGTACTGTATCTCTTAGCGGTACCTCTGCCATCTCGGCGTGACATTTCTTCAGCTGAGAAACATGGAATACGTCATGAACTCCTGACATTCCCTCTGGTAATTCCCTGATATGCGACTTCTCCCATACGTTGCAAGATCTTATATGGTCCAACGAAACGCGGTGCTAATTTTCCCTTAACTCCAAAGTGCTTAACTCCTCGAAGTGGGGATACTCAGAGATACACTCTGTCTCTAGTTTCGTAAGCTGTCTCCTTGCGTTTAGAATCCGCGTAGCTCTTCTGCCTAGACTGGGCTACCTTGAGCCTATCGCGAATCAATTTCACCTTCTGTCCAGACTCTTTAATCAAATCGGGTCCAAACAACTGACGGTCTCCAACTTCGTCCCATGACAACGGTGTCCTGCACCTCCTTCTGTACAAAGCTTCGAAAGGTGCCATCTTCAGACTGGTTTGGTAACTGTTGTTATAAGAAAACTCCGCATACGGCAAGTTATCGTCCCAACTAGATCCATAATCTAGTGCACAAGCTCTCAGCATATCCTCCAAAATCTGATTGACTCTCTCGGTCTGTCCATCTGTCTGTGGATGAAAAGCGGTGCTGAACTCTAGCCGGGTTCCCAAAGTTTCATGCAACTGATTCCAAAACTTTGAGGTAAATTGGGTTCCTCTGTCTGATACAATAATCCTCGGAACTCCATGCAAACAAATGATCTTAGTCATGCATATCTTTGCCAACTTGGCACTGGTGTAAGTGGTCTTGACTGGAATGAAATGTGCTACCTTCGTCAAATGATCAACTACTACCGATATCAAGTCATATCCTGCTTTCGTCCTGGGTAGTCCTGTGATAAAATACATGCCTATCTTATCCCACTTCCATTCGGGTATCGGCAATGGTTGTAACAATCCGGCTGGCTTCTGATGCTCTGCTTTTACTCTATGACATACGTCACAAACTGCTACATATGCTGCAATATCCTTCTTCATTCTGGTCCACCAGAATGTTTCCTTTAAATCCAAATACATCTTGGTATTTCCTGGGTGAATCGAATATGGTGAATCATGTGCCTCTTGTAGAATCAACTTCCTGATCTCCGGGTCATTTGGCACATAAACACGGTCCTCAAACCATAGGGTATCGTGCTCATCCTCACGAAATCCCTTTGCTTTTCCTTTGCTTAGTTTCTCCTTTATAGCAGCAATCTCCTTGTCAGATTTCTGAGCCTCTCTGATTTTATCCATGAATGTTGACTGAATCTCCAATGCTGCTACATAGCCTTTCGGAACTATCTCTAGACTTAGTTCACGAAGGTTTTCTGCTAACTCCCGGGGTATTTCCTTCGTTATTAACGTATTGACATGGCTCTTGCGGCTCAATGCGTCAGCTACTACATTAGCTTTACCGGGATGGTAATGCAATCTCATATCATAATCCTTGATGACCTCCAACCATCTCCTTTATCTGAGATTCAACTCCTTCTGCGTGAAAATGTACTTCAAACTCTTGTGATCCGTGTACACCTCACAATGATTTCCAATGAGGAAATGGCTCCATGTCTTCAATGCATGTACTACGGCTGCTAACTCCAAATCATGTGTGGCATAATTCAACTCATGAGGCTTTAGTTGTCGTGAAGCATACGAAACAACTCTCCCTTCCTGCATAAGCACAGCTCCAAGTCCTCGACGTGAAGCGTCGCAATATACCTCATAATCCTTGGTCTGATCTGGCAAAATCAACACTGGTGAGGTAACCAAATGTTTCTTCAACTCCTGAAAACTAGCCTCACACTCCTCAGTCCATTTGAACTTAGTATCCTTCTTCAACAACTCCGTCATAGGCTTTGCAATCTTTGAAAAGTTCTCAATAAATCTCCGGTAGTATCCTGCGAGTCCAAGAAAACTCCGGATCTCTCCAACTGTCGTTGGTGCTTCCCATTCGGTTACGGTCTCAACCTTGGCGGGGTCAACTGCTATCCCTTCTTCGGATATAACGTGTCCGAGGAATACTACTTCCTTCAACCAAAACTCACATTTGCTAAATTTGGCATATAATTGATGTTCCCTTAGTTTCTCCAAAACTAAACGCAAATGTTCCTTATGCTCTTCTTCATTCTTTGAATAAACCAGGATATCATCAATGAACACTACGACGAACTTATCCAAAAACGCCATAAACACTTTGTTCATCAGGTTCATAAAATAGGCAGGCGCGTTAGTCAATCCAAATGACATAACGGTATACTCATACAATCCATATCTTGTGGTGAATGCTGTCTTAGGAATATCCTGTTCTCGAATCTTCAACTGGTGGTACCCTGATTGCAAATTGATCTTGGAAAACACTTTAGCTCCTTGCAAACGATCAAACAGATCATTTATCATTGGCAGTGGGTACTTGTTCTTGATGGTTACTTCGTTCAGTCCACGGTAATCAACAACCATCCTTAATGATCCATCCTTCTTCTCCACTAGTAGTACGGGTGATCCCCAAGGCGAAGAACTTGGGCGAATGTAACCTTTCTCCAATAACTCCTTAATCTGATTCTTAATTTCTACCAAATCCTTTGCTGGCATCCGGTATGGTCTCTTTGATATTGGGCCTGTACCTGGCAACAACTCAATCAAAAACTCAATGTCTCTATCCGGTGGCATGCCTAGCAATTCTTCAGGAAATACATCAGGAAAATCCTTTACCACTAGTACTTCCTCCTGCACTACTCCTGTTAGGCAATTTACTTGTGTCCTATTTGGCACATGCCGGGATACATACTTGATCCTTCTTCCTTCCGGCGTTGTAAGAAAAATTGACTTACTAGCACAATCGATGTTTCCTCTATACATCGTCAGTCAATCCATACCGAGAATTACATCCAAACCTTGGGATTCCAGAATAATCAAATCTGTTGGGAAAACATGCCTTCCTATGCTTAATGGCACTTGAAAGCATCCTTGACTGGCCATGTACTCTGCTCCTGGCGAACTTACTAGCATAGGTGTTTTAAGAATCCTAGTGGGCAGGCTATATTTTTCCACAAATCCCCTTGATATGTATGAATGTGATGCACCAGTATCGAAAAGAACGAGTGCGGTAAATGACTTAACCAAGATCTTACCAATTAGTGCATCAGGCTGATCTTCAACCTCCTCCACGCTAACGTGGTTCACCTGTCCCCTATTGAAAGGGTTCGGCTTCTTCCCTGAGCTTCCATTGCCATTTCCATTATGGCCTTCAGGACATTCATTGGCATAATGTCCGGTCTTGGAACACTTGAAACAGGTGACTTGACTCAGGTCTCTCTTGGTTGGGGTTGATGGGGTGGTACGGTTCTGGCCGTTGCTTCCTCCATTCCCATTACCATTCTTGCGGCCATTGTGGTTGTGCGAACTACCTCCTCCATGGGTATGCTGAAACTGAAATCCCGATTTAGGGGTAAAACGGGGCTTCTGCTAGGCTCCAGAGTTATACTTCCCCTGTCCATACTTCCTCTTATGGTTCTCAATCTGCTGTTGCTTCCTTCAATCATGATGGCACGATCTACCAACTCCTGGTAGTTGTTGAAACTTGCTACCATCAACTGCATGCTTAACTCATCATTCAGTCCTTCCAGAAACTTCTCCTGCTTAGTTGCATCCGTAGCAACGTCATCTGGGGCATAACGTGCTAATTTGCTGAAGTCATCAACATACTGGCCAACTGTCCTTCCTCCTTGGCGTAAGTTGCGAAACTCACGCTTCTTCATGGTCATAGCTCCTGCTGAAACGTGTGCAGTGCGGAAAGCTTGCTGAAACTGATCCCATGTGACAGTGTCAACTGGGAAGGTGGCTGTGAAATTCTCCCACCATGCTGCTGCGGGTCCTTCTAACTGATGTGCGGCAAACTTCACCTTCTCACCATCTGTGCATCCTGCAGTGGTCAACTCCCTTCCTATCTTGCGGAGCCAATCATCTGCTACTATCGGCTCGGTGCTACTAGAAAACACCAGCGGATTCAGCCTAAGGAAACGGGCTAAGTGGTCAACTAGGGGTGGTGGTGGTGGTGGGTTGTTGTTGTTGTTCTGCTGGTTCTAAACTAACATCTGCATCAATTGATTTTGCTGCTGGATCAACTGAGTGAGCTCCGGTGGAAATCCATTGTCACGTCTCGGAGGCATCTGAGGGTTTAGAAAAGAAGAGAAATAAGAATAGAATGAGGTCTAAAGAGAAAACACTACCCCAAATGCACATGAGCAAATGCACACAAAATAACTTCATTCAATCAAACAAGGGCTTACAATTGATCTAGCTATCGCAAAAGTGCTCAGACTATAGTGTTTACATGGGGGAAATACTATTAATATTTGGTGGTCATCTAAAAATTTGAACCGGTGGAAGACTCCATGATGTCCGCTCCAGCTTCGTCTTCAAAGTCGGGTTCACTTGGATCCGAATCGGTGTCGTCGATGATGATGTAGTTGTCCGGACATGCGACGTACATGTCTTCCTTCCTGGATGCTAACTCCCTCTTGAGTTCTTCAATTTCTTGCTTAAGATCACAGTTGTGTCTTGCTAGAGCTACGATCTCATCCATGTAGTCCTTGCGTGTAGCCTTCAGTTCTCCTTCTAGCTCGATGATCCTTGTCTTTGCATTCTTCAACTCTATCATATCATTGCACATCTGGTTCTCGTGGCGTCGAATGTGCTGATTTAACTCCTGGATGAAAGCTGCAATGGATCTATCCTTCTTCAGGCAAAGTGGCGTTGAAGGTTCCCGTGAAACTTGGTAATCCAATGTTTAGGTACTTGGTGACTTCCTTCAAGTGAAATCCAAAAGGTGTGCCTTCATCCGGTTGAGCGTACTTAATCTTCGCGTCCTTCATCCTAAAGAGTAGAAAATATGAGGAGTAAGAAAATGAGGAGAGAATAGTGATCTATGGCTTTAACTTAGTTGTCGTGTCCTACAATGAGCGTGTGCTCTGATACCATCTCTGTAGCGACCCGACCCGAATGGATCAAGTCTACTGTGCTCCGGTGTCATCCTTGGATCAGTAATGCTGACACCACACAGTAGTTCGAAGAATTTATAGCAGAGTGGCAATCCCACACTTATTACATCGATGTCTCAAAAGAGAACCTATTTCAATAATATGGCTTAAGGCCATCTAGTATCGATAACAGCGGAAGACTTGGAAGGTAAATGGGTCCATCAACTCCAACGGCATCACTGAGTATAGAACCACGTCCTAAAAGCACCTTAATCGTCGTCTGAAAAGTCTGCAACATTAACGTTGCAGCCCGAAACGGGTCAGCACATGGAATATGCTGGCAAAGTAACACATAGAGAGTAATGGAATGAAACAGCTATACTATATGCATATTTGGCTGGTGGAAAGCTCTATGGTTACTATTTTGCGTAAAGCCAATTTTTCCCTACTGCAAAGGAATAAATTTATTTAACTATCATGGTGGTTGTTAAACATTGAGAATGGTTGACAGCATTCTCAATCCCAATTAAAAGTAATCATTAATAACCCAACAATATTAATTAGAAGTAACATGTTGAGATTCACATGATATTCAAGTACTAGATACTCAAGATGTCCATAACCGGGGTCACGGCTAATCATGATTAGTTTATTACACTCTGCAGAGGTTTGCGCACTTTTCCCCACAAGACTCGATCGCCTCCGTTGGATTTCTCGCACTACTGGTGTTTGAGAAACGGATGACCGAGACACAGTCTTTCAGAAGCGCTAGCACCTTACGATGGATAGACCGGTACACCTACTTTCCCCTACATCTGCTAGCCTACCCTGTAAGAGTTCGCACGACTTAGTCAACTATGCGAGAGCCCATAATGGCTTGTGGCTGCACATGTTAGTATTTAGCATGAAAGATCTTATGATCCCTTTGAGCCTGGGTGGCGGTCCAAAATAAAACAGGCAAGTCCTGATAGACATCAGGTGCCTCAATCCACCCAGATGTGTGTTTAAGTTGCCACCTTAGATAAACCATTAAAATTATCAATCTCACATCTGTCATGGATATCACTCACCCAATCCACGTCTACTAGCATAGCATGGCATAATAAGCAAATGTAGAAGTAACTCCCAAAGGTTTCATAATAAACAGGTAATAGGTACTACCTCATCTACTTCCCACCCCACAATTTAATTAGATCCTAATCATGCAATGTGTGAGGATTGATCTAATGCAATAAAACTGGGTTGTAGAAAAGGTATGATCAAAGTGTTACTTGCCTTGCCGATGATCCGCGAGTCCTAGAGATTCGAAGTAACAGGCGGCGCAATCCGGGTAATCTATCACAGACAAACAATAAACATACAATAAGTACTCATCTAATGCACAGGTAAACTCGAACAAGAGATCGAACCAGATAGTTCAACTTAAGAACTCCGGTTGCAAAGAAAGAAAGAACCGAACAAAGAAACCGAAAACCAAACGGCGGAAGAAAACAACTCAGTTCTAGCAAGTTGAAACTAGGTCAAATTTTACCGTAGCAAAAACTTGTTTAAGTTGATTAGTCGGAACGGCGGTTTCGAAATGAAACTCTAGGTGCTTGAATCACCTGATTCTGATAAACGAGCGAGAAGATAAACTAGAAAGAAGATCGGATCTGAGATCGCGATCGCGGAATAAATCCGACGAAAAGAAAAAGAAGAACAGTTGAACGAACGGACGTTCGTTAACCGGGGAATAATCCGGCGATCACGTTCGTTAGGACGAACGGTCCGGCGAACGGTCTCTAGGCAACTAAACCTGAAAAGAAAACGAATCCGATCTAGGGTTTCGGAAAAGAAAACCGAAACAACGAACCGAAAAGAAAACGAATCGGAAGAGAAGAAAAGAACCGGAACGGTTTTGAAGAAAAACCGAACCGAGGGGATAGGAGAGACGCGGCGTGGCTACCTTGGCGAGGTTCCGGCGAACGGGCTCCGGCGAACGGCGGCGTTGGGCGGCGGCGGCGATGCACAAGGGCGGCGGCGGCAGTGAAGCAGGGCGGCGGCGGCGGCACAAGGGCGGTGGCGCGGGCAAGGTGCGGCGGCGGCGCGGGGCAAGGCGCGGCTTGGGGCTTGGGTTTTGATGTGAAGTTTAGAGGGGGGGTGAGTATTTATATAGGTGAGGGGGAGGGTTTGCTTGGGGGAGGGGGCAAGAAAAAGAGAAGGAGAAGGAGTCCTAAAAAACAAACGGAGTCCAACTAGGACTCCTATAGGGCAGCGGCGGCAGCTTCCTGCCTGCGCGCGGCGCGCTATGGCGGCGCGGCGGCCTGGCTGGCCGGCCTGCTGGGCCTTTGGCCCAGGGGCCCTGCGGGAATTTTTTTAAAACGGTTTCGCGCGCAGAAAAAACAAGGAAAAGAAATCTAAACGAACTCCAAAACTCTCAAAGTAAATTTTCCCCGACTGATAAAAATGAGTCAAACAAAACGAACTTTTCTCGGGACCTAGAATGCAATTTTTTGAAAACACCCATTTTTCGCTATCCAAAAAAGGCAAATAAACTCCGACAATTCCAATGATCCTCTTTTCAAAATTTGAGAAAACTCAAATATGAAAATGACGAAATCTCCAACTCTCTCCGAGGGTCCTTGAGTTGCGTGAAATTTCTAGGATCGACAAAATGCAAGAAAATATGATATGCATGATGATCTAGTGTATAACATTCCAAATTGAAAATTTGGGATGTTACAGGCATCCCCTCTTTTGTCTTCTTCTATCGGTAACTTTACTTGATGCTATATTTTTATTTACCACATGATATGTGTTTTGCTTGGAGCGTCTTGTATGATTTCAGTCTTTGCTTTTTAGTTTACCACAATCATGCTTGCTGTACACACATTTTGGAGAGACACACATGAATCGGAAATTATTAGAATACTCTATGTGCTTCACTTATATCTTTTGAGCTAGATAATTTTGCTCTAGTGCTTCGCTTATATCTTTTTAGAGCACGGTGATGGTTTTATTTTATAGAAATTATTGATCTCTCATGCTTCACTTATATTATTTTGAGAGTCCTATAAAACAACATGGTAATTTTCTTTGGCTATAAAATTAGTCCTAATATGATGAACATCTAAGATGGGTATAATAAAAACTATCATATAAATTCATCGAATACTATGAGAAGATTGATACTTGATAATTGTTTTGAGATATGAAGATGGTGATATTGGAGTCATGATAGTTGAGTAGTTGTGAATTTTAGAAATACTTGTTCTAAAGTTTGTGATTCCTGTAGCATGCACGTATGGTGAACCGTTATGTGATGAAGTCAGAGCATGATTTATTTATTGATTGCCTTCCTTATGAGTGGCGGTCGGGGACGAGCGATGGTCTTTTCCTACCAATCTATCCCCCTAGGATCATACACGTAGTACTTCATTTTGATAACTAATAGATTTTTGCAATAAGTATGTGAGTTCTTTATGACTAACGTTGAATCCATGGATTATATGCACTCTCACCCTTCCACAATTGCTAGCCTCTCTAATACCGCGCACCTTTCGCCGGTATCATACACCCACCATATACCTTCCTCACAACAGCCACCATACCTACCTATTATGGCATTTCCATAGCCATTCCAAGATATATTGCCATGCAACTTTCCACCGTTCCGTTTGTTATGACACATTTCATTATTGGCATATTGCTTTGCATGATCATGTAGTTGACATCGTATTTGTGGCAAAGTCACCGTTCATGATTTTCATACATTTCACTCTTGATTCATTGCATATCCCGGTACACCGCCGGAGGCATTCACATAGAGTCATATTTTTTTCTACGTATTGAGTTTTAAGTAAATAAAGTGTGATGATCATCATTATTAGAGGATTGTCCCAAGTGAGGAAAGGATGATGGAGACTATGGTTCCCACACAAGTCGGGATGAGACTCCGGACTAAAAGAAAAAAGAAAAAAGAGGCCATAAAAAATAGAAAAAGGCTCAAATAAAAAAATAAAAAATGAGATAAAAAGAGAGAAGGGACAATGTTACTATCCTTTAACCACACTTGTGCTTCAAAGTAGCACCATCATCTTCATGATAGAGAGTCTCCTATGTTGTCACTTTCATATACTAGTGGGAGTTTTACATTATAGAACTTGGCTTGTATATTCCAATGATGGGCTTCCTCAAAATGCCCTTGGTCTTCGTGAGCAAGCGAGTTGGATGCACACCCCCTTAGTTTCTTTTGTTGAGCTTTCATACACTTATAGCTCGCGTGCATCCGTTGCATGGCAATCCCTACTCACTCACATTGATATCTATTGATGGGCATCTCCATAGCCCGTTGATACGCCTACTTGATGTGAGACCATCTTCTCCTTTTTGTCTTCTCCACAACCACCCTTCTATTCCACATATAGTGCTATGTCTGGCTCACGCTCATGTATTGCGTGAAGATTGAAAGAGTTTGAGAACACCAAAGGTATGAAACAATTGATTGTCTTGTCATCGGGGTTGTGCATGATTTAAATATTTTGTGTGATGAAGATAGAGCATAGCCATACTACATGATTTTTTAGGGATAATTTTCTTTGGCCATGTTATTTTGAGAAGACATGATTGCTTTGTTAGTATGCTTGAAGTATTATTATTTTTATGTCAATATTAAACTTTTAACTTGAATCTTTCGGATCTGAACATTCATGCCACAATAAAGAAAATTACATTGAGAATTATGCTAGGAAGCATTCCACATCAAAAATTCTGTTTTTATCATTTACCTACTCGAAGACAAGCAGGAATTAAGCTTGGGGATGCTTGATACGTCTCCAACGTATCTATAATTTTTTATTGTTCCATGCTATTATATTATCTGTTTTGGATGTTTAATGGGCTTTATTATGCACTTTTATATTATTTTTGGGACTAACCTACTAACTAAAGGCCCAGTGCAAATTACTGTTTTTTTTGCCTATTTCAGTGTTTCACAGAAAAGGAATATCAAACGGAATCCAAACGGAATGAAACCTTCGGGGGAGTTATCTTTGGAACAAACACAATCCAAGAGACTTGGAGTGGATGCCAAGGAAGCAACGAGGCGGCTAGGAGATAGGGAGGTGCGCCCCCACCCTCGTGGCTCCACCGACCTACTTCTTTCGCCTATATATACTCATATACCCTAAAAACATCTGAGAGCACCACAAAACCCTATTTCCACCACCGCAACCTTTTGTACCCATGAGGGCTTCTACATCAGCACCATAGCCTCTCCGATGATGTGTGAGTAGTTCACTGCAGACCTTCGGGTCCATAGTTATTAGCTAGATGGCTTCTTCTCTCTCTTTGCATCTCAATACAAAGTTATCCTCGATTCTCTTGGAGATCTATTCGATGTAATTCTTTTGCGGTGTGCTTGTCGAGATCCGATGAATTGTGGGTTTATGATCAAGATTATCTATGAACAATATTTTATTCTTCTCTGAATTCTTTTATGTATGATTTGTTATCTTTGCAAGTCTCTTCGAATTATCAATTTGGCTCAGCCTACTAGATTGATCTTTCTTGCAACAGGAGAAGTGCTTAGCTTTGGGTTCAATCTTGCGGTGTCCTTTCCAAGTGACAGCAGGGGTAGGAAGGCACTTATTGTATTGTTGCCATCGAGGATAAAAAGATGGGGTTTATATCATATTGCTTGAGTTTATCCCTCTACATCATGTCATCTTGCCTAATGCGTTACTCTGTTCTTATGAACTTAATACTCTAGATGCATGCCGGATAGTGGTCGATGTGTGGAGTAATAGTAGTAGATGCAGAATCGTTTTGGTCTACTTGTCGCGGACGTGATGCCTATATACATGATCATGCCTAGATATTCTCATAACTATGCGCTTTTCTATCAATTGCTCGACAGTAATTTGTTCACCCACCGTAGATTATGCTATCTTGAGAGAAGCCACTAGCGAAACCTATGGCCACTGGGTCTGTTTTCCATCATATAAGTTTCCGATCTATATCATAAAAATACCAAAAATATGTATCTTATTATCTCTATCAGAGCTCACTTTTGCAAGTGGTCGTGAAGGGATTGACAACCCCCTTATCGCGTTGGTTGCAAGGTTCTTATTTTTTTGTGCAGGTATAAGGCGACTTGCATGTAACCTCCTACTGGATTGATACCATGGTTCTCGAAAACTGAGGGAAATACTTACGCCACTTTGCTGCATCACCCTTTCCTCTTCAAGGGAAAACCAAGGCATGCTCAAGAGGTAGCAAGAAGGATTTCTGGCGTCATTGCCGGGGAGGCTTACGCCAAGTCAAGTCAAGATTTGAGCTCCCAGCAACTAGCCATTTCTGGCGCCGTTGCCGGGGAGATCTATGCACAACTCTTTGTGTTCTACTCGTGCATATAATCTACGCATAGACCCGGCCCATGATGCCACTTTTGGGAAACGTTGCATGGAAAACAAACAAAAATCTAAGACACGCAATGATCTATCCATGGAGATGCATAGCAACAAGGGGGAGAGTGTGTCTACGTACCCTCGTAGACTGTAACCAAAAGCATTTCTCAGCGCGGTTGATGTAGTCGAACTTCTTCGCGCTTCAACCGAGCAAGTACCGAACACACACGACACCTCCGCATTTTGCACACGTTCAGCTCGGTGACGTCCCTTGTCTTCTTGATCCAGCAAGACGTCAAGGTAGTAGATGAGTTCCGTCAGCATGACGGCATGGTGACGGTGACGGTGAAGTGATCCTCGCAGGGCTTTGCCTAAGCACTACGAAAATATGACCGAGGTTGTAAACGGTGGAGGGGGGTGCCGCACAGGGCTAAACAATTGTCTGGTGTGTGCTAGGCGCCCCCTCCCACATATATATAGGTGGGAGGGAGGGAGGAGCAGCCAAAGGAGCCGCCCAAGTAGGAGGAATCCTACTTGGGTTTGAGGGGGTCCTCAGGTGTCCGGACTATTCGATATGGGTCGGACTGATGGGCCATGAAGATAAAGTAGAAGACTATCCCCCATGTCCGGGAAGGACTCCCATATGCGTGGATGGCAAGTTTGGTGTCCGGATATGTTATTTCCTTCCTCTACAAACCGACTATGTACAACCCTAGGCCCCTCCGGTGTGTATATAAACTAGAGGGTTTAGTCTGTAGAGGCTAGGAGAATAATCATAAGCTAGACAGCTAGGGTTTATCCATTATGATCTCGAGGTAGATCAACTCTTGTAACCCCTATACTCTTCAAATACAATCAAGCAGGACGTAGGGTTTTACCTCCATTAAGAGGGCCCGAACCTGGGTAAACATTGTGTCCCTATTGTCCATTGTTACCATCGATCCTAAGACACACATCTTGGGACCCCCTACCCAAGATCTGCCGGTTTTGACACCAACATTGGTGCTTTCATTGAGACTTCCGTTGTGTTGTCAACAGAAGAATCGATGGCTCGCCTCGTCATCAATGACGACGCCGTTTCCTGGGAGACCTTTCTCCCTGGCCAACTCTTTGTGTTTGGCGGCTTCGTGCTACATGCCAACTCGATCGGCCACCTTCAGCAGGTCGACAACTACACCCATGGTCACCAGGTCAGCTTTGGAAGTTTGAACTATATCACCAATATCCGAGGAGACCTGATCTTCGAGGGGTTCACGACCTCGGTCGCCGCTCCCTGCCCAGACGAAGCAGGCCCTTTAGATCTACTATCAGATCCCATCCAGGGGTCGACGCCCATGTCCACCCAGGCCTTGGATCTAGGGAGAACCACATCGTCCGAAGACGGGGGCATGAACCCCGCCGGACTCTCTCCCATCACGGAGCTTCCAGCCGGAGACCCAGATGTGATCACATCATCGGCGGACCTAGAATCAAACGGGACTCCCCGTCATCGGGAAGCCAAACTCGCCTCTATACACTAACTCCGAACTCTCGAGGTATGCGTCCATCGAGCTCAACCAATTGGTTATCACCGAGCCTAGCTCCGCAGATCCCCAGACGCATGTCCAGCTGTCGCTCTTGAATGAAACGCTGGACTTAATACAGTCTCTTGCCATCACGGAGGTGTCACCCTTGAACTACGCTCAACTTCGACTGGGGGCTGAGAGTGGGGAATTTTACGTCCCGCCCACCACCCACTTAATAGCCACTATCAAGGATTTAACCGACATGCTAGACTACGCCTCCGAAGACATCGATGGCATGGACAACGATGTCGGTGCAGAACCAGGTCAAAACCCGCCCATCACTGGGCGTTGGATGGCCACTTCTACTTACGATGTATACATGGTGGACATGCCTGAGAAGAAGGACGACGATGGAACTCAAGACCCACATGAGGATAAGCCTGTCGACGAACCGCCAAAATGCCAGTGTCAGAGGCGCCGCTCATGATCGCGTCTGGCAAGGGAAAGCAATACCGACACCGGAGATAATAACACTACGGACAACGCCAAAGACCCCGATCACCCTATTGAGCCTGCGTTCGAGCAGTATGAAAGGGAAGAGGGTCAATACAGCCCCGAACTCGCCGATCATGAGGATTCGGAGCATAGTAACTATTTACCTGTCTCCGAAGAGGATGTTAGCCTCGGTGACGAAGTATTCCTCATTTGAGAGGAACCCCTCAAACAAGAACGTTTTAAGCGATGGCTCATCACCACTGCACAGATCCTGAAAAAGAAATAGTAGCAGATTCAAGCCGACCCGGATACGCTCAATGACAGATGGACCAAGGTCCTAGCCGCCGAAGAAGGATAGGGCTTTGAGCGGCAAACAAAAAGTTATCCTAAGAGCAGGCTACTGGCACAATTCGACGACGAGGCCTTTGAGCCAATACCATCAAGATACAATCAGGCTGATCAACCGGACCGACCACCACGTGGACGGGACAAAACGGCTAATTATGCTGAACAATAGCCCGCGCCCCCTCGCCATAGAGGCAGGGAGACATCGGTTCCGGGCTATACGTACAACTTACTTTAGGACCTGGGCAATAGAGCCCGCCAGACCAGATCAATATATGGATTAAGAGGACATGCCCCTGCACGAGATGACGGCCATCAAGCCTGGCGCGAGAAACATAACCAAGTCCGGGATCAGCACCGAACACAGATGTCATCTGAAATCCGTCGCGATGTCGCCTAGTACAGAGGTGCCGCACACCCTATGTGCTTTACCGATGAGGTAATGTAGCACAAATTTTGGAGGGGTTCAAACTTGTGAACATCGAGCAATATGATGGAACGATGGATCCCGCCGTATGGATTGAAGATTTTCTTCTCCACATTCACATGGTTCGCGGAGATGATCTCCACGCCATTAAATACCTACCTATAAAGCTGAAAGGTCCAGCATGGCACTGGTTGAACAGCCTCCCAGAGAACTCCATTGGAAGTTGGGAAGACTTAGAGGATGATTTTCGGGATAACTTTTAGGGTACTTATGTCCGGCCACCGGATGCTGATGACCTCAGTCATATAATCCAGCTACCCAGAGAGTCATCTCGCAAACTTTGGAATTGGTTCTTAATTAAAAAGAACCAAATCATGGACTGTCCGAACGCCGAGGCCTTAGTGTCCTTTAAGCACAGCGTCCGTGACGACTGGCTCGCCCGACACCTCGGCAGGAAAAGTCAAAGACCATGGAAGCTCTTACTACACTCATGACCCGCTTTTGTGCGGGCGAAGATAGTTGGTTGTCTCACAAAAGCAACACTACCAGTGACCCTGGCACTTCTAAGGTCCGGGGTGGCAATGGAAGGACGCGAAACAACAAAAACAAGCATCAAAACAACAACGAAGAAACAGAGGATATGGTCGTAAATGCCAGATTCAGTGGCTCTAAACCCGGTCTATGGAAGAAGCCATTCAAAGGTAATAGGGACGGTCCATCCAACTTGACAAGATACTAGATCGACCCTGCCAGATTCATGGCACCCCTGACAAGCCTGCCAACCACACCAATAGAAAATGCTGGGTTTTCAAACAGGCCGGTAAATTAAACACCGAACACAAGGGGAAAGGACCTCAAAGCGAGGACGAGGATGAGCCTCGTGCACCGTGCACCAGGGTACAAAAACAGTTTCCCCCCGAGGAGAAAACAAACAACATGATCTATGTCACCCACATCCCCATGAGGGAGCGAAAATGCGCGTTAAGGGATGTCTACATTGTAGAGCATGTCGCCCCAAAATTCAACCCATGGTCGGCATGTCCGATCACCTTTGATCGCAGGGACCACCCAACCAGTATCCGTCACGGAGGTTAGGCGGCCCTGGTACTCGATCCTATCATTGACGGATACCACTTTACTAGATTCCTTATGGACAGCGGTGGCAGCCTCAACTTGATCTACCAAATACTGTCCGTAAGATGGGTATCGACCCGTTAAGAATCAAGCCTAGCAACACTACCTTTAAAGGAGTAATACCCGGCTTAGAGGCCCGCTGAACGGGCTCCCTAACACTGGAAGTCCTATTCGGCTCTCTAGACAACTTCCGAAGTGAAGATTTGATCTTCGACATCGTCCCTTTTCGCAGTGGTTATCATGCACTGCTCGGTCGGACGGCTTTTGCCTGTTTTAATGTGGTCCCGCACTATGCTTATCTAAAGCTCAAAATGCCTAGACCTCGTGGCGTCATCGCAGTAAATGGGAATATGGAGCACTCCCTCTGTACTGAGGGGCACACTGCGGCCCTAGCAACCGAAGTACAAAGCAGCCTCATCAAGCCGAACAACTCACTGGTTGTCAAGACCCACAACCCACCTAAACGGGTTCAATCCGCATTACAATGTGATAGCCCGGCGCAGCCGGAGCTTGAATAGCAATTTAGCCTCCGTCGAGTGCCCTATACGGTTGCGGCATATGCACCGCGCATACATACCTACGCACTTAAAATAACTTGGGCATTGCCAGAGGCACACTGCGGAAAAAGGTCCATAGTACGGCTTGACCCTATTCGGACCTTAACTATTTTTTCCACTATAGATTCATTAAAAAACCTACCTGATCTACGGAGGCTCTTTTCTAGGTCCCTCTTTCTTACAGACGACCATCACCTCCTCCTCTCAAAGGATTTCATACCAAGAAGGAACGACGCAGACGTGCGGCAGGGCACCATTGGGATCTTCAAACCACTAATTTTAGGCCATGAGCAAACATTTCCCTTGTGTAAACTTTTGGCATGTAAAATAGCCTCGATATTTATAGCATTATCTGTAATAACACGGCTCGATGTATTCATCAGGGTATAAAGGAAACAGTTGTTCACCACCTTTTGGCTCTCATTTATTATTGTCATATGTATTCCCACCCTACTTCAGACTGCCGCAAGTGCTTTAGTCCGGCCTTAACACCGGGGGATGTATTCGGTCCTGCACATTTTAAAGTCCGAACACCTATAGGGCACTCTTCGGCATCCCGGATATTGCATTATATGCATCGGCTCCAAATCAGGTATTTGGTCTATAGTTGGGTTGCCCGGCTCCTGTGCTTACCACCTTATGTTCCGCTCATTCGGCTAAGGTAGTAAAGGGAGAACTACTACGGTTGTATTTCTGGTTCGTCCGGTCAAGTACCTCATTAGAGAAAGTCGAAAACGGACTGTCATGATAAGCGAGAGCTGGTCGGCGAATCGGCGACTTAGTCTTATACTACAAATCATTAGCGATTCACTCCGTGTTATACGAGGGGCTGGTCTTCGTCCAGCCGCATGGAAAGGGCACCATAGTCCGGATAGCCGCACATGCACCGGGGGCTAGTCTTTAGCTCCACAGTCAAACTCCTATGGCCAAGTGAAAGTAATAAAGCCGCATAGTCTGATTGCCTGGTTCATCTCGCGGACACCTCCTTTACGGACCAAGACGTTGGATAAAGTGTGGTCTATGCCGAACACCCATGTAGCATCTACATGGGGGCTGAAGCGGACGACTGGCAACTTTTAGAAATAAAACAATAAACGGCCTCACAGGAGGCCAAATCGCTTAAAACAAAAGGCGCAAACATAGATATATAAACAACATGGGTACATCACATTGTTTGTACAACCCGAACACATTTAATCAAATATTGTGTCCTTAGAACATTGGCCCTCTACTACTCGGGCTCCTTCTAGGACGCCGTTGAAGTACCTCTCCGGCTTCCGATGATCTTTGCCTTCGGGCGGGCCTGCGGTTGCCACTTCGGTGGCCTTCATTTTTGCCCATTGCATCTTGACATGGGGGAAGGCCATCCGGGCACCCTCTATGCAGGCCGAGCGCTTCACAACATCAATCCGAGGCCGCGCATCGATAAGCCACTTCACCAAACCAAAGTAGCTACTAGGGATCGGCTCGGCCAGCCAGAGCTGGACTATCAGGTCCTTCATGGCCAAGCCTGCCACCCTATGCAGCTCCGTCAGCTGCTTCAGCTAGTCCTTCAGAGGCGTCGGGTGTTCCGGCGCGAGAAATTGCGACCAGAACAACTTCTCGGTTGAGTTCCCCTCCTTGGCTCAGAAGAAGTGTGCAACATCAGCGGCACTCCTCGGAATATCCGCAAACGGGCCTGGAGAACTCCATACTCGGGTGAGCAAATCATACCTCTGAACTCCAAAGATACTCTACAAAAGAAAGGCCTTACCAGCCGTTATCTGCCTCGCCTGCTGAATCTCTTCACGACCACTTCGGGACTCGATCCGAGCCTCCTTGGCATCATGGAGAGCCTTGGCAAGCTCGGTCGACTGGTCTGAAGTCATCTGCTCCAGGGTTTCACACTTGTTGATGGCATCCCTCAGCTCCTACTCGACTTCGGCCACCCAAGCTTCGTGTTGGCGGTGGGCAGCTTGCTTGGTTTTTAGTTTGGCAGCCGCGTTGTCAGCGTCTGGCTTATTCACCTCCGCCTCTTTCTTGGCCTGGGCGAGGGCTCCATGAGGGTCTCGACCTCGGCTGCACCAGCTACGAGCATAATCAAAACATTCCATGGGCTAACCACTCAATATACATATCACTTCTGATATAAAAATAAATTTTAACATTGTACGTGTACCTTGCGTTTCGTCAAACCGCTTATGAATGCGTTCGATTTCCTCGTCTGCCACCTGAAGCTTCCGATTGAGTTTGGAAACTTCTGCGGCTTGGGCGATTGCCACCAATAGGGAAGCCTGTTACAATAACAACACAACATGTTAATCTACCGAATACTATGTGGATCCTCTGATAGGTCTCTTTTCAACCGGGCAGAGTCTCAGGGGCCACTGGCTGTACAGAGGTATATCCCTCTATATGAAATATTTTTTAGAGCATTATGTCGCATACCTCAAAGCCCGTCAGTAGGCTGGTGAAGGCTTCGTTCAATCCGCTTTTAGCAGACTGAACCTTCTCTACCACCACACCCATCAGGGTGCGATGCTCTGCCATGATGGGAAGCACGTTGCAATGCTTCCTCCAGAGCGTCGGGCGCCTCCGGATTAGTGGAGGCCACCGGTGGAGCTGATGCTCCTCCCCCCTCTTTCGAAGGGGGTTGCTCATCTGATCCTGGAGCTGTGTTGGTCTCCAGAATGGTGTTTGGCTAGGGCCCGGATTGTTGGGGCTCCCCGCCATTGGTTGTAATAGGGGCCACCTCCCCTAGGTCTTCGGCGACCGAGGTATTAACATCGGGCGCTTTCTTGACAGACCCGGTCGCCCCCCTCGGCTAGGAGAGGTCCTTCGGGATGACACTTCGGTGTCCTCCATGGTGATAGGCGAGGGGGCTCGCGACGACGTGCCACTCTCTGCCATTTTGGGTGGCAGAGATTTCCCCTCTGATAACGGAGTTTGTGGAGCTCGCGGGGAGGGTTGAATGGCAAATAACAAAATAACTTATATGATGAAAATGGGTGGACCAAAGATAAATGAGTAAGTTTCTGAATACTTACGATTCGGCCAAGGGCTTTGCCCTGGGCGGTCTCTTGGGGACTAGTCCGGACTCTGAGTCCGAACTGTCCGGGAGGATCACCTTCCCTCTCTTGGGCGCCTCGCCCTCCGGGTCTTCAGAGGCCGCCCTCTTCTTCGTCTTCTTCCCCTTATGAGGGGAGTCATTTTCCACCTCCTCCTCTTCCTCCTCGTCTTCCTCGTGGGAAGAGAGGGCTTTGGTCTCTCCAGACACTACGTCTGAAGGACCTTTGTGGCGGGGGCCGCCCTTGGCCTCCTTGCCCTTCTTCTTCTTGGCCTTCTTCTCCGGCGCCTGATAGGGAGCCGGGACCATCATCTCCATCAGCTGGGGTGTGGCCATGTTCTTAGGCAGCGGTGCCGGATAGTTGATCCGCTTCACCTTTGCCGTCCTGCCCTGTACGGAAAGCAAGCAATATAATCTTCATTATGTCTGAAGTATTGACCGGATAAGTCTTCGGAAAGGTTGTGCTTACCGCTGAGGTTGGGTTCTCGATGTCGAGTCCGATGTCCTTGGTCTTCTTCGGCCACGTCTTCTGGGCCTTGAAGAGTTGCTTCCATATGTCTTTGTCCGTGGTGCCGAAGAAGCTCTTCAAGGTCCATGGCTCCTCCAGATTGAACTCCCACATGGGGGAGGCCCGGAGTTGCCAGGGGAGAATGCGGCGGAAGAGTATCACCTGTATCACGTTTGTGAGACTGGTGTTTGTGCCTAGCATGTTGGAGATGCGTTTTTGTAGCATCTGCACCTCCGGTTTGGACTCCCAATCAAGGCCCTTGGCGGTCCATGAGGTGAGCATTGTGGGGGGTCCGGATCTGAAGTCAGGCATGGCCGCCCATTTGGCGTCGCGGGGTTCGGTGATATAGAACCACTCCTGCTGGCACACCTTGACAGTCTCGACGAATGCCCCTTTGGGCCAGACAATAGAAGATTAGTCTCCAAATACAATTCATCATATTAGTCTCCGAATTCAAAAGACCGAACAAAGTTAGAACATTACAATTCTCAAGACCGCGAGTAGCGAGTTTGTCTTCACATTACAAGTCGATATCGATCATCTAAACTACCAGCACATAGAAGAGAGCTGCGATCATCACGATTAGCATCATCGTGATGAAACTGGTCTTTATCCGGTTCCTCCTCCTCTCCCTCCTCTCTCCCGCTAGATAGCGCGCGTATCTAGCTTCCGCCTCCGCCCTAGTGGTGTACCCTTTGTAATTGTTATCGCTGAAATGGTGAACCTGTCTCCGACACTCCTCCCAGTCGTCGTAGACTCCGGGAACCTTACTCTTGTACGCGACATACAATGGCATCTCTATGCACTAGCCAAACAAAATGTTAGTAGCAATTCACAAACAATACATAAGCAATATATAAGTATGCAATAAAAAGGATCGGAAGAGAAAAGAAAGACATTAATAGCACGATTCATGGTCCTACTAATAAATAGCATCGATTACATATAAGTTGAACGACTGTCCAAACCAAAGAGACATACAAGTTCATTAAAGTTTAATTACAACATGAGCTCATCGATATTTCAGAACTACATAGCATCACTACTTCCGACTTGACTCAGGGACCGGAGCGTGGATGAAACCGCCATCTGTCGTGATGGTCATGAAATCGTGGGCATTGTCAGCCTGCATTTGTAGCGTTGTTTCTATCTCACTGTTGGACGGTTGATATCTGAGGTAGAACTGCCCCGAGGTACGAAGGACATCTTGATGGATGATTTCTGCAAACTCCGACTGGATGCGAAATAATTCTTGTCTGAGGTCCGCGTCCTGGATTGCCGACAAGCGTGCGGCCCAATCTTGCGTGAGTGTAGGGAATTTTTTTGAAATTGCATGCTACGTTTCCCAATAGTGGCATCCGAGCCAGGTCTATGCGTAGATGATATGCACAAGTAGAACACAAAGATTTGTGGGCGGTGATGGTCATACTGCTTACCACCAACGTCTTATTTTGATTCAGCGGCATTGTGGGATGAAGCGGCCTGGACCAACCTTACATGTCCACACACATGAGACCGGTTCCACCGACAGACATGCAACTAGTTTTGCATAAAGGTGGCTGTCGGATGTTTGTTTCTCCTACTTTAGTTGAATCGAATTTGACTACGGCCGATCCTTGAAGAAGGTTAAAACAGCAAACTTGATAAATCACCGTTGTGGTTTTGATGCGTAGGTATGAACAGGTCTTGCTAGAAGCCCGTAGCAGCCACGTAAAAACTTGCAACAACAAAGTAGAGGACGTCTAACTTGTTTTTGGAGGGCATGTTGTGATGTGATATGGTCAAGACATGATGTGATATACGTTATTGTATGAGATGATCATATTTTGTAAAATTTGTCGGCAACTGGCAGGAGCCTTATGGTTGTCGCTTTATTGTATAAAATGCAAACGCCATTATTGCTTTACTTTATCACTATGCGTTAGCGATAGTTGTAGAAGCAATAGTTGGCGAGGCGACCACGACGCTACGATGGAGATCAAGGTGTCAAGCCGGTGACGATGGAGATCATGACGGTGCTTTGGAGATGGAGATCAAAGGCACAAGATGATGATGGACATATCATGTCACTTCGATTGCATGTGATGTTTATCTTTTATGCATCTTATTTTTCTTAGTACGGCGGTAGCATTATAAGATGATCCCTTACTAAAATTTCAAGGTATAAGTGTTCTCCTTGAGTATGCACCGTTGCGATAGTTCATCGTGCCGAGACACCATGTAATGATCATGTGTGATAAGCTATACCTTGACATGCAACGGGTGCAAGACAGTTTTCCACATGCGGAATACTCGGGTTAAACTTGACGAGCCTAGCATGTACAGACATGGCCTCGGAACACTGGAGACCGAAAGCTTGAACGTGAATCATATAGTAGATATGATCAATGGAAGTGCATCTAGTGCCACCCCTAGTTGGTTTTGGAGTATTGACGGCAAACTTGGTTGAGGGACTAATGTGTTTATGAGAATTGCAGGATAACACAGGTAGTAGTCCCTTATTGATTCTGTTTACCTACCAGAGATGACCCCAAAAATGTGCGAAGACATTGAAGACAATGGTGGTTCGTGAAGACATTCACGATGAAGACTATGACATGATAAGACATTCATATGAAGACTATGGAGTGCAAAGACATAGTTATTTCGTAGTTTCCTTTTCTTCTTTGTTGAGTCATAGGAACTACTGTACTGTTAAGTGGGGTCCAAGTGAACAAAGTCAGAGTGACCGAAGTGATGCTCAACCAAATCCTATGTCTTCGAGCGAATACAATGAGACCAAATCTTATCCAGAGCTGGATGAGTCAGCTTTACCTGTAGCCCAATGAGGGAGTCTTGGATTAGGAGGTCCTCGGCCATCCGGGCTATGTGACGTGGGTCGGACTAGTGGGCCGTGAAGATACAAGAACAAAGGCCTTCCCCCATGTTCGGATGGGACTCTCCATTGCGAGGATGGACTGCTAGGCATTCGGATATGTATTTTTCTTTCTCTGTGCACCGACTCTATACAACCCTAGTTCCCTCCGGTGTCTATATAAACCAAAGGGTTTAGTCCGTAGAGGCAGTCATAATCATAAAGGCTAGACATATAGGGTTTAGCCATTACGATCTCGAGGTAGATCAACTCTTATAACCCCTATACTCATCAAAGTCAATCAAGCAGGAAGTAGGGTATTACCTCCAATAAGAGGGCCCGAACCTGGGTAAACATTGTGTCCCCTGTCTCCTGTTACCTTTGATCCTCAGACGCACAGTTCGGGATCCCCTCCCCGATATGTGCTAGTTTTGACACCGACATTGGTGCTTACATTGAGAGTTCCACTGTGCCGTTGTTAGAAGGCTCGATGGCTCCATCGATCGTCTACAACAAGGCCGCCTTGAAGGAGACTTTTCTCCCTGGCCAAATTTTCATATTCGGCGGCTTCGCACTGCGGGCCAACTCGATTGGCCAACTAGAGGAGATCAATAGCTACGCCCTGGTCATCAAATCAGTTTTGGAAATCTAAACTACGCGCTGACGTCCGAGGAGACTTGATCTTTAAGGGGTTTGCGACGCCGACCATCACTCTGGCCTTAAATCCGGAGCAGATTGCTAGGTCCGAAGATGGGAGTTTGGAACACACCGGACTCTCCACAATTACGGAGCTCACTACTGCAGATCCAGATAGGACTATGTCATCGGCAGGCCTGGAGCCTAGCCGGACTCCCCTCATCATTGAAGGGGCGGACTCGTCCCCAGATCCTAATTTTGGACTCTTAAGGTCTACGGCAGGCAGGCGCAACTCAGAGGCCTTTTTCTCACTTAGCACCAAAAACTCTGGTCTCCCCGTCCAATTCTCGCCTTTAAGTGAGGCCCTAGACCTAATGCGATCCCTCGCCATTACAGATGAATCGCTGCTGAACTACGCCCAACCCATGCTAGGGGCTGAGTGTTGGGGAACGTAGCAGAAATTCAAAATTTTCCTACGTGTCACCAAGATCTATCTAGGGAGAAACCAGCAACGAGGGAAGGAGAGTGCATCTACATACCCTTGTAGATCGCTAAGCGGAAGCGTTCAAGAGAACGGGGTTGAAGGAGTCATACTCGTCGTGATCCAAATCACCGGAGATACTAGTGCCAAACGGACGACACCTCCGCGTTCAACACACGTACAGCCCGACGACGTCTCCCATGCCTTGATCCAGCAAGGAGAGAGGGAGAGGTTGAGGAAGACTCCATCCAGCAGCAGCACAACGGCATGGTGGTGGTGGAGGAGCATGGTGATCCAGCAGGGCTTCGCCAAGCACCGCGAGATATGAGGAGAAAGAGAGGGATAGGGCTGCGCCAAGAAAGAGAGGAACTCCTGTGTATTGGGCAGCCCAAACCTCACCTATATATAGGGGGAGGGGAGGGGCTGCGCCCCCACCTAGGGTTCCCTCCCTAGGGGTGGCGGCAGCCCCCTAGATCCCATCTAGGGGCGGCCAAGGGGAGGGGAGAGGGGGAGGCGCACCAGGGTGGGCCTAAGGGCCCATCTGCCCTAGGGTTTGCCCCCTTCCCCTCTTCCTTGCGCCTTGGTCCTTGGTGGGGGGGCGCACCAGCCCACCTGGGGCTGGTCCCCTCCCACACTTGGCCCATGCAGCCCTCCGGGGCTTGTGGCCCCACTTGGTGGACCCCCGGGACCCTCCCGGTGGTCCCGGTACGTTACCGATAAAACCTGAAACTTTTCCGGTGACCAAAACATGACTTCCCATATATAAATCTTTACCTCCGGACCATTCTAGAACTGCTCATGACATCCGGGATCTCATCCGGGACTCCGAACAACATTCGTTAACCACATACAAACTTCCTTTATAACCCTAGCGTCATCGAACCGTAAGTGTGTAGACCCTACGGGTTCGGGAGACATGCAGACATGACCGAGATGACTCTCCGGTCAATAACCAACAACGGGATATGGATACCCATGTTGGCTCCCACATGTTCCACGATGATCTCATCGGATGAACCACGATGTCAAGGACTTAATCAATCCCGTATGCAATTCCCTTTGTCCATCGGTACGATACTTGCCCGAGATTCGATCGTCGGTATCCCGATACCTTGTTCAATCTTGTTACCGACAAGTCTCTTTACTCGTTCCATAACACATCATCCCGTGATCAACTCCTTGATCACATTGTGCACATTATGATGATGTCCTACCGAGTGGGCCCAGAGATACCTCTCCGTTTACACGGAGTGACAAATCCCAGTCTCGATTCGTGCCAACCCAACAGACACTTTCGGAGGTACCTGGAGTGTACATTTATAGCCACCCAGTTATGTTGTGACGTTTGGCACACCCAAAGCACTCCTACGGTATCCGGGAGTTGCACAATCTCATGGTCTAAGGAAATGATACTTGACATTAGAAAAGCTTTAGCATACGAACTACATGATCTTGTGCTAGGCTTAGGATTGGGCCTTGTCCATCACATCATTCTCCTAATGATGTGATCCCGCTATCAATGACATCCAATGTCCATGGTCAGGAAACTGTAACCATCTATTGATCAACGAGCTAGTCAACTAGAGGCTTACCAGGGACATGGTGTTGTCTATGTATCCACACATGTATCTGAGTTTCCTATCAATACAATTCTAGCATGGATAATAAACGATTATCATGAACAAGGAAATATAATAATAATCAATTTATTATTGCCTCTAGGGCATATTTCCAATAGTCTCCCACTTGCACTAGAGTCAATAATCCAGTTCACATCAATATGTGATTAACACTCAAGGTCACATCCCCATGTGACTAACACCCAAAGAGTTTTGGGTTTGATCATGTTATGCTTGTGAGAGAGGTTTCAGTCAACGGGTCTGAAACATTCAGATCCGTATGTACTTCGCAAATTTCTATGTCATCTTCTAGATGCAGCTACCACGTTCTATTTGGAGCTATTCCAAATAACTGTTCTACTATACGAATCCAGTTTACTACTCAGAATAATATGGATTAATGTCAAAGTTTGCATCGGCGTAACCCTTTACGACGAACTCTTTCACCACCTCCATAATTGAGAAAATTCCTTAGTCCACTAGTTACTAAGGATAACTTTGACCGTTGTCCTGTGATCCATTCTTGGATCACTCTTGTACCCCTTGACTGACTCATGGCAAGGCACACTTCAGGTGCGGTACACAGGATAGCATACTGTATAGAGCCTATGACAAAAGCATAGGGGACGACCTTCGTCCTTCCTCTTTCTTCTGCCGTGGTCGAGCTTTAAGTCTTAACTTCATACCTTACAACTCAGGCAAGAACTCCTTCTTTGACTGATCCATCTTGAACACCTTCAAGATCATGTCAAGGTATGTGCTCATTTGAAAGTACCATTAAGCGTTTTGATCTATCCTTATAGATCTTCATGCTCAATGTTCAAGTAGCTTAATCCAGGCTTTCCATTGAAAAACACTTTCCAAATAACCCTATATGCTTTCCAGAAATTCTATGTCATTTCTGATCAACAACATATATTCATCAGAAATTCTATAGTGCTCCCACTCACTTCTTTGGAAATACAAGTTTCTCATAAACTTTGTATACATCCAAAATCTTTGATCATCATCAAAGCGTATATTCCAACTCCGAGATGCTTACTCCAGTCCTTAGAAGGATTGCTAGAGCTTTGCATACTTGTTAGCATCTTTCAGGATTGTTAAAACCTTCTGGTTGTATCACATACATCCTTTCCTCAAGAAAATCGTGAGGAAACAATGGTTTTGACATCCTATCTGCAAGATTTCATAAATAATGCAGTAACCGCTAATATAATTCCAACAGACTCTTAGCATCGCTAAGAGTGAGAAAGTCTCATCATAGTCAACTCCTTGAACTTGTCGGAAAACATCTTAACGACAAGTCGAGCTTTCTTAATGGTGATACTTACCATCATTGTCCGTCTTCCTTTTAAAATCCATATGTACCTAACAGCCTTACGACCATCAAGTAGTTCTTCCAAAGTCTACACTTTGTTTTCATATATGGATCCTCTCTCGGATTATATGGCCTCGAGCCATTTTGGAATCTAGGCCCACCATCGCTTCTCCATAGATCGTAGGTTCATTGTTGTCTAGCAACATGACTTCCAAGATAGGATTACGTACCACTCTGAAGTAGTACACATCCTTGTCATCCTACGAGGTTTGGTAGTGACTTGATCCGAAGTTTCATGATCACTATCATAAGCTTCCACTTCAATTGGTGTAGGTGCCATAGGAACAACTTCCTGCGCCCTGCCACACACTAGTTGAAGAGACGGTTCAATAACCTCATCAAGTCTCCACCATCCTCCCACTCAATTCTTTCGAGAGAAACTTTTCTTCGAGAAAGGACCCGATTCTAGAAACAATCCCTTATTGCTTTTGGATCTGACACAGGAGGTATACCCAACTGTTTGGGGTGTCCTATGAAGATGCATTTATCCGCTTTGGGTTCGAGCTTATCAGCCTGAAACTTTTCCACATAAGCGTCGCAGCCCCAAACTTTTAAGAAATGACAGCTTAGGTTTCTCTAAACCATAGTTCATACGGTGTCATCTCATCGGAATTACGTGGTGCCCTATTTAAAGTGAATGTTTTTGTCTCTAATGCCTAACCCATAAACTATCGTGGTAATTCGATAAGAGACATCATGGTATGCATCATATCCAATAGGGTGCAGTTATGATGTTCGAACACACCATCACACTATGGTGTTCCAGGCTGTCTTAGTTGTGAAACAATTTCCACAATGTCTTAATTCTGTGCCAAACTTGTAACTCAGATATTCATCTCTATGATCATATCATAGATCTTTTATCCTCTTGTCACGACGATCTTTCAACTTCACCCTGAAATTAGTTGAACCCTTCAATAATTCAGACACGTGATTCATCAAGTAAATATACTCAACATCTACTCAAATCATCTGTGAAGTAAGAACATAACAATATCCACTACATGCCTCAGCACTCATTGGACTGCACACATCAAAATGTATTACTTCCAACAAGTTTCTTTCTAGTTTCATTTTACTGAAACCGAGGCTTTCAGTCATCTTGCCCATGTGGTATGATTTGCATGTCTTAAGTGATTCAAAATCAAGTGAGTTCAAACGGTCCATTTGCATGGAGTTTCTTCATGCATATACACCAATAGACATGGTCCGCATGTCTCAAACTTTTCAAAAACGAGTGAGCCCAAAGATCCATCAACATGGAGCTTCTTCATGCGTTTTATACCGATATGACTTACGTGGCAGTGCCACAAGTGGGTGGTACTATCATTACTATCTTATATCTTTTGGCATGAACATGTGTATCACTACGATCGAGATTCAATGAACCATTCATTTTAGGCGTAAGACCATTGAAGGTATTATTCAAATAAACAGAATAACCATTATTCTCCTTAAATGAATAACCGTATTGCGATAGACATAATCCAATCATGTCTATGCTCAACGCAAACACCAACCTCGATGGTAGAGGGAGCGTGCGATACTTGATCACATCAAGCTTGGAAACACTTCCAACACATATCGTCATCTCACCTTTAGCTAGTCTCCGTTTGTTCCGTAGCTTTTATTTCGAGTTACTAACACTTAGCAACCGAATCGGTATCTAATACCCTGGTGCTACTAGGAGTACTAGTAAAGTACACATCAACACAATGTATATCCAATATACTTCTATCGACCTTTCCAGCCTTCTCATCTTCCAAGTATCTAGGGTTATTCTGCTCCATTGGCTGTTCCCCTTATTACAGAAGCACCTAGTCTCGGGTTTGGGTTCAACCTTGGGTTTCTTCACTAGAGTAGCAGCTGAATTGCCGTTTCATGAAGTATCCCTTCTTGCCCTTGCCCTTCTTGAAACTAGTGGTTTCACTGACCATCAACAATTGATGCTCCTTCTTGATTTCTACTTTCGTGGGGTCAAACATCGCGAATATCTCAAGGATCATCATATATGTCCCTGATATATTATAGTTCATCACGAAACTCTAGCAGCTTGGTGGTAATGACTTCGGAGAAACATCACTATCTTATCTGGAAGATTAACTCCCACTCGATTCAAATGATTATTGTACTCAGACAATCTGAGCATAAGCTCAACAATTGAGCTTTTCTCCTTTAGTTTGCAAGCTAAGAAAATCGTCGGAGGTCTTATACCTCTTGACGTGGGCACGAGCCTGAAATCCCAATTTCAGCCCTCAAAACATCTCATATGTTTCGCGACGTTTCAAAACGTCTTTGGTGCCTCAACTCTAAACCGTTTAACTGAACTATCATGTAGTTATCAAAACGTGTATGTCAGATGTTCGCAACATCCACAGACCACGTTCGAGGTTCAGCACACTGAGCGGTGCATTAAGGACATAAGCCTTTTACTGTCTGCATAATTGCTACTATTAACTTTCAACTAATTTTTCTCTAGGAGCATATCTAAACAGTAGAACTATAGCGTGAGCTACGACATAATTTGCAAATATTTTAGACTATGTTCAGGATAATTAAGTTCATCTTATGAACTCCCACTTAGATAGACATCCCTCTAGTCATCTAAGTGATTACATGATCCGAGTCAACTAGGCCGTGTCCGATCATCACGTGAGACGGACTAGTCAACATCGGTGAACATCTTCATGTTGATCGTATCTACCATACGACTCATGCTCGACCTTTCGGTCTTCTGTGTTCCGAGGCCATGTCTGTACATTCTAGGCTCGTCAAGTTAACCCTAAGTGTTTTGCATGTGTAAAACTGTCTTACACCCGTTGTATGTGAATGTAAGGATCTATCACACCCGATCATCACGTGGTCCTTCGAAACGACGAACTGTAGCAACGGTGCACAGTTAGGGGAGAACACTTCTTGAAATTTTAATGAGGGATCATCTTACTTACTACCGTCGTTCTAAGCAAATAAGATGTATAAACATGATAAACATCACATGCAATCAAATAGTGACATGATATGGCCAATATCATATTGCTCCTTTTGATCTCCATCTTCGGGGCTCCATGATCATCATTGTCACCGGCATGGCACTATGATCTCCATCATCATGATCTCCATCATCGTGTCTTCTTGAAGTTGTCACATCATCTATTACTTCTACTACTACAGCTAACGGTTAGCAATAAAGTAAAGTAATTACATGACGTTTATGTTGACACGCAGGTCATAAATAAATTAAGACAACACCTATGGCTCCTGCCGGTTGTCATACTCATCGACATGCAAGTCGTGATTCCTATTACAATAACATGATCAATCTCATACATCACATATATCATTCATCACATCCTTTGGGCCATATCACATCACATAGCATACCCTGCAAAAACAAGTTAGACGTCCTCTAATTCTTGTTTGCATGTTTTACGTGGCTGCTATGGGTTTCTAGCAAGAACGGTTCTTACCTACGCAAAGACCACAACGTGATATGCCAATTGCTATTTACCCTTCATAAGGACCCTTTTCATCGAATCCGATCTGACTAAAGTGGGAGAGACAGACACCCGCCAGCCACCTTATGCAAGTAGTGCATGTTTGTCGGTGGAACCAGTCTCACATAAGAGTACGTGTAAGGTCGGTCCGGGCCGCTTCATCCCACAATGCCGCCGAATCAAGATAAGACTAGTAACGGCAAGCATATTGAGCAAAATCAACGCCCACAACTACTTTGTGTTCTACTCGTGCATAGAATCTACGCAATAGACCTAGCTCATGACGCCACTGTTGGGGAACGTAGCAGAAAGTCAAAATTTTCCTACGTGTCACCAAGATCTATCAATGGCGAAACCAGCAACGAGGGAAGGAGAGTGCATCTACATACCCTTGTAGATCGCTAAGCGGAAGCGTTCAAGAGAACGGGGTTGAAGGAGTCGTACTCGTCGTGATCCAAATCACCGGAGATCCTAGTGCCGAACGGACGGCACCTCCGCGTTCAACACACGTACAACCCGACGACGTCTCCCATGCCTTGATCCAGCAAGGAGAGAGGGAGAGGTTGAGGAAGACTCCATCCAGCAGCAGAACAACGGCGTGGTAGTGGTGGAGGAGCATGGTGATCCAGCAGGGCTTCACCAAGCACCGCGAGATATGAGGAGAAAGAGAGGGATAGGGCTGCGCCAAGAAAGAGAGGAACTCCTATGTATTGGGCAGCCCAAACCTCACCTATATATAGGGGGAGGGGAGGGGCTGCGCCCCCACCTAGGGTTCCCTCCCTAGGGGTGGCGGCAGCCCCCTAGATCCCATCTAGGGGCGGCCAAGGGGAGGGGAGAGGGGGAGGCGCACCAGTGTGGGCCTTAGGGCCCATCTGCCCTAGGGTTTGCCCCCTTCCCCTCTTCCTTGCGCCTTGGGCCTTGGTGGGGGGGTGCACCTGCCCACCTGGGGCTGGTCCCCTCCCACACTTGGCCCATGCAGCCCTCCGGGGCTTGTGGCCCCACTTGGTGTACCCCCGGGACCCTCCCGGTGGTCCCGGTACGTTACTGATAAAACCCGAAACTTTTCCGGTGACCAAAACAGGACTTCCCATATATAAATCTTTACCTCCGGACCATTCCAGAACTCCTCATGACATCCAGGATCTCATCCGGGACACCGAACAACATTCGGTAACCACATACAAACTTCCTTTATAACCCTAGCGTCATCGAACCTTAAGTGTGTAGAACCTACGGGTTCGGGAGACATGCAGACATGACCGAGATGACTCTCCGGTCAATAACCAACAGTGGGATCTGGATACCCATGTTGGCTCCCACATGTTCCACGATGATCTCATCGGATGAACCACGATGTCAAGGACTTAATCAATCCCGTATGCAATTCCCTTTTTCCATCGGTACGATACTTGCCCGAGATTCGATCGTCGGTATCCCGATACCTTGTTCAATCTCGTTACCGGCAAGTCTCTTTACTCATTCCGTAACACATCATCCCGTGATCAACTCCTTGATCACATTGTGCACATTATGATGATGTCCTACCGAGTGGGCCCAGAGATACCTCTCCGTTTACACGGAGTGACAAATCCCAGTCTCGATTCGTGCCAACCCAACAGACACTTTCGGAGATACCTGTAGTGTACCTTTATAGCCACCCAGTTACGTTGTGACGTTTGGCACACCCAAAGCACTCCTACGGTATCTGGGAGTTGCACAATCTCATGGTCTAAGGAAATGATACTTGACATTAGAAAAGCTTTAGCATACGAACTACATGATCTTGTGCTAGGCTTAGGATTGGGTCTTGTCCATCACATCATTCTCCTAATGATGTGATCCCGTTATTAATGACATCCAATGTCCATGGTCAGGAAACCGTAACCATCTATTGATCAACGAGCTAGTCAACTAGAGGCTTACTAGGGACATGGTGTTGTCTATGTATCCACACATGTATCTGAGTTTCCTATCAATACAATTCTAGCATGGATGATAAACGATTATCATGAACAAGGAAATATAATAATAATCAATTTATTATTGCCTCTAGGGCATATTTCCAACAGTCTCCCACTTGCACTAGAGTCAATAATCCAGTTCACATGGTGGACACACACAAAGAAGACAACGACGATGATGAGAAGGATCCAATCGAGGACGAACCTCCTGAGATACCACCAAAGTGTTGACGTTAGTGGCACCGCTCTAAATTGTGTAGCAAAAAAGATAACAATACTGGCACTGGAGACAATAATACTCCGGAGAACGCTGAAGACCAAGAAGCCCTCGCTGAACCAGCATCCGAACAGGATGATTGGGAGGAAGGGCAAGTTAACCCTGACGAACCGGTAGGGAACGAGGACTCGGAGGATAGAAACTATCTACCACTCTCCAAAGACGATGTGAGCCTCGGCGATGAAGATTTCATCGTGCCAGAGGAACCCCTCAAACTAGAACGCTTTAAGCACCGGCTAATCACAACTGCGAGAAGCCTAAAAAAGAAGAAGGATTAGCTTCAATCCGAATAGGATACGCTCAACGACAGATGGACTAAAGTCCTGGCAGCCGAAGAGTACGCCCTCGTACGCCCACCAAAGAGCTACCCGAAGCGCAAGCTGCTACCCCAATTTGACGATGAGGCCCTGGAGCCCATACCGCCAAGGCATGACGCTGCTGACAGACCTGACTGACCACCATGTGGTCGGGACAGAACGGCAACTCAAGCCGAACACCAGCCCGCACCTCCTCGCCGTAGAGGCAAGGAAACAGCGGCTCCAGGATACAGCTATGACCTACGACAAGACCTAGACAATAGAGACGGTCAGAACAGATCAATCTATGGATCACGGGGGTGTGCCCCAGTGTGAGAAGACGGCTATCAAGCCTGGCGCGACAAGCATAACCTCACCCGGGCCGAAAACGGCACACGGACTTCATCCGAACTGTGTCGTGACGTGGCCCGATACAGAGGCGCCGCACACCCCCTATGCTTCACCGATGAGGTAATGGAGCACCAGTTCCCAGAAGGGATCAAACCCGTGACTATCGAATCATATGATGGCACAACAGATCTCACACTATGGATTGAAGATTTTGTTCTCCACATTCACATGGCTCGCGGTGATGATCTACATGCCATCAAATACCCCCCCTAAAGCACTAGTAGAAAACAGGGCTATGGTCCAGGCCGGCTCAGCCCATTAGTCCCGGTTCAGTCTAGAACCGGGACTAATGTGAGCATTGGTCCCGGTTCGTGCGGCTAAGGCATTAGTCCCGGTTCACTCGGGCCCTTTAGTCCCGGTTTAAGCCACGAACCGGGACTAAAGGGTGCGATGACCTTTAGTCCCGGTTCGTGCCTCAAACCGGGACTAAAGATTAGACCTTTAGTCCCGGTTTGAGGCACGAACCGGAACTAATGGGGTTGAGACCTTTAGTCCCGGTTCGTGCCACGAACCGGTACTAAAGGTCCCATTTTCAAACTCTCCCCCCATGGATCGCCTTTTCAGTTTTAAAAAAAATAAAAGAAAATAATGGAAATGTCAAAAAAATAAAAGAACATAATTTTCTCATGTGATATGTGGTCTAGTTGTTGGGAAAATTTGCAAATGTGAATTTTGACTTTATTTGCAAAATCTCTCTGAAATTTGTAAAAATGGGCATATCTTTTGCATACTAACTCGGATGAAAAAGTTTTTTATATGAAAAATCATCTACTCGAAAAGTTACATCCAAATTTAACGGGGGGAACCCCGTTAAACTTTTTCAAAATCCTCAAAAACCTAATAGGAAAAAGTTACGGGGCTTTTAAGATCTAGAGTGGAAAAAATTGAAAAATATTTAAACAGTGGGCAAACTGTGGTCAAACAATAGTCAAACTAATTATTCTAGAATATTAGTGTTACTAAATAATTATTTTAGTTATTTCAATTTTGGTCAAACCTGGTCAAACTATGGTCAAACTGTGGTCAAACTAATTATTCAAGAAATATTAGTGTTACTAAATAATTATTGTTTTTTAAAACAATAGTTTCAAACTCAAACAATGAAATGTGTCACTTCATGCTCAAGCAAAATTCCTGAAGGTTAATAGGATTGACATCTTACTATTGTCAGGAAAACAACAAGTGCAGACTTGGAGCGAGGGAGAATAGAACCCGGAAGTTAAGCGTGCTTGGGCTGGAGTAGTGAGAGGGATGGGTGACCGGTCGGGAAGTTAGATGATTTGGAATGATGAGGGGTGATTAAGGGATAAATTGAGAAGTGATGAGGGGTGGTGATTAGAGACTAGAGGTTAAAATAATTCAGAAATTTGAAAATAAAAAAAATCCAAATTTTTTTTTTAAAAAAATCATAAAATTTCCTTTAGTCCCGGTTGGTGTTACCAACCGGGACTAAAGGTGGAGCTCCACGTGGCCGCGCCCTTTAGTCCCGGTTCTGGATAGAACCGGGACTAAAGGGGGGAGGTATTAGTACCGACACTTTAGTCCCGGTTCAGGAACCGGGACTAAAGGCCCTTACGAACCGGGACTGTAGGCCCTTTTTCTACCAGTGAAGCTTAAGGGACCAGCTCGGCACTGGTTAAATAGCCTCCCAGAAAACTCTATTGGAAGCTAGGAAGACTTGGAAGATGCCTTTAGAGACAACTTCCAAGGCACTTATATCCGGCCTTCGGACACCGATGACCTCAGTCACATAGTCTAGCAGCCCGGAGAGTCGGCCAGGAAATTCAGGACCAGGTTCCTAATTAAAAAGAACTAGATTGTCGACTGCCCAGACGTCAAAGCCCTAGCGGCCTTTAAACACAGCATCCGCGACGAATGGCTCACCCGACACCTTGGCCAAGAGAAGCCGAAGACTATGGCAGCCCTTACAGCACTCATGACCCGCTTTTGCATGGGCGAAGATAGCTGGCTAGCCCATAGCGGCAACAGTACCAGTGCCCCGACACTTTTGAAGCCAGAAACGGTAACGACAGGCCCCGACGCAACAAACACAAGCGTCGAAGCAAGAATGACAATACCGAAGACACGGCGGTCAACACCGTATTCAGTGGCTCCAAATCCGGTCAACGGAAGAAGCCATTCAAAATAAACAAAGACGGTCCATCTAGCTTGGACCAAATACTTGATCGACCTTGCCAGATTCACGGCACCCCGACAAGCCTGCCAACCATACCAACAAAAGTTGTTGGGTCTTTAAAGAGGCCGGTAAGTTAAATACCGAACATAAGGAGAAAGGGTCGCCCAGCGAGGACGACGATGAGGAGCCTCGCCCACCGAACACAAGGGGATAGAAGAAATTTCCCCCCGAGGTCAAAGAGGTAAATATGATATACGTTACTCACATCCCCAAGCGGGAGCGCAAGCGCGCGTTAAGGGACGTCTATGCGATAGAGCTAGTCGCCCCAAAATTCAACCCATGGTCAGCCTGTCTGATCACATTCGATCGTAGAAACCATTCGACCAGTATCTGTCACGGAGGTTCAGCCGCGCCGGTCCTCGATCCAACTATTGATGGATTCCACCTCATGCGAGTCCTCATGGACGGCGGCAGCAGCCTTAACCTTTAAAGGAGTAATACCTGGTGTAGAGGCCTGCTGCACAGGCTTAATCACACTGGAGGTCATCTTCGGTTCGCCGGACAACTTCCGAAGCGAAGACTTGATCTTCGACATTGTCCCTTTCCGAAGTGGCTACCACGCAATGCTCGGACGAACCGCGTTCACTCGCTTTAATGCAATCCCGCACTATGCCTATCTCGAACTCAAGATGCCTGGACCACGCGGTGTTATAACAGTTAATGGAAACATGGAGCGCTCCCTCTGCACTAAAGAGCACACCGCGGCCCTCGCAGCGGAGGTACAGGGCATCCTTAGCAAGCCAAAACTACATCGGTAGTCAAAACCCCCGGACATTGTCCAACGAGTCCACACTACCCCACAGAATGACAGTCCAGCTCGTCAAGAGCTTGATTAACAATTTGGCCTCCGTCTCAGCCCCAACCGCATTACGGCATATGTACCACGCGTACATAACTACACACTAAAGATACCATGGGCAAAGATGGAGGCATATTAAAGATAAAGTCCACAAGACGGCTCGACCCTATTTGGACACGGATATCCCTTTTTATTTTTATTTTTTCATGTTCCTTACAACCCACATCACCTTTCGACGGTACCAAGGGCCCTTTTTTTAGGCCCCCTCTTGAAAACCCGATCGTTGATCATTTCGAAGGATAATACACCAAGGAGAAAAGCAGCGTAGACGTGCGGTTGAGTATCTAAAGGATCTTTAAAGATCTCCTCTTCCTTTTTTAGGACTCGTACACAGCTTTCCCTTGTGCTTGGCATGTAAAATAGCCTCGATGCTTATCGCATTATTTGTACAAATATGTTTTGACGTATCAATCAGACTATAATGGAAACAGTTTTTTTGCCCAACCTATTCGGTACTGGCTTATTTCCTAATCTGTCGTCCCTCTTTTTGTCCAATTGCCATGTACACCTCGACACGACTTAAATCGCCAGGGGCTCCATTCAGCCACGTATATAAAATAAGTCCGAGCACTTTTATAGTACAATTCGGCGTCACGAATATAGCATTATATGCATTGACACCGAATCATGTCTTTGGTCAATAGTTGGGTTGCCCGGCTCCTGTGGTTACAGCCTTATGTTCCGCTCGTTTGGCAAAGGTAGTAAAGAGAGAACTACCGCGATTGTGTTTCTGGTTCATCCGGATAAACACCTCAGTAGAGAAAGCTGGAAATTGAGTGTCTTGGTGCGGTGAGATCTGGTCAGCTATTCGGTGACTAATTATAAATCTTTTGTGATTTTTTCCGCATTACGCGAAGGACCGGTCTTCACCCAGTCAGGCGTCTATAGCACCCAAGTTCGGATAATCCAATAATACCAGGGGTTGCGCCTACAATCCCATTGTCAAACTCCTATGGCTAAGTGAGAGTGATAAAGCCACATAGTCTGATTGCCTGGTTCGCTGCACTAACACCTCCTTCAAGGACCAAGTCGTGGGGTCAAGTGTGTTCAGGTTCTATTCCGAACAACCTCGTACTACCTACATGGGGGCTGAAGCCGACGACTGGCCAACTCTCAAATACCGTAAACGGCCGCACAAGAGGAAAAGAATTTGAGGTAAAACAAGCAACATATTATACATAAGCCTTATTTCATAATACAAAGTTCAGGCAACACGGATACATTCATTCAAAAATAATGTCCTTCGAGCACTGGCCCTCTACAATGCGGGATCCTTCCAGGACATCATCAAAATACCGCTCTAGCGTGTGGTGCTCCTTGCCTGTGGGCGGTCCCTCGGTTGCAAGCTTGACGGCATTCATCTACGACCACTGCACCTTGACACGGGCGAAGGCCATCCGGGCACCTTCGATGCAGACTAGCCAGTTCACGAGCCCGAAATAACTGCTGGGTATGGGTTCGGCTGGCCAAAGACGGACTATGACATCCTTCATGGCCAACTAAGCCACCCTATGTAGTTCGGTCAGCAGCTTCAGCTGATCACTGAAGGGCACTGGATGCTCTGGCGCAAGGTACTATGACCAGAACAGCTTCTCCATTGAGCTCCCCTCTTCGGCTCAGAAGAACTCCGCAGCATCAACAATACTTCGGGGTAGATCCACAAATGCTCCTGGAGAATTCCAAACGCGGGTCAGTAAGATGTACCTTCTCCTTACAAATTTACTCTGCATATTAAAGGCCTTACCCGCCGCGATCTGCTTAGCCTCTTGGATCTCCCGGTGGGCGCCTTGGGCTTCAACTCGGGCTTCCTTCGCGCTTTGGAGGGCCTTAGCAAGTTCGGAATCTTGATCCGAAATCTTGGGCTCCAAGGATTCACACTTTCTTATGGCATCCTTGAGCTCTTGCTGGACTTCCTCCACCCTTGATTCTTGTTTTAGACGGGCGGCTCGTTCCTCCTCCGCCTCCTTCTTAGCTTCGGCCAGCGCACTCTTGAGGGTCTCGACCTCAAACGCATCAGCTATGAGCATCATCATAAAACTCATTCAGATAACAAATTAGAGCTGATATCATTTCAGATGTGTTTCGATATCACATACCTTGCTTTTCGTCTAATTTTTGCTTCAGTTCGGACACTTCGGCGACATGGGAAGATGCCACCAACATCGTAGCCTGTTTGTTCAAATAGATATGTATGTTAATCTCCTGCGAGAACTATTCGATCCTCTGTTCCACCTTTCTTTGCGAACACCAAACAAAGTCTCAGCGGCTACTATCTATACACAGGCATTCCTTTTAAATAGCTAAAAACTATTACATCACATACCTCAAAGCCTCTCAGAAGGCTAGTATAGGCCTCGTTTAATCCGCTTTTAGCGGACCGAACCTTTTCAACCACCGTACCCATAAGGGTACGATATTCCTCCACAATGGAGGCACTCTGAAGCGCTTCCACCAGAGCGTCCGACGCCTCGGGATTGACGGAGGTCGCCGGTGGAGTTGACGCGCCCCCTTCTTTCGAAGGAGGCTGTTCACCTGATTCCGGAGCCGTGTGGGTCTACGGAATGACATTTGGTTGGGGGCCAAATTGGACATGGCCCCTGTCGCCAGTCTCCATGGGGGTCGATTCCCCCATGTTCTCGGCAGCAGAGGTATCACCCTCTGGCACCGCCTTGACGGCTTCCCGCACCTCTCTTTGACCCAAAAGGGTCCTTCGGGACAACAATTCGGTGTTGTCCGTAGCAATGGGGGGGGGATGAGGCCCGCGGAGGTGACTCACTCTCCATCATGTTCGGACCCAGCGAATTCCCAGAAGATGAGGATCCCTAGGGGAGGTCACAAGCCGCACTGCAGCACGCAATTCAATGTGTTAAAACCACAAGGCGAAAAGCCAGTTACATATACAGTGCCCTTGAATACTTACGATCCGACCAGGGGCGCTACTCGGGCTGTCGTTGGTGTCCGATTTGGAATCATCCGTAAGGGAGATCCTCCCTTTCTTGGACGCCTCCGCCTCTAGATCCACGGAAGCCCCCCTTTTTCTTCTTTCCCCCCTTAAGGGGAGAATTGGTCTCTTCCTCCTCCTCTTCATCATCATCATGAGAGGAGAGAATTTCGGTATCTTCGGACACTACGTCCGAAGTTCCTTTACGGCGGAGGCCACCTTTGGCATCCTTGCCCTTCTTCTTGGCCTTCTTTTCCGGTGCCTGATACGGCGCCGGAACCATCATCCTCATTAGCAGAGGAATGGCTGGTTCTTTAGGTAGCGGAGCCGGGAAATGGATCCGCTCCGCCTTCTTCATCCAGCCCTGTGAGGAGAACGGAAAGCTCAGTATACTCCTCGGATCTACAAATTAAGGCTATTGAAAAACTTATGGGAGTGGCCAGATGAGTGCGGTCGAGGCCGAGGCCTTCGGTCGTTTTCGGCCACGACTTATGGGCCTTGAAAAGCAGCTTCCATATGTCTTTGTGCGTTGTGCCAAAGAACCGCTGCAGGGTCTGAGGATCGGCCGGATCGAACTCCCACAGATACTGAGTCCGGCATTGGTAGGGGAGAATCGGGCGAAAAAGCATCACCTGGATCACGCTGGCAAGACTAGTGTTCTTGTCTATCACACTCTTGAAGCGCTTCTACAGTGTCATCACCTTGTCGGACGACGCCCAATCCAGACCCTTGTTGAGCCAGAATGTGAGCCGCATTGTAGGCCCGGACTTAAACTCGGGAGGGGCGGCCCATGTGGTGTCACGAGGTTCCATGATATAGAACTACTCCTGTTGCCATCCCTTCACGGTCTCCGAAAGGTGCCCTTGGGCCAGGTGACATTGGGAAGCTTGCTCACCATAGTTCCGCCGCACTCCGCGTGTTGACCATCAACCACTTTCGGCCTCACATTGAAGACCTTGAGCCATAGGCCTTAGTGGGGGGGGTGCGGAGGAAGCCTCACACACAACGATGAACGCCGAAATGTTGAGGAAGGAATTCGGGGCTAGGTCATGGAAATATAGCCTGTAGTAAAACATGAGACCGTGGGCGAAAGGATGGAGGGGAAACCCTAATCCACGAAGAAAGTGGGGGATGAATACTACCTTCTCATTGGGCTCCGGAGTGGGGACGATATGCTTTTTGGCCAGAAGCCGGTGGGCGATTTCCTTGGCTAGGTACCCCGCTTCCCAGAGTTCCTTGATGTTTCCCTCCATAATGGAGGAGGCCATCCAATTGCCCTGTGCTCCAGATCCGGACATGGCTGGGGTGTTTGCTGGCGGAAAGGATTGAAGCTTGGGCGCTGGAGCTCGAGGGTGAATGGGCTGAGGAGGAAGAAGGCGTGGGGTAAAAAGGTGGATCCTTATCCTCTTATAAAGGTAGTGAATGTCAAGCGCCCCCTCCCAAGGGGTCGTGCGGATGGCACGGTTGGGTTACCCAAGCCCTCATTGATGTGAATCTCGTAATAAGGGGGCACGATCTCTGCTTTGACAAGACGTGTCACCAGAGGTTGCGTCTCGAAACACGAAATGGGAGGGCGAAAAACGATTCGAAATAATGAAGCGGCCAGACGTAACGTCTCACTAGCAAAGCTATCAGTAAAGACATGCCATGTTTTTTGATTAAGTATTATGCCCTTGCAGTTGTGGATTGTAACTGTTAAATAGAGCCGGATATAGTTCTTTTGATCAACTACTTTGAAGTGTTTGGAGGAGGAACCTGCCTTGCAATGTCGAAGACAGTCTACACGCCGGACACATCGTCATTGAAGTCAGGTTCAGGGGATACTGAGGGAGTCCTATATTAGGGGGTCCCCAGGCATCCGAGCTATGTGATGTGGGCCGGACTGGTGGGCCGTGAAGATACAAGAACAAAGGCCTTCCCCCATGTTAGGATGGGACTCTCCTTTGCATGGATGGCAAGCTAGGCGTTCGGATATGTATTTTCCTTTCTTTGTGCACCGACTCTGTACGACCCTAGTTCCCTCTGTTGTCTATATAAATCGGAGGGTTTGGTCCATAGAGGCAATCATAATCATACAAGCTAGACATCTAGGGTTTAGCCATTACGATCTCGAGGTAGATTAACTCTTGTAACCCCTATATACTTATCAGAGTCAATCAAGTAGGAAGTAGGGTATTACCTCCATTAAGAGGGCCCGAACCTGGGTAAACATCGTGTCCCCTGTCTCCTGTTACCTTCGATCCTCAGACGCACAGTTCGGGACCCCCTACCTGAGATCTGCCGATTTTGACACCCATACCCAAGTAAAGCTGCCACATGTGTTTGAAATCCGACCGTTGGACACGTGTCGGTTCCCTAGTGACCCAGGGTCATTAAGGACAAATCAGGTCGGATAGCCTCCTGGCTATAAATAGCCCACCCCTACGCCATAAATTAGTGGCTGCTCAGAGTTAGTGCACGACTTTTGTTGTTTGAGAGCAACCCACCTTTGAAGCATTTGGGAGAGAGAGATCCTTGCAAGGACACAGCCCAAAACACCCAGAGCCAAAGAGTGTTAGGCATCACTGAAGTCTTTCTGTCCGCATGACCTGAAGACTTGTTACACTTGAGGACTATGAATCCTCCAGCCGGTTAGGTGTCGCGTGCTGAGCATCCAAGAGCCATTGAGGATTGCCAGTGAACGAAGTCTGTGAAGGTTTGGAAGTCTACCTTGAAGACTTACCAGAGTGATTGGGCGAGGACTAAGTGTTCTTAGCTCAAGGGGAATTAGGTGAAGCCGCGGTCTTCTGAGTTAAATCTCAGCCTCCCTAACCAGACGTATAGTTGTCACAGCAACTGGAACTGGTCTACCAAATCCTTGTCTTCACCAAGCTACTGGTTCTATCCTTCACTTCCTCTTACTTTCAGTCTGCCCTTGTGATGTCATTGCTTGCTTGCTTGATCTGATTTTCTTCACTGTGTGAAGAATGTTTACTATTTGTCTTCATACTATCTTCCATCCCTATCCATACTACCTAGCTGCTGATAGTCTTTGTGCTTTCACTTCTTTGCTTACTTGACTATGGCTTGTCTAGTGTAGTTTACCTTCCGCTGCATATCAATATGTTCATTTCTGTCATTTGTCTTCAAAACCCCTGTGTTTTGAAGACTTTCATAAAAATCGCCTATTCACCCCCTCTAGTCGATAACTAGCACTTTCAATTGGTATCGGAGCAAGGTGATCCCTTGTTCTGTGTGATTCGGTTTAACCACCTGGAGTTTTAGCTATGTCAACTGTAGGGATAATCAAGGTCTCCGCTATGTGCCCCGTCTTCGATGGCACTTATTACCCCTACTGGAAGAATAAGATGCGTATGCATCTTGAAGCCATTGACGTCGACCTCTAGTATGTCATCAAGAATGACGTTCCCAAGGTCGGTGAGGGTGTCACCGCTGCTGATGTCAAGAGGTTCATTCAACTGGATTCAACTGCCAAGAACATCATCTGTGGTCATCTGACCAAAGGACAGTACGGCCGTGTGAGTGCACTGGATACTGCAAAGCTAGTCTGGAACTGGCTCTCCAAGGTCAACGAAGGCGTCTCAACTCAAAGAGACTCAAGGATTGATGTTCTTCGCAACTTCTTCAATCGCTTCAAGAGAAATGACAATGAGAATGTCCAACTCACGTTTGATCACCACAATGACATCACAAATGAGCTTCGCGCACTTGGCGCCACTGAGATCACCAAGCACGAAATTGCCAAGAAGCTTCCGAGAGCACTTGACAGCTCATTCGACACCCTGACTTTGATGATTCAAGAACGTCCTGACTTCAAGACTCTCGATCCGTCTGACATACTTGAGTGGCTCAACACACATGAGTTCCAGTTATCTTAGAAGAGAGACATCTATGGCCCCAACTATGGTCGAACTCGCGCTTTGAAGGCAAAGGTTGTTTGCTCATCTGAAGAAGAATTTGACTGTAGTTCTGGGGATCCTGAAGACATTGGAAAGGAGCTAGCTATGCTCGTGAATAAGTTCCAGAAGTTCACCAAGAAGAAAGGCTTCAGAAAGTCTTCAAGATCCAGCTCAAGAAATGATGAAGCTTCCACTCGTGACCACAAGAAGAGAACATGCCACAAATGTAAGAAACCTGGTCACTACATCTCTGATTGTCCAGAATGGGACAATGAGACCAAGAAGAAGAGCAAGGAATATGATTCTGATGACAAGAAGAAGAAGAAATCCTCAAAGTCTTCTTCAAAGTCTTCGCCAAAGTCTTCATCTCACAAGAAGAGCTCATCAAGCAAGGATCGTGCATTTGTTGGCAGGGAGATGGATTCATAGGAGGAGTCTGCTTCTGAGGAGGCGGAGGTGGAGTCTAAGGAGGAGTCCGATTCAGGCGTGGCAAGCCTAGCTCTGGCTTCACTGTATGTCGCCAAGTCCATCTTCAACACCGAAGACAATGGACTCGTCCCCAACGCTGATGCTAATGATGAGGATGACTCTGCTCCTACCTACTGCTTCATGGCACGTGGTGCCAAGGTAAACTCACGCGATGCTTACTTTCAAACATCCGGTGAAGATGACTCTGAATGTAAATCTAAACCTAGCTACAAAACACTTGCTAAAATTGCAACAGAACAACAAACTGCTATGGAACATATTCAAAAGTTGCTAGACAAAAGCGATGACCTGTTGGACGTAGAAATGACTCGAACTTAGTCCTTAATTGAAGACATTAAAAATCTTCACGTTAAGTACGAGGAACTTGAAAGTCATCATGAAACGCTCTCAACTACTCATGAAAAGCTTTCCTATGATTATCTTCAAAGGAAGCAAGAACTTGAGAACTTGAGAGAGACTCATGAAGATCTTCAAAAGGAGAATGAATCACTCCGCGCTCAATAGATTAGTTCCGCTCAGGAAGGCTTTGAACCACCATGTCTAAAATGTCTTCAGCGTGATAATGATGTCTCTGTTGCTGAATGTTCTACTGCTACTCCCGTTGCAATATCTTCAACAGCTGATGTGGTAACTAACCCCTCTATTGAGGATACCACTACTATTGCTGATGAGAATGCCAGGTTGAAGTCATTGCTTGAAACAGGGATGTACAAAAGTCTCAAAGGGCATCAGACACTATGTGATGTTCTTAAGAAACAGATTCTGAACCAAAACCCTAGGCAAGACTTATGAATATGAGCGTGTTTCATCAAACTGCTATGTTCATAAGACCAATAACTTTTCTGTTTATTCTTATGAGTATTATTCACCTCCTGCAAGGCTATTTTCTAGGGCTCCAAAGCCGAAGTTCTCAGATGCTGCACTTAGACTCTTTGCTTCTAAGCCACCCCTAAAGATGTGGGTGGTTAAGAAAAATTAACTCTCTTTTGCAGGGTAAGGTCTCCAGCCGGAAATAAAAGGCTTCTGATGCTTATGCTGGGGACCTAAAACATCTTGTGGGATGCAAGATAAAATGCCAAAATGGTCTTACTATGTATTTCGTCCCAGGATTCCTTGACAAACATCCTATTTACCCTAACCAGGATCTGAACTTTCATAATCCGCTTGTTCGTCAAATGTTTATGCTTCACAATACCCTTGGTGAAACCTATCCCCGAACTGCACTGTAGGGTATGACACCAATGGCTTCAGATTGGATTACGGATAGTGGATGCACTAACCACATGACCAGTGATCAAAGTCTTCTCATGGATTCAACCCTACGTCCATCTGACAAGAGTCATATCACATTTGCTGACACTGGTAAAAGCAAGGTATTGGGCCTAGGTAGAGTTGCAATCTCAAAGGATCAGCACATGGATAAAGTGATGCTTGTTGAATCCCTTGGTTTCAACTTAATGTCTGTCTCAATGCTTTGTGATCTAAACATGATTGTGATATTTGGAAAATATCATTGCCTTGTGCTTATGGAATCTGACAAATCTCTAGTCTTTGAAGGGTATCGAAAAATTGTCTGTATATGGTAGATTTCTCTAGAGGACCACAGCTAGCCGTATGTCTTCTAGCAAAAGCTTCAGAATGCTGGCTCTGGCATCGGAGGCTAGGGCATGCTGGCATGAGGAACTTGTACACTCCCGCAAAGAAGAAGCACGTCGTAGGCATCGAGGGCGTCAAGTTCAAGAAGTATCATCTTTGTGGTGCCTGCAAAGCTGGAAAGATTACTAGGGCCAAGCATCCCTCGAAGACAATCATGATGACGACACGTCCCTTTGAGCTGCTTCACATGGACTTATTTGGCCCTACTCACTACTTTACCCTTACTACCACTGCTTGCCTCTATGGCTTCGTCATTGTTGATGATTACTCAAGATATACATGGGTACACATAATCCTCTACAAGAATGAAGTGCAGGATCTCTTCAGACGATTCGCCAATCGCGCCATGACCAACTATGGCATCAAGATCAAGCACATCAGAAGTGAAAACGGCACAGAATTCAAGAACACCGGCCTCAACACTTGTCTTGATACATTGGGCGTCACACATGAGTTCTTAGCTCCATACACACCTCAGAAGAATGGCATCATGGAGCGCAAGAATAGAACCCTCATTGAGATGTCACGGACGATGCTTGATGAGTACAAGACACCAAGGAAATTCTGTCATGAAGCCATTGATACTGCATGCCACATTATCAATCATGTTTATCTTCACAAGCTTCTAAAGAAGACATCATATGAGCTCCTGACTGGTAAGAAGACAAATGTCAGCTACTTCAGAGTATTTGGTGCTAGGTGCTAGATCAAGGATCCACATCACACTTCAAAATTTGCACCAAAAACACATGAAGGTTTTATGCTTGGCTATGGTAAGGATTAGCACTCCTATAGAGTCTTCAACCTCTTTCACTATAAAGTGGTCGAAACTATGGATGTGCGGTTCGATGAGACTAACGGCTCACAAAGAGAGCACCTGCCAAATGTGCTAGACAAAGCCTCACCAAGTTAATCTATCAAGCTTATGGGTACTGGAGAAATCATACCCTCAGAGGCACAGGCTGAAGAGGAAATCATCATTTCTGCACCTAATCAACCCGAAGACACTGCTCAGCCTGAAGCCAATGCTAAAGATGAAGACAATGACCAGCAAGGGCAAAATCTTCGTCCAGTTCATCCTCGTGTTGCAAATGAAGTACAAATTGAGAAGATAATTGATAACATCAATGCACCTGGTCCACTCACTCATTCAAGAGCAACACAACTAGCAAATTTCTGTGGGCACTTTGCATTTGTCTATATATCTAAACACAAGAAAGTTGATGAAGCCTTCATGGAACCTGAATGGATTCAAGCTATGCAAGAAGAGCTTCAATTCTTTGAGCTGAACAATGTTTGGGAGCTAGTTAAGCGTCCTGATCCTCGCAAGCACAATATCATTGGCACCAACTGGATCTATCGCAACAAACAAGATGAGCATGGTCAAGTTGTCAGAAGCAAGGCTCGTCTCATTGCTCAAGGTTACACTCAAGTTGAAGCCATTGGCATTCTGCTAGCCTATGCCAACCACAACAACATTCTTCTGTACCAAATGGATGTAAAGAGTGCCTTTCTCAACGACAAAATTGAAGAAGAAGTGTATGTTGCAAAACCACCTGGTTTTGAACACCCAAAGCGTACTGACATGGTATACAAGCTCAACAAGGCATTGTATGGCCTCAAACAAGCACCTCACACTTGGTATGACACCCTCAAAGACGTCCTGAAAAGAAAAGGCTACAAACCTGGTTCTCTAGATCCCACTCTCTTCACGAAGACATATGATGGTGAACTGTTTGTATGCCAAATCTATGTGGATGACATTATCTTCGGCTGCACTGACAAGAGATACAATGATGAGTTTGGGCATATGATGCAAAACAATATCAGATGTCCATGATGGGTGAGCTGAAATTCTTCCTCGATCTTCAAATCCATCAGCAGAGCAATGGCATCTTCATTTCACAAGAAAAATATCTCAAAGATTGCCTGAAGAAGTTTGGAATGCAACACTACAAAGGGTACACGATGCCAATGCCAACCAAAGGTCAATTGGGTCCCGACGACAATGGTAAAGAGTTCGATCAAAAGGTATACCGCTCCATGATTGGTTCTTTACTCTATTTATGTGCATCTAGGCCAGATATAATGCTTAGCGTTTGCATGTGTGCCCGATTTCGAGCGGCACCAAAGGAATCGCATCACTTAGCTGTGAAGCGAATTCTTCAATATTTGGCTTACACCCCAACACTAGGATTATGGTATCCAAAGGGCTCAGAGTTTGATCTAGTTGGATTCTCAGATGCTGATTATGTTGGTGACAAGGTTGATCACAAGTCCATATCAGGCACATGTCACTTTCTTGGATGATCTCTTGTCTGTTGGTCTTCAAAGAAGAAAAACCGTGTATCCCTCTCCATTGCTGAATCTGAATACATTGCTACTGGATCTTGCTGCGCTCAGCTTCTATGGATGAAGCAAACTCTCAAGGACTATGGCATCCACCTGAAGCATGTGCCACTCTACTGCGACAATGAGAGCGCCATCAAAATTGCCAACAACCCAGTTCAACACTCGAAGACAAAGCACATTCAGATCTATCATCACTTTCTCAGAGATCATGTCATGAAGGAAGATATTGATATCATTCATGTCAACACTAAAGAGCAATTAGTAGATATCTTCACAAAGCCCTTGGATGAGAAAAGGTTTTGCAAGTTGCGGTGTGAGCTAAATATCTTAGAATCCTCAAATGTCCTGTGATTGGACACACATCGTAACGCTTATGCATGTTGATGACTTAGATGTGCAACACACGAAGTAACGTATATCTTCAATCAATGAAGACATACAATCTAAGTGTGAATACATTAACGCGGAATTTGACTTCGGAGCGCCATGATAATTGTGTGCCGTGTCTGGGTCTAATACTTCCTATACGGTGGGTAACGCCACCACCAAACTTTCTCAAAGATTTTCTTTTGGCGTCATGATTGCATTATCTTCGCATTTGGTTTATCTTCAACATTGATTTATCTTCATGGTTCATCTTCACAATGTTCTGTCCTCTACAGCATTCACTTATAGCTATGTCTTCGAACTTGCCATTTGTCTGAACTAAGTGAATGTGATCGGACTCTAACCCCCTCTGTGCTTCTTCCTCAAACTCTATCTATATAGTCATATGCGTTCTATTGAAATTTGTCGAATGTCTTCACTGCATCCTTGTCAGTTGAAGATACAGAGACACTCATTTAAGACAGCTTTCAATGATATATGTCTTTTGCCTGAAACCCGGAGAAGCCGGAACGACCACCCGACAAACCAGGCGTGCGTGGGAACATGGAACAAGTTTCAATGAGTTGCATGCACGCCACGTTTCCACCATATGTGAACTACCAAGGGCACCTGCATAATTATGCTGTGCAGCCCTCCACCTTATAAATACTCACCCACGCGGTCATTATCTCTTCTTCCACCTCGCAACCTCGCTCAAACCCTAGCGCCTGCACTAGCTCGTGTTGATGCCAGAGACAAAGCGCTTAGTTGTTGCGACTTATTCGACGCCATCCTCACGCCGGCCGCGGACCTCATCCTCCCCGCCGCCACCGTAGGTGTCTTCCACCACCAAGTTAGGGCGTGGGAGATTGAACTGCTCGCCTTCTTTCTCTGCCTCGTCTAGTAGTTCGTAAGCGGTAATTAAATCTCACTTTTTACTGTCTTTTTGATCCGTCAAATCCATCCACTTCAACCAAAAGTGGTTTCTATACTTCCAAATCTGGATCTGTCTCTGTCTCCATCTCATATCATGAAAAGGATAGTCACTTATGCTTCATAACTAGTTAGATTCCTCACTTGTACTTATTCATGGATTCGTACAAATCTAGAACCAACTCTCTTCAAATAAGTGAATGTCTTCTCTCTATGAGGTCAATGTCTTCAAACTGATTTATCTTCAAAATCTTCTGAAATGCATATGACCTCTTCCCCTTCCCTTGCACCTTTAATGTTGTCACAGGTACATGTCCGTGGGAGAATTCCTTGGTTCTCATAGTTTGCATTCATTTGCAGAATTCTTACAACATCATATTCACTCTCCCGAAGCTAGTTCTTGTCTAACCAGTAGACGGAAGCCTTTCACTGTTCGGAAGCCTATCTGCCTGAATATCATGGCCGCAAAGAAGTCTGCTAGGAAAGGTGGCAGGCAGCACCGTTGGAATACAGCTCTAGATCTGCCTCAGGATCTGCATGAATTGTATAAAACTGATCCTGAGGAGAACTACAATCAGCACAAGACCCGAATCCAATGGATTCGGAGATATTGGGTAGAGCAGTGGTTCAAGTACAACTTCGTCACTGCCGAATATGCTGAGAAGAACGCAATCAAGCGCCCATGGGGCGATATTCTGTACAAGAATCTGTAGCCAAAGTCGAAGCCTGAAGCTATTGCTCAAGGTTTCTATCCGTGCATGGTCCAAGGACCGAAGCCTGAGAATGCCGACCCATCTTCCATGTTGTGGTGTCGTGACGACAATCTGTTCAAGTGCAACTAACAGTTCACCAAAGAGTCAGCTGCAAAGAACAAGATGGATTTTGGACTCAACTTCAACCCTAGTCCATCTGCTCCAAGGAAGGATGGCACTCGCGATGCCAATCCCAATGTCATCGGGCCCTTCACTAGCTTCGATGGGCTCCTCTCCCACATTGCAGCTCAGAGGGCCACAGTGGCGCAATCAGCTGATGATGCAGACTCCGAAGATGTGCCCGCTCCACCGAAGCAGCAGAAGAAGAAGAACTCAAAAGCTTCGAAGCCCTCTGCCACACCAAAATCTTCGACTGTGAAGCCGTTGAAGACTGCACCTCCAGCACCAAGTGTGTAGTCTGAAGATTTGTCTCATGTCTCCAAGAAGACCAAGAAGCCTAATACGTCTCCAACGTATCTATAATTTATTAAGTATTAATACTATTATATTATCCTTCTAGGATGTTTTATATGCATTTATATGATGTTTGGGACTAACCTATTAACCTAGAGCCCAGTGCCATTTTCTTTTTTTCCTTGTTTTTGAGTATCGCAGGAAAGGAAAACCAAACGGAGTCCAATTGACCTGAAACTTGACGGAGCTTATTTTTGGACCAGAAGAAGGCCATGCAGCGAAAGAATTGGGCCAGAAGAGTCCCGGGCTGCCCACGAGGGTGGGAGGCGTGCCCACCCCCTGGGCGTGCCCCCTATCTCGTGGACAGCCAGGAGACCACCCCCCCCCGACATGTTCTCGACGCCAAAACCTCTTATATATACACAAACCTCCAGAAAATAACCAAGATCAGGAGTTCCACCGCCGCAAGCCTCTGTAGCCACCAAAAACCAATCGGGACCCTGTTCCGGCACACTGTCGAAGGAGGGAACCCTCACTAGTGGCCATCTTCATCATCCCGACGCTCTCCATGACGAGGAGGGAGTAGTTCACCCTCGGGGCTGAGGGTATGTACCATTAGCTATGTGTTTGATCTCTCTCTCGTGTTCTTGAGGTGGTGCGATCTTGATGTATCCCGAGCTTTGCTATTATAGTTGGATCTTATGATGTTTCTCCCCCTCTACTCTCTTGTAATGGATTGAGTTTTCCCTTTGAAGTTATCTTATCGGATTGAGTCTTTAAGGATTTGAGAACACTTGATGTATGTCTTGCATGTGCCTATCTGTGGTGACATGGGATATTCATGTGATCCACTTGATGTATGTTTTGGTGATCAACTTGCTGGTTCCGTTTGTGAACTTATGCATAGGGGTTGGCACACGTTTTCATGTTGACTCTCTGGTAGAAAGTTTGGGGCACTCTTTGAAGTTCTTTGTGTTGGTTGAATAGATGAATCTGACATTGTGTGATGCATATCGTATAATCATACCCACGGATACTCGAGGTGACATTGGAGTATCTAGGTGACATTAGGGTTTTGGTTGGTATGTGTCTTAAGCTGTTATTCTAGTACGAACTCTATGATAGATCGAATGGAAAGAATGGCTTCATGTTATTTTACTACGGACTCTTGAATAGATCGATCAGAAAGGATAACTTTGAGGTGGTTTCGTACCCTACAATAATCTCTTCGTTTGTTCTCTTCTATTAGTGACTTTGGAGTGACTCTTTGTTGCATGTTGAGGGATAGTTATATGATCCAATTATGTTATTATTGTTGAGAGAACTTGCACTAGTGAAAGTATGAACCCTAGGCCTTGTTTCCTAGCATTGCAATACCGTTTGTGCTCACTTTTATCATTAGTTACCTTGATGCTTTTATATTTTCAGATTATAAAAACCTATATCTACCATCCATATTGCACTTGTATCACCATCTCTTCGCCGAACTAGTGCACCTATACAATTTACCATTGTATTGGGTGTGTTGGGGACACAAGAGACTATTTGTTATTTGGTTGTAGGGTTGTTTGAGAGAGACCATCTTCATCCTACACCTCCCACGGATTGATAAACCTTAGGTCATCCACTTGAGGGAAATTTGCTACTGTCCTACAAACCTCTCTGCACTTGGAGGCCCAACAACGTCTACAAGGAGAAGGTTGCCTAGTAGACATCAAAGCCTAAGAAGATTTCTGGGCATGAACTGACTCCTGCTGATGTTCTATGCAACGAGGAAGACACCATAGATCCGTCTAGTGATGACGATCTTGGTGATGAAGCACTTGAGATGCTGATCAAGAACAAGCAAGAGGCGGAGATCTTTAGTGATCTGCCCCTCTTTGACGTTGATATTTTGGACAACTTCATTGATGAGTGGTTTGATGACCAGAGCATCAGTATTGATGAGCTTCAGCTGCCCGTGGACATCAGCGTCACATTCCACGGAGCCATTGCCAACGTATTGTCCTTGGCTCAGAAAATCACCGAGCTCAAGAACAAGATTGTTCATGAGAAGGCGCATTTCAAGAAGCACATGGCCAAGCTCAGTGTGGCTGGTGTGCAAATCTTCAAGAAGACGATGCATGATCTTAAGGAAGAGTTCCATAAGAAGAGAGAAGAAGCCAAAGGCTCTCATGAGCGCGTGAAGTATTATGCGCAGAAATGTGTTCAAGCCCATAATGAAGCAGAGAAGCGAAAGGCTCTTGGGCATCCTGGCATCGCTCCAAGATGGCTGCCAAGAAAACCAAGAAGTCTGCTGAAGCTGAAGCTAAATCTTCAAGGCAGGAACAACCTAGCATTGTCTTCCCCGCCAGCATGACTGGCTCAAAGCCAAAGGTCCCCTCAACAACTTTAGAAATGAAGAGGAGACGGCAGGCTGAAGCCGAAGCTAGGAAGAGGAAGCACAAGGACACTTCTGATGATGCTCCCTCCAAGAAGAAGTTGAAGACCAAGGCTTCAAAGTCTTCAAAGAAAGAGTGTGCTACTACCATAGAGCCCCTCAATGTTGAACCCATTTCAGTCGCTCTTCCTGCCTCAACCAACCAAGAGCATCATCTTGTGATCCATGAGCCTGCTTCCACAGAGGCTCATGCAAGTGAAGAAGTTCCAGTTGCTGACCCCAACACAGCTGAAGACATTGGTCATGAAGACAATGTGATGATGATGTAGTCCTTCATCAGCTTGAGCCCAAGTCAGTATCATCGCCTGCTCCGACGAGCAGTGAACTTATCAACATTGGTTGTCCATTGACGCCAATTGCTCAAGATGACTCGTGGGCGGAGCGCCAACAGCAAGACAACCCAGTACATGATGAGACACCAAGAAGACCACCACCTCAAGTCACCACTCCGGTGCTTGACAACGACAACTACATGGTATAGACCACTCCCTCACCAACGGCGTTGCCAGTGTTTCACAGGCTTCACAAAGGCCCCAGGCCACATGTCACCACGTCGAGCATTCCAGAAAGGGAAGTGCAACAAAGCTCAGTTGCACGTCAAGTGTTTCCTAAAGCCACCCCTACTGCGAATGCCTCTGAGTCCGAAGCCAACGTTGCTGAGGACATTCCGGCTGCATCAGCCGATGAAGACAAAGAAGAAGAAAGAGTTGCCACAACCCCAGCTAGTGATCAAGTCATTCTCGAGGAGAATGTGATTGTGCCCGACTCTCCAGTCCTTGAATAGATGGAGGTTGAAAACCCTGAGGCTGAAGCCAATGACTCAGTCATGGCTGAAAACAATGTGGAGCCTGAAGCTAATGAGAATGCTGAAGTCACCTTAAGGCCAATCGTCTCGGATGGCGATGTTCCTCCTCCAAGGCCTCACACCATGGAAGAGGCGTTCAATCATGAAGGTCATCTTGTCACAGTCCGATGGCTAGTTATGGTTCCACCCACTACTCCCAGGCCGCAATATGATTGCCATGTGGAGCAGAGGCCTCAAGTTCAGAAGCCCAAGCCTAGGCTGCCAAGGCTTCCAAGTGCTATAACTGCACAGGGTTCTTTCAGTGTGCATAGCTTCAGAGAGCACAATACCTTCTTTGACAGCGCCAAGAATCCTTATTCGAAGCCAAAGATCTCCTCCGACAGATTCTGGAGTTATCAGCAGCGAAGCTATTACTCGTGCATTCTCTACAACCAAGAGCCAATCTTTCCACACATGCGTCTGGATTGTGAAGCTATAGCTGGGCTGCCATGTCTAGAAGAAGCTCTTAACTTCTTTAGGGATGTTGGTCTTCTGCCTTTCGTACTGACAAAGCTCTATGCCACCCTCCATATTCGCGGCTACAACAGGGATCCGAAGACTTGGATCCTTGAGTGGATGACATGTGATGTACATCACGAAGCCAAAGCTCAAGACATCATCGAGCTTACTTCCCTGCCCACTCTAGGTGAATTATATGAACCTGGTTGTCAGCTTCATAGAGATGAGTTGCAGAGCATTTTTCAGAGGCCTGAACCAAACATGAGCCAGATGCTTAGCAAGATGAAGCCATTGCCTCAAGATGCTGAATACCCAAAGGAGTTCTTTGTGAAGGACCTCGAGTACTTGCCATGCATAGTATACCATATTCTGAGGCGTACTCTATGGCCGATCAAGGGACATTCTTCTGAAGCTAAACTTGAAGGAGCCATGAATACTTTGGTATTTAATATCATCAATGGCATCAGATTCAACACCCATGATTTCTTCATCAGACAACTTGCTGCTTCTGGGATTGATCTGTTTGGCCTAAAGTTCTATGCTCCATTGGTGATGTGCCCGATTAAGCTTCATTCCACTATAGACTATCAACCCTCAGCGCACAACCACATTGTTTTTCTGCTTGAGGTTGATCTATCTATTGAAGCCATCTACCCCGAGCCTGCCAAGAAGCCCCTACATCTTCAGAATGCTGAACATCAAAGTTGCACGCAACCAATCAAAGGAATTCTTGTTCCCAATGCTGAAACACCTGCTTATCCTCTGGCTGGAAACATGAGAGTGCCACACTGTGCTAACATTGAAGCCACTGCAAGTACAATTGCTGAAAGGCCTCGAGAGCGTTCTCGTGCACTCAATGACCGAGAGCTTCTTGTGGCATTGCATCAGAAGCAAGATAAGCATCATGACTGGCTAAAGCGCCAGATGCCGAGCCTCTTGGTAGATGCCAATCGCATCCGTAACTTGGCCACCAAGAATACATTTGTAGCTCATGAAGCCTGTAGGAGATCCTGGAAGAGCCTTACACTGCTATGTTCTGAAGATGATTTGCACGCAGATGGCTTTACAGAGAACTTCAAGTTTGATTCCAGGCCTCCACCAAATGCAAGCTGGTGTCGCACACTGTCTATTGAAGATTCTGAACATTCGTCTTCGGCTGCAACTGTTGTTGCGAGAGTCGTCGATGAAGAAGACGATGCCAATTCACCGACCATGGCTGCACTGCGTCAGGCCCATCTACACCACCAAACTCCAACGACGGCCCTGCTCCATCATCTACTCCAACAGGGAACTAGTAGATACTCTATGTCTTCAAACCTTTTTGGTCATTACTGAAAAAAGGGGGAGAAGCATATGAGTTGATAGACTTCAAGCGGGTCCTAATGGGTGGTTGCATTATTTTGCTAAGTCTTTACAACTCTCGTCTTTTGAAACAATTTGGTTCTTTGAGTTGTAACACTTAAACTCGATGGTCATCTGCTACTTTTTTTGCTACCTTGTGATGCGATGATAAATCCCGCATGAAGCTATTCCGCACACGTCCATTTTTCATTATGCATGTCATTATCTTCGTTATCTCCTTATATGCATGATGAATTGTCTTCATAAGTTGAAGAGGATCTGCACAAAGTAAAACCTGCCATGTGCATTTGCATTCAAAAGCAAACTACTTATATGCACATCTTTAGGGGGGGGGCCTTTTGCTACTTATGAAGACAATGCCTTAATCCTTAACTTTCACATACTTTTATCCCCGTTGAAAACTTCAACCAGTTTGTCACCAATCACCAAACAGGGGGAGATTGTAAGTGCATCTAGTGCCACCCCTAGTTGGTTTTGGAGTATTGATGACAAACTTGGTCGAGAGACTAATGTGTTTGTGAGAATTGCAGGATAACACAAGTAGTAGTCCCTTATTGATTCGGTTTACCTACCAAAGATGACCCCTAAAAATGTGTGAAGACATTGAAGACAATGGTGGTATTGACATACGAACACGTCACATGTACCCTCAATGCCGGGGGTGATGCACCGCAGCTCACGTCGAAGGAGACCCGACCGACAGCGCGATACGCAAGACAGTCGACGGGCGCTTTTGCAGACCCGAAACCCCACACCCCCGGGAGGGATCCCGTCAGGGAGTGTGGCGGCTATGGGCTACTCTAGGTCGATTCGCTCACCCCTAGAGCCTCGTGGATCCGCAGCCCTCCAGCATGAAGAACTAGCGAAGAACGAGAAGAAAGATACAAGGGAGAGATAAAAAGTAGATGAACATGAAAAAGTAATAGATGTGTTTGTTTGATTGTGTGTTGTTCAATCGGCCGTCATCCCTTAGGTATATAAGAGGCGGGTGGACTTCCCGTGCAAGGAAAAGGTTTGGATTCACGTCCAAAACCCTAGTCAAATTCGGATTGGTTTTGTCCGAACTTTCCAAAACTGTTGGGTTTAAAACTGGCTGCACCTTGTGGGTCTTTTTTGAGGTGGTAAACGACCTCGGATGGAAACGAGCCCAAAAGAAATATTGACCATTTTGATGAGACGAATAACTTTCATGTTGAATGATTTTTCATCGGAGGTCATCTCGAGGGTCAAATCGCTTGCACAAAACAGCTAATTATTCACGCAGTTCATCACACATACCCACATATCTGTCTGGTTCCAGGCGTCATATTTTGCTCACTGGAGGGTCGCGTTGTGCGGGCTGTAACTTTTGCATACGACCTCGGATTGGGATGATCTTTATATCAAAATCGATCGTTTCGACGAGGTGCACAAATTTCGTGTTGAATCTTTCCCCATTTGAAGCCACGTTAACTGGGTTTCTAGCCATTCTTTAATCTGGTGTCGACATGAGCATCTCTGAGCTTGTCATAACTTTTACATCCGAGCTCCATTTTAGACCATCTTCATATTCATCTCGATCTTCTCAAAGAGAGCCATCTCATGGTGACTTTCAATAGTAAGTTTGAATTAATCTTGACACAGCTTCAAGCCACTCTTTATAATCATGGCACTTTTGAGTGTCAACACATGTCTCCCTATTTTTCGGCAAAGCTAGCGTGCTGAAAAATAACTTGTACCAAGTTTGTTCTAAGGACGATGTCAACACTCCATCGGCCATTTATGTGTTCTTAGGACGATAAGTATGTGTCGGCCATGTCTTGTGTGAACTTTTTGATGCAAACTTGGGTGAAACCTTCTCAGCTTCATTAGCAATCTGATGATAAAGTTCCATAGATATGTATCTCAAGGTCATCCTCCGAACCATATTGTTCACCCTTTTGCTAGGATTTTGTAGATAATCAACAATAAACTTTCTCCAATCCTTACTTTCGCCTGCATAAAAATTTCATTAGTGGCCGAAGCTGTGGACTTTGGTTCGGCCTTACCTATGTTGACGAGACTAAGCATGGACTATTGAGAGAAATGCAATACAACATGATTAACATAGTAACCGGATGTTTGCTGTGCCAATTCTTTCGAATTGTCATGTCTAAATATATGAACAATTTTAAAGAAAACCAATGTAAACAGCACCAACACTTTGGCCATTGCTACAAATTGAACCATCAAAACATAATCTCCAGAGTACTAGAGAGACAAGGCTAACATCAATATTATGCATGTCATTAATCCGATGTTCAGTAATAAAATCAGCTATGATTTGGCCTCTTATAGATCTCAAATATGCATAAGCCAAATCATATCCAAACAAAGTATAAGCCCACTAGCCAATTCTGCAACTATGAATTGGTCCATGCAGCATGTATTCAATGACATCAGTCATGATGTCTCAACTCCATACAAATATAAATATAAATTACCATGAGCACGTACCTTTGTCTCGCTCCCCAATCGAACTAAGGACGATGTTAGAATACTACACCGGTCATGCATTGACATACTCTTAGGACGGTAGATAACTATTGGCCATTACCATGTAAACTTCGTTCAAAGCACATATGGCTGAAACAAATAAATTAAATGACAAATCAAGTATTTCGGTCCTTTGGATCAGCAACAAACTTGTAGCTAATCAAATGTATAGTGACTTGGTAATACCCTTTCATGATGTAAGAAATTATATTGCATCCATGAATTAAAATAAGCCCATTGAGGGTTACCAATCATACCTAATGACGAATTCCATGGCATAGGCGTTAATGGCATAGTTGAAGAATATTGACAATGTGTAGACCGAAGATGATGAAACCTTCGGCTTGGTCCTTCATAGTTTTCACTCTTTTCCTTCTTCACCTTTACCGCACTTCTTATAATGGAAGCTTGCACATAATTCTTATTTTGAGCACTTCCTTTGGGAACCCATGCCATGTTCCTTTCTTCAAGTTCTTGTGCACTAAGTTTTTGTAATTTCTTCTTTTGCCAATATGATAAGCTGAGTGGACATCTCGGTTGTGAGTCTTTTTTGACCAATGGCAATTCCTTTTTGGCCTTATACACTCTCAACTTCTTTTCTTCAGATTTGGCACTTTGAATCTCAATAATTGGTTGCTTTGTCTCATTGCCTTTAGTAGCCAATGTCAACACTTTAATTGGCTCTTTTTCACTTGAGATCAAATATGAAGTTGCACCCTTATGACCATCTCTTTTAACACAGTAAACTTGCTTGACCACCTCTTTCTTCTTCCATGAGCTCTGGATCGATTCCTTATGATTGAAACGGTCTTTAACATGTGATTGTTCAAATGTTCATCTTCTCGGAGCTGCATAATATTGGTGAGATGGTCTAAAATAAGATGGAGAATGTGCCCTTGTATCATACCTGTCCCATGATGGATATGATTCTATATGAGCATAGGGAGGCATCCACGTCATTGGTATTGGCCATCACCGCTTAGGTATATAAGAGGCGGCTGGACTTCCCGTGCAAGGAAAATGTTTGGATTCACGTCCAAAACCCTAGTCAAATTCGGATTGGTTTTGTTCGAACTTTCCAAAACTGTTCGGTTTAAAACTGGCTACACCTTGTGGGTCTTTTTTGAGGTGGTAAACGACCTCGGATGGAAATGATCCCAAAAGAAATCTTGACCATTTCGATGAGACGAACAACTTTTATGTTGAACGTTTTTTCATCAGAGGTCATCTCAAGGGTCAAATCGCTCGCGCAAAACAGCTAATGATTCACGCAGCTCATCAGACATACCCACATATCTGTCTGGTTTCGGGCGTCATATTTTGCTCATTGGAGGGTCATGCTATGCGGGCTCTAACTTTTGCATATGACCTCGGATTGGGATGATCTTTATATCAGAATCGATCGTTTCGACGAGGCGCACAACTTTCGTGTTGAATCTTTCCACATTTGAAGCAACGTTAATTGGGTTTCTAGCCATTCTTTAATCTGGTGTCGACATGAGCATCTCTGAACTTGTCATAACTTTTACATCCGAGCTCCGTTTTAGACCATATTCATATTCATCTCGATCTTCTCGAAGAGAGCCATCTCATGGTGACTTTCAATAGTAAGTTTGAATTAATCTTGACACAGCTTCAAGCCACTCTTTATAATCATGCCACTTTTGAGTGTCAACAGGTGGTTCGTGAAGACATTCACGATGAAGATTATGACATGAGAAGACATTCATATGAAGACTATGGAGTGCGAACACATAGTAGTTTCGTAGTTTCCTTTTTTCTTTGTTGAGTCATAGGAACCACCGTACTGTTAAGTGGGGTCCCAGTGAACAAAGTTAGAGTGACTGAAGTGATGCTCAACCAAATCCTATGTCTTCAAGCAAAGACAATGAGAGAAAATCTTATCCAGAGCTGGATGAGTCAGCTTTACTTGTAGCCCAAGTCAAGTTGCCGCATGTGTTTGAAATCCAACCTTTGGACACGTGTCGGTTGCCTAGTGACCTAGGGTCATTTTGGACAAATCAGGCCAGGTTGACTCCTGGCTATAAATAGCCCACCCCCTACACCATAAATTGGTGGCTGCTCAGAGTTAGTGCACGGCTTTTGTCCTTTGAGAGCAACCCACCTTCGAAGCATTTGGGTGAGAGATCCTTGAGAGGAGAAAGCCCAAAACACCTAGACCCAAAGAGTGTTAGGCATCACTGAAGTCTTTCTGTCCGCGTGACCTGAAAACCTGTTACACTTGAGGACTGTGAATCCTCCAGCCGGTTAGGCGTCGCGTTTTGAGCATCCAAGAACCATTGTGGATTGCCAGTGAATGAAGTTTGTGAAGGTTTGGAAGTCTACCTTGAAGACTTACCAGAGTGATTGGGCGAGGACTAAGTGTTCTTAGCTCAAGGGGAATAAGGTGAAGACGCGGTCTTCTGAGTTAAATCTCAGCCTCCCTAACCAAACGTACAGTTGTCACAGCAACTAGAACTGGTCTACCAAATCCTTGTCTTCACCAAGCTACTGGTTCTATCCTTCACTTCCTCTTACTTTCAGTCTGTCCTTGTGAAGTCATTGCCTGCTTGCTTGATCTAATTGTCTTCACTCTGTGAAGACTGTTTATTGTTTGGCTTCATACTATCTTCCATCCTGATCCATACTACCAAGCTGCTGTTAGTCTTCGGGCTTTCACTTCTTTGCTTACTTGAATATGGCCTGTCTAGTGTAGTCTACCTTCCGCCGCATATCAATAGGTTCATTTCTATCGTTTGTCTTCAAAACCCCCATGTTTTGAAGACTTTCACAAAAATGGCCTATTCAGCCCCGAGTCGATAACTAGCACTTTCAATCAACATAGAGATGTTCACCATTGAAGACTACTCCATCTCACATGCTGATCGGACATGGTTTAGTTGATATGGATCATGTGATCATTTGGATGACTCGAGGTATGCCTATCTAAGTGGGAGTTATTAAGTAATTTGATTAATTGAACTTTAATTTATCATGAACTTAGTCCTGATAGTATTTTAAAATTATGTTTATTTTTGATATGTTACTAGAGAAAATAAGTTGAAAGATGATAGTAGCAATGATACGGACTGGGTCCGTGATCTGAGGATTATCCTCATTGCTGCACAGAAGAATTATGTCCTTGATGCACAAATATATGACAGACCTATTGTAGGAGCAGATGCAGAGGTTATGAACATTTGGCTAGCTCGATATGATGACTACTTAACAGTTTAGTGCACCATGCTTTACGGCTTAGAACCGGGACTTCAAAAATGTTTTGAACGCCACCGGAGCATATGAGATGTTCCAAGAGCTGAAATCGGTATTTCAGACTCATGCCCGTGTCGGGAGGTATAAGACCTCTGACAAGTACTTTTCCTAGAAAGATGGAGGAGAATACCTCAGCCAGTGAGCATGTGCTCAGAATGTCTGGGTACTACAATCACTTGAATCAAGTGGAGTTAATCTTCCAGATAAGATAGTGATTGACAGAGTTCTCTAGTCACTATCACCAAGCTACTAGAACTTCATGATGAACTATAATATGCAAGTGATGAAGAAAATGATTCCCGAGCTCTTCGCGATGCTGGAGTCGGCGAAGGTAGAAATCAAGATAGAGCATAAAGTGTTGATGGTTAAACAAGACCACTAGTTTCAAGAAAAAAAGGGCAAAATGAAAGAAAAGGAACTTCAAGAAGAATGGCAAGCAAGTTGTCACTCCCGTGAAGAAGCCCAAAGCTAGACCTAAGCCTGAAACTGAGCGCTTCTACTGCAAAGGGAATGGTCACTAGAAGCGGAACTACCCCAAATACTTGGCGGATAAGAAGGATGGAAAAGTGAAAAAAGGTATATTTTACGTACATGTTATTGATGTGTAATTTACTAGTATTTAACCCCAGGGTATTTGATACCGGTTTAGTTGCTAAGATTAGTAACTCGAAATAGGAGTTGCAAAACTAACAGAGACTAGTTAAGGGCGAGGTGATGATGTGTGTTAGAAGTGATTCCAAGGTTGATAAAATCACCATCGCACACTCCCTCTACCTTCGGGATTAGTGTTGGACCTAAATAAATGTTATTTGGTGTTTGCGTTGAGCATGAATATGATTGGATCATGTTTATTGCGATATGATTATTCATTTAAGTCAGAGAATAATTGTTGTTCTATTTACATGAATAAAACATTCTATGTTCATATACCCAATGTAAATGGTTTATTGAATCTCGATCATAGTGACACACATATTCATAATATTGATGCCAAAAGATGCAAAGTTGATAATGATAGTGCAACATATTTGCGGCACTGCCGTTTAGGCCATATTGGTGTAAAGCGCATGAAGAAACTCCATAGAGATGGATTTTTGGAATCACTTGATTATGAATCATTCGATACTTGCGAACCATGCCTCATGGGCAAGATGACTAAAACTCTGTTCTCCGAAACAATGGAATGAGCCAATGACTTATTGGAAATAATACATACTGATGTATGCGGTCCGATGAGTATTGAGGCTCGCGGTGGGTATCGTTATTTTCTGACCTTCATAGATGATTTGAGCAGATATGGGTATATCTACTTAATGAAACACAAGTCTGAAACATTTGAAAAGTTCAAAGAATTTCAGAGGGAAGTGGAGAATCATCGTAACAAGAAAATAAAGTTTCAACGATCTGATCGCGGAGGCGAATATTTGAGTTACGAGTTTGGCCTTCATTTAAAACAATGTGGAATAGTTTCACAACTCACGCCACCTGGAACACCAAAGTGTAATGGTGTGTCCGAACATCGTAACCGTAATTTATTAGATATGGTGCGATCTATGATGTCTCTTACCGATTTACCACTATCATTTTGGGGTTACGCATTAGAGACAGCTGCATTCACTAGGGGGAACTCACGACGTCGTCTCCCGATCTATTAGATTGGGCCGAGGACCCCCATGGCAGTATACTCAGGGGCCAGTTCGGACGGCTGCCGCATACAAGGAAGATTCCACAAGACTTGGCGATCAAGACAAGGACTTCTCCCCACCGGCGTATTCGGCTAGGACTCTTGTTACCCTAGGCCTCTGGTGCATTATATAAACCAGGGCCAGGCTAGTCGATAGAACATACAGAACAACAATCATACCATAGGCTAGCTTCTAGGGTTTAGCCTCTCCGATCTCGTGGTAGATCTACTCTTGTACTACCCATATCATCAATATTAATCAAGCAGGACGTAGGGTTTTACCTCCATCAAGAGGGCCCGAACCTGGTTAAAACTTTGTGTCCCTTGCCTCATGTTACCATCTGGCCTAGACGCACAGTTCGGGACCCCCTACTCAAGATCCGCCAGTTTTGACACTGACATTGGTGCTTTCATTGGACTATTTTCTTTGGAAGACATTTCTTCTGTTAAACAGTAATATAACATATCTCTCTGCGTACCTTTGTTTATAAAACCGTATGGCCAGATTGCCTTGTTTGTTGTAAATCTTTGCCCTCATAAAGGCTTTATAAAGCAGGACAAACACTCCTCGGCTACTGGCCGAGGAGGTGGAAGCTGATGGTCGGTCAACAAAGTTTTGTACAATGCGGATCTGAGCATTAATGACGTAAAGTACTTGGATACATAGAGTCATTACACATAATTTGTGATTTTACTATGGATATTGATCCTTAATTCGGCCACCCGTGACCGCACTAAGGCTCGGGGGCTACTGGGCTTCGGGCTTATTATTTACAAATACTAAAGGGGCACATCGATCCCCTGATCTGGTGTTGCCACCCGACCAGTGTCTCGAGGGCTACTGCGTTGCTTGTCCAATGCAGAAAATTTTATGTGCAATATAGTTTCCGAGGAGATTTTGATCCTCAGGTTGGTCGGCCGCACCCAACCTGAGTCTCGAGGACTCAGCACGCCGCTTTTAGTGTCCCGAAGTATTCTGCCGAGCTTGGACTTGATCCTCAGGCCGATTTTGCAAATCAACCTGAGTCTCAGCGGCTACTGGGATCAGCGGTCTTACGTCATCCTTCAGGTGCATCTCGGGTTTTAGACCGATACACACCTTGAGGGCTACTGGCTATATATCTCGGCAGAGAATAAATTGCACCAATCAAAAATATTGACAAAAATCGGCCCACATTCGGGGTGGTGCACCACCTCGGAAGCAGTCCGGCATAAAGCTCGGGCGCTAGTAGCTGGCTTCATAGAGGGCATTTCCGGCATTAAGCTCGGCTAAACTCCTTCAAACTTCTTTGAACCAAGGTGATTTACGACACCTCGGATACAGTCCGGGGTTGGAGCTCGGATACATAGTCCGGCGTTGGAGCTCGAACGCGTAGTCCGGCGTTGGAGCCCGGGTACATTCCGGCATTAAAGCTGGGAAGCGGTCCGGTGTTTGTGCTCGGCTGCAAAAGATACCTCGAATGCAGTCCGGTGTTGGAGCTCGGACGCAAGAGGACACTTCCTCCCGGGAATAACTTCAAACCCAAGGTGTGGAATAAAAATAAACAAGGCATTGATAAAGGCCGGAAACTTAAAGGGGCTCCTCGGATACCCGATGTGTCAACTCGTCGAATGCATTTCGGCGATCCTCAAGATTGAAGATAAAGAAGATTTGTTGAACCAGTTTTCAAGACCGACGACCGAAGATGAAGAACAGTTCAGAAGAATCGAGGAGCATCCCTAACTTGAAGACCGGTTCAGGGGGCTACTGATGGTGTCCTGGACTAGGGGGTACTCACCACGTCGTCTCCCAATCTATTAGATTGGGCCGAGGACCCCCATGGCCGTATACTCAGGGGCCAGTTCGGACGGCTGCCGCATACAAGGAAGATTCCACAAGACTTGGCGATCAAGACAAGGACTTCTCCCCACCAGCGTATTCGGCTAGGGCTCTTGCTAACCTAGGCCTCTGGTGCATTATATAAACCAGGGCCAGGCTAGTCGATAGAACATACAGAACAACAATCATACCATAGGCTAGCTTCTAGGGTTTAGCCTCTCCGATCTCGTGGTAGATCTACTCTTGTACTACCCATATCATCAATATTAATCAAGCAGGGCGTAGGGTTTTACCTCCATCAAGAGGGCCCGAACCTGGGTAAAACTTTGTGTCCCTTGCCTCCTGTTACCATCCGGCCTAGACGCACAGTTCGGGACCCCCTACCCGAGATCTGCCGGTTTTGACACCGATAGTACACCTTCTATCACAGATCCGAAGGCAAGATCTTTGTTGCTAAGAATGTATCCTTTCTAGAGAAAGAGTTTCTCTCGAAAGAAGTGAGTGGGAGGAAAGTAGAACTTGATGAGGTAATTGTACCTTCTCTCAAATTGGAATGTAGCTCATCACAGAAAACCGTTCCTGTGATGCCTATACCAACTAGAGAGGAAGCTAATGATAACGATCATAAAACTTCAAATCAAGTTACTACTAAACCTCATAGGTCAACCAGAGCATGTTTTGCACCAGAGTGGTACGGTAATCCTGTTCTGAAAGTCATGTTACTAGACCATGGCGAACCTACGAACTATGATGAAGCGATGATGAGCCCAGATTCCGATAAATTGCTTGAGGCCATGAAATCTGAGATAGGATCCATGTATGATAACAAAGTGTGGACTTTGGGGGACGTGCCCGATGATCGGCAAGCCATTGAAAATAAATGGATCTTCAAGAGGAAGACAGACACTGATGGTAGTGTTACTATCTACAAAGCTCGACTTGTCGCAAAAGGTTTTTGACAAGTTCAAGGTGTTGACTATGATGAATTTTTCTCACTCGTAGCGATGCTTAAGTCTGTCCGAATCATGTTAGCAATTGCCGCATTTTATGAAATCTGGCAAATGGATTTCAAAACCGCATTCCTTAATGGATTTCTTAAAGAAGAGGTGTATATGATGCAACCAGAAGGTTTTGTCGATCCTAAAGGTGCTAACAAAGTGTGCAAACTCCAGCAATCCATCTATGGACTGGGGCAAGCATCTCGAAGATGGAATATACGCTTTGATAAGGTGATCAAAGCATATGGTTTTATACAGACTTATGGTGAAGCTTGTATTTACAAGAAAGTGAGTGGGAGCTCTGTAGAATTTCTAATATTATATGTGGATGACATATTGGAAATGATGTAGAATTTTTGGATAGCATAAAAGGATATTTGAATAAGAATTTTTCAATGAAAGACCTCAGTGAAGTTGCTTACATATTGGGCATCAAGATCTATAGAGAAAGATGAAGACGCTTGATAAGACTTTCGATGAGTACATACCTTGATAGGATTTTGGAAGAGTTCAAAATGGATCAGTTAAAGAAGGAGTTCTTGCCCGAGTTGTAAGGTATGAAGTTGAGTAAGACTCAAAACTTGACCACGGCAGAAGATAGAGAGAGAATGAAAGTTATTCCCTATGCCTCAACCATAGGTTCTATAAAGTATGCTATGCTGTGTACCGAAAATGTTGTATGCCTTTCCACAAGTTTGGCAACGGGGTACGACAGTGATCCAGGAGTGGATCACTAGACAGTGGTCAAAGTTATCCTTTGTTACCTAAGAGGACTAAGGAAATATTTCTCGATTATGGAGGTGATAAAAGAGTTCGTCGTAAAGAGTTACGTCGATGCAAGCTTTTACACCGATCTAGATGGCTCTGAGTCTCAATCTGGATACGTATTGAAAGTGGGAGCAATTTGCTAGAGTAGCTCCATGCATAGCATTGTAGACATAGAAATTTGCAAAATACATATGGATCTGAATTTGGCAGACCCATTGACTAAACTTCTCTCACAAGCAAAACATGATCACACCTTAGTACTCTTTGGGTGTTAATCACATAGCGATCTGAACTAAATTATTGACTCTAGTAAACCCTTTGGTTGTTGGTCACATGGCGGTGTGAACTATGGGTGTTAATCACATAAAGATGTGAACTGTTGGTGTTAAATCACTTGGCGATGTGAACTAGATTATTGTCTCTAGTGCAAGTGGGAGACTAAAGGAAATATGCCCTAGAGGCAATAATAAAGTTGTTATTTTATATTTCCTTATATCATGATACCTATTTATTATTCATGCTAGAATGGTATTAACCAGAAACTCGATACATGTGTGGATACATAGACAAAACATAGTGTCCCTAGTAAGCTTCTACTAGACTAGCTCGTTAATCAAAGATGGTTAAGTTTCCTAACAATAGATATGTGTTGTCATTTGATGAACGGATCACATCATTAGGAGAATGATGTGATGGACAAGACCAATCTGTTAGCTTAGCATGTTGATCGTTCAGTTTTATTGCTATTGCTTTCTTCATGTCAAATACATATTCCTTCGACTATGAGATTATGCAACTATAGGTATTTCCAAAGGTGTTTATAAAGATGCACTATAGGTATTTCCGAAGGTGTTTTTTGGGTTGGCATAGATCGAGATTAGGATTTGTCACTCCGAGTATCGGAGAGGTATCTCTGATCCCTCTCGGTAATGCACATCATAATAAGCCTTGCAAGCAATGTGACTAATGAGTTAGTTGCGGGATGATGTATTACGGAACAAGTAAATAGACTTGCCGGTAACGAGATTGAACTAGGTATGAAGATACCGACGATCAAATCTTGGGCAAGTAACACGCGATGACAAAGGGCATAACATATGTTGTCATTACGGTACGACCGATAAAGATCTTCGTAGAATATGTGGGAACCAATATGAACATCCAGGTTCCGCTGTTGGTTATTGACCGGAGAGGTGTCTCGGTCATGTCTACATAGTTCTCGAACCCGTAGGGTCCGCACGCTTAATGTTCGATGACGATTTTGTATTTATGTGATTTGGTAACTGAATGTTGTTCGGAGTCCCGGATGAGATCATGTACATTACTAGGAGTCTCAAAATGGTCGAGAGGTAAAGATTCATATATAGGACGATAGTATTCGGACACCGGAAGTGTACCGGGTACCGAGAAGTGTTCCGGGGGTACCGACCCCGACACAGCATCCCCCCGGCAACTACATGGGCCTAATGGGCCAAGAAGGGGACAGACCATCCCCTAAGGAGCTGGTGCGCCCCATGTAGTCCGAAATAAAGGGGAAGGAAAGAGGATAAGAGGGAAAGGAAGGGGAGGGATTCGGCCTCCCCCTTCCTTCTCTCCTCCCTCCTCCTTCCTTCCCCCTCCGGATGAATATGGAAGGGGGGAGTTTGAATTAGGCGCCCAAGTAGGATTCCTCCTACTTGGGGCGCCCCTGGGCTGCCTCTCCTCCCCTCCAACATATATATATGAGGGTGGGCACCACTAGAACACACAACATTGATTCCTAGCCGTGTGCGGCGCCCCCCTCCACAGTTTAGGCCTTCGGTCATATTCACGTAGTGCTTAGGCAAAGCCCTGCGTGCTGACAGAACTCTCCCTCGACACTTTGCTGGATCGAGAGTTTGAGGGATGTAATCGAGCTGAACGTGTGCAGAACTCGAAGGTGCCGTACGTTCAGTGCTTCATCGGTCAGAATGAGAAGAAGTTTGACTACATCAACCGCGTTGTCAAACGCTTCCGCTTTCGGTCTACTAGGGTACGTGGACACACTCTCCCCCTCTCGTTGCTATGCATCTCCTAGATAGATCTTGCGTGACCGTAGGAATCTTTTTTGAAATTGCATGCTACGTTTCCCAACAGCTATGACTTTGCTATGCTTAATGCTTGTCACTAGGGCCCGAGTTCCATGATGTCAGATCTGAACCTATTATGTTTTCATGAATATATATTTGCGTTCTGATCCTATCTTGCAAGTTGTAGACACCTATTATGAGTTATGATCCACATACCCAAGATGATAATAACTGGGTTCTTTCCAGTGATTACCGTAGTTTGAGGAGTTCATGTATTCACTAAGTGCTAATGCTGTGGTCCATTTCTCTACTAAAGGGAGGCCTTAATATCCCTTAGTTTCCATTAGGACCCCGCTGCCACGGGAGGGCAGGATAGAAGATGTCATGCAAGTTCTTTTCCATAAGGACGTATATATACGGAATACATGCCTACATTATATTGATGAATTGGAGCTAGTTCTTTGTCACCCTAGGTTATAAATGTTGCATGATGAATGCCATCTGACATAATTATCCATCACTGATCCATTTCCTATGAGATTTTCACATATTTATCTTTGTTAAGTCAATTTGCCATTGCCACTGTTAGAATCGCTACAAAACTGCTACTCTTACTTTTGCCACCGTTACCGTTACTTCCATATTACTTTGCTACTAAAAACTTTGCTGCAGATATTAAGTCTTTTAGGTGTGGTTGAATTGACAGATCAGCTGCTAATACTTGAGAATATTCTTTGGCTCCCCTTGTGTCGAATCAATAAATTTGGGTTGAATACTCCTACCCTCAAAAACTGTTGCGATCCCCTATACTTGTGGGTTATCAGCAGATAACATAAATTTTAGCGGAACTGCACAAGATACTAACGAATGGCTTCCAGTGAAGTGCTTCATCTATATGGTGCAAGTCTTCAATAAGCCTCCTAACGAAGGTTGGTATCAGCCCACAACCTTCATCCATATGACTGAGCTTTGTCATCTCTATTGGTATTGTGCTACTATTTAGCTACTGTCATCAGAAAGTGCTATTGTTTTTCATGTTAATCTAAGGCTGCTAATAAATTGAGGCACCTTTTGCAACCGTTAGAGCCACTGATAAAATGAAGTAATAATACAATTCAAGTAGAGCTGTTGTCTTTGCTATCAGATCATTTCCCATGAGGATAATGAAAGTGCATCTCTTTGTGAGTATACATTTCATCAGTTAGTCCCATTGTTAATGTAATGTCATGTTTTAAATATTTCTTTTTCTTTTTTGTGAGCAAATAGGGATGCTTAATTTTATTTGAGTTGCACAAGAAAATATTGGAATGACTAGGGCAGTTTCTCTCCTGCCTCTGTCAAGGACTTGAAAAAGTTTGAACAAATTCCCCTCATGGCAAGATACTAGGACCCAAAAATGAACTTGGTCTCAGATAATCTTCCTGACAGAGGTCAGTACCAGCCTTCATCCACATGATCATGCTTTGTCATGTTGTTCTACTTATATTATGGTACTGTTTTGAGTAAATGTTCAATTGAAGCTATTGTATTGCATCTTTTCTCATTAAGATAATGAAGATGCTTCTCTTTGTGAGCATATATTTCATCAACTAGTACTATGCTTTTGTCATTCACATTGTTCCTATGATAGTAGTCTTCTCTATTTCACTTGGTATGATATATAGTCAGATATATTGAACGGACAAATTTTCTTTGATTATAGAGAGTATCTTTTTTATCCTGTTTACGGTCCATTTTTCAAACAAAAATATTCATTGTTCCTCTCCAAATCATCCCTGAATGATTGGTTTAATGTTTCAAGGGCGAATTCCCAAGAGACATGATACTTGAAACACGAAATCATTGCAGTTATGAAATTGGAGTTGCCAAGAACAACGAAAAGCTTGTCCGTACAATGGGATGGGGAAATTCGTTGATACGTTTGATCTAGATATGGGTTACGCTATCGTATTTAGATATAATGGGAACTCTCAGTTTAATGTCATAATCTTTGATGAATTGGGCTATGAGAAGGCATCATTAGTTCTCATGGATCCTTTTCTACCTCATGTGCAAAAAGGTACATAAGTGCTACTGATAATGTGAAAAGTTCTCATTTTCATCCTCAACCCATACGAATGGTACTGCTAGAGTCACCAGCAACGAAAAGGGATGCCATACAAACGTAGCCATTTAGCACAATGAAAGGGATGCCAACAGATTCACCAGGCCTTCAACTGGAAATGGACAAGTCATGTCAAGACAACAACACTGTGATAAGTATTTCCTCCTGCGAGTCATCATGTATCAATTTACGATTGTAGATATACCTTCCCTTGCAAATCATTCTCATATTTTTATAGCTAGCATTTAGTTGTTCTCTTGTCTTTGCACAGCGGAATCTTCCTCCTCTGAAGAAGAATATGGACTACGTGAAGTGCCTAGTTCTGGTTATGTTAGGAATAAGAAGGTCAGTCTATCTTAATATCAGAAGGAGTAGTTGAAGGATGGTTACATTAACGCCCACAAGACCAAACTAGCATCGGCTCAGAAGGAAGTGGTGAAGCAGAAGTCCAATCTATACACTCGGAGATCCCGATCTTTGTTGCTGTGATGGGCAAGTACAACGTTGTTGTAGAATTCTTTCTGGTGAGTTCCATTTTTAAACTGTAATGTGTGAAGTGCTAGTTATGGAATACTAATGAAAACACTATTCAATAATGTGAACTCATAACTAGTCATCTCTGAATTTAAATACGGCTTGCTTCATACTAATCACCTTTTCTATATTTATGCAAACAGGGATGCTCAACTTGATTTTAGTGGAACTGCACAAAGTGTTGGGATGGTTCTTTCCCTCCACAATACTTCATCATGCACAATACACTGAATGGTTCTTGAATCATTCATTGCCACCTTGAGCCACCAAACTAGCTACAAGAAAAGGGCTGCCGATATGTTCAAGGCGTTGCAACATATAAATGTGAAATCCTACAAGCTACACATGAAGTTGGTTGATTTTAGTGGAACTACACAACAAGAATAGTTGGTTAATTTAGCATGAGGTCACATGTCAATGTGCAAACTGATGACAAACCCCGCCCATTCCACAATCGTAGTGAAATGATCGATATGGTTGACTAGAGGAGGGGGTGAATAAGCAACTACCAATTTTTAGCTTTTCTTAACAAATTAGGTTTAGGAACAAATAGGTTGTCTAGATATGCAACTAGGTGAGCAACCTATATGATGTTACCAACAACAACAACACAAGCAAGCAAGGGATACAACACAGGTAAAGCTTGCACAAAGTAAAGGTAAGAAGTAACCACAAGTGGAGCCGGTGAACACGAGGATGTGCTACCGAAGTTCCTTCCCTTTGAGGGGAAGTACGTCTCTGTTGGAGCGGTGTGGAGGGATAATGCTCCCCAAGAAGCCACTAGGGCCACCGTATTCTCCTCATGCCTTGCACAATCCAAGATGCCGTGATTCCACTAGTGGTGCCCTTGAAGGCGGCGACCAAACCTTTAAAAACAAGGTTGGCGCAATCTCCACAACCGAATTAGAGGCTCCCAACACCACCACGAAGCTTCACCACAATGGATTGTGGCTCCAAGGTGACCTCAACCATCTAGGGTGCTCAAACACCCAAGAGTAACAAGACCTGCAAGGGATTAGTGTGTGTAATCAAATTTCTCTTGGTGAAAGTGTAGATCAGGGCCCTCTCAACCAATCCCTAGAAAATCAACAAGTTTGATTGGATAGGGAGAGAGATCTGGCGAAAAAGGAGATTTGAGCAACAATGGAGTTTGGGGGAAGAAGAGGTGGGTCTTCTTGGGGAAGAAGACCCCCCTTTATATAGTGGGGAAGATTCCAACCGTTACATTGCTCACAACCTGCACTAAGCGGTACTACCGCTCAGGGGAGTGGTACTACCACTCTAGCAGTAGTACGCAGACTGAATGCACATGCAGAGTGCCCTGACGTGGTAGTGCCGCTGGAGCGGTACTACTGGTTGCCCTAGCGGTAGTACCACTTAGGGTGAATTAAGTATGGCACATGCGGTAGTGGGGGAGTACAACCACCGTTGCACTGCCGCCCCACTTCTGCAAGGGATCAATCCATTCGAGAAGGCTTTGTGTAAACGGTAGTGGCAGCGGTAGTGAATGGGCAGTTGTACCGCATGCAACACTACAAAAAAACACTTTCGTAATGATACGTGTTTGTCACAGTAGGTGACGTTTTTTGTCATGCATGTACATCCATGATGATTTCATGACAGAATCAAGATAGTCATGCCTGTGCTATCGTAGAAGTGTTCAATGACAATCCAAAATTATCATCACGGAAGTGTCCACTTCCATGATGATAAATGGCGCGTCATGGAAGTGTTTTCGTCAAGGGTAACCGACACGTGGCATCCACCATAACAGGTCGCCGTTAAGCTATCAGGTTCTGGTTTGGATCCCATAATCCGTTAATAGCCAGGACCAATGGGTTTTTTTCCACGTGTAAAATTCTCATTTGCCGAAGGAACCACGTGTCAGCTCCTCCTTGGGACAGATGTCACCCAGCGAATGGACGGGACACGCCTAAGATACGTCGACATGTGGCTTGGCCCAATAGTGGACCATTCAGGTCAAAAGGCCGGCCCATTTAACTTGGTCGAAAGGAAGCGGGCTGGTCCACGGAAAGCCCGCTAACGACCTATTCACATATAGCCCATTTACAGCCTGCTAACTTGATAACCCACAAGTATAGGGGATCACAATAGTTTTCGAGGGTAGAGTATTCAACCCAAATTTATTGATTTAACACAAGGGGAGCCAAAGAATATTCACGAGTATTAGCAGTTGAGTTGTCAATGCAACCACACCTGAAAGACTTCATATCTGCAACAAAGTTTTCAGTACCAAAGTAGTATGGAAGTAATGATAACGGTGGCAAAACTATCAGTAGAAGTTTTGTAGTGATTGTAGGCAATGGATCGACAATGATAATTTTGTTGGATGATATTCATCATGTAGCAGTCATAACCTACGGTAACACAGAACTAGCTCAAATTTATCAATACAATGTAGGCATGTATTTCGTATATAGTCATACGTGCTTATGGAAAAGAACTTTCATGCCATCTTTTGTCCTACCCTCCCATGGTAGCGGGGTCCTAATGGAAACTAAGGGATATCAAGGCCTCCTTTTAATTGAGAACCAGACCAAAGCATTAGCACTTAGTGAATACATGAACTCCTCAAACTACGGTAATCACCTGAAAGAATCCCAATTATTGTCACATTGGGGTATGCGGATCATAAGTTGTAGTAGGTGTATACAACTTGCAAGATAGGATCAAGAACTCACATATATCCATGAAAACATAATAGGTTCAGATCTGAAATCATGGCACTCGGGCTCTAGTGACAAGCATTAAGCATGGCAAAGTCATAGCAATATCAATCTTAGAACATAGTGGATACTAGGGATGAAACCCTAACAAAACTAACTCGATTACATGATAAATCTCATCCAACCCATCACCGTCTAGCAAGCCTACAACGGAATTACTCACTCCCGGCGGTGAGCATCACGAAATTAGTGGTGGAGGAAGGTTGGTGATGGTGATGGTGACGAATCCCCCTCTCTGGAGTCCCAAACGAACTCCAGATCAGCCCTCCCGATGAAGAACAAGATGCGACGACGGCTCCATATCGTAAAACATGATGAATCCTTCTCTCTAATTTTTTTCTCCCCGAATAGGGTAATATAGAGTTGAAATTAGGGTCGGAGGAGGTCCAGGGGGCCCACAAGCCCTCTAGGCACGACCCAGGCCCCCCCCAGGCTTGTGGCCTCTGGGTGGACCCCTCTCACTACTAGAATCAGGATCTTTGCTGTCAGCCAGCTCTTTGCGGTCTACTAGCTAACGACAAAGAAGGTCTTTGCCATCAGCTTATAGAAAACTAACGACAAAGAAAGAGCTGACGGCAAAGATCATGTTTTCCGTCAGCCAGCTCTTTGCCATCTGCTAGCAGATGACATCGAAGCTTTCTCGTCTGCTAGTAGACGACAAAGAGGGAGGGTAGCCCACTAACAAGAACCACCTATCGGACACTTTCTTTGCCGTCTGCTAGCAGACGGCAAAGAAAGTGGCCAACCTAAAGGCCGTTCCCCCCGACCCCACCCCACTACCTAGGCTCGCAGACGACAAAGAGATTTGACCTAACTAAAAAATGGTCAGCACCCCGTGCCCCACCCCTCTCTCTCCCCTCTCTCTCTCCCCTCCCCTCACCCACATCGCCCCTGTGCCCGAGCCGCCGCCGCCCCGCGCCAACCCTGCCCTCGGGAGCCCGCCCTATCGCTGGTCGCCTGCCTGCCCCGCCCGGCCGCCCTGCCTCGCCCCGTCGCCAGAGGCACGCCGCCCCGGCCGCCCCACCGCCAGAGCTGCACCATTGCCGGCCGCCCTTTCCCTCGGCCTCCTCAACTCGCGCCCCCTCCCTGTGGCATGCCTCCTCATCCTGCGCCCCTTCCCGTGCTGAGTCTCTCTATTTTTTTCTTCTGTTTTTTAGATTCAGTTTAGGTTTGTTTAGTTTAGTTTACATTAGGTTAGTTTACTTTAGTTTAGGTTTGTTTAGTTTAGTTTAGGTTAGTTTAGTTTAGTTTAAGTTAGATTTAGTTTAGTTTAGGTTAGGTTATTTTTTTCTGTTTTTTAAGAATAAATAAGGAAGATGAAAAAAAGAAGTAAAAGAAGAAGAGGAAGAAGGCGAAGATGAGAAAAAAGAACAATAAGTGGAAGAAGAAGAAGAAGAAGAAGAAGAAGAAGAAGAAGAAGAAGAAAGAAGATGATGAAAAAAAGAAGTAGAAGTAGAAGATGAAAAAAAGTAGGAAAAGTAGAAAAAGAGGGTCGCCGATGGTCAAGGGGTCGAGGATCGAGGGGAAAAGGATTCGAGGATCTAGGGGTCGAGGATCGAGGTGTCGAGGGGTCGAGGGGAATAGGGGAAAAGGGGTCGAGGGTCGCCGAGGGGTTGAGGGGTCGAGGATTCGCCATCCCGACCCTGACACCCCGACCCCCTGACCCTGACCCCGACACAGCAACCCGACCCCGACACGACACCACTGACACCCCGACCCCCGAGATGACACACGGACACCCTAACACGGCACCCCCGACCCCGACACAGCACCCCGACCCTGACACGACACTCTGACCCCGACAACTCCCAAAAATGGTGCTCTTCAGCCTTCCAGAGGCCAACGGGGTCATATATTTGTGAATTATGAGTTAGGTCGTATATTTTTCAATTTATTGATCCCGGAGCATATATAGACGATGAAGAATAATATTAGTAATGTCAGGTATTCAATTATTATTAGGTACATATATATTATTAATTAGTTCAGGTTATTAGGTATTCAATTTTTTATTATCTTCGTCATGATGATACACACAGTCGGATCCGGGGTTCCGCAGACCCTTGAGAGGTTCGAACTCTAGGGTGCGTGCGAAGAACTCTCTCTCCCAGCCCACCTGCTCAACAATTCCAAGGCCTAGCTCGACGAACCCAAGGGACAAGCGACACATCAGTTTATCCTGGTTCGGGCCACCTTGCAGTGTAATACACTACTCCAGCTTTGTGGTGGATTGCCTCGAGGGCTGAGGATGAACTGGTACAGTGGTGGAACAACGTCAGGAGGTGAGGTGTTCTTGAGCTCGATGAGCTGGTGAGCTGGTCTGGGTGGAATGGATTCGTCCTCTCTATGGTGGTGGCTAAGTCCTATTTATAGTGGCCTTGGTCCTCTTCCCAAATGTAGCCGGGAAGGGATCCCACAACGGCCAAATTTGAAGGGAGACAACTAGTACAAGATATCCTGAGAAAAGTAGTCTTCGCCTAAAAAAGGCTCTGGTGGTGACGCTGTCGTGGGCTCCGTGATGACACCCGTCCTTCTGTCCTGGCGGTCTTGGTCTTGTTGCATTGATATGGAAACCTTTGCTTGATTCCTCAGGACCCGCGCCTGCGCTTGCCTCCTTAGCACCAAAGAGGAAACTGGTACACTGCGCCCGCTGGCGCCCGCCTGGCCTTGGTTGTCATGGCTCACGTCATCTGAACCTCGCGAGGTGCGCCTTGCATAGATATCTCCGCTCATCGGGAGCCAGCCTGGTGAGGTCTTGGTGTCGTCCGCCTCGCAAGGCTTGGCCCCTCGCGAGGGTCTTGGGTTGTTGTTTCTGAAGCTAGGCCTTACCAGGCCGTTGACGGAGCCATGCCGTGGGCCGCAGGCAGCCAAGTCTGGTTACCCCCATTCCCAAGACACCGACAATAGCCCCTGGGCCCAAGGCGCGCTCGAACTTGGCTTCGAGGCGAGGACAAAGGGCAAGTGCGGAGCGCCACAGGCCCCAACCGCCTACGGCCTCGGTTGACGCGTGGTGATTGATGGGACATGGGCGCCTCTGCTTTCCCATGCTGCCTTGGCAACCATTCCACTTGACGAGACCCTGCTGCATGCAGAGAAAAACCATCATTACATGTGATCGTGGAGGCCGGCGGTTGGCCTCCTCTCGGCTATAAATGAGGGGGGGGGCAAAGCCCCCTTGCTCATCTCATATTTCTCGCCATCTGCTCCTTCTTCCTCTTTCTCGCCTCGCCGTCTTGCCGTGGTGCTAATGGCGCCGACAAAGAGGTTCTCCCAACCGAGAAGGGGAAGGCTCGCCAGAAGGGACCCGGCTCACCGTCACCCAAGAGAGGGCGGGGCCGTCCCTGTAAGAACGCCTTGACCCCTGCGGTGGCTCCTCGGGGGCGTGGACGCACTCCTTCAGGGATCGGCATCGCCCTTGGTGGCTGCGGCGGTGTTTCTTCTCATGGCGGGAGCCGCCCACGGCGAGGCAGCCCCTGTGACGAGGGGAGGTGCGCCGTGGTTGCCCGGCCTCCCCGACCGCGCTTTCACTTAGTGGAGGTGCTCCCGGAGTTTGTCGTGTGGTCGAAGAGGCCGGCCGGCACCTAGCTCCCACTTCCGCGCTCCTTCGCCGGTGAGCTGCAGGCCATGGGTCTTGACGGCCTCTGGCTGCAGGTCGATGGTTGCTGCAGCAAGGCCTCGTGGGTCACGGTGGAGGTCTCCACCACGGGCAACATGGCCCTGGCACGCGGCTAGCAGGCATTCGCACGCACGCGTGGCCTGAGCAGGAGGTGCACCCTCCACTTCAAGTACGATGGTGTCGCGACCCTCTATGTGAGGGTGTTTGGGGAAGATGGTCATCGCGCAGGGTGCTGCCCCGAAGACAGCGGCGGTGATGATGAGCTTGGCCTTGACGACGACCGTGATGACGCTGATGGCCAGCTTGCCCTAGGCGACTGCCGCGGCTCGTCCAGCGGCGGCGACTCCTCCTCCAGTGAGAGCACTAGCAGCTGCGGCTACGACCAGCCGCCGGGCTCGCTTCGAGGACGCTGGCTAGTCAACCCATCGCCATGCTCCAGTGAAGCATGAGGAAGGCTCGGGCTGAGCTGAGTCCGGGGGGCCCTTGGAGCCAGGCCTTGTGAGCTGATGTGGTTGTGCGGGCCGCTTTTGTTTAACCTTTCCCTTCTTCCTGCATTTGAAAAAAGTGGAGGGCCCTGCAGGGGCGTGTAATGAACCATGGTATTTATTCTGCTATGCTATGTTTATTCTTCCGATGTTATACTACGGTGTTCTTTGCTCCAACCGGGTATGGTAGGATAACTTAGCTTGATATACTCGCAGTAGTTTCTGTCAGATTCGGGGTTCCGCAGACCCTTGAGAGGTTCGAACTCTGGAGTGCGCACGAAGAACTCTTTCTCCCCAGCCTGCCTAGCCAACGATCCCACGGCCTAGCTCGACGAACCCAAAGAACACGAGACACAGGGGTTTATACTGGTTCGGGCCACCGTTGTGGTGTAATACCCTCACTAAAAAAAGACACATCCATGACATTTTGGGCCGAACGAATTTTTTTCTGTCGTACTTATGACACTTCTATGATGATAATTGTGACAAAACCCGGTATCATCATAGATGTGGTGGGCTCCGACTTCTATGACAAAAAATCATGACAGAAAATGGGCTTTTTGTCCTGGGCGGGCCGGAGATGTAGCTGCATGGCATTCTTTGGGCCGTCCATGACGGAGAAAACTGTGGTAGAAACGAGGGCGAGGAAAATATCGAGGGAGTTCCTAGTTACGGTGGGTGGTCGGCAGCTGAGCGATGCGCGTTTCTCTCATACGTACGCGCATGTGTGCGAGGCATTGCGCTCTAACTGAACCCGAGCGAGGTGTTGGGCTCTAACTAAACCCGAGCGATTGCACTGCAGGCTACGCGTTACTGAACCCGAGCGATGGATCGATTCCTTGCTGTTAACTAAACCCGAGTGATTCCTTTGCTACTCCTGCTAACTGAAGCCGATCAAACACTGCTGCCTCCTTCCCTTGATGAACAGTGAGCGTTGTTGGCGGGTTTGGATGAACTATTCCCAGTGGGGGTTGGATGAACAGGACCCCATGGTAGTAGAGGCCATTGCCGCTGGATGAACAGGACCCCAATCGATCGAGTCGGTGGATGAACAGGACCCCGTGGAGGGCTGGATGAACAGGACCCCGTGGAGGGCTGGTTGAACAGTAGCCGGTGGAGGGTTGGATGAACAGTAGCCTGTGGGTGCGTGGTTGAATAGGACCCCCGTGGTGAGGGCTGGTTGAACAGTAGCTGGTGGAGGAGCGCGCAGTGGAGGCTAGATGAAGAGGAGCCCGTGGATGACCAGTCGCAGGTGGAGGGAGGAGGAGGTCGACGGTGGATGAACAGGAGCCCGTGGACGCTGGAGGAGGTCGACGGTGGAGATGAATAGTATCCCGTGGAGTCCCGTTTTGCGGTACGCCACACCCCTCCCGATCAACAGGATCCTGTTTCCACCGTAGGAGGTCCATTTCCTCCGTTTTGCGGTACACCAGACCCCTCCCGATGAACAGGATAGCGTTTCCACCATGGCCGGTCGAATACAAGGTTGTTTCCTCCGTTCTATGGTACGCCAGGCCTCGTTTCCATCGCATGTTCCATCCAAGCCGGTTGCCTCCCAATGAACAGCACGCGTTTCGTTGCCTCTTGATGAACACGACGCATTCCGTTGCCTCCCCATGAACACGACGACGACGTAGTTTCTCCGTTCCAACCCAGCCACCGCCATGTACATGAGCCCTGCCATATGTATGCGTGAGTAACCATTTGAGACCCCGCACGTATGTATGTACGTGGTCGTATTTACTTTCTTGCACCCTGGCCGCTGTATGCATGTGTACATACTACGTGCGTGCCTCTACTACCACACGTGCCCTTCCTTGCACGACCACGGTTCATCGCTGCAGCCTGTAGACAGACCGATTAAGCAGTATGTACGTACACGTTCGCGACCAGAATGACAACGCTACGTACGCTTCGATCGGGTGGGTCCTGACTGTCAGGCACTTCCTTGCGTGCGAAGATGTAACTGGTGGGTCCCAGCAGTCAGGGGGCGAATCATTTTTTTCCTGTAATATGGACGCACTTCCTTGTGTGCGAAGATGTAACTGGTGGGTCCTAGTAGTCAGGGGGTGAATCATTTTTTCCCGTAATATGGACGCACTTCCTTGCGTGCGAAGATGTAGCTGGTGGGTCCCAACAGTCAGGGGAAACATTTTTTTAGAAATACGTGGCCCGTCTGGTGGGTCCCTGTTGTCAGGTGGAGGAATAATTAATTTCCGCGTAATAAGGTGGCACTTCCTTGCTGCGGCCGTGGACCCAGCTGTTAGCCTCTCCATGTACAGTACTCTTCCGATGGAAGTCGGTCGTTAACCATATTGACCACGCTGCACCGAGAGCACCAGGGCAGTGGACGATGGCGCGGCTTAGGAAGGGGACGACGCGGAGCCGGGGAAGATGCGGCAGTGGATGCCCACGCGGAGAGGAGTACGAGGGTTCACTGGTTCGGCTGCGGTGCGAGGATGCCGTCGCCGCAGGGCCTGGCCAGCGGTGCGAGTTATAGGGGGAGGTGAGGCCTCCGCGGCAGCACAGCCGGCCACGGGAGGCAGGAGCAGGCGGCACGACCGGCGCTGCTTTAGGCAGCTGGAGCAAGAAGAACAGAGGTTGAAGAATCACAACGGCCATTGGATGGACATCATACGGTCACTGCAGCTAGAATCATTTATATTGACTAAGATGACAAAGCCCTTGGTACGCGTCAACTTAGTAGGGCCACAGGTCAGCCTCCGAAACGGTGCGCCCTAGATGTCAGGGGGAGGAATCATTTTTTGGGCGGCCGAAGCTAGAATATCCGAGATTGAAGAAGAAGCGCGACATCCATTGGATGGACATTGTTGACACCAGATTTTTTCACGGTTAAGAACTTAATTAATATGGCCTCAAATGGAGAAGTGATATACATAAAAAAGTTTCTTATTGTCGATATGAACATCTTTGAAGTTTCGGCCATCGCCATTCGATCTCATCTTGAAGGCCAAAATTGTGTTCGAAATACTGAGATATTGTATTTAGAACACTATTCGGCTGATTACTCCCCCAAGACTGCCATGTATGGAAAAATGATATACACAGATTATCTTCGTCTCGTCAAAACAGTCAATTTTGATATAAAAATCGTCCCAGTCCGAGTTTGTATGCAAAAGTTAGAGCCATCTGAATACAGCCCTATCACGAGCCAAAAGTGGCGCGCCCCACCAGACACCGTGTGTGATGGGTAGCGCGGATAATAGCCTGTTTTGCACGATCGATTTGACCCTCAAGATGACCTCTGATAAAAAAACGTTCAACATAAAAATTGTTCGTCTTGTCGAAACGGTCAAGATTGCATTTGGGCTTGCTTCCATCCGAGGTTGTTTACCACCTCAAACATTACCGGCAAGGTGCACCCAGTTTAAACCGAACAGTTTTGGAAACTTCAGATAAAATCAATCCGAATTTGACTAGGGTTTTGGACGTGAATCCAAGCCTTTTCCTTACATGGAAAGTCCAACCGCCTCTTATATACCTAAGGGATGATGGCTGATGGAACAACACACAATCGATCAAATCATCTACCACTTTTTATCTTTTATCTTTTCTCCTTAACCCTAGTTCTTCTTCTTCCTTGTTCTTCCTCTATTCTTCTTGTTGCAGGGCGGCCAACCTCGAGGCCCTAGGGGCGATCAGGTCGACCTAGGGCAGCCCATAGCAGCCGCGCGCCCTGACGGGGTCCCTCCCGGGCGTGTGGGGTTTCGGGTCCTCAAAAGCACCTGCCGGATTGCCTGCGTACCGCGCTTCCGGCAGGGTCTCCTTCGACATGAGCTGCGGTGCATAACCCCCGATGTTGAGGGTACACGGTGACATGTTCGTGTGCGAACACACTTTTTGGCGACTCCGCCGGGGACGAAGCTTTGAACGGTCTCCGGCCCGTTCTTGCTACGAAGAGATCGTCATCTAGGGTTTGACATCTACGAAGGTAATATGAATACCCAATTCACTTATGTAGATGCAAATAATGCATATGTTGTTGCTAGATCGTCGAATGAGCATAATGTATCGGCTAGCCCTAGTTTTATCAATCATGTATCTAATTATGTGCAACAGCCGATTCAGAATAATCTTCATGCTTCAACTTCATATAACTTCAGCAACATGCAACATATGTATCCCAACTCCCATGCATCGGCAACCCCACAAATCTATATGCCGATGAACAACATGATGAGTTTGGTTAATCAAGTTGAGACACCCCATGTAGGAACTTCCAATAGGATGCAACAAAGTGTTTCAACTTTGTATTCATCAACAAATAAATTGCAGTTTGTTAATACAAACGTGCCGGTGGATAGGGGAATTGCCCATGCTACTACTAGTTATTCGGCCAATTACCCTCAAACATCATATGCTACACCTCATGCTACTAATTTTCTGGCACCATACGCAACTGTGGATGTCCATAAGTCGGCTCCGCACCTTCACGGTCATGGCCGAATAAGTGAAACTTCTACAGGAGCACAAATGCCTTCACCTACTACCGTGGCATATCATGTCCCCACAACACAATTACAGAATTTCGGTGGCATATCGTTACCGAAAGAGTCTAAATGTGCCGGGGGCAATTCTATCCAGATTTGGTCATTAAGAAAAATCTTACATCTTTTTGGGACGAATGCAATGTTGTTCTACATGAATTAATAAAAGAGGGAAGGTCAATTAATTCTACTGCAATCCAAGCTCGATTATGCCAAAAAGAGAAAGCATTGGGTGTGGATAGAATTGTCAAAAAAGGTGGTGATTCGGATAACAAAGTTAATTTGGCTATTGAAAAGACCGAAGCAAATATTACGTATGCCGAATCTTTTCTAGAAAAACAGGATGACAAGGTGTTGAGAAGCTATTCGAAAGAAGAACAACATATCGTTCAAGTAACACAACCATCATGCTCTCCCAACGTGTTTGAAAAGGTATGTCTAGCAAGTGATTTACCTATCTTTCGATTTGGTCGCAACTTTATTTCTGATGCTTCTATAAGAAAATTTCTCATAAATAATTTTGAAAGACCAATGAAGAAGGGAAATTTACTTGTTAGCAATAAAACTGTTATAGAGCATATCGGTCAACCTATTGTGCCATTTATAAAGACCGATAGTGACCTATTATTGCAGACAAAGTTTTCCCTATTGCTTTATCAAAATTTCATATCTAATTGGGTACCTTTACTTGTTTCATACATGGCTTGCACTTGGTCTCAATTGAGACACGTGTATTCCAAACTATTTTCGTTTCAGAAATTTAAAGCCAAGGTCAAATTCTTTTGAGAAATCCGATGCTAATATAATATCTTATCCAAATACATCGGAGATAGGCTGCAAAACAAAATGCATAGCCGAATGGGGATATTCCAAATTTGAACCATTCGTTAGCTTAACTCCAAAGTTGTTTGCACACCAAGATCGGCTAGAAAACAGTAAGTATACCTTCAGTTCAAGCATGTGAAGGTAAAAACTACAGGTGATGGGATCAAGCTTTCAAGTAAAGAAATTGTTCAAGAGCACAATGAAAATATTCTTGAAGGCATGAGTTCTATCGAAGATACAATGAAGACGCCAAGGATGGGGGCAACAAAGCAATCCAAAGATCGATGGAAGCAAAACAAAAGGAGATAAAGGCCGCCATAAGCACAAGCACAAGAAATCCAAGGTCACTTTTGCACAGTTATTAGATAAATATCAAAAGAAAAGTGAAGAGAATGGTGCTTATCGACCGAGTAATGCAAAAGCATCAAGATCACCCCCTAGGTGCAAATCCAAGGATCGGTATTGGCAAGAAAAGAATTTTAATGCAACATGTTCATATCCTTATTTTTGGTCGCCAATGCCGATGCCATGGATGCCTCCCTATGCTCATGTAGATCGATATTCATTATGGGACAGGTATGATACAATGGCACATTCTCCATCATATTTTAGACCATCTCACCATTATTATGCAGCTTCAAGAAGATCAACGTTCAGAAAGAATCGGTCCGGAGCTCAAGAAAGAAGGAAGAGGTGATTAAACAAGTATATCGAGTTAAAAAAGATGGTCGCAAGAGTGCCAATTCAGATTTGATCTTAAAGGATAAAGAGCCAATTAAAGTGTTAACATTGGCTACTAAAGGCAATGAGATGAAGCAATAAATTGTCGAGAATCAAAGTGCCAAATCTGAAGAAAAGAAGTTGAAAGTGCACAAAGTAAAACAAGAATTGTCATTAGTTCAAACAAAATTACAGCCCGGGCGCTCACTCGGCTTATTGTCTTGGCAAAAAAAGAAATTACAAAAACTTAGTGCACAAGAGCTCAAAAAGAGAAACATGGCATGGGTACCCAAAGGAAATAATCAAAACAAGACTGATGTGCAAGGTTCCATTGCAAGAAGTGCGACAAAGGTAAAGAAGGAAAAGAGTAAAAATTATGAACGACAAAGCCAAAGGTTTCAACGTCTTTGGTGCACACATTATCCACATTCTCCAACTATGCCATTGATGCGGATGACATGGAATTCATCCTCAGGTATGACTGGTTACCCTCCATGGACTTATTTTGCTCCATGGACGCAATATAACTTCCAACAACATGGAAGGGTTTTACCTCATCACCATACATTCGATTACCTGTATTTTGTTCCTAATCAAAGTGGCCGATATATAACTATCGCCCTAAGCAAACACCAATATATAATTATTGCCCTAAGAACATATAAATGGACGATGGAGTGTTGACATCGTCCTTAGAACAAACTCTGGGCAAATTATTTTTCGGCATCCAAGTTTTGCCGAAAAACAGGGGGGCATGTGTTGACACCAGATTTTGGCACGGTCATGAACTTAATTAATATGGCCTCAAATGGAGAAGTGATATACATAAAAAAGTGTCATATTGTCGATATGAACATCTTTGAAGTTTGGGCCATCACCATTCGATCTCATCTTGAAGGTTGAAGTTGTGTTCGAAATACTGAGATTTTGTATTCAGAATACTATTCGTCTGATTACACCCCAAGACTGCCACGTATGGAAAAATGATCTACATGGATTTTCTTCGTCTCATCGAAAAGGTCGATTTTGATATAAAAATCGTCCCAATCCGAGTTTTTATGCAAAAGTTAGAGCCATCCGAATACAGCCCTATCATGAGCCAAATGTGGAGCGCCCCACCAGACACCCTAAGTGATGGGTAGCGCGAATAATAGCCTGTTTTGCGAGATCGATTTGACCCTCAAGATGACCTCTGATAAGAAAACGATCAAGATTGCTTTTGGGCTCGTTTTCATCCAAGGTTGTTCACCACCTCAAAAATTACCCGCAAGGTGGACCCAGTTTAAACCGAACTGTTTTGGAAAGTTCGGACAAAACCAATCCAAATTTGACTAGGGTTTTGGACATGAATCCAAGACTTTTCCTTGCACGGGAAGTCCAGCCGCCTCTTATATACCTAAGGGGTGATGGCCGATGGAACAACACACAATCGATCAAATCATCTACAACTTTTTATCTTTTATCTTTCCTCCTTAACCCTAGTTCTTCTTCTTCCTCGTTCTTTGTCTGTTCTTCTTGTTGCAGGGCGGCAAACCTCGAGGCCTGAGGGGCGATCAGGTCGACCTAGGGCGGCCCATAGCCGCCGCGCGCCCTAACGGGGTCCCTCCCGGGCGTGTGGGGTTTCGGGTCCTCAAAAGCACCCGCCGGATTGCCTGCGTACCACGCTTCCGGCAGGGTCTCCTTCGACGTGAGCTCCGGTGCATCACTCCCGGCATTGAGGGTACACGGTGACGTGTTCGTGTGCGAACAGACATCCAATGGACACTGCTGCTCGAACCGTGTGTTGACTATACGTTGACAAAGCCTTGCATACGCGTCAACTTAGTAGGCCCACAAGTCTGTGGTAGAGAACTGATAGCCCACTTGCGATTTGTAAGAATGTACAACCTATTTTTGAATTCTAATGGACTGTACTACAGCCCATTTACAGTTTGTTAAAAGTACAAACCATTTTCTAGCTAAGACAATGATTAATAATTTCAACCAACCGTTCAAAACAGAATTCAATGAAATTTCCCACATTTTGATGGGATCCGAAATATTTTTATCCCGAAATTTCTAGTCAGATTAAATACAATTTCAATATAAATTTGTATTACATAAAAATCCAACGAAACATTGCACGCGCAACAATTAGTGAAATTAAAATTTTCAAAATCCAGAAATATTATTTTATAAAGTAATTAAGTGTTTGGTGCATTTTTTATAGTTACCGCCCAGTTTTTATAATTACATCCCATTTATTATTTCTAAAAGCCCATTTTCTTGTTAAGCCTAATGCATCCCTCCTAGGAAAGATTTTCAGCCCGGCGGGGCAGAGAATAACAAGTTGACCTTGCCTGGGTATTCCTCAAAAAAAAGTATAGCTGGGCTAGCCATTTTCAGCTTGAAAAAAATTAATATCTGGGCTGGATATCTGGCCTGGGCTAGACGGGTCACAACCCGCCCAGTTAATATCCTGCTCTCCTCTGAACAACAACGAAAACATCGCTCAAGAAAAACTCTGAAGTGCTCACACCTCAAAAAGACAAATACTACTCGAGCTGCTTGGTCCCAGCTATCGGCCGCTCCTTGTGCAATTCTCTCGTTTATTAACCACATAGGTTGACAATGGTGTGGGACCGTGATGTCAGGAAACTAGGAGGAAGCAAAAAATATTACAGTTGTATATAATAAGAAGGCACTTGTGTACGTGCGGCTATGGCCCTGGTGGGTCCCCACTATCATCCTCTCCAAGTAAAGTCATCTCCTCATTTCTCCTGCCATTGACCATATTGACAACGCGAGACGGCGGCGCCACGACAAGCGCAACAACTCGAAGGATGATGGAGAGGGCCTCGCGGGCCCTACGGATGGTCTGATACAGCGCCCGCTGCTCATTCGGGAAGCCAGGATCATAGGGCCACATGTCCGCGACGGCATTTTCGTTCGCTTGTTCACCAGTGCTCGTTGAGGAGACGAAGGTTGCAGCACATGTCCTCCTGCGCTGGTAGTTCTTCCGCCATTAGGGCATCGAAGTGGGCCGCACCTGCTCTACGGTGAACACGGCATGAACTGGCTTGGATAGTGGCGCCGGCTCCTGGTCGGAAGCTACATCCATCGTCTGGTTGTCGTCGCTCAGCTCGGCGAGCTCGTTGGCGAGCCAGCATGTCCCGGCTGCTGGATCGACCCGCTGCCAAGCACGAGTCTGACTGCCTTGGCCAACCGAGACCACCTCCCTCGCCTGCGCGCGCTTTCCGCCCGAAACGGTCAGCGCCACCCGCCCCGCTTCCCGGTGTAGGCGATTGCTCCGCCTTCAAACGACACAAGTGCCGTCCATCCATCTGCCGCCCACATTAATGATATGCGGTTGCCGAGGCGGCTACTTCGGCGCCACACGTTCGTCCCTCCGCCGCCCACCATTGCTATATAAACTGCTGCGCCGGCCATAGCCGCAGTCATCCACCTCCATTCCCTTTCTCCTGTCTACACCACTACTCCCACCATGGCTTCCTCACGCTCCAGCGCTCTTCGGGACAGGCGGACGACGGACCACACGGAGATGGCAGCCATTGCTGCCGACTGGCTGGCCGGCAGGCAGCTGGAGGATGATGACGTCCCAATGGAGAACATGGTAGTCGATGATCCGGCGATAACCCCCTCCTGTGCGCCATCCTCGCCGGTGCATTGCACCATGACCATCGGCAAGGCCCGTGCTCAATACATGGACACGGTGAGGCAGAAGCGTCAGGAGCAGTTCTGGGAGGTGCAGGCCGACGCTGCCTACAACCACCATCTCCTCCAGGAGCACCTGCAGGCGGAGGAGCAGATCGCTGTGGAGCGGGCGGAGCAGGAGGCGCTGCTCGACTCATACTGCTCCGCCCGCGAGGGCCGCTTCGAGCGCTGGCGGTACCTCATGCGGGTGGCGGAAGCTGCGACCACCTACGAAGAGGGCGATGAAGCGGGTGAGGCACTGCTTGGCGAGACTGAGGACGAGGCAGAGGACAATGCCGGCTCCGACGAGTCCCCGCTCCGCTGGCGTCCATGAGGCCGTGCTCCGCTGAGGCCCCGTGGCGCCAACAACAAGGCAGAGGACACCGCCGGCTCCGCTGAGGCCCCACCCCACCAACAACGAGGCAGAGGACACCGCCGGCTCCGCCGAGGCCCCGCCGAGGCCCCGCCCCGCCAACAATGAGGCAGAGGACATCGCCGGCTCAGCCGAGGCCCCACCCTGCCAGCAACGAGGGGGAGATCCCCCGCTCCACCGAGGCGCCGCCCCGCTAGCAACAAGACAAAGGACATCGCCGGCTCTGTCGAGGCCCCACGCCGCTGCCAACAAGGCCGCGCCACACAGAAAATGAGGAAGAGTAGAACACGGTAGGTCGCCGCCGCTCGAGTCCAAGTAAGTCCACCGCTGCTACCCTCCGGTTGAAGCCAAGCTAGGCGGGTTGACCATTGACGGCCGATTAGCTTCTTGGCGGTGACGTGGAGTCAGAGATCTATGTTGGAGAAGGACACTACTTTAGTTACTTAACTGCAGGTGCAGTTGGGTCACTAGCATGTGGGCCAACACGCATCTGGCCCACATGTAAGTGATGCAACTACACCTGCTGTTATGTCACTGAAGCTCAGTCCACTGGAGAAGAAGCTTCTGTTCGGCTCAGCCAAACACGGGTGCTACGGTTAATTATACCTCCAACGCACCCCTTTTTAGTTGAAGAATGTATGAAATGTAATGAAACATGACATGTTTATATGAAATCCTGCAGTGTACGAATGAATTTAGCTTGATTTGTTTGAATTCTTGTATTATTCCCAGGGTGATCACCTCGTTTGCAGCAGTTTCACATGTACTCTCTCCGGTCCTTTTTACTCTGCATATAAGTTTTTTCTGAACTCAAAGTATCTCTACTTTGACCAATCTTACAGAAAAAAGTATCAACATTCACAATGTAAAATCAACCGACTTGAAAGAAATCTAATATGCGAAGTAAAAAGGAATAGAGGGGGTACAAAATTTAGCGTTCTTGTACATTGCAATCAACACACATGCCTGGCAATTCATAGAGAACATTCAAAACAATCGATGATTATGCATCTCAGTGATTCACATGTCAGAGCCGATATTTACTTCAGAACTAAAGAATAAAGAAAAATTGATAGATGCTGCTAACAGCAAAGGGCGTCCCATTCGAAAATATCAAACGCATGTCTTCTTGCTAACATCAATGAGCTAAATTTGACAAGGTTGTCCCATTCCAAAATGGCAAATGAGTGTTGTTTTGCGTACATCAATGAGCAAACTTTGACAAGGTTTTCCCATTCCAAAATATCAAATGCCTACGACTGTGGAATGGGCAGCGTTTTCCATCAGTTTGGACATTGACATGCCACATCGTGCTAAATAAACCAGCTATTCTTTTTGTGTAGTTCCACCAAAATTAACCAAATTCATGCGTAACTTGTATGATTTCGCCTTTATATGTTGCAACGCCTTAAACATATCGGCACCTCCTTTCTTGTGGTGGAAATGAATGATTCGATAATATTCGTTGTATTCGTGAACATTTTGTGCAGTTCCCAATGAAATCAAGCTGAGCACCCCTGTTTGCATAAATACAAAGAAAGTGATTAGTATAAAGCAAACTGTACTATGAATTGATAATATAAACAGTCAACCTACATGATCCATGCAGAGCACACATTTAAAAAATGGAACTCACCGAAAGGAATCATAAAACAACATTGTACTGGACATCACAACAACAAAGATGCAGATCCGTGAGTCCTTCTCAGCTGAAGTTAGTTTGTTCTTGTGGGCAATAATGTAACCATCCGTCAACTGCTCCCTTCTTAAGAAGAGAGGCTTGGCTTCTTTATCCTGGCATAATCGGAACTAGGCACTTCACGTACTCCATATTCTTCTTCGGAGGAGGATGATCCTATTGTGCAAAGACAAGAGGACAACTAATACTAGCATCCCTGTTTGCTCGAAAAAAAGGAAAGGAAATATTTAAAACAACAGAGATGAAGCACTTCACAAGGACAATACCACTTTCTCATGATAGTATCTAAACAGTAGCACAACACCAATAGAGATGACAAAGCTCAATCATATGGATGAAATCCGTGGGCGAGTACCAACCTTTGTCAGGAGGCTTATTGTGTAGAGCATACAGATCAAGCACTTCTCCGAAACCATCTGTTGTTATCTACTGTGGTTGCCATGCTTACTATATACTCCTCGATTAGTTTAATGTTTCCAACATCTTCTTGTGCAGTTCCACTAAAATATATGGTATCTTCAAAGAAGATCCCTGTTTGCACAAGTAGAGATAATTACATATTACATTAAGAGTGGCATTAAATCAGTGGCAAAACAATTGCTCGTTCCAGCCATAGCAATAAATTAAGATGCAAAACTATATCATTACTTGTGTCATCACAGTTCCAGTGCTTCATTACAGCACCAGGAGTTGATTTTTGTTTTTATTCTGCTTGTTCTTCCCCTTCATCACTTGGTTCAATAATAGACAAGCTTCGCCTTCAATGTAAGATTTGGCATGTCAATTAGGGAGCACAAGTATAGCATTAAACAACAACGTTAATTTTTAGATGGAAGTGGCAAAATACAGGCCAACAATTGTGAAATATCCTTATCTTACCTCAATGGGGTATTACGGTGCACATACAGATTAGAAGTCTTGTCTCCATTTGTGTAGTTCCCTAAAATCAAGCAACATTAGCGTACAAGTAGCACAACATATGAAAGCACACTGCACAATCATGTGAAAGAAGGCTAGTACTGACCTCTCATGACACGGAATTCAAACAACTCACAAGAAGAAGATCTGAACCAAATTTGCCAACACGGATAGGAAGTAAGATCTCCTCTTGTGCAGTTCCACTAAGATCAACCAATCAAGCAACGTTGTCGGTGTGACATTTTGGTTGAACTGCACAAAACACTCTTAAAACAAAAGTGTTTTGTGCAGTGCAACAAAAGGTCACAATAGCAACGAGGTGAAGTAGACAACCTTGTTTACACAGAGGTGCAAGGGAAACAACTAGTGGTCAATAACGGTGGATGAAAAAGAAGCCAACAAAAAGAAGCATCTAACTTATCTAAATGGGAAAGAAAGCAAGACAGTAGCATTTCTCAAATGGTGGCATTGATTAATATTAATAGAGAGATTATATTAACAATAAAATTTGTTAAACAAGTAATTTGCTTTTAAATGTGGCGTTGCATCAATTTTCCAGCGGCATTATTAGAGGGTGTTTGTTTACAGGGACATTTTGGTGTAGGGACTAAAAAAGTCCGTGTTAGTCCCATCTAAACCAAACAGGAGGGACTTTTAGGGACTAAAGAAAGAAGACCCCGAGGGAGAGTCTTTTTGGGACTTTTTCCAACAGTTACCCCTGCCCCGCATCGCAACTTGTCTCTATTAGTTCATTACTAGGGGTAACATGGTCATTTAGCATGTCATTTAATAACCTCTAGTCCATGTTTAGTCCCTGGAACCAAGGAGGTAGGGACTAGGGAGTTTTTAACCAAACAGGGACTTAGATTAACAACAGCTAAAGAGTTGCATGGGACAGTGGGTGCATCAGCACCATGTGCATCTACTGATGTATGAAGGGGTGATGCACAGTATGTTGCAACAAAGAACAAAAACAACCAAGGAGCATATTTGTGTTGGTCCCAGTTTTGTTATCTTTAGACACCTTTCCCTATGTGAGCGCAGCAAATCTAGTCCCTCTCAAACTCTACAGCCTTGTCCCCCTAAACAAAAGATCAGTTCGTTACAGATGTGCGTACTGTGTTTGTCATTGTTTCCCCTTTTCAACCAATGTAGGTGCTAGATAGCTAGTCTGTACTAGTACTTTCCCCCTTCCTTTCCTCTTTGAACCACGTCCTAGATTCATGCTATACAACTTTCCCCACTACTTTCCTGTTTGATCCAACACCTAGATTCGAGTGCAAAAGCGGAAAAATCCCACATGCAGCTAGAGCAATGCATGTGGAATAAGTAAATAATACCTTAAGGTTCTTGAGGTGGGGTTCGGTGGGCGACCAGAGGCCGTTCGGCGCACACTATGTATGGCAGCGAGGAAGAAGGGGTCGGAGGCCTTCTCGGGCCGCCGCTGGGTGAAAGAGAACAGTTGCGCCGGTAGTGGATTCCCTTCCTTGCCGACGGCGACAGCGTTAAGCCTCCTTCCCTTCCCGGTGGAATGATCCTGTCGGGTCTTTGACCAGCAGTGAGGGGAGAGAGAGAGGCCAATGAAGTCTTGTTTAGATCTGGAGAGGGTGAGAGTGTGTGAAGAGAGCAACTACAAGCGCAGAGGCTCCAGCATGTATGTATATACTGTAGAGAGAGAGTGTGAAGAGTGCAAACCCTAGAAAACAAGAGCCGAGGCTGCAGCATATACGTGATGAGGTGATTATACAGTCACTATGAGATCGTATAGCTCCGTATCCGTCCAACCAGTCAAAGAATCCTCCTGGCACCGCCCCAGATCACTTTCTCTCTCTGTCATGCAGGGTCTACCTTTCATTGGGTGGAAGAAAGAAGTCGAACAAAAACAAAATTATGCTCGATTGTAGTTATCGAAGCCGGGACCTCAAGTTTGATGAGCGGACAGGCTAACCAGCTACACCACCCCCACTTTATGTTTAATGAGAGGAAAATAACCTTTAATACATTCCTGCATTCGTGTGACAAGCATGCCGTGTTTTTTTTGCGTGTGAGTCATTGGGATTTAGATCATAATCGTGTCATGTGGCTTTGGTGGTAAGGTCTTTTGGGATTTAAAGCAGTGTTGGTAGTACAGAAATAATGCAGCCTTAGTCACCTTACTTTTCTCCACGTAGTACGTTGGGTCCTACCAGTCAGAGGGTGAAACAAACCAATTAATAAGAAAAATTAAAAGCGCCAGCGGTGTATCTTACCTCACACATCTCGCTACTGCTCGTGAACACTGTCCAATTGATCCCTCTGTTCGCTCACGTACTATTTTAAGTGAATCCGTATTATAACACGGACACAATTTGGGGCACTTGTATTTGACCTAACTTAGTGTGCCACCGTTTCTCGTACTACTCCCTATGTCTAGGTGTAATAAGTCACGTTAGAAGGTGTAGCGGGACCAAGGTGCAAGCATATTTTTTTCGAAATGAGGTGCAAGCAGGTTGGAGGTGAAGGAGAAACTTTACCGGTCCTTCCTCCAATCAAAGCCCTGATTTCTGTCTCTAAACACAACAATTAATCACAACAACTAAGAGATGTTGTTTTAGCTACCATGTAGGGCCACGTATTAACTCGCATCCATCAATGCATAGTTGTGCTCTATGCATTGGGTTTTCGGGGGAGATAACAAGGCAGAGTAAGGAGCGTTTGGTTACATTGCTAGGCTGGTCATAGTGGTGAGTAACTTGGACTAGTAACATGCATATGTTACTAGTCTACGTTGCTACTTTCATAGTAGGTAGTAACATATGGATGATAACATGCAAGTCTTCATTAATTGAGATATAGACTCATTTTACCTCGGCGCGTGTGTGTGTGTGTGTGTGTGTGTTTAACAACATGTGTGTGTTAGAGAGAGGGACACATCGACCTACTCCTACAGAGAGATGGTGTGTAGTGTACGATTTAGCCGCGAGAGTCGGTGCATCCTCTCGTTTCCAGGTGACCGATCGGGACAGGCGGGACAACTGCCACGCCCGCTCCTGACCAACATGACCCACCCAATGCCCCTCCATCGTCCGTGCACGCTTCCCGCCCGAAACGGTCAGCGCCGCTCCAAAGAATCGGTGCCGCATTCATGCCCGGGCAGAGCGGACGCGACTTCTCGCTGGCGCCTGCGTTGAAGGGAGAACCGGATTCAAGAGTGATGGTTGCTTTGTCCGTCCAACTTACTGCTAGGTCTATGTGATTTGACGGCTCATTGGTCATTATTACTGAGGTGGTAGGACTGCTGGATGTCCCACGCTTTCGGCGAAAGGAGGTACTACTAGATTACAATTTCTCCATTCTCAGCGGAGGAGTGCGAGAGAGTGAAAACACGCAGGCTCAGTGATTACATGGCCCACCTCACACTATCACCATATCTTCTAGACACCGTGCAACACCTAACTCTTTACATAGTACTAGTATAGTACGTACTGTAATTTATCAGCGAGATAAATTTGTACAATGCTATGAAGCTTCCAGCTTCTGTTTCATGTATCTTGCGTCCAAGTTTGCCCGTTGTAACATTTCATCAAATACAAAGGAGACTAAGATGCATGCTATTGCATCTCAATGATTGATAGATCATAGCCAATATGTACTCCCTCCGATCCAAAATAAGTGTCTCAACTTTATGCAAACTTTAGTACAAAGTTGTACTACTACTAAAGTTGACACTTATTTTGGAACAGAGATAGCTAAAGAAAAAAACAATCCATGCAGTCCCTAGCCCTTGAACCGTAAACCCTAACCAGGCTTTAATTTGCTGGCAACGTTGGAGCTTCCGAAGAAATGAAGTTTCAACCCTTTGACCATCGCTCATTTTGTGCAGTTTCACCAAAATCGAGATGAGCATCCCTGTGGCAAAGAAATTGAAGAAGCATGATTAGAATAAGATTACTGGGACTAGTTGATGAGACATAAACTCATCACTAATACAGTACGTAGAAGAAACTAGAGGTATGTGCGGGGCAAAGAGTAGAGAAATATCCACATGGTGTGATGTGGGCAGCTGGAGCAGTGGTGCAAGCCGGCTATAAAGGGAGTTGTACCCGAGGGATGTCGGGACGTAGCTCAACCTAGAGGAGGGCGGCCGGAGGAGGCAACTGCCCATGTCGCGGCAGTGAGCAATGGACAAAGGCAACCTCATCGGCTTTGTGAGAGAGAACGGCGGGGACCCCTGATCGGGACGTGCCGACAGTGGGTTTTCACCGTCGGTGACGGCGACCGCATCTACACTAAGCAGCCACCCCTTCCCCCAGAGGATGTGATCCGCTGGGATGTTAGAGATGTGGCCACAGTTGTTTTGTGCGAGAGAGTGTGAAGACTGAAGAGAGCAACCCCATCAAGCAACCGTGTAGGCTCGTCCTGCCTATGTATATTGTGGAGCGGTTTCCTTTTCTCTCCATATGAACCTATTTATATTGCGTACGTGCCACTGAAGAAAAAAAAACTTTATTTATAAATGACGCGGCACTTACTACTCGTTCTCCTATAAACCTTGCGCTTGGCATGTCCAAAATATTAACCTTGCGAGTGGCTCTTCGCCTCTTAGAGAAGTCGAGCAATAATGGTACTACAGTATATATTGTTCTGGCTATATCAAACCGAATGAATTGCTGCACGTCCACCACGTGGGCGAGTGTCGAGTGGTGAGGGAGAGTGCATACTATTACGTCCGTTTCAATATGGACTACATACAGAGCAAAATGAGTGAATCTACACTCTAAAATATGTCTATATACATTAGTGTTTGGAGTATGTACTAGTAGTTCATATTGAAATCTACGAAAGGACATATATTCCGAACAATATGATAATCTCTCTAACCAAGGTAGGGACGAGGAGTAAATGGAGGGAGTAGTAAAATTTTCTCCTCGTCCCGCGAGCCACCGCGCGCATGGGCGAGGGAGCGGGCGTAAGGCATACTAGTAAGTAGTAAGCAAGCTTCACCTCGTCCTGCGAGCCACCACGCCCGTGGGCGGGGGAGACGGCGTACTAAGCAAGCTTCTCCTCATTCTGTGAGTTGACGGGACACATCAAAAGTACTGCAGTGTATGGAGCCTTGCCTCTAAGGTAGGCCCCACATGGTTCACCTCTTTTTTAACATAACACGTCAAGTCGCAATTTGTTTGTTCACCCGTGGTAGACGATCCTCCATCAAGTGGACAACCAGTACACGTGTCAAATTACCACGTGGGCTGCCTTTTCATACAGAAATGAGCACCACTGTGTACCCGCGCGGGTGTGGTTGGGAAAGAGACAGGAGTACGTGCGCCGTGCGTGCATCTCTTCTCTTCATGCACGTCCCCACCTACGTGGGTGTGTGTAAGAGAGATACAAACCTAGACAGATGGCGTGTGCGTTCGTGAGTGTTTTTTGTTTTTTGGGGGTGTGTGGTGATTTCATGAATGTATTTGTAGGAATATGTGTCGATGACATCTCAAACAAAACTTTGCATGTAATGTGTGTGAAATAGAGGCATATCCATATCATATAGAGAGGGCCAGAGGGGGCGATCCACGAGAAGAGAGGGAGGGGTCATAGATATCGATAGAGTCGTAGAGAGGATCAAGTGGGTGGGTGCGAGATGGATGAAGAGAGCCATCGAAATTGTGTGTGTGCAAGTCAAAGATATAGGGTGACTGACCTACCAGAATGTCAGAGGGCACAGGGCAAGTTTGTGTGTGGCAAGGAGACATGACTAGAGCGCTCGATGTATCGGTGTGTGTGTGTGTGTGTGTGTGTGTGCGGGGGGGGGGATGTAGAGGCCTAACTAAAGAGGTAGAATGACTCTTATATGTGTTGAGAAGGAAAGACCTAGCTATGTCTTGAGGGAGATGGGTCGACATCCATACATAACTGAAGGACGGGAAATAGGTTGGGACAAAGAGAGAGAGAGAGAGAGAGAGAGAGAGAGAGAGGAGAGAGAGAGAGAGGGAGGGAGAGGGGTAGAGTGTTGGATGGGTGATGGAGTTGCTTCTCGAAGATGGTGGGAGAGGCATACTAGACAAACTGAGGGTAGAACTGCAAAATTATGACTAAGAGTGGGGATGTGTTCCTGTGTGTGCCTGTGCGTGATAGATCTGTCGGGACGCATGCATGGATGATGAAGGGGAACCATGTGTTTGCTAAGCAAACCTAACTAGATCAGTAGATCAATTGTTGTTTGTCGGAGGAAGGGAGAGACATAACTAATGAGGTAAATCGATTGACACGTGGGGAAAAACGAGTTATAATTAAGGACCTAGCTAGCTATATGTAAAGCGGGAGATTGGTCGGTGTACATCCATTTCTTAGAGGCAAATAAGGCCCTACGAGACAGATAGACAGAGAGAATGGAGCTAGGAGGTGGTGCGAGAGGCCGAGCTACTAGCTAGATAGGGGGAGGAGTGTGCGGTTGTGAGATCGATGAAAAGAGGGGCGAGAGTTTACACGTGTGTGGGACCGTATGAGAGACACGAGGCATGGACCTAGAAAGGAGGATATGGAAGGTGCGTGTGTACGTATGTTGTAGGCAGACGCTGGAGAGGTTTATCGATCGGTGTGTGTCGGAAAGGAGTCGTGGAGACTGTGGGAGAACGACCTAAAGAAAAAAATGAATGTGTGGGATGGATAGAATGCTGAGGGAGGGGGAGGGCGAGGAGGACGTGTGCATGCACGAGAGAAAGTTAGTGCTAGCTACAAAGGTTAGAGGATTGTGTGGGTGTAAGAGACTAACAAAGATCATAATTTGATATGAAAGTGGATTCATATATTTGAAAAGGAGATCATAGTGTTATAAACATATGCATGCATGAATATAGCGGTGATACGCCTGCTGTGGTTTTGCACATGTTATACCATAATGTGATAATGCATGGCATTTGCAACTCACAGCTAAATGTCAAACAATCTAAACCTTACTATATATCGAACAATCTCACATTTTATTTGAATTTGTGATAATGTGTGGCGTTTGCAGCTTACAACTAAATATCGAATCAATCTAAATAATACTATATATCAAACAATCTCACATTTTAATTGAATTTGTGGTAATGTGTGGTGTTTGCAACTCACATCTAAATACTTGTAGGCGTAGGGAGCGGGGCACCATACATTATGTGATAAACACATTATACATATGAGACATGGTTTAGATTATGAAGATCTAGCTAGAGCTTGAAATGTACTGTGATTTGAAATCAACATAAAGTGGATTCAAAAAATCGAGTTCGAGTTCATATAGTACAGATAGTTCATATCTAACTTGAGAGTAATCATGTGGTGTGGTGTGAAGATAATACACAAAGGATGGTTTAACTTGACAATAATGATGGTTGTAGATCTTATTAAAATAGAGAAATGAATTCAAATGGTTTGACTTCACAACAATCATCATTGTAGATCTTATTCAAATAAAGAAACGAATTCAAATTTAGTTCATATTGAAGTGGTAGTATATACGTTTGGAATGCACTAAAACGTTCATTTGAGTAGCAGGTTGCATGCATTATACACGTAGCGAAATATTTTAATTGGACATAACATGAATTCAAAGTTTTGAATGACATTTGTAGTGCGAATTGATTTGGTACAGTACACGGGACTAGACTCTCTTGTGGCTGCGAATTGATTTCTTTTTGTTTTTTCGTCGACGGAAGTGCGAATTGATTTGGTACAGTACACGTTGGGCTTTTCCGGAAATTTCAACCAGCGCCTTGTTACCATGAAATATTTAAGATATATCTTTGTCTCGTTGTGCTCCGACAACTCCCTCCATCTCAACCCGCACCTTGCTATTCCAAAATTACAACGCGCGCGAAAACTCCCACCTCCTGTGAAATCCCGACACGTGAAATGCCCGTGATACCCCTGAACCGAAAGAATCGCATAGCTCAAATCGGTGGGGGTAGTTTTGTAACTTACCCCACATTTCGGACAAGCGCGTCCCTAAGCCATGGTTCCCCACTCCCATCCCATCCGCCCACCCATTCGTACACCAAGGCCGCAAAAAACCGCGAAGCCCCACACCCTCCTCCGTCCGCCACCCAGTTGAAGCCTCTTCCGCGACGATGTCGTCCAGAGCAACACCTCGATGTCCCTCATCCACCGTACCAGATGAGGATCCATTGTCGATCTTGTCAGCCCGCCAGTTCGGCCACCTTGTCCTCCACCTCCAAGGAGCTGCCCCGACGTTCCCCGCGTCTTTCACACCACCTCCATTCCCACACTACCGTCTTCACCTGCACCACCGGAAGAGCATCATCATCACCGTTTCCTCGGATGAAGCTGAGGCCTAATCGACGCCACCAAAGAGGTTGTACACTAATCGCCGCGTTTTCTTCTTGATTCAACCTCACGGTGCTGCCGGCGCTCGGTCCTGAGCCGACACGGCATGGCTCCATCCACGGCCGCATCGCCAACCACTTCCTCCATGGCTTCGCTCCCTCGGCGGCAATGTCCACATCAGTAGGAGCAGCTGCTACTTTAGCTCTCGCTCGCGCTGCTGCTCTGCTCTTGCTCTTGGTCCCCTACTTGGTCTACTCTTGCTATTTCTCTTGCTCTTGCTTGCGCTGCTGCTCTCGCTCTTGCTGTTGCTTGCGACGCTGCTCCGATTTAGCTACACTTCAGTCAACTGAATCGACTTTCGGGTCAGTCGATTTTCAGGCGGGGGGGGGGGGGGGGTGGGGGGCTTGCTAGAGTTAAGGAAGAACCGGCCACTGCGGGGAGTGGGGCTCGCCGGAGAGGTACCCAGTATCTATCTTAGGTTTCAGGGTGGGGGCGGTGGTCGCCGGTGGTGGTGGGGCGGTGGCGTGGGGAACACCGGAGAAAAAGCTCGGCACGGGGGGTGGGGGGGCTAGAGGGATGGCTAGGGCGGTGACGGACCGGCGGTGGGGAGTGGTTTCCGGGCGGGCGGGGTGGTGCACCACCGGCCGCGGGCGGCGGAGGGCGGCAGTTTGGTCGGTGGTGGTTGGCGGCTCAGGGGTGTGGAGGTTGAAGTTGAACTGCAGGCCCTTGATTTCATATCCAACGACTGGAAAATCGACTGACCAGAGATGAAAAATTCAGTCGACCGACTCTCACACGCGCTGCTGCTGCTACTGCTTTTCTGCTACTAGCTAGTGCGTTTAGTGTCGATAGTAAAATTCAGTTTCGACAGTAAAATTTAGTTTCGACAACAAAATTCAGTTTCGACAGTTAAGTTTAGTTTCGACAGTGAAATTCAGTTTCGACAGTTAAGTTCAGAGATGAGCTACTGATGTATTTTACATCTAGCACTTTGTGGTTATGTATTTTATGTCATCTATTTGAGATGCTATTAGAATTCCACTCAGGTTAACGTTGTCTCTCCTGTCCTGCCTCAGCCTCGGCATCGTACAACTCACCGGAGCTACTCCAACGACGAAACCCTCCATCACAACGGAGCAGTACCACGGGCTCCATCTCAAGATGCCTAAGATCTTCTTCCCCTCCTCCGACAGCCAAGTCAGCCAGATCATCCTCACCGACCAACCCAATCACGCTGATATCGACATGGCTTCGCCAAAGAGGTTGTACACTTGTTGCATCTCTTTTTTACTTTACATGTTATATATATTGTCCACTGAGCACACGTAGTAACGTGAAATACGGTTAGTTTCTCCTACTATATGACAAGCAGTGAGGTACCAGGCAACTTAGCTATCCGTGATGGACTCTCTTTAATGCCATCATTAGTTATCTTTGCGTGTTTGAGTTGTGCATTTGTCGATGGGCTTGGTAGTTGAGCTAGTACGGCAGTGGCCTAGGTCCAAAGTATTAGAAGTAGGCAAGTAGCACAAAAACATTTTTTGAGTGTAGCTTTTCCTTGCTCAAGCCTGCCCACTAGAATCGCCAGTGCTTGAAAGGAAAAGTGAAGGAAAAACATAGGAATTGGAAAGTTTCCTATGGTACTACTATTCATGCATTTGGTTCAAAGGAGTGGAGCAAAGGAAAACTATAGGATTTGTTCCTTTAGTGTCTCCTTGAAATAAAAAGCGTACGGATTTTAATTTCCATTTGTCCTCCTTTTGAAATTCCTATTATAACCGTACATTTTCTTGTGGTTTGACTTAATCTCACCATGCTTCTTTGCATCCTGTGATCTTCCAATTCTTGTGAACCAAACACCCAGATTGGCAGAAATCCTGTGTTTTTAAATTCTCTATTTTGCACGTGCATTCCTATCCTATTACTGTGTATTTCGTATCCCTGCGTTGTTAGAATCCTCCAATTCAAACGAGCCCTTACAGAATTACTTCTCTTACAGATAGTTGCCAAAGAAAACCATGTGTGGTTTGTCCCGCTCCTACTGCACCGTCCTCCACCCAAGCTCAGCTGCTCCAACGATAGAAAGGTCCAGCACAGCAGGGATCCGACCTCCAAACTGTCTTCCACCGCCTCAGATCTTCTTCCCCGCCGCCGGCAGCCATGACAACTGCATTACCATCATCAACTGAGCAGATGACCTCGAGGACTACACGGGTCCGCAAGAGAGATCGCACTCTTTCGTGTCTTCTTACGTTATGCATCACATAATATTACATGCTACTTTATCATCCTATTCACCGATTAGACTCAGCTCCAAACTAATGGTCAAACTTGAGTTTTTAAATGGTTGTGGGGTACATATCCGGGTCGCAATCAATAGTATCTATCTACTATCTGGTTAATCCCTGGGTACTATGAGTTTCATGTTGGGTGGGAAACAAACAGTAAAGAAGCCATTATCTGTATTTTTTAACTGAAACAATTATCTGCCTGCTATCATTGGTTATGGGTCTATCCACAGGTTGCTACCATCACTCTGGATTTCTGCATGCACTCCTTACATAATCTCACTATGTTTTATTCCTATGCATGTCAATTATTGTATACAATGGAACTGAACATGTAGAGCAAAAGAGATGAGCCTTGCGTGGCAATAAAATTTCATGCAGACGTCGCTCCATGGTAGGCGCAAAGGCAGCCCCCCTCCACTCATTTCGGATTGTAATCGAGAGGAAGATATCTGTTCTGAGGGGGATTCAGAAGGAGAAGACCATTCCTATTTACCCCCTTGAGGTCTTCGCTCTAACTTGGCATGCTGATGTTGGTTATATCATGCATATGGTGCCTTGCATTGCTTACTTTATACATCAAATATGTCAACTACTTAGTTTAGACATGCTTTGTGCGAATGCCATCTGTTTAGTTTATTCATCATTTATGTGAATTATGCAACACCATCTTGTTTAGCCAGGCATCATATATGTGAATTTTGCAATGCCATCCTGCTTAGCCAGTCATCTTATATGTGAATTATATCAGGCCATCCTTTTTTTCATTACGAATTGAATTTGTCAACAACATTATTACATTCAACTACTCTTCGTGTGCATCAGCCATTTGACATGGTGATGGAAAATTCTGGAGTGAAAACAAGGTCTTCAGAGCAGACTATGCTATCTGACGAAGCGCATATCTCGCTGGTTATGAATAGCTCCTCAGAGGAGGATTTAGAGACAAATGACCAGTCCTATTCCCCCCCCCCGAGGTGTATGCTCTAACTTGGCAGGGTTATGTTGCTCATATCGTGCGTGTTGTGTCTTGCATTGCTATGTCATTTGATTAGTTTAGACATGCTTTGTGTGAATTCCTCCTGTTTAGTGTCTAATTACCATATATGTGAATTATGCCTTGCCATCTTGCTGCAAGACATTATATATGTGAATTATGCAATGCTATCTTGTTGCAAAGGAATTATATATGCGAATTATGCAATGCCATGTTGTTGAGCCAATCATCATGTATGTGAATTATATGATGCTATCATTTTTTTGTATTACGTGTTCCATTTGTCGACAATGTTTGTATATTCAACTACCCTTCCTATGCATCAGCCATTTGTAGCGGTGATGGAAGTATCTAGAGTGAAAACAAGGTATTCAAAGCAGACAATGCTACCTGCTGAAGCAGACATCTTACTGGATACAGAGAGCTCCTCAGAGGAGGATTCAGAGACTGATGACCAGTCCTATTTCCCCCCTGAGGTCTATGCTCAAACTTGGCACGGTTATATTGCCCATGTCATGCATGTTGTCTTGCATTGCTTATTTTTTACATCATATATGGATGGCCATCTGCTTACTTGCTTACTATATAAATCATATATTTGAATTATATCATGCCATCAATCGACCTGCCGACGCTCTGCAGCACCTATGTCCGGCGACCCAAGGGCTGACTCCGACCGCTGGGCAGCCTAGCCATCCTGAATGGCGCCATCTGCCCGTGAAGACCACAACCCCGCGCTCCAGGAGGACCGAGCACCGCCCGATGCCGCGGGGCGCGGGCGGCGTGGCGCGGCGTCGACCACCCTCACACCATGACAAGCACGAGCCGCTACAAGGGCCGCAAGCCCCACCGCAGCAAGGGCGCCGCACACACGGCGGGAGCAGGCGAACATGCAAGCCGCACTCATGGTGGCGCGGGAGCTGTTGCGGTGCTGGCTGACAGAGAGCGGCCGAGATGTACTACTGGAACGCGTCGCTGAGCTGCTGGACGTGGCGGCGTCAGGAGCACCGCCCTTCTACTACCCGCTCCCTTCTCAGGCTGCTACGGGATCTCACGGCGGGCCTCGCCGCAACCACGCGCCCTCAAGTGTGCATGGGGGCTTCATCGGCACCAACACGGCAGGCGGCGTCGGGGGCCTCGTTCCCCCCGTGCCGCCTGCGACAAGCCAAGGCACGAGCATCGCCACCCATGGCCCCAGCGGGACGTCGTGCTATCATCCTCAGGACGCCGCGCTGGGCCCGGCGACATGGAGTGTGGGGCACTATGGCGAGGTGTTCGGGGTAGCAACCCCGGAGGCTTACATGCCCCGCATGATGGACCAGGAGTGCGCGCCAGAGGACGACCCTGGCTCATTCCTCGGAGAAGATTGGGAAGAAGGGGCGCTATAAGTCGAAGCCTTCCAGGAGCCAACGTGGAACCGCAACGACTGCGCCTACAACAACAACTACAGGGTGCCGCTAATCTCTCAGGAGAAGGCTTGCACTAACGATGGGGTGCAAGTGAATTAGGTCACAACGTCGGGCGACAACCCCGGCGCGTAGCGCCCCTTCCGCCAGGGGAAGTAGACTGGGGGCTGCATGGGGGAGCCAGGACCAAGGCCCCTCACCACGTCGCGCGAAGCCGAGCTACACCCGGAGGTAGGCCCTCTGCCGGGGAGGCACCGGCGAGCCTGCCCTCGGCAGAGGACCCGTGGTCGCCGAGGGTGCCGCTGGCGTCCCCTTTCCCTCCTTTGCGTCGTCCTGGTCTCCAGTCGGCTCAAAGGTGGTCGAGGGTGGCGCAAGGCAGGGCCCTCGTCTGGCGATATGAAGCAAGGCTGGTACCTGTGAAGAAGGCCCATTGCCTGTGAAGCTCGCCGCCCGTGACACTCTCACGTAATAATTAGTTGGGGCTGTACACGCCCCGGAGTCTCTGGAGTGCCGGCCTCAGGCCCTGGGGCTCCCTCCCATGCCTAGTGGCAGGACTTTGCTCCGCTCTAGTGAGAAGATTCCAAGACCAGAAGACTAGTCTAGGCGCCGGACGCGGCCTTTCGCTTTGGATTTCTTTTCTGTAGCCTTGCTTTATGGATTTGGATTGAAGTTGAAGTTAAATTCTTGTCGATGTGCATGGGCGGGGGGGGGGGGTGCCTTTTCTTGTTTGAACAGTTTCTCGCTTTCTGGATTTCGTCCTACTCGGGACTCACGTCCATCGCCTTCCCCACGCGAGCGGGACTGCGCGAAGGGCGCGTGTGCCGAGCACACACACTAACGTTGCAACTGGTGCCTGCCTCTTACAGAGCCCCTTCTGACGGGTCGACAGGCTCCGCAGGAGTCTTAGAAGCTTGCCGCCTCACGATCCAGCTCGAGACTTGCGCTGACTAAGGCAAACCATGACGGAAAACTCACCTCTGGACTCATGATTTCACCAGGGCACATACTCAATACCGCGTAGGAGAAAAGAGGCTGCGATTTGTTTACATGAGGGGCTCCCCCTCAAAAAATGCTCTTACAAGTTTTCTAGGGGCCGCGCCCAAGTTTTTGCATACAGGGTAACAGCAAGGGAACGTGGAGTCAGCCAGATATGTCGCTCACCGCACCCCCCAGGTCATATTCAGACGTGCCGCTGACGTCGCTGTCGCTGTCGCTAGCGTCACCGCCATCGCCTTCGGCGCCACCGTTGCCATCATCAACTACATCACCTTCATCCGTTGCGACTACCACCCCGTCATCCTCAGAACTGAAGGCCCTCACCAGCACATCCACGTTGTCCTCCACCCACCTCGCCAGGTCGTCCCAGACGACCACAGGTACGGGGGCAACGGCGGCGTCGAGGTCGAAGTTGGGGTCGGCATTTAGAAGATGGCTGAAGACACGGGAGAAAGCGCGCTCGAGCAAGCCACGGCTTCTCTCCTCCACGAGCTGGCGGGCTTTGTTGGACCGAGCCTCTAGGCGCGTCACCACATCAGCGAAGAAACGGAGGTGGCTGGCGTAGTCGTCGATTCGAGGATGGGGTGCGTCCTCGTTGCAGACATGGCCCAAGGCAATGTTGGCACTGTTCTCGAGATCCTGAAGCATGGGAGCATGCTCATGCTCCAACGTCAGCCGCCCGAGCACTTCCTCCCTGTTCTGCCGCGCGACAGACTGGGCGTCATCAACCCGCTTCTGGAGAGAAAGTAGCTCGGCGCGGGCGGAGGCCAAGTCCGCCTGCGCCATGACCAGGGCGGCTGCTGTTGCCTCCTCACGCCTCTCCGCCTTAGCCATCCTAGGCTTAAGGGCAGCCATCCTACCCGCAGCCTCCGACCCCGCAAGCTTTAGTCCCAGGGCATGCCAATTCATGAGGCCCGCGCGAACCTCGACCATCCAGCGGTCGACCTCCTCCTGAACCCGGGCCTCGCAAGCACTGATGGCGTCTTCTGCTCGGGTAACTTGATGCTCCCTCATCTCTAGTTGCTCAAGCTCAAGGCTGCGCTCCATGGCCTCGAGCTCCAGCGCTTCCTCGCACTTCGAGACCTCATCTTCCTCGGCGGGCGACCCCCTCAGCGACGCAATGGCGGCTCTGCGCGCCTCCACCTGCTGCTCAAGGGACGCACCCTAGGCTTGGAGCTCCCACGCGCGCTTGTCCGCAGCCTCTCGACGGCGGTCAGCCTCGCGAGCCTCCTCCATGGCTCGGGAGCAAGCCTCACGGGAAATCTTGAGGGACGCCTCATCCTTCGCGTTTTCAAGATCGCGCTGGTAGCGACCAAGGTTGATAGCGACCTTCAGCTTGCGTCATTCCTCCACCAGCCAAAGACCTTCAGCCTCAAGGCGCGAGTCGACACCCGCGAGTTCTTCACCAAGTTAGCTCATCGCGCCCATCGGCTCCTGGAAGAGCTCATGCAGAATGACGCTCCGCCTGTGCTCGAACTCGAGCGCATAGCCCACCTTGTCCTCCACCACGGGGGATGCGGGCGGGGCATCAAGCGGCACACCACCTCTTGGCAGGGGGCTGGGGGCTGGTGCTGCCTCAGGCGCTAGCCAGTCCTTGCGAGGGGCCCCAACTGGACGGGGCCCGCCACTTGAAGAGGAACCGAAGACCGAAGCCAGCCAGCTGTTGACCATGACCAGAGACAGGGCACTAGGCATGCCCGCTAGGCTCCACGCCAGGCCGAGGGGGAAGGAACACGAGGCCGCAGGTCCAGCACGCCATGAACGCGAGTGTGCCTCCCCAACCGATCCTGCTCCGGGGACGGCAAGCGAGCTCGAAGCGCTCGAGGCCAGCGGGGGAGATGGGGAGAGAGGAGGCCATTCCTTAGGGAACGCCACAGCCTCGATGGAAGGGGCCCGGAAGATCTAGCGTCAGGGAGGCAAACATCTATCTGGAAACCACAAGGTACAGTACTTACTTGTCGACAGTGAAGTACTTTCATCACTTCAACGGCCCGAAGATGTTGCTGCTGCTTGGGGATCCTTTCCTCTTGCGGAGCTCCTCAAAGTCCATGCAAAGCCACCCGAAGCGCTGAACGTGGCAGCCAGTATGGATTGAAGCCGGAGAAGCGCTCGGGAGAACAACTTCAGGGGTACCCGGCTGCGGAGAGCAATCGGCGCCATCTCACTTCAATCTCTCGAGGTCTTCGAAGCTTCGGCCTTGGGAGCCGTGAGCTGTGTCACCCTGGCAACCGGCGCCCCGAAGGAAGAATCATGAGCTCCCGAAGATGACACCCCAAGATTCCCAGGCGGCACATGCTCCTCAGCACTCAAGCCACCGAGCTCCGTCGTGGCTCGCCCCCCTGCAACCACACTTGGGGCGAGCTCGGCGCCTGCGGAAAGGAGAGGAACCACATTGACAGGGTTCTCGTGGGGCCCCACCTGGCCAATCGGGCGGAACCCCCACTCATTGAAGAGGGGCATGCTCTCGGTGAACTCAGTGTTGTTCATACAACGGTAAACTAGGCAGCTTTCCCAGGCATGTCTTCCGGCGAAGGGACACCCTTCAAGACCTCAAGCAATGTCAGCCGCGTCTTAAGAGGAAGCCCCGACTCCTGAAACCTCATATGGTCCTGACTGCTGAGCAGGGCCCACATCGAGCGGGAATGGCACTATAGCGGAGCAACTTTGCGCCTGACGAACTCCTTCACCACCATGGCGCAGTCACACCGCGGTCCTTCAACCTCCTCAGCTTGAGCCAGACTGGGATGAGATGGGGGCTCACGAGCCTCTGGTGACCCCAACCGGAGTTGGGAATGGCAGGCCCTGACCAGGAATGGAGCAGAGGGCTAAGCACCCCGGCATCAACGAACACCCATCGTGTCCGGAACCCGCTCGTGGATGGAGGAAGCTCGAAGTCGATCCCCTCGCCCGCGGTCGCGGCCACAGCCTGAAAGCTCACGCACCCCAAGCTTTGCCTAGGGTCCATCAGATGCAAGGAGAAGAAGTGCCGAAGAAGGGCAACGGAGGGGGCAATCCCCAACATGGCCTCGCACACGAAGGCGAAGATGGCAATGAGAGTCACGGATTGAGGGTCGAGATGCAGCATGTGGATCTGGTAATGCTCAATCACCACATTGAAGAAAGTGGAGAAAGGGGGAATCAGGCCAGCCCAGAGGACGTCGATGAAGATTGGGACCTCGGTGGTAGCTCGAGCAGCACGAGTGCAGGACGCAGACCAAGCCACCGTCTTCCCCCACTCATTGAAGCTAGAGGCGAGAATTGGATGCGCCTTGCGCGTCGCCTCATCGTTGAGCACCAAGGACCGGCCGACCGTAGGCTCGATGGCCGGAGGCGCACTTGGTGAAGACAGGGGCTTCTTCCCCTTGTCCGCTTGTTTCGGCGCCATGGCGGCGAAGCAGGCAGGGTGCCGGTTAGATTGGAAAGGAGGAGCGGATTCTCGAGAAGGCAGAGAGATTGGGGAAGCAAGGCGTAGGTGATGGAGGAGTAACTGTGTAGGTTACGGGGGCCGCCTAGCTGGGTGGATTGAAAGGCGGCGTGGGGAAGCAGAGACGCCCACGTCCAATCAACCGCCATGCATCGACCAAGGCCGCAGGCTTTTGGGGCCTGTGACGCTCCGCGCTTGACCTTTGGCTTCGCCTCGAAGCCAAGCCCGAGTGCGCCTTGGGTCCGGGTGCTACTGTCGGCGTTCTGGGAATGGGGGTCCCCAGACTTGCCTACCTGCGGCCCACGGCGTGGCACTGCTAGCGGGCCAGTATGGCCCATCTTCATCAACAAGGCATTCAAGACCCTCGCGAGGGGCCAAGCCTGGCGAGGTGGATGACACAAGACCTCCTCAGGAGCGGCCTCACCAGGTTGCCTCGCGAGGAGCGGAGATATCAAGGCGGGGCAAAACCTCACGAGGCTCTCGTGACATGAGCCATGACGATCGAGATCAGGCGGGCGCCAGCGCGCGCAGCGTCCTTGTTTCCTCTTTGGTGCAAAGGAAGCAAGCGCAGACGCGGAGTACCGAGGCATCAGGCAAAGGTTTCTTTATCAATGCAATGAGACCAAGACTAGCAGGCCAGCAGGACGGAGGTCACCATGGAGCCCAAGACGGTGTCACCACCAGAGCCTTTCGCATGCAAAGACCACTTTTGTCATGATAAGCTGTACTAGCTGTCCCCTTTCAATTGGCCATTTTTTGCTCCCTTGCCGCTCAATATTTGGAAAGAGGACGAGGGGCCTATATAAGTAGATCTAGCCACCACAGTAGAGGCAGCTGGATCGCAGCTTGATCTAATCTCTAGCTAGTCCTTAGCCACTCACCGTGCACAACAACACCTCAATCACAGGAGGCTGTTCTTCCCCTTGTACTGCTCATCATCAGCCCGAGAGGCAATCCATCCACCACCACACTGGAGTAGGCTATTACACTAAAACGGTGGCCCGAACCAGTATAAATCTGGTGTCTTTGTGTTGCGAGTTCGTCGAGTTCGTCCGCGAGATCTTAGAGAGCTAGGGCGCGGATTGGTAGGGGGAAAACCTTCGCACGCACCCCAGTGTTCGAACCTTAAGAGTTTTGCCGGAACCCGAGATCCGACAAGGCCCTCCTTGATTGGGGATCAAGAGTCATCACTCTCAGGAGGCATCATGAAGCTACAGAGTTGTTAGAAAACTTTGTCGTGTGTTTTATTCTTCCCTACGCGAGCCCTCAGGCATGAGCCGGTCGTGGTTTAGTGCACCACGTCAGAGTACCCGGGGGCATGGTCTTCAAGAGGGAGCGTAGATCACGAGCTTAATTGAGGGCGTCTCATGAGGATAGAAAAAGCCAAAGCTCTAGGGGAGCAGGGCTATGGCGAAGTGTGTTTGCGATGCGGGGCGAGCCCGTCGCACGCACACACCTACCAGGCCCCCGCGTGTGAGACGCGCGAGCAAGAGCGACAGGCAACTGCCGCACCTTCTGGGCCAAAACCAAAGTGAAAGAGATAATACGAAGGGGAAAGCCGGCTTGGCAATTGAAAACACGGGAACTTCAAATTTCATTAAAAAGATCACAAACCAACTACAGAAAGCAAGCAAATGAACAGCCGCGTCCGGCACCTAGTATAGTCTTCTCACCAGCGCAGAGCTAAATGCTGCCACTAGGACTTGGGAGGGAGCCCCGAGGCCCGAGGGCCCCACTCATTATTACGCAAGAGTTTCATGAGCAAAGACCTTCACAGGCACTGGGCCTTGCTTCATGGGTAGACCTTCTAGAGGTGCTGGATGTTCCAAGTGTTCTGGATGGGGATCCCGTCCTGCGTCTCCAGGCACGCGGCGCCAGGCCTGGAGACGCGGGCGACCCTAAAAGGACCCTCCCACATGGGTGAGAGCATATTCAGCCCTTCCCTAGAGAGCAGCCGCCATAGGACGAGATCACCCACCTCGAGTGTCCTGGAGTGGATGCTGCGGCAGTGATACCGCCGCAGCGCCTGCTGGTACCTTGCCACTCAGAGCGAGGCTTAACGGCGGTGTTCCTCCCCCAACACGAGGTACATTCCCTGCGTGGCGTCCTGGCGTGCCTCATCAAACGCCAAGACCCATGCGGAGCGATGCCTGACCTTATGTGGGAGAACCGCTTCAGCTCCGTAGACGAGGAAATATGGGGTTTCGAAGGTCAGCTTGGTCGCGGTGCTGCGGATGGACCACAAAACGGACTGGAGCTAGTCCAGCCAGCCCCTGCCGCAGGCTTCGAGCTTCTTCTTGAAAGTCCTTGCTTTGGGGTCCCTCAGGACCTCTGCGTTTCCGCGCTCGGCTTGGCCGTTGCTCCTGGGGTGCACCAGTGAGGCGTAGCATATCTGCATTCCAAGATTAGCACAATATGTTTTGAAGAGATTTCTAGTGAACTGCGAGCCATTGTTGGTGATGATGCGGTTAGGGACCCCGAACCGGCTCACGAGGCCCTTGATGAACTTGACCGCCGAGCCAGACGGGATGGTGCAGACTGCTTCCACCTCCGCCCACTTGGTGAATTTGTCGATGGCGACGTAGAGGTAGCAGTAGCCCCCAGGCGCTCGAGGGAATGTGTTGGCATTCTGGGAACGGGGGTCCCCAGACTTGCCTGCCTGCGGCCTGCAGCGTGGCTCAAAGGGGGGCCCAGCACGACCCATCATCATCAACACAGACCCAAGACCCTCGCGAGGGGCCAAGCCTCGCGGGGCGGACGACACGGAGCTTCCTCAGGCACGGCCTCATCAGGCTTGCTCGTGAGGAGGCAGAGAGAACAAGGCGGGGTACCTCATGAGGTGCCCGTGACGCAAGCCATAATGACCAAGGGTGCCAGGCGGGCGCCAGCCCGCGCAGTGTCCTCCTTTCCTCTTTGGTGCAAAGGGAGCAAGCGCAGGCGAGAGCGTCAAGCAAAGGCACCTGTTTCGGTGCAACGAGACCAAGACCAGCCCAATGGCAGGGAGGAGGTCACTGTGGAGCCCAAGCCAGCGTCACCACCAGAGCCTTTGGCAGGCGAGGACCAACTTTAGTCAGGATAAGTGTACCGGATGTTCCCCTTCAAAATAGCCAATTGTTGGCACCCTTCCCGCTCAATATTTGGGAAGAGGCCCAGGGCCTTTACCTATAAATACGACTAGCCACCCCCAGGGTAGAGGCGATCGAGATGAGAAAAGACAAGAAGAGATAAGGGAAGGAGATCGGCAAGAGAGAGAGAGAGAGAGAGAGAGAGAAAGGTGATTGAACTCCTCCTAGCAGGTCATCGCCCAGCCAAGAACGGGCCCTTGCGAGGCTGTTCTTCCTTGTATTGCTCATCATCATCGGCCCACGAGGCAATCCACCACACCACACACTAGAGTAGGGTATTACACCACAACGGTGGCCCGAACCATTATAAACCTCGTGTCTCTTGTGTTGTTCTTTCCATGTCTTAGATCTTAGCGAGGCGGTGGGGAGCAGGTAGGTAGAAGGCAAAATCTCCGAGCGCACCCCAGTGTTCGAACCTCAAGGGTCTGCCGGAACCCGAAACCCGACATTTGGCGCGCCAGGTAGGGGTGTGCCGGAATTCGTCTTCCACCGCCCCTATCTCCTCCGACCATTGCGTCCATGTCTGACGCTCGTCGGGCCCGTGCCGAGCGCAGGGCCGCTCTCGCCTCCCGCGTCGCCCAGACGACTCCTGTCGGCGGGCGTCCTCACTGTTTCCCATCACCTGCCATCAACGCCGCCACCGGCCCGGCGGGGAACGAGCAGCAAGCGTCGTCTCAGCATCCGTCCGTGCGGCAAGACGGCCGCACCGCTACATCCTCACTCATCCCAGCTGGTTCTTTGTCCCGCGCGCCCCGCGCACCCATGGAGGCTCAAGCTACGCTCATCGCGGCAAACGAGCTCCTGCGCTACTGTCCCATCGACGACGTCTACGAAGAATGGCTCTACCGCGTCGCCGAGCTCGTCCGTGCCGCAGGGGGCTCTCCCGTGCCGTCCGTTTTGCTGCACCGCACCCCGCCCTGCGCGGGCGACGAAGCTCCGGGGGCGCCCCAGCTGCCTCCTCCTCAAGAAGGCACCCATGCCCCAAGGCGCGTGGCCCCTTGGCGGAACCCGCTCCATCAGGTGCCGGCGCGGCAAGAGCAGAGCTGCCAAGAAGTCCCTCACCCGCAAGAAGCTGCCCGGGCGCTCCCTGCTCCAGCACGACGCGACCATGCTCCTGCTCCCGCGGGTCAAGACCCCGCGGCGCTCCGAGCAGCAGTGCGTGGGGACTAGCAAGACCAAGCTCTCCGTCACCCAAGGCCTCCTATGGCCACATCAGGCTGCCGTGCCTTCACCACCGAGCTACGCAGCGTCGCGTGGCCCGGCAAGTTCAAGCCAGACCTGCCTCCTCGTTATGACGGCACGACCGACCCTGCGGAGTTCCTCCAGCTCTATGAGCTGGGCATCGAAGCTGCCAACAGAGACGAGAAGGTTATGGCAAACTGGTTTCCCATGGCGCTCAAGGACGGGGCCCGCACCTGGCTCCTGAACCTAGCTCCTGGCACGATCTCCTCGTGAGATGAGATGCGCACCCGCTTCATCGCCAACTTCCAAGGTACTCGCGACCGGCCACCCGCCGTGAGCGACATGCGCCACATCAAGCAACAACCCAGAGAGACCCTGCAGAAGTACATCCAGCGCTTCAACAACGCACGCCTCAAGATTCCCAAGGTGACCGAGGAGGCCATCATTTCAGCCTTCTCCGACGACGTGCGCGATGTCAAGATGAAGGAGGAGCTGGCGATGCATGAAGACCTGTGCACTTCCTTGGAGCTGTTCAACTTGGCGACCAAGTGCGCCAGGGCTGAGGAAGGGCGCCTCTCCCTCCCCGAGCTGCCTGCCACAGACCCAGAAGAAAAGAAGTCCAAGGCCAAGGATGTGAAGCGCAAGGGGGCTGCCGCGCTCGCGGCAGAACCAAACACCAAGCGGGGCAAGGATCGGCCCGAATCTCCCAAGGGCAGACGGTACTATGTGTACCACGACTTCCACACCCACAACACCAACGAATGTCAAGAGCTCCGAGCCGTACGAGAAGGAAGGATCCGCCGTCGTCCCGACCGCGGTGACCAGGGCTACGGCCGAGGAGGAGGAAGAAACGTGGACCGCCATCAGGACGAGGGGGCTGGGGGCTTCCAGGAGCCTCGCGCGATCGCCTGCATCCTGGGCGGGGCTCAAGCCCTAGCCTCTCAGCGCATCTTCAAGCAGTTCGCCCGCGAGGTGAATGCAGTCCTCCCCAAGATCGAAGCCACGCGCCCTCTTAGGTGGTCGGCGTGCGCCATCACGTTCAGCTCAGCGGATTAGCTCAAGTGTGCTGCCACGGCCGAAGTCCTCCCGATGCTTTGTTCCCCAATCATCAGCAACGTGCGGGTCACCAGGACCCTCATCAATGGCGGTGCAGGGATCAACGTCCTGTCCATGGAAACATTCAACAATCTCCAAGTGCCCTACAACCAGCTTCTGCCAGCCAAGCATTTCTCCGGAGTCACCGACGGCTCCACGGTCCCGATTGGGCAGGTCCGCCTCCCTGTCACCTTCAGGGCGCGCAACAACTACCGCACCGAGCTTATCGACTTCGACTATGCTCACATTCGCCTGCCGTACAACGCCATCCTCGGGTACCCAGCGCTGGCCAAGTTCATGGCCGTAACTCACCATGGCTACAACGTCCTCAGGATGCCAGGAAGTGGCGGAGTCATCACGGTGCCCTGTGAAGAGAAGGACGCGGTGTGTTCCCTGGAACGAGCCTTTCAGGCCGCATCACTGGAAGACCCGGATCGCAGAAGCAGGAGGCTTCCCGAGGCCACCCCCAAGAAGTAGAAGACATCGCTCGGCCCGGCCCCTCAGGGCCCGCGCCTGCCCAGGGGGAAGCTCCTTACATCGCATAGGAAAGCGCGCCCGGCGCCCTCCTCAGGCAGGGCTCGGGGGCTCTCCCCTGGAGGCGCTTGGGCACCACATGGAGGTGTGTTTCGAAGCACATTTCCCTCAAGAAGGAGTAAGGCAAGGAGGGCCAGACCCTCAGGAGTTCACCAGCAAGGCCATTCAGGAGCTACAGGAGTCAAGAGTCATGAGAGGCGGCCGCCGCCTACCAGCTGTGGCTCCCAATCCAAGCGAGGATGGTGGGCTGCGCGTCTGCATCGACATACCAGGGCTCAATCGAGTCGCCTCTCTGGAGCGCCTCTGGCCCTCGCGAGAGGGGCGCTGCGAAGGTTCACCCCACGGCTACGTTCGCATGCCTTATGGCTTGCCGAGCGCGGCTGCCACGCACCAGCGCCTCATGAGGGGCATCATGGACGCTCAAGAGGCCAGGAGCTCCGCAGCCCTGGCGGAGATGGAGATGGCCCATGAGGAGCCACCGGCGCCTCTAGAGCCTCCTGAGGTCCCTGGGCCTGGGGGCTCGTGAGGATCGGCTCCCGCAGCCCGCCGAGTCTGCTACACCAACGCTGCTTCGTCCTCAACATCATGAGGTGACATCTTTCAAGTTTCATTTCCCGCTGGGAGCGCCCCCCAGGGCTGCATTATTCCCAGGCCGTGTGGGTCCGTCCCTGTCGCAAGTATCCCTTTTATTTCATGTTGCTAGCTTGCTTTGTTGGGGGCGCCCCTCGGGCTGCATCGTCCCCCAAGTCGCTCGGGCCTGACCCAGCGGCATGTATCCCCTTTTGCGTTTATTTCCGGCTAAGCGTTCGGCCCACCATGCTTGATTATTTGATGCCGGTCAACGGCACCTCTTCTTCTCCATGTCGACCACTTGCACGTTAAAGCGGGGGTACCCACTGCATTCACCTCGCGGGCGAACTGCTTGAAGATGCGCTGAGAGGCTGGGGCTTGAGCCCCGCCCAGGATGCAGGCGATCGCGCGAGGCTCCTGGAAGCCCCCAGCCCCCTCGTCCTAATGGCGGTCCTCGTTTCTCCTTGGATGCGGCCCAGGGGCTACTGTCGGCGTTCTGGGAACGGGGGTCCCCAGACTTGCCTGCCTGCGGCCTGCGGCATGGCTCAAAGGGGGGCCCAGCACGGCCCATCTTCATCAACACAGACCCAAGACTCTCGCGAGGGGCCAAGCCTCGTGGGGCAGACGACACGGAGCTTCCTCAGGCGCGGCCTCATCAGGCTGGCTCGTGAGGAGGCGGAGAGAACAGGGCGGGGTACCTCACGAGGTGCCCGTGACGCAAGCCATGACGACCAAGGGTGCCAGGCAGGAGCCAGCCCGCGCAGTGTCCTCCTTTCCTCTTTGGTGCAAAGGGAGCACGCGCAGGCGAGAGCATCAAGCAAAGGCACCCGTTTCGGTGCAACGAGACCAAGACCAGCCCAACGGTAGGGAGGAGGTCACTATGGAGCCCAAGCCAGCGTCACCACCAGAGCCTTTGGCAGGCGAGGACCAACTTTAGTCAGGATAAGTGTACCGGATGTTCCCCTTCAAAATGGCCAATTGTTGGCGCCCTTCCCGCTCAATATTTGGGAAGAGGCCCAGGGCCTTTGCCTATAAATAGGACTAGCCACCCCCAGGGTAGATGGGATCGAGATGAGAAAAGACAAGAAGAGATAAGGGAAGGAGATCGGCAAGAGAAAGAGAGAGAGAGAGAGAGAGAGAGAGAGAGAGAAGGCTGATTGAACTCCTCCTAGTAGTTCATCACCCAGCCAAGAACAGGCCCTCGCGAGGCTGTTCTTCCTTGTATTTCTCATCATCATCAGCCCAAGAGGCAATCCACCACACCACACACTGGAGTAGGGTATTACACCACAACGGTGGGCCGAACCAGTATAAACCTCGTGCCTCTTGTGTTGTCCTTTCCATAGCTTAGATCTTAGCGAGGAGGTGGGGAGAAGGTAGGTAGAAGGAGAAATCTCCACGCGCACCCCAGTGTTCGAAACTCAAGGGTATGCCGAAACCCGAAACCCGACAGAATGGACCCAAGATGTCCAGCACCCAGACCGCAAACAACCACAGAGCAGGATGGTCTGGAGGCCCTAACATGGCTTGTGGATTTGCTTGGCATGGAACTGGCAGGCTTCGCCGGATCTCACCAGCGCGGTCGCGTCGTTGAGTGCCGTGGGCCAGTAGAATCCGCTACAAAACGCCTTGCCCACCAAGGTGCACGATGACGAGTGCTGTCCGTAGTCTCCGCCGCGTATGTCGGTTAACAACTTGCACCCTTTCTACCTAGAGATGCATCACAAGGAAACATTGGTTGGTCATTTTCAGTATAGCTCACCGTCCTGAATGCAGTAGGCTGTGGCCTGCCGAGCCACGCACTCCGCGTCTTCCTCCTTCTCCGGCAAGGTTCCCTGCAATAGGTACGCCTTGAATTCTTTGGTCCAGCACCCCTCCTAAGGCTCGAGCGCGAGGAGCAGACGTGCTCCTGAGGTCGGGCCACAGGCGGGGGCTCCTGAGTTTGGTGCAAGGGGGAGCTCCCCCTGAGGCGGTGTTGGCTCCGCAGCCGGAGGGGCTGCTGAAGGCTTGAAGAGCCGTTCCTCGAAGACGCCGGGCTCCTAAGGCCGGTGCTTGGATGCTCTCTTAATGATATCATCAGCTTCCTTGTTCGTGAAGTGAGGCACGTGCTGTAGCTCCAAGCCCGAGAATTGCTTCTCCATTTTGCGTACCTCCACCAGGTATGCCTCCATGTGTTCATTCTTCAGCTCATACACCTTGTTGGAGAAGTTAACAAGGAGCTGGGAGTCACCCTTGATGGTGAGGCACTTCACGCCCAAAGCGACCGCGTCCTTGAGGCCAGCAATCAAGCCTTCATATACTCCGCGATGTTGTTGGAGACCTTTTCGCCGCATTGGAAACAGAGCTGCGAGGCGTCATAGAGCTTGTCCTGAGTGGGCGAGATGAGCAGGGCTCCAGCCCCCGCGCCCTGACGTGCAAAGACGCCATCAAAGTACAAGACCCAGCCATCCGGTGCTCCGCTCCCCGGCGAAAGGGACCGGTCCTCGCCTGCTTCGGGCCCCAGAGTGTCAGTCCACTCCGCCACAAAGTCGGCGAGCGCAACACCCTTGATGACCCTGGTGCTGCTGAAGTCTAGCTGGAATGACTAAAATTCGATGTTCCACTGGGCGACCCTCCCCGCAGCATTGCGGCTCCGGAGCACCCTCTCCAGTGGGTAAGCTGAAACGACCTTGATGGGGTGGCCTTGGAAGTAGTGGTGCAGCTTGCGCAAGGCGGCGAGGAGCGTGAGCAGTAGCTTCTACGGCATGGGGTAGCATGCCCGCGCGTCACATAGTACCATGCTGACGAAGTACACTGGGTGGTCGACGAGGGCGGAAGTGTTGGTGGAGCCTGAGACCTCCTGAGGCTCGGGCACCTCCTGAGGCTGGAGGACCTCAGAAGCTTGATCGCCTGTTGGGGCAACTGTGGCCTCAAGAGCGCCCTCCTGTGGAGCTTAGTCATCTGTTGCTGCCGCCAGGGCTTCAGGGGCGCCACCTTGGGGCTGCATCATCTCGACCTAGCACGGGGTGTTGTGCGGCTGGTCCTTGGCCTGGCGCTCCTCCAGGATAGTCACTAGCGCTGCGCTGGCTGAGTGAGGCATGGCGGCCAGGTAAAGCACCAAGGGCTCGCAAGGACGCGGCGCCTCCATCACTGGTGGGATGGTGAGGTATCTCTTGAGGTCTTTAAACGCCGCGTCGGCCTCCGGAGTCCACTCAAATGGCCCCTTCTTTTTCATCGGCTTGAAGAATGGGAGAGCATGCTCCCCCAGCTTGGAGATGAAGCGCCCTAGCGAGGTCACACAGCCCGCCAGCTTTTGCATTTCCTTGAGAGTTTGCGGTGGGCTCATCTCTTCTATTGCCTTGACCTTCTCTGGGTTCGCCTCGATTCCCCTGTGCGCCACAAGGAAACCTAGCAGCTTACCGGAAGGGACGCCAAACACACATTTCTCCGAGTTGAGCCGCTGGTCCACCTTGCGCAGGCTGGCAAATGTCTCCTCCAAATCCTGTATGAGGGTCCTTGCCTCCCGATATTTCACCATGATGTCATCGACGAAGGCCTCAGTGTTCCTCCCGAGCTGCCGGCATAGGGCGATGTGCATCAGCCGCTGGAAGGTTGCCCTAGTGTTACGCAGCCCGAATGGCATGCAGGTGTAGCAGTACATCCCACATGGCGTCAAGAAGGCCATCTTCTCAATGTCCTGTACCGCCATCTTGATCTGGTGGTAGCCCGAGAAGGCATCTAGGAAACACAGCAGGTCGCACTCGGCGGTGGAGTCGATGATCTGATCGATGCGCGGAAGCGGGAATGGGTCTTGATGGCAGGCCTTATTGTGGTTGGTAAAGTCGACACACATGCGTTCCTTCCTGCCTTTCTTGGGGACAATGACCGGGTTTGCCAGCCACTCCGGGTACCACACCTCACGGATGACACCAGCTTCATGTAGTTTGCGGTCTCCTGGACGATGAAGACTGCTTTTCCGTGGACTGTCGCCGCGCCTTCTGCTTCACCGGGCACACATCAGGACACACCCTCAGGTGGTGCTCCATTATCCCCCTTGGGACCCCAACCAGATGCTTGGGCTCCTAGGCGAACACCTCCTTATTCGCGCGCAGGAAGTTCACCAATGCCTCTTCCTGGTCTAGGGCGAGGTCGGCACCTATGGTGAAAGTGGCTGCTGATGTCCCATCCTCGTCAGCCGGTACCTTCTTCATCTTAGCCCTGTATTGAGAGAACAACTACTTCTTTTTGGCCGGCGTAGCCCCCAGGACCTCATCGACCCCTCCCGCTTTTGGCCGTGCAGCAGCCGCGGCCCTGGAGGCGAGCTTGAGAGCCGCCAGCGGCTCCTTGGTGTCTCCAGCCACAGTAAGGACGCTGCTGCTTCCCGGCATCTTCATGGGGTCGTAGGAAGGGTGAGTTGCCTCCATGAACTTGGCCAGGGCTGGGTACCCGAGGATGGTATTATACGGGAGACTGATATGGGTGATGTCGAAGTCAATGAGCTCGGTGCGGTAGTTGTCGCGGGTGCCGAGGTGACGGGGAGGAGGATTTGCCCCAGGGGGCAGGTGGAGCCATCGATGACTTCAGAGAAAGGCTTGGTGGGGTGGAGCCGGCCATGCAACACGTGAAGCAGGACGAAAGCTTCGATGGAGAGCACGCTGAGGCCGGTCCACCGACGATGAGGGTCTTGGTTACCGCCATGTTGCAGATGGTGGGGTGCAAAGCATCGGGAGCGCACCTGCGCCCGCGGTGGTTGCGGGTTGGTCCCTCGAGTTGAAGATGAGGTCGGCTCTAGGCGCCGCCCACCCTGGAGGAGCTCCCTGCTGTACGCGGGTTGCACCCACTTGGTGAAAGAACTGCTTGATGTTGCGGTCCGAGGGTGGCGCCTGGGAACCGCTGAGGAGGGCTGTGACGGCGTGGGGCGCTGGTGCCACGAAGTGCGAGATGAAGAGGCTGTGCGGCTCCTCCCAGGAGGCCACAGAAGATCCTGGTAGGCTAAGAAGCCAGGCGCGTGGTACACCGGTGAGGGCCATGGGGTACCAGCTATCCATGAATTTGTCATTGCCACCGGCCGCCCAAACGGCCTCCTTGTTGGCCTGGAGGAAGCCTGCCGGATCCGCTGTGCCGTCGTAGCGGGGCGGCATCTCCGGCCTGAACTTGGGCAGTCATTGTACCTGCCGCAAGGCCAGGGTGAAAGCTCAGAGGCCCGCAGCGCCTCCGTGCGCGCTTGTCGGTCCGGTCGGGGGAGCGATGCTCGCCATGGGAGCTGGTTGGCGAGGCGAAGCGGATGGTGAAGCGAAGAGGGCGGAGAGGTGAGGCTTCGATGCACCCCCTACCTGGCGCGCCAAATATCAGATCCGGTGTTCCACAGTCCCTTGATAGGTTCGAACTCAAGGGTGCGTGCGAAGAGCTCTCTCTCCCCAGCCCGCCTGCTCAACGATTCCAAGGCCTAGCTCGACGAACCCAAGGGACAACGAACACAACAGTTTATCCTAGTTCGGGCCACCTTGCGGTGTAATACCTACTCCAGCTTTGTGGTGGATTGCCTCGAGGGCTGAGGATGAACTAGTACAGTGGTGGAACAACCTAAGGAGGTGAGGTATTCTTGAGCTCGATGAGTGGTGAGCTGGTCCGGGTGGAATGGATCCATCCTCTCCATGGTGGTGGCTATGTCCTACTTATAGTGGCCTTGGTCCTCTTCCCAAATGTAGGCGGGAAGGGATCCCACAACGACCAAATTTGAAGGGAGACAACTAGTACCTGCTATCCTAACAAAAGTAGTCTTCGCCTGCAAAAGGCTCTGGTGTTGACACTGCGGTGGGCTCCGCGATGACCCCTGTCCTGGCGGTCTTGGTCTTGTTGCACTGATATGGAAACCTTTGCTTGATTCCTCGGGACCCCGTGCCTGCGCTTGCCTCCTTAGCACCAAAGAGGAAACTAGTACACTGCGCCCGCTGGCGCCCGCCTAGCCTTGGTCGTCATGGCTCATGTCATGTGAACCTCGCGAGGTGCGCCTTGAATAGATATCTCCGCTCCTTGGGAGCCAGCCTAGTGAGGCCGCCCCCAGGGAGGTCTTGGTGTCGTCCGCCTCGCGAGGCTTGGCCCCTCGGGAAGGTCTTGGGTTGTTGTTGCTGAAGCTGGGCCGTACCGGGCCGTTGACGGAGCCACGCCGTGGGCCGCAGGTAGGCAAGTCCAGGTACCCTCGTTCCCAGGACACCGACACACACTTAAATTTATTGTTATGTTTATGTCGTACTAATTTCATTTACTCTTTGTCACTGCAGGTGTTGACAGATGGTGACGCGGGTCGAGAGCGCTCCGAGCCTCCTTCCTTGGCTCATGCTCGAAGGGGTGCTATTATTCCACCCTAGCACTGATGTCTACTATGCAACCTTCTTCTTGTAGACTCGTGTTGGGCCTCCAAGCGCAGAATTCTGTAGGACAGTAGCAAATTTCCCTCAAGTGGATGACCTAAGGTTTATCAATCCGTGGGAGGCGTAGGATAAAGATGGTCTCTCTCAAACAACCCAAAAACCAAATAACAAAGAGTCTCTTGTGTACCCAACACACCCAATACAATGGTAAATTGCATAGGTGCACTAGTTCTCTGAAGAGATGGTAATCTGAAAATATAAAAACAGCAAGGTAGTAAGTAATAAAAGTGAGCGAAAACGGTATTGCAATGCTTCGAAACAAGGCCTAGGGTTCATACTTTCACTAGTGAAAGTTCTCTCAACAATGATAACATAATTAGATCATATAACAATCCCTCAACGTGCAACAAAGAGTCACTACAAAGTCACTAATAGTAGAGAATAAAAGAAGAGATTATTGTAGGGTACGAAACCACATCAAAGTTATTCTTTCTAATCGATCTATTGGGCTATTCCTATAAGTGTCACAAACAGCCCTAGAGTTTGTACTAAAATAACAACTTAAGGCACACATAAACCAAAACCCTAATGCCACCTAGATAGTCCAATGTCACCACAAGTATCCGCGGGTTTGATTATATGACATGCATCACACAATCTAAGATTCATCTATTCAAACCAACACAAAGTACTTCAAAGAGTGCCCCAAAGATTCTACCGGAGAGTCAAGACAAAAACGTGTGCCAACCCCTATGCATCAGTTCACAAGGTCACAGAACCCGCAAGTTGATCACCAAAACATACATTAAGTAAATCACATGAATATCCCATTGTCCCACAGATAAGCACATGCAAAACATACATCAAGTGTTCTCAAATCCTTAAAGACTCAATCCGATAAGATAACTTCAAAGGGAAAACTCAATCCATTACAAGAAGGTAGAGGGGGAGAAACATGATAAGATCCCACTATAATAGCAAAGCTCGCGGTACATCAAGATCGTGCCAAATCAAGAACACGAGAGAGAGAGAGAGAGAGAGGTCAAACACATAGCTACTGGTACATGCCCTCAGCCCCAAGGGTGAACTACTCCCTCCTCGTCATGGAGATCGCCGGGATGATGAAGATGGACACCGGTGAGGGATCCCCCTCTGGCAGGGTATCGAAACAGGGTCCCGATTGGTTTTTGGTGGCTACAGAGGTTTGCGGCGGCGGAACTCCCGATCTAGGTTCTGTTCTGAAGGTTTGAGGATATATAGGAGGTGTTGGCGTCGAGAACAAGTCAGGGGAGTCCACGAGGGGCCCACAAGGTCGGAGGGCGCGCCCTAGGGGGGTTGGGGGCGCCCTCCACCCTTGTGGTGGCCTCAGGACTCTTCTGGTGCATCTCTGGTACTCCGTGGGCTTTTTTTGGTCGAAAAACAATCATCGTAAAGTTTTTGGTCAACTGGACTCCGTTTGATATTCCTTTCCAACGAAACCCAAAAACAAGGAAAAAACCGAAAATTGGCACTAGGCTCTAGGTTAATAGGTTAGTCCCAAAAGACATATAAAATAGCATATAAATGCATATAAAACATACAAGATAGATAATATAATAGCAAGGAACAATCCAAAATTATAGATACGTTGGAGACGTATGAAGCACCTCCGGAGAGCGCTGGTAGACAATATGCAGACACTGGCGGGTGCTTCTTCTTCGGACGGGAGAGGTCGGGGGAAGAGGGGTGCTAGAGGTGGACGTGGCGGCGGGAGAGGTAGGAAGGCTATTGCGCCTTCCTTGCCGCCACCCCCAGCTGATTCTCCCGACCACAGGAGTGCTCCATCTCAGGTGGACCCGTCTGACTTGGACCCATCTCGAACTCCAGTCCACGAGCTTCGGGCCGACGAGCCTTGAGTCGCTGAGCCTTCATCCCACGACACTCAGGTCCCAGATTCTTCGTCCGAGGAGACTTTGGTCCTAGAGTCTTCGTCCCACGTGACTCCGGAGGCTATTGGCCATGCTGATGGTGGCGAGGAAAGATTTTCTGAGGATTGCTATAGCGAGGGCGAGCTTGTTGAGGGGGGCAAGAAGGTCTACCAGCGTGATGGTACAAAGCTCCCGCCCATGTCGCTGACCTGGGATCAGAGGTGGTTGATTGAGCCTAACGGGGAGAATTAAGTTCATTTACTCTTTTTTAACTTTTTGCCTTCATGTTTCTTCATGCGTCTCCGCCGTATCTGTAATTTTTGATTGTTCCATGCCAATATTATACAACTTCCATATACTTTTGGCAACTTTTTATACTATTTTTGGGACTAACATATTGATCCAATGCCCAGTGCCAATTCCTGTTTGTTGCATGTTTTTTGTTTCGCAAAAACCCCATATTAAACGGAGTCCAAACGGAATAAAAACGGATGGAGAATATTTTTGGAATATTTGTGAAATATGGGAAGAAGAATCAATGCGATACGGTGCCCGAGGGGGCCACGAGGTAGGGGGGCACTCCTGCCCCCCTGGGCGCGCCCCTGACCCTCGTGGGCCCCCCATAAGGTGGTTGATGCTCTTCTTTGGCCGCAAGAAAGCTAATTTTCGGAGAACAATTTGGGCGAAGGTTTCAATCCTATCAGTGTTAGCTTTTGACCCTACTGGTTCACAATTGTAGGGAGGAGTTGCGTCCTTGCCTAGATTCATACATACAACAATTGTAAAAACTAGCCTTCGTATCCTCATAATAGAATTGGACGAGGGGCCACAAAAACCCAATTGTAACTGGTTCTTTGTGAGTAATACAAAAGTCAGTGGGAGGCTCTTCCACTATCGTTGACCCTCAAAAAACTCCTATCGGAGTTACGGATCTCCGAATATATAAGAAATGGTGAAAGGGAAGAATCCGAGAGCGTAGAAACAGAGAGAGACAGATCCAATCATGGAGGGGCTCTCGCCCCTCCCATGCCATGGAGGCCATGGACCAGAGGGGAAACCCTTCTCCCATCTAGGGAGAAGGTCAAGGAAGAAGAAGAAGGACGGGGGCTCTCTCCCCCTCGCTTCCGGTGGCGCCGGAACACTGCCGGGGGCCATCATCATCACCGCCATCTTCACCAACACCTTCGCCATCTTCACCAACACCTTCATCACCTTCCTCCCTCTGTCTACAGCGGTCCACTGTCCCGCAACCCGCTGTACCCTCTACTTGAACATGGTGGTTTATGCTTCATATTATTATCCAATGATGTGTTGCCATCTTATGATGTCTGAGTAGATTTTCGTTGTCCTATTGGTGGTTGATGAATTGCTATGATTGATTTAATTTTCTTGTGGTTATGTTGTTGTCCTTTGGTGCCCATCATATGAGCGCGCGCATGGATCACACCATAGGGTTAGTTGTATGTTGATATGATTATTTATTGGAGGGCAAGAGTGACAGAAGCTTCAACCTAGCATAGAAATTGATGCATACGGGATTGAAGGGGGACCAATATTACTTAATGCTATGGTGGGGTTTTACCTTAATGAACGTTAGTAGTTGCGAATGCTTGCTAATAGTTCCAATCATAAGTGCATAGAATTCGAAGTCAGGGATGACATGCTAGCAGTGGCCTCTCCCACATAAAACTTGCTATTCGTCTAGTAAAGTAGTTAATTTCTTAGGGACAATTTCACAACTCCTACCACCACTTTCCACACTCGCTATACTAACTTTATTGCTTCTTTATCTAAACATCCCCTACTTTTAATTTACGCGCTCTTTATTATCTTGCAAACCTATCCAAAAACACCTTCGAAGTACTTCTAGTTTTATACTTGTTCTAGGTAAACCGAACATTAAGCATGCGTAGAGTTGTATCGGTGGTCGATAGAACTTGAGGGAATATTTGTTCTACCTTTAGCTCATCGTTGGGTTTGACACTCTTACTTATCGAAAGAGGCTACAATTGACCCCTATACTTGTGGGTTATCAAGACCTTTTTCTAGCACCGTTACCGGGGAGTTATAGCATGGGGTGAATATTCTCGTGTGTGCTTGTTTGCTTTATCACTAAGTAAATTTTATTTGTTGTTCTTAGTTGTTTTCTATCTTTAGTTATGGATATGGAACATGAAATACCAAAAAAATTAGGTGTACTTGCTACTCATGGAGACTGGGAACCTCCTAAAACCCTCGATGCTCATTATGTGAAAGATATTATGTACTACTTTGATAATCCCGAGAAAACCCCATTCAATTATATTATGGGAGACATGTTGGATCAACGTGAATACTTTAGGGATTATCGCTTGACTCAAAAAGGGAAACTATTGTGGGATCAAATTTATATGTTGTATTGGTATGCTAGGCAACTATACTTGAGATATGATTATACTTGTTGCTCTAGGATGAAGGCTCTACACCTTCCCTTTTCATGCAAATTTAATGATAATGAAACCTTGGCTTCTTATGCTAAAGGTATATATGATTACTATGATGGTGGAACAAATAGAAGAATTCATTGCTTTTATGGGTGCTTATGAAATCGAATCATTGTTTAAAAAGTGTGAAAATCTGTATGATGCTGTTTACAGAGCTGAAAATTTCGCTATACTTAAATATTGCTATGATAGTTATGAATACAATGCCGATATTGATGCGTTTATTGAGAAAGTCTCCGCTGTCCAAGAAGAGACTAATATTTTGTAGGAATATATGGAAGAAGAAATTGATGAAACCGTGAGCTCATTGGATGAAAAAGATGATGAGGAGAGCGAAGAACAAAAGGAGGAAGAGCGGATTAGCTCCCTTTTTGATGATGCTTGCTATGCTTGTGGCCAAGATGCCAATATGAATTATGCTTACTAGTCATCAGCCCGTGCATCTGCACGGGCTAGCACTTTTAATATTAAATATGACAAAGTGGGTATCACATATAAATGTTGGACAATAGTATAAATATGTTATTATTATATTGGTAGACAACATGGTTACAGATTAAAGTTATTACAGGTATCATGTATTCACCACATAATAAGTCTCTACTTGGTATATGATAAAGTGCCCTATTGTAGCATATAGGTTCCTTTCCTTTCGCTACCTATAAAAATACATCTTCATTTTTGCCATAGAAGTACGATAGAATTTGATCTTAAAACCTATTCGTGGATTTGATTTTATATGTGTACACCATTTAAGAAGATGTCCTGCCTCGGGAACAATGGACATGCATGGTTTTCTATCAACATATGTGATACTGTAGCACATAATATATATTAGAGATCTCTATTTTCTCATACCTTTAAGAGACATAAACTATTTGGATTTTAAGTTGTTGTCTTTTTTATGCAAGTTTGCTGTCGTAACCAATCAACTTTTACAGTATTTCTTTTATGAGTAATAGCATGGCTGGGAACCGTGTGATAGATTATTCATATTTAAGTTAAATAACTTCCTTTATAATTATGCCTTTTTAATACTTTCTATTCCTATTGCACACACTTTTATATATCGCATACATAATCATGTGTTTACATGAGATCTTTGTGGCGAATGATACATCCCGATTTTTTGGTTACTGTAATAATTAAGGTGTTCTAAAGATATTTTAATAGTTTAATTTTTTATTAGTATTTATAAGGCCAAACTAAAGACATGCATAGATTTTTAAAAATTCAAATACATGCATAGATGTATATATACGATAGCAGGATTGAAGGAGGAGTCCACTATGATTTTTAATCAGCCGAATATTTTATTGATTTTCTACTGCTAATCAGCCATGTCATGTGTATGTCTTTCCTATTTCGGGGTGACTTGTTATGGATGGAGGCTTTCCCTTTTTTATTTGATGGGAGAATTTCCTTTTTAACCGTATGTTTTTTTTGCGAGATGGATGCTTTAATAGTAGAGATATTTTGTGGGGCGGGACCATATGTGTGTTACGGGACGTGTCACATGCCTTTTTTGTGGGACAGGACCATAAGTGTTACGCAATTATTCCTTTTATTCTGAACGTAGTAATCTGCCGGGTCATGTGGATTTCTTTCCTGTTCGACTTTCTATGGACGTTGGCCTTTTTTTATGTTTTTAGGTGAGGCTGTCCCAGTTTTTAAAACCTGCACGTGAGGATGTTCTTTATATTTTGAGGGAACAGATAGAATTTTTTTTATAGCACTAATGTTTGACGTGTCAGATGCGTTTTTTACGTATATTTTCCTTCTATCCTAAACGTACATTCCAGAATTCAAAGGTGTAATTAATTTTGATGATGTGGATTAATGAGAGATCATTAATCGTGTCTCCAATTAGTAAATATAAGATGGAGATGAACTTACTATAGTTCCTTATGTTAAACATGAAATTGTTGCTATTGCACCCACGCATGATAGTCCTATTATCTTTTTGAATTCTCCCGACTACACTATATCGGAGAAGTTTGCATTTATTAATGATTATATTGATGGGTTGTCTTTTACCGTTGCACATGATGAATTTGATAGATATATTATGCATGTTCTTGCTACTCCTACTTGCAATTATTCTGAGAGAGGAACTACATCTCCGCCTCTTTATGTTTCCAACACGATAGAATTGTAAGAAACTGCTTATGCTATGCATTGGCCTTTACTTTATGTGCATGAATTGTTCTTTTATGACATGCCGATGCATAGGAAGAGAGTTAGACTTCATCATTACATGATATATGTTACTTTGTGCTCACTACTAAATGCCAAATCATTGTTAATTAAAACTGGCTTTGATATACCTTGGGATCCGGGTGGATCCATTACTTGAGCACTATATGCCTAGCTTAATGGCTTTAAAGAAAGTGCTGCCAGGGAGACAACCCGGAAATTTTAGAGAGTCATTTATTTCTGTTGAGTGCTTTTATATAGTTTAAAAACAAAAAATAAACAGGGGAACCCAAAACTTTTTCAAAAAGGAAAGTGAAAGTGAGAAAGACAAGCATTGTTGAAGTGGGACAGCTCCTTGAATTTTGTTCATGCTCAGGGAAACTTTGTGAATCTTAATTACAGAAAATGTTCAATAAAAATAATTATCCCCTTGTACCATTCCATTGTATTATAAAAATAATGTGCCGAGGTTTGCCTTTAGGATGTTTACAATGCTTGTTGGTTTGTGCGGTGCAGGACAGAAACTTTGGCTGTAGTGCATGATTTTTCATTTTTTACTGGAACGTCAAATGGTGCTGAAACTTTCTGCACTGTCTTTCTATCAAATTTTTTATTTTTCATAATTTTCGCAGATATTTTCGAGTATCAGAAGTATGGTGAATGTTCAGATTATTACAGACTGTTCTGTTTTAGACAGATTCTGTTTTTGATGCATAGTTTGCTTGTTTTGATGAAACTATCAATTTATATCAGTGGATTAAACCATGGAAAAGTTATATTACAGTAGCTACAATGCAAAAAAAAATATGAATTGGTTTGCAGCAGTACTTAGAGTAGTTATTTGCTTTATTATACTAACGGATCTTACCGAGTTTTCTGTTGAAGTTTTGTGTGGATGAAGTGTTCGATGATCGAGAAGGTCTCGATATTAGGAAAAGGAGGAGAGGCAAGAGCTCAAGCTTGGGGATGCCCAAGGCACCCCAAGTAAATATTCAAGGAGACTCAAGCATCTAAGCTTGGGGATGCCCCGGAAGGCATCCCCTCTTTCTTCAACAAATAGCGGTATGTTTTGGGATTCGTTTCGTTCATGCGATATGTGCAAATCTTGGAGCGTCTTTTGCATTTAGTTTTCATTTTTAATTTATGCACCATGCTGGTATGAGATAGTCCTTGGTTGATTTATTGAACGCTCCTTGCACTTCACTTATATCTTTTGAGTATGGCTTTATAGAATGCCTCATGTGCTTCACTTATATCATTTGAAGTTTGGATTGCCTATTCTCTTCACATAGAAAACCGCCATTTGTAGAATGCTCTTTTGCTTCACATATATTTGTTAGAGCACGGGCACATCTTTTGTAGAGAGAATTAAACTCTCTTGCTTCACTTATATCTATTTAGATAGATGACAGGAATTGGTCATTCACATGGTTAGTCATAAAATCCTACATAAACTTGTAGATCATTGAATATGCTATGTTTTATTCCTTGCAATAGTTTTGCGATATAAAGATAGTGATATTAGAATTGTGCTAGTGAGTAGTTGTGGATTAGTAGAAATACTTGTGTTGAGGATTGTGATTCCCGATGCATGCACTTATGGTGAACCGTTATGTAACAAAGTCGGAGCATGATTTATTTTTTGATTGTCATCCTTTGTGTGGAGGTCAGGATCGTGCGATGGTTAACTCCTACCAACCCTTCCCCTAGGAGCATGCGTGTAGTACTTGGTTTCGATAGGTTCTAAATTTTTGCAATAAGTATGTGAGTTCTTTATGAATAATGTTGAGTCCATGGATTATAAGAACTCTCACCCTTCCATCATTGCTAGCCGCTTCTGTATAGTGCATTGCCCTTTCTCACCTCGAGAGTTGGTGCAAACTTCACCGCTGCGTCCAAACCCCGTGATACAATACGCTCTATCACACATAAACCTCCTTACATCTTCCTCAAAACAGCCACCATACCTACCTATCATGGCATTTCCATAGCCATTCCGAGATATATTTCCATGCAACTTCCATCATCATCATATACATGACTTGAGCATTCATTGCCATATTGCTTTGCATGACCGTAAGATAGCTAGCATGATGTTTTCATGGCTTGTCCATTTTTTGATATCTTTGCTATGCTAGATTATTGCACATCCTGGTACACCGCCGGAGGCATTCATATAGAGTCATATATTTGTTCTAGATATCGAGTTGTAATATTGAGTTGTAAGTAAATAAAGTGTGATGATCATCATTACTTGAGCATTTCCCTAGTGAGGAAAGGATGATGGAGGCTATGATTCCCCCACAAGTCGGGATGAGACTCCAAACTTTACAAAAAAATAAAAGAGGCCAAAGAATCCCCAAAAAAGAGGACAAAGAAGCCCACCATAAAAAATAAAAAAATAAAAAAATGAGAGAAAAAGATAGAAGGGGCAATGTTACTATCCTTTTACCACACTTGTGCTTCAAAGTAGCACCATGTTCTTCATATAGAGAATCTTGATTTATCACTTTCATATACTAGTGGGAATTTTCATTATAGAACTTGGCTTGTATATTCCGGTGATGGGCTTCCTCAAATGCCCGAGGTCTTCATGAGCAAGCAAGTTGGATGCACACCCACTTAGTTTTTAGTTTGAGCTTTCATACACTTATAGCTCTAAGTGCATCCGTTGCATGGCAATCCCTACTCGTCACATTGACATCAATTGATGGGCATCTCCATAGCCCGTTGATTAGCCGCGTCGATGTGAGACTTTGTCCTTTTTGTCTTCTCCACACAACCTCTACCATCATATTCTATTCCACCTATAGTGCTATATCCATGGCTCACGCTCATGTATTGCGTGAAAGTTGAGAAGGTTTGAGAATACTAAGTATGAAACAATTGCTTGGCTGAAACCGGGGTTGTGCATGATTTGAATACTTTATGTGGTGAAGATGCAGCATAGCCAGACCATATGATTTTGTAGGGATAAGTTTCTTTGGCCATGTTATTTTGAAAAGACATAATTGCTTTATTAGTATGCTTGAAGTATTATTGTCTGAATGTCAAAAGATAGACTATTGCTTTGAATCACTCGTGTCTTAATATTCATGCCATGATTAGATTACATCATCAAGATTATGTTAGGTAGTATTCCACATCAAAAATTATCTTTTTTATCATTTACCTACTCAAGGACGAGCAGGAATTAAGCTTGGGGATGCTGATACATCTCCGTCGTATCTATAAGTTTTGATTGTTCCATGCCAATATTATACAACTTCCATATACTTTTGGCAACTTTTTATACTATTTTTGAGACTAACATATTGATCCGGTGCCCAGTACCAGTTCCTGTTTGTTGCATGTTTTTTGTTTCGCAGAAACCCCATATTAACGGAGTCCAAATGGGATAAAAACGGACAGAGAATATTTTTGGAATATTTGTGAAATATGGGAAGAAGAATCAATGCGAGACGGTGCCCAAGGGGGCCACGAGGCAGGGGGGCGCACCTGCCCCCCTTGGGCGCGCCCCTGACCTTCATGGCCCCCCCGTAAGGTGGTTGCTGCTCTTCTTTGGCCGCAAGAAAGCTAATTTTTGGAGAAAAATCTGGGCGAAGGTTTCAATCCTATCGGAGTTACAGATCTCCGGATATATAAGAAATGGTGAGAGGGAAGAATCCGAGAGCGCAGAAACAGAGAGAGACAGAGAGACAAATCCAATCTCGGAGGGGCTCTCGCCCCTCCCGTGCCATGGAGGCCATGGACCAGAGGGGAAACCCTTCTCCCATCTAGGGAGAAGGTCAAGGAAGAAGAAGAAGGAGGGGGGCTCTCTCCCCCTCGCTTCCGGTGGCGACGGAACGCCGCCGGGGGCCATCATCATCACCGCCATCTTCACCAACACCTTCGCCATGTTCACCAACATCTCCATCACCTTCTCCCCCTCTATCTACAGCAGTCCACTCTCCCGCAACCTGTTGTACCCTCTACTTGAACATGGTGCTTTATGCTTCATATTATTATCCAATGATGTGTTGCCATCCTATGATGTATGAGTAGATTTTCGTTGTCCTATCGGTGGTTGATGAATTGCTATGATTGATTTAATTTGCTTGTGGTTATGTTGTTGTCCTTTGGCACCCATCATATGAGCGCGCGCGTGGATCACACCATAGGGTTAGTCGTATGTTGATAGGACTATGTATTGGAGGGCAAGAGTGACAGAAGCTTCAACCTAGCATAGAAATTGATGCATACGGGATTGAAGATGGACCAATATATCTTAATGCTATGATTGGGTTTTACCTTAACGAACGTTAGTAGTTGCGCATGCTTGCTAATAGTTCCAATCATAACTGCATAGAATTCGAAGTCAGGAATGACATGCTAGCAGTGGCCTCTCCAACATAAAACTTGCTATCGGTCTAGTAAAGTAGTCAATTGCTTAGGGACAATTTCGCAACTCCTACCACCACTTTTCCACACTCGCTATGCTAACTTTATTGCTTCTTTATCTAAACAGCCCCTACTTTTTATTTACGCGCTCCTTATTATCTTGCAAACGTATCCAAAAACACCTACACAGTACTTCTAGTTTTATACTTGTTCTAGGTAAAGCGAACATTAAGCGTGCGTAGAGTTGTATCGGTGGTCGATAGAACTTGAGGGAAAACTTGTTCTACATTTAGCTCCTCGTTGGTTTAAACACTCTTACTTATCGAAAGTGGCTACAATTGATCCCCTATACTTGTGGGTTATCATTTCTTCATATTAATATCAAATGTGTTGACCTTGTCATACTGCAGGGGTTGGAAACACGCCCTTGGTGTCTGCAGGCCCAACCAGGTCTTTGGTGTGCTTTGCCGGCACCATTTCCCGGGGTGGGTCACGTTGCCCGGTGAGGGTGAGGTTCCACAGCTAGCACTGAGCTGGGAGCTGTATGTGGCTGCCCCGGCCCCGCCGGAGGAGAGGGTCAACGGTGTCTTGTGCGAGACGGTGGCCGACATTGTGATCCGGCGGTTTTGGGTAATTTCTCGTTTACAGAATTAAAAATCAACAGTGCCTAATGATTGTACTAATTAGTGTTGTCTTTTTTGATTGCAGAGCTTCTACAGGTGTCTTGAGGAACACGAGGCGGACGCGGCTATGGTTCTCTAAGCCGAGTGCAAGCGCCTACTTCAGAACTTACGACACGAGGCTCGGTTGCAGGCTGTTCGAGACTACTACGCCTGGACTAACATTAAGAGGTCCAAGAGAAAGTGCCACGCCAAGTTTCTGAGTAAGGAGAAGTACATGAAGGTAATTACCTATTCTTAAGGCATTGTACTTAGTTTCCTTGATTTGATTCGTACGCGTAGCGCTGAAATTTCTCTTTGTCTAACTTAGGTGCCCCCGAGATGGTGTGCGGATAGGATGGACTGTTGGGAGGCGTTGGTGGGTGAGTGGTGCTCTCCCCAATGGCTAGCCCTCCACAACAAGGCCAAGGATAAGCGTGCCCAAATGCAAGTTGTGCCACACCATCAAGGGAGCTCCGACTTGTTTGAGTACGGGGATCACTGGGTATGTGGTTTGCTTCACGATTCATGCAATTTCATTCTTCATGCCAGCTTGAGCCTTTAACTAATATTTTGTTCCTGTCTTTTAGGCACGACACAACAAGAAGGACGTGCCACCGCTATTCGACCTTTGTGCCATGGCCCATACTGCCCCGTACAAGAAGGCCAACGCATTCTCTGAGGATGACCTCGATCATCCAGAGAGCTTCACCAACATCTCCTCCCACAAAAAGCTCGTGAGATACAGAGACGTTGGGAAGACAAGGAAGGAGGAGGACTTCAACCCGAGCCAGAGACCTTTTGATCCAGAGATCGTGATGCTATCTGGTGGCGGGAGGTACCACGGCTCGGTAGCCATTGGGAATGGACTGATACGTTGTCCAAGAACTCTCCCGGAGATCAAGAAGCACCAGACGAGCTCTGATCATGAGATAAGGCCTCGTCCACGGCCAATGGAGCTCGCCATCGAGGCTAGGTCCCAGGAGCTTCTGGCAGAGGCAAACAGGCAGGTGGCGGAGAGGGAGAGGGACATGGAGGAGAGGAAGGCTAGTCTGTTGGAGGCGGAGAGGAACCGGAACGACGCGTCTCACTGGGCCCTATATGAGCTCCTTGTGGTAAGTTTCTCCTGCATATTCGCCAAATCATGCATTTAATCGTTTCATTACTAACTAATATGAGTGACTCGTGAAAACAAAATGTGCAGACCATGTGCCAGAACAACCGTCAGACCCCTCCGCCGATGCCCCAGGTTGGTATAGCACGCACGATGAGTTTCATTTGAATGGTCATTAGTTACTAGTATTCACATTCAGTTGCATCACTACAAAAAAGGACAGATCCGTGACATTTTGGGCCGAACAAAAAAAAATTGTCATGCTTATGACACTTCTATGATGATAATTGTGACAACACCCGGTATCATCATAGATGTGGTGGGCTCCTACTTCTATGACAAAAAATCATGACAGAAAATGGGCTTTTCGTCCTAGGCGGCCGGAGACGCAACTGCATGACATTCTTTGGGCCGTCCATGACGGAAAAAACCATGGTAGATGAAGGAAATATGCCCTAGAGGCAATAATAAAGTTGTTATTTATATTTCCTTATATCATGATAAATGCTTATTATTCATGCTAGAATTGTATTAACCGAAAACTTAGTACATGTGTGAATACATAGAGAAACAGAGTGTCACTAGTATGCCTCTACTTGACTAGCTCGTTGAACCAAAGATGGTTAAGTTTCCTAGCCATAGACCTGAGTTGTCATTTGATTAACGGGATCACATCGTTAGAGAATGATGTGATTGACTTGACCCATTCCATCAGCTTTGCACTTGATCGTTTAGTATGTTGCTACAGCTTTCTTCATGACTTATACATGTTCCTATGACTATGAGATTATGCAACTCCCGAATACCGGAGGAACACTTAGTGTGCTACCAAACGTCACAACGGAACTGGGTGATTATAAAGGTGCTCTACAGGTGTCTCCGATGGTGTTTGTTGAGTTGGCATAGATCGAGATTAGGATTTGTCACTCCGATTGTCGGAGAGGTACCTCTGGCCCCTCTCGGTAATGCACATCACTATAAGCCTTGCAAGCAATGTGACTAATGAGTTAGTTGCGGGATGATGCATTCGGAACGAGTAAAGAGACATGCCGGTAACCAGATTGAACTAGGTATTGACATACCGACGATCGAATCTCAGGCAAGTAACATACCGATGACAAAGGGAACAACATATGTTGTTATGCGGTTTGACTGATAAATATCTTCATTGTCGAATCACGGGTTCCGGCAAAACCCCCAAGGTTCGAACACTGGGGTGCGCATGAAGATCTCCCCCTGCCGATCCACGTCCTAGCTTCGCTAAGATCTCAAGGGCTAACTCACAACACGAAAGACACAAGATTTATACTGGTTCGGGCCACTGTTGTGGTGTAATACCCTACCCCATTGTGGTGGTGGTGGATTGCCTCTCGGGCGGATGCTGAACAAGACAAGGGGAAGAACAGCCTCCTGAGGTTGAGGTGTTCTTGTGCTCTATGTGACTAAGGGTTGGCTTGAGATCAAGTTGACCCGTCTCCGAATGAGTCCTCTACTACGGTGGTGGCTAGTTCTACTTATATAGGCCCTGGTCCTCTCCCCAAATATTGAGCGGGAAGGGAGCCAATGACGGCCAATTTTAAAGGGGACAGCTAGTACAGCTTATCCTGACAAAAGCGGTCTTCGCCTGCAAAAGGCTCTGGTGGTGTCGCCGCCTTGGGCTCCATGGTGACCTCCGTCTTGCCGTCCGGCTGGTCTTGGTCTCGTTGCACCGATACGGAAACCTTTGCTTGACGCCTCGGTACTCCGCACCTGCGCTTGCTTCCTTAGCACCAAAGGGGAAACAAGGACACCACGCACGCTAGCGCCCGCCTGATCTTGATCGTCATGGCTCACGTCACGAGGACCTCGCGAGGTTCGCCTCACCTTGATCTCTCCGCTCCTCGCGAGCCAACCTGGGGAGGCTGCTCCTGAGGAGGTCTTGTGTCATCCGCCTCGCAAGGCTTGGCCCCTCGTGAGGGTCTTGAACGCTTTGTCGATGAAGATGGGATGTACGGGCCCACGCGCAGAGCCACGCCATGGGCCGCGGGCCGCAGGCAGGCAAGTCTGGGGACCCCCCTTCCCAGAACGCCGACAGTAGCCCCCGGGTCCAAGGCGCGCTCAGGCTTGGCTTCGAGGCGAAGCCAAAGGTCAAGTGCGGAGCGCTGCGGGGCCCAAAAGCCTACCGCCCTGGTCGACGCGTGGCGGTTGATTGGACGTGGGCGTCTCCGCTTCCCCAGGCTGCCTCGGCAACTGCCCGACCTGACAAGTCCCTGCGACATGCAAGGGAAAACCATCATTACATGCGATTGTGGGAGGCGCTGGTTGGCCTTCTCTTGCTATAAATGGGGAGGGGGCAGAGCCCCTGTCGCCTATCTCTTCCCAGTCCGCTTGCTTCTTCCCAGTCCGGCGCAGTCGAAGAGGTTCTCTGCCGCGGAGAAGGGGAATGCCCCGCAAGGGGCCCGACTTCCCTGTGCCCAAGCGCGGACGCGGACGTCCCCGTAAGCACACCGCGCCCCCCGCTGCGGCCCCTTGCTCCCGCGGTGGCACCGCTATGCATGGCAGGGGTTGTTCCGGTCATGGCAGCCCTGCTTATGAGAGGAGACGTGCCATGGTTGCACGGCCTCCCTGGCCACGATTTCATTTGGCGGAGATGATGCCAGAGTTCATCGTCTGGTCGGAGGATCCGGCCGGCAACTGGATCCAGCTTTCGCGCTTCTTTGCCGACAAGCTGCCAGCCTCCGGTCCAGGTGGGCTCTGGCTGTAGGCGGAAGGTTCCTGCAGCAAGGCTTCTTGGGTCATGGTCGAGGTCTCCGTCACAGGCAACATAGCTGTGGTCCGCGGTTGGTAGACGTTTGCCCGCGCGTGTGGCCTAGGCAGGTGGTGCACCCTCCATTTCAAGTACGACGGTAATGCGACCCTCTATGTGAGTGTGTTTGGGGAAGATGGTCGCCGTGCTGGGTGCTGCCCCAAGGTGAACGACGGCGAGGGGGTGCTCGGCCTTGGCGATGGTCGGGACGAGGAGGGGGGCGAACCCGCCCTTGGTACCGACCGCATCTCGCCCAGCTACGCAGGCTCTTCTTCTAGCGACAGCTCTAGTAGTGGTGGCTACGACCAGCCACCACGCCACCGTGCCCGCTTCGAAAGTGGCGGCGGGTCGTCTCGTCGCTGTGCCTTCGTGAAGCGCGAGGAGGGGTCCGGCTGAGCTCAGAACGTCGCCAAGAGCCCACTCCCTTGAACCACTGTGGGGGCGAGCGCCGCTTTTATTTTGTTCTTCCTTTCCTTCCTGCATCAAAAATGAAACCAGTATGGGCCCGGAGGGGCGTGTATCGAACTATGATTCCTCAATCATTATGCTATGTTTGTTGCTTCCGTGTTGTGTCATTATTTTGTGCAGAGATAACTTAGCTTAGCGCATTCGGTGTAACCTCCTCTTCACAAGGCACTTGTTTCTTCGTCCCCGTCTTGACCTAGCGGTCGCTTGGGAACTGCAAAAAATTCGTTAGGAAGCTCGCTAGGAGACTTATCGTTCACCCAAGCTTTGACCCAGCGCTTCATATCACGGTACCCAAGGGGCACGGATTAGGAGAGATGCGCCAGCTTGTGGGCTCGAGCAAGGGTGCCTCGCGAGAAAGCAGACGGAAGGCAGAGAGAAGGAAAAACGCTCACGAGGGCACCTACCTAGCCCCCTCGCGAGGTATGCGAGAGAGAGAACACAGGTTATCTAGAGTCGGAAATAGCGGCAAAAGGCGACGGAACCAAATCAATGAGGAACATCAGAAGCAAACTTCGATCAAAAGAAAAGCCATGTCCGGCACCTAGTCTAGTCTTCAAGTCTTGTCAACAGCACGGAGCTAAGTGCTGCCACTAAGACGTGGGAGGGAGCCCCCTAGGCCTGAGGGCGGCACTCCTGAGACTCCGGGGCATGTACAGGCCCACTCATTATTACGTGAGAGTGTCACGAGCGGAGACCTTCACAGGCACCGGGCCTTCTTCACAGGCCCTGGGCCTTTCTTCACAGGCGCTGGGCCTTGCTTCATGGGTAGAACTTCTGGAGGTGCTGGATGTTCCAGGCGTTCTGGATGGGCACCCCATCCTCTGTTTCCAGGCGCGCATTGCGAGGCCTGGAGACATGGACGACCCTGAACGGGCCCTCCCACATGGGTGAGAGATTGTGCAGCCCCTCCCTGGAGAGGACCCGCCTCAGGACGAGGTCACCCGCCTCGAGCGTCCTGGAGCGGTTGTTGCGGCAATGGTATTGCCGCAGCGCCTGCTGATACCTTGCTGCTCGTAGTGCGGCTTCACGGCGGCGTTCCTCCCCCAGCACGAGGTCCATCCCCCACGTGGTGTCCTATTGCATTTAATCAAACGCCAGGACCCGTGTGGAGCGATGCTTGACCTCATGAGGTAGGACTGCTTCTGCCCCATAGATGAGGAAGAACAGGGTCTCACCCGTCGGCTTGGTGGCGATGGTACGGATGGACCACAACACACACTGGAGCTCATCGTACCAGCCCCTACCACTGGCCTCCAGCTTCTTCTTGAAAGTCCTGGTCTTGAGGCCCCTCAGGACCTCTGCGTTGGCGCGTTCGGCCTGACCATTGCTCATGGGGTGCGCCACCAAAGCGTAGCAGACCTGCATTCCAAGGTTAGCACAGTATGTTTTGAAGAGATTACTGGTGAACTGCGAGCCATTATCAATGATGATGCGGTTGGGGACCCCGAAGTGTCTCATGAGACCCTTGATAATCTTGACCGCGGAACCAGCTGGGATGGTGCAGACGGCTTCCACCTTCGCCCACTTGGTGAACTTGTCAATGGCAACGTAGAGGTAGTGGTAGCCCCCAGGCGCTCGAGGGAACGGGCCCAAGATATCCAGCCCGCAGACCGCGAACGGCCATGTGAATGGGATGGTTTGGAGACCCTGAGCCGGCTGATGGATCTGCTTGGCATGAAACTGGCAGGCTTCACAGGACTTCACCAGCTCGACTGCGTTGTTGAGCGTCGTGGGCCAGTAGAATCCGCTGCAGAATGCCTTGCCGACGAGGGTCCGTGATGACGAGTGGTGCCCGCAGTCCCCTCCGTGTATGTCAGATAGCAACTCCTTCCCCTGGTCTCTGAAGATGCAACACAGTTAAATGTCATTTGGTCGCTTCATGTACAACTCACCATCCCGGATGCAGTATGTCGTGGCTTGCCGGGCCACGCGCTCTGCGGCCTCCTCCTTCTCCGGTAGTGCCCCTTGCATCAGGTATTCCTTGAATTCCTTGGTCCAGCATCCCTCTTGGGGCTTGAGTGCCAAGGAAGGCGCGCTCCTGAGGTTGGGCCACAGGCTGGGGCTCCTGTGGCAGGCGGTTGCGGGAGCTCCTCCCGAGGCCGAGCTATTCTCGAAAGTGGTGGTGTCACTAATGGCTTGAAGAGTCGCTCCTCGAAGACGCCAGGCTCTTGGGGCTGCCGCCTAGACGCCCTTCTGGTGATGTCGTCGTCTTCTTTGTTGGTGCCACGGGGCACGTGCTGCAACTCTAGGCCCAGGAACTGCTTCTTCAAGGTATGCCTCCATGTGCTCATCCCTCGGCATGTATACCTTGTTGGAGAAGTTGATGAGGAGCTGCGAGTCGCCCCTAATGGTGAGGTGCTTCACCCCCAGAGCTGCCGCAGCCTTCAGGTCAGCTATCAGGCCTTTGTATTCTGCAATATTGTTGGAGACCTTCTCGCCCTACTGAAAGCAGAGCTGCACATCGTAGTAGAGTTTGTCCTAAGTGGGCGAGATGAGTACTGCTCCAGCCCCCGCGCCCTGGTGCACGAAGGCGCCATCGAAATACATGACCCAGCCGTCTGTCGCCTCACTCCCCGGTGAGGTGGACCGGTCTTCGCCTTCTTCAAGCGTCGGGGCATCCGTCCATTCCGCCACGAAATTAGCGAGTGCAGCTCCCTTGATGACCCTGGTAGTGCTGAACTCCAACTGGAATGCCTGCAGCTCGATGTTCCACTCTGCGACCCTTCCGGCAGAGTTGGGGCTCCTGAGCACCCTCTCCAATGGGTAGGCTGAAACGACCTTGATTGCGTGACCTTGGAAGTAGTGCCGCAACTTCCGCGAGGCCACTAGGAGCGCGAGCAAGAGCTTCTAAGGAATGGGATATCGTGCCCTTGTGTCCCGTAGCACCGTGCTGACGAAATACATCGGGTGCTCAGTGAGAGCAGGCGCATTGGTGAGGCTCGTGTCTTGCCGGAGTTGGGGTGTCTCCTGAGGTAGCGGAACCCCCAATGCTTGATTGCTTGTCGGGGCCTTGGCGACATTGACCTGCCGAGCTTGGTCCTTTGTCGATGCTGCTGCGGTTCTTGCGGCGCCTTCCTGAACTTGCGTCGGCTTAGCTGGCGGCGTGGCTTGTCGCGGCGCGCCTTTGGCCTGGTGCTCTTCCCGAACCGCCACCAGTGCCGTGCTGGCGGAGTACGGGGTGGCGTCAAGATAAAGCACCAGCGGCTCGAGAGATCGTGGCGCTACCATGACTAGAGGGCTGGTCAGGTATCTCTTGAGGTCTTGAAAAGCTTGGTCTGCCTCCGGGGTCCACTCGAACGGGCCCTTCTTTTTCATCAGCTTGAGGAAGGGTAGGGCACGCTCTCCCAGCTTGGAGATGAAGCGCCCTAACGCAGTTACCCGACCGGCCAGGTTCTGCATTTCCTTGAGTGTTTGCGGTGGGCTCATGTCTTCAATGGCCTTGATCTTCTCTGGGTTCGCCTCGATCCCTCTGTGGGACATGAGGAAACCCAGCAACTTGCCCAAAGGGACACCAAACACGCACTTCTCCAGGTTAAGTCGCAAGTTCACTTGGCGCAGGCTCGCGAAAGTCTCCTGCAGATCTTGGATCAAGGTTCGGACCTCCCAAGACTTCACCACGATGTCGTCGACGTAGGCCTCCACGTTTCTCCCGAGATGACGCCCTAAGGCGATATGCATCAACCGCTGAAAGGTCGCGCCCGCGTTGCGCAGTCCAAAAGGCATGCAAGTGTAGCAGTACACCCCGCATGGGGTCAGGAAAGCTGTCTTCTCTACATCTTCCACCGCCATCTTGATCTGGTGATACCCCTAGAATGCATCCAGGAAACATAGCAGGTCGCACTCGATGGTGGAGTCGACGATTTGGTCAGTGCGTGGAAGCGGGAATGGATCTTGGGGGCAGGCCTTGTTGAGGTTGGTGAAGTCGATGCACATTCGTCCTTCCCGCCTTTCTTCGGCACAACGACGGGGTTTGCCAGCCATTCGGGGTACTGCACCTTGCAAATGGCACCCGTCGGCTCCAACTCGCGGGTTTCTTGGACAATGAAGGCCTACTTCTCCGCGGACTGCCGCCTCGCCCGCTGCTTCATAGGGCGTAGATTGGGGCACACCCTTAAGTGATGCTGAATCACCTCTGTTGGGACCCCCACCAGCTGCTTGGGTTCCCATGCGAATATTTCCTTGTTTGCACGCAAGAACTTCACCAATGCTTCCTCTTGGCTTGGGTCAAGGCCGGCTCCTATGGTAAAGGTGGCTCCTGAGGCCCCGTCCTCATCGACCGACACTTTCTTGGTTTCCGCCTTGTCTTGGGTGAACAACTGCTTCTTCTTGGTTGGCGCGGCTCCCTTGGGCTCGGGGGTGCCTACATCAACAGGCCGCGCCACCGCAGCGGTCTTGAAGGCAAGCTTGAGCGCTGCCAGGGCCTCCGTGGCGTCCCCCTTGATGGTGAGGACGCCGTTGCTTCTAGGCATCTTCATGAGGTTTTAGGCCGGATGGATTGCTGCCATGAACTGGGCCAGTGCTGGGTACCCGAGGATGGCGTTGTACGGGAGGCCGATGCGGGCGATGTCGAAGTCGACCAGCTCGGTGCGGTAGTTCTCACAGGCGCCGAAGGTGACGGGGAGGCGGATCTGCCCCAGGGAGCGGGGGCGCCGCCGCCAACTCCTGAGAAGGGCTTGCCGAGGTTGAGCCGATCGTGAGGCACATGAAGAAGGCTGAAGGCCTCCACGGAGAGCATGTTGAGGCGGCACCACTGTCGATGAGGGTCTTAGTGACGGCCATGTTGCAGATGCTGGGCGTGCAGAGCATCGGGAGCGCGCCCGAGCGGGCGGTGGCGACAAGGTGGTCTTCTGAGTCAAGGGTGAGGTTGTTGGAAATATGCCCTAGAGGCAATAATATAAGGATTATTATTATATTTCCTTGTTCATGATAATTGTATTTTATTCATGCTATAATTGTGTTATCCGGAACTCATAATACATGTGTGAAAACATAGACACCAACATGTCCCTAGTAAGCCTCTAGTTGACTAGCTCGTTGATCAACAGATAGTCATGGTTTCCTGACTATGGACATTGGATGTCACTGATAACGAGATCACATCATTAGGAGAATGATGTGATGGACAAGAACCAATCCTAAGCATAGCACAAGATCGTGTAGTTTGTTTGCTAGAGCTTTTCCAATGTCAAGTAACTTTTCCTTAGACCATGAGATCGTGTAACTCCCGGACACCGTAGGAGTGCTTTGGGTGTACCAAACGTCACAATGTAACTGGGTGACTATAAAGGTATACTACGGGTATCTCCGAAAGTGTCTGTTGGGTTGACACGGATCGAGACTGGGATTTGTCACTCCATATGACGGAGAGGTATCTATGGGGCCACTCGGTAATGCATCATCATAATGAGCTCAAAGTGACCAAGTGTCTGGTCACGGGATCATGCATTATGGTACGAGTAAAGTGACTTGCCGGTAATGAGATTGAACGAGGTATTGGGATACCGACGATCGAATCTCAGGCAAGTAACGTACCGATTGGCAAAGGGAATTTCATACGGGGTTGCTTGAATCCTCGACATCGTGGTTCATCCGATGAGATCATCGAGGAGCATGTGGGAGCCAACAAGGGTATCCAGATCCTGCTGTTGGTTATTGGCCGGAGAGCCGTCTCGGTTATGTCTACGTGTGTCCCGAACCCGTAGGGTCTACACACTTAAGGTTCGGTGACGCTAGGGTTGTAAAGATATGAGTATGCAGTAACCCGAAAGTTGTCGGAGTCCTGGATGAGATCCCGGACGTCACGAGGAGTTCCGAAATGGTCCGGAGGTGAAGAATTATATACAGGAACTGCAGTTTCGGCCATCGGGAGAGTTTCGAGGGTCACCGGTATTGTACCGGGACCACCGGAAGGGTCCCGGGAGTCCACCGGGTGGGGCCACCTATCCCGGAGGGCCTTGTGGGCTGAAGTGGAAGGGGAACCAGCCCCTAGTGGGCTGGTGCGCCCCCCTTGGGCCCCCCATGCGCCTAGGGTTGGGAACCCTACGGGAGGGGGCGCCTCCACTTGCCTTGGGGGGCACTCCACCCCCTTGGCCGCCGCCCCCCTAGGAGATCCCATCTCCTAGGGACGGTGCTCCCCTTTGGGGAGCCTATATAAAGAGGGGGGGAGGGCAGCCACACCTCAAGTCTTGGCGCCTCCCTCTCCCCTGCTACATCTCTCCCTCTCGCAGAAGCTCGGCGAAGCCCTGCTGCGATCACTGCTACATCCACCACCACGCCGTCGTGCTGCTGGATCTTCGTCAACCTCTCCTCCCCCCTTGCTGGATCAAGAAGGAGGAGACATCATCCGCTCTGTTGTGGCTGCCCACAACAGAGACATCATGCACTCCTCATCCACGCTGTCCTCTCTGGTGATTTGGATCACGGCGAGTACGACTCCATCATCCACGTTCTGTTGAACGCTTCCGCTCGCGATCTACAAGGGTATGTAGATGCACTCCTCACTCGTTGCTAGATGAACTCATAGATAGATCTTGGTGAAACCGTAGGAAATTTTTTATTTTCTGCAACGTTCCCCAACAGTGGCATCATTAGCTAGGTCTATGCGTAGTTCTCTTTGCACGAGTAGAAACACAATTTGTTGTGGGCGTAGATGTTGTCAACTTTCTTGCCACTACTAGTATTATTTTGCTTCAGCGGCATTGTGGGATGAAGCGGCCCGGACCGACCTTACACGTATGCTTACGTGAGACAGGTTCCACCGACTGACATGCACTAGTTGCATAAGGTGGCTAGCGAGTGTCTGTCTCTCCCACTTTAGTTGGAGCGGATTCGACGAAAAGGGTCCTTATGAACGGTAAATAGAAGTTGACAAATCACGTCGTGGCTTTAACGTAGGTAAGAAAACGTTCTTGCTAGAACCCTATTGCAGCCACTTAAAACTTGCAACAACAATTAGAGGACGTCTAACTTGTTTTTGTAGCAAGTGTTATGTGATGTGATATGGCCAAAGTTGTGATGAATGATGAATGATATATATGTGATGTATGAGATCATGTTCTTGTAATAGGAATCATGACTTGCATGTCGATGAGTATGACAACCGGCAGGAGCCATAGGAGTTGTCTTTATTTTTTGTATGACCTGCGTGTCATTGAGAAACGCCATGTAAATTACTTTACTTTATTGCTAAACGTGTTAGCCATAGTGGTAGAAGTAATAGTTGGCGAGCAACTTGATGGAGACACGATGATGGAGATCATGGTGTCATGCCGGTGACAAGTGTTGGAAATATGCCCTAGAGGCAATAATAAATAAGTTATTATTATATTTCCTTGTTCATGATTATCGTTTATTATCCATGCTATAATTGTATTGATAGGAAACTCAGATACATGTGTGGATACATAGACAACACCATGTCCCTAGTAAGCCTCTAGTTGAGTAGCTCATTGATTAATAGATGGTTACGGTTTCCTGACCATGGACATTGGATGTCGTTGATAACGGGATCACATCATTAGGAGAATGATGTGATGGACAAGACCCAATCCTAAGCATAGCACTAGATCGTGTAGTTCGTATGCTAAAGCTTTGCTAATGTCAAGTATCATTTCCTTAGACCATGAGATTGTGCAACTCTCGGAAACCATAGGAGTGCTTTGGGTGTGCCAAACGTCACAACGTAATTGGGTGGCTATAAAGGTATACTACGTGTATCTCCGAAAGTGTCTGTTGGGTTGGCACGAATCGAGACTGGGATTTGTCACTCCGTGTGACGGAGAGGTATCTCTGGGCCCACTCGGTAGGACATCATCATAATGTGCACAATGTGATCAAGGAGTTGATCACGGGATGATGTGTTACAGAACGAGTAAAGAGACTTGCCGGTAACGAGATTGAACAAGGTATCGGGATACCGACGATCGAATCTCGGGCAAGTATCGTACCGATAGACAAAGGGAATTGTATACGGGATTGATTAAGTCCTTGACATCGTGGTTCATCTGATGAGATCATCGTGGAACATGTGGGGGCCAACATGGGTATCCAGATCCCGCTGTTGGTTATTGACCGGAGAACATCTCGGTCATGTCTGCATGTCTCCCGAACCCATAGGGTATACACACTTAAGGTTCGATGACGCTAGGGTTATAAAGGAAGTTTGTATGTGGTTAACGAATGTTGTTCGGAGTCCCGGATGAGATCCCGGACGTCACGAGGAGTTCCAGAATGGTCCGGAGGTAAAGATTTATATATGGGAAGTCCTGTTTTGGTTACCGGAAAAGTTTCGGGGTTTATCGATAACGTACCGGGACCACCGGAAGGTCCCGGGGGTCCACCAAGTGGGGCCACCAACCCCGGAGGCTTGCATGGGCTAAGAGTGGTGAGGGACCAGCCCCTTAGTGGGCTGGTGCGCCTCCCACAAGGGCCCATGGCGCCTAAGAGGTGGAAAGGGGGCAAACCCTAAGGGGATATGGGCCTTAGGGCCCATATTGGTGCGCCTCCCTCTCCCCTCCCCTCTTGGCCGCCACCCTTGTTCCCCATCTAGGGCTGCCGCCCCCTAGGGGTGGGAACCCTAGAGGGGGCGCAGCCCCTCCCCTTCCCCTATATATATGAGGCCTAGGGGGCTGCCCACAACACGTGATTCAATCTCTCGTTGGTGCAGCCCTGCGTCTCTTCTTCCTCCTCTTCTGCGGTGCTTGGCGAAGCCCTACAGGATTGCCACGCTCCTCCATCACCACCACGCCATTGTGCTGCTGCTGGATGGAGTCTTCCTCAACCTCTCCCTCTCTCCTTGCTGGATCAAGGCATGGGAGACGTCACCGGGCTGTACGTGTGTTGAACGCGGAGGTGCCGTCCGTTCGGCACTTGGTCATCGGTGATTTGGATCACGACGAGTATGACTCCATCAACCCCGTTCACTTGAACGCTTCCGCTTAGCGATCTACAAGGGTATGTAGATGCACTCTCCTTCCCCTCGTTGCTAGTCTCTCCATAGATAGATCTTGGTGACACGTAGGAAAATTTTAAATTTCTGCTACGTTTCCCAACAGTGGTATCAGAGCTAGGTCTATTGCGTAGATTCTATGCACGAGTAGAACACAAAGTAGTTGTGGGCATTGATTTTGTTCAATATGCTTGCCGTTACTAGTCTTATCTTGATTCAGCGGCATCGTGGGATGAAGCGGCCTGGACCAACCTTACACGTACTCTTACGTGAGACCAGTTCCACCGACAAACATGCACTAGTTGCATAAGGTGGCTGGCGGGTGTCTGTCTCTCCCACTTTAGTCGGATCAGATTCGATGAACAGGGTCCTTATGAAGGGTAAATAGCAATTGGCATATCACGTTGTGGTTTTGCGTAGGTAAGAAACGTTCTTGCTAGAAACCCATAGCAGCCACGTAAAACATGCAAACAACAATTAGAGGACGTCTAACTTGTTTTTGCAGGGTATGCTATGTGATTCGATATGGCCAAAAGGATGTGATGAATGATATATGTGATGTATGAGATTGATCATGTTCTTGTAGGAATCACGACTTGCATGCCGATGAGTATGACAACCGGCAGGAGCCATAGGAGTTGTCTTAATTTATTTATGACCTGCGTGTCAACATAAACGTCATGTAATTACTTTACTTTATTGCTAACCATTAGTTGTAGTAGTAGAAGTAATAGTTGACGAGACAACTTCAAGAAGACACGATGATGGAGATCAGGATGATGGAGATCATGGTGTCATGCCAGTGACAAGATGATCATGGAGCCCCGAAGATGGAGATCCAAAGGAGCAATATGATATTGGCCATATCATGTCACTATTTGATTGCATGTGATGTTTATCATGTTTATACATCTTATTTGCTTAGAACGACGGTAGTAAATAAGATGATCCCTTACAACAATTTCAAGAAGTGGTCTCCCCTAACTGTGCACCGTTGCTAAAGTTCGTCGTTTCGAAGCACCACGTGATGATCGGGTGTGATAGATCCTTACGTTCACATACAACGGGTGTAAGACAGTTTTACACATGCAAAACACTTAGGGTTAACTTGACGAGCCTAGTATGTGTATAGACATGGCCTCGGAACACAGAAGACCGAAAGGTCGAGCATGAGTCGTATAGAAGATATGATCAACATGAAGATGTTCACCGACGTTGACTAGTCCGTCTCACGTGATGATCGGACACGGCCTAGTTGACTCGGATCATGTAATCACTTAGATGACTAGAGGGATGTCTATCTAAGTGGGAGTTTATAAGATGAACTTAATTATCCTGAACATAGTCAAAAGGATTTTGCAAATTATGTCGTAGCTCACGCTATAGTTCTACTGTTTAGATATGTTCCTAGAGAAAAATTAGTTGAAAGTTAATAGTAGCAATTATGCAGACAGTAAAAGGCTTATGTCCTTAATGCACCGCTCAGTGTGCTGAACCTCGAACGTGGTCTGTGGATGTTGCGAACATCTGACATACACGTTTTGATGACTACATGATAGTTCGGTAATGTTAAATGGTTTAGAGTTGAGGCACCAAAGATGTGTTTTGAAACGTCGCGAAACATATGAGATGTTTCGAGGGCTGAAATTGGGATTTCAGGCTCGTGCCCATGTCAAGAGGTATAAGACCTCCGACGATTTCCTTAGCCTACATACTAAGGGAGAAAAGCTCAATTGTTGAGCTTGTGCTCAGATTGTCTGAGTACAACGATCATTTGAATCGAGTGGGAGTTGATATTCCAGATGAGATAGTGATGTTTCTCCGAAGTCATTACCACCAAGCTGCTAGAGCTTCATGATGAACTATGATATATCAGGGACATATATGATGATCCTTGAGATATTCGTGATGTTTGACACCGCAAAAGTAGAGATCAAGAAGGACCATCAATTGTTGATGGTTAATGAAACCACTAGTTTCAAGAAGGGCAACGGCAAGAAGGGATACTTCATGAAACGGCAATTCAGCTGGTGCTCTGGTGAAGAAACCCAAGGTTGAACCCAAACCCGAGACTAAGTGCTTCTGTAATAAGGGGAACAGCCACTGGAGCAGAATTACCATAGATCCTTGGTAGATGAGAAGGCTGGCAAGGTCGATAGAAGTATATTGGATGTACATTGTGTTAATGTGTACTTTACTAGTACTCCTAGTAGCACCAGGGTATTAGATACCGGTTCGGTTGCTAAGTGTTAGTAACTCGAAATAAAAGCTGCGGGATAAACGGAGACTAGCTAAAGGTGAGATAACGATATGTGTTGGAAGTATTTTCAAGGTTGATCAAATATCGTACGCTCCCTCTACCATCGAGATTGGTGTTTGCGTTGAGCATAGACATGATTGGATTATGTCTATCGCAATACGGTTATTCATTTAAGGAGAGTAATGGTTACTCTGTTTATTTGAATAATACCTTCAATGGTCTTACATCTAAAATGAATGGTTTATTGAATCTCGATCGTAGTGATACACATGTTCATGCCAAAAGATAGTAATGATAGTACCACCTACTTGTGGCACTGCCACATAAGTCATATCGGTATAAAACGCATGAAGAAGCTCCATGTTGATGGATCTTTGGACTCACTCATTTTTGAAAGGATTGAGACATGCGAACCATGTTTGTTGGTAGATATGCATGAAGAAACTCTATACAGATGGACCATTTGGACTCACTTGATTTTGAATCACTTGAGACATGCAAATCATACCACTTGGGCAAGATGACTGAACGCCTCGGTTTCAGTAAAATGGAACCAGAAAGCAACTTGCTGGAAGTAATACATTTTGATGTGTGCAGTCCAATGAGTGCTGAGGCATGTAGTGGATATCGTTATGTTTTAACTTCACAGATGATTTGAGTAAATGTTGAGTATATTTACTTGATGAATCACGAGTCTGAATTATTGAAAGGTTCAAGTAATTTCAAGGTGAAGTTGAAAGATCGTCGTGACAAGAGGATAAAATATCTATGATATGATCATAGAGATGAATATCTTAATTACGAGTTTGGCACAGAATTAAGACATTGTGGAAATTGTTTCACTACTAATACAGCCTGGAACACCATAGGGTGATGGTGTGTCCGAACATCATAACTGCACCCTATTGGATATGATGCATACCATGATGTCTCTTATCGAATTACCACAATAGTTTATGGGTTAGGCATTAGAGACAACCACATTCACTTTAAAAGGGGCACCACATAATTCCGATGAGATGACACCGTATGAACTATGGTTTAGAGAAACCTAAGCTGTCATTTCTTAAAAAGTTTGGGGCTGCGACGCTTATGTGAAAAAGTTTTAGTCTGATAAGCTCGAACCCAAAGCGGATAAATGCATCTTCATAGGACACCCAAAGCTGTTGGGTATACCTCCTGTCTCAGATCCGAAAGCAATAAGGGATTGTTTCTAGAATTGGGTCCTTTCTCGAGGAAAAGTTTCTCTTGAAAGAATTGAGTGGGAGGATGGTGGAGACTTGATGAGGTTATTGAATCGTCTCTTCAACTAGTGTGTGGCAGGGCACAGGAAGTTGTTCCTGTGGCACCTACACCAATTGAAGTGGAAGCTTATGATATTGATCACGAGACTTCAGATCAAGTCACTCCCAAACCTCGTGGGATGACAAGGATGCGTACTACTTCAGAGTCGTACATAATCCTGTCTTGGAAGTCATGTTGCTAGACAACAATGAACCTACGAGCTATGGAGAAGCAGTGGTGGGCCTGGATTCCGATAAATGGCTCAAGGCCATAAAAATCCGAGAGAGGATCCATGTATGAAAACAAAGTGTAGACTTTGGCAGAACGGCTCGATGGTCGTATGGCTATTGAGTACAGATGGATTTTAAAAGGAAGACGGACAATGATGGTAAGTATCACCATTAAGAAAGCTCGGCTTGTCGTTAAGATGGTTTCCGACAAGTTCAAGGAGTTGACTACGATGAGACTTTCTCACACGTAGCGATGCTAAAAGTCTGTTGGAATTATATTAGCGATTACTGCATTATTTATGAAATCTTGCAGATAGGATGTCAAAACATTGTTTCCTCGACGATTTTCTTGAGGAAAGGTTGTATGTGATACAACCAGAATGTTTTGTCAATCCTGAAAGGTGCTAATAAGTGTGCAAAGCTCCAGCAATCCTTCTAAGGACTGGAGTAAGCATCTCAGAGTTGGAATGTATGCTTTGATGAGATGATCAAAGATTTTGGGTGTATACAAAGTTTATGAGAAACTTGTATTTCCAAAGAAGTGAGTGGGAGCACTATAGAATTTCTGATAAATATATGTTGTTGACATATTGTTGATCAGAAATGATGTAGAATTTCTGGAAAGCATATAGGGTTATTTCGAAAGTGTTTTTCAATTGAAAACCTGGATTAAGCTACTTGAACATTGAGCATCAAGGTCTATAAGGATAGATCAAAACGCTTAATGATACTTTCAAATGAGCACATACCTAGACGTGATCTTGAAGGTGTTCAAGATGGATATGTCAAAGAAGGAGTTCTTGCCTGAGTTGTAAGGTATGAAGTTAAGACTTAAAGCTCGACCATGGCAGAATAGAGAGAAAGGATGAAGGTCGTCCCCTATGCTTAAGACGTAGGCTCTTCAGTATGCTATGCTGTGTACCGCACCTGAAGTGTGCCTTGCCATGAGTCAGTCAAGGGGTACAAGAGTGATCCAAGAATGGATCACACGACAGCGGTCAAAGTTATCCTTAGTAACTAGTGGACTAAGGAATTTTCTCGATTATGGAGGTGGTAAAAGAGTTCGTCGTAAAGGGTTACGTCGATGCAAGCTTAACACCTATCGGATAGCTCTGAGTAGAGATACCGGATACGTATAATGGAGCAACAATTTAGATAGCTCCAAGTAGAACAATTATTTGGAATAGCTCCAAATAGAACGTGGTAGCTACATCTAGGAGATGACATAGAGATTTGTAAAGCACACACGGATCTGAAAGGTTCAGACCCGTTGACTAAAACCTCTCTCACAAGCAACATGATCAAACCTAGAACTCATTGAGTATTAATCACATAGTGATGTGAACTAGACTGCTGACTCTAGTAAACTCTTGGGTGTTAGTCACATGGTGATGTGACCTGTGAGTGTTAATCACATGGCGATGTGAACTAGATTATTGACTCTAGTGCAAGTGGGAGACTGTTGGAAATATGCCCTAGAGGCAATAATAAATAAGTTATTATTATATTTCCTTGTTCATGATAATCGTTTATTATCCATGCTATAATTGTACTGATAGGAAACTCAGATACATGTGTGGATACATAGACAACACCATGTCCCTAGTAAGCCTCTAGTTGACTAGCTCGTTGATCAATAGATGGTTACGGTTTCCTGACCATGGACATTGGATGTCGTTGATAACGGGATCACATCATTAGGAGAATGATGTGATGGACAAGACCCAATCCTAAGCATAGCACTAGATCGTGTAGTTCGTATGCTAAATCTTTGCTAATGTCAAGTATCATTTCCTTAGACCATGAGATTGTGCAACTCCCGGATACCGTAGGAGTGCTTTGGGTGTGCCAAACGTCACAACGTAACTGGGTCACTATAAAGGTACACTATGGGTATCTCCGAAAGTGTCTGTTGGGTTGGCACGAATCGAGACTGGGATTTGTCACTCCGTGTGACGGAGAGGCATCTCTGGGCCCACTCGGTAGGACATCATCATAATGTGCACAATGTGATCAAGGAGTTGATCACGGGATGATGTGTTATAGAACGAGTAAAGAGACTTGCCAGTAACGAGATTGAACAAGGTATCGGGATACCGACGATCGAATCTCGGGCAAGTATCGTACCAATAGACAAAGGGAATTGTATACGGGATTGATTAAGTCCTTGACATCGTGGTTCATTTGATGAGATCATCGTGGAACATGTGGGAGCCAACATGGGTATCCAGATCCCGCTGTTGGTTATTGACCGGAGAACATCTCGGTCATGTCCGCATGTCTCCCGAACCCATAGGGTCTACACACTTAAGGTTCGATGACGCTAGGGTTATAAAGGAAGTTTGTATGTGGTTACCGAATGTTGTTCGGAGTCCCGGATGAGACCCGGACGTCACGAGGAGTTCCGGAATGGTTCGGAGGTAAATATTTATATATGGGAAGTCCTGTTTTGGTCACCGGAAAAGTTTCGGGGTTTATCGGTAACGTACCGGGACCACCGGGAGGGTCCCGGGGGTCCACCAAGTGGGGCCACCAACCCCGGAGGCTTGCATGGGCTAAGAGTGGTGAGGGACCAGCCCCTTAGTGGGCTGGTGCGCCTCCCACAAGGGCACATGGCGCCTAAGAGGTGGAAAGGGGGCAAACCCTAAGGGGATATGGGCCTTAGGGCCCATATTGGTGCGCCTCCCTCTCCCCTCCCCTCTTGGCCGCCACCCTTGTTCCCCATCTAGGGCTGCCGCCCCCCTAGGGGTGGGAACCCTAGAGGGGGCGCAGCCCCTCCCCTTCCCCTATATATATGAGGCCTAGGGAGCTTCCCACAACACGTGATTCAATCTCTCGTTGGTGCAGCCCTGCGTCTCTTCTTCCTCCTCTTCTGCAGTGCTCGGCGAAGCCCTGCAGGATTGCCACGCTCCTCCATCACCACCACGCCGTTGTGCTGCTGCTGGATGGAGTCTTCCTCAACCTCTCCCTCTCTCCTTGCTGGATCAAGGCATGGGAGACGTCACCGGGCTGTACGTGTGTTGAACGCGGAGGTGCCGTCCGTTCGGCACTTGGTCATCGGTGATTTGGATCATGACGAGTACGACTCCATCAACCCCGTTCACTTGAACGCTTCCGCTTAGCGATCTACAAGGGTATGTAGATGCACTCTCCTTCCCCTCATTGCTAGTCTCTCCATAGATAGATCTTGGTGACACGTAGGAAAATTTTGAATTTCTGCTACGTTCCCCAACAACAAGATGATCATGGAGCCCCAAGATGGAGATCAAATGAGCTATATGATATTGGCCATATCATGTCACTATTATTCGATTGCATGTGGTGTTTATCATATTTTTGCATCTTGTTTACTTAGAATGACGGTAGTAAATAAGATGATCCCTCATAATAATTTCAAGAAAGTGTTCCCCCTAACTGTGCGCCGTTGCGACAGTTTGTTGTTTCGAAGCACCACGTGATGATCGGGTGTGATAGATTCCAACGTTCACATACAACGGGTGTAAGACAGATTTACACATGCAAACACTTAGGTTGACTTGACGAGCCTAGCATGTACAGACATGGCCTCGGAACACAAGAGACTGAAAGGTCGAACATGAGTCGTATGAAAGATACGATCAACATGGAGATGTTCGCCGATGATGACTAGTCCATCTCACGTGATGATCGGACATGGCCTAGTCGAGTCGGATCATGTTTCACTTAGATGACTAGAGGGATGTCTAATCTGGGTGGGAGTTCATTAAATAATTTGATTAGATGAACTTAATTATCATGAACTTAGTCTAAAAAGATCTTTTGCATAAATGTCTTGTAGATCAAATGGCCAACGCTCATGTCAACATGAACTTCAACGCGTTCCTAGAGAAAACCAAGCTGAAAGATGATGGAAGCAACTATTCGGACTGGGTCCGGAACCTGAGGATTATCCTCATAGCTACCAAGAAAGATTATGTCCTAGAAGCACTGCTAGGTGACGCACCCGTCCCAGAGAACCAAGACGTTATGAATGCTTGGCAGTCACGTGCTGATGATTACTCCCTCGTTCAGTGCGGCATGCTTTACAGCTTAGAACTGGGGCTCCAAAAGCGTTTTGAGAAACACGGAGCATATGAGATGTTTGAAGAGCTGAAAATTGTTTTCCAAGCTCATGCCCGCGTCAAGAGATATGAAGTCTCCGACAAGTTCTTCAGTTGTAAGATGGAGGAAAATAGTTTTGTCAGTGAACACATACTCAAAATGTCTAGGCTGCATAACCGCTTGACTCGGCTGGAAGTTAACCTCCCGGAGGAGGCGGTCATTCACAGAATCCTTCAGTCACTCCCACCTAGCTACAAGAGCTTTGTGATGAACTACAATATGCAGGGGATGGAAAAGACCATTCCTGAAGTATTTGCAATGCTGAAATCAGCAGAGGTAGAAATCAAAATGGAACATCAAGTGTTGATGGTCAATAACACCACCAAGTTCAAGAAAGGCAAGGGTAAGAAGAACTTCAAGTAGGACGGCAAGGATGTTGCCGTGCCCGGTAAGCCAGTTGCCGGGAAGAAGTCAAAGAATGGACCCAAGCCTGAGATTGAATGCTTTTATTGCAAAGGGAAGGGTCACTAGAAGCGAAACTGCCCCAAATACTTAGCGGATAAGAAGGCCGGCAACACTAAAGGTATATGTGATATACATGTAATTGATGTGTACCTTTCCAGTGCTCGTAGTAGCTCCTGGGTATTTGATACCGGTGCCGTTGCTCATATTTGTAACTCCAAGCAGGAGTTACGGAATAAGCGGAGACTGGCGAATGACGAGGTGACGATGCGCATCGGGAATGGTTCCAAGGTCGATGTGATCACCGTCGGCACGCTACCTCTACATTTACCTACGGGATTAGTTTTGAACCTCAATAATTGTTATTTAGTGCCAAGTTTGAGCATGAACATTGTATCAGGATCTCGTTTAATACAAGATGGCTACTCATTTAAATCCGAGAATAATGGTTGTTCTATTTATATGAGAGATATGTTTTATGGTCATGCTCCGATGGTCAATGGTTTATTCTTAATGAATCTCGAACGTGATGTTACACATATTCATAGTGTGAATACCAAAAGATGTAAAGTTGATAATGATAGTCCCACATACTTGTGGCACTGCCGCCTTGGTCACATTGGTATCAAGCGCGTGAAGAAGCTCCATGCTGATGGACTTTTATAGTCTCTCGATTATGAATCATTTGACACATGCGAACCATGCCTCATGGGCAAAATGACCAAGACTCCGTTCTCCGGAACAATGGAGCGAGCAACCAACTTTTTGGAAATCATACATACTGATGTTTGCGGTCCAATGAGTGTTGAGGCTCGCGGAGGATATCATTATGTTCTCACTCTCACTGATGACTTGAGTAGATATGGGTATGTCTACTTGATGAAACACAAGTCTGAGACCTTTGAAAAGTTCAAGGAATTTCAGAATGAGGTAGAGAATCAACGTGACCGAAAAATAAAGTTCTTACGATCAGATCGTGGAGGAGAATATTTAAGTCACGAATTTGGCACACACTTAAGGAAATGTGGAATTGTTTCACAACTCATGCCGCCTGGAACACCTCAACGTAACGGTGTGTCCGAATGTCGTAATCGCACTCTATTGGATATGGTGCGATCTATGATGTCCCTTACTGATTTACCGCTATCTTTTTGGGGATACGCTCTAGACAGCCACATTCACTTTAAATAGGGCACCGTCTAAATCCGTTGAGATGACACCGTATGAATTATGGTTTGGGAAGAAACCTAAGCTATCGTTTCAAAAGTTTGGGGATGCGATGCTTATGTCAAGAAACTTCAACCTGAAAAGCTCGAACCCAAGTCGCAAAAATGCGTCTTCATAGGATACCCTAAGGAAACCATTGGGTATACCTTCTACCTTAGATCTAAAGGCAAGATCTTTGTTGCCAAGAAAGGATCCTTTCTGGAAAAAGAGTTTCTCTCGAAAGGAGTAAGTGGGAGGAAAGTAGAACTCGATGAAGTACTACGTCTTGAACCGGAAAGTAGTGCAGCTCAGGAAAATGTTCCTATGGTGCCTACATCCACTGGAGAGGAAATTAATGATGATGATCAAGGTACTTCAAATCAAGTTGCTACTGAACTTCGTAGGTCCACAAGGACACGTTCCACACCAGAGTGGTATGGTAACCCTGTCCTAGAAATCATGTTGTTGGAGAACGGTGAACATTCGAACTATGAAGAAGCAATGGCGGGCCCAGATTCCAACAAATGGCTTGAAGCCATGCAATCCGAGATAGGATCCATGTATGAAAACAAAGTATGGACTTTGACAGACTTGCCCGATGATCGGCGAGCGATAGAAAACAAATGGATCTTTAAGAAGAAGACGGACGCAGATGGTAATGTTACCATCTATAAAGCTCGACTTGTTGCTAAGGGTTATCGGCAAGTTCAAGGGGTTGACTACGATGAGACTTTCTCTCCTGTAGCGAAGCTGAATTCCGTCTGAATCATGTTAGCAATTGCCGCATACTATGATTATGAGATATGGCAAATGGACGTCAAAATGGCATTCCTTAACGGTTATCTTAAGGAAGAACTGTATATGATGCACTCGGAAGGTTTTGTCGACCCTAAGAATGCTAACAAGGTATGCAAGCTCCAACGATCCATTTATGGGCTGGTGCAAGCATCTCATAGTTGGAACATTCGCTTTGATGAGATGATTAAAGCGTTTGGGTTTATGCAGACTTATGGAGAAGCCTGCGTTTACAAGAAAGTGAGTGGGAGCTCTGTAGCGTTTCTCATATTATATGTAGATGACATACTTTTGATGGGAAATGATATAGAACTTTTGGACAGCATTAAGGCCTACTTGAATAAGAGTTTTTCAATGAAGGACCTTGGAGAAGCTGTTATATATTAGGCATCAAGATCTATGGAGATAGATCAAGATGCCTCATACGTCTTTCACAAAGCACATACCTTGATAAGATATTCAAGAAGTTCAATATGGATCAGTCTAAGAAGGGGTTCTTGCCTGTGTAGTAAGGTGTGAAATTGAGCTCAGCTCAATGTCCGACCATGACAAAAGATATAGAAGAGATGAGTGTCATCTCCGATGCCTCAGCCATAGGGTCTATTATGTATGCCATGTTGTGTACCAGACCTAATGTAAACCTTGCCGTGAGTTTGGTAGGAAGGTACCAAAGTAATCCCGGCAAGCAACACTGGGCAGTGGTCAAGAATATTCTGAAGTACCTGAAAAGGACTAAGGACATGTTTCTCGTTTATGGAGGTGACGAAGAGCTCGTCGTAAAGGGTTACGTCGACGCTAGCTTCAACACAGATCCGGATGACTCTAAGTCACAAACCGGATATGTATATATGTTGAATGGTGGAGCAGTAAGCTGGTGCAGCTGCAAGCAGAGCGTTGTGGCGGGATCTACATGTGAAGCGGAGTACATGGCAGCCTCGGAGGCAGCACATGAAGCAATTTGGGTGAAGGAGTTCATCACCGACCTGGGAGTCATACCCAATGCGTCGGGGCCGATCAAACTCTTCTGTGACAACACTAGAGCTATTGCACTTGCCAAGGAGCCCAGGTTTCACAAGAAGACCAGGCACATCAAGCGTCGCTTCAACTCCATCCGTGAAAATGTTCAAGATGGAGACAGAAATTTGCAAAGTGCATACAGATCTAAATGTCGCAGATCCATTGACTAAACCTCTTCCGCGAGCAAAACATGATCAACACCAGAACTCTATGGGTGTTCGATTCATCACAATGTAACTAGATTATTGACTCTAGTGCAAGTGGGAGACTGTTGGAAATAAGCCCTAGAGGCAATAATAAAAGGATTATTATTATATTTCCTTGTTCATGATAATTTTCTTTTATTCATGCTATAATTGTGTTATCCGGAAATCGTAATACATGTGTGAATACATAGACACCAACATGTCCCTAGTAAGCCTCTAGTTGACTAGCTCATTGATCAACAGATAGTCATGGTTTCCTGACTATGGACATTGGATGTCATTGATAACGAGATCACATCATTAGGAGAACTATGTGATGGACAAGACCCAATCCTAAGCATAGCACAAGATCGTGTAGTTCATTTGCTAGAGCTTTTCCAATGTCATGTATCTTTTCCTTAGACCATGAGATCGTGTAACTCCCGGACACTGTAGGAGTGATTTGGGTGCACCAAACGTCACAACGTACCTGGGTGACTATAAAGATATACTACGGGTATGTCCGAAAGTGTCTGTTGGGTTGACACGGATCAAGACAGGGATTTGTCACTCCGTATGACGGAGAGGTATCTCTGGGCCCACTCGGTAATGCATCATCATAATGAGCTCAAAGTGACCAAGTGTCTGGTCATGGGATCATGCATTACGGTACGAGTAAAGTGACTTGCCGGTAACAAGATTGAACGAGGTATTGGGATACCGACGATCGAATCTCGGGCAAGTAACGTACCGATTGACAAAGGGAATTGCATACGGGGTTGCTTGAATCCTCGACATTGTGGTTCATCCAATGAGATCATCGAGGAGCGTGTGGGAGCCAACAAGGGTATCTAGATCCCGATGTTGGTTATTGGCCGAAGAGCCGTCTCGGTCATGTCTACGTGTCTCCCGAACCCGTAGGGTCTACACACTTAAGGTTCGGTGACGCTAGGGTTGTAGAGATATGAGTATGCAGTAACCCGAAAGTTGTTCGGAGTCCCGGATGATATCCCGGACATCACGAGGAGGTCCGGAATGGTCCGGAGGTGAAGAATTATATATAGGAAGTGCAGTTTCGGCCATCGGGAGAGTTTCGGGGGTCACCGATATTGTACCGGGACCACTGGAAGGGTCCCGGGTGTCCACCGGGTGGGGCCACCTATCCCGGAGGGCCTCGTGGGCTGAAGTGGGAGGGGAACCAGCCCCTAGTGGGCTGGTGCGCCCACCCTTGGGCCCCCCATGCGCCTAGGGTTGGGAACCCTAGGGGAGGGGGCGCCTCCACTTGCCTTGGGGGGCACTCCACCCCCTTGGCCACCCCCCCTAGGTGATCCCATCTCCTAGGGCCGGCGCCCCCCTTTGGGGAGCCTATATAAAGAGGGGGGAAGGGCAGCCACACCCCAAGTATTGGCGCCTCCCTCTCCCCTGCTATATCTCTCCCTCTCGCAGAAGCTCGGCGAAGCCCTGCTGCGACCACTGCTGCATCCACCACCACGCCGTCGTGCTGTTGGATCTCCGTCAACCTCTCGTCCCCCTTGCTGGATCAAGAAGGAGGAGACGTCATCCGCTCCGTACGTGTGTTGAACGTGGAGGTGCCATCCGTTCGGCGCTAGGATCTCCAGTGATTTGGATCACGGCGAGTACGACTCCATCATCCATGTTCTCTTGAACGCTTCGGCTCACGATCTACAAGGGTATGTAGATGCACTCCTCACTCATTGCTAGATGAACTCATAGATAGATCTTGGTGAAACCGTAGGAAAAAAATTTATTTTCTGCAATGTTCCCCAACAGAGGTCGGCTTCGGGTGCAGCCCATCCCGGCGGAGCCCCTGGGCGCTTGGAAGAAGCGTCGATCTAGCGAAGGAATGGCTTGATATGGCGATCCGAAGGCGGTGCTTGATTGCCGCCTAGCAGGGCCGCGACTGCGTGGTGCGCCGGTGCCGCATAGCGCGCTGTGAAGAGACCGCACAGCTCCTCCCAAGATGCCACCATGGATCCGGGGAGGTTGAGCAGCCAGGCGCGCGGCTCGCCAGCGAAGGCCAAGGTAAGCCAGTTGTCCATGACCTTGTCGTCCCCTCCGGCCTCAAAGACGGCCTCTTCGTATGCCTGCATGAAAGCTGATGGGTCCGCTGCGCCGTCATAGCACGAAGGCATCTTCGGCTTGAACTTGGGCGGCCATCGCACCTACCACAAGGCGGGGGCTAGAGCTCGGAGTCCCCTGGCCTCATCGTCGGCGCGTGCCGTCGGAGGTGGGAGCGATACGCCTGCCATGCGGGCGGAGCGCAGCGGCGACAGAGCGCAAATCAACGGAAGGAAAGCTACGGCGCACCCCTACCTGGCGCGCCAAATGTCGGATCACGGGTTTCGGGAAAACCCCCAAGGTTCGAACACTAGGGTCCGCACGAAGATCACCCCCTACCGATCCACGTCCTAGCTTCGCTAAGATCTCAAGGGCTAACTCAACGAACTCACAACACAAAAGACACAAGATTTTTACTGGTTCGGGCCACCGTTGTGGTGTAATACCCTACTCCAGTGTGGTGGTGGTGGATTGCCTCTCGGGCGGAAGATGAACAACATAAGGGGAAGAACAGCCTCCTGAGGTTGAGGTGTTCTTGTTCTCTGTGTAGCTAAGGGTTGGCTCGAGATCAGGTTGATCCATCTCTGAATTAGTCCTCTCCTACGGTGGTGGCTAGTTCTACTTATATAGGCCCTGGTCCTCTCCCCAAATATTGAGCAGGAAGGGAGCCAACAACGGCCAATTTGAAAGGGGATAGCTAGTACAGCTTATCCTGACAAAAGCGGTCTTCACCTGTAAAAGGCTCTGGTGGTGACGCCGCCATGGGCTCCATGGTGATCTCCGTCTTGCCGCCCGGCTGGTCTTGGTCTTGTTGCACCAATATGGAAACCTTTGCTTGACGCCTCGGTACTCCGCGCCTACGCTTGCTTCCTTAGCACCAAAGGGGAAACAAGGACACTACGCGAGCTGGCGCCTGCCTGGCGCCCGCCTAATATCGATCATCATGGCTCACGTCACGAGAACTCGCGAGGTTCGCCTTGCCTTGATCTCTCCGCTCCTCATTAGCCAACCTGGGGAGGCCGCTCCTGAGGAGGTCTTGTGTCATCCGCCTCGCGAGGGTCTTGAACGCCTTGTCGATGAAGATGGGTCGTACGGGCCCACGCGCAGAGCCACATTGCGGGCCACAGGCTGGCATGTCTGGGGACCCCATTCCAAAAACACCGAAATTCGTAGAATATGTAGGAACCAATATGAGCATCTAGGTTCCGCTATTGGTTATTTACCGGATATGAGTCTCGGTCATGTCTACATAGTTCTCGAACCCGTAGGGTCCGCATGCTTAACGTTCGGTGACGATGGCTATTATGAGTTTATGTGTTTTGATGCACTGATGGTAGTTCGGAGTCCCGGATATGATCACAGACATGACGAGGAGTCTCGAAATGGTCGAGACATAAAGATTGATATATTGGACGACTATATTCGAACACCGGATGAGTTTCGGGGGTCACCGGATAATTATCGGAGTGCCGGGGGTTATCGGACCCCCCGGGGGAACTAATGGGCCAACATGGGCCTTGTGAGAGAGAGGAGGGGGCCTTAGGGCTGGCCGCGCGCCCCTCCGCCTTGAGTAGTCCGAATTGGAGAAGGAGGGGGGCGGCGCCCCCCCTTTCCCTTCCTCTCTCCCTCTCCTTCCTCCCCCCTTCCCCCTCCTAGTTGGACTAGGGAAGGGGGAGTCCTACTCGTACTAGGAGGAGGACTCCTCCCCTCCTTGGCATGCCCTAGGGTCGGCCGGCCTCCCACTTGCTCCTTTATATACGGGGGCAGGGGGGCACCCTAGAACAAACAATAGACATTGTCTTAGCCGTGTGCGGTGCCCCCCTCCACCATAATCCACCTCGGTCATATCGTTGCAGTGCTTAGGCGAAGCGCTGGGCCAGTAGCTTCATGATCAACGTCATCACGCCGTCATGCTGACGAAGCTCACCTTCGACACTCAGCTGGCTCAAGAGTTCGTGGGACGTCACCGAGCCGAACATGTGCAGATCATGGAGGTGCCGTACTTTCGGTACTAGGATCAGTCGGATCATGAAGACGTATTACTACATCAATCGTGTTGTCATAACGCTTCCACTTACGGTCTACGAGGGTACGTGGACTACACTCTCCCCTCTCGTTGCTATGCATCACCATGATCTTGCGTGTGCGTAGGATATTTTTTGAAATTACTTCATTCCCCAACCGTAGAAGCGAGGGCGAGGGAAATATCAGGGAGTTCCCGATTATGGTGGGTGGTCAAGGACCGAGCGAAGCGCATTTCTCTCGTACATGTACGCGCGTGGGTGCGAGGCATCGGGCTCTAATTGAACCGGAGCGAGGCGTTCGCCTACTGAACCCGAGTGATTGCACTTCAGGCTACGCATTACTGAACTAGAGCAATCGATCGATCTGGCTGTTAACTGAACCCCATCGAGTGATTCCTTCGCTACTGCTGCTAACTGAAGCAGATCAATGCTGCCTCTTGATGAACAATGAGCCTTGTTGGGGGGGGGGGGTGGATGAACAGTTCCCGATGGGGGGTGGATGAATAGGACCCCGTTGTAGTAGAGGCCGTTGCCGCTGGATGAAAGGACCCCGATCGAGCCGATTGGGGTGGATGAACAGGACCCCATGGAGGGCTGGATGAACAGGACCCCATGGAGGGCTGGTTGAATAGTAGCCGGTGGAGAGCTGGATGAATAGTAGCCCGTGGAGGGGTGGTTCAATAGGACACCATGGAGAGGGCTGGTTGAACAGTAGCCGGTGGAGGCTTGATGAACAGGAGCCCGTGGATGAACAGTCGCAGGTGGAGGCTGGAGGAGGTCGATGGTGGATGAACAGTAGCCCGTGGAGGTAGTCGATGGTGGAGATGAACAGTATCCCATGGAGTCCCATTTTGTGGTACGCCACACCCCTCCCGATGAACATGACCCCTGTTTCGACCGTAGCGCTCCGACACAAGTCGTTTCCTCCATTTTGCCGTACACCACACCCCTCCCGATCAAGAGGACCCCGTTTCGAGCGTAGGAGGTCCAAGAGAAGTCTGTTTCCTCCGTTTTGTGGTACGCTAGACCCCCTCCCGATGAACAGGATCCTGTTTCGACCGTGGTCGGTCAAACACAAGGCCGTTTCCTCTGTTCCGCGGTACACCAGGCCTCGTTTCGATCGGCTGTTCCGTCCAAGCCGGTTGGCTCCCGATGAACACGACGCATTCCGACACAGTTGGTTGCCTCCCGATGATGAGGACGTTGTTTCTCTGTTCCGACCCAGCCGGTTCGCTGCCCGATGAACAGGACGCCTTTGCTGCCGTCCGTAGCTTCTCCATGTACACAAGCCCTATTCGTCCGTATATATGCGCGAGTGCGCGCTTGAGACCCTGCCCATATGTACGTGCGTGGCCTTTTTTTTTGCCCTGTGGCTGTACAAACATGTACATGACTTAGACGGGACTACATGAACTGCTATGTCGGGTGCTCTACAACGACACATGCCGCTACATACTTGGCCACGGTTCATACTTCTAGAGAGACCGATCAACCAATATGTACATACATGTTCGTGACCAGACAGACAACGCTACATACGCTTTGACCTGGTGGGTCCCAGCGGTCAGGGAGGATAAGGACGCACTTCCTTGCGTGCAAAGATATAGCTGCTCGGTCCCAGCTATTAGGGGAGGAATCATTTTTATTTTGCGAGTAATAAGGAGGCACTTCCTTGTGTTTGAAGATGTAGCTGGTGGGTCCAGCTGTCAGCCTCACCGCCTAAAGTCCTGTCACACCCTGATTTTCATGCCACAACACTTAAGCTATTAAATCATGATAAAATGAGGTTTTACAAAAACTTTTGAGTGTTTTGGACCTTGCCTTGTTTGGATTTTGTGTGTTGTTTGCAAGTGCTCTAAAAATCAGACAAATCCTCCAACTCTTATACTCCTTCGACTTGATCCAAGACCTTTTCCCAATGATCATACCATGTGTATAGAGAAATATAGTATTTTCTTACAAAAATAATATGGCCAAAAGGTATTTTCTAAAATTAGTTTTCCAAAACCCCTTGAATTGAGATTTGCACTGCAAGTACTTGATTTGAGGTGTGAAAAATCTTTCCAAAAATTTATTTGAAACCTATTAGATATAGGACTCCCTTAAACCACAAAAATATAATTTTAAAAGTTATTTTCTTATTTTATTTAAAAGCTTTTCTTAAGGTCAGAAATGGTCTTTAACAGGGAAAAATTATTTTAATGTTTCAAAAATATTTGAGAAAATTTAGGGAAACTCAATGGACATATATTGTCCATATATAAGAGTTTCAACACATGGTAATGTTCAAAATATTGGACAAAACCTCCCAAAACCATTTCTGCTCATTTCAAGGATTTGAAATATTTCTACAGGAAATATTTTCATAAAAATCCAAGAAAATTCTAACATGTCACATATGACATTTTTGATGATCTTGCCAAGCCTCATGTCATGGAGAATAGTATAACCCCATGAAATCTCCTCAAAACCATTTCTGTCCATTTTGAAGTTGAGCAACTTTACATTGTCAACCATGTCCAAATGCTCTCAAACTTGGTGCACATCCTCAAATGGTCTAATAATGCATCTAGACCAAATGGCACAAGTTGGAGAGAATTTTATCTTGATCAAAGTACCCCAAAACCCTCTTTGACCAAAATCAAATTTGAACAACTCTACATTGGCAACTTTCTCCTTTTCATCTCAATTTTTGTGGTAATGTTCAAATCCTTAAATTATGACACTACACCAAGTGGTGCATCAAGGAGAATTGATTTGCATGACTAAATCTTGGTAAAACCATTTCTACTAATTTCTAGGGTTTACCAAAGTTACATTGGCCACTTTGCCCAAATGAGCTCAAATTTGGTGGCACACCCTATTTCTAAGTGTATTTCCATCCTGTTAAGTATCATGGCAATTGGAGTTCATTTTCTTGCCCAAACCATTATCAAACACCTTTTGACATTTTGCAAAAACCACTGTTTTGACCCCTTCCACTCTTCTTGGTGAGCTCAAATTTTTACCACAGCTCCTCCTAGTCCTCTCCTACCTCCAGTAACTCTCCCCTGGCCTTTGATCAATAATTGAGGGGTGAAACCACCTCTTTTACCCCTCTGGACAGCCCTTGCACCCCTCTTCCTCTCCTCCCTCCTTACTCCAGTGGCCATCCAAGGCATCCAAGGCCCCCTCCCCATTCTTTACTCTCCCCTAGAGCTGCCAGACATCAGTGGCCGCGCCCATAAGGCATATAATATGCCATGGCATGCCAAATGCATGCTACAGAGCGCGCTACAGTGCGTCTAGGCACTGTAGCCGCTCTCTGCCCAACGCCTCCGACGACCTCGGCTCTCCCCCATGCGCCAGAAGGACCACTTCGACGTCCGCAACACGGCAAGCTGTCGTCCCCCTCCTTTCTCTCCCTCTCCGGCTCTCCTCGCGTGCGGACAGAGCGCCGCCCGAGCGCGCCAATCGCTGGCCGCGGCGGGGACCCGCTTGCCGCATTCCCCGCTCCCTCTCTTCTCCCCCTGGGCACAGTCCACCTCCATGAACTCCCTAGACTCGGCGCAGCACCTTCCCAAGGCCCGTAGCGACGAGCACGAGCTCTTCGGCGCATGAGCCCACGGTGCACCATCGCCCCGCCATAAAAGGCCACCCCGGACCCTCTCTGGCCTCCGTTCGCTCTCTCTTCGTCCCAGCGACCCCTGGACCAACCCACTCCCCTCCTCGCGCTCTCCATCCGCCACCATGGCCGGAGCCTTGCCGTCGGCCTACGCCTAAATTTGCACCCACCACTCCTCCTCCTCCCCGGTAGACCACACTGGAGCACCTCCACAGACACCGCGAGCCCCTCCCGTGCTTCTCCCCCTCCTCCCCGTGGCTGTTCCGTCGAGCTGCATTGCCACCGTCAGCCTCGTCCGCCGCGGTCGATGCCTTGCTCGACCCGGTGCCCCTGGGCGAACGTGCCACCCACGGTTGGACGCGGCCGGGTCTCCTGAGCATGCCGGTGGACAGAACATCGCCGGAGATGCCCTGTAGCGCCGGCGACCGGCGTCAAGAGCCTCCTCTGCCTCCTGTCACACCCGCGCGGGAGGTGGGGGACGAACCTGACAGGAGGGCCCCGCCTCGTTAAGTGGACACGGGCTCTGCCCGCTGACGCCTTCACTCGGGGAAGGCGTATTTCCCCCGAGTACGCCTCCTGCGTCGACCGCCCGCGCGTAGCCGTGCAGCTGGGCCAGCCCATGCCTATCTCTCGCCCAATGCGCAGGATAAGATTAAGACCTTTTTCCTTTTTCCTTTTTCAGACAACTTCAAAAATCCATAGATTATTTATTCTAAGTCCAAATTTGATGATTCAAATTTCTAGTAGTTCCTAAAATCATGCCCTATCACATGGTGCGTTTTACACATTTTTTCTAGCACATTTCCCTTCACACATATTAAATAAATCCTATTTTCCTATTTCTGTGATGAACTTTAGAAAATCACAGAGAGCCCATTTTTGATCCAAATTCCATGATTCAAAATCCTAAATGTCTATAAGTTCAAAACTTAGTTTTTGAACATTTTTACTAATACTTTCTGTATCACCTCAAATAATGGTCTATTTCTTCATATTTGTCAACTTTGTAAATTCTTAGGAAAATCATTTCAACTCCAAATCCAGTGAAACCAATTCCTAGATGCTTCTAAAATCATCCTTTGATAGATGGGTGCCTTTGCTCATTTTTTAAAAATATGTTTCTGTACACTTCTTGCAATTCCATAAACCCCTTGATTCCATCATATCAAAATGTTTAGAAATATCCATTGATCCACTTCCAATGAAATTACTTTGGTCATTCCTCATGTGACCAGAGGTATCCTATAAAAGTCAAATCAATATTTTTGGAGCAATTATATTTTCTACCTTGTTGTGTTGCTTATTGTGGTTGCTTTCGACAATAGTTGATGAAGTAGACGAAATGCTCGGAGTTGGACCAGAGATAATTGAAGATCTCGAAGACTTTGTTAAAACAGGCAAGCAGCCCTTTGACCATGTCTATGAAACCCTTTTTGCATGTCATATAGCACTTTATTAGTGTTGTTTCGGAATCATGATGAGAGGGTAACCACTTTGGTGGATTGCCTTTGTTACTTCCTCGGTGATACCTGCATTGAGCATGACCCTACCTTCTTGTGAGGGTTATGCCGGTGGGAGTAGATAGGATGCTAAGTAGTTGCCACGCAAAAAGGGGATGGGTACATGCATAGTGATGAGTCAAAGTATTTTCAACGGACCTTTTTGAAAACCCCGTCGGGTGCCACTTATGCCCGAGGGAGATAATGAAATGGGTAACCACTTGATGACGAAGTGGTGTACCGAGGCAAGTGTGTGTTGTTTTCAGAAATGGATTGGTTTAAGTTGTGAACGTTATTCCAACCTTACATGCGCAACCACTCTACCCTTATATGGGAAAGGGCATTATTGATTACCTAGGCCGATACTAGCTTGGAGCCCGCATTACTAATGACGGGGGAGAGTTGGTGCTCTCTCTCGGGACGGGGTCGTGCCAGGTAGGGCGGCCAAGAACATTTTTATGGGGCACCGGACACACCGTTGGTACCCCGTGCCAGTGGTATGTGATGAATATAGGAGCGAGGCTCCACAATTTTAAGTTGTGAAATGTTGGGCACGGGGGTTACTACCAATCGAGTGGACTCCTTGTTAGTGTCGTCTAGGGAAAGATAGTGATCGGGTGCTTACCCCGGGTACTTGAGGTACCGTGGGTCGTGGATGACACGAAAGTTCCCCGGATCTTGTGGGTAAAGTGTGCAACCTCTGCAGAGTGTAAAACTATTCGAATAGCCGTGTCCACGGTCAAGGACAGTTGGGTAACGACTCTTGGGCTACGTCCACTTGTTTTTAACCGGTGTGTGTGTGGGAAGAACCACTTGGGTCAAGTCAAAGGACTTGACATGATTGAGATGGGTAGGTGCCCACTCTATTTATACCACTTGGGTCAAGTCAAAGGACTTGACATGATTGAGATGGGTAGGTGCCCACTCTATTTATACCACTTGGGTCAAGTCAAAAGACTTGACATGTTTGAGTTGGGTTGGTGCCTACTCTATTTATGTTGATGTCTGTAACCTGCCCTTATGGTTACTTGAATTCTCCTGATGCATTGCCTTACAAGCAGTTGAACATGTCATTGCACTCAAAAACTAGCTTTCGGCAAAAAAAAATTACCTATATAATGCCTTGTTGTACCTTGAACCAAAACATGGGTTGCTTGCGAGTACATTCAAAGTACTCATTGGCCTGCCACTGGTTATTTAATTGGCCAAGCATGGAAGAACAGGAGTTCGAAGAAGAGTTCTTTGAAGACGAACATGCGAACTAGGACGTTTCCCAGTCAGAATGCCTGTAGGGTTAAGGCAGATGGCATGGGTCCAAGTTATCGATGGAGATTTCCGCTGCGATGTTATACTTAAGACTTGACCATAATGGTCCTACTTGTGTAATACGGTATGTATGGATGTAAGACTCTTGTTATTCAGCTTCTGTGTGTTCAGTGAGCATTGATCTCTGGGATCACTGTACACGTGCATATGATGATCACGATTTATGAGTCGGGGTCCCCACAAGTCCTCTTCCGATGGCTATCCTTCGTTGACCACGTTGACCATGTCGCGCCGAGAGCACCAAGGCGGTGGACGATGGTGAGGCCTAGGAAGGGAACAACGCGGAGCTGGGGAAAACACGGCAGTGGATGCCCACGTGGAGGGGAGTTCGTGGGTTGACTGCTTCGGCTCTGGTGTGAGGCTGTCGTCGCCGGAGAATAACATGAGGTGTGGGTGAGTATAGAGGGATGGCATGGCCAGCGATGGCGGCATAGCCGGACACGGGAGGCAGGAGCAGGCGGCTCGGCCGGCGCTGGTTTGGGCGACTGGAGCAAGAAGACCAGAGGTTGAAGAAGCACGACGGCCGTTGGATGGACATCATACGGTCACTGTAGCTAGAATCGTTTATATTGACTAAGTTGACAAATCCCTTGCTACGCGTCAACTTAGTAGGCCCACAGGTCAGCCTCCGAAACGGTGAGCCCCAGATGTCAGGGGGAGGAATCATTTTTCGGGCGGCTAAAGCAAGAATATCCGAGATTTAAGAAGAAGCATGACATCCGTTGGATGGACATACAATGGCCACTACTGCTAGAACCGTGTGTTGACTATAAGTTGACAAAGCCTTGCAGACGCATTAACTTAGGCCTAGTTTGGCAACATAGTTTTTACAGAACCATAGTAATTAACAACCCCGGTATTTCAATGTGAGGGCAATCAATACTTTGGTTTCTAAAAACCACAATTTTTCTCAGTTTTGGCAAAACTATGAAGGTGTTTGGCCAGTGTAGTTTATCTCAGATTTTCTGGTTTTCACTACTCATTGCATGGATAGTCATAGCTAGCTGAACTGAACTGAGCTACACTCGAGTAATTATACAACAACGTGATCAGGTTGCGCATGTCCTCTCTCCTAGGCATTAAGATCATAGTTATGTTATACCTTCGGCTACATGGAATCAATTGGCCTGCTAGCTTAGCCGGCCATGTACAACTGTGCTCTAAGTATCAATCGATCTGCCCCATGATCTAAGCCCTCGGATGCGTGAGTGTGTTCTCAGTCGGCGCTATATCATTTCATATGTGTACTGTGTATGTGCAGCCTCCGATAGGAAGAAGCGAGCGTTTCTCAGTTTAGAAAAAAGTGGCTGGGAGCTCTTTTTCAAATACAGCAAAAAACCATGGTTTTAGATATACCATGGTTTATAGAACTGCAGTATTTGTCAACGCCAAAGACGTCAAAGTATTTGAAACCAAAGTATCTAGAAAAATCATGGTATTCTCCTAAAATTCCAAAAATACTGAGCAACCAAACGCAGTCTTAGTTTTTTTTTTGAGGGGACACGTCAACTTAGTAGTCCCACAAGTGTGTGGCAGAGAACATATAGCCCATTTGCGATTTGTATGAATGTACAACCCATTTTTGAATTCTAATGGAATTTACTACAGCCCATTTACAGTTTGTTAAAAGTACAACCAATTTTCTAGCTAGGACAATGATTAATAATTTCAACCAACCGCTCAAAACAGAAATCAATAAAAATTCCCATATTTTGACGGGATCCAAAATATTTTTATCCCGAAATTTCTAGTCAGATTAAATATAATTTCAAAATAAATTTGTATTACATAAAAATCCAATGAAATATTGAACGCGCAACAAGTAATGAAATTAAAATTTTCAAATTCCAAAAATATATATTTTTAAACTAATTATGTGTTTGGTGCATTTTTATAGTTATTGCCCAGTTTTATAATTATATCCCATTTATTATTTCTCAAAGCCCATTTTCTTGTTAAGCCTAATGCATCCCTCCTAGGAAAGATTTGCAGCACAGTGTGGCGGAGAATAACAAGTTGACACGGATATTATGTACAACTGTCGGCCCAGTTGAATTGTTGATGTTGAAAAAATGCCTGTGTAGTACAATACAACCTTACATGGCTACTCAGCCCACATTCAGCGACGCCGGAAAGTCCCAAACAAGCCTTCTGTTCAACTTTTTGAAGTCACTGAGCTCAATTAATAACTTAAGAAAAAAGTTAGAGTACAGTGGAACCTAATTAAAAGCTGTCACAAGCGAAGAAATAATTCAACGGGTCCCACTTGTGTGTGTGTGTGAGAGAGAGAGAGAGAGACCCATCGGTCGATGCTCGTAAATACGTCTTTCAGCCATATGCATTCCTGATGCTTAGTAAAAACTTATATAGTTGACACAATCATATAGAACATCATAGCACACTGAACTTGCATACAAAAATTTTCACGCAGGCGGCACAATCAGGGTGGAAGCAGTGGATCGCTATGGGTAGGGCTATGTTGAAACCAATGAACTCGTACATAATAGTTCACTGTCTTTATCAATGACGGGGAAATATCTTGAATGCTGTGCAAAGAAAACAGACAGATAACACAATATATAAGTTTTGCTAGAACATTATGTTGACGTACAACCCTTTCTAAAAAAAGTTTGGGTAAAAAATAGAACAGGTCACAATTAAATGTACTGGTACATCAGAGCTTCACACACACAACTCGGATTTAAGTAGTATCTGACAAGATTCAGTTGTTACCTCAAATTAGAGCACATCCAGGCAGCCAGCCCTGCCTCTTCTCCCAAGAAGTAGTGGCCTCCGTCACGCGATGGAGTAGGCACTGTGCCATCCATCGTTCCGAGCAACACGGGGAAAGTCTGACATTGACTCCTGTAATGGACGTCATCGACGGACCCGGGCACCAGCGGTGGCGGCAGGACTTTGATTGATGGATTGACCACTTCTTCGAGATGCACGAACACTCGATACAGGTACATCCCTAACGTGGTCCGTGGCGGCCTTGGTGGCGACGAATAGTACAACCCCAGTTCCTGCACCGGTATCTCAACACCAATCACCTTCGGTATGGTGGACGGCTTCTTCATCCATGCCATAACCGTTAGAGCCCAGCTATCTAGAGGAACAAACATACTTACGAGCTCACCTCCAAGGTCGTTGATACGCTCATTCATGGACTCCCTGTTCCAAGCACGTCGAGGCATGCCGTGGATGGTAAGCTTTGCTAAAAACTCAAGCTCAGAGGGCACCGAGCCCCATCCTGGGTGCCACCAATCAAAGCTCACTAGCATGCCATCCCAGAACAAATGCCAGGAAGATTCGAACACACAAATATAGTCGAAAGTTGTCCGGAACCTAACGAAGAAATTAGCCGGTGGCGGACAGACTTCGACAAGCAAGTCACTTATTTGGATGCCGTGCGCAATGCCAAGAGCTTTGACAAGGTCATCCGGCAAGACGGGAGGCCAGTCCCCGTTGATGGTTACCATCAGCACTTTGCTGGCAAACTGGTTGTCAAGCGCCGCCATGCCACTATTGAGCGACAGAACGCAGCGCCCGAAGGCAGGACGGACCTCAGGATCACCGACTCGGAGATCCGTGTTTACCGGCGACATGATAGTGCTCTTGAGTACATGGAGTACAGGAGGGGGGTTTGGGGGAACTGGAGTACGAATCGAGATTCCAGAGGTGGGGGAGGGGCGGGAGATTGGGGATGAAAAGGTAGCATGAATTTCGAACACGCGCCAATATGCTCTCGGCGCGGAAGCGCACGAAAACACCGGTGGCATCCACATGTCGGCCTAAGAGTCCCAATTCTTTTTTTTTTGAGAGCCCATCCTATTTTTTGAGGATCTTTTGAGAGCCCGGCCTAAGAGTTATAATTGACCTGTTTGGCATTGCGTTACTACTCGGCCCATATTCAATGACACCTCACTAGCCCAAACAAGTGTACATCATCAAAAAGACACTGAGCTCAAATTATAACTTGAAACAAGGAGATATACTCTAAACACTGGAGAATGGTCATGCCCTCATTTAGCACACCAGCAGTTCGAGACAATAAACACTTCGAAACAATGATATATTCAACATTCAAACACTGACTAGTGACTACTACTAACATAAACAACAAGACATGATAGTTCATAAGAAGTCTTGCTACACCACCAAAAAGCACCCATCTTCAGCGCTCAGACTCTCGTGATCTAGACGAGAATGACATTCTAAATAGAGGCAACTATTACATAGTAAGAGTGACATAGGCGAGGATGACCAAATGACAAGGAATATGCATAACAAAAGAGAGAACTACCCATCCAGAACAAGAAGCAAAGACAACAAGTCATTCGAAGAGGGATGATCCAACACCATCATAATTTGCAGCCCCGCTTCAGCAACCAATGATCCGGAGACACCAGTACTCCACCCTTTCGACGCAACAACCCAATAACCTATCAACCTGAAGGCTTGAACCACATGACTGCCTGTCAGACTCGACAAATCCAAGGATCAAAGTTAATCCAGATGCCTTTGTCATTCTCACCTTCTTTTGGCTGCAGGCTGTATCGTTGACAATCAGGGGGGTTTGCTCACGAACTCCTAGGGCTCGCCGTGTAGACATAGTTTTCCATAGCAAACAGAGCCTCTCAGCCATCAAGGTCCTTGTCAACGGTGATCTCCTGGTTAATCGGGTAACTGAGTCCGAGAAACAAAGAGTGTGAACCAAGGCTGTTTATGTTGGAAATATGCCATAGAGGCAATAATAAATTGGTTATTTTTATATTTCCTTGTTCATGATAATCGTTTATTATCCTGCTAGAATTGTATTGATAGGAAACTCAGATACATGTGTGGATACATAGACAACAACATGTCCCTAGTAAGCCTCTAGTTGACTAGCTCGTTGATCAATAGATGGTTACGGTTTCCTGACCATGGACATTGGATGTCGTTGATAACGGGATCACATCATTAGGAGAATGATGTGATGGACAAGACCCAATCCTAAGCCTAGCACAAAGATCATGTAGTTCGTATGCTAAAGCTTTTCTAATGTCAAGTATCATTTCCTTAGACCATGAGATTGTGCAACTCCCGGATACCTTAGGAGTGCTTTGGGTGTGCCAAACGTCACAACGTAACTGGGTGGCTATAAAGGTACACTACAGGTATCTCCGAAAGTGTCTGTTGGGCTGGCATGAATCGAGACTAGAATTTGTCACTCCGTGTAAACGGAGAGGTATCTCTGGGCCCACTCGGTAGGACATCATCATAATGTGCACAATGTGATCAAGGAGATGATCATGGGATGATGTGTTACGGAACGAGTAAAGAGACTTGCCGGTAACAAGATTGAACAAGGTATCGGGATACCCACGATCGAATCTCGGGCAAGTATCGTACCACTAGACAAAGGGAATTGCATACGGGATTGATTGAATCCTCGCCATCATGGTTCATCCAATGAGATCATCGTGGAACATGTTGGAACCAACATGGGTATCCAGATCCCGCTGTTGGTTATTGACCGGAGAGTTGTCTCGGCCATGTCTGCATGACTCCCGAACCCGTAGGGTCTACACACTTAAGGTTCGATGACGCTAGATAGGGTTATAGGGAGTAGATATACATGGTTACCGAATGTTGTTCGGAGTCCCGGATGAGATCCCGGACGTCACGAGGAGTTCCGGAATGGTCTGGAGGTAAAGATTTATATATGGGAAGTCCTGTTTTGGTCGCCGGAAAAGTTTCGGGTTTATCGGTAATGTATCGGGACCACCGGGAGGGTCCCGGTGGTCCACCAAGTGGGGCCACCAGCCCCGGAGGGCTGCATGGGCCAAGTGTGGGAGGGGACCAGCCCCAGGTGGGCTGGTGCGCCCCCCCCCACAAAGGCCCAAGGCGCAAGGGAGAGTGGAAAGGGGCAAACCTGTCGGGTGGTAGGCGCGACATATGCCAACGGGTGGCTTATCATTGTGGGAGCCAATAGAACATCGCCGGTGCCTGGAAACGGGATAAGGCGAAGACATGCACGCCGGCGAATCTTACCCAGCTTCAGGGCTCTCCGAGGAGATAACACCCCTAATGCTGCTCTGCGGGGTCTCCGCATGGTGACTAAATGAACAAATAGCTACACAATGCTCCTTGAGCTGTTCGGGTGGGAGGAGCAAGAAGGGTACACAGCTTGCTTCTTCTCCGCGTGTGGTGTCTGAGTCTATCTAGAGAGTTCAACCCTTTGCATGGGTGCACCGGGGGGTTTATATAGACCTACCCCCTGGGGTACAATGGTAATCTAGCTGGGTGCGGGGCCCAGCTGTCTGTGGCTGCGTTCGCCGGCTTCTGCGCCGGCTGCTGGGGCCTGCCGACTGGGGGGTCCCGCCGGCTGCCGGCTCCTTGGTCGACAGGCAGGCCCCACTGTCTAGGGCCTGGTTGGTGGCTGGTTACTGTTGCTCCGTACTGTTGACGCAGGCTTGGTCGGGGTAAGCGTGGCTACAGTACCGCCGCCCTGGCGGGCGATTACTGTAGCACCGCAGTATCTTGTCTCCTTAATGGGCGTCTCCTTCGAGGATGATGGCGAGCCGGCTCTTCATCAGGCCGACTTGGGAGGAGGTGCGGCCGCCTTCGGTATCTCTCTGCCCGAAGGGGCCCACCGCCTCGGGGGCCACGCTGGTGGCCCGTCGTGGACGGCGTTGGGGCCGCCGTGGCAACAGTGTCGCGCCGGACGGGTCGTGGCCACCCATATGGCGCACTGTACCAGGCGTGCTTCGAGTTTTGGGGGTGGCAGGCTCCACTGTAGCCACGCCCCGCGTCATCATCGCAGGGTGGACGCGTACTTTGCGGGTACGGCCTTGACCGCTCTATGGGAGCCGGCCTCTTGGAGTCGGCTTCTTTGCAGTCGGCTTCTCGTAGTCGGCCCTCCCACAACTTTCTTCATGAGGGTAAAGGGTGGGCCGCCCCCGAAGCCGGCCTAGAAGATAGCCAGCAGCAGGGAGGCGGCCCTAGGTTTTGAATCTTCTCGAGAGCCGGACGGGCTCATAATTTTTTCTGATGGGCCAGGGGAAGCCGGCTAGGCTACCCATGGCTATTTACTCCGACAGTAGTCCCCGAAGCTGGGCGAGCTTCGCGGCGGACGGAGGGATGAGAAGCTTGGTCAGCTTCATACCCTGAGGAGCCGACCTCGCCGTTGTAGGCCGACTTCGGAGAACTTTCTTGTTTATTAATATGACTGTGGTTGACCCGCGGGCTGGCCCCGGGCCCTACGAAGGGCCACATGGCGGAGAAGTCCTGCCGTCGCATGCGCGCGACGGGACGCCGCCGCAGGCCCGGGCCCGCCACTCCTTGGCCTCGGCCCGGGCGCAGATCTTCTGGGGCCCGAGGGGACTGCTCGCCTTCCCACGGCCGTTTCTTTATGTCTTTAGTGCGCAACAAACGCGGGGCGTGGGGGAAGTGGGCACTATCGATCCCCATGACCCCCCACACCGCGCCTCCTTGGCTCCAGCGCACGAGCCTACAAGTAGGAGGGGGAGGGGGAGATACAAAGGCTTGCTCGCTCCCCCGCTCGCCGTCCCTCCTTGTTCTCCTTTCCTTTCTTCTTCCTCTCGCGCCCGGCGCAACTTCCCGTCGCAGCCTCCCCACGCCTCCATGTCAATGGCGCTGTCGAGCTCGTGGGACGGCTCCAACGTCCATGAAGATCACATAGAGTTTCTCTGCCGGACCCGGCGCCTGCCCGCCGCCAACCTCACGCAGGCTCGTCTGGCGCCGGAGGCGGAAATCTCGCCGGCGCCGGAGGAAGGCTAGCGGGTCGTCTTCCGTGCGCACTTCCTGCGCGGCTTCGGCTTCCCGGCAAGTGGGTTCATGCGTTCCTTCCTCGACTTCTACCGTCTCCAGCCGCATCACCTCACGCCAAACGCGGTGATGCTACTGTCGGCCTTCGTCTCCCTCTGCGAAGGCTTCTTGGGAGTGCTGCCCACGCTGGAGCTTTGGGCGGAGCTCTTCCAGAACAAGCTCGGCACCGTCATCGCCGGCGTGCCCGCCCCCTACGGGGCCTTCATCGCGATGAAGTGGTTAGGCGAGAACAACCCCTTCCCGCACATCCCTTTAATCCAATCGGTGAAGCTCTGGAAAAAATCGTACTTCTACGTGAAGAACATCGCCTCCCAAGGGGACCACGTTAATCTGCCGGCTTACGTAGCCGGCCCGCCGGCTGGGAGGCAGCCGTCTTGGGGCTTCAGATCCAAGTCCTTATCTCCGGCTGGGAACGCCGCCATCGCCTGGCTTCGGGTAATGATCCAGTTGGAAGGCCTGCGCGGAGCCGACCTGGTGGCCGCCTTTGTCGAGCGCCGGATCCTTCCCCTTCAGAGCCGGCCCCACATGCTATGCCAGATGAGCGGCCGCTTCGACCCTTGCCGGCTGAGCACATGGGACATGCCCCATGCCGAGGTAGCGCTCATGGTGAACTACATCGCCAACCTCAAGCTCGCCGACGACTGGCAATACAGCAAGGCGCCGTCCTCCCGCGCCCATCCATCGCCCGTGGTAAGTCTTTCTTTCTACCTTCTTTGAGTCATTACCTGGCTTTATGCCGGCCGGCTTCTGATCAGGCGGTTTCTTTTTATCAGAACCCTCTTCTTCCGCCGCCGGCCGGGGCGGTAGGAGTCGAGCGCCGGTATGCCCCGGACCGCACGGTAGACGATATTGACGACCCGGATTTGGGGGCGGCCGCCATGGAGGACGCCGCCACGGGGGACGTCGCCGAGCCCAGAGGCACGGGGCTCTCGGCCAGTTTTGACGACTGGCCGGATGACGCCGATGCCGAAGAAGTCCCGCGCCGCCAGCCGGCAGCCGACCATCACAGCGCGGGCTCGTCCGCCGCGCCGGCTGCCGGTGGCGGGACGTCGAAACGCCGGGCCGCGTTTCCTCTCTTCGGCAGCCGGCCGAAGAAGACGAGGGCCTCCGCCGCGGCAACGAAGCGGGACGAGGCGGCGGCGAAGGCGGCCCGCTTCCGGAAGACGGTGAAGCAGCCTCAGGTGGTTTCGTCGTATGTTTTTGGGCACTTGCATGTTTACTTTTCGTTGTTTTCTTTTGTTCTAACCCTCCACCATTTTCCGAGCAGGGCGCCGCTCTCCCTTGAGCGGGGCCCAGGCGGCTCTGTGGTTGGGCCGGGTGCTGGATCTTCAGGGCCCCGCGGAGTGGACCCCCGCGCCGACCTTGCGGAAGCCATGGAGCGGAATGCCCGTGAAGCGTGAGAGGAGAGGGAGGCGGCGGAGTGGGAGGCCGCCCGGGCGGCGAAGGAGCGGGCCGACGCGGCAGCCGAGACCCCGACGGAGTGGGCGACCGCGGAAACGGAGGAGGAAGGCACGCGTAGCCGGCCTCCGCTACTCGCCATCCCCCTCTGCATAGTGGACCCGGGCATCCCGCTGCCCATGGCAGAGGAGATCACCCCGGATCAGCCGCCGGTGCAGGGGGAGGAGCCGGCCCGGGGCGCGCCCGAGGCCGGAGCCGATCTTGAGATTCAGCTGGCGGCGACCCAGTGCGCCGGAAGGTACACGGCCCCGCCGGACACGCGCCAAGCCGTGGGTGCCAACCAGTCGGCAGAGGCCTTGGAGGCGGCCAGTTCTGCCAGTCCAGGTGGACTCCCAGCGGAGGAAGTGGCGAGTTGAACGTGGCGGCCCAAGGGGTTCGGAGCCGGCTGCAGGCTCAGACCGCCCTCCTGCAGCAATTTACTCAGGAGTTCTTGTCGACGCGGTCTGCAATCCGGGTAAGTTTTTTACTTGTCGACCGCTCTGGTCCTCTGATTTTTACCGTGGGGGCGCGCTAGCACACCCACTGGGTGTAGTCCCCGAGATCCGGGCCGACTGCAGCGCAGTCGGGTCGGATATTTCTCGACGACTATCTCAACTCTGTTTTCTGTCTGATCCTTAGGATTATCACAACTCTCGTGCTGCCGCCTTCAACTCCCAGGCTCAGGAGCTAGGCCGGAGGACTGATGACCTGGCCCGCAGCCGTCGTAAGTAGCTTGCTCTTATCTGTTTCTTGTGGGGGCACGACAGCGCACCCACTGGGTGTAGTCCCCGAGATTCGGGCCGACTGCTGAGCAGTCGGGTCGGATCTTCCTTGACGACCTTTCCCTTGCTGACTTTTTCTCTTTGTCTTTTGCTCATGTAGATGCCAACGCCGACCTGCGGAGGGAGCTTGGCGAGGCGCAGACCGCGCTTCGCGCCAAGGACGCCGAGTACGCCGACTTGGTCCAGGAGTGCGACTGCCTGGTCAAGAAACTGGCCGACCAGGAGGAGAGCCACAAGGCGGCCCTGCAGAAGGCGCAGGACAGCGAGGCTGCCCTGAAGGCGGAGTTCGAGACCATGGAGGCGAACTGGGCCGACACGCGTCAGGTACTGGAGGAAGGTTTCGGCCGAATCGATGATCTGATTGATGGTAAGCCACTTCTCTTGCCCTCCCTCAATCTTCTGGCCGCCTGGAGTTTTATTCTGACTTGTGCTTGTTACTTTGCGCAGATTACTTTCCCGGCCACTCCGTCCTCGCCAGCCAAGCCATCGAGGCCCATCGCGAGGCGCGCCGTCAGGCTGGAATTGTCATTGCGTCGGATGCAAATCGAACACTGGCGGAGCAGCTCATTGCGATCCAAGTGCGACTGCAGCCAGCCCATCGGATGCTCCGCCGGCTCCAACGTGCCGGGGCGCAGGTGCTGGCTGCGCTCTGGCCCGGCCAGATGATCCCCCGCACCCCAAGCCGGACAGCCAACTGGCTAGAAGTCGCAGTCGGCCGCTTTGAGGCTTGGAAGGCATCGGCAGCCCATCTCGGAGCCGGGCGTGCGTTGGAGTTCGTCCGCGCATGGTACCCAGGGCTAAGCCTGGACCAGCTGCGGACTTGGCAGCTGGAGGCCGACGCGGAGCTAGAGGAGGTACGGCCGGCTATCGCCCAGTGCGCCTCGACGATCGCCGAGTGCACCGACACCAGCGTCTTCGCGCCGGAACTTAACGACGACGGCGTCGCCCAGCCGGAGGAGTGGTTCGGGCTGAACCCGGCGGAGGGCGAGGACTCGGCCGAGGAGATCGCCTCCAGCGACGAGGGCGAGGATGACGAGGAGGAGGAGGAGGGTGAAGACGCCGAGCCGGCCAGTGGAACCGCCGACCGTCCTCAAGCCGACCGTGCCTCCAGCAACGAGCCGCGCGGAAGCGCGCCCTCAGCCGGAGGCGGTGATCATGCCGAGGTTGATCAGCCGGCCGCTCCTTCAGCCAGCGCGACCATCTCCACCGCCCAGCCTGACTCGTCAGCGGCCCCACCGGCTTGGTCTGTCGTCCTTGTAGTTCCTGCTTTTGACTTTTCGAACAACTTTAGGTTTTCACAACTCCACCCACTGGGGGTGTATCAAACTATGTTCTATGCTGGCCTCTCTGGAGGTCCTTTGTGTAAATATTATTGTATGCATGTTTCGGTTTCCATTCGAGTGCACTTTTTATCCTTAGCCTTTTTCCTTTGCCGCCTTCCCTCTTTGGGAAGGCAAGTACTCGAGCGAACTGAATGCAAGCCGGCCGGTCGGCTACTCTGGTAGTCAGTTGGCGGTAGGCGGCAAGCCGGCTTTTGTTATATAAATCCGTTAGTCCCTAGCCATTTTTCATGTGCACACCCTTTCCGGCTAATGACTCTTGCCAGCCGGGCAGCCGGTTCTTCGAACTGCGATTTTGGCAAGAGCCAAGTCTGGTTGTCGGCACATTACTTGTCTGACCGCGGGTAGGATTCCTAATATAACTCCAGTCGGCTAGTCCCCGGGCCGACTCATCGAACCCGGTGCCGGACGAAATAAATAAATGAACAGGCGATATCATATGCATGATAACTTTCATTCATAAAATAAAAGATGGCAGTCCCCGAGTCCTCCTTGGGGAGCCTATTCTCTCGTACTTAATACAAAAGTGGACATTATACATACTGCATTTCAACTGTAAAATTTTCGAACGAGATTGGCGTTCCATGGTCGTTCTGACTCCTTGCCGGAGTCGTCTCTCTCGCATGCCTTCGGCTTCTGCGCGTCGATGAGGTAGTAGGAATCGTTGCCTAGAGCTTTGCTGACGACGAAGGGGCCTTCCCAGGGGGCTGCGAGCTTGTGCTGGCTGGCTGTTCGCTGGAAGGATCTTGGCCTGACCTTCCGGCTGTGGTAGCGGCGCAAACCCTGCTGGTAGATGGCAGACCGGCTGAGGGCTAACAGCCGGCCTTCTTCCAGCAGGTCGACGCCGTCTTCTCGTGCTTCTTTGGCCTCCGCCTCCGTGTACATGGTTACCCGAGGCGAGTTGAACTCGATGTCTGTTGGGATGACTGCCTCAGCACCATATACAAGGAAGAAAGGAGTGAAACCGGTTGATCTGTTTGGGGTAGTACGCAGACTCCATAGGACAGCCGACAGCTCGTCGAGCCAACAGCCGGCTGGACGCTCCAGAGGTACGACCAGTCGGGGCCTGATGCCGGACAGGATGAGGCCGTTTGCTCGCTCTACTTGGCCGTTTGACTGCGGGTGGGCGACGGACGCAAGGTCCAGCCGGATACCTTGTGTAGCGTAGAATCGTGCCAAGGCACCTTTGGCATAATTCGTGCCGTTGTCGGTGATGATGTTGTGCGGTACGCCGTACCGGGTTGTTATATCTGCAATGAAAGTCACCGCAGTCGGCCCATTCAGCTTCTTGATCGGCTTTGCCTCGAGCCACTTGGTGAATTTGTCCACAGCGACGAGCAGATGTGTCATGCCGCCGCGCGCCGTCTTGAATGGGCCCACCATATCCAGTCCCCAGACGGCAAAGGGCCAGGTGAGGGGAATGGTCTTGAATGCCGAAGCCGGCATGTGTTGCTTGGAGCTGAAAAGCTGGCAGCCTTTGCAGTGTTTGACTAGCTCTTTGGCGTCGTCCAAAGCAGCCGGCCAGAAGAAACCGTGGCGGAAGGCTTTGGCGACGAGTGATCTTGAAGCAGCATGGTGGCCGCACTCTCCCTGGTGTATATCTCTGAGGATTGCAATGCCTTTCTCCTGCTCGACGCATCGCTGTAAGACTCCGGTGACACTGCGCTTGACAAGTTCTCTGTTGACGATTGTGTATGCTCCGGCTCGACGTTGGACTTGTCTCGCTTCTGTTAAGTCAGCCGGCAGATCGTGGTTCACCAGGAAGTTGAGGATGGATTGAGCCCATGACGGAGCTGCAACCTCCTCTGCCGCCAATGTGGCTACAGCCACCAGGGTGGGCGGGCTGGGTGATGAGGTGCTGGAGTCGGCCGCCGCTTGCTGTGCTGATGAAGTCCCTGGGCCGGCTACCGCAGTGCCCGGGCCGGCAGTCCCCGAGCCGGGTGCGACAGTCCCCGAGCTGGCTACTGCAGTCCCTGAGCCGAGTACTGAAGTCCCCGGGCCGACTGCTTGATTCTTCGAGCCGGACCCGGCCCCGTCGGGGTTAGGCGGCACGAAGAGGGAGTCGGATTCCGGAGACGGCTTGATGGACGGCTTGAGGAGGTGTTGTAGGGCGACGCCGGTTGGTATTGCTTGCCGCATGGAGCCTATTCGGGCCAGGGCATCTGCTGGCTCGTTGTCGGCTCGCGGTACGTGGAGGAATTCGCATCCATCGAAGTACCCACTGATTTGCTGCACTAGGAAGCGGTAGCTTGCCATGTTTGCGTCCTTGGCGTCCCAGTCGCCAGATGATTGCTGAACCACCAAATCCGAGTCGCCATAACACAGGATCCGGCGGATGCCGAGTTCCTTGGCAAGCCGGAGCCCGTGTATGAGCGCTTCATACTCGGCTACGTTGTTGGAGGCGGCGAAGTGGATCTGCAGCGTGTATCTGAGCTTGTCGCCCTTAGGAGAGGTAAGGACGACGCCGGCTCCCAAGCTAGTGCGCATCTTGGATCCGTCAAAGTGCATGCGCCAATGGGTGGAGTCAGGAGGTGGCGGTAAGTACTGGCTCTCAGCCCAGTCGACAAGGAAGTCGGCCAGTGCTTGTGACTTGATGGCGGTGCGGGGTTGGTAGAAGATCGTGTAAGGGGCCAGCTCGATGGCCCACTTAGCCACCCGGCCGGATGCATCCCGGCTGCCTATGATCTCGGCCAGCGGGGCAGTGCATACGACCTTGATGGGATGTTCTTGAAAGTACGGCTTCAGCTTCTTGGCGGTGAAGTACATGCCGTAGCACATCTTCTGGTAGTGCGGGTAGTTCTGCTTTGAGGCGGACAGCACCTCGCTCAAGTAATACACCGGCCTCTGGACCGGCTGGGCTCGGCCCTCTTCGGGGCGCTGGACAACAATGACGGTGCTGACCACCCGGCTAGTAGCGGCAATATAAAGGAGCATGGGCTCTTTCTCAGTCGGCGCCGCCAAGACAGGCAGCGTGGCTAGCATTTTCTTCAGCTCGTGGAAAGCTTGGTCCGCCTGGTCATTCCACTCGAAGTGAGTGCTTTTCTTCATGAGGCGGTAGAGAGGGAGGGCTTTCTCTCCAAGCCGGCTGATGAAGCGGTTCAAAGAGGCCAGGCACCCGGTGAACTTCTGGATCTCTCGAAGCTTGGTTGGGACCGCCATCCTCTCGATGGCCTTGATCTTCACTGGGTTGCACTCGATGCCTCGTTCGGAGACCAGAAAGCCTAGGAGCTGGCCGGCTGGCACTCCGAACACGCATTTCTCCGTGTTGAGCTTGATTCGGAACCGGCGCAGGTTCTCGAATGTCTCTTTCAGGTCTTCCAGCAGAGTGCCGCGCTTCTCCATCTTCACCACGATATCGTCCACATAGACGTGGGCGTTTTTGCCGAGTTGCGTGAGGAGGCACTTCTGCATGCAACGCTGAAAGGTGGCGCCGACATTCCTCAAGCCGAACGTCATGGTCAGGTAGCAGAAGGCTCCGAATGGCGTGATGAAGGCGGTCTTCAGCCGGTCATCCGGATTCAGTTTTATCTGGTGGTATCCTGAATAAGCATCCAAAAAACTCAACAGCTCGCATCCGGCTATGGATTCTATCACTTGGTCAATTCTGGGCAGGGCGAAGGGATCTTTGGGGCAGGCTTTGTTGAGGCTTGTGTAATCTATACACATGCGCCACTTGTTATTCTTTTTCAGCACGAGAACCGGGTTCGCGAGCCACTCTGGGAAGAAAACTTCCATGATGAAGCCGGCTGCAAGAAGCCGGGCTATCTCTTCCCCTACGATCCTTCTCTTCTCCTCAAACAGTCAGTGGAGAGGCTGCTTGACTGGTTTTGCGTCCTCCCGTACATGTAATTTGTGCTCGGCGAAATCCTTCGGAACACCCGGCATGTCCTTGGGGGACCATGCAAAGATATCCCAATTCTCACGGAGGAAATCTACGAGCTCGCCTTCCTATTTGCCGTTTAGGTTTGCCCCAATGACGGCAAACCTTTCGGGGTGCTCGGGGTCGAGCTGTATCTTCTTGGTCTCCTTGGCCGGCTGGAAAGATCCTTGGGCATCATATTCCTTGGAGTCGACGGGCTGGCTCAGCTGCTTGCTGGCCAGGGCCACGACCCGGTCCAGCGTCTTCTTTTCTTCGGCAATCACGAGAGATTCGGCCAGCTGGCTACTGGCCGTGTCGCAGTTGGCAGACTTCTTGTAGTCACCGGTGATGGTGATGACGCCCTTGGAGCTTGGTATCTTCATCTTGAGGTACGCGTAGTGGGGGACCGCCATGAACTTGGCCAAGGCGGGTCGGTAAAGCAAGGCGTGGTAAGGGCTCTCGAGGTCCACCAGCTCGAACCAGATTGCTTCCCGGCGGAAATGATCCTTGCCCCCAAAGAGTACATCGATCTTGATCTTGCTGATGGGGGCGCAGGACAAACCGGGTACGATGCCGTGAAACACCGTCCGAGTCGGCACAAGATGCTTCGTCTTGACACCCAACTTCTCCAGGGTGTCACGGTACAGGATGTTGATGCTGCTTCCACCGTCGATCAGCACGCGGGAGAAGCGGGCAGCGCGCGTGTCCGTCGCGAGGGTGGCCTCCAGGACCAAAGCGTAGGAGCCGGGGGATGGCATCACCTCTGGGTGGTCGGCCCGGCTCCAGCTGATTGATTTCTCCGACCACTGCATGTGGCCGGCTGGGTTGGCGGCGGCCACATTGACTTCTTGATGCTCTCGGCGCTTGCTGCGCCGGTCTTCAGGCTGGCTCATAAAGACAACATAAGACGCTTGCTCGTCGGGGAACTCGTCCTGCACGGCGTCGACCGCGGGCCGAGCGGCCTTGGGCGGCGGAGCCGGAGGTGGCGGGCCGGCAGGCGGAGTCGGCGTGAGCCCTTCGCCCTTGGAGATTCGGGCGAGCCAGTTACACTTTCGGGTTGTATGGTTGGACGGCTTCGCGCCGCTATGGAACTTGCACGGGGCGTCAAGAGTTTCTTCGTAGGAGAAGGCCGGCTGCCAAGCCGGCCGGCCACCCTTGGGCTTCTTGGGCGCGGGCCGCCCCTCAGGGGGCGCGTCTTCGACCGTGGCCACCTGCCGGCTAGCGGGAGGCGGCGCAGGGCCTTTGCGCTTCTGGTCGTTCTGGTGTTGGCGTCGGCCGGAATCTCCCGCCGGTGCTTGGGGCGCCGGATTAAGCACTTTCCCGGACGCGTCCACCCGGAGCTCGGTCGTCATCGAGGAGTCGGCGGTGGCGTATTTGTCGGCGATGTTCAGGAGCTCGTCGAGGGTAGTCGGCTCGTCGCAAAGGAGCTTGTGCTTGAGGAGGGTGCCCTCTCGGCACCCGGTAGTGAAGTATTCGATGGCTTGCACCTCGTGCACCCCTTCGCAAGAATTGCGGAGCTCGGCCCAATGCGTGAGGTAGTCGCGAGTGGACTTGCTTGGGCCCTGTACGCACAGGGAGAGCTACCTGGGCTTGGGAGCCCGCTTGTAGGTGCTGGTGAAGTTGCGAATGAAGGCTTCAGTGAAATCTACCCAGCTGTTGATGCTGAGAGGCTTGAGGCTGTTAAGCCAAGTCCGTGTCGTGCCTTGAAGCATGAGGGGCACGTACTTCACGGCAACGCGCCGGTTGCCATTGGCGATGCTGACGGCTGTGGAGTAGTCGGTCAGCCAGTCTTCCGGCTTCACCGAGCCGTTGTACTTGGGTGTGTCTCTTGGGAGCGAGAACCCTTTGGGGAAGGGCTCGTCACGGATGCGGGGGCCAAAGCAGGGCGGGCCGACATCGTCTTCTTCTTCTAGCGCCAGGGATCTGGCCAAGCGGTCGATCCGGTGGCGGGCGTCATTTTTGCCGACCCCTTCGCGGCGACCTAGCCGGCCGCTGAGAGTCGGGTGCGCCACTGGAGGCGGGGTAGGGTATCTCTCTCCACGAGCTTGAGGCGGAGGCGGGGTGCCCCGCCATTCCATGGCTCGGGGGCGGCCGTCAGCGTCTCGCTCGATGGAGATTCGGGTCTGGCCTCGGCTGGAAGCCGGCTCTTTCTCGCGTCGTGCGCGGGTGTTGCTCATAGTCGGCGATCGGGAAGTCGCGCCGTGATCGCGACGCGGGGGAGGGCTCCCCGCGCAGGTGTCGGCTTTGTGCCGCGGAGCGGCCGCGTCAATTAGTTGCTGTATGCGCCGCGTGATGTGGGGGAGGTCTTCGGCTTCCAAGCCGTCCAGCTCGTCTACGGCCGCCTGGGCGGCGCGTAGATTCTCGAGCGGAGTGGCATAGACCGGGCGATCGACTCCAAGCGTGTCGGCGATGATGGCGCCGCGTTGCCTGATAGCACCAGCCCGGCTTGGGCCAGCCGGAGCCGGCGTGTCGAAGGCGGCGCGGTCAGCTTCGCGCTGGTAGGCCTCGGTGAGGCGTCTTACGGAGGCCAGCCGCCGGCTCTCCGCAAGGAGGGCGAGGCGGTGCGCCTCCAGTACTTCGTCGTTGGCGTCAGCCGGAAGGGGGGCGGACAAGTCGTGGACCGCCGCGCGTGGGGCGTCATGGGCGCCCTCGTCAGTCGGGCCGTCATGGCCGATAACCATCACCTCAGTGGTGACAGTATCGCAATCGCCCGCCGGAGGGAGCGGGTCGTTGTAGATCGCGACGTTGGTGGGGAAGGTGTCGTAGGACGCCGTGTCGGAGTCGACAGGCATCGGGTCGGTGGAGCCAACCGACTCCAAATCTGCAGCAGGCTCGCTGGACACGTCGAGCTGGCCGAGGAGGTTGGCGAGGTCGTCGGTGCCCACATCGGAGGCAAGCTCGTCGGAGATGTGGGCCTTGTCGAAGAGTTCGGCGAGGCCGCTCGCCGCGCAGATGTCGGTGGCGCCTCGCAGCGCGTCGTGGCAAGCGCCATCGGGCGAGCCGGGCTGGTTACGCTCGCGAGGGAGGAAAAGGGTTCCCGTCCAGAACAGGTCTCCGGACGACGGTGCACTTGGCCCCATGGTGGGCGCCAAATGTCGGGTGGTAGGTGCGACATATGCCAATGGGTGGCTTATCATTGTGGGAGCCAATAGAACATCGCCGGTTCCTGGAAATGGGATAAGGCGAAGACATGCACGCCAGCGAATCTTACCCAGCTTCAGGGCTCTCCGGGGAGATAACACCCCTACTGCTGCTCTACGGGGTCTCCGCATGGTGACTAAATGAACAAGTAGCTACACAATGCTCCTTGAGCTGTTCGGGTGGGAGGAGGAAGAAGGGCACGACTTGCTTCTTCTCCTCGTGTGGTGTCTGAGTCTATCTAGAGAGTTCAACCCTTTGCATGGGTGCACTGGGGGTTTATATAGGCCTAACCCCCTGGGGTACAATGGTAATCCAGCTGGCCGCGGGGCCCAGCTGTCTGTGGCTGCGTTCGCCGGCTTCTGCGCCGGCTGCTGGGGCCCGCCGACTGGTGGGTCCCGCCGGCTGCCGGCTCCTTGGTCGACGGGCAGGCCCCACTGTCCAGGGCCTGGTTTGTGGCTGGTTACTGTTGCTCCGTACTGTTGAGCAGGCTTGGTCGGGGTAAGCGTGGCTACAGTACCGCCGCCCTGGCGGGCGACTACTATAGCCCCGCAGTATCTTGTCTCCTTAATGGGCGTCTCCTTCGAGGATGATGGCGAGCCGGCTATGGGGGCCGGCTCTTCATCAGGCCGACTTGGGAGGAGGTGCGGCCGCCTTCGGTATCTCTCTGCCCGAAGGGGACCACCGCCTCGCGGGCCAAGCTGGTGGCCCGTCGTGGACGGCATCGGGGCCGCCGTGGCAACAGTGCCGCGCCGGACGGGTCATGGCCACCCGTACGGCGCACTGTACCAGGCGTGCTCCGGGTTTTGGGGGTGGCAGGCTCCACTGTAGCCACGCCCCGCGTCATCATCGCGGGGTGGACGCGTACTTTGCGGGTACGGCCTTGACTGCTTTATGGGAGCCGGCCTCTTGGAGTCGGCTTCTTTGCAGCCGGCTTCTCGTAGTCGGCCCTCCCACAACTTTCTTCATGAGGGTAAAGGGCGGGCCGTCCCCGAAGCCAGCCTAGAAGATAGCCGGCAGGAGGGAGGCGGCCCTAGGTTTTGAATCTTCTCGAGAGCCGGACGGGCTCATAATTTTTTCTGATGGGCCAGGGGAAGCCGGCTAGGCTACCCATGGCTATTTACTCCGACAAAACCCTAGGCTCAAATGGGCCTAAGGCCCACCTAGTGGTGCGCCCCCTCTCTCCCCCCTTGGCCGCCCCTCTAGATGGATCTAGGGCTGGCCGCCACCCCTAGGGGTGGAAACCTAGGTGGGGGCGCAGCCCCTCCCCTCCCCCTATATATACTTGAGGTTTTGGGCTGCCATAGACATGATTGAATCTCCTTCGTGGTGCAGCCGTACCCCTCTCCCTCCTCGTCTCTTGCGGTGCTTGGCGAAGCCCTGCTGGAGTACCACGCTCCTGTACCACCACCACGACGTCATGCTACTGCTCGATGGAGTCTTCCCCAACCTCTCCTTCTCCCCTTGCTAGATCAAGGCGTAGGAGACGTCACCGGGCTGTACGTGTGTTGAACACGGAGGTGCCGTCCGTTCGGCACTAGGATCATCAGTGATTTGAATCACGACGAGTACGACTACATGAACCCCGTTCACTTGAACGCTTCCTCTTAGCAATCTACAAGGGTATGTAGATGCACTCTCCTTTCGTCGTTGCTGGTTTCTCCATAGATAGATCTTGGTGACACGTAGGAAAATTTTGAATTTCTGCTACGTTCCCCAAAAGTGGTATCAGAGCCAGGTCTATTGCGTAGATTCCATGCACGAATAGAACACAAAGTAGTTGTGGGCGTTGATTTTCTTCAATATGCTTACCGTTACTAGTCCAATCTTGATTCGTCGGCATTGTGGGATGAAGCGGCCCGGACTGACCTTACACGTACACTTATGTGAGACAGGTTCCACCGACTGACATGCACATGTTGCATAAGGTGGCTAGCCGGTGCCAGTCTCTCCCACTTTAGTCGGATCGGATTTGATGAAAAGGGTCCTTATGAAGGGTAAATAGCAATTGGCATATCACGTTGTGGTTTTTGCGTAGGTAAGAAACGTTCTTGCTAGAAACCCATAGCAGCCACACAAAACATGCAAACAACAATTAGAGGACGTCTAACTTGTTTTTGCAGGGTATGCTATGTGATGTGATATGGACAAGAAGAACGTGATGAATGATATGTGATGTATGAGATTGATCATGTTCTTGTTATAGGAATCACGACTTGCATGTCGATGAGTATGACAACGGGCAGGAGCCATAGGAGTTGTCTTAATTTATTTATGGCCTGCGTGTCAACATAAACGTCATGTAATTACTTTACTTTATTGCTAACCCTTAGCTGTAGTAATAGAAGTAATAGTTGGCGAGACAACTTCATGAAGACACGATGATGGAGATCATGATGATGGAGATCATGGTGTCATGCCGGTGACGATGATGATCATGGAGCCCCGAAGATCGAGATCAAAAGGAGCAAGTGATGATGGCCATATCATGTCACTATTTGATTGCATGTGATGTTTATCATGTTTATACATCTTATTTGCTTAGAACGACGGTAGTAAATAAGATGATCCCTCATTAAAATTTCAAGAAAGTGTTCCCCCCTAACTATGCACCGTTGCGAAAGTTCGTCGTTTCGAAGCACCACGTGATAATCGGGTGTGATAGATTCTTACGTTCACATACAACGGGTGTAAGCCAGATTTACACACACGAAACACTTAGGTTGATTTGACGAGCCTAGCATGTACAGACATGGCCTCGAAACACAAGAGACCGAAAGGTCGAGCATGAGTCGTATGGTAGATACGATCAACAAGTCCATCTCACGTGATGACTAGTCCATCTCACGTGATGATCGGACACGGCCTAGTTGACTCGGATCATGTAATCACTTAGATGACTAGAGGGATGCCTATCTGAGTGGGACTTCATTAAATAATTTGATTAGATGAACTTAATTATCATGAACATAGTCTAAATTGTCTTTGCAAATATGTTGTAGATGAATAGCTCATGTTGTAGCTCCCTATTTCAATACGTTCCTAGAGAAAGACCAAGTTGAAAGATATTGTAAGCAATGATGCGGACTAGGTCCGTTGTCCGAGGAGTGTCCTCACTGCTACACATAAGGCTTACGTCCTTGATGCACCGCTCGATGTGGAAACCCCTACAACGTCGTCTGTGGATGTTGTGAACACCTGACAGACACATCCTGATGACTACTTAATAGTTTAGTGCACCATACTTTACGGCTTAGAATCGGGATTCCAATGATGTTTTGAACGGCATAGAACACATGAGATGTTCCAAGAGCTGAAATTGGGATTTCAGGCTCATGCCCGTGTTGAGAGGTGTGAGACCCCTGACAAGTTCTTTTGCCAACAAGATGGAGGAGAATAGCTCAGCTAGTGAGCATGTGCTCAGAATGTCTGGGTGCTACAATCACTTAAATCATGTGGGAGTTAAAACTTCCAGATAAGATAGTGATTGATATAGTTCTCTAGACACTATCACTAAGCTACTAGATCTTCATGATGAACTATGACATGCAAGGGATGGAGTTGATCCCGGAGCTGTTCGCTGTGCTTAAGACCGCAAAAGGTAGAAATCAAGAAGGAGCATCAAGTGTTGATGGTTTAACAAGACCACTGGTTTCAAGAAGGGCAAGGGCTAAAAGGGAAACTTCATGGATGGCAAACCAGTTGCCACTCGAGTGAAGGAACCCAAGGTTGAACTCAAACCCGAGACTAAGTGCTTCTATTGTAAGGGGAACGGTCACTGGTAGCGGAATTACCCCAAATGCATGGTAGATAAGAAGGCTGGCAACTTCAACAAAATTTATACGTGTTATTAATGTGTACCTCACTAGTACTCCTGGTAGCACCTGGGTATTGGATACCGGTTCAGTTACTATTATTGGTGACTTGAAGCAAAAGCTACGGACTAAACGGAGACTGGCTAAGGGCGAGGTGACGATGTGTGTTGGAAGTGTTTCCAAAGTTGATGAGATCACCATCGCACGCTCCATCTACCTTCGGGATTAGTATTGAACCTAGATAAATGTTATCAGGTGTCTACGTTGAGCATGAATATGATTAGATCATGTTCATTGCAATACGGTCATTCATTTAAGTTAGAGAATAATGGTTATTCTGTTTACATGAATGATACCTTTCATGGTCATGCACCCTTTGTGAATGGTTCATTGAATCTCGGTCGTGGTAATACACATGTTCGCGCTAAAAGATGTAGAGTTAACAATGATAGTACCACTTTCTCGTGGCACTGCCGCTTAGGTCGTATTGGCATAAGATGCATGAAGAAACTCCATGTCAATGGATGTTTGGAGTCACTTGATTTTGAATTACTTGACACATGCGAGCCATGCCTCATGGGCAGGATGACTAAGACCCATTTTTAGGTACAATGAAACGGGCAAGTGACTTGTTGGAAATCATGCATACCGATGCATGTGATCCAATGAGAATTGAAGTGTGCGGTGGATATCGCTATTTTCTCATCTTCACTGACGATTTGGGTAGATGTAGGTATATCTACTTAATGAAGCACATGTATGAAACGTTTGAAAAGTTCAAGCGATTTCGGAGTGAAGTTAAGAATCATCATAACAATAAGATAAAATTCCTACGATCTGATCGATGAGAATTTCTGAGTTATGAGTTTGGCAATCACTTAAGATATTGTGGAATTGTTTCACAATTGAAGCCACCTGGAACACCACAGTTGTAATGGTGTGTCCAGACATCGTAATCGAACCTTATGAGATATGGTGCGATCTATGATGTCTCTTACTGATCTACCATTTTTCATTTTGAGGTTATGCGTTAGAGGCAGCTGCATTCACTTTAGATAGGACACCATCTAAGTCCGTTGAGACGATGTCATATGAACATTGGTTTGGCAAGAAACCAAAGTTGTTGTTTCTTAATGTTTGGGGATGCGATGCTTAGGGCTTCACCCAGAGAAGCTCGAACCCAAAGCGGGCAAACACATCTTCATAGGATACCCAAGGGTGACAGTTGGGTATACCTTCTATCTCAGATCCGAGGGCAGATTGCTTGTCGCTAAGAACGGGTCCTTTCTCGAGAAGGAGTTTCTCTCGAAAGAATTGAGTGGGAGGAAGATAGAACTTGATGAGGTTGTCGAACCTTTACTTCAACTAGAGAGTAATGCAACACAGAAAGATGTTTTCTGTGGTGCCTACGTCTGTTGAATAGGAAGTTAATGATAGTGATCATGAAGCTTCGGATCAAGTTGCTATCGAACCTCGTAGGTCGACAAGGATATGTACTACTCCTGAGTGGTACGGTAATCCTGTCTTAGATATCATGTTGTTAGACAACAATGAACCTACAAGCTATGGAGAAGCGATGGTGGGCCCGTATTCCGACAAATGGTGAGAAGCCATGAAATCCGAGATAGGAATCATGTATCGGAACAAAGTATGGACTTTGGTAGACTTGCCCGATGATCAGCAAGCCATTGAGATAAATGGATCTTTAAGAAGAAGACGGACGTGGGCGGTAATGTTACCGTCTATGAAGCTCGACTTATGGGAAAGAGGCTTTTCACAAGTTCAAGGAGTTGACTACAATGAGAATTTCTCACCCGTAGCGATGCTTAAGTCCGTCGGAATCATGTTAGCATTAGCTATATTTTTCGATTATGAAATCTTACAGATGGATGTCAAAACAAGTTTTCTTACTAGTTTTCATAAGAAAAGTTGTATGTGATACAATCAAAGTTTTGTCGATCCTAAGGATGCTAAAAAGGTATGCTGGCTCTAGCAATCCTTCTATGGACTAGAGCAAGCATCTCGGAGTCGGAATTTATGCTTTGATGGAATGATCAAAGCTTTTAGGTTTATACAATGTTTGATAGAAACTTGTATTTACAAGAAAGTGAGTGGGAGCAGTACAACATTTCTGATAAGTATATGTGGATGACATATTGTTGATCTGAAATAATGTAGAATTTCTGGAAAGCATAAACGGTTGTTTGAAGAGCATTTTTCAAAGGAAGACCTGGATAAAGCTGCTTACATATTGGGCATCAAGATCTATAGAGATAGATCAAGACGCCTGATGATACTTTCAAAGAACACACACCTTGACATGTTTTTGAAGGAGTTCAAAATAGACCAGTCAAAGAAGGGGTTCTTACCTGAGTTGTGAGGTGTGAAGTTGAGTAAGACTCAAAAGTTGACCACGGTAGAAGAAAGAGGAAGGACGAAGGTCGTCCCCTATGCTTTTGTCATAGGCTCTATACGGTATGCCATGCTGAGTACCGCACCTGATGTGTGCCTTGCCACATGTCTGGCGAGAGGGTACAAAGGTGATCTAGGAGTAGATCACCAGATAGCGGTCAAAATTATCCTTAGAGGAATAAGGAAATGTTTCTCGGTTATGGCGATGATAAAGAGTTCGACGTAAAGAGTTACGTCGATGCAAGCTTAACACCTATCCGGATAGCTCTGAGTAGATATACCGGATACGTATAATGGAGCAACAATTTGGAATACCACCAAGTGGAACATGGTAGCAGCATCTACGATATAAAGTTTTGCGAAATACATAGGGATCTGAATATGGCAAGACCCATTGACTACAACCTCTCTCACAAGCATAACATGATCAAACCCAGAACTCATTGAGTATTAATCACATAGTGATGTGAACTAAATTAGTGACTCTAGTAAACTCTTTGGATGTTGGTTTAATCACATGGCGATGTGAACTAGATTATTGACTCTACTGCAAGTGGGAGACTGTTGGAAATATGCCCTAGAGGCAATAATAAATTGGTTATTATTATATTTCCTTGTTCATGATAATTGTTTATTATCCATGCTAGAATTGTATTGATAGGAAACTCAGCTACATGTGTGGATACATAGACAACAACATGTCCCTAGTAAACCTCTAGTTGACTAGCTCGTTGATCAATAGATGGTTACGGTTTCCTGACCATGGGCATTGGATGGAGTTGATAACGGGATCACATCATTAGGAGAATGATGTGATGGACAAGACCCAATCCTAAGCCTAGCACAAAGATCGTGTAGTTCGTATGCTAAAGCTTTTCTATTGTCAAGTATCATTTCCTTAGACCATGAGATTGTGCAACTCCCGGATACCGTAGGAGTGCTTTGGGTGTGCCAAACGTCACAACGTAACTGTGTAGTTTTAAAGGTACACTACAGGTATCTCCGAAAGTGTCTGTTGGGTTGGCACGAATCGAGACTGGAATTTGTCACTCCGTGTAAACAGGGAGGTATCTCTAGGCCCACTCGGTAGGACATCATCATAATGTGCACAATGTGATCAAGGAGTTGATCACGGGATGATGTGTTACGGAACGAGTAAAGAGACTTGCCGGTAACGAGATTGAACAAGGTATCGGGATACCGACGATCGAATCTCGGGCAAGTATCATACCACTAGACAAAGGGAATTGCATACGGGATTGATTGAATCCTCGACATCGTGGTTCATCCAATGAGATCATTGTGGAACATGTGGGAACCAACATGGGTATCCAGATCCCGCTCTTGGTTATTGACCGGAGAGTTGTCTCGGCCATGTCTCCATGACTCCCGAACCCGTAGGGTCTACACACTTAAGATTCGATGATGCTAGCAAGTGTTATAGCTAATAGATATACGTGGTTACCGAATGTTGTTCGGAGTCCCGGATGAGATCCTGGACGTCACGAGGAGTTCCGAAATGGTCCGGAGGTAAAGATTTATATATGGGAAGTCCTATTTTGGTCGCCGGAAAAGTTTCAGGTTTATCGGTAATGTACCGGGAGTCCCGGTGATCCACGAATTGGGGCCACCAGCCCCGGAGGGCTGCATGGGCCAAGTGTGGGAGGGGACCAGCCCCAGGTGGGCTGGTGCGCTCCCCCCCCACCAAGCCCCAAGGCGCAAGGGAGAGTGGAAGGGGGCAAACCCTAGGCTCAGATGGGCCTAAGGCCCACCTAGTGGTGTGCCCCCCTCTCTCCCTCCTTGGCCGCCCCCCTAGATGGATCTAGGGTTGGCCGCCACCCCTAGGGCTGGAAACCTAGGTGGGGGCGCAGCCCCTCCCCTCCCCCTATATATACCTGAGGTTTTGGGCTGCCGTAGACATGATTGAATCTCCTTCTTGGTGCAGCCCTACCCCTCTCCCTCCTCGTCTCTTGCGGTGCTTGGCGAAGCCCTGTTGGAGTGCCACGCTCCTCTACCACCACCACGCCGTCGTGCTGCTGCTGGATGGAGTCTTCCCCAAACTCTCCTTCTCCCCTTGCTGCATCAAGGCGTAGGAGACGTCACCGGGCTGTACGTGTGTTGAACACGGAAGTGCCGTCCGTTCGGCAGTAGGATCATCGGTGATTTGAATCACGACGAGTACGACTCCATCAACCCCGTTCAGTTGAACGCTTCCGCTTAGAGATCTACAAGGGTATGTAGATGCACTCTCCTTCCCTCGTTGCTGGTTTCTCCATAGATAGATCTTGGTGACACGTAGGAAAATTTTGAATTTCTGCTATGTTCCCCAACAGTTTACCCGCCTCCAACTCAAAAATCCTAAAGGCCCCAACAAGCTGGTATCCTGCTCATAGACGTAACAACCACTGTCCGGATACTCATGTATTTCACGGTGCTTGTATACAATGGGGTTTTTGCAATATAACTTTTCCGGCTCATTTGTCCGAATGATCATCAGTCTTTTGCCGTCATCTAATCGAGTGAGGAACCAGTTGCGCTTCCCTGTTTTTGGCAAACGTGGTGTGATTACAAAGGGCAACAACTGTAGGGACACTGCATCATATCAAAAAGGACATGCATTATTAATGTAAGATCAGCATTGTTCAGAGTATGAGTAGGATAATGCAAGAAACAACATTGATATGTCCCTATTGGAATGTCACACCCCTAGTTCTGGTATGATCTAGACTAGCTAGTCATGAGTGCATCATGTTTTAATTTCAGTTAAACTTGAAATAGGGGATAATAAACCCTAGCAGCAAATAAAATTCAACCAGGTTCAAACTTAAATCTTTTCAAAGACCCCAAAATGCCCTTTGAAAATGTTCGTGATTTATGATAAAGGTGAAAACCCCTGCCAAAAATGATGAACATATTTCTTGGCCATTTATGGATTTTTGATTTAATTCTTATTGTATTTGAGTTGGAGCAAATATATGTTTTAAATATATTTAATGCTTCAATAATTCTTTTATTTTGTGAGGGGCTTTAGAATATTTATTCCAGTCCCTGCAAAAATTATCAGAAGAAACAAAAATGATTTAGTGCTTGAACTAAATCAAAACAAATTCAAACAAATAGAAAATAGTAACTAAAAACAAAAATAGAAAGCTCACCTGGGCTTACCTCACGTGGCCTGCTCTTGTAGTAGAGGCCCAGCCCACCTGGTCAGCCCACCGAGGGCAGGGGCGTCTTCTTCCTCCTGCCAGAAGGTAGAGGAGAAGACAGCCACGCCGGCAGCTGCCTGCCTGGCAGCCCCCTCGTCGCCCTGGACTCCCTCCGCGTCGCCACGTGACCCCAGAGCCATCTGGCTCTCCCTCTCTCTCCCCCGAACGCTCTCCCCTCCCCTGTTTCTCTCGCACACGGCCACCGAACTGAGCCGTCGCCACCATCACCATTCGTCATGGCCACCGACCTCCCCACGCCCAGCCATCCCGACCACGAGCTCCGCCTCACTGCCGCGCACCTCTACGCCGAACCACACGACCCCGGACGCCCTGAAGCCTCTTCATCGAGCTCATCTTCTCTGCACGGCCGCCGGAGATCGCCACCACCGTGCCTCCTGCTCCGAGCCTCCCCCGAGCCCATGTCGACGCCTCTGCAACCACTGTGAGCTCCTGCATCGAAACCCCCTCTCCCCGAGCTCGATTATGCCCTCTAGTCGTGCCAGCCGCCGTACCTGAGCACCGCCATCCTCCATGGTCGTTGCTCTGGCAGCCATCGTGCATCTCCGCTCAAGCTTGTGCCTCCGGCGTGCTCCTCGAGCAACGACGAGTCCAACGCAGCCCCTAACTAGCTCTCCCGTGCGCTGGAACCACGCGCTCGCACTTGTCGAACTCCGGCCACCGCGCAAGTCCCTGCCGCCATCGATTTAGACCACTAGAGCTGCTACTTCCTGCACCCCTAGACGCGGAGCACTCTAGGCTTTGCGTAGAGCCTAGTCGCGCGCCAAACCGTCGCCGGACGGCGATTTCCGAAGCTCGCCGCCGTGTTCTGTGGTCACCGGCGACTTATCGTCGGCGTATCTGACGTGGCTATGTCATTAGCTGCTAATGACACCCCTAATCAACTCCCTGAGCCACTGCCAGCTGGGCCCCACACCCTTAATTGACCACTATTAATTCACGTTTAGTTTAATTTAATTACAGTGGGCCCATGTGTCAGCTTTGACTATGCTGATGTGGCGTTGACCCGACCCCACCTGTCTATGACCTAGGCAGCATTGGGTCACTGACCAGTGGGCCCCATAGGTCAGGTTTGACCTGGGCCGCTCCGTTGACCACTGACATCAGCATGATGCAGTGCTGATGCAATAAGCTATTTCCTGGATTTAAAATAATTAGGAAATTCCAGAATATATTCAAAACTTCAAAAATTCATATAAATTCAACCGTAGCTCAGATTGAAATAATTTATATATGAAAAATTATCAAAAAAATTCAATCTATCCATTTGTACCACTTTCATGCATGACAAACCAACCTATACATGCTGTATATGTGAAAACACACTTAGGGCATATTTAAGGGCTTATTTTGGAGATGTATTTGAACCCTTCGTTCAAATGGACTTCAACCAAATAAATGCTAGATGCATTAACTCAAACAACATCACATACTCATGCCATGTTCATGCATCATATTGTTGCATATGCTTGTGCTTGATTTCCGTCACCGTTCCTTCTCGATAGGTCCTGCTCCGGAGAGTGTTCGAGAGTATCTATCTGATGAGCAGTGCCCCTCTGTTGATCTACCAGGCAAGCAACCCCCTTGTTCATTCCGATACAATCCCACTCTCTCGCCCCTGCTCTCATTTATTGCATTAGGACAACAACGATTCAACTGCTACTTTATGCTGCGGTAGTTGAACCCATTCCTCTGCATGACCTGTCATTGCCACAGTAAATAGTTAAAACCCACTAGCATGTGTAGGAGTTGTTTGAGCCATGTTGTGTTCCTACCATGCCATGCTTGCTATTGCTTAGAGTTGTGTCAGGTCTGATTCATCGGGAATGAATTGGAGTGTTATGACATGTTCTGGTGCCGAGAGTTAAGCGCGTGAACACGATTTGGTAAAGGCGGTGAGAGGCCATGTAGGAGTACATGGTGGGTTGTCTCATTGGGACCGTCCTTAAGAACTGAGTTCTGTGTAAGTTGTTCAATGACTAGCTACTACCACACATTGGGCTCCGGGCCCTCCAAGCTCTCTCGACTTATTAACCGCCTTGAACTCTGTCCAGGAGTTGCAAATAGTTTCTGGTGTTTGTAGGTAGTGCTATTTTTCTACCGAGTGACACCCGGCAGGGTGGACTTGGAACAGACTAGGCACACGTGGCCCGGTGTACCGAGTGGCACCCGGATGGTGGGCTCGGGAACCCTGTACACATCGTTTGGGGCCGTGAGCGAAACCTCGGCCGAATCTCCTTGCGGATGGAACCCAAATAGGCGATAAACCTGGACTAGAGTCTTGCGTGGTTAGTCAGGTCGTGGACGACACCCTCGCCAGGCTTCCGCTTGAAGGTTGCCGAGATACATGACGTGTACATGGTGATAAGTGGTGAGAGCGTGTGTGATGAAGTACACCCCTGCAGGGTTATCATGATCTATTCGAAAAGCCGTGTCCTCGGTTACGGACTTCTTGGATGCTTACGTGGTACATAGAAAACTTAAAGTGGATACTCTAAAATGCTCAAGATAAGTGTGAGTGCTATGGATGGCCTCCTCGTAGAGAGACGGGGATGAATCCATAGTAGTGTATCAATGTGGTGATTAGTGGACTCGTGTGCGCTGCCGCATCTCAAAGAAGTTTCTCGTTGTCGTAGAACAGGATAGCCACTGAGTCAAAGCTGGCTTGCTGCAACTAAACCCCACATTACCTTCTTGATACAAATGCATATATGATAGGATCTGATGTAAGTCTTGCTGAGTACCTTTGTACTCCTGTTTGCTTTATTTATGTTTTGCAGATGAGACATCTGTCTTACTAGTAGTTCCGCTTGGACTTCGACGAGTAGCTTGTTACCTCAGCTATGATCTTGTACCTTGGAGGGACTTGTAGATAGTTAGGCTTCTCGGCCTTTTTCTTTTGTAGTTGTCTGTACTCAGACATGTAATGCTTCCACTTGTTGCCGGTATGCTCTGAATGATGGGTCATGTGACCCTTGCTTGTATTTAATGCTATGTGGCTCTTTGGGCCATTATCTATATGAGTTTGCGTTATGTTGTGATGCCATGTTGTACAACACATACTTGCATGTTATGCGTACGTGTAACGTGTATTGCTATGTGTGGGATCCGACAATCTAGTTGTTTATCCTTGGCATCCTATCATATGGGGAAATGTAGTCTAGTGCTTTTTGAGCGATAGTAGTCCGATATAGCCCGGTCCACCGGAGACCTGCTAGCCCAGCACTACTGCTTGGAACACTTTACTGGGCGGCATGTGTTTCACTTCATTCCCGTGTCTGTCCCTTCGGGGAAATGTCACGCGGTGACATCTGGAGTCCTGTTAGCCTAGTGCTATAGCCCGGATTCACACGTTGATGACCGACATGCTCGATGTGATTTATGTATGCCTGTCCTCATGAGTTAGTGCCGCTTTGGGTTCACGACTAGCCATGTCGGCCCGGGTTCTCTGTCATATGGATGCTAGCGACAATATCATATACGTGAGCCAAAAGGCGCAAACGGTCCCGGGCCATGGTAAGGCGACACCCGTGGAGATACCGTGCGTGAGGCCGCAAAGTGATATGAGGTGTTACATGCTAGATCGGTGTGACTTAGAACCGGGGTCCCGACAGCTTTGGTATCAGAGCCTGACTGCCTGTAGGATTTCCAAGCCAACCTGGTCGAAGTTCAGTCTAGAAATTCTTTAGCTATATAGGGGAATTGATTGTGGAAGGGGACGTAAGGCTCTTTTTACTCCTTATACCTCATGCCTTCTGATCTGAGTCATCCTATCTTTCCTACGGGGTTAAGGAACTAGGCTTTCTCTTCCGTCTATCAGGATCACGTGTTACTACTCCGTAGTCTCTAAGGTTTGGTTTATCTGAGTCATATCCCAGTTTGAGTACCTCCGGTGTAGCCTGTTTAGTAATATGTCAGAACCTTGAGTAATGATGTTAAGTAAGGTGCTACCCCGTCTTTTGCAGAGTGTCTCATTTTGAGCATTTTACTACCGTTATGCCACCGGATTTGTCCTAGAAGTTCAAGAGATAGTATTTCTCTCGTTCTATAATCTACATCCTTATGGTGATGCTGAATCCATCCTTGTTTCCTTGGTTGGTTCTTCAGGATGTCATCAGTTAACCGAAGTTCTGTTGCTCGTATCAGGATCCACAGAGATGGTAGGGATGCGGATCCTCCCGACCAGTCTTCGTTGGCAGAGTTCATGTTAGAGGTTGAGAGGAACAAGCGTGAGTCTAACCGCTTGCTAGCATGTATTGAGGAGAACACCTCCCATCAGCACAAAGAGTTTGTGTCCATCCATGACTTCACTGGTCTGAAACCACCTACCTTCCATCATTCCATTGAACCAGTCGATGCAGATGACTGGCTCCGTAGTATCACACACAAACTGCTTTCCGCGAACATGGCTGAAGGAGACAAGGTCACCTATGCTGCATATCATCTGGAAGGTCCTGCTAGTCTTTGGTGGCAGAACTATGAGGCTATGCTTCCAGCTGGCCAGATACCTACCTGGAAGGATTTCACTGAGGCTTTTCGCGAGCATCACATTCCTCAAGCCCTCATTGACCGCAAGAGAGAAGAGTTCTGTAGTTTCACACAGGGTAAGATGGCTGTTGATGCTTACAGTAGAGAATTTGAGAACCTTGCCTGCTATTCTACAGAAGAAGTGTCCACAGACGCCAAGAAGCAGGCTAGATTCCCGAAGGGTCTCGACCCCAAGTTGCATCCTGATCTCCACTTGCACCATTGCAATACATTCCAGGCTCTTGTGAACAAGGCCATTAATGCAGAGACATCTCAGAACACTTACGAGGAGTCTCGTAAGCACACCCGTGGTTTGGTTTCTTCTTCCAATTCTACCTCGCAGAAGCGTCAGATTTGGGTTCCGAACTCCACTCTTCCACCCAGTTATACACCAAGGCCATCTTGTGTGGCGCCTCACCCAGTTCAGCAGTATGCTCCACCCAGGCCTATTGGTAGACCGCTTGTCAAAGCGGGTCCACATCCTACTTCAGGGACTTGTTTCACATGCGGAGAGCCAGGACACTATGCACGTGACTGCTCTCAAACCAACTATGCTCCACCCCAGCCTGAGAAGTCTATTGGCCGTGGTAAGCCATCACGCAAGATTATTAGTGTCATGTCAGCTCCCACTGAACGTGGATGTGTGCATCACGTCTAAGCTAAACACACTCATGATGATCCGGATGTCGTTCTTGGTACCCTCCTTGTCCATTGCCATCCAGCTTCGGTTATGTTCGATACCGGAGCATCTCACTCCTTCATCTCTGAAGGCTATGCTCGTTTGCACGACATGTCATTTTGTGATATGCCAATTACACTTGAAATCCAAACTCCAGGGTCTAGATGGCAAACTACCAGTATAAGCCATGGTAATGAAATCCTTGTTGACAGACTTGTATTCCTTGCATCACTTATAGCCCTCAAGTCTACAGATATTAACATCATCTTGGGTATGGACTGGATGAAAGCTCATCATGCCAAGATTGATTGTTACACAAGGTCTGTTCAGCTTACACACCCATCTGGCAAGATAGTCACCGTCTCCACAAGAGTTGCAAAGCGTCAGCTCTATTCTCTTAATGCCAACCCTCTTCCTGACCTTGAAGATATCCCGGTAGTCCGTGAGTTTCCGGATGTCTTTCCAGAGGAACTGCCAGGTATTCCACCTGATAGAGATGTAGAGTTTGTCATAGATCTTATCCCAGGAACCTCTCCAATCTCTAGGAGACCTTACAAGATGGCACCCTTAGAACTGGGTGAGCTTAAGAAACAACTCGATGAATCCTTGCAAAAGGGTTTCATCCGTCCTAGTTCTTCTCCCTGGGCTTGCCCCGTTCTCTTCGTCAAGAAGAAGGATGGTACGGACCGGATGGTTGTAGATTATCGTCCCGTTAATTTGGTCACGATAAAGAACAAGTATCCGCTCCCCTAGATCAACGACCTGTACGATCAGCTCCCTGGATCCTCAGTCTTTTCCAAGATGGATTTGAGGTTAGGCTACCACCAAATCAAGATCAGAAATGGGGACATTCCTAAGACGGCTTTTGTCACTCGTTATGGTCAGTACAAGTACACCGTCATGTCCTTTGGTCTAACCAACGCTCCAGCTACTTTGTCCTGCTTGATGAACTCGATCTTCATGGAGTACTTAGATAAGTTCGTCGTGGTTTACCTCGATGATATTCTTATTTACTCGAAGAACGAGGAAGATCATGCCGAACATCTTAGACTTGTGCTAGAAAAACTCAGAGAGCACCGCCTTTATGCCAAGTTGTCCAAGTGCGAGTTTTGGTTGCCAGAAGTGACCTATCTCGGCCACGTAATCTCTGGTAAGGGCATTGCTGTCAATCCCAAAAGAGTTCAGGCCGTTCTTGATTGGACTCCGCCTGAAATAGTTAAGCAAGTTAGCAGTTTCCTTGGTCTAGCCAGTTATTGTCGCTGATTCATTGAGAACTTCTCCAAAGTGGCCAAACCTCTCACGGAACTTCTCAAGAAAGATAAAAAGTTTGAGTGGTCCCCACAGTGTGAGCACAGTTTTTAGGAACTGAAAAGACGTCTGACTTCTGCTCCCATACTTGTGCCACCGGACTTCACTAAGGACTTTGTTATCTATTGTGATGCCCCACGACGTGGACTAGGTTGCATTCTTATGCAAGATCGCCATGTGATTGCCCATGCATCTCGATAGTTGCATCCACATGAGGACAATTATCCTACACATGATTTAGAGCTTGCAGCCGTAGTCTATGCACTTAAGACCTGGCGACATTACCTTCTTGGTAAACATTGCGAGATTTACACCGATCACCAGAGTCTCAAGTATATCTTCACCCAACCAGATTTGAACCTTAGGCAAAGACGTTGGTTGGAGTCGATCTCAGATTATGACTTAGGGATTACCTACACCCCAGGCAAGGGGAATGTCATGGCTGATGCGCTAAGTCGTAAGTCCTATTGCAACAATCTCATGTTGCAGTAGGGCCAACCACTTCTTCATGAGGAATTACGCAAACTTAACCTTCACCTTGCTCCTCACGGATTCATTTCTACCTTGGTGGCGAAACCTACTCTTGTGGACCAAATCATCTCTGCTCATAAGCATGATACGGGAATTTCCCGGATCAAGAGAAACATTAACAAGGGAGTTGGTGGTAGTTTCTTTATAGATGATCGTGGTGTTGTTTTCTTTGAGAGTCGGTTGGTGGTTCCCAAGAATCAACATCTTCGACAATTAATCCTTAAGGAGGCGCATGAATCTCCTCTCACGATTCATCCCGGTAGTACTAAGATGTATCAGGACCTACGCCAGAGGTTCTGGTGGACTAGGATGAAGAGAGAAATTGCTCAGTTTATTGCTAACTGTGACGTTTGTCGTCGCGTGAAGGCAGAGCATCAAAGGCCTGCTGGCACCCTTCAACCTTTAGCTATTCCTGAATGGAAATGGGATAAAGTTGGTATGGACTTCATCACCGGCTTTCCCAGGACCAGGAAAGGGAATAACGCTATCTTCGTAGTCACTGATCATCTTTCCAAAGTGGCTCACTTCCTACCTGTTCGAGAGAGTATCACTGCTAGTCAGCTCGCTGACTTATATATTTCTCGAATAGTGCCACTTCATGGTGTTCCACTAGAGATCAATTCAGACCGTGGTAGTCTTTTCACTTCTCATTTTTGGGAGAGTTTCCAAACTGCCATGGGCAACCATCTTTCCTTCAGTACCGCTTTCCACCCTCAATCAAGTGGTCAGGTGGAAAGGGTCAACCAGATTCTTGAAGACATGCTTAGAGCTTATGTTATCTCATTCGGTATGGATTGGGAGAAGTGTCTTCCCTTCGCCGAGTTTGCTTATAACAACAGCTACCAATCCATCCTCAAGAAAGCTCCTTTTGAGGTTCTTTATGGACGAAGATGTCGAACACCTTTGAACTGGTCAGAAACTGGTGAAAGACAATTCTTTGGACCGGATATGATCCAGGAGGCAGAAGAACAAGTTCGCATCATTCATGAGAATTTGAAATCAGCCCAATCTCGTCAAAAGATCCAGTATGACCGTAGTCATAAGGAAGTGGCTTATGAAATTGGCGACAAAGCTTACCTTCGGGTTACCCCTTGGAAGGGTACCCATCGATTTGGTATCAAGGGAAAGTTGGCTCCTCGTTACATTGGTCCCTTTCTCATTCTCGCTAAACGAGGAGAGGTTTCCTACCAATTGGAACTACCACCACATCTTTCTCGAGTTCATGATGTCTTCCACGTCTCTCAACTCAGGTGTTGCTTCTCTGATCCCATCCGCGGAGTGGACCACGAAACGCTTGATCTCCAAGATAACCTCACATATCGAGAGTACCCCGTCCGCATTCTTGATCGAGCAGAGCGTGTCACCCGACGTCAAAACATCAAGTTTCTCAAGGTTCAGTGGTCTCATCATTCCGAGAGAGAAGCTACCTGGGAGCATGAAGATCGTCTTTGACTTGAGTACCCCACTTTCCTTCCGTCGACTCCTGAATCTCGGGACGAGATTTGTTCGAGTGGGGGCGAGTTGTCACACCCCTAGTTCTCGTATGATCTAGACTAGCTAGTCATGAGTGCATCATGTTTTAGTTTCAGTTAAACTTGAAATAGGGGATAATAAACCCAAGCAGCAAATGAAATTCAACCAGGTTCAAACTTAAATCTTTTCAAAAACCCCAAAATGCCCTTTGAAAATGTTCATGATTTATGATAAAGGTGAAAACCCCTGCCATAAATGATGAGCATATTTCTTGGCCATTTATGGATTTTTGATTTAATTCTTATTGTATTTGAGTTGGAGCAAATATATGTTTTAGATATATTTAAAGCTTCAATAATTCTGTTATTTTGTGAGGGGCTTTAGAATATTTATTCTAGTCCCTGCAAAAATTATCAGAAGAAACAAAAATGATTTAGTGCTTGAACTAAATCAAAACAAATTGAAACAAACAGAAAACAGTAACTAAAAACAAAAACAGAAAGCTTACCTGGGCTTACCTCACGTGGCCTGCTCCTGTAGCAGAGGCCCAGCCCACCTGTTGGCCCACCGAGCGCAGGGGCATCTTCTTCCTCCTGCTAGAAGGCAGAGGAGAAGACAGCCACGGTGCCTCGGCGTGCCACGCCGGCAGCTACCTGCCTGGCTGCCCCCTCGTCGCCCTGGACTCCCTCCGCGTCGCCACGCGACCCCAGAGCCGTCTGGCTCTCCCTCTCTCTCTGCCCCGAACGATCTCCCCTCCCCTGTTTCTCTCGCACACGACCACCGAACTGAGCCATCGCCACCGTCGCCATTCGTCGTGGCCACCGACCTCCCCACGCCTAGCCATCCCGACCACGAGCTCCGCCTCGCTGCCGCGCACCTCTACGCCGAACCACACGACCCCGGACACCCTGAAGCCTCATCATCGAGCTCATCTTCTCTGCACGGCCGCCGGAGATCGCCACCGCCGTGCCTCCTTCTCCGAGCCTCCCCCGAGCCCATGTCGATGCCTCTGCAACCACTGTGAGCTCCTGCATCGGAACCCCCTCTCCCCGAGCTCGATTACTCCCTCTAGTCGTGCCAGCCGCCGTACCCGAGCGCCGCCGTCCGCCATGGTCGTTGCTCTGGCAGCCACCGTGCATCCTCGCTCAAGCTTGTGCCTCCGGCGTGCTCCTGGAGGAACGACGAGTCCAACACAGCCCCTAACTAGCTCTCCCGTGCGCTGGAACCACGCGCCCGCACTTGCCGAACTCCGGCCGCCGCGCAAGTCGCTGCCGCCATCGATTTAGACCACCAGAGCTGCTACTTCCTGCACCCCTGGACGCGGAGCACTCCAGGCTTTGCGTAGGGCCTAGTCGCGCGCCAAACCGTCGCCGGACGGCGATTTCCGAAGCTCGCCGCCGTGTTCTGTGGGCACTGGCGACTTATCGCCGGCGTATCTGACGTGGCTATGTCATTAGCTGCTAATGACGCCCCTAATCAACTCCCTGAGCCACTGCCACCTAGGCCCCACGCCCTTAATTGACCACTGTTAATTCACGTTTAGTTTAATTTAATTACAGTGGGCCCACGTGTCAGCTTTGACTATGTTGATGTGGCATTGGGTCACTGACCAGTGGGCCCCACAGGTCAGGTTTGACCTGGGCCGCTCCATTGACCACTGACATCAACATGATGCAGTGCTCACGCAATAAGCTATTTCCTGGATTTAAAATAATTAGGAAATTCCAGAATATATTCAAAACTTCAAAAATTCATATAAATTCAACCGTAGCTCAGATTGAAATAATTTATATATGAAAAATTATCAGAAAAATTCAATCTATCCATCTGTACCACTTTCATGCATGACAAACCAACCTATACATGCTGTATATGTCAAAACGCACTTAGGGCATATTTAAGGGCTTATTTTGGAGATGTATTTGAACCCTTGGTTCAAATGGACTTCAACCAAATAAATACTAGATGCATTAACTCAAACAACATCACATACTCATGCCATGTTCATGCATCATATTGTTGCATATGCTTGTGTTTGATTTCCGTCACCGTTCCTTCTCGATAGGTCCTGCTTCGGAGAGTGTTCGAGAGTATATGTCTGACGAGCAGTGCCTCTCTGTTGATCTACCAGGCAAGCAACCCCCCTTGTTCATTCCGATATAATCCCACTCTCTCGCCCTGCTCTCATTTATTGCATTAGGACAACAACGATTCCACTGCTACTATATGCTGCGGTAGTTGAACCCATTCCTATGCATGACCTGTCATTGCCACAGTAAATAGTTAAAACCCACTAGCATGTGTAGGAGTTGTTTGAGCCATGTTGTGTTCCTACCATGCCATGCCTGCTATTGCTTAGAGCTGTGTCAGGTCTGATTCATCGGGAATGAATTGGAGTGTTATGACATGTTCTGGTGCCGAGAGTTAAGCGTGTGAACATGATTTGGTAAAGGTAGCGGTGAGAGGCCATGTAGGAGTACATGGTGGGTTGTCTCATTGGGACCGTCCTTAAGAACTGAGTTCTGTGTAAGTTGTTCAATGACTAGCTACTACCACACATTGGGCTCCGGGCGCTCCAAGCTCTCTCGACTTATTAACCGCCTTGAACTCTGTCCAGGAGTTGCAAATAGTTTCTGGTGTTTGTAGGTAGTGCTATTTTTCTACCGAGTGACACCCGGCAGGGTGGACTTGGGACAGACTAGGCACACGTGGCCCGGTGTACCGAGTGGCACCCGGATGGTGGGCTCGGGAACCCTGTACACATCGTTTGGGGCCGTGAGCGAAACCTCGGCCGGATCTCCTTGCGGATGGAACCCAAATAGGCGATAAACCTGGACTAGATTCTTGCGTGGTTAGTCAGGTCATGGCCGACGCCCTCGCTAGGCTTCCGCTTGAAGGTTGCCGAGATACATGACGTGTACATGGTCATAAGTAGTGAGAGCGCGTGTGATGAAGTACACCCCTGCAGGTTTTCATGATCTATTCGAATAGCCGTGTCCTCGGTTACGGACTTCTTGGATGCTTACGTGGTACAAAGACAACTTAATGTGGATACTCTAAAATTCTCAAGATAAGTGTGAGTGCTATGGATGGCCTCCTCGTAGAGAGACGGGGATGAATCCATAGTAGTGTATCAATGTGGTGATTAGTGGACTCGTGTGCGCTGCCTCATCTCAAAGAAGTTTCTCGTTGTCGTAGAACAGGATAGCCACTGAGTCAAAGCTGGCTTGCTGCAACTAAACCCCACATTACCTTCTTGATACAAATGTATATATGATAGGATCTGATGTAAGTCTTGCTGAGTACCTTTGTACTCACGTTTTCTTTATTTATGTTTTGCAGATGAGACATCTGTCTTACTAGTAGTTCTGCTTGGACTTTGACGAGTAGCTTGTTACCTCAGCTACGATCTTGTACCTTGGAGGGACTTGTAGATAGTCAGGCTTCTCGGCCTTTTTCTTTTGTAGTTGTCTGTACTCAGACATGTAATGCTTCCGCTTGTTGCTGGTATGCTCTGAATGATGGGTCATGTGACCCTTGCTTGTATTTAATGCTATGTGGCTCTTTTGGGCCTTTATCTATATGAGTTTGCATTATGTTGTGATGCCATGTTGTACAGCACATACTTGCATGTTATGCATACGTGTTACGTGTATTGCTATGTGTGGGATCCGACAATCTAGTTGTTTATCCTTGGCAGCCTATCATATGGGGAAATGTAGTCTAGTGCTTTCTGAGCGATAGTAGTCCGCTACAGCCCGGTCCACCGGAGTCCTGCTAGCCCAGCACTACTGCTTGGAACACTTGACTGGCCGGCATGTGTTTCACTTCGTTCCTGTGTGTGTCCCTTCAGGGAAATGTCACGCGGTGACATCTGGAGTCCTGTTAGCCCAGTGCTACAGCCCGGATTCACACGTTGATGACTGACATGCTCGATGTGATTCATGTATGGCTATCCTCATGAGTTAGTGTCGCTTTGGGTTCACGACTAGCCATGTCGGCCCGGGTTCTCTGTCATATGGATGCTAGCGACACTCTCATATACGTGAGCCAAAAGGCGCAAACGGTCCCGGGCCATGGTAAGGTGACACCCGTGGAGATACCGTGCGTGAGGCCGCAAAGTGATATGAGGTGTTACATGCTAGATCGGTGTGACTTAGAATCGGGGTCCCGACATGGAACTGGGAGGAAAATACAGGGAAATGTATACTGGGTTCGAAAATATAGAAGTGCCATGCATGGTTATACTCATGTTATCTCACAATCGATTCTTCACAGGAAACTACCATGCCATGCATGTTATGTTATCATGTTCTCTCCTCACAAACAAATTCTTCAAGGAAACTAACAGACCATGCATTGTTATATACTCATGTTCTGTGGCCAATTTTTTTGCGAGGATATTATTCTAGCCATTGATTGCTGAATGGCGAATATAGGTATATACACATGGTAAGCATTACAGGATTTCACTACTTCCAAACATAGAGTTCTCCATATGCACATTTACTTCCCTAATGCATGGTTAGATGAAACCAATAGTGTGATGCATGTTTCTACATCATGAAAATGAGGAAACTAACATGGCCATTGATACACACTCATATTTAGTAGTATATAAATTACTATAAAATAAGGAGAATATCCATATCTTCCAACTGTTTGATTATTCAGGGGTACAAATTGGCTGTAATGACATGGTCACAATCGCATGAATTAACTCATTCCAAATATAGCTGATTTACGGCGTCTCTAATACATTGCCATAGTTCTACTCAAATTCTGCTCAAACAGCGATATGCCAATCATCACAAAAAGTTCAAACAGTGTCATGGCGTCATCATTAACATCAGATGGAAACAACTTACACGCGCCGTCCCAGCAATACATAGTGCCATCTGCTTTGTCGACCGCGTAGATGATGCCATTGTGTTCAATAGCATCACAGAAGTGTGTATCAGCTTTGACGATCCACCGCGAGGTGAGCTATCTCCAGCTAAAGAAGGCAACAGCGGAAAGATAGGCGAGTCCGCGGTCGAACAGGGCAATTGGCTTGAAGTCTGCGTAATTCACATCTCTTGTGGGCACTTGGCAGATTACAATCTTTTGTAAAACAAGGTGCATCCAACTGACTTCGTAATCTAGATGACTTGGACCACGACGGTAAAACCCTATCTAATCCAATGTAGGAAGGATAATCTCAGGGGAGGTGTGGAAGTTCACGAGCACCAAAATTTTCCAATCTTGTCTGATGGTAGCCATCCAGTGGGAGCTCATGTCGACCTAGTATATACCTGCCAAGAAGTTTCGGGCGAAGGTGATTGGATTGAAGTTGAGGGAAATGATGTATGAGACCCACTACATACTTGCGAAGAAGTTTCGGCTAATGGAGGTCGGATTGAAGTCGAGGGGCATCATGTACGCCTCTGTATCATGGTGAGCAAATCTTGCAAGACTAGATAGCAGCAAGTAGGGTGTCTTGAAAAGCTTAGGCCTCGCTTCGATGATGGGCGTGTGCATGTCCCTCGAGCATGCAGCCAGCCATAGTGCGCTCAACATATCCGTACACAAAAAACAGAGGTCGAGGATGTCACTAGGGAGATTGCTCCAATCGCGGCTCATATGGATGTTGCGCGGTTCGCGTTCGGCAATGGTGGAGTTTGGAAGGTGGGGTTTTGGGGGGCTTGATTTACAGGGGAGAAGGCTCTCGGTGCTGGAGAGGCTAGCGAGAGAATAGTGGTACCGCGGGAGGCGAGCGAGGCGAAGGTACGCGGGGGCACAGTGAGATGATGAAGAGTGACCTCTGGATCTCCAGCGAAATGGAGATGGAGGATGGAGTGGTGCTAGGGGAGAGGGAGACGAGCGAGGCATGCTATACAACGGCGGTGACAGTGACTGCACGATGCACAAGGTGAGGTTGACTTTGGTAACCCGAACACGCCGCCTAGATTGGTGTCACCTCGGGCGCAGGGTCTTGTCACTTCACTGTGAGGACCGGGTGAATAATATTTTGACCATCAAGTGTACCACAGTTGTACTACTACTAGTAGGAACATACGGAGTAGTACTGTATAGTGGAAATAGGTCTCCCATGCTAGCATGCCTCTGGGTTCACTTCATCCTCTAGGTATCATCCATATTGCGAGCAGAACCAAATTCTCATGCATGCGGAAGCACGAAGAAGGGTTTTTTTTTTCTTTTTTGAGGATAACCACATAGTCCTTAACCATAGAATGTTGTGTCTCCCAGGCACGTGCCAATATCCATCCGAACCAGCTACGACACATTTTTTATATTTTTTTGCATAGGTCTCACCTATCAGGAGGGGTGCAGAAATAAAAAGGAATCATAAAATGTCTCGCCACGGTGATTCAAAAGAGTGACCTCAAATAGCAAGTGGCACATGTAGCGCTAGAAGGATGGGCACGTACACGGAAAGGTACCACTGCTCCTTCTACCTGCATAGCCTTTTTGTTTAGTCCACCTAGCCATCTAATCAACTGCCTGCAGGCCACTTCTCCCATTTACTTCTCCATCGGGAACCGATTTTCCTTGGCTTCTTCACATCTCCTTCATCTTCATTTGCATCCAAACCACACTACATTCACATTGTTTTAACCTCTTCGCATCCTCCTAGAGTAATTCCGAAGCCCCTTTAAATAATCATCTTCTTCAGTTAGACTATCCATCTAATCCTAATTCTCCAAACCATAGCCCTTCGGTCTAGCGGTTCCAAATGGCGAAAGAGATCGAGATGCAGGTTTTTAGCGTCCAACATGTCCTTGTCGAAGGCTCGTTGAGCATAGTTCCCACAGTCACCGACTACCCAAGGGTTGTTCGGAAGTGGATCAACAATGTATCCAACTCCCTCCAAACGGTGGAGATGAAGATCATCGGTCTCGATGCAGAGTACACGGAGCATGGCACTGGGAAGATCCAACGCGCCGCCGTCCTTCAGCTGTGCCTCGAAGATGATGTTTTGGTGTACCACATCATACACGCACCCTCCATACCAGGCGAGCTTCACGGTTTCTTGTCTCGAGAGAACATATACTTCTGTAGGGCAGCCATCGCAGGGGACAAACAAAATTTGGAGCCTTTCAACCTTGATTTGAAAAGCATCGCTGACGTACAAACCAAAAAAAATCCTGTAGAAAGTTGTGATAAACCGACACCATCCCTATTCGACGTAGCAAAGTTTGTGCTCGGAACAAATCTTCAGAAGGGTGATGAGATGCTAGGTATTACCTCCATTAAGAGGGCCAGGACCTGGGTAAACATCGTGTCCCCTGTCTCCTATTACCCACAGCTTGGGACCCCCTACCCGAGATCTACCGGTTTTGACACCGACAATGGTGCTTTCATTGAGAGTTCTGTTGTGTGATCAGCAAAGGTTCAATGGCTCGTCTGCAGATTAATAATGACGTCGGCATCTTCGTCACCGGCTCGGCTGGTCACCTTGGTTCGACCGAGGACTGCACCCCACGCCAGATTGTCATGTTCGTACGATGGCCTTCGGCAACATTAACTCCGGTCTTTCTCAAGATAATGGAGGAATCATCCATGGAGCCCGGGGGCTCAACGTCAACATTGCCCTCGTGTGACCATGCTGTTTTTCTGGATAGCAAACTTGTATCCTCTGCCACCACCTCCTCGAACATCGCTTTGACGATTCCTTCGGTGGAATTGTGAAGAATTAAGTCTACAATAACCATGCAAAATTTCGTCGAGTTCAGATGGAGGAATCTCTGGCAATCTATAATATAGCGGATCCCTGTCAAATCTGGACGGGAATCCAGACGAGTTTTGGGCGTGGTCTCCAGAGCCCCGGATTGGAGGTCCTTTGCAAGATCCAACCGTTCATCTGCTGCGGAATTCCCATATCTACCACTCCTCCAAATTTCAGCTCAATCCAATGGTTCAAACTGCGGGAACCTTCCGATGAGTGGACCAATTTTCGGATTTGTTTTCTGCGCGAGTACGAATCCGGCCCGAGTTCATGTTTCTTCATGAACGGGATATTGAGCAACCTTTTTGAAGGAATTTTTTCTAGGGTATTGTGCATTGTTTTTAAACATGTGCCCATAAAATTTTGAGCCTCCTCTGAGGTAATCTTCACCATCACTCTGGAAACTGACGTCCACCATGTCGAATAGGTCGACTGGCGTGGGGGCTTCATTGTTACCTTGCCGACCAACTCCGCCAACTCAGGTAGACTGGGGGCTTTGCCATACCACATCGGCCGAGCTGTGTCACAATTCTGGAGAGCCAAACTCCTTGCTCGGACACCTCGGGCTTGGGGGCTGGGACCTCGGCCATGCCGAGGACTGCGAACCTTGACGAATCTGTCACAGATCAATGGGCATCTTCGTCCCGCCACAAGCCCGAATTGCGTCATCAACACCGAGCACATTAACCAGCTAAGTCGCTTTCATGCTAAAAAACTTTCGGTTTTAAATTTTTTTGGTCCGACCAAGCATTATACTTTTTTGGCAAAAAGTTGTTTGTGAAAAACTTCCTTGTCAAAGCTATGTTCGTGACACACAAATTCAGATACCCCGTTTACTTGGGGGCTTCCTTTATGAAGCCTTTCCTCTTTCATATGATTATACTTGTATGGCTTCGTTCCTTTTTCGTGTATTACACCACAATATGAACCATGTTGACTTAAGTGTTCTGCAAGCTGGGTTGCCTTGCTCATGTGTTTACCCCTACGTTCCTGATTGTTCGGCTAGGGAGTAAAGGGAGCACCTCCGCGATTGTCATGATTGGGTCATCCGAGCTCGGACCTCAGACTGGGTGAAGCCAAAAGCTAGCGCTCTTATTGTTTTTAGTCATGATCGTCACACAACGGAACTCATGAGTACAAAAAATCTATTGCACAAATCTCATAGTAACAATGAGCAACCGTAGAAAGGTATCGGTGGGGGTACTATTTTCTTCTAAGATGCTTCTTTCACTTCGTTAGTAATATAGCATAAGTTCCTTGAGCGCGCTTTGTCTCTTACAGCCTTATGGCATGATTGCCTAGTTATCGGAAACACCGTAGATATTCTCGACAGGCGGAGTACATACCACTTTTCGGCCCTTGACCAAAGAGGAAGAAGCCGACGGTCGGTTAAGACGCGTTTAAAGTTCGGTAAACATAGATATGATATAAGTACTTCGATACATACAATCATTATACATAAAATTCTTTTACTCAAGTCACTTGGGGGCTCTTAAATTAGTAAGAGCCGTTTTTGTTAGTCGCTGCACAGTCTTTTTCTACCACTCCTTTTTTGACTCGGGTGCATTGTCAATAGCCGGATAGCCTAGCTTCTCTCTAAAGCCGCTCAAGTTTAGTTCACTAAACTGGCCTCGAAGAAGCACTCCGCCTTCGGGATAAGGAGGTTGAAGCCGTAGGCTGACCCGCTTGAAGTCTTGAAATCAGATGTGTCATGTTAAAGCACGACAGAAGCACAATTTTTTTGCCTGAGACCAATTTTCGGATTGGCACCGAACACTTGATCTCGTTTAGACATCAAGTTTTTATTGAAGTTTTCTGGTTTTCCAAGCCTATGGCGCTTTTAAACTATTCGTGCGTTTCCAGCATAAGTCTCATAGTGCAACGCCAGATACCTTTAGAGATTCGGCAAAAACATTCTCGGATATTGCTATATATGCGTTGATTTCGAATTGTGTCTTCGGACAATAGTTGGGTTGCCCGGCTCCTATCCTTGCCTCCTACGTTTCACTTTGTTCGACTAGGTGTGCAAAGGGAGAACCACTGCGATTGTGCTTCCGGTTCAACTGGTCAAGTGCCTCAGTGGAGAAAGCCAAAAACTGACTGTCACAATTAGCTTAAACTGGTCGGCGATCTGATGATTGTGTTAAACTATAAGATCGATGGAGGTCACCCCGTGTTAAATGATGGGTCATTCATAACATTGGACGAAGTGTTTACGGCATGACCTCGACTATCGGCGAACACTAACCGAGGCTAGTAACTAGCCTCCCAGCTTTAAGCTCCTAAGACTAAGTGAAAGTTATAAAGCCCGCATATCTGATTACCTTGTTTCCGCTAACACAACCGCCTTCGGGCACTGAGACGTCGGCTAAGGGTTGTTTTGTTATTGCAAAAACGCCCTGCGTAGCATCTACAAAGGGGTGGAAGCCGACGATGAACCACTTTCAAATGATAAACGGTCGCAACGGAGTCAAAATAAACATATCATCGGCGTTTGTATTTAATATACGAGGTCCTCCTTCCACAATCATCATTATAAAGCCATAATATGAATCAATTTGACTTAAGATTTTGGCCAACCTGGATTGCCTGGCTCCTGTGCTTACCCCTACATTCCCAATTGTTCCGCTAGGTGGTAAAGGGAGCACCTCCGTGATTGTTACTACCGGTTCATCCGAGTAAGTACCTCAGACTGGGTGAAGCCGAAAGCTAGCATTCTTAAAGGATCACATTGGTCGGCAACGACGAAAGTGAAATTTTTGGTTCATTAATACCATAGAATTCGGGAACTTTCCCCGAACTAAATCCTTAATATTTTCCTCCCACATTGATCGGACGTGAGGTTTCATGATCATGATAAGCATGACTACCCAAAGAAAGGAACTGATAGCGGGACTATTTTCTTTGGAAGATGTTTCTTACGTTAAAACGTAATATAACATATCTCTCCGTGTACCTTTGTTTATAAAACCGTATGGCCGGATTGCCTTGTTTTCCATAAATCTTTGCCCTTATAACGGCTTTATAAAGTAGGAAAACACTCCTCGGCTACTGGCCGAAGAGGTTGAAGCCGATGGTCGATCAACAAAGTTTTGTACAATGTGGATCCGAGCATCAATGATGTAAAGTACTTTGATACATAGAGTCATTACACATAATGTAACACCCTGGATATAACTTTCCCAATTTGTAATCCAACTCTTGCCGTTTCCGGCGTTAAGTTATATTTATTTCTCGGGTTCGGGTCTTTGTCTCCGTGTGTTGTTTTCATTGTCATGCATCTCATATCATGTCATTATGTGCATTGCATTCGCATACGTGTTCATCTCATGCATTCGAGCATTTTCCCCGTTGTCCGTTTTGTATTCCGGCGCTTCGTTCTCCTCCGGCGGTCAATTCTAGCTTTCTTTCGTGTGTGGAGATTAAACATTTCCGGATTGGACCGAGACTTGTCATGCGGCCTTGGTTTACTACCGGTAGACCGCCTGTCAAGTTTCGTACCATTTGGACTACGTTTGATACTCCAACGGTTAACCGAGGGACCAAAAAGGCCTCGTGTGTGTTGCAGCCCAACACCCCTCCATTTTGGCCCAAAACCCACCAAACTCTGCTCCATCTCCTAGAGCGTTCGATCACGATCACGTGGCCGAAAACCACACCTCATTTGGACTCTCCTAGCTCCACTTATGCCTATAAATAGCCCCCCCCCCGTTTTTCGGATCTCTCTCGCCCACGAAACCCTAAATTTCCCCTCGCCGTGCCGGACGTGTCCGAGTTCGGCCGGACAAGCAGCCGCCGCCGCCCGCGCCCAATCGGCTTTCGCCACGTGGCGCCAACCACCACCGCCGCCGCCGGCCCACGGAAGCCTGCGCCCGGCCCCCGAGAGCCCGCGCGCTCCGCACCTTTGCCCGCGACTCCGCCACCGTCCTCCTCCCGTCCGGTCGCCGCCCGGCACCGCCGCCGTCGTCCGCCATCTCCGGCATCCACCGGAGCTCCGCCGTGCTCCTTCCACGCCACCTCACCGTCCGCGGCCGACGCCGCCATCGCCTCCATCGCCGGCCACGACCTCCTCCGACGCTCCCCGAAGCTCCGGCCGCCGTCCCCTCCGTTCCCGTCAAGTCCGGCGAACAGTACTCCGGCGCTGACGAGCCTCGAAATCCATGCCATGAACAGTGCCCGCGAGATCCCGATCTGGATCTAGATCTCGGTTGATTTTTTCTCCGCTAAACCCTAATTTTCGAGCATACTTTGACTTGCCATATCTCCGCATCCGTAGCTCCGTTTTGGACATGTAGTATATCAAAATGTTCGTCTCGACGAGTACATCATTTCATTCCATTGCATAATTTTCATTTGAGTTCATCTTGATGCCCTAAATGCTGTTAGAAGAGTGCTTCATGAGTTATTGTCAGATCTGCTAGTTCATCTTAGAATTTTGTCATTTTTGCCATGATTGTTGTGTGCATGATATGCCTGTGAGTCATTCATATGTTTTGTTAAGCATCTTGTTATCTTTATAGAGGTGCAACCCATGCATTTTTAGGATGTGTGTGGTGACTTGTGCAAGCTTGCAAAGTGAGGCACTTGGTAAATCTGTTTTCAGGGACTTAGTAGTTTTCACTAAGTCTGGGATTATTTAGGTCATGATGCCATATGTTCATGCTGTTTTCTAGTGATCCGTGCCTCTTTTGAGGATGATCAGTAAAGGAGTTTTGTTAATCTTGTTATGATCTATCCATCCATGTCTTTCTTTGCACATGTGGAGTACCCTAGCTTGAGTCAATCGATCCCTACTTTTGCTTCATGGTAAATCTGGGCAGATCGTCAACTTGTTTGCGATTTTGCCGATGTTATTGTAGTTGATCCGTGTACGCTATGCCATTGTTCTTGCCATGTCTAGCTAGAATTTTGTGCCTTCTTAATGGATGTATGCTTGCCTTGCCATGACTTGCACCGTAGTGAGTGCATCGAGCTCATTTACATGCCTTCGTGAGTTATATTTCAGCATGTCTCAGTTTTCACCAAGTCTGAAAACTGATTGTGTTTTAGCTATGTTCGTGTGATTGTTAGTATATTTTGTGATCCCTTTTGGCCCCAGGTCACTTTGGGACTTTTGATAAGCTTGTTGAGTAGCTCCATGCCATGTCTTTCTTTGTCATGTTCAGATCCTGTAGCATGTTGTTTTGCTACTCCGAAGAGAGCTTCATGATCTGAGATTTCAGACAAGTGTTAATTTCACTAAGTCTGGAATCTGTTTTGCATTTGCGTTTTTGCCATGCTTGTTTAAACCTCTTAATGGATGAATTGGCCGTAGCTCAGTGCTAGCCTTTTGTTAAGCATCTTGAATGCTTCCCTGCCATGTATTTTGTTGTCATGTTTGATTGCTGTAGCATGTTCATTTCATTGCATTAAGATGCCTACTTGCTGTAAATCGCAGACCGGTGTCATATTTGAGTTGCTTGCCATTTCCAAACCATAACTCCGATTCCGGCGTTCTTTATATCGTTTTCAAGCGATTTCATCCCATCTTTCCAGTGGCACACTTGGTTTTCCAAGTTGAGGCCAGGTTCATGCATTTCCTGTCACATCTTGCATTTTGCATCCCGCATCGCATCGCGCATAGCATACCATCATTGCATCTTATTGTTTGAGTTTGCACGTGGTTGATTGTATCCTTGTTGCTTGTTTGTCTTGTTTGGGTAGAGCCGGGAGACGAGTTCGCTAACGAGGAGCCCATTGAGTTTGCTTTCGAGGATCCAGTCAACTCTGACAACTTTGCAGGCAAGATGATCATACCCTCGAAATCACCACTATCTTTGCTATGCTAGTTTGCTCGCTCTTTTGCTATGCCAATGCTACGATGCCTACCACTTGCTTGTCAGCCTCCCAAATTGCCATGTTCAGCCTCTAACCCACCATTGTCCTAGCAAACCGTTGATTGGCTAAGTTACCGCTTTGCTCAGCCCCTCTTATAGTGTTGTTAGTTGCAGGTGAAGTTTGGAGCCGTTCCTTGTTGGAACATTTATTTACTTGTTGGGATACCATTCTATTGCTATGTTATCTTAATGCATCTATATACTTGGTAAAGGGTGGAAGGCTCGGCCTCTCGCCTAGTGTTTTGTTCCACTCTTGCCACCCTAGTTTCCGTCCTATTGGTGTTATGTTCCCGGATTTTTGCGTCCCTTACGCGGTTGGGCTATAATGGGAACCCCTTGATAGTTCGCCTGGATTAAAGCTTTTCCAGCAATGCCCAACATTGGTTTTACCATTAGCCACCTAGCCTCTTTTCCCTTGGTTTTCTGGAGCCCGAGGGTCATCTTATTTTAATCCCCCAGGGTCAGTGCTCCTCCGAGTGTTGGTCCACCCTAGAGCACCGTGCGGGGCCGTCCGTTGGCAACTTAGGTTACGTTGACTCCCCCACGCTTAGCTTATCCAGTGTGCCCTAAGAACGAGATATGTGCAGCTCCTATCGGGATTTGTCGGCATAGCGGGTGGTGTTGCTGGTCTTGTTTTAACCTGTCGAAATGTCTTGTTGTACCGGGATACCGAGTCTGATCGGTGTGTCTTGGGTGGAGGTCTATTCCTTCGTTGACCGTGACAGCTTGTTATGGGCTAAGTTGGGACCCCCCTGCAGGGATTGATCTTTCGAAAGCCGTGCCCGCGGATATGGGCAGATGGGAATTTGTTAATGTTCGGTTGTAGATAACTTGAACCTTAATTAATTAAAATGAATCAACAGAGTGTGTTACCGTGATGGCCTCTTCTCGGCGGAGTCCGGGAAGTGGACACGGTGTTGGAGTAATGTTTGCGTAGGTTGCTCTCTAGTTTCACGCTCGCGCATTGCTCTCTCTTCTCGCTCTCTTTTGCGTATAAGTTAGCCACCATATATGCTAGTCGCTTTCTGCAGCTCCACATATATTTACCCCATCCTACCTATTAAGCTTAAATAATCTTGATCGCGAGGGTGCGAGATTGCTGAGTCCCTGTGGCTCACAGATTACTATTACACCAGATGCAAGGACAGATGATACAGCTCCAGATGGCGCTCTTGAGCTCAAGTGGGAGTACGACGAGGATTCTCAGTGCTACTATATGTCTTTTCCTGATGATCAGTAGTGGTGCCCAGTTGGGGTGATCGGGACCATGTCGCTTGTTGGGTTATCTTTTATTTTGGCGCCGTAGTCGGGCCATGAGTGTTCGGATGATGTATGTTATTTATGTACTTTGATGTGACGTGGCGAGTGTAAGCCAACTATGTAACTCCCCTTTTATTATATATATTAGATGGGATGTTGTGATGATTGCCTAACTTGCAACATTGCTTTCAATGCGGTTATGTCTCTAAGTCGTGCCTCGACAGGTGGAAGCTATAGCCGCATCGAGGGCGTTACAAGTTGTTAATCAGAGCCTTCCCCGACCTTAGGAGCCCCCACTGATTGATCGATTTTAGCAGCCGAGATGTGTCTAGAAAAATGTTTTGAGTCTTTAGGAATTATATATCGGAGAGCTTAGGAATTATTTTTACTTCCTAGTCTCCTCATCGCTCTGGTAAGGCATCCTGACGTAGAGTTTTGACTCTTCTCTTCTCAAATTTCACAAAAAAAAATTTAGGATCACGCGAGTATCTTGGAATCGTTCCGATGGCTTATGATGAGAACATTGTCTTGGTGCCTCCTGTCAGGGGTTTAGTGGAAGTGTCCCGGGGAGTTGAGCTCTGAGGTGTTGTCATCATAATTTTATCGTTGCAATTCTGGAATACTTGAGATATGTTCGCCGACATCGAAAATCTCTTTTATGCAGTTCGTTGGTGAGATAACCTCGACGCCACCCAGTACTGGGGCGGGAGCGGTGACAATGATGAGCTTGGTCTTGACGACGGTTGTGACGATGCTGAGGGTGAGCTTGCCCTTGGCGACGGCCGTGGCTCATCCAGCGGCGGCGACTCTTCCTCCAGTGACAGCACCAGCAGCGGCGGCTACGACCAGCCGCCACGGCGCCGGGCTTGCTTCGAGGACGGTGGTGGGTCGTCCCATCGCCATGCTCTGGTGAAGCATGAACAAGGCTGGGGCTGAGCAGAGTCCTGGAGGCCCTTGGAGCCAGGCCTCGTGAGCTGCTGCGGTCGTGTGGGCCGCTTTTGTTATCCTTTCCTTTCTTCCTGCATTTGAAAAAAGTGGGGGGCCCTACGGGGGCGTGTAAATAACCATGGTATTTATGCTGCTCTGCTATGTTTATTGTTCCGATGCTATGCTGCGGTGTTCATGCTCCAAGTGGATATGGTAGGATAACTTAGCTTGATGCATCCGCGGTAGTTTGCCTGCTCGCGAGAGTGCGTGCTTCATTATCTGGCAAGGCCCTCCTTGCCGGTGGCTCAAGAGTCATTGACCTTAGGAGGCATCATGAAGCTGTGGAGTTCTTAGAGAAATTTTTCGGGTGTCTTATTCTTCCTTACGCGAGCCCTCAGGCATGATACAGTGGTGGCTTGGTGCACGGCGTCATAGCATCCGGGGGGCATGGACTTCCAGAGGGTGCGTAGATCACGAGTTTCTTCGAGGGCGTCTCGTGAGGATAGAAAAAGCCAAAGCTCTGAGGGAGCATGGCTATGGCAAAGTGTGTTTGCGGCGCGGGGCGAGCCCGTCGCATGCACAGACCTTCCCAGCCCCCGCGTGCGAGACGCGCGAGCAAGAGCGACAAGCAACTGCCACTCCTCCTGAACCAAGACAATAGTGCAAGAGAGAAGACAAAGGGGAAAGCCAGCTTGGCAACTGAAAACACGAGAACTCCAAATTTCATTAAAAGGATCGCAAAGCAACTACAGAAAGCAAGCAAATGAACAACCGCGTCTGGCACCCAGTCTAGTCTTCTCACTAGCGCGGAGCTAAGTGCTACCACTAGGACGTGGGAGGGAGCCACCGAGGCCCGAGGGAGGCTCTCCGGAGACTCCGGGGCGTGTACTGTCAGATCTCGGGTTCCGGCAAAACCCTTAAGGTTCGAACACTGCGGTGCGCGCGAAGGTTTTCCCCCCTACCGATCCACGGCCTAGGTTGCTAAGATCTTGCGGACGAACCCGACGAACTCGCAACACAAAGACATAAGATTTATACTGGTTCGGGCCACCGTTGTGGTGTAATACCCTACTCCAGTGTGGTGGTGGATGGATTGCCTCTTGGGCTAATGATGAACAGTACAAGGGGAAGAATAGCCTCCTGAGGTTGAGGTGTTCTTGTGCTCGGTGTGCGGCTAAGGACTGGCTAGAGATTAGATGCCCGAGGCTAAGTTTAAGCTCCGATCAAGCTGAAGCTGCCTCTACTATGGTGGCTAGCTCTAGTTATATAGGCCCCTGGTCCTCTTCCCAAATATTGAGCGGGAAGGGCGCCAACAATGACCAATTTGAAAGGGGACAGCTAGTACAACTTATCCTGAAAAAAGTGGTCTTCGCCTGCGAAAGGCTCTGGTGGTGACGCCATCTCGGGCTCCATGGTGACCTCCGTCCTGCTGTCCTGCTGGTCTTGGCCTCATTGCACTGATATAGAAACCTTTACCTGATGCCTCGGTACTCTGTGCCTGCGCTTGCTTCCTTTGCACCAAAGAGGAAACAAGGACGTTGCGCGCGCTGGCGCCCGCCTGGCGCCCGCCTGATCTCGATCGTCATGGCTCACGTCACGAAAGCCTCATGAGGTTTTGCCCCACCTTGATATCTCCGCTCCTCGTGAGGCAACCTGGTGAGGCCGCTCCTGAGGAGGTCTAGCATCATCCACCTCGCGAGGCTTGGCCCCTCGCGAGGGTCTTGAATGCCTTGCTGATGAAGATGAGCCGTACTGGCCTGCTAGCAGTGCCACTCCATGGGCCGCACGCAGGCAAGTCTGGGGCCCTATTCCCAGAACGCCGACATGTACAGCCCCACTCATTATTACATGGGAGTTTCACGAGTAGAGACCTTCACACGCGATGGGCCTTGCTTCCTGGGTAGAACTTCCAGAGGTGCTGGATGTTCCAGGCATTCTGGATGGGGATCCTGTCCCGCGTCTCCAGGCCCGCGGTGCCATTCCTGGAGATGCGGGCGACTCTAAATGGGCCCTCCCACATGGGTGAAAGCTTACGCAGCCGTTCTCTGGAGAGCACCCACCGTAGGACGGGATCACCCACCTCAAGCGTCCTAGAGCGGACGCTGCGGAAGTGATACCGCCGAAGTGCCTGCTGGTACCTTGCCACTCGGGCGAGGCTTGAAGGCGGCGTTCCTCCCCCAGCATGAGATCCATCCCCCGCGTGGCATCCTGGCGTGCCTTGTCAAACACCAAGACTTGCATGGAGCGATGCCTGACCTCATATAGGAGAACCGCTTCAGCTCCGTAGATGAGGAAGAATGGAGTTTCGCCGGTCCGCTTAGTCGCGGTGGTGCAGATGGACCACAACACGGAGTGGAGCTCATCTAGCCAGCCCCTGTCGTAGGCTTCGAGCTTCTTCTTGAAAGTCCTTGCTTTGAGGCCCCTTAGGACCTCTGAGTTTGCGCACTCGGCTTGTCCATTGCTCCTGGGATGTGCCACTGAGGCGTAGCATATCCGCGTTCCAAGATTAGCACAATATGTTTTGAAAAGATTGTTGGTGAACTGCGAACCGTTGTCGGTGATGATGCGATTAGGGACTCCGAACCTAATCACAAGGCCCTTGATGAACTTGACCGCCGAGCCGGCCGGGATGGTGTGGGCTGGCTCCACCTCTGCCCACTTGGTGAATTTGTCGATGGCAACGTAGAGGTAACGGTAGCCCCGGGCGCTCGAGGGAATGGTCCCAAGATGTCCAACTCCCAAACCTCAAACGGCCATGAGAGTGGGATAGTTTGAAGGCCCTGAGTAGGCTGGTGGATTTGCTTGGCATGGAACTGGCAGGCTTCACAGGATCTCACCAGCTCGGTTGTGTTGTTGAGTGTCGTGGGCTAGTAGAATCCGCTGTGGAACGCCTTGCCCACCAAGGTGCGCGATGACAAGTGATGTCTGCAGTCCCCATCGTGTATGTCGGTTAACAGCTCACACCCCTGCTCCCTGGAGATGCATCGCAAAGAAACATCGTTTGGTCGTTTTCGGTATAGCTCATCGTCCTGAATGCAGTAGGTTGTGGCCTGCCGAGCCACGCGCTCTGCGTATTCCTCCTTCTCCGGCAGGGTTCCCTGCAGCAGGTACGCCTTGAATTCTTCGGTCCAGCACCCCTCCTGAGGCTCCAGCACGAGGAGCAGGCATGCTCCTGAGGTCGGGCCGCAGGCGGAGGCTCTCGAGGTTGGTGGCGGGGGAGCTCCTCCTGAGGTGGTGTTGGCTCCGTAGCCGGAGGGGCTGCTGAAGGGCCACTACTCCAAGACGCCGGGCTCCTACGGCTTGCATTTGGACGCCCTCTTGGCGATATCATCGGCTTCCTTATTCGTGCCGCGCGGTACTTGCTGCAGCTACAATCCCAAGAATTGTTTCTCCATCTTGCGTACCTTTTCCAGGTATGCCTCCATTTATTCATCCTTCAACTCATACACTTTGTTGGAGAAGTTGACAAGGAGCTGGGAGTCGCCCTTGATGGTGAGGCGCTTCACGCCCAAAGCGGCCGCAGCCTTGAGGCCGGCAATCAAGCCTTCATAGTCTGCAATGTTGTTGGAGACCTTCTCGCCATGTTTGAAATAGAGCTGCATGGCGTAGTAGAGCTTGTCTTGTGTGGGCATGATGAACACGGCTCCAGCCCCCGCACCCTGACTTGCGAAGGCGCCGCTGAAGTACATGACCCAGCCGTCTGGTGCTTCGCTTCCTGGCGAGAGGGACTGGTCCTCGCCTGCTTCGGGCCCTGGAGCATCGGTCCACTCCGCCACGAAGTCGATGAGCGTGGCACCCTTGATGACCCTGGTGGTGCTGAACTCCAGCTGGAATGCCTGTAGTTCGATGTTCCATTCGGCGACCCTTACTATTGCATTGGGGCTCCAGAGCACCCTCTCTAGTGGGTAAACTGAGACTACCTTAATAGGGTGGCCTTGGAAGTAGTGGCACAGCTTGCGTGAGGCAACAAGGAGCGCGAGCAGAAGCTTCTGCGGCATGGGGTAGCATGCCTGCGGGTCACGCACTACCGTGCTGACAAAGTACACCGGGTGCTCGAGGAGGGCGGGAGTGTTGTCGTAGTCCGAGACCTCTCGAGGCTGGGGTGCTCCTGACGCTAGGGAACCTCAGGAGCTCGGTCGCCTATTGGGGCGATTGCTGCCTCGGGAGTATCGTCTTGTGGAGCCTAGTTATCTGCTGACGCCATCGTGGCTTCAGGGGCGCCATTCGGGTGCTGCATCGTCTCGACCGCACGCGCGACATCTTGTTGCAGGCTCTTGGCTCGGTGCTCCTCCCGGACGGCCACCAGCGCTGCTAGCTAAGTGGGGCGTGGTGGCCAAGTAAAGCACCAGGGGCTTGAGAGGGCGCGGCGCCACCATCACCGGTGGACTGGTGAGGTATCTCTTGAGGTCTTGGAATGCTACGTCGGCCTCCGTAGTCCACTCGAACGGGCCCTTCTTCATCATCAGCTTGAAGAACGGGAGGGAGCGCTCCCCTAGCGTGGAGTTGATGCGCCCCAGTGAAGTCACGCAGCCCTCCAGCATTTGCATTTCGTTGAGAGTCTGCGGCGGGCTCATCTCTTCTATTGCCTCGACCTTCTCCGGGTTCGCCTCTATTCCCCTGTGCGACAAAAGGAAACCCAGCAACTTACCGGAGGGGACGCCAAACACGCATTTCTCAGGGTTGAGCCACAGGTCCACCTTGCGCAGGCTGGTGAATGTCTCCTCCAGATCCTGGATGAGGCTCCTTGCCTCCAGAGATTTCACCATGATGTCGTCGATGTAGGCCTCAACGTTCCTGCCGAGCTGCCGACCCAGGGCGATATGCATTAGCCGCTGGAAGGTCGCCCCAACATTACGCAGCCCGAACGGCATGCAGGTGTAGCAGTACAACCCACATGGGGTCAAGAAGGCTGTCTTCTCAACGTCTTAGACCGCCGTCTTGATCTAGTGGTAGCTCGAGAAGGCATCGAGGAAACACAGGAGGTTGCACTCGGCAGTGGAGTCGACGATCTGATCATTGCGCGGAAGCGGGAACGGATCATGAGGGCAAGCCTTGTTGAGGTTGGTGAAGTCGACACACATGCGTTCCTTCCTGCCTTTCTTGGGCACGAGGACCGGGTTCGCCCACCACTCCGGGTACCGCACCTCACGGATGACACTAGCTTCTTGTAGTTTGAGGGTCTCCTGGACGATGAAGGACTCCATGGACCGCCGCCATGCCTTCCGCTTCACCGGGCGTACGTTAGGGCACACCCTTAGCTGGTGCTCAATTATCCCCCTCGGGACCCCAACCAGCTGCTTGGGCTCCCAGGCGAACACCTCCTTATTCGCGCGTAGGAAGTTCACGAATGCCTCTTCTTGGTCTGGGGCGAGGTCAGCACCTATGGTCAAGGTGGGTCCTGATGCCCCGTCCTCGTCAACCGGTACCAGCTTCATCTTAGCCCGATCTTGAGAAAACAACTGCTTCTTTTTGGCTGGCGCAGCCCTCGGGACCTCGGGGACCCCTCCCAATTCTGGCCGCATGGCAGCCGCGGCCCTGAAGGCAAGCTTGAGAGCCGCCAGCGCCTCCTTGGTGTCTCCAGCCACGGTAAGGACGCCGCTGCTTCCCGGCATCTTCATGAGGTTGTAGGCGGGGTGAGTTGCCGCCTTGAACTTGGCCAGGGCTGGGTACCCGAGGATCGCGTTGTACGGGAGACCGATGTGGGCGATGTCGAAGTCAATGAGCTCGGTGCAGTAGTTGTCGGGGGTGCCAAGGTGATGGGGAGGCGGATCTGCCCGAAGGGGCTGGCGGAGCCATCAACAAACCCGGAGAACGGCTTGGTGGGGCTGAGCCGGCCAAGCGGTATGTGAAGAAGGCGAAAGCTTCCAGAGAGAGCACGTTGTCACCGGATGCACCATCGATGCGGGTCTTGGTTACCGCCACGTTGCAGATGGTGGGGGTGCAAAGCATCGGAAGCGCGCATGCACCCGCGGTGGTTGCAGGGTGGTCCCTCGAGTCAAAGGTGAGGTCGGCCCTGGGCACCGCCCACCCTGGAGGAGCTCCTTGTTGTACGCGGGTGGCACCCACTTGGCGGAAGAACTACTTGACGTGTCGGTCCGAGGGCGGCGGCTGAGAACCTCCGAGGAGGGCTGCGACGGGGGGGGGGGGGGACGTCGGCGCTGTGAAGTGTGCGACGAAGAGCCGCGCAGTTCCTTCCAGGAGGCCACAAAAGACCCTAGCAGGCTGAGAAGCCAGGGGCGCGACACGCCACTGAGGGCCATGGGAAACCAGTTGGCCATGACCTTGTTGTCGCCGCCGGCCACCCAAATGGCCTCCTCGTAGGCCTGGAGGAAACCTACTAGATCCGTCGTACCGTCATAGCGAGGCGGCATCTCTAGCCTGAACTTAGGCGGCTACTGTACCCGCCGCAAGGCAGGAGTGAAAGCTAGAAGTCCCGCAGCACCTCTGTGCGCGTTTGTCGGTCCGGTCGGGGAAGCTGTGCTCGCCATGGGAGCGGGTTGGCGAGGCGAAGTGGGTGGAGAAGCGAAACTTCTACGCACCCCTACCTGGCGCGCCAAATGTCGGATTTCGGGTTCCGCAGACCCTTGAGAGGTTCGAGCTCTAGGGTGCGTGCGAAGAACTCTCCTCTCCTAGTCTGCCTGCTCAACGATTCCACGACCTAGCTCGATGAACCCAAGGGACAAGAGACACATCAGTTTATCTTGGTTCGGGCCACCTTGTGGTGTAATACCCTACTCCAGGTTTTTGGTGGATTGCCTCAAGGGGCTGAGGATGACCTAGTACAATGCTCGAACAGCCTTAGGAGGTGAGGTGTTCTTGAGCTCAATGAGCTGGTGAGGTGGTTCGGGTGGAATGGATCCATCCCCCTCTATGGTGGTGGCTAAGTCCTATTTATAGTGGCCTTGGTCCTCTTCCCAAATGTACGCGAGAAGGGATCCCACAACAGCCAAAATTGAAGGGAGACAACTAGTACAGGCTATCCTGACAAAAGTAGTCTTCGCATGCAAAAGGCTCTGGTGGTGACACTGCGGTGGGCTCCGCGATGACCTCCGTCCTGCCATCCTGGAGGTCTTGGTCTTGTTGCACCGATATGGAAACCTTTGCTTGATTCCTCTGGACCCTGCGCCTACGCTTTCCTCCTTAGCATCAAAGAGGAAACTGGTACACTGCGCCCGCCTGACCTTGGTCATTATGGCTCACGTCATATGAACCTCGCGAGGTGCACCTTGCATAGATATCTCCACTCCTTGGGAGCCAGCCTAGTGAGGCCGCCCCTAGGGAGGTCTTGGTGTTGTCCGCCTCGCGAGGGTCTTGAGTTGTCGTTGTTGAAGCTGGGCCGTCCCGGGTCATTGAAGAAGCCACGTAGTGGGCCGCAGGCAGGCAAGTCTGGGTACCCCGTTCCCAGGACGCCGACAGGCGCCGTCCATCCCCAATCTTCGTGTTTCATGCAATGCACGGGAATCTTACTAGTTCTATAAGATATAAGAGAGTAGTAGACTAGCAAGATGCCCGTGTGTTGCACGGAACATCAAGATGCATTTGTATCAGTAGTTTCTCTATTGAAGAAAAGGATGAATGAGGGAAGGCCTTATCTGCAAATGTGGAGAGGGCTGTGGGTATCTTTTTTACAAAATTGCTATTGTTTCCTTCCTATCCGTCAGATATAAATTGGACGGCCTATACTTCAGGATGGTAGGCACACCATCATCAACAACTCTGTTTTTTATAAGAGTAGAGTAGAGATAGAGATAGAGACTACTGCTACCAATGTGCTGCCCCGTGCGTTGCAATGGATCCAAAGTAGCAGAATAATACTTGTTCACGGGCTTGAAATACAAACACTCTAGTTTTGATATATGTATATCAGTAAAAATAAATCATGTTTCACTCAAAATATGTTCCTCGGGCTGTTTTGATGAGGTGAGGGACGGGTGTGGCTGGTTTGAAGATAATAGGTTTAAAAAAATTGGAGCTGTTTTTTTACATTTTGTAGCACGGCACGGCATCTGGTGCACCTAAGCATCTAAAAAATTTGAGTTTGGCTCGGTGGCACACCCTGGGGCAAGATGCCCGTGTGGGCTTCTTCTATAACTAGCAAGGTGCCCGTGCACTGCAGGGAACATCAAGATGCATTTTTTTTACAAAACACCTGTTGTCATTGACCCTTGCAAGAGTAATCCCATGTGTAAAAACTAATGATATCTCTAGAATTTTATCGGAAAAATGGTATCTTTGGAACAAGTTTTCTCTACTACTGCTTCTAGCAGCGAGCAGTATGCAATGCATGTGTCAGCAGACATGACAACTTGTTCATGGAAGTTGAACCACGACGACCATCACGTTTCTTGTTTCTACCACTGCCACACCCACACGCGATTCCCATGATGCCTGTAACGCCCTCGATGCGGCTATATTTCCTACGTGTCGAGGCACGACTTAGAGGCATAACCGCATTGAAAGCAATGTCGCAAGTTAGGCAATCATCACAACATCTAATGTAATACATAAGATGGAGATAAGTAACATAGTTGGCTTACACTCGCCACATCAATCAGAGTACATAAATAGCATTAGATCATTCAATCACTCATGGCCCGACTACGGTGCCAAAACAAAAGACCAACCCAACATGCGACTCGGTCCCGATCACCCCGACTCGGCACCACCACTGATCATCAGGGAAAGATACATAGTAACGGCGTGAGTCCTCGTCGAACTCCCACTTGAGCTCCAGCGCGTCATCTGGAACGGAGTTGTCTAGCCCTACATCTGGTTTAAATGGGAATCTATGAGCCACAGGGACTCAGCAATCTCGCACCCTCACGATCAAGACTATTTAAGCTTATAGGTAAGGCAAGGTAAAGTATATGTGGAGCTACAGCAAGCGACTAGCATATATGGTGGCTATCCTGTTCGCAAAAGAGAGCGAGAAGAGAAGGCAAAGCGCGAACGAAGAACTATGATCAAGAAGTGATCCTAGACAACCTACGTCAAACATTACTCCAACACCGTGTTCACTTCCCGAACTCCGCCGAGAAGAGACCATCACGGTAACACACACAGTTGATTCATTTTAATTAATCAAGGTTCAAGTTATCTACAACCGGACATTAACAAATTCCCATCTGCCCATAACTGCGGGCATGGCTTTCGAAAGTTCAATCCCTGCAGGGGGGTCCCAACTTAGCCCATGACAAGCTCTCACAGTCAACGAAGGAATAAACCTTCTCCCGAGACATTACGATCAGGCTCGGCATCTCGGTTCTACAAGACACTTCGACAAGTTAAAACAAAACCAGCAACACCGCCTGAATGTGCCGACAAATCCCGATAGGAGCTGCACATATCTCGTTCTCAGGGCACACTCAGATGGGTAGTCCGTACAACTAAAACCAGTCCTCGATTTTCCCCAAGGAGGCGCTGCACAGGGCTCTATTTCGGACCAACGCTCGGAGGAGCACTGGCCCGGGGGGGGGGGGGGGTTTAAATAAAGATGACCCTCGGGCTCCGGAAACCCAAGGGAAAAGAGGCTAGGTGGAAAATGGTAAAACCAAGGTTGGGCATTGCTGGAAAAGCTTTATTCAAGGCGATATGTCAAGGGGTTCCCATTATTACCCAACCGCGTAAGGAACGCAAAATCCAGGAACATAACACCGATATGACGGAAACTAGGGCGGCAAGAGTGGAACAAAACACTAGGCAAAATGCCGAGCCTTCCACCCTTTACCAGGTATATAGATGCAATAAGATAACAAGATAATATAGTGATATCCCAACAAGTAAATAATGTTCCAACAAGGAACGATCTCCAATCTTCACCTGCAACTAGCAACGCTATAAGAGGGGCTGACCAGAGCGGTAACATAGCCAAAAAACGGTTTGCTAGGACAAGGTGGGTTAGAGGCTTGGCTGAACAGTATAGGAGGCATGATAAGCAAGTGGTAGGTATCATAGCATAGGCATAGCAAAAGAGCAAACATCTAGCAAAGCAAAGATAGAAGTGATTTCGAGGGTATGATCATCTTGCCTGCAAAGTTGTCAGAGTTGACTGGATCCTCGAAAGCAAACTCAACGGGCTCCTCGTTAGCGAACTCGTCTCCCAGCTCTACCCAAGCAAGACAAACAAGCAAAAGGGATACAATCAACCACGTGCACAACTCAAACAACATGATGCAAACATGGTATGCTATGCGAAATGCGATGCGGGATGCATATGCAAGATTTGACAAGGAATGATTGAACCTGGCCTCAACATGGAAATCCAAGAGTGCCACTTGAAAGGTGAGGTGATTTTGGTTGAAATCAATATAAAGATCACCGGAATCGGAGTCACGGTTTGGAAATGGCAAGCAAAACGAATGTGGCACCGGTCTGCGATATACAGCAAGTAACCAACTAAATGCATCAAGATAAATATGCTACAGTACCCAAACATGCCAACAAAATACATGGTGTTGACACCTGATTTTGGCAAGATACAGAGTGAAAGGGTTTTCAGCATGAGAAAGTTTCATATCGTCGAGTGGGACAACTTTGATGTTTAGGCTATCGCCATTCGACCTCATCTCAGTGGCCGAAGCTATACTCCGAGTGACAAAATTTAATGTTCTAAGTGCTTCTCGGCCAATTACGCCCTCAATATAACCTTAGATGATGGAGTTCTCTAAAGGAATTGCCTTCATCTCATCAAGATGATCGATTTTCATATATCAATCATCTCAATCCGAGTTCATATACAAAAGTTATAGTCAATACGGTCTGGACAGGCCAGAGACCAAAATATTACGCTTGACACCAGACACATGTTGATGAGTGTCTGATGCAAAGCGTGAGCAATTCGGCCTTCAAGACAGCCTTGAATTGAAAAATCTTCAACACAGAAAAGTTTGTCTCGTCGAGCCGATCGATTTTCATATATAATTCGTCTCAATCCGAGGTGGTATGAGGCCTGGAGAGACAAATCAAGATCAGGCTATGTTTTCAGTCAGAAAATCCGAGTGAAAAGTTTACTATCCGAGTGAAAGTTTACGGTTGAGTGAAAGTTGGCTGACCGGATGAACTTATTATTATCCCAGTGGAAATATAGTCATTTGAGTGGAAATATGGTCATCCGAATGAAATTGTCCTCCAGGTGAAAATATTCTGAGTGAAAAGATTACCATCGGGACGAAAACTTGTCGATCGAATAAGATAATGCCTTTCGGTTGGGAATATAGTCATGCGAGTGGAAATATTGCCTTCCGAGTAAAAATATGGTCATCCGAGTGAAAATTGTATTCCGAGTGGAAGATTCTAAACATCCGAGTGAAAAAGTCTAGTCAGACGATCCAAGTGAATGACTCTAATCCGAGTGGATGAGCTCGAATCCGAGTGAAATTGAACATATGCCTGAAACTTTATCAAGATGACCTCGGATGATGAAGTGTTCAATACAGAAGTTGTGCGTATCATCAAGACGGTAAACTTTGATTTTGGAGTCATCATCATCAGAGATAGTATATAGCCTACAAATTCACTACGAGACTCGGATAATCCAGTCTACTGCAAGACCGAGTCCGACTGGAAGATAAAGATGACCTTGAAAAGTATTCAAGATGGCCTTATTTGAAAAAGTGATCAACATGGCAGTTGTTCGTATCTTCGAGACGCACAAGTTTGATATTTGGGCCGTCTTGATCGGAGATCCTATGCAAGCCCGGCGGGCCGCGCAAGAAGGAAGATAGGGTTTGGGCCAGATTCAGACTGAATCCGAGTTGGAATAGAATTAGGACTCTAGGACGTGAATTGATGTAATTTTTCTTGTAAGGAAAGCCTAGACGAATCCTTTACTTGTACGGGAAGTCCATCCGCCTCTTATATATGTTGGGGGTGACGGCCGATTGAACAACACACAATCGAACAAATCAATATACTACTTTTTCATATACGTTTTATCTCTCCACCATTTTTCTATCTCGTTCTTCGCTGTTCTTCGTGTTTGAGAGCTGCAAATTCCGAGGCTCTAGGGGCGAGCGAATCGACCTAGGGCAGCCCATAGCCGCCACACTCCTTGAAGGGGTCCCTCCCGGGGGTGTGGGGTTTTCGGGTCTGCAAAAGCGCCCGTCGACTGTCTTGCGTATCGCGCTGTCAGTCGGGTCTCCTTCGACGTGAGCTGCGGTGCATCACCGCCGGCGTCGAGGGTACACGTGACGTGTTCGTGCGTCAACACACTTTTTGGCAACTCCGCTGGGGATCGAAGATCAATCGTCATCATCCACCATGCCGATCTTCCCAAGCCATCTGAGGTAGACACCGATAACATCATTAAGCTAAGTCTTAATGAGATATCGGCCGATCATCGCCAAGTCTATGAGGAGTACAAGAAGGAGCGTGAAGAGAAGGATTTGTAGGAGTTCCTTGCAAAATTCAAGAAGGATCACCAAGGCAACATCACTCCAATTGAAGAAATCAAGTTCCCTCCTCTTCAAGCCGAGCAGGTTAAACCCTCTGTGAGTACTACTTTTTCTCCTGAGCAGTGGGCTGAGATTGAGAGTCGTATTGCTGATGGTAAGAATCTAGTCTATCAAACTTTCAATAGAAATACTAATGCTTAGAAGAATATATCTCAATCGGCTAGTGGTAATGACGGTGTAGCTTCCAGTGTGCAAAACCCTAATCTGGCTTTACCTATTTCATCGGCGCCTCCCGTGCCGATGGCTTATTATCCTATCCAAACAAATCAAATTGTGACTGCACCCATTAATCCTATTATGAGCATGACAGGTTCGGTGGCAACGCCGAACCAAACCCTAGCTATAGCTACATCCACTCGATCATTACCAAATTATGGGTCGACGTACATACCATAATTCCTACCTACAGCTAGTAACCCTACTCCTTCTATGTCACTGCCACAAGCTGCATCGTCCACTATGGATGATGGTCTAGCTAATCTTAGAGAGGAGATGACTAAGATGCTTCGAGAAAATTTTGGAGTTGAGTTACCCCGGAATCGGATTTACCAAAAGCCGTACCCCGAGTACTTTGATGCCATCCAGTGCCCTCCGGGATATAAGATTCCAGATTTTGTTAGGATCAATGGAGAGGGCACAAAAACCACATGGGAGAATGTTAGTCAATATTTAGCACAATTGGGTTAGGCAGGCTCATTGAATGAATTGAAAGTGCGTTTATTTCCTTTATCATTAACTAGTACCGCATTTTCATGGTTTTCTTCTTTACCCCATGGTTCCATTTGGGTTTGGTCGCAGCTAGAGCAGAAGTTTCATGATCACTTTTATAGCAGTGACAATGAACTCAAGTTGTCACATCTAACATCGGTTAAACAGAAGCATGATGAATCGGTCTCTGATTATGTCAAGAGATTCAGAGAAACAAAAAACCGGTGTTTTAGTTTGGTCATAACCGAGAGAGACTTGGCAGACCTAGTGCTGAGTGGTTTGAGAACTCCCATTAGAGAAAAGCTGGAAGGTTATGAGTTCTTAAATATCAACCAAGTCTTACAAAGGGCTTTGGCTCAGGAAAGCCGAAGCAAAGATCTCAAAGAAGTGCATAGATACAAAGCCGATCGTCCAAAGATGAATATGGTGGAATATGATAGTGATCATTCGGACGATGAGGGTGATGTTTTTGCTACTGAATTTGTTTGGCCATCTAAGGCCAAACCCTTTACTTGGAATGATCTGAAACCGATTCATAAGAATCGTGATGAAGAGATGAAGTTTACTTTCAACATTGCTAAGTGTGATAGAATATTTGATGCTTTGTTGCAGGCTAAGATTATTAGAATATCTCATACTTTACCGCCGTTTGAAGAGATAAAACAGCGTGCTTATTGCAAGTACCATAATTCTTTTTCTCATGCTACTAACGATTGCATTGTTTTTCGACGACAGATAGAATCGGCCATTAATGACGGACGATTGAACTTTTCAGAGATGCAAGTTGATAAACAACCTTTTCCAATGAATACCATGGATTTGGAGGGGAAGAAATTACTCATTCGGCCGGAGGTAGCCGAGTCTGCTAATAAAGCTAATGTCATTGTTGGTGAGCCCAGGAAAGACAAGGAGGGCAGCAAGGTCTTGGGGAGACAAGTTGTGCTTGATAAGCAACCTGATGGCAAGGAAGTGATCAAAATCACCATCAAGAACCCTACACTCGGGGGGCAACCGCAAGTGCAAGAAAATACTAGTGTTAAATTTGTCAAGCCCAAGAGTCCAGAAATTGGCAAGTGGAAGAAGAATGAAGCTAAAGTACAGCGCAAGCGGATCAAGCCAACTTTTGATATGTTGCTGTCCAAGTATGCTAACCATTCGGCCGGTTCTAGTTTCAGTCGACCGACTCATCTGAAACGACCAAGGTCACCGTCAGCTGATATGTTCAGTCGGTATACAGAACCAAGTGGACCAAGGGCGCAATTTTCAAAAGAGCAGAGGCAATCTGTGTGGGATCGACTTGATTACTCATATAATGGCCGACTCATCATCGGTGACTATCAGTCAGCTGGTCAAAATATGTGACCGAGTGGAAATTATCCGAGTGTAAGAATGCACCCAGGTGGAAGCTATCCGAGTGAAAAAATGTGCCCAAGTAGATTCCATCCGACTGACATTCATCCAAGTGGATTCCATCAGAGTAAAAAGCTGCGCCCCATTGGCAATTTCATGCATCTGGAAAGTCGAAAAGAATGGTGTGTTAAGTCACCAAGTGTTGCAGCAGTTGAGTCGGGAAAAGGCAAGGAGAAAACGGATGCCGACTCACTTATCTTGGGAACCGAAACATTTGCCATACAGCAGCCGATTGTGCATAGCAAACCGACTGAGCCGATACTTTCTATCGCGCCAAAGCACTCAGCTAATGACCATGAAGCAAGCACCAGCCGAGTAAAAACGAGAGATCCTAAATACACTCAGCCAAAGTGGTGTCCTCCAGGGCTAACAAAGACACAAAAGAGGAAACTACTGAGGTTAAGGAGTCAAGAGATGGCAGAAGAAGAGGCTGAGAAGCAAAGGGATAAGTTGTTCAACGACTGTCGGGTGGTAGGTGCGACATATGCCAACGGGTGGCTTATCATTGTGGGAGCCAATAAAACATCGCCGGTGCCTGGAAACGGGATAAGGCGAAGACATGCACGCTGGCGAATCTTACCCAGCTTCAGGGCTCTCCGGGGAGATAACACCCCTACTGCTGCTCTGCGGGGTCTCCGCATGGTTACTAAATGAACAAGTAGCAACACAATGCTCCTTGAGCTGTTTGGGTGGAAGGAGGAAGAAGGGCTCGGCTAGCTTGCTTCCTCTCCTTGTATGGTGTCTAGGTCTAACTTGAGAGTCCAACCCATTGCATGGGTGCACCGGTGGTTTATATAGGCCTACCCCCGGGGGTACAATGGTAATCCAGCTGGGCGCGGGGCCCAGCTGTCTGTGACTATGCTTGCCAGCTTCTGCGCCGGCTGCTGGGGCCCGCCGGCTGGTGGGTCCCGCCGGCTGCTGGCTCCTTGGTCGACAGGCAGGCCCGACGGGCCAGGGCCTGGTCGGTGGCTGGTTACTGTTACTCCGTGCGGTTGACACAGGCTTGGTCGGGGTAAGCGTGGCTACAGTACTGCCGCCCTGGCGGGCGATTACTGTAGCCCCACCGTATCTTGTCTCCTTAATGGGCGTCTCCTTCGAGGAAGGTGGCAGGCCGGCTATGGGAAGCCGGCCCTCTATCTTGCCGGCTTGAGAGGAGGTGAGGCCGCCTTCGGTATCTCTCTGCCCGAAGGGGCCCACCGCCTCGGGGGCCACGCTGGCGGCCCGTCGTGGACGGCGTCGGAGCCGCCGTGGCAACAGTGCCGCGCCGGACGGGTCGTGGCCACCCGTACGGTGCACTGTACCAGGCGTGCTCCGGGTTTTGGGGGTGGCAGGCTCCACTATAGCCACGCCCCGCTTCATCATCGCAGGGTGGACGCGTACATTACGGGTACGGCTTTGACTGCTTTATGGGAGCCGGCTTCTCGTAGCCGGCCTTGCTGTAGCCGGCTTCTCGTAGTCGGCCCTCCACAGCTTTCTTCATGAGGGTAAAGGGCGGGCCGCCCCCGAAGCCGGCCAGGAAGGTAGTCGGCAAGGGGGGAGGCGGCCCAGGTCTTGAGTCTTCTTGAGAGCCGGACGGGCTCGTAATTTTTTCTGATGGGCCAGGGGAAGCCGGCTAGGCTACCCATGGCTATTTACTCCGACAGTAGTCCCCGAAGCTGGGCGAGCTTCACGGCGGACAGAGGGACGAGAAGCTTGGTCAGCTTCATACCCTGAGGAGCTGACTTTGCCGTCGTAGGCCGACTTCGGAGAACTTTCTTGTTTATTAATATGACCGTGGTTGACCCGCGGGCTGGCTGCGGGCCCCATGACGGTCCACACGGCAGAGAAGTCCTGCCGTCGCACGCGCGCGACGGGACGCTGCCGCAGGCCCGGGCCCGCCACTCCTCGGCCTCGGCCCGGGCGCAGATCTTCTGTGGCCCGAGGGGACTGCTCACCTCCCTGCGGCCGTTTCTTCGTGTCTTCAAGGTGCGCAATTAACGCGGGGCGTGGGGGAGATGGGCACGATCGATCCCCACGATCCTCCACGCCGCGCCTCCTCGGCTCCGGCGCACGAGCCTACAAGTAGGAGGGGGAGGGGGAGAGACAAAGGCTTGCTCGCTCCCCTGCTCCCCGTCCCTCCTTGCTCTTCTTTCCTTTCTTCTTCCTTCACGCCCGACGCAGCCTCCCTTCGCAGCCCGCCCATGCCGCCATGTCCATGGCGCTGTCGAGCTCGTGGGACGGGTCCAACGTCCACGAAGACCACATAGAGTTTCTCCGCCGGACCCGGCGCCTGCCCGCCGCCAACCTCGTGCAAGCTCGTCTAGCGCCGGAGGCGGAAATCTCGACGGCGCCAGAGGAAGGCTAGCGCGTCGTCTTCCGCACGCATTTCTTGCGTGGCTTCGGCTTCCCGGCGAGTGGTTTCATGCGCTCCTTCCTCGACTTCTACCGTCTCCAGCCGCATCACCTCACGCCCAATGCAGTGATGCTGCTGTCATCCTTCGTCTCTCTCTGCGAAGGCTTCTTGGGAGTGCTGCCCATGCTGGAGCTTTGGGCGGAGCTCTCCCAAAACAATCTCGGCACCGTCACCGCCGGCGTGCCCGCCCCCTGCGGGGCCTTCATCGCGATGAAGAGGTCAAGCGACAACAACCCCTTCCCGCACATCCCTTTAATCCAATCGGTCAAACTCTGGCAGAAATCGTATTTCTACGTCAAGAACGTCGCCCCGCAAGGAGACTACGTTAACCTGCCGGCTTACGTAGCCGGCCCGCCGGCTGGGAGGCAGCCGTCTTGGGGCTTCCGGTCCAAGTCCTTATCTCCGGCCGGGAACGCCTCCATCGCCCGGCTTCGCGTAATGATCCAGTCGGAAGGCCTGCGCGGAGCCGACTTGGTGGCCGCCTTCGTCGAGCGCCGGATCCTTCCGCTTCAGAGCCGGCCCCACATGCTATGCCAGATGAGCGGCCGCTTCGACCCTTGCCGGCTGAGCACATGGGAGATGCCCCATGCCGAGGTAGCGCTCATGGTGAACTACATCGCCAACCTCAAGCTCACCGACGACTGGCCATTCGGCAAGGCGCCGTACTCCCGCGCCCATCCTCCGCCCGTGGTAATTCCTTCTTTCTGTCATCAGCCGGCTTGTGCCGGCCGGCTTCTGACCAGGCGGCTCTTCTCCCCCTTTTTTATCAGAACCCTCTTCTTCCGCCGCCAGCCGGGGCGGCAAGAGTCGAATGCCAGTATGCCCCGGACCATACGGTAGACGACATCGACGACCCGGATTTGGCTGCGGCCGCCATGGAGGACGCCGCCACGGGAGACGTCGCCGAGCCCGGAGGCATGGGGCTCTCGGCCAGTTTTGATGACTGGCCGGATGACGCCGACGCCGAAGAAATCCCGCGCCACCAGCCGGCAACCGATCGTCACAGCACGGGCTCGTCCGCCGCGCCTGCTGCCGGTGGTGGAACGTAGAAGCGCCGGGCCGCGCTTCCTCTCTTCGGCAGCCGGCCGAAAAAGACGAGGGCCTCCGCCGCGGCCGCGAAGCGAGACGAAGCGGCGGCGAAGGCGGCCCGTTTCCAGAAGGCGGTGAAGCAACCTCTAGCGGTTTCCTCGTAAGCCCTTTGGCCGCTTGCGTGCTTGTTTTTTGTTGTCTTCTTTTGTTCTAACTCTTCTCCGATTTCCGATCAGGGCGCTGCTTTCCCTCGAGGGAGGCCCAGGCGGCTCTGTGGTCGGGCCGGGTGCTGGATCTTCAGGGCCCCGCCGCATGGACCCCCACACCGATCTTGCAGAAGCCACGGAGCGGAACACCCGCGAGGCGCGACAAGAGAGGGAGGCGGTGGAGCGGGAGGCCGCCCGGGCGGCGACGGAGCGAGCGGACGCGGCAGCCGAGACTCCATCGGAGCGGGCGACCGCGGAGACGGAGGCGGAGGGCATGCATAGCCGGCCTCCGTTGCTCGCCATCCCCCTCCACACCTTGGACCCGGATATCCCGCTGCCCACGGCGGAGGAGATCACCCCCGATCAGTCGTCGGTGGTACCGGAGGAGCCGGCCCGGGCCGCACCCGAGGCCGGAGCCGGTCTTGAAATTCAGCTGGTGGCGAGCCAGCGCGTCGGAGGGAGCACGGCCCCGCCGGACACGCGGCAAGCCGCGGGTGCCGACCAGATGGTAGAAGCCTTGGAGGCGGCCAGTTCCGCCACGTCCGGGTGGACTCCCAGCGGAGGAAGTGGCGAGCTGAACGTGGCGGCCCAAGGGGTTCGGAGCCGGCTGCAGGCTCAGGCCGCCCTCCTGCGGCAATTTACTCGGGAGTTTCTGTCGACGCGGTCCGCAGTCCGGGTAAGTTTTTTACTTGTCGACCGCTCTGGTCCTCTGATTTTTTTCCGTGGGGGGCATGCTAGCGCACCCACTGGGTGTAGTCCCCAAGATCCGGGCCGACTGCAGCGCAGTCGGGTCGGATCTTTCCCGATGACTATCTTCACTCTGTTTTCTGTCTGATCTTTAGGATTATCACAACTCTCGTGCCGCCGCCTTCAACTCCCAGGCTCGGGAGCTGAGCCGGAGGACCGAGGACCTGGCCAGCAGCTGACGTAAGTATATTGCTTTTATCTGTCTCTCGTGGGGGCGCGATAGCGCACCCACTGGGTGTAGTCCCCGAGATTCGGGCCGACTGCTGAGCAGTCGGTTCGGATCTTCCTTGACGACCTTTCCCTTGCTGACTTTTTCTCTTTGTCTTTTGCTCATGCAGAGGCCAACGCCGACTTGCGGAGGGAGCTCGGTGAAGTGCAGACCGCTCTTCGTGCCAGGGACGCCAAGTACGCCGACTTGGTTCAGGAGCGCGACCGCCTGGTCAAGAAACTGGCTGACCAGGAGGAAAGCCTTAAGGCTGCCCTGCAGAAGGCGCAGGACGGCGAGGCTGCCCTGAAGGCGGAGTTCGAGACCAAGGCGGCGAGCTGGGCTGAGACGCGCCAGGCGCTGGAGGAAGGTTTCGCCCGAATCGAAGATTTGATCGATGGTGTGCCGCCTTTCTTGCCCTTCCTCCATCCGCCGGCCGCCTGGGGTTTTGTTCTGACTTGTGCTTGCTACTTTGCGCAGAATACTTTCCTGGCCACTCCGTCCTCGCTACCCAAGCCATCGAGGTCCATCGCGAGGCGCGCCGTCAGGCCGGAGTTGTCATTCCGTCGGATGCAAATCGAACACTGTCGGAGCAGCTCATCGCCATCCTAGTGCGACTGCAGCCGGCCCATCGGATGCTCCACCGGCTCCAACGTGCCGGGGCGCAGGTGCTGGCTGCGCTCTGGCCTAGCCAGATGATTCCCCGCACCCCAAGTCGGACTGCCGACTGGCTAGAAGTCGCAGTCGGTCGCTTCAAGGCTTGGAAGGCGTCAGCAGCCCGTCTCGGAGCCGGGCGTACGTTGGAGTTCGTCCGCGCATGGTACCCAGGGCTAAGCCTGGACCAGCTGCGGACTTGGAGGTTGGAGGCCGATGCGGAGCTGGTGGAAGTGCGCCCGGCGATCGCGCAGCGCGCCTCAACGATCAACAAGTGCACCGACACCAGCGTCTTCGCGCCGGAACTTAGTGATGACGGCACCGCCCAGCCGGAGGAGTGGTTCGGGCTGAACCCGGCGGAAGGCGAGGACTCGGCCGAGGAGATCGCCTCCAGCGACGAGGGCGAGGATGACGAGGAGGAAGACGGCGGAGACGCCGAGCCGACTGGTGAGACGACCGACCGCCCTCAAGCCGACCGTGCCTCCAGCAACGAGCTACGCGGGAGCACGCCCTCTGCTGGAGGTGGTGATCAGGCCGAAGTTGGCCAGCCGGCTGCTCCCTCAGCCGGCGCGACCGTCTCCACCGCCCAGCCCGGCTCGTCAGCGGCCCCGCCGGCTTGATCTTCCGTTCCTGTTGTTCGTGCTTTTGTCTTTTTGAACAATTTTTAAGTCTCCGCAATTCCACCCACTGGGGGTGTATCGAACAATGTTGGGTGCTGACCTCTCTGGAGGTCCTTTGTGTAAATATTATTGTATGCATGTGTTGGCTTCCATTCAAGTGCACTTTTTTATCCTTAGGCTTTTTCCTTTGCCGCCTTCCCTCTTTGGGAAGGCAAGTACTCTATCTTTCTTGGATTTAAAGCAGACTGAATGCAAGCCGGCTGGCCGGCTACTCTGGTAGTCGGTCGGCGGGAGGCGGCAAGCCGGCTTTTGTTATATATAAGCCCGTTAGTCCCTAGCCGTTTTTCGTGTGCGCACCCTTTCCGGCTTATGACTCTTGCCAGCCGGGCAGTCGGTTCTTCGAACTGTGATTTTGGCAAGAGCCAAGCCTGGGTGTCGGCACATTACTTGTCTGACTGCGGGTAGGGATCCTAAAATAACTCCAGTCGGCTAGTCCCCGGGCCGACTCGTCGAACCCGGTGCCGGACAAAATAAATGAACAGGCGATATCATATGCATGATAACTTTCATTCATAAAATAAAAGATGGCAGTCCCCGAGTCCTCCTCGGGGAGCCTATTGTTTCGTACTTAATACAAAAGTGGACATGATACATACTGCATTTTAACTGTAAAATTTCCAAAGAAGATTGGCATTCCATGGTCGTTCCGACTCCTTGCCGGAGTCGTCTCTCTTGCGTGCCTTCGGCTTCTGCGCGTCGATGAGGTAGTAGGCATCGTTGCCTAGAGCTCTGCTGACGACGAAGGGGCCCTCCCAGGGGGCTGCGAGCTTGTGCTGGCCGGCTGTTCGCTGGATCAGCCGGAGCACAAGGTCGCCCTCCTGGAAGGATCTTGGTCGGACCCTCCGGCTGTGGTAGCGGCGCAAACCCTGCTGGTAGATGGCCGACCAGCTGAGGGCTAACAGCCGGCCTTCTTCCAGCAGGTCGACGCCGTCTTCTCTTGCTTCTTTGGCTTCCGCTTCCATGTACATGGTTACCCGAGGCGCGTCAAACTCGATGTCTGTTGGGATGACTGCCTCGGCACCATATACAAGGAAGAAAGGAGTGAAGCCGGTTGATCTGTTTGGGGTAGTACGCAGACTCCATAGGACAGCCGGCAGCTCATCGAGCCAACAGCCGGCTGAACGCTCCAGAGGTACGACCAGTCGGGGCTTGATGCCGGACAGGATGAGGCCATTTGCTCACTCCACTTGGCCGTTTGACTGCGGGTGGGCGACTGACGCAAGGTCCAGCCGGATACCTTGTGGAGCGCAGAACCGTGCCAAGGCACCTTTGGTGAAATTCGTGCCGTTGTCGGTGATGATGCTATGCGGTACGCCGTACCGGGTTGTTATATCTGCAATGAAAGTCACCGGAGTCAGCCCATTCAGCTTCTTGATCGGCTTCGCCTCAATCCACTTGGTGAATTTGTCCACGGCGACGAGCAAATGCGTCATGCCGCCGCGCGCTGTCTTGAATGGGCCCACCATATCCAGTCCCCAGACGGCAAAGGGCCAGGTGATGGGAATGGTCTTGAGTGCCAAAGCCGGCATGTGTTGCTTGGAGCTGAAAAGCGGGCAGCCTTTGCAGTGTTTGACTAGCTCTTTGGTGTCATCCAAAGCAGTCGGCCAGAAGAAACCGTGGCGGAAGGCTTTGGCGACAAGTGATGTTGATGCGGCGTGGTGGCCGCACTCTCCTTGGTGTATATCCCTGAGGATTGCAATGCCTTTCTCCTGCTCGACGCATCGCTGTAAGACTCCGGTGACGCTGCGCTTGACAAGCTCTCTGTTGGCGATTGTGTATGCTCCGGCTCGATGTTGGACTTGTCTCGCTTCGGTTTCGTCAGCCGGCAGATCTTGGTTCACCAAAAAGTTGTGGATGGTTTGGGCCAATGATGGAGCTGCGACTTCCCCTGCCGCCAAAGTGGCTATAGCCACCAGGGTGGGCGGGCTGGGTAATGAAGTGCTGGAATCGGCCGCCGCTTGCTGTGCTGAAGAAGTCCCCGGGCTGGCTACCGCATTCCCCGAGCTGGATACCGCAGTCCCCGAGCCGGGTGCGGCAGTCCCCGAGCCGGCTACTACAGTCCCCGAGCCGAGTATTGAAGTCCCCGGGCCAACTGCTTGATTCTTCGAGCCGGACCCGGCCCCATCGGGGTTAGGCGGCACGAAGATGGAGTCGGATTCCGGAGACGGCTTGATGGATGGCTTGAGGAGGCGCTGTAGGGCGATGCCGGTTGGTATTGCTTGCCGCGTGGAGCCTATTCGGGCCAGGGCATCTGCTGGCTCGTTGTCGGCTCGCGGCACATGGAGGAATTCACATCCACCGAAGTATCCACTGATTTGCTGCACTAGGAAGCGGTAGCTTGCCATGTTTGCGTCTTTGGCGTCCCAGTCGCCAGAAGATTGCTGAACCACCAAATCCGAGTCGCCATAGCACAGGATCCGGCGGATGCCGAGTTCCTTGGCAAGCCGCAGCCCGTGTATGAGCGCTTCGTACTCGGCACATTGTTGGAGGCGGCGAAGTGGATCTGCAGCATGTATCTGAGCTTGTCGCCCTTAGGAGAGGTAAGGACAACGTCGGCTCCCAAGCCGGCACGCATCTTGGATCCGTCAAAGTGCTTGCGCCAATGGGTGGAGTCGGGAGCTGGCGGTAAGTACTGGGTCTCGGCCCAGTCCACGAGGAAGTCGGCCAGTGCTTGCGACTTGATGTCGGTGCGGGGTTGGTAGAAGATCGTGTAAGGGGCTAGCTCGATGGCCCACTTAGCTACCCGGACGGATGCATCCCGGCTGCCTATGATCTCGGCCAGCGGGGCAGTGCATACGACCGTGATAGGATGTTCTTGAAAGTACGGCTTCAGCTTCTTGGCGGTGAAGTACATGCCGTAGCACATCTTCTGGTAGTGCGGGTAGTTCTGTTTCGAGGCGGACAGCACCTCGCTCAGGTAATAAACCAGCCTCTAGACTGGCTGGGCTCGGCCTTCCTCGGGGCGTTGGACTACAATGACGGTGCTGACCACCCGGCTAGTGGCGGCAATATAAAGGAGCACGGGCTCTTTCTCAGTCGGCGCCACCAAGACAGGCGGCGTGGCCAGCATTTTCTTCAGCTCGTCGAAAGCTTGGTCGGCCTGGTCATTCCACTCAAAGTGGGTACTCTTCTTCATGAGGCGGTAGAGAGGGAGAGCTTTCTCTCCAAGCCGGCTGATGAAGCGGTTCAGAGAGGCCAGGCACCCGGTGAACTTCTGAATCTCTCGAAGCTTGGTTGGGACTGCCATCCTCTCGATGGCCTTTATCTTCACAGGGTTGCACTCGATGCCGCGTTCGGAGACCAAAAAGCCTAGGAGCTGGCCGGCTGGCACTCCGAACACGCATTTCTCGGGGTTGAGCTTGATTCGGAACCGGCGCAGGTTCTCGAATGTCTCCTTCAGGTCTTCCAGCAGGGTGCCGCGCTTCTCCGTCTTCACCACAATATCATCCACATAGACGTGGGCGTTCTTGCCGAGCTGTGTGAGGAGGCACTTTTGCATGCAACGCTGAAAAGTGGCGCCGGCATTCCTCAAGCCGAACGTCATAGTCAGGTAGCAGAAGGCTCCAAACGGCGTGATGAAGGCGGTCTTCAGTAGGTCATCCGGGTCCAGTTTTATCTTGTGGTATCCCTAATAAGCATCCAAAAAGCTCAACAGCTCGCATCCGGCTGTGGAGTCTATCACTTGGTTAATTCTGGGCAGGGTGAAGGGATCTTTTGGCTAGGCTTTGTTGAGGCTTGTGTAATCTATACACATGCGCCACTTGTTATTCTTTTTCAGCACGAGAACCGGGTTCGCGAGCCACTCGGGGAAGAAAACTTCCATGATGAAGCCGGCTACAAGAAGCCGGGCTATCTCCTCCCCTACGATCCTTCTCTTCTCCTCTGACAGTCGGCGGAGTGGCTGCTTGACTGGATTGGCGTCCTCCCGCACATGTAATTTGTGCTTGGCGAAATCCTTCGGAACACCCGGCATGTCCTTGGGGGACCATGCAAAGATATCCCGATTCTCACGGAGGAAATCGACGAGCTCACCTTCCTATTTGCTGTCCAGGCTCGCCCCAATGACGGCAAACCTCTCGGGGTGCCCGGGGTCGAGCTGTATCTTCTTGGTCTCCTTGGCCGGCTGGAAAGATCCTTGTTCATCATACTCCTTGGAGTCGGCGGGCTGGTTTAGCTGCTTGTTGGCCATGGCCACGACCCTGTCCAGCGTCTTCTTCTCTTCGGCAATCACGAGGGATTCGGCCAGCCGGCTGCTGGCCGCGGCGCAGTCGGTGGACTTCTTGTAGGCGCCGGCGATGGTGATGACGCCCTTGGAGCTTGGTATCTTCATCTTAAGGTATGCGTAGTGGGGGACCGCCATGAACATGGCCAAGGCGGGTCGGCCAAGCAAGGCGTGGTAAGGGCTCTCCAGGTCCATCACCTCGAACCAGATTGCTTCCTGGCGGAAATGATCCTTGCCCCCAAAGAGTACATCGATCTTGATCTTGCCGATGGGGGCGCAGGACAAACCGGGTACGATGCCGTGAAACACCGTTCGAGTCGGCACAAGCTGTTTTGCCTTGACACCCAACTTCTCCATGGTGTCGCGGTATAGGATGTTGATGCTGCTTCCACCATCGATCAGCACGCGGGAGAAGCACGCGGCACGCGTGTCCGTCGCAAGGGTGGCCTCCAGGACCAAAGCATAGGAGCCGGGGGACGGCATCACCTCTGGGTGGTCGGCCCGGCTCCAACTAATGGATTTCTCTGACCAATGCATGTGGCCGGCTGGGTTCGCAGCGGCCACATTGACTTCTTGTTGCACTCGGCGCTTGCTGCGCCGGTCTTCGGGCTAGCTCATAAAGACAGCGTAAGATGCTTGCTCATCGGGGAACTCGTCCTGCAGGGTGTCGACCGCGGGCCGAGCGGCTTTGGGCGGCGGAGCCGGAGGCGGCGGGCCGGCAGGCGGAGTCAGCGTGAGCCCTTCGCCCTTGGAGATTCGGGCGAGCCAGTTACACTTTCGGGTCGTATGGTTGGACGGCTTCGCGTCGCTATGGAACTTGCACGGGGCGTCAAGGGTTTGTTCGTAGGAGAAGGCCGGCTGCCAAGCCGGCCGGCCGCCCTTGGGCTTCTTGGGCGCGGGCCACCCCTCGGGCGGCGCGTCTTCGACCGTGGCCACCTGCCGGCTAGCGGGAGGCGGCGCAGGGCCTTTGCGCTTCTGATCATTCTGGTGTTGGCGTCGGCCGGCATCTCCAGCCGGTGCTTGGGGCGCCGGATTGAGAACTTTCCCGGTCATGTCCACCCGGAGCTCGGTCTTCATCGAGGAGTCGGCGGTGGCGTACTTGTCGGCGATGTTCAGGAGCTCGTCGAGGGTAGTCGGCTCGTCGCAAAGGAGCTTGTGCTTGAGGAGGGTGCCCTCTCGGCACCCGGTAGTGAAGTATTCGATGGCTTGCACCTCATGCACCCCCTCGCAGGAGTTGCGGAGCTCGGCCCAACGCGTGAGGTAGTCGCGAGTGGACTCGGCTGGGCCCTGTATGCACAGGGAGAGCTGTCTGGGCTTGGGAGCCCGCTTGTAGGTGCTGGTGAAGTTGCGAACGAAGGCTTCAATGAAATCTACCCAGCTGTTGATGCTGAGAGGCTTGAGGCTGTTAAGCCATGTCCGTGCCGTGCCTTGCAGCATGAGGGGCACGTACTTCACGGCAACGTGCCGGTTGCCATTGGCGATGCTGACGGCTGTGGAGTAGTCGGTCAGCCAGTCTTCCGGCTTCACCGAGCCGTTGTCCTTGGGCGTGTCTCTTGGGAGCGAGAACCCTTTGGGGAAGGGCTCATCACGGATGCGGGGGCCAAAGCAAGGCGGGCTGACATCGTCTTCTTCTTCGAACGCCAGGGATCTGGCCAGGCGGTCGATCCGGTGGCGAGCGTCGCTTTCGCCGACTCCTTCGCGGCGACCAAGCCGGCCGCTGAGAGTCGGATGTGCCACTGGAGGCGGGGTGGGGGTATCTCTCTCCACGAGCTCGAGGCGGAGGCGGGGTGCCCCGCCATTACATGGCTTGGGGGCGGCCGTCCGCGTCTCGCTTGATGGAGATTTGGGGCCGGCTTCGGCTGGAAGCCGGCTCTTTCTCGCGCCGCGCGCGGGTGTTGCTCGTAGTCGGTGATCGGGAAGTCGCGCCGTGGTCGCGGCGCGGGGGAGGGCTCCCCACGCAGGCGTCGGCTTCGTGCCGCCGAGCGGCCGCGTCAATTAGTTGTTGTATACGCCGCATCATGTGGGGGAGGTCTTCGGCTTCCAACGCATCCAGCTCGTCTACGGCCGCCTGGGCGGCGCGCAGGTTCTCGAGCGGAGTGGCGTAGACCGGGCGATCGACTCCAAGCGTGTCGGCGATGACGGCACCGCGTTGCCTGACAGCACCAGCCCGGCTTGGGCCAGCCGGAGCCGGCGTGCCGAAGGCGGCGCGGTCAGCTTTGCGCTGGTAGGCCTCGGTGAGGCGTCTTATGGAGGCCAGCCGCCGGCCCTCCGCGAGGAGGGCGAGGCGACGCGCCTCCAGTACTTCGTTGTTGGCGTCAGCCGGGAGGGGGGCGGACAAGTCGTGGGCCGCCACGCGCGGGGTGTCGCGGGCGCCCTCGTTAGTCGGGCCGTCGTGGCCGATAACCATCACCTCATCAGTGACAGTATCGCGATCGCCGGCCGGAGGGAGCGGGTCGTTGTAGATCATGACGTTGGTGGGAAGGTGTCGTAGGATGCCGTGTCGGAGTCGACAGGCATCGGGTCGGTGGAGCCAACCGACTCCAAATCCGCAGCGGGTTCGCTGGAGACGTGGAGCTGGCCGAGGAGGTTGGCGAGGTGGTCGGTGCCCGCATCGGAGGCAAGCTCGTCGGAGAGGTCGGCGAGGCTGCTCGCCGTGCAGACGTTGGTGAGGCCATGCAGCGCGTCGCGGCAAGCGCCATCGGGCGAGCTGGGCTGGGTACGCTCGCGGGGAAGGAAAAGGGTTCCCGTCCAGAACAGGTCTCCGGACGACGGTGCACCTGGCCCCACGGTGGGCGCCAAATGTCGGGTGGTAGGTGCGACATATGCCAACGGGTGGCTTATCATTGTGGGAGCCAATAAAACATCGCCGGTGCCTGGAAACGGGATAAGGCGAAGATTACCCAGCTTCAGGGCTCTCCGGGGAGATAACACCCCTACTGCTGCTCTGCGGGGTCTCCGCATGGTTACTAAATGAACAAGTAGCAACACAATGCTCCTTGAGCTGTTTGGGTGGAAGGAGCAAGAAGGGCTCGGCTAGCTTGCTTCCTCTCCTTGTATGGTCTCTAGGTCTAACTTGAGAGTCCAACCCTTTGCATGGGTGCACCGGGGGGTTTATATAGGCCTACCCCCCGGGGGTACAATGGTAATCCAGCTGGGCGCGGGGCCCAGCTGTGTGTGACTATGCTTGCCGGCTTCTGCGCCGGCTACTAGGGCCCGCCGGCTGGTCGGTCCCGCCGGCTGGTCGGTCCCGCCGGCTGCCGGCTCCTTGGTCGACAGGCAGGCCCCACGGGCCAGGGCCTGGTCGGTGGCTGGTTACTGTTACTCCGTGCGGTTGACACAGGTTTGGTCGAGGTAAGCATGGCTACAGTACCGCCGCCCTGGCGGGCGATTACTATAGCCCCGCCGTATCTTGTCTCCTTAATGGGCGTCTCCTTCGAGGAAGGTGGCAGGCCGGCTATGGGAAACCGGCCCTCTATCTTGCCGGCTTTAGAGGAGGTGCGGCCGCCTTCGGTATCTCTTTGCCCGAAGGGGCCCACCGCCCTGGGGGGCCACGCTGGCGGCCCGTCGTGGACGGCGTCGGAGCCGCCGTGGCAACAATGCCGCGCCGGACGGGTCGTGGCCACCCGTACGGCGCACTATACCAGGCGTGCTCCGGGTTTTGGGGGTGGTAGGCTCCACTGTAGCCATGCCCCACTTCATCATCGCAGGGTGGACGCGTACATTGTGGGTACGGCTTTGACTGCTTTATGGGAGCCGGCTTCTCGTAGCCGGCCTTGCTGTAGCCGGCTTCTCGTAGTCGGCCCTCCACAGCTTTCTTCATGAGGGTAAAGGGCGGGCCGCCCCCGAAGCCGGCCAGGAAGGTAGTCGGCAAGGGGGGAGGCGACCCAGGTCTTGAGTCTTCTTGAGAGCCGGACGGGCTCGTAATTTTTTCTGATGGGCCAGGGGAAGCCGGCTAGGCTACCCATGGCTATTTACTCCGACAATGACACTCGGCCTATGGTACCTACAAAACAAGTGTGGAGGCCCAAACAAATACAAGATATAGTGGCCTCTACACCTATCACAGCAGCACCTACACTACCAAAAGAGGACGACGCAATCATTGCATCGTCTACGTTACCTATTGCTTCCTCCTCACTCGGACAAATTTCTGAATCGGTGGATGCACTTGAGGAGGAGGCTGATATGTTGGACTATGAGTCTACACCGGTTCATGAAGGTATGGATATCAACATGGTGTATTACTTACCTGCTGAGTTTCGTGCTGTAGATGAGGAAGGGGAGGTGGCTCAGCTGGATTTTGGCCCTAAAACGCAATATTCGAGAAGCCAAAAGAACCAGTAACGCATCTGAAACCATTATATCTCAGAGGTCATAACAATGGGTCGCCGCTCACTCAGATGCTTGTTGATGGTGGTGCTGTGGTAAATCTTATGCCCTATTCGATCGGCAAGAAATTGGGTTTGCCTGATGAAGAATTGATCAAGACCAATATGGTGCTCAACGGATTTGAAGGCAAAGAGAAAACTGAAGCCAAAGGTGTGATGTATGTGGAGCTTACAGTCGGAAGCAAAACTCTGGCTACTGCATTCTTTGTCGCTGAGGTGCAAGGTAACTACAACGTCATACTAGGCCGCGATTGGGTTCATGCAAACCAGTGTGTGCCATCCACTATGCACCAGTTTTTGATTCAGTGGGTTGATGACGAGGTGGAAGTCATTCATGCGGATAACTCGGCCTGTGTTGCTTTGGCCGATGCATCGGTGGATTGGCAACATCCCAATGCTACTTGCTTGATGGGCCGTGACTTATCAGAGTTTGATTTTCTCAGCGCGACCAAGAATGGTTTTGTGCCCGTCTCTTTAAAGCCGACTGAATGCAATCGGCTCCAAGGTATGATATGTTGAAATGGATTCTAGCTCCGAGTGGTTACAAAAACGTCTTGTGAAATATCGGTCCAGCGAGAATGATATGTATGAGTCTATAGAGGAGTTGGATGACATGGATAAACATGGACAAGGTTTTACATCGGCCGATCCATTAGAAGAGGTAGATATTGGAGATGGTTCAGTCACTCGACCGACGTTTGTAAACAAAATTTGAAAGCCGATTGTAAAGCTAAGTTTATCGAGCTATTGAAAGAATATGTTTGTTGCTTTGCGTGGGAATATCATGAGATGCCAGGTTTAAGGCAAGAGCTAGTGGAGCATTGGTTACCTATAAAGGCCGGTTTTAAATCATATAAACAGTCGGCCAGAAAGTTTAATCCGAAAACATATGACCGGATCAAGGAAGAGATCAGTCGACTGCTTGAAGCCAATTTCATTCGACCTTGCAGGTATGCCGAGTGGATTTCTAACATTGTCCCAGTGGAGAAGAAAGGATCCGGCAAGTTGAGGGTGTGCATTGATTTCAGAGATTTGAATAGGGATACACCCAAAGATGAGTATCCTATGCCAATAGCCGATATGCTTATTAATGATGCTTCTGGACATAAGGTTATTAGCTTTCTAGATGGTAATGCCGGATACAATCACATTTTTATGGCCGAAGAGGACATGTACAAAACAGCTTTCCGATGTCCTGGTTTCCTTGGTTTATTCGAGTGGACAGTGATGACATTCGGATTAAAAAATGCTGGAGCCACATATCAAAGGGCTATGAATTTATTTTTTCATGATTTACTCGGTATCATACTTGAAGTTTATATTGATGATATTGTTGTCAAATCGGATGCTTTTGAATCTCACTTGGCCGATTTGCATTTAGCTTTTGAAAGAATGAAAAAGTATGGACTGAAGATGAATCCTTTGAAGTGTGCTTTCGGCGTGTCAGCTGGCAAGTTTTTGGGTTTCATTATTCATGAAGATGGCATAGAGATTGATCCCAAAAAGATAGAGGCCATACAGAAAGTGGAAGCTCCAACATGCAAGAGAGATATGCAAAAGTTCCTTGGCAAGGTCAATTATTTGAGAAGGTTCATAGCTAATCTATCAGGGAAAGTTGATGCATTTACTCCTATCCTTCGGTTGAAGAATGATGCTGATTTCACTTGGGGGGCAAAACAGCAAGAAGCATTTGATATGATAAAAAAGTATTTGTGCACTCCTCCGGTGATGAAAGCACCCAAGCATAGAGAACCCTTCAGGCTTTGCATTGCAGCAGAGGAAGGAGTTATTGGTGTTGTTTTGACTCAAGAAACCGAGGGAAAAGAGCATGCTATTACATATTTGAGTAGGCGCTTATTGGACGCCGAGACAAGGTATACGTTTATTGAAAAATTATGTCTATGCTTATATTATGCTTGCACAAAACTGAGACATTATTTAGTGCCGAGTACTTGTGTAGTAGCTTGTCAAACCGATGTCATTAAATACATGTTGCATAGGTCAATTCTTAGTGGTAGAATTGGCAAGTGGGCTTATGCTTTGATTGAATATGATTTGGCTTATGAATCTCTAAAATCCATGAAAGGCCAAATTGTTGCTAATTTCATTGTTGACCATCGGATTAATGACAAGAATGATGTTGATATGAACCTTGTTTCATTAGTACCATGGAGATTATACTTTGATGGTTCAGTTTGTAGCAATGGCCAAGGTGTTGGTATTGTTTATATATCTCCTCATGGTGCTGTTTTTGAAGCCTCATGCCGCTTAGAATATTTTTGCACAAACAATCAAGCCGAATATGAAGCATTGTTATTCGACCTAGAGATGTTACTTGCTATAGGTGTTACACATATTGAGGCTTATGGTGATTCATTACTAGTAGTGCAGCAAATATCTAAAGTCTTTCAGTGTTTGGACGAATCACTTAATGTTTATATTGATAGATGTCTAGATATAATTTCTACTTTGGATTGTTTTAGCATTGCACATATATCTAGAAATGTCAATTGGAAAGCAAATGAGTTGGCACAGCTAGCATCTGGATATCATGTTGATCATGGCATGTTTCATATTTCTCAAAGTCCGATGTCTTCTCTTGCCAGTATAGAAGAGGCCGAACCAGAACCCACTGATTCGGTCATTAACAAAAAATCTAGTGCAGATGACAATTCCGACTGGAGGAAGCCCATTGTTGCCTACTTGCGCAATCTGAGTGAAAGGGTGGACAGGGCTGTTCTGCGTACGGCTTTCAAGTATACAATGAGAGATGATGGTCTTTATCGCCGAACCGTCGATGATGTTCTTCTAAAGTGTTTGGACGAGGACCAGGCAACAGTTTCTATCGGACAAGTACATGAAGGTATTTGTGGCACTCACCAGTCAGCTCCCAAGATGAAATGGTTATTGCGACCTGCTGGGTTTTATAGGTCAACTATGATTAATGATTGCTTCAGATATTATAAGCGGTGTGAAGCTTGTCAAAAGTTTGGTGATATTCAATTGGCTCCTGCTGCTATGTTACATCCTATTATCAAACCATGGCCTTTCAGAGGTTGGGGTTTAGATTTCATTGGACAAATTCATCCGTCTTCCTCAAAAGGGCATTGGTTCGTATTGGTGGCAACTAATTATTTCACTAAATGGTCTGAAGCAGTACCTCTCAAGAACATGACGCATACGGAGGTAATTCAATTCATAACCGAGCACATTATTCATAGATTCGGTATTCCTCAAACGTTAACTACAGATCAAGGTTCATCTTTCATGTCACACCAAGTCAGAGAGTTTGCCGAATCTTATAACATAAAGTTGCTCAATTCATCTCCATATTATGCCCAAGCTAATGGACAAGCTGAGTCTAGCAATAAAATTTTAATCAAGCTCATCAAGAAGAAGATTGAGGATAATCCAAGGAGATGGCATGACTTGTTGTCTGAGGCATTATGGGCACATAGAATCTCAAGGCATGGTGCTACGAAAGTGACTCCATATGAGCTAGCATATGGTCAGGAGGCTGTTTTACCGGTGGAAGTAAATTTGAATGCTTTGAGAATAGCCAAACAAAATGATCTATCGTAATAGACTTCTATAACTTAATGATGGACACCATTGATGAGGTTGCTGATAAACGCTTGGCTGCTTTGAATGCATTAGAGAGAGATAAGTTGAGGGTGGCAAGGGCTTGCAATAATAAAGTCAAGTTGAAGAATTTTCAAGTTGGTGATCTCGTTTGGAAAGTGATTCTGCCGATTGGTTCAAGAGATAGAAAATTCGGGAAGTGGTCTCCAAGTTGGGAAGGTCCTTTTAGGATTGCAAGAGTTGTTCCCGGAAATTCATATTTGATGGAATCAATACAAGGGGCATTGTTACCTCGAGCTCTCAATGGCAAATATTTGAAGAAGTACTACCCGAGTGTGTGGCAGGAAGCCTAAGTAGGCAATGGCCGATATACAATTATCGCCCTTAGCACAAACATGGCCGATACATAAATATCGCCCTGAGAAAAATAAATGGCCGATGGAGTGTTGACATCGTCCTTAGAACGAACACTATGCATATTATTTTTCGGCATGCAAGCTTTGCCGAAAAACAGGGGGGCATGTGTTGACACCTGATTTTGGCAAGATACAGAGTGAAAGGGTTTTCAGCATGAGAAAGTTTCATATCGTCGAGTGGAACAACTTTCATGTTTAGGCTATCGCCATTCGACCTCATCTCAGTGGCCGAAGCTATACTCCGAGTGACAAAATTTAATATTCTGAGTGCTTCTCGGCCGATTACGCCCTCAATATGACCTCAGATGAAGGAGTGCTCTAAAGGAATTGTCTTCTTCTCATCGAGACGATCGATTTTCATATATAAATCATCTCAATCCGAGTTCATATACAAAAGTTATAGTCAATACGGTCTGGACAGGCCAGAGACCAAAATATTACGCTTGACACCAGACACAGGTTGATGAGTGTCTGATGCAAAGAGTGAGCAATTCGGCCTTCAAGACAGCCTTGAATTGAAAAATCTTCAACACGGAAAAGTTTTGTCTCGTCGAGCCGATCGATTTTCATATATAATTCGTCTCAATCCAAGGTCGTATGAGGCCTGGAGAGACAAATCAAGATCAGGCTATGTTTTTAGTCGGAAAATCCGAGTGAAAAGTTTACTATCCGAGTGAAAGTTTACGGTCGAGTGAAAGTTGGCTGACCGGATGAACTTATTATTATCCAAGTGGAAATATAGTCATCTGAGTGGAAATATGGTAATCCGAATGAAATTGTCCTCCAGGTGAAAATATTCCGAGTGAAAAGATTACCATCGGGACGAAAACTTGCCGATTGAATAAGATAATGCCTTCCGGGTGGGAATATAGTCATCCGAGTGGAAATATTGCCTTCCGAGTAAAAATATGGTCATCCGAGTGAAAATTGTATTCCGAGTGGAAGATTCTAAACATCCGAGTGAAAAAGTCCAGTCGGACGATCCAAGTGAATGACTCTAATCCGAGTGGATGAGCTCGAATCCGACTGAAATTGAACATATGCCTGAAAGTTTATCAAGATGACCTCGGATGAAGAAGTATTCAATACAAAAGTTGTGCGTATCATCAAGACGGTAAACTTTGATTTTGGAGTCATCATCATCAGAGATAGTATATAGCCTACAAATTCACTACGAGACTCGGATAATCCAGTCTACTGCAAGACCGAGTCCGACTGGAAGATAAAGATGACCTCGAAAAGTATTCAAGATGGCCTTATTTGAAAAAGTGATCAACATGACAGTTGTTCGTATCTTTGAGGCGCACAAGTTTGATATTTGGGCCGTCTTGATCGGAGATCATATGCAAGCCCGACGGCCCGCGCAAGAAGGAAGACAGGGTTTCGGCAAGATTCAGACTGAATCCGAGTTGGAATAGAATTAGGACTCTAGGACGTGAATTGACGTAATTTTTCTTGTAAGGAAAGCCTAGACGAATCCTTTACTTGTACGGGAAGTCCAGCCGCCTCTTATATATGTTGGGGGTGACGGCCGATTGAACAACACATAATCGAACAAATCAATATACTACTTTTTCATATACGTTTTATCTCTCCACCGTTTTTCTATCTCGTTCTTCGCTGTTCTTCGTGTTTGAGAGCTGTGAATTCTGAGGCTCTAGGGGCGAGTGAATCGACCTAGGGCAGCCCATAGCCGCTGCACTCCCTGATAGGGTCCCTCCCGGGGGTGTGGGGTTTTCGGGTCTGCAAAAGCACCCGTCGACTGTCTTGCGTATCGCGCTGTCGGTCGGATCTCCTTCGACGTGAGCTGTGGTGCATCACCCCCAACGTCGAGGGTACACGTGACGTGTTCGTGTGTCAACACATGGCAGGGATCCATTCAAGATGCTTAACAAAAGATGAACACTGAGCTACGGCCAATTCATCCATTAACAGGTTCAAACAAGCATGGCAAAAGTGCAAATGGAAAATAGATCTCAGACTTTGTGAAATTAACACTTATCTGGAATTTCAGATTAGGTAGCACACTTTGGAGCATGAAAACTATATGATACAGGAACCTATCATGGCAAAGTATAGCAGGGCATGAAGCTACTAAAAGAGCTTAACAAAAGTCCCTTAGTGACCTTGAGCCAAAAGGGATCAGATAATACATTTGCAAGCATGTGAACATGGCAAAAACATAATCAGGTTACAGACTTAGAGAAAAACTGGAGCATGCTGAAACAGATCTCATGTAGGCATGTTTACGAGCTCGATGCTCTCACTATGGAGCAAGTCATGACAATCTAAGCATACACCCATCAAGAAAACAGATTATATTAGCTAGACATGGCAAGAACAATAACATAGCATGCACGGATCAATAACAGTATCCTCGGCAAAATCGCTAACAAGTAGACAATCTGCCAGGAATCACAACATAACAAAAGTAGAGCTCGACTGACTCAAGCTAGGGTGCTCCATAATTGCAAACAAAGACATGGATGGATATAGCACTACAAGATTAACAAAACATCCTTACTGACCATCCTCAAAAGAGGCACGGATCACTACGAAACAACATGAACATATGGCATGATGAGATGAACAGACCAAGGACTTAGTGGAATTGGTAAGTCCCTGAAATCAGCATTAACAAGTGCACCACTTTGCAAGCTTGTGCTAGTCACCACACACATCAAAAAAATACATGGATGGCACCTCTGGAAAGATGGCAAGATTTGTAACAAAACACATGTAGAGCTCAGGGGCATATCATGCACACAATAATCATGGCAAAAATGAAAAATATCTAAATGGAGTAGCAGATCTGACAATTATCTCATATAGCACTCTTCCAACAGCATTTCGGGCATCAAGATGAACTCAAATGAAAATGATGCAATGAGATGAAATGATGTACTCTCTGAGATGAACATTTTGATATGATATATGCCCAAAACAGAGCTACGGATGCAAAGTTACGACACGATGAACATGAGCAAAATATTAGGGTTTCGGGCAAAAAAGTCAACCGATCCAATCTCCAGATCTGGATCCGGCCGGTGCGGTTTACGAGGTTTCACCTCGAGCTCGCCGGAGAGGAGGTGGGCTGCTGGAGTTGCTCGGGGAGGCGGCATGGAGCTCGCCGGAGAGGTAGCCGGCGCAGGCTCCGGGCACGGCGGGGCGGCGCGACCGGTGGTGGCGTCGGGCGGCGCGGGCGAGGCGGGCCAAGGCGGCGCGGGCGAGGAGGTGCGGCGGCTCGGCGAAGAGGCGGCTGCCGGCGCGGTGGAGCGGCGGCCGGAGCCGGGGAGGAAGCGGCGCGGCACGAGGGGCCTCGGGGTCCAGTCAGGCGGAGGAGAGGGCCGGAGCCGGGCCTCACGGGCCGGCGGTGGGAGGCGGCGCGGCGGGCCATGTGGCGGCCTAGGATTGGCGGCGGCGTGCGGCGGACGCGTCCGGCGCCATCCGGACGTGTCCGGCGGCGGCGGAGATCCGATTTTTAGGGTTTGGACGAAGGGGATCCGGAATTTTGGAGGAGGGATCTAGTTTTATAGGTAGGAGGAGCTAGGAAGCTCCAAATGGAGTGCGGTTTTCGGCCACGCGATCGTGATCGAACGCTCTAGATGGTGGAGAGGGTTTTGGTGGGTTTTGGGCAAAAATGGAGGGGTGTTGGGCTGCAACAAGCACAAGGCCTTTTCGGTCCCTCGGTTAACCGTTGGAGCATCAAACGAAGTCCAAGTGGTACGAAACTTGAAAGGCGGTCTACCGGTAGTAAACCAAGGCCGCATGACAAGTCTCGGTCCAATCCGGAAATGTTTAATCCCCACACACGAAAGAAAGGTAGAAAAGACCACCGGAGGAGAACGGAGCGCTGGAATGCAAAACGCACAACGGGGAAAATGCTCGGATGCATGAGACGAACACGTATGCAAATGCAATGCACGTGATGACATGATATGAGATGCATGAAAAAGGCAACAACACACGGAGACAAAAACCCGAACCCGAGAAAATAAAATAACTTAGCGCCGGAAACGGCAAGAGTTGGATTAGATATAAGGTAAATCACATCCGGGGAGTTACAATGCCGCTCCAACCCATGGCACGACGTCCTCCGACGTGCGCCTCATCCCTCTCGGCCCCACCACTCCTCTACCTTTGTGTGCATGACATGCGGGCCAGCTGAACTGCGGCGACCATCAACTTTCTACCACAACCACACCCGATTGGACGCGGTTTCCGCTCCTGTGCTACGATCCGTACTCCCGCACCATCGAATTTTCATCCAGCGGCTATGAAACATTTCGTCCCGGGCATCAATCATTGGTTGGAGTACTTCTGTACTACAGGTAGTACCCGTTGGTGTGGCCATCTACGCCTCGTAACGCCCCGACGCCCAGCTATGGCACCCTCGCCACAGCTACGCCACCACTGGCCGGTTCATCTCGAACGAGTGAGTCACGAACCACGCCACCACCATGAGAATGACATGTGGTCCAGCTGCATTTAAGGTCCACATGTCATTGACTCATAGGCCGGTGCACTAAGCCACTGAAGCTCGGTCCCATGGGCCCCGAGAGGGAAATGTAACTCCTATGACAGTCCTTGTGGTGCTCCCGCAGTACGAGCTCGTGCCAAACCCGAAATTTGTTTCTTAGTATTACGTATGTGCCGGCCCGTGTGTTCCAATGGATCCAAAGTATATCTATTTAGTGGAGTGGACTCTAAACACATTATCTATTTATTTTTCTCTAACCTTTCATAGTCATGCAACCAAGCCACATAAGCTTCATGGGTGCCCCCCCCCCCCCCCCCCGCATCATATTATTCATACTACGTTGACTGAAGAAAATATAAATCACCCAAAACAAGATCTTCCCGTTTTTTGTTCCTACGATGTTGTGTCGTGCACGTACCTAGTTTTATAGTGCTAGTACTAGTTGTAGTACAAACTTCGTACTAGTCGTAGTAGTACTACGGAATGCTCCTACTCTATCAACGAGCCCCATCTGACACCAAATTTTTGGCTTCCATGCTACAGCTAGATCTTCCCCTCGTTTCTGTTTTCCAACTTGGCGGCAGGCGGAGTGCAGTTTGCCAATAGTCGTTTGCTCAACGGCGGTCCCACATGAAAGTGAAAATGCTAGGAAACACGCCTTCCCTAGCTATGTGGCGTGCCGAACGGGCCGTGGAGTACTCCCGATTCCCGGGCGTGTGCGGATGCGACGTGAACGCGGCAGGCCTTTTCCTTTTACTAGCAATGTTCCCGTGCGTTGCGACGGATCCAAAGTAGTAGAATAGTAGTACTTGTTCACAAACTTGAAAGAAATCACTCTTATTTTGATATACATATATACTACTAAAAACATATTACTTTTCACTCAAAATATATTTCTCAGGCTGTTTTGATGAGGTGAGGGAGGGAGCTTTCAAGACAATAAGGGGTTTTGTACAAATTGGAGCAGAGAAGTGGGCTATTGTTGCAAAAATGCCACAACTTACCTCACATCCATTAGATGCAGATCTAATGGTCAGAAATGACGGATGGCAGACACACCACCATCACAATGATGCATATAATTAAGCAAAGGGATCGCACATGTCGGTATTGACTGGAACGAGAATGCAATAGCACAATAAGAATTAAGGCCACAATGATGCGATCACAGTGGTGGTTACAGGAGGCAAGAAGAAAGATGCATCCATCAACGTACGACATCCTCCTCCTCAACTTAGTGCGCCGGGCCACCGACCGACGGCTAAGGAGCGGCGGCTTTTGTGGCGAGGTCAAGGTGCTTCTCAGCAAAGGCATACACGGCTTCCAGCTGGTTGAGGAAGGCCAACGTCGTAGCATCCTCCCTGGCCTTGTACGTACCTATGTACACGAGTTTCTCGTGCACATGGATGTGTAGGTCGACGAATTCTTGCAGGGCAAGGCGCCTCGCGGCGAGCGCGACCTCCAGGTGGACATTCTTCGTGGCGTCAGCGGGCAGTCACAGGGCCACCAGTGCTTGAAAGAGGTTCCGGCCATGGAGGCCGATTGGGGAGGCAGGCAATGAGGAGCCCCAGCGCGCGGGCTGGAGGAGTACGGCAATGTTTTCCGCAAGCTTCTTGAGGATGGTGAACTTGTTGGTGGTGGCAACGATCATCCGGTCCAACTGAGAGTCGTAGTTGGCATCGATAGCGGCCATCTACCAGCCGGTCGCCAACACCGTCTGGAGACGATCCTCGGTGCCATGCTGCAGGCCGGCGTGGTGGACCATCTGGCACAACCGCGGGCCGCTCGGGTGCATTGCCGCCATGGGTCTGGAGTGAGCACTTTTGCGCTTAGTGTAGGTTCTTAGGCAAATGCTTAGGTGCGTATGATGTGGTAGATGCATTGGAATGGAGGGGCGCCTTTATATGAGTGCAAACTGTGTTGCATTCACATCGTGCAGCCTCTTTTCCCAGTCCTCCTCCCATTACTTCACTCATTCATTCACGATGCTAATTGAAGGAGGATGCATAATTGGTCCTTCAACATTTCGTAACCCTTTAAAAAACATTTCGGGAACTGCTACCCCCTCCCTCATCTGCATTAAAGCCGTATTGGGAACTGCGCTGCTTGCTGTCAAATCGAATAATACTGCGCCGCCCGCTGCATGCTCGGCTGAACACGCCTCCGAGCCTCCATCAAACCCCTCCGTTAAACCCGCATGCAAACCGAGAAACCTACTCTGGCCACACGTCCGTTCATGAGCGGGCCGGAATTAAACGCAACGCTAGCCGAGCTCCTCCCATCCGCCCTCAGTTTAAACAAGGCCAGACGTTCGCCAAGCTCCTACCATCCGCCATCTATTTAAACGAGGCCAGACAAACGGTGGGTAAGAATCACACCCCTCCTCCGCTCCCCATCTCCTCCTTCACCATTTTCTTGACTCTTCTGATGGCTTCCGAGGAGCCGTTCTTCGGCATACTACCCAGCTGGGTGGCCCGCCAAGCCCTCCGGAGACGGGCAAGGCCCCTCGGTGCTTCACCAACCACGCTTGGCCTGATGGAGCAAGTTGCCACCCCAAGCCGGCGAGTGGTTTAGCAACTCGCCGCTCTAGTTTTGCTCGATGACGAGTGGAGAGTTGCTCCACGTTGGCACTGCGGCAAGCACGCTGATACGGGTGTCGTCATTGCCGCATCGTACCACGCCACCAGTATCTGCGGCGGTCACGCCTCCCGTGTTTGTGGGCGCGCCTCCCGTGCCGGCGGCCACGCCTCCCCTGCTTGCGGCAGCGCCATGCAGGCAGAGACAAAAGCCGGGTGCGTGGAGAGCAACGAGTCAGTGGTCAGCTTCTCCATGCCCGCCGCCATCATCGAGGAGAAGTAGAACACGGGAGGCTGCCGCCATTTGGGTTCCATGAAGGCCACCGCTGAGGCGACGACTGCCCATTCAGGTGGTTTCTTTGCTACTTCGTCTCTTCCAGGACCTTCATCGACCCCGCAAGTGTCTGCCGGACATGAGGAAGACAAAGGGTCCGCGGGCGGCCATTTAGATGAGGTACTCCCTCTCCGGCTGGCAAGAAATATTTGTTCTAAGAGTGGATAAATTGGATGTCTCTATAACTAAAATAAGTCTAGATACATCCATTTCTAGGACAAGTATTTCCGGGCGGAGGGAGTATTAATTATACCAAGAGAGCCAGATTAGCACCGCTTAGTTCATGTAAATGTAATGAAATCCATCATGTTTATACGAAGATCCATCTTTTTTATGCGAAATCCTTCATGCTTATATGAAATTAGGCCGTGTTGCATGAATTTCATCTGGTTGGTTAGAGTTGTGAAAATGTATGCCGCTGGCGTTTGATTTTGTCCTCCGCGGAAAGAAGCGGGAGGAAATTTGCCGGCTGCCATTGGAGATGCTCTTATGTTGGAAATAATAGAGTCACATCCAATACATTTGAGTTAATTGCGTGTATGATTCTCCCTCTGTAAAAATTTAATTGCATGTACAATGTACACATGAATTGCAGGGTGGCTACAGCTTCGTACAGAAAGTTAAAAAGAAACAAGTCCATCCTTAATCTTGTATTCTAAGTACTCTATGGGTTCCACTGTCAGTACAGTAGCGAAAGAAGTATATATTAAATAAGTAATACATAATATAAAAAATCTAAAGTTAAAGATAGAATTCGAACTCAGGTCATCGTGTTGCGAGCATCCGGCGCTAACCAGTCCAGCACATTTTTTTGTGGACCATGCTGGAGATATATCTCCATGTCTACTCTTATACTCCCTCTGTTCCTAAATATTTGTCCTTTTCAGATTTCAAATGGACTACCACATGTGGATGTGTATGTAGACATGTTTTAGAATGTAGATTCACCCATTTTGCTCCATATGTAGTCATTTGTTGAAATCTCTAAAAAGACAAATATTTAGGAACGGAGGGAGTAGAAAACAGAGTTGGTGGTGATGGTGTGCGTGCCATCCTGCAATATAGGCCGTCGGATTTATAACTAATGAATAGGAAGGAAACTATGAAAATTTTGCAAAAAGATACCCACACCCCTCTCCACATTTGCAAATAAGGCCTTCCCTCATTCATCCTTTTCTCTCACAAGATAAACAACTCATAAAAATGCATGTTGATGTTCTGTGCAACGTACGGGCATCTAGCTAGTTTCTTTTAAAATAGTTACTGCGGTAATTGGGTCGAAGTGATATATTTTATGTGTGGCCCAAATGATTTCAGGTTCACTAGTAGTAACAAAGAAAAGGTTGCCTTGTTAATTAACAGAAAACAGGGTGAAAACTATCACATGATGCCAGTAAAAACAAGGCACACTGGGTTCAGCGTCATCGCCACTATAGTTGTGCACACGCTAGAAGTCTACAAATCGAGGGGGCTACGGAGAGAAAGACATATCAAGTGTGTCTGAGCGAGGCACAAAGACACAATGTTTGAGAGAGAAACCAATTGACAGATTAAGATTAGATCAAGTTGTCACCCTTCTGTTGTCATTGTTGGGGTGGGGAGAGGGGGTGGGGAGGGGGAGGGAGAGAAAGACGTATCGAGAGTGTGTGTGGTAGGCACAGAGGCACATCCAGCGAGTGTGTGTGTGTGTGTGTGCTTGAGAGAGAAGTAGTAGATAGATTACTATGAGGATCAAGGTGCTACCCTACTCCTTCAGTGTCGGGTAGTGTGTGTGTGTCTGAGAGAGAAGCCAGTCGATAGATTAGTATCAAGATCGAGGTGTCACCCTACTCCTTCACTGTCGGGAAGTGTGTGGGTGTGGGTGTGGGGGGGGGGCAGTGACACTTACATATCTCTACTCTTATAAAAACAGAGTTGGTGATGATGGTGTGCCTGCCATCCTGCAATATAGGCCATCCAATTTATATTTGATAGATAGGAAGGAAACTTTAGCAATTTTGCAAAAAGATACCCACACTCCTCTCCACATTTGCAAATAAGGACTTACCTCCTTCATCCTTTTCTCCCACAAGATAAACTACTCATACAAATGCATCTTGATGTTTTGTGCAACGCATGGGCATATTGCTAGTAGGGAGAAGGAGTTTGTGTGACACATATCTATATTAAGGGATAGGTAGATAGTATGTGTGCGAGGCATACTTAAAGCATCATGGAGATAAACAAACGGTGTGCATGCAAGTGCCAAAAAAATGAAGCGAGAAACAATATTTACGCGCGCGCGCATGTGTGTGTGTGTGTGAGAGAGAGAGAGAGAGCGAAATCTCAAAACAAAAGGTGCTCTGCTGGAATCCCATTGTATGTATTCATATGGTTCCGAAACTCAAGTTAACTTTAGGCATATGTGTGAGAGACATAATTATACTTTGAGACATTAGTGGTTGTGGGTGGGCGAAATTAAAGGGGTGGGCGTGTTTGATAGAGAGAGCGTGTGTGTTTCTGTGTGAGAGACTTGTAGGAGGGGGTAGAAAGATGAATTCTGACCTTGACGTAGGGAGAGAAATACACGAAGTGCGAGTGTGTGATTCCGATGCCCACGGGGAAATGAGATATGTATGTGTGTGAGACAGATTGCACAATTCATTCACGTATCACTATCTCGTGGTTGTGGACGTGCATCGCTTGAACATAAATCAATATCTACTTCGTATCGTGGCCAAAGGTACAATATCGATTCAATGTTATAAAGATTGGATACTCACATATCACATTTTTTCTATCTAAATAAACCTTTTCAATTGTGCATGCCAAAGTTACAATGATGTTTCTTCAAAGAACCAATGTAGCTATCATGTACATGCACCATTTTTAGTCTTGCATTTCATTAGTATTGGATGATTTAAGGTTCTATTATGAAGTAATATATGTAATATTCATATATGAATTCACCAGGTACGCAATTTATGAAATAGAGGCTATGTAATCATATGAGGTAACACTTTAAGTAGCGGACTACAATATCCATTTCTTTTTGTGCGCCTCTACACTAACACATCAGCGCATTATGTTTAAAGTAAATAACCAATGGGCTGAGCATTTGATCCCTTTTTTGTGAAAGTGCCTCTACACCCGTACGATTGGCCGCGACCGTGTGAACTTCCAAGTTATCGGTGCATCATCCCGAGTTATTGTCTTTTTTCTAGGGTGGACTTCACACCAGTTATTAACTGCTGACCCGTGCCTCATGTACATAGTCTTGCATGACCTTCCCGCTAGCATGGTCCAAAATTAGTTGAAACTGGATACGAACAATTCCGCGGGCGGCAAAATCTACCGCCTCCTTCTAAAATTTCCGCCACCAAGTCTTTAGCATGCGAAATTCCCCTTTTGTCCTTGGTGTACGGAGAACAACAGTTAGAATACCGCCCTTATCTACCTAATAGATCGGGGCTGCTTTTGTAACTTCCGCCCCCACCACGCGGCACCCCCATTTCCTCTCCCCTCCCGTAAAAAACGACTAACTCTACAGCACGAGAGCATCTTACATCACGCCGTCCGTACTTCATCGGCCTTTCTACCCCTCCCCTCTGGAAACCCTAGACTGCTCATACACCGGCATACCAGAGCCCATTCACTGCCAGCGGCGTCCACCTCGCCAGATCAGCTTTTGTGGCCGCATCTACCCCTCCCACCTTCCCTAGAAACAAGTACACTGCTCACCCACCAGTGTACCACAACCCATTCAGTGCCGGCCTTGTCCATGGTGCCGGATCTGCTTCATCGGTACTCTCACCAGCCATAGCGCATCTGCAGCGGCTCCTTCGTACTCCCCACCGGAGACGCTTCGTCCACATCCCCAAGAGCCGCCCCGCCGACGCCCCCGTCGACGGCCTCTGATCCTCTTCGCCGACACCTTCCTCAACCTTACCGGAGCCGCTTCGCCGACACCATCGTCAACCCTACCGGAGTAGCTTCGCCTATACCATTCTCAACACTACCGGGGCCGCTTTGCATACTCACAAGTCCACGGCCTCAGATCCGCTTCATCGCACCCTCATCCAACCTACCGGAGCAGCTTCCGACGCCCCGTCCACGGCCACCGGTCCGCATCGTTGACACCATCATGAACCCAACGACCGGAGCAGCTTCACCGACGCCCTCGTCCACGGCCATAGATCCGCTTCGCCCACACCGTAGTCCACCCTACCGGAACCGCTCCACAAACACCCTACTCGACGGTTCTAGATCTCCTTACTGGACCCTGATAGCCAGCACAACATCATCACCCTTGACGTTCTAACCTGATTCCCACCGTTTGGCAACATGCCAAGCACCCGCCACGACCTAGGTACTTGTCACCTTTAAACCCATCCAGCATCACCTGCTCGATGTACTTCAAATATACTAACAGGTCGTTGTTACATGTTATGCAGCTAGCAAAAACTACAAGGATGATGTTTCTTCTGGATCTAACAACTTGGCCAACCAAGATCCTAGACTGAGGCATTTCTATGAACTTGTAAGTGCGTCTCTCTCTCTTGTATTGTTATGTGCCTGCTAGCATGCTTTGCTAGGATTTTCGACCAGTAATCCCTTTGTACAGACAATGATTTCTACTACTGGCTGCTAAATTAGATATGTTGATGTCATACATGATACTACCTCGTACCTCCGTTCCTAAATATAAGTCTTTCTAGAGATTCCACTATAGGCTACATATGGAGCAAAATGAGTGAATCTACACTCGAAAATGTATCTATATACATCTATATGTGGTCCATACTGAAATCTCTACAAAGGTAGGAACAGAGGTAGTACATTACACAAAATCGTAGGTGGCATGTAGGAATTCCAGTGCACTAAATTAGGCTCCCTTAGAGTGCCTGCTAGTCCAGCACACAAAGACATGGCTAGTTTATGCTATGCACACAATCGTTAATTGGTGGTTTAAATATGCGCAAGGGATATGCAATGTATTATCATGTAGAGATGTGTGACATTAGCCGTGTCAACTAGCTGATAGGGTTACACAATGAAAAAGTACAAGATATATGTGGCAATTTCATGGAACATCGCAAAAAAGGAGAGGCAGCGGTGAGCCTATACATTTTGCTATGGTAGGTCACTCCTCCATTGCAATCATCGTGACATGTTATTTGGATGTCAGTTCTATTGGCCAAGTTTCTTAAATTACGAGTTATCCTAAGAAAATAAGCACCTATGAATATAAGCTCCAGGTAATAAGCCAACTAGTTCGTTTCATTGCCTTCCATTTCAACTTATCTTTCGTATGATCATTGAAAAGTCTAGATTGCATTATATTTTGTCATTTTGCTGCCCATATGAAAATTAATTTGACTTGCAAATATCACAAATTGAACCCAATGCAGTAATCAATATGATAGGAAAACAGATCATCACTATTTGTTCAAAATGCAAATACAAAGATACTATCTACTTGGCACAATGTACTTTGCTCAATGTCTTCCATAGAGATCCCATTTCCTAATTTAAACGAAGAACGCATGACCCACATTTAAATGAAGAACAATTATTTATTGAAATTCGACGGTCCAAGTGGCTGGTTATTATCATATGGCAGCACCACCTAAAAGCATCATATAGCAGTAGCAGCAACTCATCATACAACAGCAGCGTGCAATTCATCATATACCAACAACAGCTCATAGCAATTCATCATATAGCATCAGCAGGAGCAGCTCATAGCAATTCATCATATCGTAGCAGTAGGAGCAGCTTATATCAATTCATCATATAACAGCAGTAGGAGCAGCTTATAGCAACTCATCATATAGCAGCAGCAGCTCATAGAATTCATCATATAGCAGCAGCAGGAGCGGCTTATAGCAACTCATCATATGGCAGCAGCAACTCATCACAATTCATTATATAGCGGCAGTAGCTCATAGCAATTCATCATATAGCAGCAGCAGGAGCAGCTCATAACAATGCATCATATAGCAGCAGTAGAAGCAGCTCATAGCCATTCATCGTATAGTGGATCAGAATGAAAATTTGGCAAAAAATCAGAGGAGATCATCACCTTTTTGGATGAGCTCATCCTTTAGCAGCACCACAAGGCCATAGCCTAGGAGGAGGGGAGGGGGAATAAGGTGCCTTCTGCCACAGTGTGGCATCACCCGTAGTTGTGCGGCGCCCGCAGGAGTAGTGCATTGGATGAACCATAGTGGAGCAGCTGCTGGAGACCATGAGAATGAGGGGCGGCGCCAGAGGGAGGAGCAGCCGGGGAGATTTGGCCCTACCCGCTGGCCATGTAGCCTAGCTGGAGAGAGCATCATCGAGGACCAGACCAGATGGGGCAAGTGGCGACGGCTCGCTGGAGGAACCCTAGCGCTGCAGGCAGGGGATCGAGGTAGAGGGAAAGGGGAGAGGAGATGCAAGCAGGCAGGGCAATGAACGCTTGTGTGTTTGTTTTTACTTGAGGGTCAGGTGTGACGCGGGCGTGAGCAGTTGCATTTTGAGTGTAATATAGGCAGACAACAGAGTCATTTCACTATTCCTCTTCCCTTCAATTTTTAGTGAGCTTCTACCTGAAACACCTCCCTCGAAAGCGAAATAAGTTAAGCCCAAGCCCATAACTCAAAAATGACTTCTTTACATCTTTTATGGCTTATTTTGACAATAAGCTCTGAAAAGGCAGAATAGAACTGGCCCTTAACCTACAATTCAATTGTGCGTGCAATGATGAATCACTCCTACCTGCAATAGTGTACATTTAGGCATCATCATACATGGCATAACCTAATACATGTTCATTCCATTGTAGAATCTGGAATATGCAATGTTTATGTTAGTTCATACATTGCACATGATGTTTAAATGCCCCTCAAATCTGGTCAGTCAAGTGATGGTCTTTAAGCCTCCTTCTTTGCTTCTTTTCTTGAAATGTAAGATTTGATCACACATCTGTTCAATTCCTTGTTTGCATCAGCCAGCTATACTAGGACTGTTTGCTTTGATTACTTGTTGTTCTTGACCTAACACTCTAACAGAGCTTGTCAACGATTTACACACTAACGGCTGCTGTAGTGGGGGCTTGTCTAACTCATAGGTGACATAAAGGTTTGGCTGTACACTAAAGTAGGCTCTCCAAGAGTACCTGGAGATCCAGTTCGAAGGTATGCCTAGTTTTTACATAATGCACACATAGTAAATGCTCATTTCATTGTGTGCAAGTGCAAGAGATGTGGCATGTTTCATTATGTGGTGTTGTTTTGTTATAATCTCATCCTTTTGTGTTGTTCACAGACTGGAAAGTATGCATATTTATCTTCCAAGGAGACGAAAAACTAGTTTGTGTCACCTTGCAGAGGGGGTGCAATGAAGATAAGGTTGAGGATTTGCAAGTACAAGATGTTAGGAAGGAGCCTTGCAAGAGAAGTAGGAGCAGCATTGAGCCTGTTCAACCAGTTAAGGTAAGTCACTGTATCCAACTCAACAGTTCAATTCATTGTTTGTTTTGGGCATAGTTAATTTGCTCTTTTCAATTGCATTATTTGTCCTCGGTTAATGAGATGCCCAAACAATGATGCCTGATGTTGGGTACTTGTATAACTATTAGTTGACACAATTAAAGGCCTTACCATTTAATTACTCCGGTGAAGTGTGCCTGAAGCTTTGGAGTCTATTAACCAACTATTACTACATGAGGCTCACAATCTAGTTTATACTAGGCTAATGATTGCATAGTTTTGCTTCTTGTAGTAGGTTTGTATGAATCCCTCTGCTGTTCATTATGCTCCCTAAGACTTTAATTGAGCTACAGAATGGCGAACTGCTTGCTTAATTATACGCAAGATGCTGTCTAAATTTGTAACTTGTCTGTGTTTTGGATTTGGCCCCAACATCATGCTCCTCTGGTGAGCTAGGAGAGATTTCTGTATGCGGGCTGCATAGTCTACCATTTTAATAATTTTTAAAATATCACCTACTTATGCTTCATGATGTGTAACATTATTGTTAGTTCTGTTTTCCCATGTACAAAATAGTCTGTCTTTCTCGCTTCACTGTTGTAACTATATTTTTGCCCTAGTCATGTGTACTTACAGAAACAATTTAGGCTGAAGTGACATCAACACAAAGATCTTCGAGGAGTGCGTCATGGCTGTTACTGAATAATTATGGATTGGAATTGGAATGTGCTGATGTTATCGAGCATCAACTAGAGGTGGAAAGAGAAGGTGTACATGATTCTCAACGTACAATCAACAAGTTGAGACTGGACTTGCAGGTATTAGATACAGGAGTCAAAAAATGAAACAAGACACCAAGGTAACCAAGAACAAATTGGATATTTTGCAGACTGAAATTTGTGCTATCTGAATCTAGCCAATCCTATTTTCTGAAGAGATTATAGTTCAAATGGTAAGTTTTGTTGATGCGTTTCCATGATGTATGAGCTTTATTTGTCCACTGTATGTAATTTTCTATTTGTGTACGCTTTATTATCACTGGTGCCGAACTATAATGCCCAGTGGGTATATTCGGCTGTAATTTCTTTATTCTATAGTGTAGGATTATTCTACGTTTCTATGCCTTAGTCTTTTTATTGTATAGTGTATGTTTTTTAGAGGCGATAGTATAGAGTAGGATAATTATTGAATATCCTATATCGTTGAAACGAGGGCCAACATGCCCAAACATTTCTTGGACGCCATACAAATGAACAAACATGTGTAGTCAAAGCGGGCCTTAATTGGGCTGGTCAAAATAATATTAATTGGATCCCAAATGATGTGGCCCACCGTAACAACGACTCTTAGCAGGCCGTTAACAGGCCAAAAGCTTCATAGGGCCGTATAAATGGAAATGGCCCGCGGGCCTCCTGCAGGCCGAAATACATGTCAATTTTGTCTCGGTCCTTTTACTTTACGGGCCAGCAAGAGGCCGAAAGTGTTATGGGCCAGAGGAGGCCCAATTTGCAAACTAGGCTTTTAACAGGCCGAAAGTCGCGTTGGGCTGAAATGAAGCCCCGTAGAACATGGGCCCCTAATGGACCTAAAGTCAAAGGCCCAACTATTGTGCGGGCTGTTAGTAGGCCGAGAGAGAAAATGGGCTAGGAGTTGGCCCATTTACTGAATGGGCCGAGGATAGGCCTAAAGTCACAGCAGGCTGGAATTGGCCCGACTGCAGGATGGGCTGAGAAAAGGCCAAAAGACGTTCCCGGCCGTTAACGGGATGGAACTAATGATGGGCTGCTAACAGGCCGAAAGAAGCTAGGGTCGTAATTGGGCTCAAAGACGTAGTGGGCCGTTAATGGGCTTAAACTAACGATGGGCTAGAAATTGTCAAATCTAGAATGGGCCTTTGATGGGCCGATTCTATGTAACTTGTATGGGCCATGCTTGTAAATGGGCCTGACTCAAGTAGGCCACTAATGGGCCGGCCCACTTATTTTGACACGCCCGGCCTTTTAACCTGAGTTGGCCATTGTTGGGCTGAGACACGTGTCGACGTATTATAGGCGTGTTCCGTCCATTCGCTGGATGACAACTGTCCGAACGCCCGGCCGACATGTGGATCTGCCGGCCAATGAGAATTTTACACATGGAAAATCCCCATTCTGCGCTATTAACGGGTTCTTGGATCCCAACTGGAACCCGATAGCTTAACGGTGACCCGTTACGGTGGATGCCACATGTCATTCACCCTTGACGAAAGCACTTCTATGACGCGTGATTTATCGTCATGGAAGTGGACACTTCCGTGATGATAATTATGGTAATGTCATGGAACACTTCTACGACAGCACATGTATGACTATCTTGATTCTGTCATAAAATCGTCATGAATGTAAATGCATGACAGAAAACATGACCTATTGTGACAAGCACGTATCATCACGAAAGTGTATTTTTTTTGTAGTGCATAATGCTAACGAGGTATTGCAAATGATCTTTGGTGCAGCATGCCTCCCGACAAGCATAGACCGATCCTTCTCCGTCTGGCACTAGTGCAACCCCGACCGGTCCTTCTCCATCTGGCACTGGCGCAAACCCGACCGGTCCTTCACCTCCGTGATGATGGTAAGTTTTCCCGAGTGTTTTGCTTAACAAATCCATACTTATCTTAAGAAATGACATACTTGGCTTATTTTCCTCGAAAATGACATAATAACCTTACTTATCTCTAAAATGACATATTTTACCTTGGATAGCTAAAAAATGACCTATACTTCGCATTCTTTTCCTCCAAAATGACTTGATATGCTTAGTTGGCTAAAAATGGCATAACTACCTAGGATAGCTCAATAATGATCCGTACTTAGCTTAGTTAGTTCATTTATGACACAATTAGCTCACCTGGGTAAAAAATGGCATAATAACCTTGGTTTAGCTCCAAAATGAATAACCTTACTTAGCTCCAAACTGACATACTTTACCTAGCATAGTTATACAATGACCTATACTTAGCATTTTTCCTCCTAAATGACTTAATATGCTTAGTTAGCTAAAAAATGGCATAACTACCTATGATAGCTCAATAATGATCTATACTTAGCTTACCTAGTTCATTTACGACATAATTAGCTTACTTAGGTAAAAAATGGCATAATAACCTTGGTTTAGCTCCAAACTGTCACACAATTAGTTTATTTTCCTCCAAAATGACAAAATAACCTTACCTAGCTCCAAAATGACTGATTTTATCTAGAATAGCTCTAAAATACCTACACTTACCATTTTGTCCTCCAAAAAGAATAAATATGCTTAGTTAGCTCAAAAATGGCATAACTACCTAGGTTAGCTCAAAAATGACCTATGCTTAGATTCTTTAGTACATTTATGACATACTTAGCATACTTAGGTAAAAATGGCATGATAACCTTGGTTTAGCTACAAAATGACATAGACTTAGCTTACTTTCCTCAAAAATGACATAATAACCTTACCTACCTCCAAAATGACCGATTTTAACTAGGATAGCTCTAAAATGACCTACACTTGCCATTTTGTCCTCCAAAATGAAAAATATGCTTAGTTAGCTAAAAATGGCATAACTACCTAGGTTAGCTCAAAAATGACCTATACTTAGCTTCTTTAGTTCATTTATGACATACTTAGCATACTTAGGTCAAAACTGGCATGATAACCTTGGTTACCTCCAAAATGACATAGACTTAGCTTATTTTCCTAGAAAATGACATAATAACCTTACTAAGCTCCAAAATGACCTATTTACCTAGCTTAGCTCTAAAATGACCTACACTTAGCATTTTTACCTAGCTTAGCTAAAAAATGGCATTTTTACCTACATTAGTTAGAAGATGAAGAAGAGGAGAGGAGAAAAGGAAAGAGAAGAAAAATTCTTCTTCTTCTTTTTCTTTTTCTTCTTCTTCTTCTTCTTCTTCTTCTTCTAGCTAGTCTTCTTCTTCTAGTCTTCTTCTTCTTCTTCTAACTTTCTTCTTTCCCAATTTGCAGATTTTCTTTAGATGAGGAAGCTTGCGTTGATGGAGTCTACTCTTCTCCTTGTGCTTCCTTTTTGTTTTGATTTTGTTCGATGAACAATGTGAAACTTGCTAACTATATATGTATGTATGTATGGATGAAACCATTGTCTGCTTGTTGTTGGATATGTTGGCTAGCTATATATGTTGCATATGGACTTTTGATTGGTATGTATATGTGTTGGATGATCATATCCATATGGCAGGGATATGATTTGGTATGTATATATGTTGGTATGCTTATTGAAAGTATTTTCAAATGTGTGTATGTGTATTTGTGAAATTCTATGAAATTGAATGAATTTAAGAAAAAATAGGCTCTTTTCCGTTTGCTGGCGGATGGCAAAGAGCTTTGCCATCAGCCAGCAGATAGCAAAGCTGCCATGTGGCAGCTACCTGTGCAACCTAGGGGGCACTGGGCTAGCCTATATGGTTGCTTTGCTGTCTGCTGGCAGAAGGCAAAGACCTTTGCATCTTTGCCATCTACTGGCATGCCACGTGGCAACAACCTGGGGGGCATCTGGGCTGGCCTATTTGGGCACTTTGCCGTCTACTGGCAAACGGCAAAGATGCAAAGGTCTTTGCCGTCTGCCAGCAGACGGCAAAGCACGCTGTTAACCCCTTAACGGACCTAAGTTGCCACGTGTGCCTTCCATGCCCTTTGTCGTCTGCTGGCAGATGATACGTCTCCAACGTATCTATGTTTTCTCATGCTTTTCCTCTTGTTTTGGACTCTAATTTGCATGATCTGACTGAAACTAACCCGGACTGACGCTGTTTTCAGCAGAACTACCATGATGTTGTTTTTGTGCAGAAGTAAAGTTCTTAGAATGTAACGAAATTTTGCGAGGATTTTTTATATCAATAATAAGAATTTCTGGAGCCAAGACCAGTCGGAGAGGGGCACCTGGGTGGGCACAACCCACCAGGGCGCGCTCCCCTCTCTTCGCGCGCCCAGGTGGGTTCTACCCACCTGGTGGCCCCGCAGAACTCAACCCTGATACTATAAATTCCTATTTTTAGAGAAAAAAATAAGGGAAAAGAATTATCACGATCCACGAGACATAGCCGCCGCCAAGCCCTGTTCTTCCTCGGGAGGGCAGATCTGGAGTCCGTTTGGGGCTCCGGAGAGGGGGATCTTCGTTCTTCATCATCACCAACCAATCTCCATCGCCAATTCCATGATGCTCCCCACCGGGAGTGAGTAATTCCTTCATAGGCTCGCTGGTCAGTGAGGAGTTGGATGAGATTCATCATGTAATCGAGTTAGTTTTGTTAGGGCATGATCCCTAGTATCCACTATGTTATTAGATTGATGTTGCTAGGACTTTGATATACTTAATGCTTGTCACTTTGGTCCCGGGTGCCATGAACTCGGAACTGAACCGTTTATGAATTCATCATTATATCCATGTTTTAGATCCGATCTTGCAAGTTATAGTCACCTACTATGTGTTACGATCCGGCAACCCCGGAGTGACAACAACCGGGCCCACTCCTGGTGATGACCGTAGTTTGAGGAGTTCATGTATTCACTATGTGTTAATGCTTTGTTCCGGTTCTCTATTAAAAGGAGGCTTTAATATCCCTTAGTTTCCAATGTGGACCCCGCTGCCATGGGAGGGTAGGACAAAAGATGTCATGAAAGTTCTTTTAATACAGCATGTATGACTATTTACGGAATACATGCCTACATTATATCGATGAACTGGAGCTAGTGCCGTATCGCCCTAGGTCATAATTGTTACATGATGAATATCATCCAACAAGTCACCGATCCAATGCCTATGAATTTATTTATATTAATCTTGCTGCGTTACTATTGCTATCATCACTGTTACATTTGCTACAAATTACTGCTATCATTGTTACTGTTACCGTTACTTCTGTCACTACTATCAAAACTATCAAACTACTTTGCTACTGATCCCTTTGCTACAGATAATTAATCTCCAGGTGTGGTTGAATTGACAACTCAGCTGCTAATACCTTCAAATATTCTTTGGCCCCCCATGTGTCGAATTTATAAATTTGGGTTGAAAACTCTACCCTCGAAAACTGTTGCGATCCCCTATACTTGTGGGTTATCAAGACCTTTTTCTGGCGCCGTTGCTGGGGAGCATAGTAATATTTGTTGATTCACTTGGGATTATTATCATATTATCACTATGAAGAATCTGAAGGATCCAAAGACTAATATATTTCCCTCAAAGATGAGGGGAGGTAAGGAACTGCCATCCAATTCTGCTTTAGATTCGCCTTCTGTTATGAGTAAACTTGCAACACCACCACATGCTATCGATCCTAATATGTCGCAAGTTATTGATGATGCTACTTCTACCATGAATGATGCTTATGATGATGCTAGTACCTTGCTTGATAATGATGATGTGCCACTTGTTGAATTTCTTGATGAACAAATTGCTAGAGTAATACAACATGAAGTTGTTGAATCTGATGATGAGCTTGAAACTGAAACTCCTGAAACACCTGCTAGAACTATCCTTCCTAGATATGAATTGCCTAAGGTACCGGAAGGTTATGTTATGAATGAGGAGACAACTAGAGATATTCTTGCTTGTAGGGATAGAGATGATCTGGAGAAATTACTATGCAAGTATAAATAAAAATCTCTGAATGCTAGAATGAATTGTGATCCTAAGTTTTCTACCTCACCTATATTTATTGATGACAAGGATTATGAATTGTCTGTCCACCCAGAGTTAATTACTTTGGTTGAATCTGATCATTTCCATGGTTATGATGAAGGAAATATGCCCTAGAGGCAATAATAAAGTTATTATTTATTTCCTTATATCATGATAAATGTTTATTATTCATGCTAGAATTGTATTAACCGGAAACATAATACATGTGTGAATACATAGACAAACAAAGTGTCACTAGTATGCCTCTACTTGACTAGCTCGTTAATCAAAGATGGTTATGTTTCCTAACCATGAACAAAGAGTTGTTATTTGATTAACGAGGTCACATCATTAGTTGAATGATCTGATTGACATGACCCATTCCATTAGCTTAGCACCCGATCGTTTAGTATGTTGCTATTGCTTTCTTCATGACTTATACATGTTCCTATGACTATGAGATTATGCAACTCCCGTTTGCCGGAGGAACACTTTGGGTACTACCAAACGTCACAACGTAACTGGGTGATTATAAAGCAGTACTATAGGTGTCTCCAAAGGTAGATGTTGGGTTGGCGTATTTCGAGATTAGGATTTGTCACTCCGATTGTCGGAGAGGTATCTCTGGGCCCTCTCGGTAATACACATCACATAAGCCTTGCAAGCATTGTGACTAATGAGTTAGTTGCGAGATGATGTATTACGTAACGAGTAAAGAGACTTGCCAGTAACGAGATTGAACTAGGTATTGGATACCGATGATCGAATCTCGGGCAAGTAACATACCTACTCCCTTGCCTGTGTTACAAGGTGTGAAGTTTAGTAAAAACTCAAAGCCCGACCACGGTAGAAGATAGAAAGAGAATGAAAGTCATTCCCTATGCCTCATTCATAGGTTCTATAAAGTATGCCATGCTGTGTACCAGATCTATTGTATACCCTGCACTGATTTGGCAAGGGAGTACAATAGTGATCTAGGAGTAGATCATTGGACAGCGGTCAGAATTATCCTTAGTGAAATAAGGATATGTTTCTCGATTATGGACGTGACAAAAAGGTTCGTGGTAAAGGGTTACGTCAATGCAAGTTTTTGACACTGATCCAGATGAATCTAAAGTCTCAATCTGGATACATATTGAAAGTGGGAGCAATTAGCTAGAGTAGCTCCGTGCAGAGCATTATAGACATAGAATTTTGCAAAATACTTACAGATCTGAATGTGACAGGCCCATTGACTAAAATTATCTCACAAGCAAAACATGATCACACCTTAGTACTCTTTGGTTGTTAATCACATAGCGATGTGAACTAGATTACTGAATCTAGTAAACCCTTTGGGTGTTGGTCACATGGCGATGTGAACTATGGGTGTTAATCACATGATGATGTGAACTATCGATGTTAATCACATGGTGATGTGATCTAGATTATTGACTCTAGTGCAAGTGGGAGACTGAAGGAAATATGCCCTAGAGGCAATAATGAAGTTATTCTTTATTTCCTTATATCATGATAAATGTTTATTATTCATGCTAGAATTGTATTAACCGAAAACATAATACATGTGTGAATACATAGACAAACAGAGTGTCACTAGTATGCCTCTACTTGACTAGCTCGTTAATCAAAGATGGTTATGTTTCCTAACCATGAACAAAGAGTTGTTATTTGATTAACGAGGTCACATCATTAGTTGAATGATCTGATTGACATGACCCATTCCATTAGCTTAGCACCCGATCGTTTAGTATGTTGCTATTGCTTTCTTCATGACTTATACATGTTCCTATGACTATGAGATTATGCAACTCCCGTTTGCCGGACGAACACTTTGGGTACTACCAAACGTCACAACGTAACTGGGTGATTATAAAGGAGTACTACAGGTGTCTCCAAAGGTAGATGTTGGGTTGGCGTATTTCGAGATTAGGATTTGTCACTTCGATTGTCGGAGAGGTATCCCTGGGCCCTCTCGGTAATACACATCACATAAGCCTTGCAAGCATTGTGACTAATGAGTTAGTTGCGAGATGATGTATTATGGAACGAGTAAAGAGACTTGCCAGTAACGAGATTGAACTAGGTTTTGGATACCGACGATTGAATCTCGGGCAAGTAACATACCGATGACAAAGGGAACAACGTATGTTGTTATGCGGTCTGACCGATAAAGATCTTCGTAGAATATGTAGGAGCCAATATGGGCATCCAGGTCCCGCTATTGGTTATTGACCGGAGACGTGTCTCGGTCATGTCTACATTGTTCTCGAACCGTAGGGTCCGCACGCTTAACGTTACAATGACATTTATTATGAGTTTATGCATTTTGATGTACCGAAGGTAGTTCAGAGTCCCGGATGTGATCACGCACATGACGAGGAGTCTCGAAATGGTCGAGACATAAAGATTGATATATTGGAAGCCTATGTTTGGACATCGGAAGTGTTCCGGGTGAAATCAGGATTTTACCGGATTACCGGGAGGGTTACCGGAACCCCCCGGGATCCAAATGGGCCAACATGGGCCTTAGTGGAAAGGTGAGAGGGCAGCCCACATAGGGCTGCGCCTCCCCCCCTCTCCCTAGTCCTATTAGGACTAGGAGAGGGGCCGGCCACCTCTCTCTTCTCTTCCCCTTTGGGTAATCCTATTAGGAATAGGATTGGGGGGGGGGAGTCCTACTCCCGGTAGGAGTAGGACTCCTCCTGCGCCTCCCTCCTTTGGCCGGCCAGCCTCCCCCCTTCATCCTTTATATACGGGGGCAGGGGACACCCCAAGACACACAAGTTGATCCTTGAGATCGTTCCTTAGCCGTGTGCGGTGCCCCCTGCCACCAAATTCCACCTCGATCATACCGTTGTAGTGCTTAGGCGAAGACCTGCGTCGGTAGTACATCAAGATCGTCACCACGCCGTCGTGCTGACGAAACTCTTCCTCGACGCTTTGCTGGATCGGAGCCCGAGGATCGTCATCGAGCTGAACGTGTGCTAAGAACTCGAAGGTGCCGGAGTAACGGTGCTTGGATCAGTCGGATCGGGAAGACGTACGACTACTTCCTCTACGTTGTGTGATCGCTTCCGCAGTCGGTCTGCGTCGGTACATGGACAACACTCTCCGCTCTCGTGGCTATGCATCACCATGATCTTGCGTGTGCGTAGGAAAATTTTGAAATTACTACGTTCCCCAACATATGAAACTGAAACAGTTGTGGCACATCTTACTAAGTTGAATGATATAGCTACCCTTTTTACTCATGATGAGAAAACTCGCGACAACTTTATTCTCAAATTTCTTCCGTTCTCATTAAAGGGTGATGCTAAAGCATGGTACAATACTCTTGCTCCTGGTTGTGTGCGTAGCCCCAGTATATGATTTATTACTTCTCTGAAAAATATTTTCCTGCTCATAAGAAACAAGCTGCCTTACAGTAAATATTTAACTTTGTGTAAACTAAAGAAGAGAGTCTCCCACAAGATTGGGGGAGGCTTTGCGATTTACATAATGCTTTGCCTGATCATCCTCTTAAGAAAAATGAAATACTTGATATCTTCTATAATGGACTAACCGATGCTTCTAGGGACTTCCTAGATAGTTGTGCTAGTTGTGTTTCCAGGGAACAAACTATTGTTCAAGCTGAAGAATTATTGAATAACATATTCAAAAATTATGATGATTGGACTCTTCCTGAACCACCGACTGAACCCACTCCAAAAAAGAGGGGTATATTATATCTCAGTTCCGAAGATATGCAAGAGGCAAAGAAATCTATGAAGGAAAAAGCTATTAAAGCTGAGGATGTTAAAAATTTACCTCCTATTGAAGAAATACATGGGCTTAATACACCACCATTGCCTAAGGTGGTAGAGGTAAATTCTCTAATGAAATTCAATGATAATGACAATCCTCACAATATGCATCCTAGTCAATGCCTTTATGAATATGGAAACTACATTTGAAAACAAGATCACTTCAATGGAAATGTTATGAAACAATTGAAACATAATTCTGATATGATTGCTCGCTTGAGTGAGTTGTTATTTAGAATTTCAAATGATGTTAGAAGTGTTGGAAAACATGCTTGTATGGTTCAAACTCAGTTAGAACAAGTTGATAAACCTCAAAGAGAATTGCTTGATGAAATGAATCATAATATGCATGACTTTGCTTTAGAGTTGCAACTAGAGGAGGTAAAATGACTCAGGAACCACTTTATCCCGAGGGACATCCAAAAAGAATTGAACAAGACTCACAAAGAAACAACACCACTGCACCTAGTCCTTCTAAAAAGAAAAGGAAGAAGAAAAATGATAGGACTTTGCATGCTTCTAGTGAACCTGAAATAGAAAACCCTCCTGATAATGAAAATGAAACTTCTATCCCAGATGCTGAAACTCAATCTGGTATTGAACATCCACCTAGTGATAATGAAGAAGATAATGCTGATGTTCATGAAGATGCTCAACCAAATGAAAAAGAACCAGATAATGATGTTGAGATAGAACCACCTGTTGATCTTGATAACCCACAACCTAAAAATAAAAGGTATGATAAAAGAGACTTTGTGGCCAGAAAACACGGTAAAGAAAGAGAACCGTGGGTTCAAAAACCTATCCCTTTTACACCCAAGCCAACTAAAAAGAATGATGATAAAGAATTTGAACGCTTCACTGAAATGCTGGGGCCAGTCTTTTTGCGTACTCTCTTGACTGATATCTTGAAAATGCCTCCTTATGGAAAGTATATGAAAGACATCATCACAAATAAGAGAAAAATACCGGAAGCTGAAATCTCCACTATGCTTTCTAATTATACCTTTAAAGATGGAGTGCCTAAAAAACTTGGAGATCCGGGTATACCAACTATACCTTGCTCTATCAAAAAGAATTATGTGAAAACTGCTTTGTGTGATTTAGGAGCTGGTGTTAGTGTTATCCCTTTCTGTTTATATAAAAGACTTGACTTGAATAAACTCACACCTACTGAAATATCTTTACAAATGGCTGACAAGTCAACAGCCATACCTATCAGTATCTATGAGGATGTGCCCGTTGTTGTTGCTAATGTTACTATTTTGACCAACTTTGTTATACTTGAGATGCCCGAGGACAACAACATGTCGATTATCCTTGGTAGACCCTTCTTGAATACTGCAGGGGCTGTTATTGATTGCAATAAAAGCAAGGTCACCTTTCATATAAATGGTAATGAGCATACGGTGCACTTTCCGAAGAAACAATTACAAGTGAATGGTATTAATGTTATTGAAAAATGTCTGACAATCACTATTGGAAGTTTTCAAATACCTCTACCTACTGTCAAAAAGACATATGAAATGCTTATTGTTGGGGACATTCATATCCCCATTGATGTAACTTAGTGATTTACGAAAGTTCTTCGGTTTCATGCTAATCGAAAGTGGTTGTTAATAAGACCTGATCAACCTTATTAATAAATAATTTTTGAACGGTATGAAGTTGATGAATTTAGTAAGCACTACCTTCTGTCCCTACCTTTTGTTTTCTGGTTTTATTAGTTAAATAAAATAAAGTGCCATGTTATGTTTATTTTCTAAATTTTCCATGCAATAAAAAAGGACCCAAAAATAAAAGTTCTCAGAATGCCTTGAAAATTTTATACGTTTTTTTCTGAATATTTAAGAATTTTTTGTGCAAATAATACCAGAGGGAGGTGCACTAGGTGGGCACAACCCAGTTGGGCGCGCCAGGACCCCCAGGCGCGCCCTGGTGGGTTGTGGTCCCCACGTGGGCCCCTCACTTATCTTGTCATCCCACATTGTCACCTACCTCCAGAAAAAATCCCTCTTGCTCTCTCTCCCATGTTCTTGAGCTCAAAACCACCGATTTTGATCTCTTTGCTCGAGGCTCCGCTTACAAAACTGTTTCGGGGGATTGTTGCTTGGTATGTGACTCCACCATTTGTCCAATTAGTTTTTGTTTTAGTGGTTTATACTTTGAATAATTAGCTACTCTTGGTGCTGCTGTAGATGTTCTTGCATGTCTAATTCTTAATGTTCTAAGTAGTTTGAATGCTTGCTATGGCCTCTATGTATCCCTATGAGTAGTTGCTATCTATTTTGTGAAGTTTTGTTGGGAAAATTTTGTGAACTAAAAAATTCAGATTTTGGTTCATAGGAAAAATTGTACGCGGACATGATGAACCTATTTGGAAGGAGTTCTTTGAGGAGATGATCCTCGGGGGCATCCTCTAGTGACAGTTCTAGTCGCCGGTCTTATGTTGAACCAAGTGAAAGCTCCACGCGAGATGCTACCACCAAAACATGCTTATGGCCTTGCGATGAGTATATGATGCGAGTGGGCATTAAGGAGGAATTTGAGCAATATGTTCACAATGCCGGTCTCGGTCCCTACCTTTCAGATAAGTGAACAACACCAACTTCTCACTGAATCATTTGTCAAAGGATTTAAATATTTTCCACGTGAGTCTAGGGTGTCGTTTATGCTTTATGATAGTCCATATACTATTCCAGTAGAGAATTTTGCTTACCATTGCAAACCTCCATTTTGGGGTTCGCTTGATGAGGCACCAAAGGCTGAGTATGAATCTTTCTTGACTAGCCTTTGTTACGGTGAAAATAGGGGAGTGAGACAAGGAAGAATAAAGAGCATTCACTTTCCCGCAATTCAGTATTTTGCATTATTTAATGGGAAATGCATAGTAAGCAAGAAAGACTGTAGCATACTTTGTGCGCTAGACTTGAGCCTCATTCACACCGCTCTCACTGGTGAAAGGAATTATAACCTTGGAGCGATTATTGCACATAGACTTTAACAGAACGCCAAAAGTGGCTGGTTCTATGGTGGAATTTATGCCACACGTCTAGCATGAGGGTTGGGTATTTCACCTTTCCCTTTTGATCCTATCCTACCCACTCGATATTTCGATTTTGATGCCTTAAAAGAGCATAAGATTATCAAGGGAAGGCATGATAACTTCACTTATCAACTCAGTGAACTCGGTGTGACCGAAGTGGATGAATCAGTCAGACCAAAGTGCACAGAGAGGTTTTGGAAGTTTAAGTCTATGACAAATCGGGGACTCTGAGTGCTCCTCACATAGAGTGGTTCGAATCTGACTTGATCAAACTTTGTGATGTAGCATGAATAGAGTTCGAGACGAGAAGAGCATAGATAGCTAGAGGAAGTTCTTAGGCATTCTTGTCCATCCATTTGGCAAAAGAAAAAAAATCCAAACAATCAAAGCAACAAATTGATGTCCTCGAATGAGTAAAATACGCAATCAACATGCTCACACAAACACTCTAGCATCTATCAAGCAATTGGCGATGACTAGGTCATCTATATATGAGTATATTGACTTAGGAGTCAAATGAGAACATTTGATCATAGGTCATACTCATCGTTTAAGCACAAGTGGGGTTACCACTTTTATATAAAGCATTGTTGTGTTCACATCATCAGAGTTTCTTTAGCTCAATTGTTAGAGTAAAGCTCCCCCTAGATGTGATATCCCCCCTAAGAGGGATGAACTAACCTTGGGTTTTGTCGAAGATCACTTCATGTAGGTGCTGAAGATGTGGACGCTCAATGTTGATGTAGATAATTTGGAGCAATCCATTGGAGTGAGTTGCACTTTCAATACCTACATGGGTTAGTCCCACGAGGAACAAACAAGAATATCCATAGACATAGAGTGATGTTCACACAAAATGATGTCCTTGAAAGCATTAGGTTACCTTGTCCCTTGTCATACCAACAAGAGGTTTGTGACTCCTTGAACTAGTGCAAGATGTGGAAGTTGTTTGCACTTGTCCTCGCCAAAATGGTATGAGTGAAGTATGTTGGCGGAGTCACCCTCAAGAACTTTCTAGTTCTTGTTCTTCAGGATCCACATCATCTTGATGGGAATCCTTGGAGTTGTAGTCTTACTTGGTGAGCTAAAACTTGATGTAGTCTTGGGAACCCACTTGACCAAGGCCTTAGGGGCTTCTTCAAATGCATCAATCTGCTCTTGAAGCTTGTTCTTGCCTTTTTGCTTGTGGGCTTGTGGTGGAAGATCATCTTGAGCTTGTGTTCCTTGGAAAGAAGTAGGATCATACTTCTCTTGTTGAGGAACAAACTTCCTCTTGGGGTATTGATCTTCTTCCCACTAAACTCCATTGGCATTGAACTTTCGTTCAAAACCAACACCTTGATTCTTCCGGTGCCTTCCTTGCTTGCGTACAATTTCCTGAAATTGCTTACTCCCGGCAAGGCTCTTGTAAACACCTTTCTCTATAATTCCCTTCAATAAACTATTTTCTTGCTCAAGTGTAACTTGGTAAGAGAATTGTTACTGGAATCAAGAGAACTACTAGAAGCAACAACACTGGATTTATCATGATTATTGTTACTACTAGAAGAAGAATAGATTTTACTTGTGGCATGTTTGTAGACAAGAGTAAACGCTTGGCAATGTAAGAAGAACTTTTCTTATGAAGAACATCATTGATTGACTTTGAAAACTCATGCTCTTGCTCAAGATTGAGCTTTTCAAAGCATAGCTTCTCATGAGTTTTTAAAAGTTCTCGATGATCCTCTAAGGTAGTTTCATGAGCTAACTTAAGAGTGTTTAGTTGTTTAGTTAGCCGCTCAATCTCCTTGTTATCATCATCGTTCATTTTATCTTGATTAACATGATTAATAGCAAGATCATCATAGTTTTCATCACTAGAGTTGTCAACAAGTAGATCATCATCACCTAGCAAATCATCTTCATTAGAATTGAAATCAACATACCCGTGGTGTGATACCTTTGGGCCTTTAGCCATGAAGCATCTTCCGTTTCCTTCATTTGGTGAATCAAATATGTCGTAGGAGTTGGTTGACACAAGTGCTAGACCAGAAACACCTTCATCTTGAGTATATTCGGAGTCGGAGTGATATCTTCTCTCGGAGTGATGGTCGGAGTCAGAACCGGATACCCATTCACCAATGTGAGCTTGATTTCTTTGTTTTGTGTAGCTCTTTGATGATTTGTCCTTCCTTTTCGAATCCTTGCTTTTGTGAGAGGTTCTTCATTCATAATGATCATCTCTACTTCTCCTCTCTCTTGGTGGTTATTCTTCTCTTCTACTTCTCCTTTTGGGTGAATCTGGCAGCGTCCTGGGAACGGGGGTACCCAGACTTGCCTGGCTGCGGCCTAGGGCGTGGCTCCTCTAACGACCTGGTACAGCCCATCTTCATCAAAAAACACTCAAGACCCTCCCGAGGGGCCAAGCCTCTCGAGGTGGACGACACAAGACCACCTCAGGGGCAGCCTCACTAGGCTGGCTCGCGAGGAGCGAAGAGATCAAGGCGAGATCTTAGCGGTGGCCCGAACCAATATAAATCTTGTGTCTTTGTGTTGCGAGTTCGTCTAGTTCGTCCACGAGATCTTAGTGAGCTAGGGCGTGGATCGGTAGGGGGAAACCTTTGCGCGCACCCCAGTGTTCGAACCTTGAGGGTTTTGCCGGAACCCTAGATCCGACTTAGGCAGGCGGGGAAGCGGCCTTTGCCTTTCCGGGCGCCATTGATGGCAGGCTCGAAGGAAGGTTTGTGTGGATTTGGAGTCTTTGGAAGCGAGGAGCACAAAAGGGGATCTGGAGCAAGACGAAGGGGAGCAATGATGGCAGCACGACGCGCGCCAGCCTTTTGTCAGTCAGGCAGTTGCCGAGGCAGCATGGGGAAGCGGAGATGCCCACGTCCCGTCAATCGCCATGCGTCAATCAAGGCCGCGGGCTATTGGGGTCTGCGGCGCTCCGCACTTGACCCTTGGCTTCGCCTCAAAGCCAAGTCCGAGCACGCCTTGGGCCTGGGGGCTACTATCGGTGTCCTGGGAATGGGGGTACCCAGACTTGCCTGCCTGCGGCCTAGGGCATGGCTCCTCTAATGGCTTGGTACGACCCATCTTCATCAGCAAACACTCAAGACCCTCGTGAGGGGCCAAGCCTCATGAGGCGACAACACAATACCTCCTCAGGGGCAGCCTCGCTAGGCTGGCTCGTGAGGAGCGGAGAGATCAAGGCGAGGGGCACCTCGCGAGGTTTCCATGACATGAGCCATGACGACCAAGGCCAGGCGGGAGCCAGCGGGCGCAGAGTACCGGTTGCCTCTTTGGTGCTAAAGGGGCAGGTGCAGGCGAGGAGTCTCCAGGCATTAGGCAAAGGTTTCCATATCGGTGCAACGAGACCAAGACCAGCAGGACGACATGACGGAGTTCATCGCGGATCCCACGACTGCGTCACCACCAGAGCCTTTGGCAGGCGAGGACCACCTTTTGTCAGGATAGCTTGTACTAGCTGTTCCCCTTTCAAATTGGCCGTTGTGGGATCCCTGCCCGCCGAAACATTTGGGAAGAGGACCGGGGCCTCTATAAATAGGACTAGCCACCAACATAGGAGAGAGGGATGATTGATCTTGGATGGCTCATTAAGACCATCCTCACTAGCTCACCGAGCCCAAGAACACCTCTCCTCAGGAGGTTGTTCTTCCCTTGTACTAGTTCATCCCCATCCTACAAAGCAATCCACCACACCACACTGGAGTAGGGTATTACACCACACCGGTGGCCCGAACTAGTATAAACTCTTGTGTCCCTTGTTCCTCAGGTTCTGCGGGCTGGGCCGTGAGATCGTTGTGCGAGTGAGCTAGAGAGGGAGAGAGATCTTCGTGCGCACCCCAGTATTCGAACCTCAAGGGTTTGCGCTAAAGCTTTTCTTCCATCGATCCACGCTCCACCGCATCTATGCAGACGCACGCTGAGCCCGCGCAGAGCGTCGGGCAGCCCTGGCCGCTCATGTCGCCCAGACAGCTCCTATTGGCGGGCCTTCCTGTCGTTCTCCATCACCCGCCGCCAACGCCGCCACTGGCCCGGCGGGAAACGAGCAGCAAGCATCATCACTGCACCACTCTGTGCGGCGGGACGGCCGCACCGCCACCCCGTCACTAACTCCGGCCGGCTCATCATCCCATGCTTGTCGCGCACCTATGAATGTGCAGGCCACACTGCTCATGGCACGCGAGCTCCTGTGCTACTGCCCGGTCGACGATCTCTACGAGGACTGGCTGGAACGCATCGCCAAGGTCGTCAGCACCGTTGGGGGCTTCCCCGTACCACCTCTCTTGTTGCCTCGCCCTCCTCCAGCTGCGGGCGATGTAGTTCATGGAGCGCCTCCGCCACCTCCGCACCAAGACGGCGTCCTAGCACCAAGACGCGCGGCCCCTCGGCGCGACCCGCCGCGCCGAGTGCCCGCGCGCGAAGAAGGGAGCTGCCAAGAAGTTCCCTGACCACGAGAAAACGCTCCTGCACTCCCGGCGCCACCATGTCAAGACCATGTGCCACCTGCGGCGGCGATGCGTGGGAATCAAGATCAGGCTCCGCCCCCGCAGCGGGACCCGGTGGCCACAGTAGGCTGCCGTGCCTTCACTCGAGTGCTGCGTAGCATCGTCTGTCCAGGCAAGTTCAAGACAGACCTGCTCCCGCGCTACGACAGCACCCCCGACCCTGTGGAGTTCTTGCAGCTCTACGAGCTAAGCATCGAGGCAGCCAACGACGACGAGAAAGTCATGGCGAACTGGTTTCCCATGGCTCTCAAAGATAGTGCTTGCTCATGGCTCCTGAATTTGCCCCCGGGGTCGATCTCCTCCTGGGGTGATATGCACGACTGCTTCATCAAAAACTTCCAGGGCACTCGTGACCGCCCGCCGGCCATAGGTGAGCTACGCCGCACCAAGCAGCAGCCAAGAGAGACCCTGCAGAAGTACATTCAGCGCTTCAACAGCGTTCGCCTCAATATTCCCAAGGTGACGGACGAGGCCATCATTTCAGCGTTCTCTAATGGTGTCCGCGACGTCAAGATGAAGGAGTTGCTCGCCATACATGAGGAGCTATGCAAGGCTCTGGAGATGTTCAACATGGCGACCAAGTGCGCAAGAGCTGAGGAGGGGCGCCTCTCCCTCCTTGAGCTCCCTGCTGCCGACCCAGAAGAGAAGAAAGCTAAGGCCAAGGACATGAAGCACAAGGGAGTAGCCGTGCTCGCGGCGGAGCCAGGAACGAAGCACGGCGGGGACCACCCCAAGTCGTCCAAGAGAAGCTATCCATTCTACGCCTTCCACAACATGCACAGCCACAACACCAGCGACTGCCAAGAGCTCAGGGCCATTCGAGATGGACGCTTCAGCCGACGCCCCGAGCGCAGCGACCGGGGCTACGGCTGGGGAGGAGGACGAAGGGGAGGATGCTGGGACGAGCGCGGCCCCCGTCAGGAGTGGCGCGACCGGCGCTACGAGGACCACTGGCAGGACCAGCCTCGTGAGGGCGTTTGGTGGGACCAGCCTTGTGAGGACCATCCTCAGGGCAATGCCGGCCTCCCTCCGTTGCCGCCACCCCCAAGAAAGGAACGACGACCATCATCAGGACGAGGGGGTTGGGCGCTTCCAGGAGCCGTGTGCTATCGCCTGCATCTTGGGCGGTGCTCAGGCCCCAGCTTCCCAGTGCATCTTCAAGCAGTTTGCTCATGAGGTGAACACGGCCCTTCCCAGGCTCAAGGCCACGCGTCCGCTCAGGTGGTCCAAGTGTGCCATCACCTTCAGCTCATCGGACCAGCTCAAATGCGTGGCTACTGCCGGCGCCCTCCCGATGCTTTGCTCGCCCGTCATCAACAACGTCCAAGTCACCAAGACCCTCATCGACGGCGGCGCAAGGCTCAATGTCCTGTCCGTCGAGACATTCGATAGCCTCCAAGTGCCATATGATCAGCCGCAGCCTACCAAGCCTTTCTCACAAGTGACCGATGGCTCCACCACCCCGATAGGGCAGATCCGCCTCCCTTTCACCTTCGGTCAGCGTAGCAACTACCGCACCGAGCTCACTGACTTCGACGCCGCCCACATCCATCTGCCGTACAACGCAATCCTTGGGTATCCAGCGTTGGCCAAGTTTATGGCAGTGACCCACCACGGCTACAATGTCCTCAAGATGCCAGGGAGCGGCGGAGTCATCACGGTCCCCTGCGAAGAAAGAGATGCAGTGTGCTCCCTTGAGCGCGCCTTCCAAGCCGCAGCGATCGAAGACCCCGACAACGAAGGCACCCTATACCCTCACGAGGCCATCCCCAAGAAGAAGAAGCAACTACTCCACCCAGGGCCTGAGGAGAGTGTCTCCGGTGGCACCACCTCAGGATCCGCAGCCACAGTTGGGGCGCCTCCCTCCCTTGCATAGGAAGGCGCGCCTGGCACCCCCTTGGGCAAGGCTCGGGGGTTCTCTTCTGGAGGGCCTCAGACGTAGCCAACATCACGAGGGAGGCGCTCAGGCACCATGTGGAGGCATGCTTCACCGCACGTTTCGCCTAGAAGGGCACTGGGCAAGGCGCGCCCGGTGCTTAGGAGTTCATCGACAAGGCGACCCAGGAGCTTCAAGAGGCAAGGACCATACGCGGCGACCGCCGCCCACCACCCGGCGTAGCTCCCCATCCTAGCGAGGACAGCGGGCTACGCGTCTGTGTCGACATCCCAGGGCTCAACAGGGCCACATCTCAAGAGCACTTCTGGCCTTCGCGCATTGGCCGGTGCGAGGGTCCTCCTCACAGCTATGTTCGCATGCCATTTGGCCTGCCGAACGCGACTGTCACTTTCCAGCATCGCTTACGGACCATCCTGGCGGCTCAGGAGGCCAGGCATCATGCAGTTCTGGCGGAGATGGCGATTGTCCTCAAGGAACCACCCGAGCCCCCGGAGCCTCCTGAGGCTCAGGGCCCTGGGGGCTCATGCGGAATGACTCCTTCAGCACGCACCTTCAGCTACTTAAACACCCCTTCGACAACGGTAGCAGGTGACATTTTCTAGTTTACTCAGCTGGGAGCGCCCCTTGGGCTGCATAATTCCAAGGTCGCACGGGCCTGTCCCTGCGGCATGTATCTTTTTGCATCTTTAGCTTACTCTTCTAGGAGCGCCCCCCGGGCTGCATCTTCCGCAGGCCGGTCGAGTCCGTCCCAGTGGCATGTATCATTCTTGCATCTATTCGAACTAGCTTGTTCCTTTGCATGGGTTACCTATGGTTACAACCTGCCTGCCCGGTACTTCGATGCCATGAACGTCGTGCACCCTTGCAAGCCCGCCCACGACCGCCTCATGATTAAGGACAAGCACGGCGTCTTTGCTCGGGTCTGTCCCTACAGCGTCGCCAAACCCAAGAGGCTCAGCTCTGGCTCGTGGGCCCGCTCCCATGTACGTCACCTCCCATGGCTCTTGGTGCCTTGTTCTCGCATGAGCTAATCATGGACGGACAGGCTAGGGCACGCGACCCGGTGCCTCGCCACCACGGGAGCCGCGCGCCGGGCGTCTTTCTTCAGGATCGTTGCATGAGAAGACTAGGCACGGCGTGTGTGCTCGGGTCCGTCCCTACAACGATGATAAATCCAACGACCGAGCTCTGTCTGGCGGGCCGGCCCCGTTCACGTCACCTCCTGGGGTCGTTGGTGTCTGGCCTTCTCATGTGATCGCCTCAGGAGATTCTTCTGGTGTAGGTTGCCTAACCATCTCGCAGGACCACCAAAGCCGTCAAGAATCCAGACCAGGCGCAACCCGCCTTGAGGAAGGGCCTTGTGAGTCCCGCGCTGGCTGACGAGTGCCCAGACACACCTCGTGTAGCCCTGCCGTGCAAGCCACGTGTCAGGGCAGGGCTGTAAACACCCCGAGGGCTCCACTCAGAGGGAGCCCTCACCCACGAACTAGTGGAAGCACCATGCTCCGCGCTGGCAATCGACACGGTCGAGGAGCGGCTATGCCCGTGCAAGTGTAGAAGCGCTATGCTCCGCGCTGGTGATAAACAACTGAGAGTGGCCCCATGGCCGTACCAACAACAGGGAGCCCCCATGGCCGTACCAACAACACTTCCCCTCGGGAGAGTCGCGCGAGGGCGCTGGGCACGGGGCTGTGCCCGGGTCACGCCCGAGCGTATGCCACCCTGCCAGGTCCCTTGGACGTGGTCATCATGCGTCCCTCCTGAGCAGAGCCTCGGCGATGGAAAGGGTATGAAGGTCATTTGAACGTCAAGGGGGACTCCTGAGCATCGTGACTCAGGAGCCTAACTGACCCGTAGCCCCTCACCCCTTGGTCTCGTCCTGGCAATCCGGACGACCCAACGGCGGCTGAGGTACACGTGGGGTCGGGCCTCGCCGATGTAGAACGCCAAGCAAACGGAAAGGAAATCGCAGAATCTTAGATAGATATTACAAAGCATATTGTCTCAAGGAATCAAGCAGAGATTTAAATTCCTCCACAAGGCACGTCACGCCATATGTCGTAGGAAAGTTCGCAGGAAAAACGGGACGGAGCGTCATTGTGCACCAGCAAGCCTTGTCTTCAGCTTTGGGCATCGTCGTCAAGAAGCACCTTCTCGCCGGCAGCGTCGCCGGCCTTGGTCGCGGGATCGGCGGCGTCACCAGTTGGAGGTGCAGGGTCGACGGCAAGGAACTTCTTCAACAGGGCCTCCACCTGGCCTTCACGGCTGTGGCAGCAGCTGCGCGGCGCTCCTCCTCTACGTGCTCGAGCAGCCCGCCAAGGTCAGCATCAGGATCGCAAAGATGGAGGTGGCTGAAAATGCGCGTCAGCGCAGATGAAGAAAGCGCGCGGGCTTCCCCCTCCACCACGGGGCCGACCTGTCGATGACACCCTCGAGCGCCACGACAAGATAAGGAAGCTGCTGGGCGGGACCTTCATCGTCCGTCGCCAGCGGCTTCTCCAAGCCTTCTCGTAGAGCGCCCGCAGCGCCTCGCGGGATCTATCCTCGAGGGACTTGAAGGCCACACAATCCTCAGCCAGAACCATTGCTCTGGCCTCCAGCTGGACCTTCTCTGCCTCCACCTTCTGCTCCAGCTTCTCCAGACAGCTGCATTCCGCGGCGTGTGCCCTCGACAGCTGCTCCAACTAGGCGTCATGACCGGTTACGGTGTCCACTCGGGCCTTCATCTTCTCCTCCTCCACCTTGCAACCGCGGGCCTCGGCCGCACGCTCGTTGCGCATTGTCTCCAGCTCGGCTCCATCTACCGGCAGCGCTCCTTGGCGGCTTCGCCATCCCTCAGCGCCACCTCACGGGCAGCTGCAGCTTGGTCAGCGGCGCTCTTGTTTTCCTCGTAAGCTACCACGGCCTGGCCCAGTGCTGCCCTGACGGATGTGTCGGAGTGCAGCTAGCCCGAGATCAGCTCCAAGCGCCCCGCGACCAAGCAACGATCAGCACCTTGAAGATCATCCCGCAGCCGGGTCAACGCAGAAAGAGCATGCTCCAGGGCGTCGGGCGCAGCGGAAGGACCGCGAGCTTGCGGTGCGGCGGAAGAAGAAGGGAGGATCATCGTCAACACCTGCAGGTTGATGGCGGTGGAAGAAGAAGCCAGAAGCTCTGGAGCCTGCGGGACCTCGACAAGCAAGCTGGGGACGGGCGCCTCAGGAGCCGGCGTAGCGGTGGGGGTTGCCTTCTCCTGAGGATGGTCCCCTGGGTCTCATGAGGATAATCGAGCGGGAGAAGTATGGGCACCATCGCTGCTCTTCTCCGCCGGAGGAGGTGCGGCCATGCCAGGCTGCTGGGTCCCCGAGGGTGCGGCTGCCCTCTCAGGAAGCAGCAATAGAAGCAGGGGCAAGAGTAAAGTTAGGGCAAGCTATTTACTGGTCCATGGCAGTGTAGTCCCACGGCCTCTTCAGAAGCACGGAGCCTAGAGGCTTCGCAGCCTGGGGCACTGGTGCACGGGCCCCAGGAGCAGACGAGGCTGCGGCAGTTTGACGCGGCGACAAGACGAAGGCATCACCCCGAGAGATTAGTGCTGTCAGATCACAGGTTCCGGCAAAACCCTCAAGGTTCGAACACTGGGGTGCGCATGAAGATCTCCCCCTACTGATCCATGTCCTAGCTTTTCTAAGATCTCGAGGGCTAATTCAGCGAACTCGCAACACAAGGGACACAAGATTTATAGTGGTTCGGGCCACCGTTATGGTGTAATACCCTACTCCAGTGTGGTGGTGGATTGCCTCTTGGGCTGAGGATGAACAGTACAAGGGGAAGAACAGCCTCCTGAGGCGAGGTGTTCTTGTGTTTGGTGGGTGTGAGGATGTACTGAATGAGTTCGAGGCTAGCTGCCCCCTACTGTGGTGGCTAATCCTATTTACAGAGGCCCTGGTCCTCTCCCAAAATATTGAGCGGGAAGGGAGCCGACAACGGCCAATTTGAAAGGGGACAGCTAGTACAGCTTATCCTGACAAAAGCAGTCTTCGTCTGTGAAAGGTTCTGGTGGTGACGCCGCCTTGGGCTCCATGGTGACCTCTGTCTTGCCGTCCTTCTTGTCTTGGTCTCGTTACATTGATATGGAAACCTTTGCTTGACGCTTCGGTACTCCGCGCCTGCACTTGCCTCCTTAGCACCAAAGAGGAAACAAGTACACTATGCGTGCTGGCGCCCCCAGGCGCCTGCCTGGTCTCGATCGTCATGGCTCACGTCATGAGAACCTCGCGAGGTTTGCCTTGCCTTGATCTCTCTGCCCCTTGCGAGCCAACCTGGTAAGGCTGCTCCTGAAGGGGTCTTGCGTCGTCCTCCTCATGAGGCTTGGCCCCTCGCGAGGGTCTTGAGTTTTTGTTGGTGAAGATGGGCCGTACGGGCCCGCTCTCTGAGCCATGCCGTGGGCCGCAGGCAGGCAAGTCTGGGGACCCTCATTCCCAGAATGCCGACAGTAGCCCCCGGGCCCAAGGCATGCTCGGGCTTGGCTTCGAGGCGAAGACAAAGGTCAAGTGCGGAGCACCGCGGGCCCCAATAGCCTTCAGCCTTGGTCGACGCATGGCGGTTGATTGGACGTGGGCGTCTCCGCTTCCCCACACTGCCTCGGAATCCGCCTGGCTATGTGGCCACCACAATGTACACAGTTATTCTTCCATCGTCTTTGCCATACTTCCCCAATTCCTCTGCTTCCCCAAGACTCCGCTCCTCTTTCCAATCTGACATGAGCTCTACATACTCCATCGCCATGGCGCTGAAACAAGCGGATAAGGGGAAGAAACCTCTGTCTTTGGCCAGTGCGCCTCCGACCGTCGAGCCCGCAGTTGGCCGATCGTTGGTGCTCAACGATGAGGCCATGGGCAAGGTATGTCCCATGCTCGCCTCCAGTTTCAATGAGTGGGGAAAGACGGTGGCTTGGCCCGCGTCTCATGCTCACATTGACCGGGCTGCCACCGAGGTCCCAATCTTCATCGATGCCCTTTGGGCCGGCCTGGTCCCTCCTTTCTCCGCCTACTTCAACACAGTGCTTGAACACTATCAGATCCACATGGCGCATCTTGATCCCCAATCCGTGACCCTTCTTGTCGTCTTCGCCTTCATGTGTGAGGCCATGGTGGGCATTGCCCCTTCCGTGGCCCTTCTTCGCCACTTCTTCTTGTTGCATCTAATTGACCCCCCGCAGAGCTCGGGATGCCTGAGCTTCTAGGTTGTGGCTGCGATAGCAGGCGCGGGGATCAACTTCGAGCTTCCTCCATCCACGAGCGGATTTCGGACACGGTGGGTATTTGTTGATGTTAGAGTGCTGAGCCCTCTACTCCATTCTTCGTTGGCGCCTACCGTTCCCAACCCCGATTGGGGCCACGAGAAGCTCCTGATCCCTTGCCTTGTCACCGTCTGGCTCAGGCAAAAAAAGAGGCTGAAGGATAGTGGTGTAACTGCGCCTATGGTGGTGAAGGAGTTTGTCCGGCGCCGTGTCGCTCCGCTTCAGCGCCATTCTCGGCCGATGTGGGCCTTGCTCAACAGCAAGGACCATATGAGGCTTCAGGAGTCCAGGCTCCCTCTTGAGACGCGGCAGGCGGTGCTCGGGGTCTTGGCGGGCGTGCCATTGCCAGACGACATGCCTGGGAAGAGCTGTTTGTTGTACCATTGATCAAACAAGGAGGAATTTGTGGAGCACGTGCCTTCCTTTGATGAGTGGGGGTTGTGCATAGACGGCCTGGTGGGGCCATGCGAGAACCCCGTCAACGTGGTTCCTCTCTTCGCTGCCGGCGCCGAGCTCACCCCGAGTGTGGATGCAGGGAGGCGAGCACTGTTCGAGGCCGATGGCCCTAGTACCGGGGTGCTGATGCTGCCTGGGGCTCCCGAGGCATCGTCCTCGGGAGCCCGTGATTCTTGTCCTGGCGCAGAAGCTGCGGGGGCGACGCAGCGCGTGACTACTGACGCCGAAGCTCGTGAGACCTCAGTAGATCGCTGCGAGATGGCACCCGACTACTCTCCTCGGCTTGGCGCCCCTGAGGCTGTCCCTTCAAGTGCTTCTCCTGCTGCACCTCGTACCAGCTGCCATGTCCAACGCTTTGGTCGGCTCTGCATGGACTTCGAGGAGCTCCGGAAGAGGAAGGGGTCCCCGAGCGGCAGCGGTGGCATCCTCGGGCCGTTGAAGTGGAGGAAGTACATCGCCATTGACGAGTAAGTACCGTATCTTTGTGGTTTCTTGAGTGCTGCTTTCCTCCCTGACGTTGGTTCTTCAGGGTCCCTTCCACCACAACTCTGGGTCTCCCGAGAAGTAGTCTCATCTCTCCTCGTCTCCCCTGCTGACCTTGAGCGCCCCTAGCCTGCACGCCACCTTTGGCGCGGGGTCGGTTGCAGGAGCGCGCTCGCCTCCATGGCGCCTTGAGCTTATGCTCCCATCATGCCTCCTCCATGGCCTTGCCTGGAGCTCAGCGAGCGTGCCGAGGGCTCCTCCTCTGATCGCGGACGGCGGCTAGATGGCTTCGGTCTCGGGCGCCTCCTCAAGCAGCGAGCCCCAATTTGTCTGGGCCCCTTGCGAGGCCTGGCTAGCCTCCTGGCGTGCACCATCCCCCAGCCCCCTGTTGGGAGGGGGTGTGCTGCTTCGGGCCCCGCCTGCAGCCCCCGCGGTGGAGGACGAGATGGTTTGTGTGCTTGAGTTCGAGCATGGATGGAGCGTTGTTCGTCAGGAGTTCTTCCAGGAGGCGATGGGCGCGATGAGCCGGCTCGGTGAAGAACTCACAGGTGTTGACGCATGCCTAGAGGCCAAAGGTCTTCGGTTGGCAGAGGAGCGGCATAAGTTGAAGGTGGCCATCATCCTCGAGCGTCTGTAGCGCGAGCTTGATACACAAAGGCTGAAGTTTCTCTCACAACCTCGCGTGAAGCTTGCTCCCGAGCTCTGGAAGAGGCCCGAGAGGCTGACCGCCCCCACGAGGCCGCGGAGAAGCGCGAGTGGGAGCTCCAAGCTTGGAGCGCCTCCTTGGAGCGGCAAGTGGAGGCACGCAGAGCTGCCCTTGCATCGCTAAGGGGGACGCCCGCTGAAGAAGAAGAGATCCGGAGACGCGAGGAGGCGTTGGCACTGGAAGCCGTGGAGCGTAGCCTCGAGCTTGAGCGACTGGAGACGAGGGAGCGTCAAGTTGCCCAAGCGGAAGATGCCGTTGGTGCTCACGAGGCCAAGGCCCAGGAGGAGGTCGATCGCCGGGTGGCCGAGGTTCGTGCGGGTCTTGAGGGTAGGCATGACCTGAAGTTGAAGCTTGCGGAGACGGAGGCTGTGGGTAGGGCCGCTACCCTTAGGCCCAGGCTAGCTGAGGAAGAGAGGCGCGAGGAGGCCACGGCAGCAGCCTTGGTCACGGCGCAGGCGGAATTGGCCTCCGCCCGCACCGAGCTGCTCTCTCTTCAGAAACGGGTTGCTGACGCCGAGTCTGTCGCGCGGCAGAATAGGGAGGAAGTGCTTCAGCGGCGGACGCTGGAGCGCGTGCATGCTCCCCTGCTTCAGGACCTTCGGAATAGGGCCAATACAGCCCTGGGCCACATCTGCTATGAGAATGCCCCTCACCCCCACGTGAATGACTACGCCAGCCACCTCCACTTCTTCGCCGATGTGGTGACGCGCCTGGAGAACCGCTCGGAGAGTGCTCGCCTGCTTGTTGAAGTGAGGAGCCGCAGCCTGCTGGGGCGCGCATTCTCCAGTGTCTTCAGCCATCTTCAGAACACCTACCAGGACTTCGACCATGATGCCGCCATTGCTCCAGTCCCGGTGGCCATCCGGGCAACCTGGCATGATGGGTGGAGGATAACGTCGACACGCTGGTCAGGGCCTTCTCTTCTGACGATGACATGGTGGTGGTCGTGGCGAACGAAGGCGACATGGTCGATAATGATGTTGACGGTGCCGGAATGGGTGATGGTGGTGCTGGCGATGGTGGTAGCGATGCCAGCGGCGCATCTGAAGGCGATGCGGCGAGCGACATGTCCAACTGATCCCCGCGCTTCCCAGCTGTTTGTCCTGCACACAGAGGCTTGGGCGTGGCCCTAGAGGTTGTAAGAGCATTTTGAGAGGGGGAGCCCCTCGTGTAAACAAATCGCTGCCTTTATTCTTTCATGTCAAGATGATTGTGTGCCTTTGTGAATCCATGAGTCTGGTGGCAAGTTTGTTGTTATGGCTTACCTTAGCCGGGGTAAGCCCCGAACTGGATCGTGAGGTTGTGAGGTCCCAAGGAACTCCTGAAGGGTCTGCTAATTCGCTCGAGAGGGCCTCGCGAGAATCAGGTGCCGATCATGGTATCATCACACGTGGTGCGTATGCTGCGCCTAGCCCCACTTGTGAGGGGCCCGCGAGGGGGAGGCAGCGAGCGTGAGCTTCGGAATAAGGCAAGAACCAGATAGCAAGAAATCGCTCAAATGAGAAAAGGCACCCCCCGCGCGCATCAATGAAAATTCAACTTCGACTTAAATCCAAATCCAGAAGGCAAGGCTACAGAAAAGGGATGCAAAGCAAATGGCCGCGTCCGGCACCTAGTCTAGTCTTCTTGTCTTCGAGTCTTCTCACTAGCATGGAGCTAAGTGCTGGCACTAGGACGTGGGAGGGAGCCCCCGAGGCCTGAGGGCGACACTCCTGAGACTCCGGGGCGTGTACAGCCCCACTCGTTATTACGTGAGAGTGTCACGGGCGGAGACCTTCACAGGCGTGAGCCTTACTTCATATCGCCAGATGAGGACCCCGCCTTGCGCCTCCGTCGGCCACCGTTCGGGCAACCGGAAACCAGGATGACACCAAAGGGGCAAAGGAGACGCCAGCGGCACCCTCGGCGAGCACGGGTCCTCTGCCGGGGGTAGGCTCTCGAGCACCTCCCCAGCAGAGGGCCTACCTCCGAGGGACGCCTTGCTCTATGTGGCGCTGGGCGGACCTTCGTCCCGGCTTCCTTCCTGCAGTCCCTAGCGAGCCCCTCCTGGCGGGAGGGAGGCCGACGAGCTGGGACCGCCGTCTGCTGCTGCGACCTGATCCTCCTGCGCACCATGGTTAGCGTAAGCCTGCTCCTGAGGAATTAGTGGTACCCTGTAGTCGTTGTCGCTGGCGCGGTTGGTGAGGCTTCCGGGTGGCTCCTCGTAACACCCCGGATGTGATTTACCTAATATGTAATCCAACTCCTGCCGTTTCCGGCGTTAAGTTATTTTATTTTCTCGGGTTTGGGTTTTTGTCTCTGTGTGTTGTTGTCATTGTCATCCATCTCATATCATGTCATCATGTGCATTGCATTTGCATACGTGTTCGTCTCATACATTCAAGCATTTTCCCCGTTGTCCGTTTTGCATTCCGGCGCTCCGTTCTCCTCCGGTGGTCATTTCTACCTTCCTTTCATGTGTGGGGATTAAACATTTTTGGTGTCGACCGAGACTTTCCAAACGGCCTTGGTTTACTACCGGTAGACCGCCTGTCAAGTTTCGTACCATTTGGACTTCGTTTGATGCTCCAACGGTAAACCGAGGGACCGAAAAGGCCTCAGGTATGTTGCAGCCCAACACCCTTCTATTTTGGCCCACAACCCACCAAAACCCTCTCCACCACCTAGAGCGTTCGATCACGATCGCGTGGCCGAAAACCGCACCTCATTTTGAGTCTCCTAGCCCCTCCTACCTATAAATATAGACCCCCCTTCGAAAATCCCGGATCAAACCACCCCTAACCCTAGATCCACCCCTCTCCGCCGCCACCGGACACGTCCGGGCGGCGCCAGACGCGTCCGCCGCTGCCCGCAGCCAACCGGGACGTGCCACGTGTCCCGGCCGGCCTCCTCCCGCCGCCGCCCCGCCGGGCCCAAGGCCGGCCCTCTCCGTCCCGCGACCGGGCCTTGCCTCCTCCTCCCGAGCGCCTCGCCAAGCCGTCCCTTGCCTCGCCGTCCGGCGCGGCCTTGCCGCCTTGGTGCCATCGCCGCCCGATGCCGCCTTCTCGCTCTGGCGCCGCCCCACCACGCCGCTTCCGCCGCCCGGCACCGTGCCGCGCTCCGGCGACCGTGCCGCGCCGCCTTCTCCTCGCCGTCGCAAGCTCCGGCCAGCCCTACTCCAGCGATCCCCGACGATTCCGGCGAACAGGAGCTCGAAGTCCGGCGATCCTCATTCCGCGCGCCCGGCCAGATCTGGATCTGAGCTTTTCTCTCGGTTGACTTTTTACCTCAAACCCTAATTATTTTGCAATGTTCACCATGCTATATCTCTGCACCCGTACCTCCGTTTTGCGCGGGTGTCATATCAAAATGTTCGCCTCAGAGAGTATATCATTTCATCTCATTGCATCATTTCCATTTGAGCTCATCTTGATGCCCGAAATGCTGTTGGAAGAGTGCTATATGAGATAATTGTCAGATCTGTTTCATGATTTAGACTTTTGTCATTTTTGCCATGATTAATGTGTGCATGTTATGCCCATGAGCTCTACATGTGTTTTGTTATAAGTTTTGCCATATTTCTAGAGGTGCTATCCATGTACTTTTTGTGATGTGTGTGGTGACTAGCACAAGCTTGCAAAGTAGCGTACCCGGCAATGCTGATTTCAGGGACTTTGAATTTCTCTAAGTCGTCGTCCTGTTTTTGTCATCATGCCATATGTTCATGTTGTTTCCTAGTGATCCGTGCCTCTTTTGAGGATGATCAGTAAGGATGTTTTGTTAACATTGTGGTGCTCTATCCATCCATGTCTTTGTTTGCCTTTATGGAGCACCCTAGCTTGAGTCAATCGAGCTCTACTTTTGCTATTTCGTGAATCTGGGCAGATTGTCTACTTGTTAGCGATTTTGCCGAGGATGTTGTTGTTGATCTGTGCATGCTATGTTGTTGTTCTTGCCATGTCTAGCTTATATAATGTGTATTCTTGATGGGTGTATGCTTAGTTTGTCATGCCTTGCTCTGTAGTGAGTGCATCGAGCTCGTAAACATGCCTACTTGATATCTGTTTTGCATGCTCCAGTTTTTCACTAAGTCTGTAACCTGATTATGTTTTTGCCATGTTCACCTGCTTTTAATTGTATGTTCTGATCCCTTTGCCATGCTTGTGTGAATCTGTTAATTGATGAATTGGCCGTAGCTCAGTGTTCATCTTTTGTCAAGCATCATGAATGGATCCCTGCCATTTATTTTGTTGTCATGTTTGGATGCTGTAGCATATTTAACTTGATGCTTTTAGATGGTTACTTGCTGTTTATCGCAGACCGGTGCCATATTTGTTTTGCTTGCCATTTCCAAAGCGTGCATCTGATTCCGGAGATATTTATATCGATTTCAATCGAAATCACCTCACCTTTCCGGTGGCACTCTTGGATTTCCAAGTTGAGGCCAGGTTCAATCTTTCCTTGTCAAATCTTGCATATGCATCACATATCACATCCTGCATAGCATACCATGTTTGCATCATGTTGTTCGAGCATTGCACGTGGTTGATTGTGGTCCTTTTGATTGTTTGTCTTGTTTGGGTAGAGCCGGGAGACGAGTTCGCTAACGAGGTGCCCGTTGAGTTTGCTTTCGAGGATCCAGTCAACTCTGACAACTTTGGAGGCAAGATGATCATACCCTCGAAATCACTTCTATCTTTGCTTGCTAGATGCTCGCTCTTTTGCTATGCCAATGCTATGATGACTACCACTTGCCTATCATGCCTCCCAAATTGCAATGTCAGCCGCTAACCCACCTTGTCCTAGCCAACCGTTGATTGGCTATGTTACCGCTTTGCTCAGCCCCTCTTATAGCGTTGCTAGTTGCAGGTGAAGATTGGAGATCGTTCCTTGTTGGAACTTTATTTTCTTGTGGGGATATCACTATATTATCTTGTTATCTTAATGCATCTATATACTTGGTAAAGGGTGGAAGGCTCGCCCTTTTGCCTAGTGTTTTGTTCCACTCTTGCCGCCCTAGTTTCCGTCATATCGGTGTTATGCTCCCGGATTTTTGCGTTCCTTACGTGGTTGGGTGATAATGGGAACCCCTTGACAGATCGCCTTGAACAAAACTCTTCTAGAAATACCCAACTTTGGTTTTACCATTCGCCACCTAGCCTCTTTTCCCCTTGGGTTCCGCGGACTCAAGGGTCATCTTTATTTAAACCCCCGGGCCAGTGCTCCTCTGAGTGTTGGTCCAACCTGTCAGCTTCCGGTGGTCACCAGGGGCAACTCTGGACTGGCCTACCCGTACCTGGGACAATCCAGTGTACCCTGAGAACAAGATAAGTGCAGCTCCTATCAGGATTTGTCGGCACATCCGGGCGGTGTTGCTGGTTTTGTTTTAACTTGTCGAAGTTGTCTTGTAGAACCGGGATACCGAGTCTAATCGGAATGTCTCGGGAGAAGGTATATCCTTCGTTGGCCGTGAGAGCTTGTCATGGGCTAAGTTGGGACTCCCCTGCAGGGATTTGAACTTTTGAAAGCCGTGCCTGCGGTAATGGGCAGATGGGAATTTGTTAATGTCCGGTTGTAGATAACTTGAACTGCAACTTAATTAAAATGAATCAACCGTGTGAGTTACCGTGATGGTCTCTTCTCGGCGGAGTCCGGGAAGTGAACACAGTGTTGGAGTAATGTTTGACGTAGGTTGTCTAGGATCACTTCTTGATCATAGTTCTTCATTCATGCTTTGCCTTCTCTTCTCGCTCTCGTATGCGAGCAGGTTAGCCACCATATATGCTAGTCGCTTGCTGCAGCTCCACATATTTTACCTTGCCTTGCCTATAAGCTCAAATAGTCTTCATCGCGAGGGTGCGAGATTGCTGAGTCCCCGTGACTCACAGATTACTTCCAAACCAGATGCAGGGACCGACGATACCGTTCCAGATGATGCGCTTGAGCTCAAGTGGGAGTTCGACGAAGACTCACGTCGTTACTACGTGTCTTTCCCTGATGGTCAGTAGTAGTGCCCAGTTGGGGCGATCGGGGCCATGTCGCTTGTTGGGGTTGATCCTTTATTTTGGTGCCGTAGTCGGACCATGAGTGTATTGGATGATGTATTGTTATTTATGTACTTTGTGTGACGTGGCGAGTGTAAGCCAACTATGTACCTTTTCCCCTATTATCTATTTACTTGGGTTGTTGTGAAGATTACCTTACTTGCGACATTGCTTTCAATGCGGTTATGCCTCTAAGTCGTGCCTCGACACGTGGGAGATATAGCCGCGTCGAGGGCGTTACACTCCTGAAAGGTGATGGCTTCTAGCGCCTCCTATCGGTGTCAAAATCGGCGGATCTCGGGTAGGGGGTCCCGAACTGTGCATCTAAGGTCGATGGTAACAGGAGGCGGGGGACACGATGTTTACCGAGGTTCGGGCCCTCTCTATGGAGGTAATACCCTACTTCCTGCTTGATTGATCTTGATGAATATGAGTATTACAAGAGTTGATCTACCACGAGATTGTAATGGCAAAACCCTAGAGGCCTAGCTTGTATGGCTATGATAGTGGGTAGCCGCCTATCCGGACTACGCTCCCCGGTTTATATAGACACCAGAGAGATCTATGGTTACATGGAGTCGGTTACATGAAAAGGAATCTTCATAATTTATCGTCAAGATTGCCTTCCACGCCAAGGAGAGTCCTGTCCGGACACAAGTGCAGTCTTCGGTCTTCGTATATTCACAGCCCATCAGTCCGGCCCATGGCTAACAGGCCGGATGCCCGAGGACCCCGTAGTCTAGGACTCCCTCAGCCCCCAAAACTGGCTTCAATGACGAGGAGTCTGGCGCGCAGATTTGTCTTCAGCATTGCAAGGCGGATTCCCTTCTTCCAAACTCCAGAATAGCCTTTGGACGTAACGATTGTATCCGGACCTGTTCACATAACCGCAAAGAGTATAATATTCCACGAGTCCAATCCGCTGACAACTTTTTGCGACACAGCAACATGTCTGCTCGCTGATTATTTCAAACCGTTTTTTGTCTGCCGCTCCGCATTTCAAGACACAGTTACCATTGACACGTCTTGTCGAAGCAGACATCGTGTCCCTTTATCGCGGGATTCTCATCAATGCGGGCATGGGTAATCCAACCGTGCCGTTTATGCAGCCCTTGGGAACAGGCGAATTTTATGGCAAGTGGGGAGGCGCTTGTTATTTCATGGCCTTTATAAGGGGATAAGGATTCCCTTTCCTCACCCATGCCATCCATAACTCCGTCCTTTCGTCCTCAAGCTCCAGCGCCCAAGTTCTCATCTTTCTCTATCTTCGGAAGCATACAGCCATGTCTGGATCCGGAGGCCAAGGAAAGTGGATGGCCTCCTCTGTCAAGGAGAAGGACATCACCCGGTTTCGGGTGGCCGGGTATTTGCCGAAAGAGATCGCCCACCGCCTGCCAGAAAAGGGGCAAATCATCCCCACCCCGAAGCCCTCCGAGAGGGTGGTTTTCCTCCCTCACTTTGTCCGCGGACTGGGATTTCCACTTCACCCTTTCGTCCGTGGATTGATGTACTATTATGGGCTAGATTTCCAGGATCTAACCCCGAACTCCTTCCTCAACATCTCGGTGTTCATCGCCGTGTGCGAGGCCTTCCTCCACATTCATCCCAACTTTGGCCTATGGCTCAAGACCTTCAACGTGAAGCCGAAGGTGGTGGACAGCCAGCACGCGGAGTGCGGAGGTGCCATGGTGAGCAAGATGCCCAACGCCACATGGCTCAAGGGCACGCTTGTGGACTCCGTCAACGAGTGGCAGAACCAGTGGTTATACATCACGGAGCCGCGCAATGCCACTTGGGCAGCGCCCCCGGAATTCAAATCTCGGGCTCCCATGCAGCTCACCTCCTGGTTGAAGAAAGGCCCCAACTGGTCCTCATCGAACGAACTGATAGTGCTGCAAACGCGCATTCAGAGCAAGGTGAATAAGAAGGTCAAGATCGTCGACGTGATCCAGGTAATGTTGGTCTGCCTCATCCTCCCATGCCAGGACCGAGCTTTCCTATTATGGGAATTTGACTCAGAGAAGCACCGAACCCTAGAGAGGCTCTTCGATACTACACATGAAGAAGCCTGGAAATTGCTCGTTAAGGGCGACGAGAAGCCAACGGCCCTGAATTCGGACCGGTGAGGTGAGTTTTCGCTCCTCAAGGTGCGCCTTTTTACTTGCTTGCCCAAGGAGAACCACCAACCTTTGCCTTATATACATATTTCAGGAGTGGATGGAGATAGTGGGGCCGATCCGGAGTACGGCTCCTCTGCTGGAACAGCCAGTCATCCCACGCCTGGTGAAGATGCTAGTTCCAGTGCCCTACAAGCCGCCGGAGAAGAAGGCCAAGAAAAAGGCCAAGGGGGCCAAAGGTGGCCACCGCCGCAAAGGCACTTCGGACGAGTCGTCCGAAGACGAAGAAACCCCCTCCTCCACTACTAGGGGCGATGATAACAAGCAGGAGGCGGAGGAGGAAGCAGAGGAAGAAGACAACCCTCCCACCAAGGAGGGGAAGAGGAAGAGGGAGGCCTCCATCGACCTGGAGGCGGGGGCGTCCAAGAAAGGGAAGGGCTCCATCGCGGCTAACACCGCATGGGACATTGACAACAGTCCGGAGCGGCGCCCCCGCGCTGAACCTTGGGTCACATCGTAAGTTCTACGCCTCGTGCCTACCCATGTATCAGGCTTCTCCTCTTTATTTTGTTGACATGATTTAAATTGTATTGCTATAGTCCGGCACATGACGATACCCAGCGTTCCTCATCCGAAGGTTCGTTGGATCCGAAGGAGATGGTCAGCGAGTCTCCACCGACCGCTCACTCCCTAGAGGCCAAGGATGACACAGAAGTGCGATCCCGAAGGACCTTCCCAGGCCGGGGAGATGCTCAGGAGGCGCCAGAAGGCGAAACCTCCATCCCTGGGAACGAGGGTGATCCGGCCCCCCTAGAGACTGCAAGTGTGGGCCATACTCAGTATGGCCCTCAGCCGAACACGGTTTCAGAGATCGAAGTAGCTCCGGAATCTGGAGCGTAGCCTCCTTCGAAAGAGGGAGGCACACAAGTTCAACCGATGACCCCTGTCCAACTAGGGGCACCAAATAACCTGATGGAGACGCTACAAGGCGCTTCCATCGTGGAGCAGCATCGTGTCCTTATGGGCGCGGTGATTGAGAGGATTCAGTCCACCGTAACCGGACTGGCCAAAGCCTACCGCAGCCTGCTAACAGGTTTTGAGGTAAGCGACACACAGAGAGAAAATCCCACTATAGTCAATAGCCCTTGGGACACTGTGTGGTGTTCGGAAAGAAAAGCCGGGCAGTGGATCAATCGTATATTTACAGGGAACTAACAAAGCTTTTTAAATGACTACACAGGCGTCGCTGCTAGCCGCGGGTTCGCATATGGCCGAAGTCTCCGGGCTGAAGCGGAGACTGGGGCAAGCCGAGACGGAGCTTGGCGAGGCAAAGAGGCAGCTTCAAGAGAAGCAAGGTATGCGGCAACTAGCTATGTATGCAGAGATAATAAAATTGCATGCATTGACCAAAGGGTCGTGATGTGTGCAGGAGCCGTGACCGAGATTGGGGCTCTGAAAAAGGCCCTGGCTGAAGCCGAGGATAAGGCAGTCTAGGAGCAGGCCGCCCGAAAGAAGCTCAAGGCCCAGGTAAAAGAGGCCCAGCAGGAGCTCCAGAACGCTGTAAGGAAGTGCGAGACCTTGGAGAATGAGGCGTCGGCCTAAGAGACCGAACTCACCAAGGCTCGGTGAGGCGCCGAAATGGCTAAGAGCGAGGCCTAGAACGCCCTCCAAGAGATCCAAGAGGTGAGGAAGATCGTGGCGGGTAAGGCATTCAGTATGCAAAGCAAGTATGTGAAGAAAAAGTATCTTTTACTAACCCAGATTCGGGGTTCTCCAGGAGTTTTTGCCGATCTGCCCCGCAGTATATCCGACGCCGCGGAGTTCTTCAGGGCTGAAGAAGGGAAGTCCGTGGAAAAAGTGTTCTGGTCACAATATCTTGTGCCGGAACATCCGGTGGCCTTCAGCGATCAGCTCAAGCAGCTGATCGAGCTGCACCGGGCGACCGAACTGGCCATGAAGGATTTAATAATCTGGCTGTGGACTACCAAAGCTATACCCGGCAGCTACTTCGGCCTAGTGAAGTGGCTGGTAGATGCCTGCCCTCGGCTGGATGTCGTCAAACGATCAGCCTGCATCGAGGGTGCGCGGATGCCCTTCACGAGAGTCAAGGTGTGGTAGGCGCAGATAGACGCCGTTAAGCTCGTGAACGAAGGGCGCCCGAAGGCAAGGAGTACCATACACCGAAGCGGTACTTTGGGGATATTTTAGAGGGGTTCTGCCTTGTAGCGGCGTAGTGTTCGAAAGATAAGATATTCGAATGAATATTTTATAATTGGCCCTGCCATGTACAACGAGACATAGTGGGTATGTAATATCATGTATGCTGTAAAAAAATTTGCCTCCCGTGCGGTCGTGGTGTATCGAATCTGAGGGTTTTCCAGTCATCGGCTTCTGCCCTCGCATAGGTAGTACGGAGGTGTTCAGGATGCTTTCTAAACAATCTTGATTCAATTATATGGTCCTTGAAGGAGTTGTTTAGCGCAACGAACCAGGCAATCGGACTATGCGGCATTAACGCCCTCACTTAGCCATAGAAGTTTGACAAATAAGCGCCCGGCCAGGAAGTACCAATCCTTCGCATAATGTGAAAAAAATCTCCAACATTTTACGACCTCCGAACAGCTGACCGACTCTCGCCTCATCATGACAGTAAGTTTTCGGCTTTCTCTACTGAGGTGCTCATCCGAATGAACCAGGGAACAATCGCAGTAGTTCTCCCTTTACTACCTTAGCCGATGTAGCGGAACTTAAGGTAGCAAGCACAGGAGCCGGGCAACCCAACTATTGACCAAAGACATGATTCAGATTCAATGCATATAATGCTAAATTCGAGGTGCTGAACTTATCAAGAAGAAGTGTTCGGACTTTGTTGTCATGTTGTGGGGCGTTTGAAAGCCCCTGGCAAATTTTACACGTACTAAAGTGTACGGGTGCAAGAAGATGAGTTATTATTGGGAAAATAGAAATAGAGCAGAGATAATGTCTAGGGGCCCTTTACTTTGGCCGCGAACCATTTTCCGTTATAATTGAATTAATATGTCAACGCGCATTCATACAAAGTGGCATGATAAGCAACAGGCTATATAAAATGCCACAACCAAAGGCGAGCCGCGTGTGGGTCCTAACTACGGGTAGAGTGATCATCGAAGTGTCCTCTAGAATCTCCCCCGCACACCTGTGCTTCTTGCCATCCTTGTGTGATTATCCTTTGAAAGGCCCAGTAAGCAGGCCATGTAAGAAGGCTTATGTAAAAGAGACCTGAACAGGAAAGGAAAACAAGGAACAAATAGGAAAAGTTATATGTGTCCGGGGTCGGTCGAGCCGAACTGTGGATCATGAGGTAGTTGTGCCTCCATCAACGCCCATGGAATTTGATGTGCGTAATTATGATCGGGACCGGGATGGAGGCCGAATTCCTAATCGAGCTCATGATGAGCCGAGCTATCCTCCTGCAGCATAGTTCGGACTCTCTTGATGGTGTCCAGGGGCTCGGCGGCCGGATTCCGGTTCTGCTTGAGAAGGCCGCTCTGTACCTCTTCTGCTAGGGCGGCGCTGTGTTCTTCTGTACGGAGAAAACCTTCTGTATTTCCATTGACTGTTATAACACCACGTGGACCGGGCATCCTGAGCTTAAGATAAGCATAATGTGGCACCGTGTTGAATCGACCGAACGCACTTCGTCCGAGCAGTGCATGATAGCCGCTGCGAAAGGGGACGATATCGAAGATGAGTTCTTCGCTTCGGAAGTTGTCCGGGGAACCGAAGACGACCTCCAGCGTGATTGAGCCCGTACAACAGGCCTCTACGCCGGGGATGATTCCTTTAAAGGTAGTCTTTGTGGGCTTGATCTGTGAGGGGTTGATGCCTATTTTCCGCACTGTATCCTGATAGAGCAGGTTGAGGCTGCTACCGCCGTCCATAAGGACACGTGTCAGGTGGAATCCATCGATGACCGGATCGAGGACCAGCTTGGCCAAACCGCCATGACGAATACTAGTTGGATGATCTCGACGATCAAAGGTGATCGGGCATGACGACCACGGATTAAATTTTGGGGCGACTGGCTCTACCGCATAGACGTCCCTGAGTGCGCGCTTGCGCTCCTTTTTGGGGATGTGTGTAGCATATATCATGTTCACCATTTTGACCTGAGGGGGAAACTTAGTTGGGGAACGTAGTAATTTCAAAAAAATTCCTACGCACACGCAAGATCATGGTGATGCATAGCAACGAGAGGGGAGAATGTTGTCTACGTACCCTCGTAGACCGAAGCGGAAGCGTTGACGCAACGTAGAGGAAGTAGTCATACGTCTTCCCGGTTCAACCGATTCAAGCACCGTTACTCCGGCACCTCCGAGTTCTTAACACACGTACAACTCGATGACGCACCCCGGGCTCCGATCCAGCAAAGCTTCGGGGAGGAGTTTCGTCAGCACGACGGCGTGGTGACGATCTTGATGTTTAACCGTTGCAGGGCTTCGCCTAAGCACCGCTACAATATGATCGAGGTGTAATATCATGGAGGGGGGCACCGCACACGGCTAAGGAACGATTAGGAAGATCAACTTGTGTGTCCTAGGGTGCCCCCCTGCCCCCGTATACAAAGGAGCCAAGGGGAGGGGGCGGCCGGCCAAGGAGGGCGCGCCAGGGGAGTCCTACTCCCACCGGGAGTAGGACTCCTAGTTGGAGAAGGAGAAGGGGGGGAAAGAGGAGGAAGAGAGGAAGTCAAGGGGGGCGCCGCCCCCCTTCCCTTGTCCTATTCGGACTAGGAAGGGGAGGGGTACGCGGCCACCTCCTGCCTCCTTCTCTCTTCTCCCTTAAGGCCCATGTAGGCCCAATAACCCCCCGGGGGGTTCCGGTAACCCCCCCCCGGTACTCCGGTAAAATGCCGATTTCACCCGGAACGATTCCGATGTCCAATTGTAGGCTTCCAATATATCGATCTTTATGTCTCGACCATTTCGATACTCCTCGTCATGTCCGTGATCACATCTGGGACTCCGAACAACCTTCGGTACATCAAAATACATAAACTCATAATGAAACTGTCATCGTAACTTTAAGCGTGCGGACCCTACGGTTCGAGAACAATGTAGATATGAACGAGACATGTCTCCGGTCAATAACCAATAGCGGGACCTGGATGCCCATATTGGCTCGTACATATTCTACGAAGATCTTTATCGGTCAGACTGCATAACTACATATGTTGTTCCCTTTGTCATCGGTATGTTACTTTGCCCAAGATTCGATCGTCGGTATCCAATACCTAGTTCAATCTCATTACCGGCAAGTCTCTTTACTCGTTCTGTAATACACCATCCCGCAACTAACTCATTAGTTTTAATGCTTGCAAGGCTAGAGTGATGTGCATTACCGAGAGGGCCCAGAGATACCTCTCCGATGATCGGAGTGACAAATCCTAATCTCAAAATACGTCAACCCAACATGTACCTTTGGAGACACCTGTAGAGCACCTTTATAATCACCCAGTTACGTTGTGACATTTGGTAGCACACAAAGTGTTCCTCCGGCACACGGGAGTTGCATAATCTCATAGTCATAGGAACATGTATAAGTCATGAAGAAAGCAATAGCAACATACTAAACGATCGGGTGCTAAGCTAATGGAATGGGTCATGTCAATCAGATCATTCAAATAATGATGTGATCCCATTAATCAAATAACAACTCTTTGTCCATGGTTAGGAAACATAACCATCTTTGATTAACGAGCTAGTCAAGTAGAGGCATACAAGTGACACTCTGTTTGTCTATGTATTCACACATGTATTATGTTTCCGGTTAATACAATTCTAGCATGAATAATAAACATTTATCATGATATAAGGAAATAAATAATAACTTTATTATTGCCTCTAGGGCATATTTCCTTCAGTCTCCCACTTGCACTAGAGTCAATAATCTAGTTCACATTGCCATGTCATTTAACAGCAATAGTTCACATCACCATGTGATTAACACCCATAGTTCACATCAATATGTCATCAACACCCAAAGGGTTTACTAGAGTCAGTAATCTAGTTCACATTACTATGTGATTAACACCCAAAGAGTACTAAGGTGTGATCATGTTTTGCTTGTGAGATAATTTTAGTCAACGAGTCTGTCACATTCAGATCCGTAAGTTTTGCAAATTTCTATGTCAACAATGCTCTGCATGGAGCTCCTCTTACTAATTCCTCCCACTTTCAATATGTATCTTGATTGAGACTTAGAGTCATCCAGATCAGTGTCAAAACTTGCATCGACGTAACCCTTTACGGCGAACCTTTTTGTCACCTCCATAATCGAGAAACATATCCTTATTCCACTAAGGATAATTTTGACCGCTGTCAAGTGATCTACTTCTAGATCACTATTGTACTTCCCTTGCCAAAATCAGTGTAGGGTATACAATAGATCTGGTACACAGCATGGCATACTCTATAGAACCTATGCCTGAGGCATAGGCAATGACTTTCATTCTCTCTCTATCTTCTGCCGTGGTCGGGTTTTGAGTCTTACTCAACTTCACACCTTGCAACACAGGCAAGAACTCCTTGTTTAACTATTCCATTTTGAACTACTTCAAAATCTTGTCAAGGTATGTACTTATTGAAAAAACTTATCAAGCGTCTTGATCTATCTCTATAGATCTTGATGCTCAATATGTAAGCAGCTTCACCGAGGTCTTTCTTTGAAAAACTCCTTTCAAATATTCCTTTATGCTTTGCAGAATAATTCTACATTATCTCCGATCAACAATATGTCTTTCACATATACTTATCAGAAATGTTGTAGTGCTCCCACTCACTTTCTTGTAAATACAGGCTTCACTACAAGTCTGTATAAAACTATATGCTTTGATCAACTTATCAAAACGTATATTCCAACTCCGAGATGCTTGCACCAGTCCATAGATGGATCGCTGGAGCTTGCATATTTTGTTAGCACCTTTAGGATTGATAAAACATTCTGGTTGCATCATATACAAATCTTCTTTAATAAATTCATTAATGAATGCAGTTTTATTTATCCATTTGCCAGATTTCATAAAATGCGGCAATTGCTAACATGATTCGGACAGACTTTAGCATAGATACGAGAGAGAAACTCTCATCGTAGTCAACACCTTGAACTTGTCGAAAACCTTTTGCGACAATTCTAGCTTTGTAGATAGTAACACTACTATCAACGTCCGTCTTCCTCTTGAAGATCCATTTATTTTCTATGGCTTGCCGGTCATCGGGCAAGTCAACCAAAGTCCACACTTTGTTCTCATATATGGATCCCATCTCAGATTTCATGGCCTCAAACCATTTCGCGGAATCTGGGCTCACCGTTGCTTGTTCATAGTTCATAGGTCCGTCATGGTCTAGTAACATAGCCTCCAGAACAGGATTACCGTACCACTCTGGTGCGGATCTCACTCTGGTTTACCTACGAGATTCGGTAGTAACTTGATCCGAAGTTTCATGATCATTATCATTAGCTTCCTCACTAATTGGTGTAGGAGTCACAGAAACAGGTTTATGTGATGTACTACTTTCCAATAAGGGAGCAGGTACGGTTACCTCATCAAGTTCTACTTTCCTCCCACTCACTTCTTTCGAGAGAAACTCCTTCTCTAGAAAGGATCCATTCTTAGCAACGAATGTCTTGCCTTCGGATCTGTGATAGAAGGTGTACCCAACTGTCTCGTTTGGGTATCCTATGAAGACATATTTCTCCGATTTGAGTTTGAGCTTATCGAGTTGAAACTTTTTCACATAAGCATCGCAACTCCAAACTTTAAGAAACGACAGCTTAGGTTTCTTGCCAAACCATAGTTCACATGGTGTTGTTTCAACGGATTTATATGGTGCCCTATTTAACGTGAATGCAGCTGTCTCTAATGCATAACCCCAAAACGATAGTGGTAGATCGGTAAGAGACATCATAGATCGCACTATATCTAATAATGTACGGTTATGACGTTCGGACACACCATTACACTATGGTGTTCCAGGTGGCGTGAGTAGTGAAACTATTTCACATTGTTTTAATTGAAGGCCAAACTCGTAACTCAAATATTTTACCTCTGCGATCGTATCATAGAAACTTTTTATTTTCTTGTCACGATGATTTTCCACTACACTCTGAAATTCTTTGAACTGTTCAAATGTTGCAGATTTATGTTTCATCAAGTAGATATCCCCATATCTGCTCAAATCATCTGTGAAGGTTAGAAAATAATGATACCTGCTGCAAGGCTTAATATTCATCGGACCACATACATCCTACAAATCTGTTTCTTGCTTCATTGTTCTGGAGAACGACGTTTTAGTCATCTTGCCCATAAGGCATGGTTCGCAAGCATCAAGTGATTCCAAAAGCCCATCAGTATGGAGTTTCTTCATGCGCTTTACACCAATATGACTTTAAACGGCAGTGCCACAAATAAGTTGCACTATCATTATTAACTTTGCATCTTTTGGTTTCAATATTATGAATATGTGTATCACTACGATCGAGATCCAACGAACTTGTTTCATTGGGTGTATGACCATATAAGGTTTTATTCTTTTAAACAGAACAACAATTTATTCTCTTACTTAAATGAATAACCGTATTACAATAAACATGATCAAATCATATTCATGCTCAACGCAAACACCAAATAACACTTATTTAGGTTCAACACTAATCCCGAAATTATAGGGAGTGTGCGATGATGATTATATCAATCTTGGAACCACTTCCAACACACATCGTCACTTCACCCTTAACTAGTCTCTGTTTATTCTGCAACTCCCGTTTCGAGTTACTAATCTTAGCAACTGAACTAGTATAAAATACTGAGGGGTTACTATAAACACTTGTAAAGTACACATCAATAACATGTATATCAAATATACTTATGTTCACTTTGCCATCCTTCTTATCCGCCAATCACTTGGGGTAGTTCTACTTCCAGTGACCAGTCCCTTTGCAGTAGAAGCACTTAGTCTCAGGCTTAGGATCAGACATGGGCTTCTTCACTTGAGCAGCAACTTGCTTGCCGTTCTTCTTGAAGTTCCCCTTCTTCCCTTTGCCCTTTTCTTGAAACTAGTGGTCTTGTCAACCATCAACACTTGATGTTTTTCTTGATTTCTACCTTCGTTGATTTCAGCATCACGAAGAGCTTGGGAGTTGTTTCTATTATCCCTTGCATATTATAGTTCATCACGAAGTTCTACTAACTTGGTGATGGTGAATAGAGAATTCTATCAATCACTATCTTATCTGGAAGATTAACTCCCACTTGATTCAAGCGATTGTAGTACCCAGACAATCTGAGCACATGCTCACTAGTTGAGCGATTCTCCTCCATCTTTTAGCTATAGAACTTGTTGGAGACTTCATATCTCTCAACTCGGGTATTTGCTTGAAATATTAACTTCAACTCCTGGAACATCTCATATGGTCCATGAAGTTCAAAACGTCTTTGAAGTCCTGATTCTAAGCCATTAAGCATGGTGCACTTAAACTATCAAGTAGTCATCATATTGAGCTAGCCAAACGTTCATAACGTCTGCATCTGCTCCTGCAATAGGTCTGTCACCTAGCGGTGCATCAAGGACATAATTCTTCTGTGCAGCAATGAGGATAAACCTCAGATCATGGATCCAATCCGCATCATTGCTACTAACATCTTTCACCACAATTTTCTCTAGGAACATATCAAAATAAACATATGAAAGCAACAACGCGAGCTATTGATCCACAACATAGATATGCTAATACTACCAGGACTAAGTTCATGATAAATTAAAGTTCAATTAATCATATTACTTAAGAACTCCCACTTAGATAGACATCTCTCTAATCCTCTAAGTGATTACGTGATCCAAATCAACTAAACCATGTCCGATCATCACGTGAGATGGAGTAGTTTCATTGGTGAACATCACTATGTTGATCATATCTACTATATGATTCACGCTCGAGCTTTCGGTCTCCGTGTTCCGAGGCCATATCTGTATATGCTTGGCTCGTCAAGTATAACCTGAGTATTCCGCGTGTGCAACTGTTTTGCACCCGTTGTATTTGAACGTAGAGCCTATCACAGCCGATCATCACGTGGTGTCTCAGCACGAAGAACTTTCGCAATGGTGCATACTCAGGGAGAACACTTCTTGATAATTTAGTGAGAGATCATCTTATAATGCTACCGTCAATCAAAGCAAGATAAGATGCATAAAAGATAAACATCACATGCAATCAATATAAGTGATATGATATGGCCATCATCATCTTGTGCTTGTGTTCTCCATCTCCGAAGCACCGTCATGATCACCATCATCACTGGCGCGACACCTTGACCTCCATCATAGCATCGTTGTCGTCTCGCCAATCTTATGCTTCCACGACTATCGCTACTGCTTAGTGATAAAGTAAAGCATTACAGCGCGATTGCATTGCATACAATAAAGCGACAACCATATGGCTCCTGCCAGTTGCCGATAACTCGGTTACAAAACATGATCATCTCATACAATAAAATTTAGCATCATGTCTTCACCATATCACATCACAACATGCCCTGCAAAAACAAGTTAGACGTCCTCTACTTTGTTGTTGCATGTTTTACGTGGCTGCTACGGGCTTAAGCAAGAACCAATCTTACCTACGCATCAAAACCACAATGATAGTTTGTCAAGTTGGTGTTGTTTTCAGTTTCGCAAGGACCGGGCGTAGCGACACTCAGTTCAACTAAAGTTGGAGAAACTGTCACCCGCAAGCCACCTATGTGCAAAGCACGTCGGGAGAACCGGTCTCGCGTAAGCGTACGCATAATGTCGGTTCGGGCCGCTTCATCCAACAATACCGCCGAACCAAAGTATGACATGCTGGTAAGCAGTATGACTTATATCGCCCACAACTCACTTGTGTTCTACTCGTGCATATAACATCAACACATAAAACCTTCAAACTTTGGTACATCAAAATACCTAAACTCATAATGAAACTGTCATCGTAACTTTAAGCGTGCGGACCCTATGGTTCGAGAACAATGTAGACATGACCGAGACATGTCTCCGGTCAATAACCAATAGCGGGACCTGGATGCCCATATTGGCTCCTACATATCCTCCGAAGATCTTTATCGGTCAGACCGCATAACTACATACGTTGTTCCCTTTGTCATCGGTATGTTACTTGCCTGAGATTCGATCGTCGGTATCCAATACCTAGTTCAATCTCGTTACCGGCAAGTCTTTTTACTCGTTCTGTAATACATCATCCCGCAACTAACTCATTAGTTGTAATGCTTGCAAGGCTTGAGTGATGTGCATTACCGAGAGGGCCCAGAGATACCTCTCCGACGATCGGAGTGACAAATCCTAATCTCAGAATACGTCAACCCAACATGTACCTTTGGAGACACCTGTAGAGCACCTTTATAATCACCCAGTTACATTGTGACGTTTGGTAGCACACAAAGTGTTCCTCCGGCACACGGGAGTTGCATAATCTCATAGTCATACGAACATGTATAAGTCATGAAGAAAGCAATAGCAACATACTAAACGATCGGGTGCTAAGCTAATGGAATGGGTCATGTCAATCAGATCATTCAAATAATGATGTGATCCCATTAATCAAATAACAACTCTTTGTCCATGGTTAGGAAACATAACCATCTTTGATTAACGAGCTAGTCAAGTAGAGGCATACTAGTGACACTCTGTTTGTCTATGTATTCACACATGTATTATGTTTCCGGTTAATACAATTCTAGCATGAATAATAAACATTTATCATGATATAAGGAAATAAATAATAACTTTATTATTGCCTCTAGGGCATATTTCCTTCAGTCTCCCACTTGCACTAGAGTCAATAATCTAGTTCACATTGCCATGTCATTTAACAGCAATAGTTCACATCACCATGTGATTAACACCCATAGTTCACATCAATATGTGATCAACACCCAAAGGGTTTACTAGAGTCAGTAATCTAGTTCACATTACTATGTGATTAACACCCAAAGAGTACTAAGGTGTGATCATGTTTTGCTTGTGAGATAATTTTAGTCAACGAGTCTGTCACATTCAGATCCATAAGTATTTTGCAAATTTCTATGTCAACAATGCTCTGCATGGAGCTCCTCTTACTAATTCCTCCCACTTTCAATATGTATCTTGATTGAGACTTAGAGTCATCCAGATCAGTGTCAAAACTTGCATCGACGTAACCCTTTACGGCGAACCTTTTTGTCACCTCCATAATCGAGAAACATATCCTTATTCCACTAAGGATAATTTTGACCGCTGTCAAGTGATCTACTTCTAGATCACTATTGTACTTCCCTTGCCAAAATCAGTGTAGGGTATACAATAGATCTGGTAAACAGCATGGCATACTCTATAGAACCTATGCCTGAGGCATAGGGAATGACTTTCATTCTCTCTCTATCTTCTGCCGTGGTCGGGTTTTGAGTCTTACTCAACTTCACACCTTGCAACACAGGCAAGAACTCCTTGTTTAACTATTCCATTTTGAACTACTTCAAAATCTTGTCAAGGTATGTACTTATTGAAAAAACTTATCAAGCGTCTTGATCTATCTCTATAGATCTTGATGCTCAATATGTAAGCAGCTTCACCGAGGTCTTTCTTTGAAAAACTCCTTTCAAATATTCCTTTATGCTTTGCAGAATAATTCTACATTATCTCCGATCAACAATATGTCTTTCACATATACTTATCAGAAATGTTGTAGTGCTCCCACTCACTTTCTTGTAAATACAGGCTTCACTACAAGTCTGTATAAAACTATATGCTTTGATCAACTTATCAAAACGTATATTCCAACTCCGAGATGCTTGCACCAGTCCATAGATGGATCGCTGGAGCTTGCATATTTTGTTAGCACCTTTAGGATTGATAAAACATTCTGGTTGCATCATATACAACTCTTCTTTAATAAATTCATTAAGGAATGCAGTTTTATTTATCCATTTGCCAGATTTCATAAAATGCGGCAATTGCTAACATGATTCGGACAGACTTAAGCATAGATACGAGAGAGAAACTCTCATCGTAGTCAACACCTTGAACTTGTCGAAAACCTTTTGCGACAATTCTAGCTTTGTAGATAGTAACACTACTATCAACGTCCGTCTTCCTCTTGAAGATCCATTTATTTTCTATGGCTTGCCGGTCATCGGGAAAGTCAACCAAAGTCCACACTTTGTTCTCATATATGGATCCCATCTCAGATTTCATGGCCTCAAACCATTTCGCGGAATCTGGGCTCACCGTCGCTTCTTCATAGTTCATAGGTCCGTCATGGTCTAGTAACATAACCTCCAGAACAGGATTACCGTACCACTCTGGTGCGGATCTCACTCTGGTTTACCTACGAGATTCGGTAGTAACTTGATCCGAAGTTTCATGATCATTATCATTAGCTTCCTCACTAATTGGTGTAGGAGTCACAGAAACAGGTTTATGTGATGTACTACTTTCCAATAAGGGAGCAGGTACGGTTACCTCATCAAGTTCTACTTTCCTCCCACTCACTTCTTTCGAGAGAAACTCCTTCTCTAGAAAGGATCCATTCTTAGCAACGAATGTCTTGCCTTCGGATCTGTGATAGAAGGTGTACCCAATTGTCTCCTTTGGGTATCCTATGAAGACATATTTCTCCGATTTGAGTTTGAGCTTATCGAGATGAAACTTTTTCACATAAGCATCGCAACTCCAAACTTTAAGAAACGACAGCTTAGGTTTCTTGCCAAACCATAGTTCACATGGTGTTGTCTCAACGGATTTATATGGTGCCCTATTTAACGTGAATGCAACTGTCTCTAATGCATAACCCCAAAACGATAGTGGTAGATCGGTAAGAGACACCATAGATCGCACTATATCTAATAATGTACGGTTATGACGTTCGGACACACCATTACACTATGGTGTTCCAGGTGGCGTGAGTAGTGAAACTATTTCACATTGTTTTAATTGAAGGCCAAACTTGTAACTCAAATATTTTACCTCTGCGATCGTATCGTAGAAACTTTTTATTTTCTTGTCACGATGATTTTCCACTACACTCTGAAATTCTTTGAACTGTTCAAATGTTGCAGATTTATGTTTCATCAAGTAGATATCCCCATATCTGCTCAAATCATCTGTGAAGGTTAGAAAATAATGATACCTGCTGCAAGCCTTAATATTCATCGGACCACATACATCCTACAAATCTGTTTCTTGCTTCATTGTTCTGGAGAACGGCGTTTTAGTCATCTTGCCCATAAGGCATGGTTCGCAAGCATCAAGTGATTCCAAAAGCCCATCAGTATGGAGTTTCTTCATGCGCTTTACACCAATATGACTTTAAACGGCAGTGCCACAAATAAGTTGCACTATCATTATTAACTTTGCATCTTTTGGTTTCAATATTATGAATATGTGTATCACTACGATCGAGATCCAACGAACTTGTTTCATTGGGTTTATGACCATATAAGGTTTTATTCTTTTAAACAGAACAACAATTTATTCTCTTACTTACATGAATAACCGTATTACAATAAACATGATCAAATCATATTCATGCTCAACGCAAACACCAAATAACACTTATTTAGGTTCAACACTAATCCCGAAATTATAGGGAGTGTGCGATGATGATTATATCAATCTTGGAACCACTTCCAACACACATCGTCACTTCACCCTTAACTAGTCTCTGTTTATTCTGCAACTCCCGTTTCGAGTTACTAATCTTAGCAACTGAACTAGTATAAAATACTAAGGGGTTACTATAAACACTTGTAAAGTACACATCAATAACATGTATATCAAATATACTTATGTTCACTTTGCCATCCTTCTTATCCGCCAATCACTTGGGGTAGTTCTACTTCCAGTGACCAGTCCCTTTGCAGTAGAAGCACTTAGTCTCGGGCTTAGGATCAGACTTGGGCTTCTTCACTTGAGCAGCAATTTGCTTGCCGTTCTTCTTGAAGTTCCCCTTCTTCCCTTTGCCCTTTTCTTGAAACTAGTGGTCTTGTCAACCATCAACACTTGATGTTTTTCTTGATTTCTACCTTCGTTGATTTCAGCATCACGAAGAGCTTGGGAGTTGTTTCCATTATCCCTTGCATATTATAGTTCATCACGAAGTTCTACTAACTTGGTGATGGTGAATAGAGAATTCTGTCAATCACTATCTTATCTGGAAGATTAACTCCCACTTGATTCAAGCGATTGTAGTACCCAGACAATCTGAGCACATGCTCACTAGTTGAGCGATTCTCCTCCATCTTTTAGCTATAGAACTTGTTGGAGACTTCATATCTCTCAACTCGGGTATTTGCTTGAAATATTAACTTCAACTCCTGGAACATCTCATATGGTCCATGATGTTCAAAACGTCTTTGAAGTCCCGATTCTAAGCCATTAAGCATGGTGCACTTAAACTATCAAGTAGTCATCATATTGAGCTAGCCAAACATTCATAACGTCTGCATCTGCTCCTGCAATAGGTCTGTCACCTAGCGGTGCATCAAGGACATAATTCTTCTGTGCAGCAATGAGGATAAACCTCAGATCACGGATCCAATCCGCATCATTGCTACTAACATCTTTCACCACAATTTTCTCTAGGAACATATCAAAATAAACATATGAAAGCAACAACGCGAGCTATTGATCCACAACATAGATATGCTAATACTACCAGGACTAAGTTCATGATAAATTAAAGTTCAATTAATCATATTACTTAAGAACTCCCACTTAGATAGACATCCCTCTAATCCTCTAAGTGATTACGTGATCCAAATCAACTAAACCATGTCCGATCATCACGTGAGATGGAGTAGTTTCATTGGTGAACATCACTATGTTGATCATATCTACTATATGATTCACGCTCGAGCTTTCGGTCTCCGTGTTCCGAGGCCATATCTGTATATGCTTGGCTCGTCAAGTATAACCTGAGTATTCCGCGTCTGCAACTGTTTTGCACCCGTTGTATTTGAACGTAGAGCCTATCACACCCGATCATCACGTGGTGTCTCAGCACGAAGAACTTTCGCAATGGTGCATACTCAGGGAGAACACTTCTTGATAATTTAGTGAGAGATCATCTTATAATGCTACCGTCAATCAAAGCAAGATAAGATGCATAAAAGATAAACATCACATGCAATCAATATAAGTGATATGATATGGCCATCATCATCTTGTGCTTGTGATCTCCATCTCCGAAGCACCGTCATGATCACCATCATCACCGGCGCGACACCTTGACCTCCATCATAGCATCGTTGTCGTCTCGCCAATCTTATGCTTCCACGACTATCGCTACTGCTTAGTGATAAAGTAAAGCATTACAGCGCGATTGCATTGCATACAATAAAGCGACAACCATATGGCTCCTGCCAGTTGCCGATAACTCGGTTACAAAACATGATCATCTCATACAATAAAATTTAGCATCATGTCTTCACCATATCACATCACAACATGCCCTGCAAAAACAAGTTAGACGTCCTCTACTTTGTTGTTGCATGTTTTACGTGGCTGCTACGGGCTTAAGCAAGAACCAATCTTACCTACGCATCAAAACCACAATGATAGTTTGTCAAGTTGGTGTTGTTTTCAGTTTCGCAAGGACCGGGCGTAGCCACACTCAGTTCAACTAAAGTTGGAGAAACTATCACCCGCAAGCCACCTATGTGCAAAGCACGTCGGGAGAACCGGTCTCGCGTAAGCGTACGCATAATGTCGGTTCGGGCCGCTTCATCCAACAATACCGCCGAACCAAAGTGTGACATGCTGGTAAGCAGTATGACTTATATCACCCACAACTCACTTGTGTTCTACTCGTGCATATAACATCAACACATAAAACCTTAAGCGTGCGGACCCTATGGTTCGAGAACAATGTAGACATGACCGAGACATGTCTCCGGTCAATAACCAATAGCGGGACCTGGATGCCCATATTGGCTCCTACATATTCTACGAAGATCTTTATCGGTCAGACCGCATAACTACATACGTTGTTCCCTTTGTCATCGGTATGTTACTTGCCCGAGATTCGATCATCGGTATCCAATACCTAGTTCAATCTCGTTACCGGCAAGTCTCTTTACTCGTTCTGTAATACATCATCCCGCAACTAACTCATTAGTTGTAATGCTTGCAAGGCTTGAGTGATGTGCATTACCGAGAGGGCCCAGAGATACCTCTCCGACGATCGGAGTGACAAATCCTAATCTCGGAATACGTCAACCCAACATGTACCTTTGGAGACACCTGTAGAGCACCTTTATAATCACCCAGTTACATTGTGACATTTGGTAGCACACAAAGTGTTCCTCCGGCACACGGGAGTTGCATAATCTCATAGTCATACGAACATGTATAAGTCATGAAGAAAGCAATAGCAACATACTAAACGATCGGGTGCTAAGCTAATGGAATGGGTCATGTCAATCAGATCATTCAACTAATGATGTGATCCCGTTAATCAAATAACAACTCTTTGTCCATGGTTAGGAAACATAACCATCTTTGATTAACGAGCTAGTCAAGTAGAGGCATACTAGTGACACTCTGTTTGTCTATGTATTCACACATGTATTATGTTTCCGGTTAATACAATTCTAGCATGAATAATAAACATTTATCATGATATAAGGAAATAAATAATAACTTTATTATTGCCTCTAGGGCATATTTCCTTCAAACTTCTTATGTCCCCCGGTGTTTAGTTACCGGGGCTCTTCGTCATCATCCTCACTATCTAATCCCTTTTCCTTGTTTTCAGCGTTTAGCTTGTCGGCCTGTTTAAAAACCCAACAATACCTGTTGGTATGATTGGCTGGTTTATCTGGGGTGCCATGTATCTGACAAGGACGATCAAGTATGCGGTCCAAGCTGGACGGTCCCTGATTGTTCCTTTTATACGGCTTCTTCCGCTGACCGGACTTGGAGCCACTGAATCCGGCATTAACTACAATGTCATCGGTGTTGTCGCTATTGTTTTGGCATTTATGCCTGTTACGTCGGAGCCTGCCGTTGCTGCTTTTGACCTCGGAGGGTTCTGCCTCGCTAGCTGTATTTTTCCTGCGAGCCAGCCAACTATCCTGACCCGCACAAAAGCGGGTCATGAGTGCCGTGAGGGCTGCCATAGATTTTGGCTTTTCCTGGCCGAGGTGGCGGGCGAGCCATTCGTCACGGATGCTATGTTTAAAGGCCGCTAGGGCTTCGGCATCCGGACAATCGACGAGTTTCAAACTAGTAAAGTATATCCCTAGGATAGAGAAGAAGAAAAGTGGGCTAAGGAAACTCACAAGGAAAGTTCCAACCGATCGTCTACTTAAGTTCGAGAGAGTTTTCAAAGCACAAACACATATCCCTATGTCTGTTTTCAAAGCACAAAGTGTTCTTGACGAGATTCGCTCTCGCGCCCCTAGGTATTCTCTACGTACCCACCTGTGTCAGTTTCGTGGTTCTTTTTAGTTAGGAACCTAGTATAGAATTTCCTGGCCGATTCTCCAGGTTGTTGAACTATATGACTTAAGTCATCGGCGTCTAGTGGCCGGACATATGTACCTTGGAAGTTGTCCAAGAAGGCTTCTTCCAAGTCCTCTCAGCTGCCGATAGAATTTTCAGGCTGGCTGTTAAGCCGGTGCCGAGCTGTCCCTTTGAGCTTTAATGGGAGGTATTTAATGGCGTGGAGATCATCTCCGCGAGCCATGTGGATATGGAGAATAAAATCCTCGATCCATACCGCGGGATCGGTTGTGCCGTCATATGATTCAATATTGACGGGCTTGAACCCCTCGGGGAATTCGTGATCCAGTACTTCATCGTGAAGCAGAGAGGGTGTGCGGCGCCTCTATATCAGGCCGCATCGCGACGTAGTTCTAATGGAGTCCTTCTGCGGAATTTGGCCCGGGCGTGGTTAGGTTCGCCATTTCCAAATAGGTAGCCATCGTCGTGTCTCGAGGCACGTCCTCGCGATTCGTAGATCGATCTTGTATGTCCTGCTCTACTGTCCAGGGTCTGTTGGAGGTCGTACGTGCGATCTCGAGTTGTTCTGTCTCTGTTTTTACGGGGCGGTGGAGCAGTCTGCTACTCGGCTTGAGTTGTCGCTTTATCCCGACCGCGGGGTGGTCGGTCCGCCGCACAGTCTCGACCTCATGGTGGTCGTTCCGCATTGCACGAGGGAGATATGGGCTCCGATGCCTCCTCATCGAACTGAGGTAGCAATCTCCATTTCGGGTAGCTCTTGTCTGGGCGCTTAAGGCCGTATTCTTCAGCTGTCAGGACATTAGTCCATCTGTCTACGAGCAGATCTTCACTACTAGGGAAAACCTTATACACAGAATCTTAGCAGCAGCGCGGCACAAAAAGATGCGCTACTGCTAATTAGCAGTAGCAAGGTTAAGAAAAGCGCACTGCTAATGAAAATTTAGTAGTAGTGCTTGATGGATAAACCGTGCTGCTACAAAAATGTACCGACAGTACCCAACAACCTAAGTTTACCAGCAACACGGTGGCGCGATGCGCGCTACTGCTAAAGCAATAGTAGTAGCGCGCCTTTTGGTCACGTCGCTGCTGCTAATTTTGAAATCGTCCACACGGTTGGCCCGTCTAGCAGTAGCGCGTGTGAGAAAAGCGCGTTGCTGCTACACCCTTAGCAGTAGCGTGCTTTTCCTCCTGCGCTACTACTAAGGCGCAGCACCCCATCACATTTTTCCCACCCGTCCTCCCCTCCCCCATCTCCTCTCCTCCCTTTCCCCTACCTTTCACATCCTCTCTCTCACTCTTCTTCTTCCTCAAGACTTCTCCCCCCATTACTCTCCCTCTTATACCTACCTTTCTCTCTCTTCATTACTCCTAGCTAACTACACCACCTCCATTAATGCATCTCCTTTATCTTTTTCCTTCCCCCTCCACTAGTTGAAGTTGTCTCCTCCCAAATTAGCTAGCTAGGTAGATGTAGCATTTAGTCAAGTGACCTATTTTCCCCCTAACTAGATCTATCTTTGTCAAGAAGTGCTTTGTGCACCTTTGATCTCCCTACATCATCATCTCCACCGTGTGCTCGATCTTGAGATAGAGGTGGTTAAAATTTCATGCTTTTGCAAAATGGAAATATGTGTATGTGTGTGTGATATGATAATTGGGCAATATGATGGAAATTGTGTGTGTGGCATGAGTTGACGCCAAATTGTGCTTTTGAGTTGCCTATGTTTTGCCGAAATGTCGATTTATTTCCGTTTCGGTGAATTCCGGGCAAACTCTAGATCTATATATGTCCTATTTTTAGGGAAGGTCATGCCAAAATTGTGTAGGTCTTTGATGCATGCACGCATTTTTATAATCAATTTGTTTGTTATTACCGTGTAGACGTTCATGATGGTGAGTGGAACGATGGTGGACAGGTGGTTGCGGTCGGCGGTGCAGGACATGAAAGAAATTAACCTGACAGAGGTTTTATGTCCTTGTCGAAGATGCAAAGTAATAGTTTGGCTCGACCCCTATGACGAAGGTCGTGTTGAAGCGCACCTTCTCATGACTGGTTTCATGGATGGCTATACTCGGTGGATAATTGAAGATGAGGATGACGATGTTGAGGACCCGACGGTGCAGCCAATGACGACACTGGGCAAGACGAAGAGATAATCGATAATGGCGGCGGGGAAGAGGCCGGAGTACATGGCGGTGGAGAAGTGGCTGGACATGGCGGAGGAGAAGGGGCCGGACATGGCGGTGGAGAGAACAATGTGGACTCCACGTGGTAGAGTTCGTCGGTACTAAGTTCAATCATGCGGGACCCTCATGTTCAAGCAATACTTCACAAGGAGACGAGTACTGAGAGAGCTGCTTCTAGAGAGGAGGCTAAGCTGGAGCAACTGGTGGTAGACTCGAACACTCAATTGTATTATGGTTTCAATCCTGAGATGACCCTCTTGAGTTACACGCTCCAACTCCTGAAGACGAAGGCTAAAAACAAATGCACCGACACTAGCCTCGATGAGCATCTCAAGTACCTAAAGGATGTTCTTCCCGCGGGGAATCTATGTCCTACTAGTGTTGATGAGGCCAAGAAGATCGTGTGCCCTCTTGATCTACCGCACGTTAGATACCATGCATGCATCAACGATTGCATAATTTATCGGAAGCAACACACGGAAAAACAAGCTATCCAGTGTGCAATGCTTCTCGATACAAGAAGGCCGGGAAGAAATGTCCCCAAAAAGTTGTATGGTACTTACCGATCACTCCCCATCTCCAGCGGTATTTTGTAGATCCCAAGGAAGCAAAGCTAATGCGCTGGCACGCGGAGAGGAAGAAGCCCGACGATGGAGATGATCCGAAGCTGAGACACGTCAAGGATGGAAGCCAGTGGAGAGTGTTGAATAGCTTCTTTCGGTATTTCGAATGTCATGCAAGGAACATCGTGCTCGATGCATGTACTGATGGCATGAATCTGTTTGGCAACCAGAACACCAACCATAGCACATGGCCCGTGTTTGTATCGATGTACAACCTCCCCCCTGGTTGTGCATGAAGTCGAAGTACATTCACACGAGCTTTCTTATTCAAGGGCCAAAACAACCAGGAAATAATATTAATTTGTATTTGGGGCTACTTCAAGAGGAGTTAGAGACGTTATGGAAAACACCAGCCAAGACATGGGATGCCAGCAAAGGCGAGTATTTCTACATGAGAGCCGCGCTGATCACGATGGTGCACGACTATCTCGGTTACGGATATGTCACAGGCCAGGTGTGCCATGGATATTGCGGATGCACGCGGTGCATGGATGATATGACGTCTCAGTAGCTAACGTCAAGGAAAGATGGCGGGTTTGGGAAAATCGTGTACATGGGGCATCGAAGATGGCTCGAATAGGATGACCCGTGGAGAAACCATGGAGATCTATTCAATGGTCACGCTGAGCATCAAGGACCTCCATGTAAGCGGAGTGGTGCCGAAATCGATGAGCTGTTGAAAAACTGGAAGGAGTGCCTTGCGCCGGGAAAGATGATGAAAAAGGCGCCGGAGCCGCTGTTAAAGGTATGGAAGACGAGGTCTGTGTTCTGGGACCTGGAGTACTGGCACAAACTCGATACACCTCATTGCCTTGATCAAATGCATATCTGTAAGAATGTCCTTGAGAGCTTGCTTGCGACACTGATGAACATGCCGGATAAGACCAAGGATGGGCCGAAGGCAAGAAAAGACTTGCAAGATTTGAAAATTAGGGAAGATATGCACATGCCGCCCCGTAAAATGTCAGACGAGATAGAGACGGAGACAGAGGCGCAGGAGAAGAAGGGCAAGAAAATAAAGAAAGAGGATTATTGCCCCCCTTCTTGCTTCACCTTAAGTCAGGGTAAGATCGGTCAGTTCTTTAAGTGCCTTATCGGAGTCAAAGTTAGTTCTGGTTAGTGTGGCAAGATAAGCAGATATCTAGACACAAACAAGAAAAGGTTCAGCGGGACGAAGTCCCATGACTGTCATGTGATCATGATGCAGATACTACCTGTTGCTCTTAGATGGATAATGGACAAGCACGTCCGTGACACGCTTATTGGTGTCTGCAACTTTTTTGACGTCATCTCTCGAAAGTCGATCAGTGTGAAGCAGTTCTGAAGGCTACAGGAAGAGATCGTTGTGATACTGAATGAGCTTGAGAAGTACTTCCCGCCCGCGTTCTTTGATGTGATGGTGCATCTGTGTGTCCATATTGTGGACGACATAATAGACCTGGGGCCGTCATTTCTGCACAACATGATGTTGTTTGAGAGGATGAATGGGATCACCAAAGGATTCGTTCGTAACATGTCCTGTGTGGATGGAAGCATAGTCCAGGGCTATCTGACACAAGAGTGCATCTCTTTCTGCGAGAATTTTCTATATGGCACAGACCTGTAGCCGCCTGGTGTTAGTGTTGGTTTGCCCGTTAACAAGCACAATGGGAGGCTCGAAGGAGAAGGTCACTCCAACGGTCATAGGGAACTGCACGTGGCATACTTAGATCGATGCAGCGACTTTGACAGAGCAAACTTGGTAGTGCCACAACACCTAGACGAGGTAGATACTTCCATGGCACTGCACAAAGAAATTATCGCAAAGAAGTATCGTGACCGGGGGGTATGCAGGACGGACGCCGAAGTTACTAGAGAGCACAACTCCACTTTCCTGCATTGGTTCAAAGAGTATATTATTGCTAATCCCTCGGAGGAGGGCTCTAAGGACGGATTGCTCATATACGCCTTAGCACATGGCCCCTCACCCAACCTCGTATCCTACCAGGCATACGAGATCAACGGATACACGTTCTACATGGAGGCCAAAGGTATGGACAGTGATGATCAGAACTCAGGGGTGACGATGGAATGCATGACCGGCACTGACAACGGCGCAACTGAAAGATTTTACGGAAGGGTCGAGGAGATCTGGGAGCTTGACTACGCTGGACTGCACAACATGACGATTTTCTGTGTCAGGTGGGCTAAGAATGTCGAAAGAGAAAACCGGAATTTCACTACCATGACTATACCCGCCGCCAAGAGTGCTACCGTGAACGCTATCGCAAAAAACGAGCCATTGGTACACGCTAAGAACGTGACACAATGCTTCTTCTTAACCGCCCCGTGCAATTCCAGCCGTGTTGTCATGAGGAGAGGCAAAAGGAACATCATTGGAATGGATGGAGTCGCCAACGAGGAAGACTACGATCAATACGGCAACCCAATGAGGGAAGGTGATGATGAAGTATACGTCAAAAGAAGAATCAATACTACATTACCTAAGAAAAATCGTACTCCATGGAAAAGGCAAAGTCACAATGAGGAGCACAATTATTCTTCAACGAACAAGAAGGGAAAGAAGCTGACTCAAAAACGAAAACGTCAATGCTGAGGATCCGTATGTTATCAGTCAAATAATGTAATATATATATATATGTTCCTATTTTGTATACACACTTAGCCATTATTATGCATGGGTCCAATGATGTAATATATATGTTCCTATTTTGTATACATATTTAACCGTCAAATGATGCAATATATATTGCCTTCCCTTCGTTCACTACTCTCGGAAAAAAAGAAAAGAAAAGTGAGAGAAAATAAAGGAAAAGAAAAAGGAAAACTGGTTATAGCAGTTGCGCTTTTCTGAAAAAGAGCTACAACTAGTCAAGGTAGCAGTAGCGGTTTTCGTATAAAACCGCTATAGCTGCCTGTAATAGTAGTAGCGTGTTTGCTCTAAACGCGCTACTGCTACGTCCACTTAACCCAAAATCCTCACTTACTCTACTTCATCCCGCCTCTTTTCCCCCAAATCGCCACTCTCTCTTCCCCCGTCGCACCGCCGGGGCCCTGCCCTCGCCGCGTCCCGGCGCTCGCCCCCGACCCTGGCGCTCGCCCCGACCCCAGCCCTCGGCCCCAACCCCGACGCGCCACGCCTCCCTCCTCTGCTTCCTCCCCTCCCATCCTCGGCCGTTGTCGGGCCTGCCTCCCCTCCCCTGCACCCTCTATAACCCCCCCAGCGCTCCTCCTCTCTCTTCTAGCTAGGGTTCTTCGGTTAATTTACTTAGGTCTTAGTTAGGGCAGTAGGCTAATTAGGTTACCTATTTAGTTATGAATTTAGCTAGGTTTTAAAACAGGACAGAAAATTAGGGTTAAGCAATTGTAGTTAAAAGAAAAGGCAGCATTGAAGCAATTGTCCAAATCAACATCCCTTGTTAAAGCAAATTTAGGTTGGCTGAATTTATATGCAAATTTGAACTTGACATGTGATATGTGGACATGCCATGTTTTGGACATGTCATGTTTGGAGTTTGGACATGTCATTTGGACATGTCATATTTGGAAAATAATGATTATGTGTAGGGTAAATGATCTGAGTGGCCTATGTTACGCCGGAATGTTGATTCATTTCCATTCCGATGAATTTCAGGCGCTCGATATGTCCATTTTTTAGCAAAGGTCATGCCGAGATTTTCCGTGAATTTTGGCATGATTTGTGCTAGATAGTAGGCATATCAAGTGCTGGGAGTTGGTGGGAAACGACATTCCGGCAAACATAGATTTATTTCTTATGTCATTTCTCATTTTTTTCATACTTTTAGAATTAAACGAGGAGACTTAATCATAGGAAACATGTCGAACAACGAAGAAACTAGGCCTTCTGACCAAGATGCACACGAGATGGATTATGAGGGTGAACAAGAGTACCTCGACTATTTGACTGCTAAGCAAGGTTTGCAGGTCGGCCACGATGATGGTACTGACACCGACATTGACACCGACATGGTACTGACACCGACATTGACACCGACATTGACACCGACATTGACACCGACGTTGCGCATTGTCTCCAGCTCGGCTCCATCTACCGGCAGCGCTCCTTGGCGGCTTCGCCATCCCTCAGCGCCACCTCACGGGCAGCTGCAGCTTGGTCAGCGGCGCTCTTGTTTTCCTCGTAAGCTACCACGGCCTGGCCCAGTGCTGCCCTGACGGATGTGTCGGAGTGCAGCTAGCCCGAGATCAGCTCCAAGCGCCCCGCGACCAAGCAACGATCAGCACCTTGAAGATCATCCCGCAGCCGGGTCAACGCAGAAAGAGCATGCTCCAGGGCATCGGGCGCAGCGGAAGGACCGCGAGCTTGCGGTGCGGCGGAAGAAGAAGGGAGGATCATCGTCAACACCTGCAGGTTGATGGCGGTGGAAGAAGAAGCCAGAAGCTCTGGAGCCTGCGGGACCTCGACAAGCAAGCTGGGGACGGGCGCCTCAGGAGCCGGCGTAGCGGTGGGGGTTGCCTTCTCCTGAGGATGGTCCCCTGGGTCTCATGAGGATAATCGAGCGGGAGAAGTATGGGCACCATCGCTGCTCTTCTCCGCCGGAGGAGGTGCGGCCATGCCAGGCTGCTGGGTCCCCGAGGGTGCGGCTGCCCTCTCAGGAAGCAGCAATAGAAGCAGGGGCAAGAGTAAAGTTAGGGCAAGCTATTTACTGGTCCATGGCAGTGTAGTCCCACGGCCTCTTCAGAAGCACGGAGCCTAGAGGCTTCGCAGCCTGGGGCACTGGTGCACGGGCCCCAGGAGCAGACGAGGATGCGGCAGTTTGACGCGGCGACAAGACAAAGGCATCACCCCGAGAGATCAGTGCTGTCAGATCACAGGTTCCGGCAAAACCCTCAAGGTTCGAACACTGGGGTGCGCATGAAGATCTCCCCCTACTGATCCATGTCCTAGCTTTTCTAAGATCTCGAGGGCTAATTCAGCGAACTCGCAACACAAGGGACACAAGATTTATAGTGGTTCGGGCCACCGTTATGGTGTAATACCCTACTCCAGTGTGGAGGTGGATTGCCTCTTGGGCTTAGGATGAACAGTACAAGGGGAAGAACAGCCTCCTGAGGCGAGGTGTTCTTGTGTTTGGTGGGTGTGAGGATGTACTGAATGAGTTCGAGGCTAGCTGCCCCCTACTGTGGTGGCTAATCCTATTTACAGAGGCCCTGGTCCTCTCCCAAAATATTGAGCGGGAAGGGAGCCGACAACGGCCAATTTGAAAGGGGACAGCTAGTACAGCTTATCCTGACAAAAGCAGTCTTCGTCTGTGAAAGGTTCTGGTGGTGACGCCGCCTTGGGCTCCATGGTGACCTCTGTCTTGCCGTCCTTCTTGTCTTGGTCTCGTTACATTGATATGGAAACCTTTGCTTGACGCTTCGGTACTCCGCGCATGCACTTGCCTCCTTAGCACCAAAGAGGAAACAAGTACACTATGCGTGCTGGCGCCCGCCAGGCGCCTGCCTGGTCTCGATCGTCATGGCTCACGTCATGAGAACCTCGCGAGGTTTGCCTTGCCTTGATCTCTCTGCCCCTTGCGAGCCAACCTGGTAAGGCTGCTCCTGAAGGGGTCTTGCGTCGTCCTCCTCATGAGGCTTGGCCCCTCGCGAGGGTCTTGAGTTTTTGTTGGTGAAGATGGGCCGTACGGGCCCGCTCTCTGAGCCATGCTGTGGGCCGCAGGCAGGCAAGTCTGGGGACCCTCATTCCCAGAATGCCGACAGTAGCCCCCGGGCCCAAGGCATGCTCGGGCTTGGCTTCGAGGCGAAGACAAAGGTCAAGTGCGGAGCACCGCGGGCCCCAATAGCCTTCAGCCTTGGTCGACGCATGGCGGTTGATTGGACGTGGGCGTCTCCGCTTCCCCACACTGCCTCGGAATCCGCCTGGCTATGTGGCCACCACAATGTACACAGTTATTCTTCCATCGTCTTTGCCATACTTCCCCAATTCCTCTGCTTCCCCAAGACTCCGCTCCTCTTTCCAATCTGACATGAGCTCTACATACTCCATCGCCATGGCGCTGAAACAAGCGGATAAGGGGAAGAAACCTCTGTCTTTGGCCAGTGCGCCTCCGACCGTCGAGCCCGCAGTTGGCCGATCGCTGGTGCTCAACGATGAGGCCATGGGCAAGGTATGTCCCATGCTCGCCTCCAGTTTCAATGAGTGGGGAAAGACGGTGGCTTGGCCCGCGTCTCATGCTCACATTGACCGGGCTGCCACCGAGGTCCCAATCTTCATCGATGCCCTTTGGGCCGGCCTGGTCCCTCCTTTCTCCGCCTACTTCAACACAGTGCTTGAACACTATCAGATCCACATGGCGCATCTTGATCCCCAATCCGTGACCCTTCTTGTCGTCTTCGCCTTCATGTGTGAGGCCATGGTGGGCATTGCCCCTTCCGTGGCCCTTCTTCGCCACTTCTTCTTGTTGCATCTAATTGACCCCCCGCAGAGCTCGGGATGCCTGAGCTTCTAGGTTGTGGCTGCGATAGCAGGCGCGGGGATCAACTTCGAGCTTCCTCCATCCACGAGCGGATTTCGGACACGGTGGGTATTTGTTGATGTTAGAGTGCTGAGCCCTCTACTCCATTCTTCGTTGGCGCCTACCGTTCCCAACCCCGATTGGGGCCACGAGAAGCTCCTGATCCCTTGCCTTGTCACCGTCTGGCTCAGGCAAAAAAAGAGGCTGAAGGATAGTGGTGTAACTGCGCCTATGGTGGTGAAGGAGTTTGTCCGGCGCCGTGTCGCTCCGCTTCAGCGCCATTCTCGGCCGATGTGGGCCTTGCTCAACAGCAAGGACCATATGAGGCTTCAGGAGTCCAGGCTCCCTCTTGAGACGCGGCAGGCGGTGCTCGGGGTCTTGGCGGGCGTGCCATTGCCAGACGACATGCCTGGGAAGAGCTGTTTGTTGTACCATTGATCAAACAAGGAGGAATTTGTGGAGCACGTGCCTTCCTTTGATGAGTGGGGGTTGTGCACAGACGGCCTGGTGGGGCCATGCGAGAACCCCGTCAACGTGGTTCCTCTCTTCGCTGCCGGCGCCGAGCTCACCCCGAGTGTGGATGCAGGGAGGCGAGCACTGTTCGAGGCCGATGGCCCTAGTACCGGGGTGCTGATGCTGCCTGGGGCTCCCGAGGCATCGTCCTCGGGAGCCCGTGATTCTTGTCCTGGCGCAGAAGCTGCGGGGGCGACGCAGCGCGTGACTACTGACGCCGAAGCTCGTGAGACCTCAGTAGATCGCTGCGAGATGGCACCCGACTACTCTCCTCGGCTTGGCGCCCCTGAGGCTGTCCCTTCAAGTGCTTCTCCTGCTGCACCTCGTACCAGCTGCCATGTCCAACGCTTTGGTCGGCTCTGCATGGACTTCGAGGAGCTCCGGAAGAGGAAGGGGTCCCCGAGCGGCAGCGGTGGCATCCTCGGGCCGTTGAAGTGGAGGAAGTACATCGCCATTGACGAGTAAGTACCGTATCTTTGTGGTTTCTTGAGTGCTGCTTTCCTCCCTGACGTTGGTTCTTCAGGGTCCCTTCCAGCACAACTCTGGGTCTCCCGAGAAGTAGTCTCATCTCTCCTCGTCTCCCCTGCTGACCTTGAGCGCCCCTAGCCTGCACGCCACCTTTGGCGCGGGGTCGGTTGCAGGAGCGCGCTCGCCTCCATGGCGCCTTGAGCTTATGCTCCCATCATGCCTCCTCCATGGCCTTGCCTGGAGCTCAGTGAGCGTGCCGAGGGCTCCTCCTCTGATCACGGACGGCGGCTAGATGGCTTCGGTCTCGGGCGCCTCCTCAAGCAGCGAGCCCCAATTTGTCTGGGCCCCTTGCGAGGCCTGGCTAGCCTCCTGGCGTGCACCATCCCCCAGCCCCCTGTTGGGAGGGGGTGTGCTGCTTCGGGCCCCGCCTGCAGCCCCCGCGGTGGAGGACGAGATGGTTTGTGTGCTTGAGTTCGAGCATGGATGGAGCGTTGTTCGTCAGGAGTTCTTCCAGGAGGCGATGGGCGCGATGAGCCGGCTCGGTGAAGAACTCACAGGTGTTGACGCATGCCTAGAGGCCAAAGGTCTTCGGTTGGCAGAGGAGCGGCATAAGTTGAAGGTGGCCATCATCCTCGAGCGTCTGTAGCGCGAGCTTGATACACAAAGGCTGAAGTTTCTCTCACAACCTCGCGTGAAGCTTGCTCCCGAGCTCTGGAAGAGGCCCGAGAGGCTGACCGCCCCCACGAGGCCGCGGAGAAGCGCGAGTGGGAGCTCCAAGCTTGGAGCGCCTCCTTGGAGCGGCAAGTGGAGGCACGCAGAGCTGCCCTTGCATCGCTAAGGGGGACGCCCGCTGAAGAAGAAGAGATCCGGAGACGCGAGGAGGCGTTGGCACTGGAAGCCGTGGAGCGTAGCCTCGAGCTTGAGCGACTGGAGACGAGGGAGCGTCAAGTTGCCCAAGCGGAAGATGCCGTTGGTGCTCACGAGGCCAAGGCCCAGGAGGAGGTCGATCGCCGGGTGGCCGAGGTTCGTGCGGGTCTTGAGGGTAGGCATGACCTGAAGTTGAAGCTTGCGGAGACGGAGGCTGTGGGTAGGGCCGCTACCCTTAGGCCCAGGCTAGCTGAGGAAGAGAGGCGCGAGGAGGCCACGGCAGCAGCCTTGGTCACGGCGCAGGCGGAATTGGCCTCCGCCCGCACCGAGCTGCTCTCTCTTCAGAAACGGGTTGCTGACGCCGAGTCTGTCGCGCGGCAGAATAGGGAGGAAGTGCTTCAGCGGCGGACGCTGGAGCGCGTGCATGCTCCCCTGCTTCAGGACCTTCGGAATAGGGCCAATACAGCCCTGGGCCACATCTGCTATGAGAATGCCCCTCACCCCCACGTGAATGACTACGCCAGCCACCTCCACTTCTTCGCCGATGTGGTGACGCGCCTGGAGAACCGCTCGGAGAGTGCTCGCCTGCTTGTTGAAGTGAGGAGCCGCAGCCTGCTGGGGCGCGCATTCTCCAGTGTCTTCAGCCATCTTCAGAACACCTACCAGGACTTCGACCATGATGCCGCCATTGCTCCAGTCCCGGTGGCCATCCGGGGCAACCTGGCATGATGGGTGGAGGATAACGTCGACACGCTGGTCAGGGCCTTCTCTTCTGACGATGACATGGTGGTGGTCGTGGCGAACGAAGGCGACATGGTCGATAATGATGTTGACGGTGCCGGAATGGGTGATGGTGGTGCTGGCGATGGTGGTAGCGATGCCAGCGGCGCATCTGAAGGCGATGCGGCGAGCGACATGTCCAACTGATCCCCGCGCTTCCCAGTTGTTTGTCCTGCACACAGAGGCTTGGGCGTGGCCCTAGAGGTTGTAAGAGCATTTTGAGAGGGGGAGCCCCTCGTGTAAACAAATCGCTGCCTTTATTCTTTCATGTCAAGATGATTGTGTGCCTTTGTGAATCCATGAGTCTGGTGGCAAGTTTGTTGTTATGGCTTACCTTAGCCGGGGTAAGCCCCGAACTGGATCGTGAGGTTGTGAGGTCCCAAGGAACTCCTGAAGGGTCTGCTAATTCGCTCGAGAGGGCCTCGCGAGAATCAGGTGCCGATCATGGTATCATCACACGTGGTGCGTATGCTGCGCCTAGCCCCACTTGTGAGGGGCCCGCGAGGGGGAGGCAGCGAGCGTGAGCTTCGGAATAAGGCAAGAACCAGATAGCAAGAAATCGCTCAAATGAGAAAAGGCACCCCCCGCGCGCATCAATGAAAATTCAACTTCGACTTAAATCCAAATCCAGAAGGCAAGGCTACAGAAAAGGGATGCAAAGCAAATGGCCGCGTCCGGCACCTAGTCTAGTCTTCTTGTCTTCGAGTCTTCTCACTAGCATGGAGCTAAGTGCTGGCACTAGGACGTGGGAGGGAGCCCCCGAGGCCTGAGGGCGACACTCCTGAGACTCCGGGGCGTGTACAGCCCCACTCGTTATTACGTGAGAGTGTCACGGGCGGAGACCTTCACAGGCGTGAGCCTTACTTCATATCGCCAGATGAGGACCCCGCCTTGCGCCTCCGTCGGCCACCGTTCGGGCAACCGGAAACCAGGATGACACCAAAGGGGCAAAGGAGACGCCAGCGGCACCCTCGGCGAGCACGGGTCCTCTGCCGGGGGTAGGCTCTCGAGCACCTCCCCAGCAGAGGGCCTACCTCCGAGGGACGCCTTGCTCTGTGTGGCGCTGGGCGGACCTTCGTCCCGGCTTCCTTCCTGCAGTCCCTAGCGAGCCCCTCCTGGCGGGAGGGAGGCCGACGAGCTGGGACCGCCGTCTGCTGCTGCGACCTGATCCTCCTGCGCACCATGGTTAGCGTAAGCCTGCTCCTGAGGAATTAGTGGTACCCTGTAGTCGTTGTCGCTGGCGCGGTTGGTGAGGCTTCCGGGTGGCTCCTCGTAACACCCCGGATGTGATTTACCTAATATGTAATCCAACTCCTGCCGTTTCCGGCGTTAAGTTATTTTATTTTCTCGGGTTTGGGTTTTTGTCTCTGTGTGTTGTTGTCATTGTCATCCATCTCATATCATGTCATCATGTGCATTGCATTTGCATACGTGTTCGTCTCATACATTCAAGCATTTTCCCCGTTGTCCGTTTTGCATTCCGGCGCTCCGTTCTCCTCCGGTGGTCATTTCTACCTTCCTTTCATGTGTGGGGATTAAACATTTCTGGTGTCGACCGAGACTTTCCAAACGGCCTTGGTTTACTACCGGTAGACCGCCTGTCAAGTTTCGTACCATTTGGACTTCGTTTGATGCTCCAACGGTAAACCGAGGGACCGAAAAGGCCTCAGGTATGTTGCAGCCCAACACCCTTCTATTTTGGCCCACAACCCACCAAAACCCTCTCCACCACCTAGAGCGTTCGATCACGATCGCGTGGCCGAAAACCGCACCTCATTTTGAGTCTCCTAGCCCCTCCTACCTATAAATATAGACCCCCCTTCGAAAATCCCGGATCAAACCACCCCTAACCCTAGATCCACCCCTCTCCGCCGCCACCGGACACGTCCGGGCGGCGCCAGACGCGTCCGCCGCTGCCCGCAGCCAACCGGGACGTGCCACGTGTCCCGGCCGGCCTCCTCCCGCCGCCGCCCCGCCGGGCCCAAGGCCGGCCCTCTCCGTCCCGCGACCGGGCCTTGCCTCCTCCTCCCGAGCGCCTCGCCAAGCCGTCCCTTGCCTCGCCGTCCGGCGCGGCCTTGCCGCCTTGGTGCCATCGCCGCCCGATGCCGCCTTCTCGCTCTGGCGCCGCCCCACCACGCCGCTTCCGCCGCCCGGCACCGTGCCGCGCTCCGGCGACCGTGCCGCGCCGCCTTCTCCTCGCCGTCGCAAGCTCCGGCCAGCCCTACTCCAGCGATCCCCGACGATTCCGGCGAACAGGAGCTCGAAGTCCGGCGATCCTCATTCCGCGCGCCCGGCCAGATCTGGATCTGAGCTTTTCTCTCGGTTGACTTTTTACCTCAAACCCTAATTATTTTGCAATGTTCACCATGCTATATCTCCGCACCCGTACCTCCGTTTTGCGCGGGTGTCATATCAAAATGTTCGCCTCAGAGAGTATATCATTTCATCTCATTGCATCATTTCCATTTGAGCTCATCTTGATGCCCGAAATGCTGTTGGAAGAGTGCTATATGAGATAATTGTCAGATCTGTTTCATGATTTAGACTTTTGTCATTTTTGCCATGATTAATGTGTGCATGTTATGCCCATGAGCTCTACATGTGTTTTGTTATAAGTTTTGCCATATTTCTAGAGGTGCTATCCATGTACTTTTTGTGATGTTTGTGGTGACTAGCACAAGCTTGCAAAGTAGCGTACCCGGCAATGCTGATTTCAGGGACTTTGAATTTCTCTAAGTCGTCGTCCTGTTTTTGTCATCATGCCATATGTTCATGTTGTTTCCTAGTGATCCGTGCCTCTTTTGAGGATGATCAGTAAGGATGTTTTGTTAACATTGTGGTGCTCTATCCATCCATGTCTTTGTTTGCCTTTATGGAGCACCCTAGCTTGAGTCAATCGAGCTCTACTTTTGCTATTTCGTGAATCTGGGCAGATTGTCTACTTGTTAGCGATTTTGCCGAGGATGTTGTTGTTGATCTGTGCATGCTATGTTGTTGTTCTTGCCATGTCTAGCTTATATAATGTGTATTCTTGATGGGTGTATGCTTAGTTTGTCATGCCTTGCTCTGTAGTGAGTGCATCGAGCTCGTAAACATGCCTACTTGATATCTGTTTTGCATGCTCCAGTTTTTCACTAAGTCTGTAACCTGATTATGTTTTTGCCATGTTCACCTGCTTTTAATTGTATGTTCTGATCCCTTTGCCATGCTTGTGTGAATCTGTTAATTGATGAATTGGCCGTAGCTCAGTGTTCATCTTTTGTCAAGCATCATGAATGGATCCCTGCCATTTATTTTGTTGTCATGTTTGGATGCTGTAGGATATTTAACTTGATGCTTTTAGATGGTTACTTGTTGTTTATCGCAGACCGGTGCCATATTTGTTTTGCTTGCCATTTCCAAAGCGTGCATCTGATTCCGGAGATATTTATATCGATTTCAACCGAAATCACCTCACCTTTCCGGTGGCACTCTTGGATTTCCAAGTTGAGGCCAGGTTCAATCTTTCCTTGTCAAATCTTGCATATGCATCACATATCACATCCTGCATAGCATACCATGTTTGCATCATGTTGTTCGAGCATTGCACGTGGTTGATTGTGGTCCTTTTGATTGTTTGTCTTGTTTGGGTAGAGCCGGGAGACGAGTTCGCTAACGAGGTGCCCGTTGAGTTTGCTTTCGAGGATCCAGTCAACTCTGACAACTTTGGAGGCAAGATGATCATACCCTCGAAATCACTTCTATCTTTGCTTGCTAGATGCTCGCTCTTTTGCTATGCCAATGCTATGATGACTACCACTTGCCTATCATGCCTCCCAAATTGCAATGTCAGCCGCTAACCCACCTTGTCCTAGCCAACCGTTGATTGGCTATGTTACCGCTTTGCTCAGCCCCTCTTATAGCGTTGCTAGTTGCAGGTGAAGATTGGAGATCGTTCCTTGTTGGAACTTTATTTTCTTGTGGGGATATCACTATATTATCTTGTTATCTTAATGCATCTATATACTTGGTAAAGGGTGGAAGGCTCGCCCTTTTGCCTAGTGTTTTGTTCCACTCTTGCCGCCCTAGTTTCCGTCATATCGGTGTTATGCTCCCGGATTTTTGCGTTCCTTACGTGGTTGGGTGATAATGGGAACCCCTTGACAGATCGCCTTGAACAAAACTCTTCTAGAAATACCCAACTTTGGTTTTACCATTCGCCACCTAGCCTCTTTTCCCCTTGGGTTCCGCGGACTCAAGGGTCATCTTTATTTAAACCCCCGGGCCAGTGCTCCTCTGAGTGTTGGTCCAACCTGTCAGCTTCCGGTGGTCACCAGGGGCAACTCTGGACTGGCCTACCCGTACCTGGGACAATCCAGTGTACCCTGAGAACAAGATAAGTGCAGCTCCTATCAGGATTTGTCGGCACATCCGGGCGGTGTTGCTGGTTTTGTTTTAACTTGTCGAAGTTGTCTTGTAGAACCGGGATACCGAGTCTAATCGGAATGTCTCGGGAGAAGGTATATCCTTCGTTGGCCGTGAGAGCTTGTCATGGGCTAAGTTGGGACTCCCCTGCAGGGATTTGAACTTTTGAAAGCCGTGCCTGCGGTAATGGGCAGATGGGAATTTGTTAATGTCCGGTTGTAGATAACTTGAACTGCAACTTAATTAAAATGAATCAACCGTGTGAGTTACCGTGATGGTCTCTTCTCGGCGGAGTCCGGGAAGTGAACACAGTGTTGGAGTAATGTTTGACGTAGGTTGTCTAGGATCACTTCTTGATCATAGTTATTCATTCATGCTTTGCCTTCTCTTCTCGCTCTCGTATGCGAGCAGGTTAGCCACCATATATGCTAGTCGCTTGCTGCAGCTCCACATATTTTACCTTGCCTTGCCTATAAGCTCAAATAGTCTTCATCGCGAGGGTGCGAGATTGCTGAGTCCCCGTGACTCACAGATTACTTCCAAACCAGATGCAGGGACCGACGATACCGTTCCAGATGATGCGCTTGAGCTCAAGTGGGAGTTCGACGAAGACTCACGTCGTTACTACGTGTCTTTCCCTGATGATCAGTAGTAGTGCCCAGTTGGGGCGATCGGGGCCATGTCGCTTGTTGGGGTTGATCCTTTATTTTGGTGCCGTAGTCGGACCATGAGTGTATTGGATGATGTATTGTTATTTATGTACTTTGTGTGACGTGGCGAGTGTAAGCCAACTATGTACCTTTTCCCCTATTATCTATTTACTTGGGTTTTTGTGAAGATTACCTTACTTGCGACATTGCTTTCAATGCGGTTATGCCTCTAAGTCGTGCCTCGACACGTGGGAGATATAGCCGCGTCGAGGGCGTTACACTCCTGAAAGGTGATGGCTTCTAGCGCCTCCTATCGGTGTAAAAATCGGCGGATCTCGGGTAGGGGGTCCCGAACTGTGCATCTAAGGTCGATGGTAACAGGAGGCGGGGGACACGATGTTTACCGAGGTTCGGGCCCTCTCTATGGAGGTAATACCCTACTTCCTGCTTGATTGATCTTGATGAATATGAGTATTACAAGAGTTGATCTACCACGAGATTGTAATGGCAAAACCCTAGAGGCCTAGCTTGTATGGCTATGATAGTGGGTAGCCGCCTATCCGGACTACGCTCCCCGGTTTATATAGACACCAGAGAGATCTATGGTTACATGGAGTCGGTTACATGAAAAGGAATCTTCATAATTTATCGTCAAGATTGCCTTCCACGCCAAGGAGAGTCCTGTCCGGACACAAGTGCAGTCTTCGGTCTTCGTATATTCACAGCCCATCAGTCCGGCCCATGGCTAACAGGCCGGATGCCCGAGGACCCCGTAGTCTAGGACTCCCTCAGCCCCCAAAACTGGCTTCAATGACGAGGAGTCTGGCGCGCAGATTTGTCTTCAGCATTGCAAGGCGGATTCCCTTCTTCCAAACTCCAGAATAGCCTTTGGACGTAACGATTGTATCCGGACCTGTTCACATAACCGCAAAGAGTATAATATTCCACGAGTCCAATCCGCTGACAACTTTTTGCGACACAGCAACATGTCTGCTCGCTGATTATTTCAAACCGTTTTTTGTCTGCCGCTCCGCATTTCAAGACACAGTTACCATTGACACGTCTTGTCGAAGCAGACATCGTGTCCCTTTATCGCGGGATTCTCATCAATGCGGGCATGGGTAATCCAACCGTGCCGTTTATGCAGCCCTTGGGAACAGGCGAATTTTATGGCAAGTGGGGAGGCGCTTGTTATTTCATGGCCTTTATAAGGGGATAAGGATTCCCTTTCCTCACCCATGCCATCCATAACTCCGTCCTTTCGTCCTCAAGCTCCAGCGCCCAAGTTCTCATCTTTCTCTATCTTCGGAAGCATACAGCCATGTCTGGATCCGGAGGCCAAGGAAAGTGGATGGCCTCCTCTGTCAAGGAGAAGGACGTCACCCGGTTTCGGGTGGCCGGGTATTTGCCGAAAGAGATCGCCCACCGCCTGCCAGAAAAGGGGCAAATCATCCCCACCCCGAAGCCCTCCGAGAGGGTGGTTTTCCTCCCTCACTTTGTCCGCGGACTGGGATTTCCACTTCACCCTTTCGTCCGTGGATTGATGTACTATTATGGGCTAGATTTCCATGATCTAACCCCGAACTCCTTCCTCAACATCTCGGTGTTCATCGCCGTGTGCGAGGCCTTCCTCCACATTCATCCCAACTTTGGCCTATGGCTCAAGACCTTCAACGTGAAGCCGAAGGTGGTGGACAGCCAGCACGCGGAGTGCGGAGGTGCCATGGTGAGCAAGATGCCCAACGCCACATGGCTCAAGGGCACGCTTGTGGACTCCGTCAACGAGTGGCAGAACCAGTGGTTATACATCACGGAGCCGCGCAATGCCACCTGGGCAGCGCCCCCGGAATTCAAATCTCGGGCTCCCATGCAGCTCACCTCCTGGTTGAAGAAAGGCCCCAACTGGTCCTCATCGAACGAACTAATAGTGCTGCAAACGCGCATTCAGAGCAAGGTGAATAAGAAGGTCAAGATCGTCGACGTGATCCAGGTAATGTTGGTCTGCCTCATCCTCCCATGCCAGGACCGAGCTTTCCTATTATGGGAATTTGACTCAGAGAAGCACCGAACCCTAGAGAGGCTCTTCGATACTACACATGAAGAAGCCTGGAAATTGCTCGTTAAGGGCGACGAGAAGCCAACGGCCCTGAATTCGGACCGGTGAGGTGAGTTTTCGCTCCTCAAGGTGCGCCTTTTTACTTGCTTGCCCAAGGAGAACCACCAACCTTTGCCTTATATACATATTTCAGGAGTGGATGGAGATAGTGGGGCCGATCCGGAGTACGGCTCCTCTGCTGGAACAGCCAGTCATCCCACGCCTGGTGAAGATGCTAGTTCCAGTGCCCTACAAGCCGCCGGAGAAGAAGGCCAAGAAAAAGGCCAAGGGGGCCAAAGGTGGCCACCGCCGCAAAGGCACTTCGGACGAGTCGTCCGAAGACGAAGAAACCCCCTCCTCCACTACTAGGGGCGATGATAACAAGCAGGAGGCGGAGGAGGAAGCAGAGGAAGAAGACAACCCTCCCACCAAGGAGGGGAAGAGGAAGAGGGAGGCCTCCATCGACCTGGAGGCGGGGGCGTCCAAGAAAGGGAAGGGCTCCATCGCGGCTAACACCGCATGGGACATTGACAACAGTCCGGAGCGGCGCCCCCGCGCTGAACCTTGGGTCACATCGTAAGTTCTACGCCTCGTGCCTACCCATGTATCAGGCTTCTCCTCTTTATTTTGTTGACATGATTTAAATTGTATTGCTATAGTCCGGCACATGACGATACCCAGCGTTCCTCATCCGAAGGTTCGTTGGATCCGAAGGAGATGGTCAGCGAGTCTCCACCGACCGCTCACTCCCTAGAGGCCAAGGATGACACAGAAGTGCGATCCCGAAGGACCTTCCCAGGCCGGGGAGATGCTCAGGAGGCGCCAGAAGGCGAAACCTCCATCCCTGGGAACGAGGGTGATCCGGCCCCCCTAGAGACTGCAAGTGTGGGCCATACTCAGTATGGCCCTCAGCCGAACACGGTTTCAGAGATCGAAGTAGCTCCGGAATCTAGAGCGTAGCCTCCTTCGAAAGAGGGAGGCACACAAGTTCAACCGATGACCCCTGTCCAACTAGGGGCACCAAATAACCTGATGGAGACGCTACAAGGCGCTTCCATCGTGGAGCAGCATCGTGTCCTTATGGGCGCGGTGATTGAGAGGATTCAGTCCACCGTAACCGGACTGGCCAAAGCCTACCGCAGCCTGCTAACAGGTTTTGAGGTAAGCGACACACAGAGAGAAAATCCCACTATAGTCAATAGCCCTTGGGACACTGTGTGGTGTTCGGAAAGAAAAGCCGGGCAGTGGATCAATCGTATATTTACAGGGAACTAACAAAGCTTTTTAAATGACTACACAGGCGTCGCTGCTAGCCGCGGGTTCGCATATGGCCGAAGTCTCCGGGCTGAAGCGGAGACTGGGGCAAGCCGAGACGGAGCTTGGCGAGGCAAAGAGGCAGCTTCAAGAGAAGCAAGGTATGCGGCGACTAGCTATGTATGCAGAGATAATAAAATTGCATGCATTGACCAAAGGGTCGTGATGTGTGCAGGAGCCGTGACCGAGATTGGGGCTCTGAAAAAGGCCCTGGCTGAAGCCGAGGATAAGGCAGTCTAGGAGCAGGCCGCCCGAAAGAAGCTCAAGGCCCAGGTAAAAGAGGCCCAGCAGGAGCTCCAGAACGCTGTAAGGAAGTGCGAGACCTTGGAGAATGAGGCGTCGGCCTAAGAGACCGAACTCACCAAGGCTCGGTGAGGCGCCGAAATGGCTAAGAGCGAGGCCTAGAACGCCCTCCAAGAGATCCAAGAGGTGAGGAAGATCGTGGCGGGTAAGGCATTCAGTATGCAAAGCAAGTATGTGAAGAAAAAGTATCTTTTACTAACCCAGATTCGGGGTTCTCCAGGAGTTTTTGCCGATCTGCCCCGCAGTATATCCGACGCCGCGGAGTTCTTCAGGGCTGAAGAAGGGAAGTCCGTGGAAAAAGTGTTCTGGTCACAATATCTTGTGCCGGAACATCCGGTGGCCTTCAGCGATCAGCTCAAACAGCTGATCGAGCTGCACCGGGCGACCGAACTGGCCATGAAGGATTTAATAATCTGGCTGTGGACTACCAAAGCTATACCCGGCAGCTACTTCGGCCTAGTGAAGTGGCTGGTAGATGCCTGCCCTCGGCTGGATGTCGTCAAACGATCAGCCTGCATCGAGGGTGCGCGGATGCCCTTCGCGAGAGTCAAGGTGTGGTAGGCGCAGATAGACGCCGTTAAGCTCGTGAACGAGGGGCGCCCGAAGGCAAGGAGTACCATACACCGAAGCGGTACTTTGGGGATGTTTTAGAGGGGTTCTGCCTTGTAGCGGCGTAGTGTTCGAAAGATAAGATATTCGAATGAATATTTTATAATTGGCCCTGCCATGTACAACGAGACATAGTGGGTATGTAATATCATGTATGCTGTAAAAAAATTTGCCTCCCGTGCGGTCGTGGTGTATCGAATCTGAGGGTTTTCCAGTCGTCGGCTTCTGCCCTCGCATAGGTAGTACGGAGGTGTTCAGGATGCTTTCTAAACAATCTTGATTCAATTATATGGTCCTTGAAGGAGTTGTTTAGCGCAACGAACCAGGCAATCGGACTATGCGGCATTAACGCCCTCACTTAGCCATAGAAGTTTGACAAATAAGCGCCCGGCCAGGAAGTACCAATCCTTCGCATAATGTGAAAAAAATCTCCAACATTTTACGACCTCCGAACAGCTGACCGACTCTCGCCTCATCATGACAGTAAGTTTTCGGCTTTCTCTACTGAGGTGCTCATCCGAATGAACCAGGGAACAATCGCAGTAGTTCTCCCTTTACTACCTTAGCCGATGTAGCGGAACTTAAGGTAGCAAGCACAGGAGCCGGGCAACCCAACTATTGACCAAAGACATGATTCAGATTCAATGCATATAATGCTAAATTCGAGGTGCTGAACTTATCAAGAAGTGTTCAGACTTTGTTGTCATGTTGTGGGGCGTTTGAAAGCCCCTGGCAAATTTTACACGTACTAAAGTGTACGGGTGCAAGAAGATGAGTTATTATTGGGAAAATAGAAATAGAGCAGAGATAATGTCTAGGGGCCCTTTACTTTGGCCGCGAACCATTTTCCGTTATAATTGAATTAATATGTCAACGCGCATTCATACAAAGTGGCATGATAAGCAACAGGCTATATAAAATGCCACAACCAAAGGCGAGCCGCGTGTGGGTCCTGACTACGGGTAGAGTGATCATCGAAGTGTCCTCTAGAATCTCCCCCGCACACCTGTGCTTCTTGCCATCCTTGTGTGATTATCCTTTGAAAGGCCCAGTAAGCAGGCCATGTAAGAAGGCTTATGTAAAAGAGACCTGAACAGGAAAGGAAAACAAGGAACAAATAGGAAAAGTTATATGTGTCCGGGGTCGGTCGAGCCGAACTGTGGATCATGAGGTAGTTGTGCCTCCATCAACGCCCATGGAATTTGATGTGCGTAATTATGATCGGGACCGGGATGGAGGCCGAATTCCTAATCGAGCTCATGATGAGCCGAGCTATCCTCCTGCAGCATAGTTCGGACTCTCTTGATGGTGTCCAGGGGCTCGGCGGCCGGATTCCGGTTCTGCTTGAGAAGGCCGCTCTGTACCTCTTCTGCTAGGGCGGCGCTGTGTTCTTCTGTACGGAGAAAACCTTCTGTATTTCCATTGACTGTTATAACACCACGTGGACCGGGCATCCTGAGCTTAAGATAAGCATAATGTGGCACCGTGTTGAATCGACCGAACGCACTTCGTCCGAGCAGTGCATGATAGCCGCTGCGAAAGGGGACGATATCGAAGATGAGTTCTTCGCTTCGGAAGTTGTCCGGGGAACCGAAGACGACCTCCAGCGTGATTGAGCCCGTACAACGGGCCTCTACGCCGGGGATGATTCCTTTAAAGGTAGTCTTTGTGGGCTTGATCTGTGAGGGGTTGATGCCTATTTTCCGCACTGTATCCTGATAGAGCAGGTTGAGGCTGCTACCGCCGTCCATAAGGACACGTGTCAGGTGGAATCCATCGATGACCGGATCGAGGACCAGCTTGGCCAAACCGCCATGACGAATACTAGTTGGATGATCTCGACGATCAAAGGTGATCGGGCATGACGACCACGGATTAAATTTTGGGGCGACTGGCTCTACCGCATAGACGTCCCTGAGTGCGCGCTTGCGCTCCTTTTTGGGGATGTGTGTAGCATATATCATGTTCACCATTTTGACCTGAGGGGGAAACTTAGTTGGGGAACGTAGTAATTTCAAAAAAATTCCTACGCACACGCAAGATCATGGTGATGCATAGCAACGAGAGGGGAGAATGTTGTCTACGTACCCTCGTAGACCGAAGCGGAAGCGTTGACGCAACGTAGAGGAAGTAGTCATACGTCTTCCCGGTTCAACCGATTCAAGCACCGTTACTCCGGCACCTCCGAGTTCTTAACACACGTACAACTCGATGACGCACCCCGGGCTCCGATCCAGCAAAGCTTCGGGGAGGAGTTTCGTCAGCACGACGGCGTGGTGACGATCTTGATGTTTAACCGTTGCAGGGCTTCGCCTAAGCACCGCTACAATATGATCGAGGTGTAATATCGTGGAGGGGGGCACCGCACACGGCTAAGGAACGATCAGGAAGATCAACTTGTGTGTCCTAGGGTGCCCCCCTGCCCCCGTATACAAAGGAGCCAAGGGGAGGGGGCGGCCGGCCAAGGAGGGCGCGCCAGGGGAGTCCTACTCCCACCGGGAGTAGGACTCCTAGTTGGAGAAGGAGAAGGGGGGGAAAGAGGAGGAAGAGAGGAACTCAAGGGGGGCGCCGCCCCCCTTCCCTTGTCCTATTCGGACTAGGAAGGGGAGGGGTACGCGGCCACCTCCTGCCTCCTTCTCTCTTCTCCCTTAAGGCCCATGTAGGCCCAATAACCCCCCGGGGGGTTCCGGTAACCCCCCCCCCCCGGTACTCCGGTAAAATGCCGATTTCACCCGGAACGATTCCGATGTCCAATTGTAGGCTTCCAATATATCGATCTTTATGTCTCGACCATTTCGATACTCCTCGTCATGTCCGTGATCACATCTGGGACTCCGAACAACCTTCGGTACATCAAAATACATAAACTCATAATGAAACTGTCATCGTAACTTTAAGCGTGCGGACCCTACGGTTCGAGAACAATGTAGATATGAACGAGACATGTCTCCGGTCAATAACCAATAGCGGGACCTGGATGCCCATATTGGCTCATACATATTCTACGAAGATCTTTATCGGTCAGACTGCATAACTACATATGTTGTTCCCTTTGTCATCGGTATGTTACTTTGCCCAAGATTCGATCGTCGGTATCCAATACCTAGTTCAATCTCATTACCGGCAAGTCTCTTTACTCGTTCTGTAATACACCATCCCGCAACTAACTCATTAGTTGTAATGCTTGCAAGGCTAGAGTGATGTGCATTACCGAGAGGGCCCAGAGATACCTCTCCGATGATCGGAGTGACAAATCCTAATCTCAAAATACGTCAACCCAACATGTACCTTTGGAGACACCTGTAGAGCACCTTTATAATCACCCAGTTACGTTGTGACATTTGGTAGCACACAAAGTGTTCCTCCGGCACACGGGAGTTGCATAATCTCATAGTCATAGGAACATGTATAAGTCATGAAGAAAGCAATAGCAACATACTAAACGATCGGGTGCTAAGCTAATGGAATGGGTCATGTCAATCAGATCATTCAAATAATGATGTGATCCCATTAATCAAATAACAACTCTTTGTCCATGGTTAGGAAACATAACCATCTTTGATTAACGAGCTAGTCAAGTAGAGGCATACAAGTGACACTCTGTTTGTCTATGTATTCACACATGTATTATGTTTCCGGTTAATACAATTCTAGCATGAATAATAAACATTTATCATGATATAAGGAAATAAATAATAACTTTATTATTGCCTCTAGGGCATATTTCCTTCAGTCTCCCACTTGCACTAGAGTCAATAATCTAGTTCACATTGCCATGTCAGTTAACAGCAATAGTTCACATCACCATGTGATTAACACCCATAGTTCACATCAATATGTCATCAACACCCAAAGGGTTTACTAGAGTCAGTAATCTAGTTCACATTACTATGTGATTAACACCCAAAGAGTACTAAGGTGTGATCATGTTTTGCTTGTGAGATAATTTTAGTCAACGAGTCTGTCACATTCAGATCCGTAAGTATTTTGCAAATTTCTATGTCAACAATGCTCTGCATGGAGCTCCTCTTACTAATTCCTCCCACTTTCAATATGTATCTTGATTGAGACTTAGAGTCATCCAGATCAGTGTCAAAACTTGCATCGACGTAACCCTTTACGGCGAACCTTTTTGTCACCTCCATAATCGAGAAACATATCCTTATTCCACTAAGGATAATTTTGACCGCTGTCAAGTGATCTACTTCTAGATCACTATTGTACTTCCCTTGCCAAAATCAGTGTAGGGTATACAATAGATCTGGTACACAGCATGGCATACTCTATAGAACCTATGCCTGAGGCATAGGGAATGACTTTCATTCTCTCTCTATCTTCTGCCGTGGTCGGGTTTTGAGTCTTACTCAACTTCACACCTTGCAACACAGGCAAGAACTCCTTGTTTAACTATTCCATTTTGAACTACTTCAAAATCTTGTCAAGGTATGTACTTATTGAAAAAACTTATCAAGCGTCTTGATCTATCTCTATAGATCTTGATGCTCAATATGTAAGCAGCTTCACCGAGGTCTTTCTTTGAAAAACTCCTTTCAAATATTCCTTTATGCTTTGCAGAATAATTCTACATTATCTCCGATCAACAATATGTCTTTCACATACACTTATCAGAAGTGTTGTAGTGCTCCCACTCACTTTCTTGTAAATACAGGCTTCACTACAAGTCTGTATAAAACTATATGCTTTGATCAACTTATCAAAACGTATATTCCAACTCCGAGATGCTTGCACCAGTCCATAGATGGATCGCTGGAGCTTGCATATTTTGTTAGCACCTTTAGGATTGATAAAACATTCTGGTTGCATCATATACAACTCTTCTTTAATAAATTCATTAATGAATGCAGTTTTATTTATCCATTTGCCAGATTTCATAAAATGCGGCAATTGCTAACATGATTCGGACAGACTTTAGCATAGATACGAGAGAGAAACTCTCATCGTAGTCAACACCTTGAACTTGTCGAAAACCTTTTGCGACAATTCTAGCTTTGTAGATAGTAACACTACTATCAACGTCCGTCTTCCTCTTGAAGATCCATTTATTTTCTATGGCTTGCCGGTCATCGGGCAAGTCAACCAAAGTCCACACTTTGTTCTCATATATGGATCCCATCTCAGATTTCATGGCCTCAAACCATTTCGCGGAATCTGGGCTCACCGTTGCTTCTTCATAGTTCATAGGTCCGTCATGGTCTAGTAACATAGCCTCCAGAACAGGATTACCGTACCACTCTGGTGCGGATCTCACTCTGGTTTACCTACGAGATTCGTTAGTAACTTGATCCGAAGTTTCATGATCATTATCATTAGCTTCCTCACTAATTGGTGTAGGAGTCACAGAAACAGGTTTATGTGATGTACTACTTTCCAATAAGGGAGCAGGTACGGTTACCTCATCAAGTTCTACTTTCCTCCCACTCACTTCTTTCGAGAGAAACTCCTTCTCTAGAAAGGATCCATTCTTAGCAACGAATGTCTTGCCTTCGGATCTGTGATAGAAGGTGTACCCAACTGTCTCGTTTGGGTATCCTATGAAGACATATTTCTCCGATTTGAGTTTGAGCTTATCGAGTTGAAACTTTTTCACATAAGCATCGCAACTCCAAACTTTAAGAAACGACAGCTTAGGTTTCTTGCCAAACCATAGTTCACATGGTGTTGTTTCAACGGATTTATATGGTGCCCTATTTAACGTGAATGCAGCTGTCTCTAATGCATAACCCCAAAACGATAGTGGTAGATCGGTAAGAGACATCATAGATCGCACTATATCTAATAATGTACGGTTATGACGTTCGGACACACCATTACACTATGGTGTTCCAGGTGGCGTGAGTAGTGAAACTATTTCACATTGTTTTAATTGAAGGCCAAACTCGTAACTCAAATATTTTACCTCTGCGATCGTATCGTAGAAACTTTTTATTTTCTTGTCACGATGATTTTCCACTACACTCTGAAATTCTTTGAACTGTTCAAATGTTGCAGATTTATGTTTCATCAAGTAGATATCCCCATATCTGCTCAAATCATCTGTGAAGGTTAGAAAATAATGATACCTGCTGCAAGGCTTAATATTCATCGGACCACATACATCCTACAAATCTGTTTCTTGCTTCATTGTTCTGGAGAACGACGTTTTAGTCATCTTGCCCATAAGGCATGGTTCGCAAGCATCAAGTGATTCCAAAAGCCCATCAGTATGGAGTTTCTTCATGCGCTTTACACCAATATGACTTTAAACGGCAGTGCCACAAATAAGTTGCACTATCATTATTAACTTTGCATCTTTTGGTTTCAATATTATGAATATGTGTATCACTACGATCGAGATCCAACGAACTTGTTTCATTGGGTGTATGACCATATAAGGATTTATTCTTTTAAACAGAACAACAATTTATTCTCTTACTTAAATGAATAACCGTATTACAATAAACATGATCAAATCATATTCATGCTCAACGCAAACACCAAATAACACTTATTTAGGTTCAACACTAATCCCGAAATTATAGGGAGTGTGCGATGATGATTATATCAATCTTGGAACCACTTCCAACACACATCGTCACTTCACCCTTAACTAGTCTCTGTTTATTCTGCAACTCCCGTTTCGAGTTACTAATCTTAGCAACTGAACTAGTATAAAATACTGAGGGGTTACTATAAACACTTGTAAAGTACACATCAATAACATGTATATCAAATATACTTATGTTCACTTTGCCATCCTTCTTATCCGCCAATCACTTGGGGTAGTTCTACTTCCAGTGACCAGTCCCTTTGCAGTAGAAGCACTTAGTCTCAGGCTTAGGATCAGACATGGGCTTCTTCACTTGAGCAGCAACTTGCTTGCCGTTCTTCTTGAAGTTCCCCTTCTTCCCTTTGCCCTTTTCTTGAAACTAGTGGTCTTGTCAACCATCAACACTTGATGTTTTTCTTGATTTCTACCTTCGTTGATTTCAGCATCACGAAGAGCTTGGGAGTTGTTTCTATTATCCCTTGCATATTATAGTTCATCACGAAGTTCTACTAACTTGGTGATGGTGAATAGAGAATTCTATCAATCACTATCTTATCTGGAAGATTAACTCCCACTTGATTCAAGCGATTGTAGTACCCAGACAATCTGAGCACATGCTCACTAGTTGAGCGATTCTCCTCCATCTTTTAGCTATAGAACTTGTTGGAGACTTCATATCTCTCAACTCGGGTATTTGCTTGAAATATTAACTTCAACTCCTGGAACATCTCATATGGTCCATGAAGTTCAAAACGTCTTTGAAGTCCTGATTCTAAGCCATTAAGCATGGTGCACTTAAACTATCAAGTAGTCATCATATTGAGCTAGCCAAACGTTCATAACGTCTGCATCTGCTCCTGCAATAGGTCTGTCACCTAGCGGTGCATCAAGGACATAATTCTTCTGTGCAGCAATGAGGATAAACCTCAGATCATGGATCCAATCCGCATCATTGCTACTAACATCTTTCACCACAATTTTCTCTAGGAACATATCAAAATAAACATATGAAAGCAACAACGCGAGCTATTGATCCACAACATAGATATGCTAATACTACCAGGACTAAGTTCATGATAAATTAAAGTTCAATTAATCATATTACTTAAGAACTCCCACTTAGATAGACATCTCTCTAATCCTCTAAGTGATTACGTGATCCAAATCAACTAAACCATGTCCGATCATCACGTGAGATGGAGTAGTTTCATTGGTGAACATCACTATGTTGATCATATCTACTATATGATTCACGCTCGAGCTTTCGGTCTCCGTGTTCCGAGGCCATATCTGTATATGCTTGGCTCGTCAAGTATAACCTGAGTATTCCGCGTGTGCAACTGTTTTGCACCCGTTGTATTTGAACGTAGAGCCTATCACAGCCGATCATCACGTGGTGTCTCAGCACGAAGAACTTTCGCAATGGTGCATACTCAGGGAGAACACTTCTTGATAATTTAGTGAGAGATCATCTTATAATGCTACCGTCAATCAAAGCAAGATAAGATGCATAAAAGATAAACATCACATGCAATCAATATAAGTGATATGATATGGCCATCATCATCTTGTGCTTGTGTTCTCCATCTCCGAAGCACCGTCATGATCACCATCATCACTGGCGCGACACCTTGACCTCCATCATAGCATCGTTGTCGTCTCGCCAATCTTATGCTTCCACGACTATCGCTACTGCTTAGTGATAAAGTAAAGCATTACAGCGCGATTGCATTGCATACAATAAAGCGACAACCATATGGCTCCTGCCAGTTGCCGATAACTCGGTTACAAAACATGATCATCTCATACAATAAAATTTAGCATCATGTCTTCACCATATCACATCACAACATGCCCTGCAAAAACAAGTTAGACGTCCTCTACTTTGTTGTTGCATGTTTTACGTGGCTGCTACGGGCTTAAGCAAGAACCAATCTTACCTACGCATCAAAACCACAATGATAGTTTGTCAAGTTGGTGTTGTTTTCAGTTTCGCAAGGACCGGGCGTAGCGACACTCAGTTCAACTAAAGTTGGAGAAACTGTCACCCGCAAGCCACCTATGTGCAAAGCACGTCGGGAGAACCGGTCTCGCGTAAGCGTACGCATAATGTCGGTTCGGGCCGCTTCATCCAACAATACCGCCGAACCAAAGTATGACATGCTGGTAAGCAGTATGACTTATATCGCCCACAACTCACTTGTGTTCTACTCGTGCATATAACATCAACACATAAAACCTTCAAACTTTGGTACATCAAAATACCTAAACTCATAATGAAACTGTCATCGTAACTTTAAGCGTGCGGACCCTATGGTTCGAGAACAATGTAGACATGACCGAGACATGTCTCCGGTCAATAACCAATAGCGGGACCTGGATGCCCATATTGGCTCCTACATATCCTACGAAGATCTTTATCGGTCAGACCGCATAACTACATACGTTGTTCCCTTTGTCATCGGTATGTTACTTGCCTGAGATTCGATCGTCGGTATCCAATACCTAGTTCAATCTCGTTACCGGCAAGTCTTTTTACTCGTTCTGTAATACATCATCCCGCAACTAACTCATTAGTTGTAATGCTTGCAAGGCTTGAGTGATGTGCATTACCGAGAGGGCCCAGAGATACCTCTCCGACGATCGGAGTGACAAATCGTAATCTCGGAATACGTCAACCCAACATGTACCTTTGGAGACACCTGTAGAGCACCTTTATAATCACCCAGTTACATTGTGACGTTTGGTAGCACACAAAGTGTTCCTCCGGCACACGGGAGTTGCATAATCTCATAGTCATACGAACATGTATAAGTCATGAAGAAAGCAATAGCAACATACTAAACGATCGGGTGCTAAGCTAATGGAATGGGTCATGTCAATCAGATCATTCAAATAATGATGTGATCCCATTAATCAAATAACAACTCTTTGTCCATGGTTAGGAAACATAACCATCTTTGATTAACGAGCTAGTCAAGTAGAGGCATACTAGTGACACTCTGTTTGTCTATGTATTCACACATGTATTATGTTTCCGGTTAATACAATTCTAGCATGAATAATAAACATTTATCATGATATAAGGAAATAAATAATAACTTTATTATTGCCTCTAGGGCATATTTCCTTCAGTCTCCCACTTGCACTAGAGTCAATAATCTAGTTCACATTGCCATGTCATTTAACAGCAATAGTTCACATCACCATGTGATTAACACCCATAGTTCACATCAATATGTGATCAACACCCAAAGGGTTTACTAGAGTCAGTAATCTAGTTCACATTACTATGTGATTAACACCCAAAGAGTACTAAGGTGTGATCATGTTTTGCTTGTGAGATAATTTTAGTCAACGAGTCTGTCACATTCAGATCCATAAGTATTTTGCAAATTTCTATGTCAACAATGCTCTGCATGGAGCTCCTCTTACTAATTCCTCCCACTTTCAATATGTATCTTGATTGAGACTTAGAGTCATCCAGATCAGTGTCAAAACTTGCATCGACGTAACCCTTTACGGCGAACCTTTTTGTCACCTCCATAATCGAGAAACATATCCTTATTCCACTAAGGATAATTTTGACCGCTGTCAAGTGATCTACTTCTAGATCACTATTGTACTTCCCTTGCCAAAATCAGTGTAGGGTATACAATAGATCTGGTAAACAGCATGGCATACTCTATAGAACCTATGCCTGAGGCATAGGGAATGACTTTCATTCTCTCTCTATCTTCTGCCGTGGTCGGGTTTTGAGTCTTACTCAACTTCACACCTTGCAACACAGGCAAGAACTCCTTGTTTAACTATTCCATTTTGAACTACTTCAAAATCTTGTCAAGGTATGTACTTATTGAAAAAACTTATCAAGCGTCTTGATCTATCTCTATAGATCTTGATGCTCAATATGTAAGCAGCTTCACCGAGGTCTTTCTTTGAAAAACTCCTTTCAAATATTCCTTTATGCTTTGCAGAATAATTCTACATTATCTCCGATCAACAATATGTCTTTCACATATACTTATCAGAAATGTTGTAGTGCTCCCACTCACTTTCTTGTAAATACAGGCTTCACTACAAGTCTGTATAAAACTATATGCTTTGATCAACTTATCAAAACGTATATTCCAACTCCGAGATGCTTGCACCAGTCCATAGATGGATCGCTGGAGCTTGCATATTTTGTTAGCACCTTTAGGATTGATAAAACATTCTGGTTGCATCATATACAACTCTTCTTTAATAAATTCATTAAGGAATGCAGTTTTATTTATCCATTTGCCAGATTTCATAAAATGCGGCAATTGCTAACATGATTCGGACAGACTTAAGCATAGATACGAGAGAGAAACTCTCATCGTAGTCAACACCTTGAACTTGTCGAAAACCTTTTGCGACAATTCTAGCTTTGTAGATAGTAACACTACTATCAACGTCCGTCTTCCTCTTGAAGATCCATTTATTTTCTATGGCTTGCCGGTCATCGGGAAAGTCAACCAAAGTCCACACTTTGTTCTCATATATGGATCCCATCTCAGATTTCATGGCCTCAAACCATTTCGCGGAATCTGGGCTCACCGTCGCTTCTTCATAGTTCATAGGTCCGTCATGGTCTAGTAACATAACCTCCAGAACAGGATTACCGTACCACTCTGGTGCGGATCTCACTCTGGTTTACCTACGAGATTCGGTAGTAACTTGATCCGAAGTTTCATGATCATTATCATTAGCTTCCTCACTAATTGGTGTAGGAGTCACAGAAACAGGTTTATGTGATGTACTACTTTCCAATAAGGGAGCAGGTACGGTTACCTCATCAAGTTCTACTTTCCTCCCACTCACTTCTTTCGAGAGAAACTCCTTCTCTAGAAAGGATCCATTCTTAGCAACGAATGTCTTGCCTTCGGATCTGTGATAGAAGGTGTACCCAATTGTCTCCTTTGGGTATCCTATGAAGACATATTTCTCCGATTTGAGTTTGAGCTTATCGAGATGAAACTTTTTCACATAAGCATCGCAACTCCAAACTTTAAGAAACGACAGCTTAGGTTTCTTGCCAAACCATAGTTCACATGGTGTTGTCTCAACGGATTTATATGGTGCCCTATTTAACGTGAATGCAACTGTCTCTAATGCATAACCCCAAAACGATAGTGGTAGATCGGTAAGAGACATCATAGATCGCACTATATCTAATAATGTACGGTTATGACGTTCGGACACACCATTACACTATGGTGTTCCAGGTGGCGTGAGTAGTGAAACTATTTCACATTGTTTTAATTGAAGGCCAAACTTGTAACTCAAATATTCTACCTCTGCGATCGTATCGTAGAAACTTTTTATTTTCTTGTCACGATGATTTTCCACTACACTCTGAAATTCTTTGAACTGTTCAAATGTTGCAGATTTATGTTTCATCAAGTAGATATCCCCATATCTGCTCAAATCATCTGTGAAGGTTAGAAAATAATGATACCTGCTGCAAGCCTTAATATTCATCGGACCACATACATCCTACAAATCTGTTTCTTGCTTCATTGTTCTGGAGAACGGCGTTTTAGTCATCTTGCCCATAAGGCATGGTTCGCAAGCATCAAGTGATTCCAAAAGCCCATCAGTATGGAGTTTCTTCATGCGCTTTACACCAATATGACTTTAAACGGCAGTGCCACAAATAAGTTGCACTATCATTATTAACTTTGCATCTTTTGGTTTCAATATTATGAATATGTGTATCACTACGATCGAGATCCAACGAACTTGTTTCATTGGGTTTATGACCATATAAGGTTTTATTCTTTTAAACAGAACAACAATTTATTCTCTTACTTACATGAATAACCGTATTACAATAAACATGATCAAATCATATTCATGCTCAACGCAAACACCAAATAACACTTATTTAGGTTCAACACTAATCCCGAAATTATAGGGAGTGTGCGATGATGATTATATCAATCTTGGAACCACTTCCAACACACATCGTCACTTCACCCTTAACTAGTCTCTGTTTATTCTGCAACTCCCGTTTCGAGTTACTAATCTTAGCAACTGAACTAGTATAAAATACTAAGGGGTTACTATAAACACTTGTAAAGTACACATCAATAACATGTATATCAAATATACTTATGTTCACTTTGCCATCCTTCTTATCCGCCAATCACTTGGGGTAGTTCTACTTCCAGTGACCAGTCCCTTTGCAGTAGAAGCACTTAGTCTCGGGCTTAGGATCAGACTTGGGCTTCTTCACTTGAGCAGCAATTTGCTTGCCGTTCTTCTTGAAGTTCCCCTTCTTCCCTTTGCCCTTTTCTTGAAACTAGTGGTCTTGTCAACCATCAACACTTGATGTTTTTCTTGATTTCTACCTTCGTTGATTTCAGCATCACGAAGAGCTTGGGAGTTGTTTCCATTATCCCTTGCATATTATAGTTCATCACGAAGTTCTACTAACTTGGTGATGGTGAATAGAGAATTCTGTCAATCACTATCTTATCTGGAAGATTAACTCCCACTTGATTCAAGCGATTGTAGTACCCAGACAATCTGAGCACATGCTCACTAGTTGAGCGATTCTCCTCCATCTTTTAGCTATAGAACTTGTTGGAGACTTCATATCTCTCAACTCGGGTATTTGCTTGAAATATTAACTTCAACTCCTGGAACATCTCATATGGTCCATGATGTTCAAAACGTCTTTGAAGTCCCGATTCTAAGCCATTAAGCATGGTGCACTTAAACTATCAAGTAGTCATCATATTGAGCTAGCCAAACATTCATAACGTCTGCATCTGCTCCTGCAATAGGTCTGTCACCTAGCGGTGCATCAAGGACATAATTCTTCTGTGCAGCAATGAGGATAAACCTCAGATCACGGATCCAATCCGCATCATTGCTACTAACATCTTTCACCACAATTTTCTCTAGGAACATATCAAAATAAACATATGAAAGCAACAACGCGAGCTATTGATCCACAACATAGATATGCTAATACTACCAGGACTAAGTTCATGATAAATTAAAGTTCAATTAATCATATTACTTAAGAACTCCCACTTAGATAGACATCCCTCTAATCCTCTAAGTGATTACGTGATCCAAATCAACTAAACCATGTCCGATCATCACGTGAGATGGAGTAGTTTCATTGGTGAACATCACTATGTTGATCATATCTACTATATGATTCACGCTCGAGCTTTCGGTCTCCGTGTTCCGAGGCCATATCTGTATATGCTTGGCTCGTCAAGTATAATCTGAGTATTCCGCGTCTGCAACTGTTTTGCACCCGTTGTATTTGAATGTAGAGCCTATCACACCCGATCATCACGTGGTGTCTCAGCACGAAGAACTTTCGCAATGGTGCATACTCAGGGAGAACACTTCTTGATAATTTAGTGAGAGATCATCTTATAATGCTACCGTCAATCAAAGCAAGATAAGATGCATAAAAGATAAACATCACATGCAATCAATATAAGTGATATGATATGGCCATCATCATCTTGTGCTTGTGATCTCCATCTCCAAAGCACCGTCATGATCACCATCATCACCGGCGCGACACCTTGACCTCCATCATAGCATCGTTGTCGTCTCGCCAATCTTATGCTTCCACGACTATCGCTACTGCTTAGTGATAAAGTAAAGCATTACAGCGCGATTGCATTGCATACAATAAAGCGACAACCATATGGCTCCTGCCAGTTGCCGATAACTCGGTTACAAAACATGATCATCTCATACAATAAAATTTAGCATCATGTCTTCACCATATCACATCACAACATGCCCTGCAAAAACAAGTTAGACGTCCTCTACTTTGTTGTTGCATGTTTTACGTGGCTGCTACGGGCTTAAGCAAGAACCAATCTTACCTACGCATCAAAACCACAATGATAGTTTGTCAAGTTGGTGTTGTTTTCAGTTTCGCAAGGACCGGGCGTAGCCACACTCAGTTCAACTAAAGTTGGAGAAACTATCACCCGCAAGCCACCTATGTGCAAAGCACGTCGGGAGAACCGGTCTCGCGTAAGCGTACGCATAATGTCGGTTCGGGCCGCTTCATCCAACAATACCGCCGAACCAAAGTATGACATGCTGGTAAGCAGTATGACTTATATCGCCCACAACTCACTTGTGTTCTACTCGTGCATATAACATCAACACATAAAACCTTAAGCGTGCGGACCCTATGGTTCGAGAACAATGTAGACATGACCGAGACATGTCTCCGGTCAATAACCAATAGCGGGACCTGGATGCCCATATTGGCTCCTACATATTCTACGAAGATCTTTATCGGTCAGACCGCATAACTACATACGTTGTTCCCTTTGTCATCGGTATGTTACTTGCCCGAGATTCGATCATCGGTATCCAATACCTAGTTCAATCTCGTTACCGGCAAGTCTCTTTACTCGTTCTGTAATACATCATCCCGCAACTAACTCATTAGTTGTAATGCTTGCAAGGCTTGAGTGATGTGCATTACCGAGAGGGCCCAGAGATACCTCTCCGACGATCGGAGTGACAAATCCTAATCTCGGAATACGTCAACCCAACATGTACCTTTGGAGACACCTGTAGAGCACCTTTATAATCACCCAGTTACATTGTGACATTTGGTAGCACACAAAGTGTTCCTCCGGCACACGGGAGTTGCATAATCTCATAGTCATACGAACATGTATAAGTCATGAAGAAAGCAATAGCAACATACTAAACGATCGGGTGCTAAGCTAATGGAATGGGTCATGTCAATCAGATCATTCAACTAATGATGTGATCCCGTTAATCAAATAACAACTCTTTGTCCATGGTTAGGAAACATAACCATCTTTGATTAACGAGCTAGTCAAGTAGAGGCATACTAGTGACACTCTGTTTGTCTATGTATTCACACATGTATTATGTTTCCGGTTAATACAATTCTAGCATGAATAATAAACATTTATCATGATATAAGGAAATAAATAATAACTTTATTATTGCCTCTAGGGCATATTTCCTTCAAACTTCTTATGTCCCCCGGTGTTTGCTTACCGGGGCTCTTCGTCATCATCCTCACTATCTAATCCCTTTTCCTTGTTTTCAGCGTTTAGCTTGTCGGCCTGTTTAAAAACCCAACAATACCTGTTGGTATGATTGGCTGGTTTATCTGGGGTGCCATGTATCTGACAAGGACGATCAAGTATGCGGTCCAAGCTGGACGGTCCCTGATTGTTCCTTTTATACGGCTTCTTCCGCTGACCGGACTTGGAGCCACTGAATCCGGCATTAACTACAATGTCATCGGTGTTGTCGCTATTGTTTTGGCATTTATGCCTGTTACGTCGGAGCCTGCCGTTGCTGCTTTTGACCTCGGAGGGTTCTGCCTCGCTAGCTGTATTTTTCCTGCGAGCCAGCCAACTATCCTGACCCGCACAAAAGCGGGTCATGAGTGCCGTGAGGGCTGCCATAGATTTTGGCTTTTCCTGGCCGAGGTGGCGGGCGAGCCATTCGTCACGGATGCTATGTTTAAAGGCCGCTAGGGCTTCGGCATCCGGACAATCGACGAGTTTCAAACTAGTAAAGTATATCCCTAGGATAGAGAAGAAGAAAAGTGGGCTAAGGAAACTCACAAGGAAAGTTCCAACCGATCGTCTACTTAAGTTCGAGAGAGTTTTCAAAGCACAAACACATATCCCTATGTCTGTTTTCAAAGCACAAAGTGTTCTTGACGAGATTCGCTCTCGCGCCCCTAGGTATTCTCTACCTACCCACCTGTGTCAGTTTCGTGGTTCTTTTTAGTTAGGAACCTAGTATAGAATTTCCTGGCCGATTCTCCAGGTTGTTGAACTATATGACTTAAGTCATCGGCGTCTAGTGGCCGGACATATGTACCTTGGAAGTTGTCCAAGAAGGCTTCTTCCAAGTCCTCTCAGCTGCCGATAGAATTTTCAGGCAGGCTGTTAAGCCGGTGCCGAGCTGTCCCTTTGAGCTTTAATGGGAGGTATTTAATGGCGTGGAGATCATCTCCGCGAGCCATGTGGATATGGAGAATAAAATCCTCGATCCATACCGCGGGATCGGTTGTGCCGTCATATGATTCAATATTGACGGGCTTGAACCCCTCGGGGAATTCGTGATCCAGTACTTCATCGTGAAGCAGAGAGGGTGTGCGGCGCCTCTATATCAGGCCGCATCGCGACGTAGTTCTAATGGAGTCCTTCTGCGGAATTTGGCCCGGGCGTGGTTAGGTTCGCCATTTCCAAATAGGTAGCCATCGTCGTGTCTCGAGGCACGTCCTCGCGATTCGTAGATCGATCTTGTATGTCCTGCTCTACTGTCCAGGGTCTGTTGGAGGTCGTACGTGCGATCTCGAGTTGTTCTGTCTCTGTTTTTACGGGGCGGTGGAGCAGTCTGCTACTCGGCTTGAGTTGTCGCTTTATCCCGACCGCGGGGTGGTCGGTCCGCCGCACAGTCTCGACCTCATGGTGGTCGTTCCGCATTGCACGAGGGAGATATGGGCTCCGATGCCTCCTCATCGAACTGAGGTAGCAATCTCCATTTCGGGTAGCTCTTGTCTGGGCGCTTAAGGCCGTATTCTTCAGCTGTCAGGACATTAGTCCATCTGTCTACGAGCAGATCTTCACTACTAGGGAAAACCTTATACACAGAATCTTAGCAGCAGCGCGACACAAAAAGATGCGCTACTGCTAATTAGCAGTAGCAAGGTTAAGAAAAGCGCACTGCTAATGAAAATTTAGTAGTAGTGCTTGATGGATAAACCGTGCTGCTAAAGCAATGCGCGGTGGCGCGATGCGCGCTACTGCTAAAGCAATAGTAGTAGCGCGCCTTTTGGTCACGTCGCTGCTGCTAATTTTGAAATCGTCCACACGGTTGGCCCGTCTAGCAGTAGCGCGTGTGAGAAAAGCGCGTTGCTGCTACACCCTTAGCAGTAGCGTGCTTTTCCTCCTGCGCTACTACTAAGGCGCAGCACCCCATCACATTTTTCCCACCCGTCCTCCCCTCCCCCATCTCCTCTCCTCCCTTTCCCCTACCTTTCACATCCTCTCTCTCACTCTTCTTCTTCCTCAAGACTTCTCCCCCCATTACTCTCCCTCTTATACCTACCTTTCTCTCTCTTCATTACTCCTAGCTAACTACACCACCTCCATTAATGCATCTCCTTTATCTTTTTCCTTCCCCCTCCACTAGTTGAAGTTGTCTCCTCCCAAATTAGCTAGCTAGGTAGATGTAGCATTTAGTCAAGTGACCTATTTTCCCCCTAACTAGATCTATCTTTGTCAAGAAGTGCTTTGTGCACCTTTGATCTCCCTACATCATCATCTCCACCGTGTGCTCGATCTTGAGATAGAGGTGGTTAAAATTTCATGCTTTTGCAAAATGGAAATATGTGTATGTGTGTGTGATATGATAATTGGGCAATATGATGGAAATTGTGTGTGTGGCATGAGTTGACGCCAAATTGTGCTTTTGAGTTGCCTATGTTTTGCCGAAATGTCGATTTATTTCCGTTTCGGTGAATTCCGGGCAAACTCTAGATCTATATATGTCCTATTTTTAGGGAAGGTCATGCCAAAATTGTGTAGGTCTTTGATGCATGCACGCATTTTTATAATCAATTTGTTTGTTATTACCGTGTAGACGTTCATGATGGTGAGTGGAACGATGGTGGACAGGTGGTTGCGGTCGGCGGTGCAGGACATGAAAGAAATTAACCTGACAGAGGTTTTATGTCCTGTTCGAAGATGCAAAGTAATAGTTTGGCTCGACCCCTATGACGAAGGTCGTGTTGAAGCGCACCTTCTCATGACTGGTTTCATGGATGGCTATACTCGGTGGATAATTGAAGATGAGGATGACGATGTTGAGGACCCGACGGTGCAGCCAATGACGACACTGGGCAAGACGAAGAGATAATCGATAATGGCGGCGGGGAAGAGGCCGGAGTACATGGCGGTGGAGAAGTGGCTGGACATGGCGGAGGAGAAGGGGCCGGACATGGCGGTGGAGAGAACAATGTGGACTCCACGTGGTAGAGTTCGTCGGTACTAAGTTCAATCATGCGGGACCCTCATGTTCAAGCAATACTTCACAAGGAGACGAGTACTGAGAGAGCTGCTTCTAGAGAGGAGGCTAAGCTGGAGCAACTGGTGGTAGACTCGAACACTCAATTGTATTATGGTTTCAATCCTGAGATGACCCTCTTGAGTTACACGCTCCAACTCCTGAAGACGAAGGCTAAAAACAAATGCACCGACACTAGCCTCGATGAGCATCTCAAGTACCTAAAGGATGTTCTTCCCGCGGGGAATCTATGTCCTACTAGTGTTGATGAGGCCAAGAAGATCGTGTGCCCTCTTGATCTGCCGCACGTTAGATACCATGCATGCATCAACGATTGCATAATTTATCGGAAGCAACACACGGAAAAACAAGCTATCCAGTGTGCAATGCTTCTCGATACAAGAAGGCCGGGAAGAAATGTCCCCAAAAAGTTGTATGGTACTTACCGATCACTCCCCATCTCCAGCGGTATTTTGTAGATCCCAAGGAAGCAAAGCTAATGCGCTGGCACGCGGAGAGGAAGAAGCCCGACGATGGAGATGATCCGAAGCTGAGACACGTCAAGGATGGAAGCCAGTGGAGAGTGTTGAATAGCTTCTTTCGGTATTTCGAATGTGATGCAAGGAACATCGTGCTCGATGCATGTACTGATGGCATGAATCTGTTTGGCAACCAGAACACCAACCATAGCACATGGCCCGTGTTTGTATCGATGTACAACCTGCCCCCTGGTTGTGCATGAAGTCGAAGTACATTCACACGAGCTTTCTTATTCAAGGGCCAAAACAACCAGGAAATAATATTAATTTGTATTTGGGGCTACTTCAAGAGGAGTTAGAGACGTTATGGAAAACACCAGCCAAGACATGGGATGCCAGCAAAGGCGAGTATTTCTACATGAGAGCCGCGCTGATCACGATGGTGCACGACTATCTCGGTTACGGATATGTCACAGGCCAGGTGTGCCATGGATATTGCGGATGCACGCGGTGCATGGATGATATGACGTCTCAGTAGCTAACGTCAAGGAAAGATGGCGGGTCTGGGAAAATCGTGTACATGGGGCATCGAAGATGGCTCGAATAGGATGACCCGTGGAGAAACCATGGAGATCTATTCAATGGTCACGCTGAGCATCAAGGACCTCCATGTAAGCGGAGTGGTGCCGAAATCGATGAGCTGTTGAAAAACTGGAAGGAGTGCCTTGCGCCGGGAAAGATGATGAAAAAGGCGCCGGAGCCGCTGTTAAAGGTATGGAAGACGAGGTCTGTGTTCTGGGACCTGGAGTACTGGCACAAACTCGATACACCTCATTGCCTTGATCAAATGCATATCTGTAAGAATGTCCTTGAGAGCTTGCTTGCGACACTGATGAATATGCCGGATAAGACCAAGGATGGGCCGAAGGCAAGAAAAGACTTGCAAGATTTGAAAATTAGGGAAGATATGCACATGCCGCCCCGTAAAATGTCAGACGAGATAGAGACGGAGACAGAGGCGCAGGAGAAGAAGGGCAAGAAAATAAAGAAAGAGGATTATTGCCCCCCTTCTTGCTTCACCTTAAGTCAGGGTAAGATCGGTCAGTTCTTTAAGTGCCTTATCGGAGTCAAAGTTAGTTCTGGTTAGTGTGGCAAGATAAGCAGATATCTAGACACAAACAAGAAAAGGTTCAGCGGGACGAAGTCCCATGACTGTCATGTGATCATGATGCAGATACTACCTGTTGCTCTTAGATGGATAATGGACAAGCACGTCCGTGACACGCTTATTGGTGTCTGCAACTTTTTTGACGTCATCTCTCGAAAGTCGATCAGTGTGAAGCAGTTCTGAAGGCTACAGGAAGAGATCGTTGTGATACTGAATGAGCTTGAGAAGTACTTCCCGCCCGCGTTCTTTGATGTGATGGTGCATCTGTGTGTCCATATTGTGGACGACATAATAGACCTGGGGCCGTCATTTCTGCACAACATGATGTTGTTTGAGAGGATGAATGGGATCACCAAAGGATTCGTTCGTAACATGTCCTGTGTGGATGGAAGCATCGTCCAGGGCTATCTGACACAAGAGTGCATCTCTTTCTGCGAGAATTTTCTATATGGCACAGACCTGTAGCCGCCTGGTGTTAGTGTTGGTTTGCCCGTTAACAAGCACAATGGGAGGCTCGAAGGAGAAGGTCACTCCAACGGTCATAGGGAACTGCACGTGGCATACTTAGATCGATGCAGCGACTTTGACAGAGCAAACTTGGTAGTGCCACAACACCTAGACGAGGTAGATACTTCCATGGCACTGCACAAAGAAATTATCGCAAAGAAGTATCGTGACCGGGGGGTATGCAGGACGGACGCCGAAGTTACTAGAGAGCACAACTCCACTTTCCTGCATTGGTTCAAAGAGTATATTATTGCTAATCCCTCGGAGGAGGGCTCTAAGGACGGATTGCTCATATACGCCTTAGCACATGGCCCCTCACCCAACCTCGTATCCTACCAGGCATACGAGATCAACGGATACACGTTCTACATGGAGGCCAAAGGTATGGACAGTGATGATCAGAACTCAGGGGTGACGATGGAATGCATGACCGGCACTGACAACGGCGCAACTGAAAGATTTTACGGAAGGGTCGAGGAGATCTGGGAGCTTGACTACGCTGGACTGCACAACACGACGATTTTCTGTGTCAGGTGGGCTAAGAATGTCGAAAGAGAAAACCGGAATTTCACTACCATGACTATACCCGCCGCCAAGAGTGCTACCGTGAACGCTATCGCAAAAAACGAGCCATTGGTACACGCTAAGAACGTGACACAATGCTTCTTCTTAACCGCCCCGTGCAATTCCAGCCGTGTTGTCGTGAGGAGAGGCAAAAGGAACATCATTGGAATGGATGGAGTCGCCAACGAGGAAGACTACGATCAATACGGCAACCCAATGAGGGAAGGTGATGATGAAGTATACGTCAAAAGAAGAATCAATACTACATTACCTAAGAAAAATCGTACTCCATGGAAAAGGCAAAGTCACAATGAGGAGCACAATTATTCTTCAACGAACAAGAAGGGAAAGAAGCTGACTCAAAAACGAAAACGTCAATGCTGAGGATCCGTATGTTATCAGTCAAATAATGTAATATATATATATATATATATGTTCCTATTTTGTATACACACTTAGCCATTATTATGCATGGGTCCAATGATGTAATATATATGTTCCTATTTTGTATACATATTTAACCGTCAAATGATGCAATATATATCGCCTTCCCTTCGTTCACTACTCTCGGAAAAAAAGAAAAGAAAAGTGAGAGAAAATAAAGGAAAAGAAAAAGGAAAACTGGTTATAGCAGTTGCGCTTTTCTGAAAAAGAGCTACAACTAGTCAAGGTAGCAGTAGCGGTTTTCGTATAAAACCGCTATAGCTGCCTGTAATAGTAGTAGCGTGTTTGCTCTAAACGCGCTACTGCTACGTCCACTTAACCCAAAATCCTCACTTACTCTACTTCATCCCGCCTCTTTTCCCCCAAATCGCCACTCTCTCTTCCCCCGTCGCACCGCCGGGGCCCTGCCCTCGCCGCGTCCCGGCGCTCGCCCCCGACCCTGGCGCTCGCCCCGACCCCGGCCCTCGGCCCCAACCCCGACGCGCCACGCCTCCCTCCTCTGCTTCCTCCCCTCCCATCCTCGGCCGTTGTCGGGCCTGCCTCCCCTCCCCTGCACCCTCTATAACCCCCCCCCAGCGCTCCTCCTCTCTCTTCTAGCTAGGGTTCTTCGGTTAATTTACTTAGGTCTTAGTTAGGGCAGTAGGCTAATTAGGTTACCTATTTAGTTATGAATTTAGCTAGGTTTTAAAACAGGACAGAAAATTAGGGTTAAGCAATTGTAGTTAAAAGAAAAGGCAGCATTGAAGCAATTGTCCAAATCAACATCCCTTGTTAAAGCAAATTTAGGTTGGCTGAATTTATATGCAAATTTGAACTTGACATGTGATATGTGGACATGCCATGTTTTGGACATGTCATGTTTGGAGTTTGGACATGTCATTTGGACATGTCATATTTGGAAAATAATGATTATGTGTAGGGTAAATGATCTGAGTGGCCTATGTTACGCCGGAATGTTGATTCATTTCCATTCCGATGAATTTCAGGCGCTCGATATGTCCATTTTTTAGCAAAGGTCATGCCGAGATTTTCCGTGAATTTTGGCATGATTTGTGCTAGATAGTAGGCATATCAAGTGCTGGGAGTTGGTGGGAAACGACATTACGGCAAACATAGATTTATTTCTTATGTCATTTCTCATTTTTTTCATACTTTTAGAATTAAACGAGGAGACTTAATCATAGGAAACATGTCGAACAACGAAGAAACTAGGCCTTCTGACCAAGATGCACACGAGATGGATTATGAGGGTGAACAAGAGTACCTCGACTATTTGACTGCTAAGCAAGGTTTGCAGGTCGGCCACGATGATGGTACTGACACCGACATTGACACCGACGGGGCCAGTACCGATGGCGGCACCAAAACCGGCGGGGAAGGTACCGGCGCCGATGCCGCTGCCGAAAAGAAGAAGCAGAAGAAGCTGAGGATACGAAAACCTAACAAACTAGGGATTGGACGACTAGTGATCACAAAGATGGCACCTGGCAAGTTTGAGCCATTAGAGCCGGAAGAACCTCACAAGTGCTATGTGAACCAAGTAGGATGCATCCTACTTGGTTTCGTGAGCATCAACGACGATGACTTAAGGAGTAAAGAACATTTGACGCAGTTGCTCCTGACGAAGTTGCATAAGAGATTCAAGTTCCTCGACCGGGATGATAACATAGAACAACCATGGGATGATCTGAAGATGAAAAGGATTAACAATCACGCCATGGGCATGTTCAGCAATGATTTGGCCTCCTGGAAAGGGTGGGTGAAACAAGCTATTGAGGCTGAGGAACCCCTGTCCAAGATTCTGGAGGAAAATCCGACACTTATGGAAGAGGAGTTCGAAAAGTTCAAGGACACTTGTGCTACCGAGGCAGCCAAGGCTAAGGCTACGAAATTCAAGAGCCTTCAGCAAAGGAACACGGGGAAGCATCACCTCGGAAGCCGTGGCTACCACGGTAAAAAGCCCATATGGGATAAGGAGGACGCAGAACGTGAATCGACGGGTATTCCAGACCCCTTCGCAAAGTTCACCAATCCCTTGGAGCATGACTTCATCAGGGCTCGCTACAAGTGGGACAAGGAAAAGGTTTTTTACATGGACCAGATCACGAGGAAATTGATTAGACTACTGGCAATTATGCTTTTACCACCTTACATTTAGCTTCATATCTAGTCGACTACACATTCCTAAATGGTTCACACTCCTTCTGCAAGAGAAGCAACACCAGCTTGCATCCGGAAGCCCTACTTCTCCGATGAGGCCCATGTGGGACACCCCTCTCAACCGGGCCTTGAACGAACTTAAGGAACTCCCTTTGGGCTAGCGACCGCAATATGGTCGTGTGCACGACGCTGGAGACGGCACCACGTGGAAGGTGTTTTACAACAAGGGCCTGGAGGCCAAGAAGCACAAAAAGAATTTTAGTCAGGCGGACATTGACGCGAAGGTGAAGCTTGCGGTCGAGAAAAAAGTAGTTGAGGACACGAAAAAATAGCCGAGGAGAAAAATGAGTTGCTACGGTAGGCAGTCAATGCAGTTGTAACTGCCTGTAGAAATGATTTCGCTACTAACTTGGTTCCATCTATCATCAACTAGACGAACGAAAATCCAGACAAGAAGGTACATGATTTCTCGTTGCCTAGTTTCGTCGGGAGCAACTCCATGAACAACAACACCACCGCACCATCACTTGCTCACACAACTGGGCCTCCTCTCGCAGTCACTGCCGCTCATAGCAGCCCGTCCTTAGTCTCTGGCGTGCTAGGTGGGCGTTCGTCTTGGGCTGAGCTCGACGCCGTCACGGTAATTACATGTCGCACCAACATATATATATAATATTCCATTTTCGTTGCCTTTCGGATGTTTTACGCTACAGACATATGTGTTTGTAGGCCGAAGAAACCCCGTTCACCATACTCTACTTGATCAAAGGCCAGAAGATGGACGTGGGAAAGGGGATGATAATGAACCCCTTGCAACCCACGTTCCACAACCAGTCGATCCCCGCTGGGCACTTCAGGGTTAGCTTGTCTAGTGTGAAATAAGGGAACAAGGATTTGCCTCCTCCAGTACAGCATGTGGGCGAGGACAACGAGACCCCACCGCGGATTGGATTCTGCAAGGTTTGGGTGCTGCTATGGCCGAAGAATCTTATTCGTCTAGAGCCGGCCGAGAGCACACCAATAACCACACATCAACAAGCATGTGCGGAGACCACCACCCCGCCTACGCAATTACTAGCTCCTGTGGTGCTGGGTGAGAGCGGCAGATGACGTGATGAAGGGGGTGCAATAGTACCGCTGACTGATGTAATCGGTCCTGTAGAACAGAGAATGGATGATGAGACGGAGGTCGACCCTATAGGTTTCCTCAATACAAACGCGTATGACTGTGACATAGATATGATGAGTCAACCATATGAAGAATCAGGCTATCAGCATGCTAATGAGCATATGGATGTTATGCCCGGGCAGGAAGGTCATAGCAGGGATTGCAAAAAGTCTCTCTTCATGAAATCCTCACAGGACATGCCTGAAGATGCCGCGTCAACACAGGCTCAACTAGCTGGGGGTCGTACAGTACTTAGCCCAGGAACACTTGGGCAGGGGTTAAGGAAGGATCTGGAAGGTGTGCCCAAGAAAAGGAAGAGGAAGAGATCGGGGAAGATAGCTGCCTCCAAACAAGCCAGAGCACATAGCAGCCAGATGATGGATTCTGAAGAGCGTGTACCCGTGAAAGGTGCGTCCATGTTCCATCTCACGAGCGAGCCGATGCTACCGCCGAAACCGCTAGAGGCACTATCAGGGGATCTCAGGAGACTGCACGACCATGTGTTGTCGGCTGTGGAAAGCCTACTAGCCTCAAAGGATCCAGGATATCCGACATACGCGGCTCGTGTGCCTGAGGGGAAGTGCTACATCGACACACGGCCCGTGGAGGTGTTCTTCCTGCGGTTTGACCATATCTTTGAGATGTTTATGACAAGGCGGCTCGATTTTACAATCATCTGCCTTTTTGCGCTACATATGAGCTCCTTCATGAAGAGAGAAGACGTCTCGCAAATCTGTGTGGCGGATCCGTACTACATGCACGAGTCGTTCTTGAGTCTCGGCGACTTTGAGCGTGAAACTGCTAGGGACTACCTCCAAAACTTCATGGTACAGAATAAGGACCAGGAAATTGTCCTCCTGCCTTATCATCCAAAGTAAGTCAGTTCCGGACAACCCTTTCGTACATTTCAATCATTCCTTCTCGCTCATATGGAGAATAATTTGAGGTGTCTTTTCCCCGCAGCAACGGGCGCGCCGTCCTTATCGTTCTTTACCCGCGAGTCTCCCACACCATGTATTTTGACCCTTCCAGAGACTACGAGAAAAAGGACTACACCCACATAATGAATATTCTACATGATGCTCTCCAAGGCTTCAACATTAAAGGTGGCCACATGCAGATCAAGAAACAAAGGAACAAGAAGATGGCTTTTGCGCATAAAACTAACTTCTCCTACATCCATGTCCCAAAACCAAGCAAGAAGGATGGATTCTACATCGTCCATCTCATGATTGAGTTCAGCACGGATCACCAAAAGCTTCGCATGATAAGTAGAAATGATGATCATATGCACAAGTGGCTAGAATCTCATGGAGTAACGGATTATAAACTTAGAGATGACTTCTTTCGCATCCAAAGGGACATTGCGATGATCATCATGAAAGAAGTCATCGACGAGAAGGGGATGTTCCACCATGTCCCTATATCGCGAGCTGACGTCCGAACTCGCATAGGCATGCAACATCTAGACCTCACGCTATTCAAGAAGCTAGGGTATATCCTCGATGCTATGGAAGGATGGAACTTCTAGTGATTTACGATGCCGATGATGACGATATGTGTCGGTTGAACTAGTATACTTTTTGTAGCAATGAAACTCTGTGATGTCCACGGTCCCTGCCGAACTTGCGTAATGCTACTTTGTTAGTTTGCGTACGATGACCTGCGTACCTCCAGTTAATTAGTTTGCGTACTGTATGTTGCATCTAGTTGCTAACCCTTTCTTTTTTGGGTTGCTCTAGTATATGTTGTTGCATATGATTGTACATCCTCTTGATGAAGATGCATCTCTAACAGGTACCTAGTTTCTTGAAGGCGAAGTGCTATGTCGTGTATGAAGGGAAGGTTCCTGGAGTGTATGATGAGTGGCATGAGTGTCAGGCGCAAGTGCAGGGGGTCTCGGGCGCCAGCCATAAAGGCTTCAAAAGCAGGCAAGAAGTACAAGCTAGTTACTTGAGGTTCAGGCGAGCGCGAGAGAGGACTCATGACCGCCGCCTCATGTACTTCATAGTTCTATTTGTATGTATATGCTATGATTACATTTGTGGTCTCGCAGCGATTTGTATGTGTATGATGATGACATTTGTATGTGCTAAAGATTCTTGTATAAAGCCTGTTCAAATACAAAAGAAATATGCAGAAAAAAATAAAAAACTACTAAAATTTGCAGTAGCGAGTGGAGGAAAGTTAGCAGCAGCGTCACTATAGCAGTAGCGCGTAAGACCAAAGAGTGTGAGAGCTATTAGCAGTAGCGAGCTTCCACGTAGCACGCTGCTGCTACACTTGTATAGCAGTAGCGCGGGCGCGCGGGTGCTGCTGCTATGGATTAGCTGTAGCGCCCTATTAGTAGCGCCGGTGCCCGCACTACTGGTAGGCCAAAAACACGTGCTGTTGCAAGGCTTTTCCCTAGTAGTGCTTGTTCAGCTTTAAGCTACTATTGTTTCTTCTGCAGGCTCCTTGAAGTGGCTATGAGTTGAAGCTTAAAGCGGTCCTACTCCAGAGGGTCCTCAGGCACGATGAAGTCTTCATTGCCGAGGCTCGTCTCGTCCTTGGAGGGCGGATGGTAACTATCGTCCTCCGAGTCTTCTTCCATGGCATGTTCATCCAGGTTGACTTGCCCTGGCTCTCGATTTTCTTGTTCGACAGTTTTCTCATCGGGTTCTTCTGTTTCTTCGGCGCCATCCGAAGTGCTATCATCTCCTGTGCCGGTATTGCTGTCCCTGCTGCGGCGGGATTTAGAGCGGCGCCACTGACGCCGGCGCTTTGGTTGTGTTTTAGGAGGGTCCTCCTTTGCTTTATTTTTCCTGTCATCGCCGCTGTTATTTTTTGGCGTGTCTACCATGTAGACACCATATCATGAAGTGGCCGTCCAATGCCCTGTAAACGGCGGGTCCTGGCCTTGCTCCAGATCGGCATCGTCGTCCATACCATCGATGTCTTTGGAGCCGTAGTCAAGCACTTCGGTTAAGTCGTCGACGGTGGCTATGAAGTGGGTGGTGGGTGGGAAACAAAATTCTCCCTCCTCGGCCCCTGGCCCGAACCGGACATAGTTTGGCTGAGCATTCCCTGTCAAGGACAGGTTCTTGAAAGAATTTAGCACATCGCCCAAGGGTGAGTGCTGAAAGACATCTACGGCGCTGAACTTGAAGATCGATAACCGATCAAGTTCGGTATCCGCGGACTCACAGGGTTCGGAAGTTATCGCCGGAGACGAGTTCGGGGTTCCGCTGATGTAGATATCATATGAAGTAGAATCTCTGTGTGGCTCCAACGCCGCGGGATCGGTAGCCTCCGTGATGGGCTTGAGCTTCCCATCTTCGGATGACTCGATCTGCTCCAGATCTAAGGCAGGAGCTGTTATAGGAGCTATCTCCTGGATGCGGTCCGACAACAGGTTTAAGCCATGTTCGTCGGAGCGAAGGGGAGCGGTCGCCGCGGTCTCTAATCCGTTGAAGATCAAGTCTCCACGGGCGTCCGTGATGTAGTTAAAACTCTCGAAGTTGACCTGGTGGCCAGGGGCGTAGCTATCGATCTGCTCCAGATGGCCAAGTGAGTTGGTGCGCAGTACAAAGCCGTCGAATATGAAGATCTGTCCGGGAAGGAAGGTTTCTCCGTGCGCAACATCATTATAGACGGTCGAAGGGGCCATCGAACCCTTTTCCGACGGCACAATGAAAGCACCAATGTCGGTGTCAAAACCGGCGGATCTTGGGTAGGGGGTCCCAAACTGTGCGTCTAAGGTCGATGGTAACAGGAGGTGGGGGACACAATGTTTACCCAGGTTCGGGCCCTCTCTATGGAGGTAATACCCTACTTCCTGCTTGATTGATCTTGATGAATATGAATATTACAAGAGTTGATCTACCACGAGATTGTAATGGCTAAACCCTAGAGGCCTAGCTTGTATGGCTATGATAATGGGTATCCTCCTATCCGGACTACGCTCTCCGGTTTATATAGACACCGGAGAGATCTAGGGTTACACGGAGTCGGTTACATGAAAATGAATCTTCATGATTGATCGCCAAGCTTTCCTTCCCCGCCAAGGAGAGTCCTGTCCAGACACAGGTGCAGTCTTCGGTCTTCATATCTTCACAGCCCATCAGTCCGGCCCATGGCTAACAGGCCGGACGCCTGAGGACCCCTTAGTCCAGGACTCCCTCACCTCCTCCTCCCAGCCCAACTCGAGGAACGAGCCAGGGTCGTCTTCCAGCATATATTCCTGGTCCACCATGCGGGGCACGTAGGCCCCAAGGCCGCCGCCTCAAAGACCTCTCCGTAGTGCCCCACGCTCCATGTCGCCCGTCCTACCGTGCCGCCTCGAGGATGGTAGGGTTGCATCCCGCCCGGACTGTCGGTGGCGGCGCTCGCGCCCGCGCCCAACGGAGGTGGCGTGGGCGCGAGCGGGCATACAGCTCCGTTGGTTGCGCCGGTGTCGATGAAGCCTGGTGGTGCGCCTGCGGGCACGCGGGCGCGGCGTGGTCCTCCATGCGACCCGGCCGCAGCTTGTGGCGTGAGCAGAGTACAGAAGGGTGGCGCTCCTGAAGCCGCGACGTCCAAGATCTCGATGACGTGCTCCAGCAAAGCAACCCAACTGCTCTCCATTAACTGGCTTCGCAGCTCACTTGTCGTGGCGGCAGTGTGGCTTGAGGCCCTCGCGGCCGCGCTCACTTGTCGTGGAATAAGAGCAGAGGGTGAGTGACCACGCCGCTCGCGCCCCGTGGTGTTTGGCGGCACGCATGCCGCCTGAGGCGTGGGGTTTAGGTCTTGTTGTGCAGACGGCGCCGCCCGGGTCGGCCAGGCGCCCAGCGGTCGGTATTGGCTCTTGAGTCGCCGGACATCGGAGCCGCGGAGCACCAAAGGATCAATGAGCAGATCGGCTGGTGGAAGAAGGCGCGCCAAATGTCGGATCACGGGTTTCGGCAAAACCCTCAAGGTTCGAACACTGGGGTGTGCATGAAGAAATCCCCCTACTGATCCACGTCCTAACTTCGCTACGATCTCAAGGGCGAATTCGGCGAACTCGCAACACAAGGGACACAAGATTTATACTGGTTCGGGCCACCATTGTGGGGTAATACCCTACGCCAGTGTGGTGGTGGATTGCCTCTGGGGCTGAGGATGAACAGTACAGGGGGAAGAACAGCCTGCTGAGGTGAGGTGTTCCTGTGTTTGGTGGGTGTGAGGATGAACTGAATGAGTTCGAGGCCAGCTGCCTCCTACTGTGGTGTCTAATCCTATTTATAGAGGCCCTGGTCCTCTCCCCAAATATTGAGTGGGAAGGGAGCCAACAACGGCCAATTTGAAAGGGGACAGCTGGTACATCTTATCCTGACAAAAGCAGTCTTCGCCTGCGAAAGGCTCTGGTGGTGACGCCGCATTGGGCTCCATGGTGACCTCCGTCTTCCCATCCTGCTGGTCTTGGTCTCGTTACACTGATATGGAAACCTTTGCTTGACGCCTCGGTACTCCGCGCATGTGCTTGCCTCCTTAGCACGAGAGAGGAAACAAGTACACTATGCGCGCTGGCGCCCGCCTGGCCTCGATCAACATGGCTCACGTCACGAGAACCTCGCGAGGTTTGCGTTGCCTTGATCTCTCCGCCCCTTGCGAGCCAACCTGGTGAGGCCGCTCCCGAAGGGGTCTTACGCCGTTCCCCTCATGAGGGTCTTGAGTACTTGTTGGTGAAGATGGGTCGTACAGGCCGGCTAGCTGAGCCACACTGTTGGCCGCAGGCAGGCAAGTCTGGGGATCCTCGTTCCTAGAACACCGACAAGCGCCAATCTGCTCTTCGTCGGGACCCCAGGCAGCGACTTCTTCGAGGGGGAGACCCTAGACCTCATAGTGACCCCAACAGGGGGCAGGACTTCCTGCGCCGGGTGGCCGTCAGCATCGTCATCATCGGGCAAGGCGCGAAGGAGGTCGGCCTTGCATGTAGGGGAGGTCTCCCCTGCCCCCTCCCGGGTCGCTTCCGAGCTTAGCTCCTCTTCCTCGTCAGAGTCGTCGGAGGACACCATCACCGGATCCATCACCACCGGGGCCTCACAGGGCGCCGGCGGCACAAGCCCATGCCTATCAAAGACAGGCATGGCGGCGGCGATCTTCGCCCCATCTGGGCGACGGTACATGGGGACAAAGGTGCTCGAAGGATACCCCTGGTCGTCCCCGACCAAGGGGAGGAGGACCATGCCCAGCTCCTCGTCGGACAAGGCCGAATGCAGGCGGAAGTCATCTCCTTCATCCCCAAGCTTCCACAAGGGGCACGAGCGCGCCTGGAGAGGAGCCACACACTGCGCCAGGTATTCCTTGACAATCATGGCCCCCATCAGCTTCGCTGCCTTTGGGTCATGAGGCTTCAGGTCGAGGTGGGAGCACTTGGCATCCATCAGGACCCACTTGCTCCTAAAGCCCTTGGCCTTCTTCCCGGCCTTCGAGATCACGTTGGTCTTGTTGGCTGCGACAAAGTTGGCACACCCCGAGCAGTGGCGCAGCAGCGCCACGGACGGCATCACCCCAATGTATGCCTCGCAATTGAAGGCAAAGATTGACAGAAGGAGGACGGAGTTGGGATTAAGATGGAGGGCATGAAGCTTGTAATGGCTGAGGACGGAATAGAAGAAATCAAAGAAGGGAGGAACCAACCTCGTGACAATACTGCTCATGAAGAAGGGATAGAAGGTGCTTCCTGAGACCTCAGGCTCAGCGGAGCCAGCCCGGAGCACGGTCTTCCTCTTCTCGTCGCCCTCCGCAGTTATCAGGTGCGTGGCGGCAAGGTTCTTCTTCGAAACACTAGGTGTGCTCCAAGCTGGCTCGTACCAGGCTGTCGACATTCTGGGAATGGGGGTCCCCAGACTTGCCTACCTGCGGCCCACGACGTGGCACTGCTAGCGGGCCAGTATGGCCCATCTTCATCAACAAGGCATTCAAGACCCTCGCGAGGGGCCAAGCCTCACGAGGCGGACAACACAAGACCTTCTCAGGAGCGGCCTCACTGGGTTGCCTCCCGAGGAGCAGAGATATCAAGGCGGGGAAAAACCTCACGAGGCTCTCATGACGTGAGCCATGACGATCGAGATCAGGCGGGAGCCAGCGCGCGCAGCGTCCTTGTTTTCTCTTTGGTGCTAAGAAAGCAAGCGCAGACACGGAGTACCGAGGCATCAAGCAAAGGTTTCTATATCAGTGCAACGAGACCAAGACCAGCAGGCCAGTAGGACGGAGGTCAGCATGGAGCCCAGGACGGCGTCACCACCAGAGCCTTTCGCAGGCGAAGACCACTTTTGTTAGGATAACCGTACTAGCTGTCCCCTTTCAAATTGGCTGTTGTTGGCTCCCTTCCCGCTCAATATTTGGGAAGAGGACCAGGGGCCTATATAAGTAGAACTAGCCACCACCATAGGGGGCATCGGATCCTCACCCATCGCAACTCATCTAGATCCAACCGATCCCTTAGCTGATTCTTAGCCACACACCAGGCACAAGAACACCTCAACCTCAGGAGGCTGTTCTTCCCCTTGTACTATTCATCATTAGCCCAAGAGGCAATCCATCCACCACCACTTGAGTAGGGTATTACACCACATCGGTGGCCCGAATCAGTATAAATCTTGTGTCTTTGTGTTGCGAGTTCATCGAGTTTGGCCGTGAGATCTTAGCGAGCTATGGCGTGGATCGGTAGGGGGGAAACCTTCACGCGCACCCCAGTGTTCGAACCTTGAGTGTTTTGCCGGAACCCTAGATCCGACATTTGGCGCGCCAGGTAGGGGTGCGCCGGAGCTTCTTCCCCACAAATTGACACGCCGACGCTCCGCGGCACCGATGTCCGGTGACCCAAGGGCCGACTCCGACCGCTGGGCAGCCTGGCCAGCCCGAACGGCGCCACCTGCCCATGAAGACCTCAACCCCACGCTCCAGGCGGCCCTAGCGCCGCCTAACACCGCAGGGCGCGGGCGGCGTGGCACGGTGCTGTCCACCCTCACACCACGACAAGCACGAGCCGCTATAAGGGCCGCAAGCCAAGCCGCAGCAATGGCGCCACACGGACGGCGGGAGTAGGTGAACATGCGGACCGCGCTCACGGTGGCGTGGGAGCTGCTACGGTGCCGGCTGACGGACAGCGACCAGGATGTACTGCTGGAACGCGTCACTGAGCTGCTGGATGCGGCAGCACCGCCCTTCTGCTACATGCTCCCTTCTCAGGCCGCTGCGGGATCTCACGGCGGGCCTCGCCGCAACCACGCGCTCTTAGGTGTGCCTGGGGCTTGATTGGCACCAACATGGCCGGCGGCGCCGGGGGCCTCGTTGCCCCCGTGCCGCCCGCGCCAAGCCAATGCACAAGCATAACCACCCATGGCCCCAACGCGATGTCGTGCTATAATTCTCAGGACGCCGCGCTTGGCCGGGCAACGTGGAGTGTGGGGCACTACGGCGAAGTGTTCAGGGTAACAGCCCCGGAAGCTTAAGTGCCCCGCATGATGGACCAGCAGTACGCGCCGGAGGACAACCCCGGCTCGTTTCTCGGAGAAGATTGGGAAGAAGGGGTGCTAGAAGTCGAAGCCTTCCAAGAGCCGACGAGGAACCGCAACGACCGTGCCAGCAGCAACAACTACAGGGTGCCGTTAATCTCTCAGGAGCAGGCTTACGCTAACCTTGGGCTGCAAGTGAATCAGGTCACAGCGTCGGCCGAGGACCCCGGCGCGGCAGCACCCCGTCCACCAGGAGAAGCACGCTGGGGGCTGCATGGGGGGATCCAGGAGCAAGGCCCCTCCCCACGTCATGCGAAGCCGTGTGACACCCGGAGGTAGGCCCTCTGCCGGGGAGGTGCCGGTGAGCCTGCCCCCGGCAGAGGACCCGTGGTCACCGAGGGCGCCGCTGGCATCCCTCTTCCCCCCTTTGTATTGTCCTGGTGTCCGGTCGGCTCAAAGGTGGTCGAGGGTGGCGCAAGGCGGGGCCCTCGTCTGGCGATATGAAGCAAGGTCGGTACCTGTGAAGAAGGCCCAGTGCCTGGGAAGCTCGCCGCCCATGACACTCTCACGTAATAATGAGTTGGGGCTGTACACCCCTTGGAGTCTCAAGAGCGCCGGCCTCAGGCCCTAGGGCTCCCTCCCATGCCTAGTGGCAGCACTTAACTCCGCGCTGGTGAGAAGACTCCAAGACCAGAAGACTAGTCTATGCGTCGGACGCGGCCTTTCGCTTTGGATTTCTTTTCTGTAGCCTTGGTTTCTGGATTTGGATTTAAGTTGAAGTTGAATTCTTCTCGATGCGCGGGGGGGGGGGGGGCGTGCCTTTTTCTCGTTTGAGCAATTTCTCACTTTCTGGAGTTCGTCCTACTCGGGACTCATGTCCATCGCCTTCCCCTCACGAGCCCCTCGCGAGCAGGACTGCGCGAAGCACACGTGTGCCAAACGCATGCTAGCATTGCAACTGGTGCTTACCTCTTGCGAGGCCCCCCACTGACGAGTCAGCAGGCTTCGCAGGAGTCTTGGAAGTTCGCTGCGTCGCGACCGAGCTCGAGACTTGCAATGACTAAGGTAAACCACGACGGAAAACTCGCCCTGGACTTATGACTTTGCAAGGGCACGTGCTCAACACCGCATAGGAGGATAAAGGCTACGGTTTGCTTACATGAGGGGCTCAACCTCTCAAAATGCACTTTCAGTTTTCCAGGGGCCACACCCAAGTTTTTGCATACAGGATAACAGCAGGAGAACATGGAGTCAGCTGGATATGTCGCTCGCCGTGCCCCTCGAGTCGCCTTCGGACGCACCACTAGCAGGGCTGGTCGACGTTGCCGGCGTTGCCTCGACCTTCGCCAGCACCGTCGTTGTCATTATCAACCACGCCGCCTTCGGTCAACGCAACCACCACTGCAGCATCGTCAGAGAAGAAGGCCCTGACCAGCGCATCCACATTATCCTCCTCCCACCGCGCTAGGTCGTCCCGGATAGCCTCCCGGACAGGGGCGATGGCGGCGTCAAAATCGAAGTCCTGATAGATGTTTTGAAGATGGCTAAAGACGCAGGAGAATGCGCGCCTCAGCAGGCTGCGACTCCTCTCTTTGACAAACAGGCAGGCCTTCTCGGAGAGGTTCTCCAAGCACGTCACCACATCGGTGAAGAAGCTAAGGTGGCTGGCCTAGTCATCTGCACGAGGGTGAGGGGTGTCCTCACCACAAATGTGGCCCAGGGCGGCATTGGCCCTGTTCCGGAGGGCCTGAAGCATGGGAGAATGCTCACGCTCCAGCATCCGTTGCTGAAGCACTTCCTCCCTGTTCTGCCACGCGACAGACTCTGCGTCATCAACCAGCTTCGGGAGAGAAAGCAGCTCGGCGCGGGCAGAGGCCAAGTCCGCCTGTGCCGTGACTAGGGCGGCTTCCGCTGCCTCCTCATGCCTCTTCGCCTCAACTAGCCTAGGCTTAAGGGCGGCGATCCTACCCGCAGCCTCCGCCTCCGCAAGCTTCAGCTCCAGGTCGTGCCAATTCATGAGACCCGCACGAACCTCAGCCACCTGACGGTCGACCTCCTCCTGAACCCAGGCCTCGCGAGCGCCAATGGCATCTTCTGCTTGGACAACTTGACGCTCCCTCGTCTCGAGTTGCTCAAGCTCGAGGCTGCGCTCCATGGCCTCGAGCGGCAGTGCTTCCTCGCGCTTTCGGACCTCTTCTTCCTCGGCAAGTGACCCCCTCAGCGATGCAAGGGCGGCTCAGCGCGCCTCCACCTGCTGCTCAAGGGACGTACTACAAGCTTGGAGCTCCCACGTGCGCTTCTCCGCAGCCTCTCGATGGCGGTCAGCCTCGCGAGCCTCCTCCAAGGCTCTGGAGCAAGCCTCACGGGAAACCTTGAGGGACGCCTCAGCCTTCGCGTTGTCAAGATCATGCTGGTAGCGGCCAAGGTTGATGGCCACCTTCAGCTTGCGCCATTCCTCCACCAGTCGAAGACCTTCAGCCTCAAGGTGCGAGTCGACACCCGTGAGTTCTTCATCAAGTCAGCTCATCGCGCCCATCGCCTCCTGGTAGAGCTCATGCCGAACGACGCTCCGCCCGCGCTCGAACTCGAGCAAATGGCCCACCTCATCTTCCGCCCCGGGGGCTGCGGGCGGGGCATCAAGCGGCGCACCACCTCTTGGCAGGGGGCTGGTGCTGCCTCAGGCGCCAGCCAGTCCTCTAGAGGGGCCCCAACCAGACGAGGCCCGCCGCTTGAAGAGGAACCAAAGACCGGAGCCAGCCAGCTATTGACCATGACCAGAGACGGGGCACTGGGCATGCCCGCCAGGTTCCATGCCAGGCCGTGGGGGAAGGACCACCAGGCCGCAGGTCCGGCATGCCTTGAAGGCGAGTGCGCCTCCCCAACCAATCCTGCCTCGGGGACAGCAAGCAAACTCGGAGCGCTCGAGGCCAGCGTGGGAGACAAGGAGAGAGGAGGCCATTCCACAGGGGACGCTGCAGCCTCGACGGAAGGGGCTCTGAAGAGCCAGCGTCAGGGAGGCAGGCAGCAATCAGGAAATCACAAGGTACAATACTTACTTGTCGACAGCGGAGTACTTTCGTCGCTTCAACGGCCCGAAGATGTTGCTGTAGCTTGGGGATCCTTTCCTCTTGCGGAGCTCCTCCAAGTCCATGCAAAGCAGCCCGAAGTGCTGAACGTGGCAGCCAGTACGGGGTGAAGCCAGAGAAGTGCTCGGGAGAACAACTTCAGGGGTACCTGGTTGCGGAGAGCAATCGGGCACTGTCTCACTGCAATCTCCCGAGGTCTCCGGAGCTTCGGCCTCGGGAGCCACGAGCTGCGTCGCCCTGGCAACCGGCGCCCCAAAGGAAGAATCATGAGCTCCCAAGGACGACGCCACGGGATTCCCAGGCGGCATATGCTCCTCAGCACTCAAGCCACCGAGCTCCATCGGGGCTCTCCACCTACACCCACACTTGGGGCGAGCTCGGCGCCCGCAGACAGGAGAGGAACCACATCGACGGGGTTCTCACGGGGCCCCACCAGGCCGATCGAGCGCAGCCCCCACTTATTAAAGGAGGGCATGCTCTCGGCGAACTCAGCGTAGTTTGTATAGCGGTACAACAGGCAGCTTTTCCCGGGCATGTCTTCCGATGAAGGGACACCCGTCAAGACCTCAGGCACTATCTACCGCGTCTTAAGAGGAAGCCCCGACTCCTGAGACCTCATATGATCCTGACTGCTGAGCAGGGCCCACATCGGGCGGGAATGGCGCTACAGCGGAGCAACTCTGCGCCTGACGAACTCCTTCACCACCATGGGCGCAGTCACGTCGCAGTCCTTCAACCTCCTCAGCCTGAGCCAGACTGGGACGAGACGGGGTCTCACGAGCCTCTGGTGACCCCAACTAGAGTTGGGAATGGCAGGCCCTGACGGGGAATGGAGCAGAGGGCTAAGCACCCCGGCATCAACGAACACCCACTGTGTCCGGAACTCACTCGTGGATGGAGGAAGCTCGAAGTCGATCCCCTAGTCCGCGGTCGCGGCCATGGCCTGAAAGCTCACGCACCCCAAGCTTTGCCTAGGGTCCATCAGATCCATGGAGAAGAAGTGACGAAGAAGGGCCACGGAGGGGGCAATCCCCACCATGCCCTCGCACACAAAGGCGAAGACGGCAAGGAGAGTCACAGATTGAGGGTCGAGATGCAGCATGTGGATCTGATAATGCTCAAGCACTGCATTGAAGAAGGCGGAGAAAGGGGGAATCGGGCCAGCCCAGAGGACGTTGATGATGGTTGGGACCTCGGTGGCAGCTCGGGCGTGCGAGTGCGGGACGCAGGCCAAGCCACCGTCTTCCCCCACTCGTTGAAGCTGGAGGCCAGCATTGGACGCACCTTGTCCATCGCCTTGTCGTTGAGCACCACAGACTGTCCAACCGCAGGCTCGACGGCTAGGGGCGTACTTGGTGAAGACAGGGTCTTCTTCCCCTTGTCTGCTTGTTTCGGTGCCATGGCGGCAAAGCAGGCAGGGTGCCGATCAGATTGGAAAGGAGGAGCGGATTCTCAAGAAAGCAGAGAGATTGGGGAAACAAGGCATGGGCGATGGAGGAATAACTGTGTAGGTTATGGGGGCCGCATAGCCAGGCAGATTCAAAGGCTGCGTGGGCAAGCGGAGACGTCCACGTCCAATCAACCGCCACGCGTTGACCAAGGCCGCAGGCTTTTGGGGCCTGCGGCGCTCCGCTCTTGACCTTTGGCTTCGCCTCAAAGCCAAGCCCGAGCGCGCCTTGGGCCCGAGGGCTACTCTCGGCGTTCTAGGAACGGGGGTCCCCTGACTTGCCTGCCTGCGGCACACGGCGTGGCACTGCTAGCGGGCCAGTACGACCCATCTACATCAACAAGGCTTTCAAGACCCGCGCTAGGGGCCAAGCCTCACGAGGCGGACGACACAAGACTTCCTCAGGAGCGGCCTCACTAGGTTGCCTCATGAGGAGGGGAGATATCAAGGCGGGGGAAAACCTCACGAGGCTCTCGTGACGTGAGCCATGACGATCGAGACTAGGCGGGCGCCAGCGTGCGCAACATCCTTGTTTCCTCTTTGGTGCTAAGGAAGCAAGCGCAGGCGCGGAGTACTGAGGCATCAGGCAAAGGTTTCTATATCAGTGCAACGAGACCAAGACCAGCAGGCCAGCACGACCGAGGTCACCATGGAGCTTAGGACGGCGTCACCACCAGAGCCTTTCGCTGGCGAAGACCACTTTTGTCAGGATAACCTGTACTGTCCCCTTTCAAATTGGCTATTGTTGGCTCCCTTCCCGCTCAATATTTGGGAAGAGGACCAGGGGCCTATATAAGTAGAACTAGCCACCACCATAGGGGGCATCGGATCCTCACCCACCGCAACTCATCTAGATCCGACCGAGCCCTTGGCTGATTCTTAGCCACACACCGGGCACAAGAAAGCCTCAACCTCAGGAGGTTGTTCTTCCCCTTGTACTATTCATCATCAGCCCAAGAGGCAATCCATCCACCACCACGCTGGAGTAGCGTATTACACCACATCGGTGGCCCGAACCAGTGTAAATCTTGTGTCTTTGTGTTGCGAGTTCGTCTAGTTCATCCGTGAGATCTTAGCGAGCTAGGGCGTGGATCGGTAGGGGGAAACCTTCGCGCGCACCCGAGTGTTAGAACCTTGAAGGTTTTGCCAGAACCCTAGATCCGACACAGGCAGGCGGGGAAGCGGCCTTTGCCTTTCTGGGCGCCATTGATGGCAGACTCGAAGGAAGGTTTGTGTGGATCTGGAGTCTTTGGAAGCGTGGAGCAGAAAAGGGGATCTGGAGCAAGACGAAGGAGAGGAATGAAGGCAGCACGGCGTGCTCCAGCCTTTGGTTAGTCGGGCAGTTGCTGAGGCAGCATTGGGGAAGCGGAGACTCCCATGTCCCATCAATCGCCACGCGTCAATCAAGGTTGCAGGCTATTGGGGTCTGCGGCGCTCCGCACTTGACCCTTGGCTTCGCCTCGAAGCCAAGTCCGAGTGCGCCTTGGGCTTGGGGGCTACTATCGGTGTCCTGGGAACGGGGGTACCCAGACTTGCCTGCCTGCGGCCCAGGGCATGGCTCCTCTAATGGCCTGGTACAACCCATCTTCATCAACAAACACTCAAGACCCTCGTGAGGGGCCAAGCCTCATGAGGCGACGACACAATACCTCCTCAAGGGCAGCCTCACAAGGATGTCTCGTGAGGAGCAGAGAGATCAAGTCGAGGGGCACCTCACGAGGTTTTCGTGACGTGAGCCATGACGACTAAGGCCAGGCGGGCGCCAGCAGGCGCAGAGTACCGGTTGCCTCTTTGGTGCTAAAGGGGCAGGTCCAGGCGAGGAGTCCCGAGGCATTAGGCAAAGGTTTCCATATTGGTGCAATGAGACCAAGACTAGCAGCTCGGCAGGACGGACGTCATCACGGAGCCCACGACTGCGTCACCACCAGAGCCTTTAGCAGGCAAAGACCACCTTTTGTCAGGATAGCTTGTACTAGTTGTCGCCCTTCAAATTGGCCATTGTGGGATCCCTTCCCGCCGAAACATTTGGAAAGAGGACCGGGGCCTCTATAAATAGGACTAGCTACCACCATAGGAGAGAGGGAGGACTGATCTTGGACGGATCATTAAGACCATCCTCACCAGCTCACCGAGCCCAAGAACACCTCTCCCAGGAGGTTGTTCTTCCCTTGTACTAGTTCATCCCCAACCTACAAAGCAATCCACCACACCACATTGTAGTAGGGTATTATACCACATCGGTAGCCCGAACCATTATAAACTTTTGTGTCCCTTGTTCCTCGGGTTCGGCGGGCTAGGCCGTGAGATCGTTGTGCGAGTGAGCTAGAGAGGGAGAGAGATCTTCATGCGCACCCTAGTGTTCGAACCTCAAGGGTTTGCCGGAACCCGTAATCCGACATAATCTTCTCTTCTTTTGTAGGGGGGTCGTACACTCATTGGAGTAGTGTCCGGGTCTTCCACAATTTTAGCAGTTATGCTCATGACTAGAAGAACTTTTGTCATTGTAGGACCTTGACTTGGAACTTCTTTCCTTGCTTCTACTCTTGTAGAACTTGTTGAAATTCTTCAGCATTAGGCTCAACTCCTGATTGAAGGTTTGTTTCTCACTTAATGATGTAGGAGTATCACATGAGGCTTTGTAAGCACCACTTGACTTGTTGTAAAGCTCTTCATTATCCTTGAGTGACATCTCATGAGCAACAATTGGTTGAGTTTGTACCAGCTTTTCTCCACCTCAATCATTTCATCAAATATCGCCATTATTGCCTTTCACTTGCACGACCAAACGATGTGAATAATAATAAGGGTGCAAGTGCATTGGACTAAGCTGGAATCTGCAAACATTTATTCAAAGGAGAAGACAAGGTAATATGGGCTCTTTGTTAGATCAACAGTAATGTCGGAGATATCTAGCGACATATGCTAGGGGGTGGCTTATCATGGAGGGGGACAAGAGTACGTCGCCAGTGCCTAGAAGCGGGAGTGAGCGAGATCGCATGCGCTGGCGAGTCTTACCCAGGTTCGGGGCTCCCCTAGGAGATAACACCCCTAATCCTGCTCTGCGGGGTCTCCGCATGATCACTATCTCAACAAGGTAGCTACAAGCTTGCTCCTTGAGCTTTTTAGGCTATAGGAGGAAGAAGAACAAGGCTAGCCCTACTCCACTCTCTCTATGTGTGTGTGTGGTGTCTAAGGTGCCGAACCCTTTGCATGGGTGACCTGGGGGGTTTATATAGGCCTACCCCCCAGGGGTACAAAGGTAATCCAGCCGGGGTAGGACCCGACCGTCAATGTCTCTGATCGCCGGCTTCTCCGCCGGCTGCTGGGGCCCGCCGCTTGGTGGGTCCTGCTGGCTGCCATGCCCTCGGCCGACAGGTAGGCCCTGGCGCCTGCGGGTTGTGTCGGCTGCTCTGTACTGTAGCCTCACCCCTACTGACGGAGGCTTTGTCGGGGGGGAGCGTGGCTACAGTCCCGCCGCCTGGCGGGCGCTCAATGTAGCCACATCCTGTCTTATCTGGTTAATGGCGCACATACTCCAAGGGAGGGGGAGGGCCACCTGCTAGGAGTCGGCCCAACCCCGCGTTGCCTGGTCAGGGCCCGCCGCCTTCTGGTATCTCACTGATAGGTAGGGCCCGCCCCCTGCGGGCCGTACTAACAGCCCGTCGTGAGAGCATGGCTCCCTCTGCCATGGATGATTTCGCCGGCCACGTGGCAACGGTGCCGCGCCGGGCGAGGGACGTCTGCCTGGTACACTGCACTGTGGCCACGATCTACCCTGAATTCAGGGGTGGCAGGCTGCACTGCAGCCACGCCCCATCTTGTCGTAGCAATGATGTGCTAAATTAGAGGGTGCGAGGGGCCGCCTGCTAGGAGTCAGCCGCCCTTGCGGCCGCCTCCTAGGAGTCGGCCCACCTTGTGGCCGCCTTCTGGGTTTTGTCGCCTTCCAGCAGCAGGCCGCTTGGACCAGCTGGCCCAAGAAGTTGGTCGTTTGTCCTAGGTGCTTTGAGGGGCGCACCTAGCCCGATGTCTTGAAATACCATGGGGGCCGATGAGGCTACCCGTGGTCATTTAATACGACAGTACTCCCCGAAGCTGGTGGGGCGCCGCGGCTGAAGAGGCGAGGTGCCTCAGCAGCTTCCTACTCATAGTAGTTTTGCTTCATCCGCCTTCTAGAGGCACCGATGGCTAGGAGTCGACCGCGGTCAGGCTGGCCGCCTGGTGAATTCGAAACATCGTGGTGGGGGCCGGGTGGCATGCCAGCTGGATGACAAGCTTGCCGCCCGTTGCTCGCCCGCCATGCGGCGCCAGCAGGCCAGACTGGCTTGCCATCCCACGCGCGCGATGCAACATCGTCGTTGGCCGGGGCCCGCCAATACAGGGCCTCGGTGCGCGCGCGGATCCACTGCGGCCGAGGCAGACGGTTTGGCTTCTGCGGCGGAGTTAATACACGCCTTATGGCACGATAAACATGGGATCGTGGGGGGAGTGGGCGCAGTTAATCCCTTGACCCCCCCCCCCACGTCTCGCCCCCTCGACTCCGCTGCCAGGGGCTATAAGCAGGGGGGAGGGGGTGGCAGATGCACGCGCGCCCTCCTCTCCCTTCTCCTTCGTCACCCTCTTCTTCTCGCTACCGCCGCACCCCTGCCTCTTGCCGAAGTGCTGCAGCAACTCGCCGCCACCGGGCCTTCATGCACTGCGCCTTCCTTGCTCCACTATGGACTCGCCCGCTTCGTCGCCGTGCCGCGCCTCCGTCGAGCCACCACATCCAGGGCGCGCGAATGGGCCGACGACTTGGATGGCTCCAATGTCCATGAAGACCATCTCACCTTCCTTCGCCAGACATGGTGGCTGCCTCACGAGACTCACGTAATGGTGTGTGTTCCTCCTGAGGCGGAGATCTCGCCGGCGCCAGAGGACGGCGAACACGTCGTCTTCTGATCGCACTTTCTTCGCAGCTTCGTCCTGCCGGCGAGCAACTTCTTCCGTTCCTTCCTCACGTTCTACAAAGTACAGCCGCACAACCTCATGCCAAATACGGTGGTGCTACTGGCCACCTTCGTCACTCTCTGCGAAAGCTACCTCAGCATACACCCCACCCTTGAGCTCTGGGGGGAGTTCTTCCACCTCAAGCTTGACATCGCCATCAAGAACAAGGCGGCTCAATGCGGAGCTTGCGTCGCAGTGTGGCGTTTGGGTACCGGGGCCTGCTTCCCCTCCCTCACCTTGCTGCAGTCTGCCAAGCTATGGCAGAAATCTTACTTCTATGCGAAGAACATCCATCCGACGATGGACTACGCCAACCTGCCGGCTTATGCAGCCGGCCCACCGGTGGAGCCGCGCACCAACTGACAATTTCGGTCGAAGCACCTGTCGGCCTCCTCCTCCGCCATGGTCGCCCGGCTCCAAGGAATGACGGAATCGGAGGGCCTCAAGGCCTCGGATCTGCTGGCCACCTTCGTAGCACACCGGGTGCTGCCCCTCCAAGCCCGGCCCCACATCTTTAGCCGCATGAGCGGGCACCGGGACCCAAGCCGGATGTGGACCAAGGAGCTGCCAGACATGGAGGTGGTCTGGCTAGTGAATTACTTCTCCAACTGCAAACTCTCGGAGAAGGAGTGGCGGTTCGGCAAGCTGCCATACAGCCGGGCACACCCGCCGCCTGCGGTGAGTCTTTTAATTCTTTTCCCTTCATTTGTCTAGGTTCTTGTTTGCCACCTGATCAGTCGCCCATGGTGCAGATCTTCTCGACCCAGTCGGCAGCTGACGCTCTCGCCTCGGGACAGGAGTACCTGGCGGACCAGTCGGTGAGCGAAGTGGACGACCCTGACTTGGGGGCGGCCGCCATGGAAGAGGACGACGCCACGTGTGGTGGTGGTGGAGCAGGCGGCTCCTCAGGAGGCGCCCTTGAGGACTGGCCGGATGATGACAAGGGGGAGAATGAGCCGCACCGCGCACACGGCGCCGACAAGGCGATGTCGGGTTGTACGGCAGTCGGCCCAAGAAGCCTAGGAACACAGCCGCTACGACCAGGCGGCAAGAGGCCGCCCCGAAGGTGGCCCAATTCCAGAAGGCCCCGAAGCGGCTCCCGATAGTGTTTGCAAAAGTATCTTAGTCTTCCTGCCGTTGCTTTGTGCTTGCTTTTCTTCTTTCCCCAAACTTTTTCTTAGTTCTTCTTGTATGGCTTGATCAGGGCCCCACTCTCTCTCGAGAGGGCCTTGTTCACTTCGGTGATTGGGGTGGCGGGCGGCTCTACAGAGCCATGCCATGTGGACCCGCTCACCGACCTCCAAGAGGCGATGGAGAGGAACGCGCGGGAGGCGCGGGAAGAGCGAGAGAAGGCGGAGAGCGAGAAGGCGGAGGCAGCCAAGGCGGCACGAGCGGAGGCTGGCGCCACGGCCAAGGCTCAGGCCGACGCTGCAGCCAAGGAGCAGGCGGACGCGGCCGCCAAGGCACGGGCGGAAGAGGTGACACGCGTCCGTGTCTCGGACTCCTCCATCCCGCAGCGCGTGGAACCGCATGTGCCGGATAGCCAGGCACCGACTGGAGGAGCCGTCGGCGACCAGTCGGCCCTGGAGAGGGGAGGAGGTGACCCCGTCATATTGGAGGCGGAGGTGCCCCCGCATATGCCGACTGCCGGTGCCCAGAGCAGTTGGCCTGAAGCGCCGCCGGTGCCGCCATCTGGTGGTGAGTTGGTGGTGGGTCCGACTTCGGCGGTCCGCACTCTGGGGTGCCGTCGCGCGGAGAAGGCGGCCTTAGCGCCACCGCCACTAGAGGCCGGGGCCGCTAGTTCGTCGGCCCCTGACGCCGAGGCTACTAGTGCCGCCCCATCGGAGTGGACGCCCGGGGGCGGGATGGGTGTCATGAACACGACCGCGCAGGACGTCCAGGCCCGGTTCCCGGCCCAAGGCGCCGCCCTCCAGCAGTACACACAGGCGTACTTGGCGACACGAATGGCCGTCCGGTTATGCTTCCTGTTCTTTGTTTTTTGATCTTGTAATCTTCCGTGGGGGCGCGCCAGCGCACCCACTGGGTGTAGCCCCCGAGTTCCGGGCCGGCTGCTGAGCAGGTGGCTCGGAACTTTAAGGTAAGTTTTGAGTGCTAACTACTTTTCTCTTCTCTCATCTTTGTTGCAGGATTACCACAACATCCGTGCGGCCGCCTTCAACTCCAATGTCCGGGAGCTGTCCAAGCAGACCACTGACTTGACTGAGAGCCAGAGTAAGCACTCCATCTTCTCTTTGCGGGGGCGCGTCAGCACAGCCACTGGGTGTAACCCCCGAGATTCGGGCGGACTGCTGAGCAGTCAGGCCGGATCTCCTGGCAACCACTTGTCTTTTGTGTTGATTGTTGATGTCCTTTCTTTCTTATCTCTGCAGGGGCAGCCGCCAAACTGCAGCAACACTTGGGTGAGGTCCAAACCGAGTTGCACACCAAGGAGGAGGAGCGCAACAAGGCAGCTCAGGAGTGCAACCGCCTAGCCAAGGAGCTGGCGGACCAGGTGGAGCGGCACAAGGTGGAGCTCCAAAAGGTGAAGGACAGCGAACCCAACCTCCAGGCCGAGTTCAAGACTCAACGCTCGAACTGGGCCAAGAAGGAGAAGGCTTTGTCCAACGGTTATGGCGAGATCGAGGACATGATCGATGGTGATTTATTTTTTCCTTTCTTTCAGCTGCCGACTGCTATGTGAGCCGACTTCTGGCTTCAGTCTTCTTTTTTCTTTTTGCGCAAAGTTCTTTCCTGGTCACGTCATTGCCGCCAGCCAGGCCATCGAGGCGCGCCATGACGAGCAAAGAAGGGCTGGTGCAGAAATCGAACCTAACGGCCACGGACCCTCTGCGAGGAGCTTCTCGCCATTCAAGTGCGCCTTAAGCCGGCTCATCAGATGCTCCGCAGCCTGCAGCGCGTCGGGGACCAGGTGTTGACCTCCCTCTGGCCAGATACCCAGATCCCACGTACCCCCAGCCGGACTGCCGAGTGGCTGGAGGTAGCAGTCGGCCGCTTCGAGGCTTTGAAAGGCTCGGCGGCTCATGCTAGCACTCGGAGGGCCTTGGAGTTCTTCAAGGCATGGTACCCGAGCCTAGACCTGGCCTAGCTGGCCACCTTCCGGCAGGAGGCCGCACCGCAGCTGGCGGTGGTCAGCCGCGACCTTACTCAATGTGCGGCGGCGATTGTTGACTATGCCGACACCACAGTGTTCATCCCTGAGCTGAATGAGGAGGTTGCTGAAGTGCCGCCCATTTGGTTCGGGCCGAACCCGGAGCATGGGGAGGACTCGGCGAAGGAGATCGCCTCGAGTGACGAGGGCGAGGACGAGGATGGCGAAGACGACGCACCAGCGGACGGAGCGGACGGCCAGCCACAGCCCGATCGAGCCTCGAGCAACGAGCCGCGATTGGCTGCGCTGACTGCTGCTGATACTGACTAGGCTGAGACTCACCAGTCGGCCGCTCCACCAACTAGCACCGCTGCCTCCACCAACCTGCCGGACCCGACTGCTGCTCCTCTGGCCTAAGGAGACAACTTTATCTTATCTTTTCCTCCTTTGTGATCTTTGGCACAGATATGTTAAATTCATGCAATTCCACCCGCTGGGGGTGTATTCAAACTCTATTGAATGCTGGCCGAGGGCCTTTTGCTATTGTAAATTAATTTATTCACACAAGTCGTGCTCTACCGGGTTCTAACTTAGCCTTGCTTTTTGCTCTTTTTGGCTTTTTCCTTTGCCGCCTTTCCTTGGTTGCCGCCCTGCCAGCCAGACAGCCGCTCTGCGGTCCGTGGCTGGGTCAGGTACTTGGCCATTTAGGAAGACAAGTACTTGGGCCTCCTAGAGCGTAGCAAAACAAGTGAGCAGCCGAACGGTGAGGCGAGGAGCCGGCTTCGCCTATGTGGATGCTTTTTTCCTTAGCCATTTTTCATGTGGACACCATTTCCTGCCTTTAGCTCTTGCCAACTGGACAGTTGCTCTGCGAGCTGCAGCTTACGACAAGACAGGGCTAAGAACTCGGCACACTACTTGTCCGACTGCAGGTAGCATCGACATAGGACGAGGCGGCAAGCCCCCGGGCCGACTGGTCGGACCCGGTGCCGGGCAAGGAATGAAATAACACAATCACAGGCATAAAACTTATCATATAGATAAAAGGGTAGCCCCCTAGTGCTCCTCGGGGGGCCTGATGTGTTTGCACTTAATACAAAAGGTAGCATGGTACATACTGCATTAACTGTAAAATCTTCGGAGGAGATTTGCATTCCGTGGGCGCTCTGTTTCCTTGCTGGAATCGTCCCTCTTGCATGCCCTGGGCTTTTGTGGGTCGATCAGGTAGTAGGAGTCGTTGCCCAAAGCTTTGCTGATGATGAAGGGCCCTTCCCAAGGGGCGGAGAGCTTGTGTTGGCTGGTTGTTCGCTGGATCAGCCGGAGCACAAAGTCTCCCTCTTGGAAGGATTGTGGCTTGACCTTTCGACTGTGGTAGCGGCACAGGCTCTGCTGGTAGATGGCAGACCGGCTAGGTGCCAACAGCCGGCCCTCTTCCACGAGATCGACACCGTGTTCTCATGCTTCCTTTGCCTCTGCCTCCATGTACATGGTGACGCGAGGCGAGTCAAACTCTATGTCAGTTGGGATGACGGCCTCAGCCCCGTACACGAGGAAGAAGGGCGTGAAGCCGGTTGATTTGTTTGGCGTGTGCGTAGACTCCAGAGGATGGCCGGCAGCTCATCGATCTAGCAGCCGGCCGAGCGCTCCAGAGACTCGACCAGTCGAGGCTTGATGCCAGACAAGATGAGGCCATTTGCTCGCTCAACTTGGTCATTTGACTACGGATGGGCAACAGACGCTAAGTCCAGTCAGAAGCCCTGCATCGTGCAGAAACGGGCCAAGGAGCCTTTGACAAAGTTTATGCCATTGTCAGTGATGATGCTGTGCGGCACACCGTACCGAATGGTGATATTGCAATGAAGGTCACATTAGTCGGACCATTCAGTTTCTTGATTGGCTTTGCTTCAATCCACTTGGTGAATTTGTCCATAGCGACAAGCAGATGGGTCATGCTACCGCGTGCTGTCTTGAATGGGCCCACCATGTCTAGTCCCTAGACGGCAAACGGCCATGTAAGGGGGATAGTCTTGAGTGCAGAAGCCGGCAGATGTTGCTTGGAGCTGAATTTTTGGCACCCCTTGCACTTCTTGACCAAGTCCATGGCGTCCTCCAAAGCAGTAAGCCAGAAGAAGCCGTGGCGGAAGGCTGTGGCGACAAGGGATCTGGAGGCCGCGTGATGGCCACGCTCGCCTTGGTGGATGTCTTTGAGGATTGCCTTGCCCTTCTCTGGCTCTATGCAGTGCTGGAAAACACAAGTGACGCTCCGCCTAACAAGCTCTCTATTTACGATGGTGTATGATGCTGCCTGGTGTTGTACCTGCCGGGCCAAGATCTCGTTGATTGGTAGCTCTTCGCTCACTAGGAAGTTGAGGATGGGCTGCATCCATGATGGTGCTTCGACCACTGTCATCACGGCCACCGGTACTAGGGCGGTTGGGTTGGGAGGTGGCAAGTTGGAGACGGCCGCCGCTTGCTGTGTTGTTGAAGTCCCCGGGCCGACTGCCGTAGCCCCCAGGCCGGGTTCTGAAGTCCCTGGGCCGGGTGCGACTGCTGCAGTGCTCGAGCTACCTACCGTAGTCCCCGGGCCAACTGCTGCAGCCCTCGGGCCATGTTCCGGAGTAAACGGGCTGGGTGCGACTGCTGCAGTCCCCGAGCCGCCTACCGAAGTCCCCGGGCCGACAGTTGCAGCCCCTGAGTCGGATCCGACTGTTTCGGGGGCAGTCGGCACGAAGATAGGTTCTGATTCTGGCGAAGGCTTGATAGACGGCTTGCGGAGGCACTGGAGGGAGACGCCGGCTGGTATTGCTTGGCGGGTGGAGCCAATCCGTGCCAGGGCATCTGCTTGCTCGTTGTCGGCCCGTGGCACATGAAGGAACTCGCACCCGTCAAACAATCCATTGATATGTTGGACGAGGAAGTGGTAGCTTGCCATGTTTGCATCCTTGGCGTCCCAGTCGCCAGACGACTGTTGGACCACCAATCCGAGTCGCCATAGCACAGAATCTAGCGGATGCCAACCTCCTTGGCTAGCCGGAGTCCGTGTACTAGTGCCTCGTACTCAGCCACGTTGTTGGAGGCGGCAAAATGGATTTGCAGCGTGTATCTGTGCTTGTCGCCTTTGGGATAAGTGAGGACGATACCGGCTCCCAGACCGGTGCGCATCTTCGAGCCATCAAAGTGCATCCGCCAATGGGTGGAATCCGGTGCTGGTGGTAGGTACTGGGTCTCGGCCTAGTCGACGAGGAAGACGGCCAACGCTTGGAACTTGATGGCGGTGCGAGGCTAGTAGAAGATGGTGTAGGGGGGCAACTCGATGGCCCATTTAGCAACCCGGCCCGATGCATCTCTGTTGCCTATGATCTCGGCAAGCGAGGCGGTGTAGACAACCATGATGGGGTGTTCTTGAAAGTATGGCTTGAGCTTTTTGGCGGCGAAGTGCACACCGTAGCACATCTTCTGGTAGTGGGGGTAGTTCTGCTTTGAGGCCGACAACACCTCACTCAAGTAGTACATAGGCCTCTAGACCGGTTGTGCTTTTGTTGGGGAACGTAGTAATCTCAAAATTTTCCTACACACACACAAGATCATGCTGATGCATAGCAACGAGAGGGGAGAGTGTTGTCTACTTACCAACGCAGACCGACTGCGAAAGCGATCACACAACGTAGAGGAAGTAGTCGTACGTCTTCTTCCCGATCTGACCGATCCAAGCACCGTTACTCCGGCACCTCCGAGTTCTTAGCACACGTTCAGCTCGATGACGATCCTTGGGCTCCGATCCAGCAAAGCATCGAGGAAGAGTTCCGTCAGCACGACGGCGTGGTGACGATCTTGATGTACTACCGACGCAGGGCTTCGCCTAAGCACTGTAACGGTATGATCGAGGTGGAATTTGGTGGCAGGGGGCACCGCACACGGCTAAGGAACGATCTCAAGGATCAACTTGTGTGTCTTGGGGTGTCCCCTACCCCCGTATATAAAGGATGGAGGAGGAGGAGCTGGCCGGCCAAGGTGGGAGGCGCAGGAGGAGTCCTACTCCTACCTGGAGTAGGACTCCCCCCTCCAATCCTAGTCCAACTAGGTTTCCTCAAGAGGGAAGTGAAAAAGAGAGGTGGCCGGCCCCTCTCCTAGTCCTAATAGGACTAGGGATAGGGGGGGAGGCGCAGCCCTATGTGGGCTGCCCTCTCACCTTTCCACTAAGGCCCATGTTGGCCCATTTGGCTCCCGGGGGGTTTCGGTAACCCTCTCGGTAATCCGGTAAAATCCCGATTTCACCCGGAACACTTCCGGTGTCCAAACATAGGCTTCCAATATATAAATCTTTACGTCTCGACCATTTCGAGACTCCTCGTCATGTCCGTGATCACATCCGGGACTCCGAACAACCTTCGGTACATCAAAATGCATAAACTCATAATAACTATCATCGTAACGTTAAGCGTGCGGACCCTACGGTTCGAGAACAATGTAGACATGACCGAGACACATCTCCGGTCAATAACCAATAGCGGGACCTGGATGCCCATATTGGCTCCTACATATTCTACGAAGATCTTTATCGGTCAGACCGCATAACAACATACGTTGTTCCCTTTGTCATCGGTATGTTACTTGCCCGAGATTCGATCGTCGGTATCCAATACCTAGTTCAATCTCATTACCGGCAAGTCTCTTTACTCGTTCCGTAATACATCATCTCACAACTAACATATTAGTTGCAGTGCTTGCAAGGCTTATGTGATGTGCATTACCGAGAGGGCCCAGAGATACCTCTCCGACATTCGGAGTGACAAATCCTAATCTCGAAATACGCCAACCCAACATCTACCTTTGGAGACACCTGTAGCACTCCTTTATAATCACCCAGTTACGTTGTGACGTTTGGTAGCACCCAAAGTGTTCCTCCGGTAAACGGGAGTTGCATAATCTCATAGTCATAGGAACATGTATAAGTCATGAAGAATAGCAACAGCAACATACTAAACGATCGGGTGCTAACCTAATGAAATGGGTCATGTCAATCAGATCATTCAACTAATGATGTGACCTCGTTAATCAAATAACAACTCTTTGTTCATGGTTAGGAAACATAACCATCTTTGATTAACGAGCTAGTCAAGTAGAGGCATACTAGTGACACTCTGTTTGTCTATGTATTCACACATGTATTATGTTTCCGGTTAATACAATTCTAGCATGAATAACAAATATTTATCATGATATAAGGAAATAAATAATAACTTTATTATTGCCTCTAGAGCATATTTCCTTCAGCTTTGTCGTCTTCTGGGCGCTCTACCACAATGACAGTGCTGACCACCTGGCTGGTGGCGGCGATGTAGAGGAGCATGGGCTCCTTAGCAGTTGGAGCCGCCAGGATAGGCGGCATGGTCAGCATCTTCTTGAGTTGGAGGAAGGCCTCGTCCGCCTTGTTGTTCCACTCGAAGTGAGTAGTTTTCTTCATTAACTGGTACAGGGGAAGAGCCTTCTCACCCAGCCGACTAACGAAGCGGCTGAGGGATGCCAAGCACCTGGTGAACTTCTGAATGTCACGCAGCCGAGTGGGTCTCTCCATCGGCTCGATGGCCTTGATCTTTACAGGATTGCACTTGATGTCCATTCTAAGACAAGGAAGCCAAGGAGCTGCCTGCTAGGACTCTGAAGACACACTTCTCTGGGTTGAGCTTGATTTGAAAACGGTGCAAATTATCAAAGGTCTCCTTGAGATCTTCCAGGAGGGTGCCATGCTTCTCTGTCCTCGCCACAATATCGTCTACATAGACGTGGGCATTTCTGCCGAGTTGCTTGAGGAGGCAGTTCTGCACGCAACACTGAAACGTGGCACCAGCATTTCTCAAGCCGAATGTCATTGTCAAGTAGCAGAAGGCTCCGAATGGTGTGATGAAGGTGGTCTTCAGCCGATCGGCCGGGTTCAACTTGATCTGGTGGTAGCCGGAGTAGGCATCAAGGAAAGACAGCAGCTCCCATCCGGTTGTGGAGTCTATTATTTGATCAATCCGGGGCAGAGCAAATGGATCTTTGGGGCTGGCTTTGTTGAGGCTGGTGCAATCAATACACATGCGCCACTTGTTCTTCTTCTTCAGTACAAGGACTGGGTTGGCAAGCCACTCTGGAAAAAACATTTCCATAATGAAGCCGGCTGCTTGCTGGCCAAGGCCACAACCCAGTTAAGGAGTTTCTTCTCGGCAACAATCACAAGGGACTCGGCTAACCGGCAGCTAGCAGTAGCGCAGGCGGCCAACTTCTTGTAATCTCCGACTACGGTGATAATGCCCTTGGTACCCGGCATCTTCATCTTGAGGTAGGCATAGTGCGGCACCGCCACGAACTTGGCTAGAGCTGGCCAGCCTAGGAGCACGTGATAAGGACTCTCCGGGTCAACCATCTTCTACTACCAGGGACCGGGCCACTCAGTCGATCTGGTGGTGAGCGTCATTCTCTCCGACTCCTTCACGGGGGCCCAAGCGGCCTCCAAGAGTCGCGTTCTCAACAGGCGGCGGGGAGACGTGCCTTTCCCTGCATGGGGGAGGAGGAGGACCGACCTGCCGTTCCACTGCTTGTGGGTGGCCGTCTGGGTCGCACTCAATGGTGATGCGTGTGCGGCTGCGGCTAGCAGCCGGCTCTTGGTCTTGTCTGCCACGGGCACCGCCTGTTGGCGCTCCGGGTTCTACTACTTGGCACTCGGCTTCTTGCTGCGCGGTGGCCGCGTCAAGGAGCTGCCGAACGCGCTCCGTCATGAAGCAACGCTCGTCGCCTTCCAGGTGGTCCAGCTCATCTGTCGCCGCCTCAGCAATGTGTAGGTTCTCCACGGGCGTGGCGTAGATGGGGCAGTCAGCCCAAAACATGCTGGCGAAGGCTGTGCCGCATTGTCAGACCATGCCCACACGGCTAGGCTCGCCAGCAGCTGGCGTGCCACCAATGGCACGATCGATCTCACGTTGATAGGCTTCAGTGTGGCGCCTCATGGCCTTCAGCTTGCTGGCGCTTTCGAGGAGCGCAATGCAGGACGCTTCCAGCGTCACACCATTGGCGTCTGCAGCGATGGGTGCAGACAGGTTCTGCATTGCCGCATGCAGCAGATCCTGGCCGGCCCCGCCAGAGGCCTCGTCGTGGCTGATGACGAGCACCTCAGTGATGGTGCTACCGCTCCTATCCGCGTGAGGGAGAGGGTCGTTGAAGATCACCACATTGGTGGGGAAAGCATCGAGGGATGTCGCGTCGGAGTCCACGAGCATCGTATCAGTGGAGCCAAATAACTCTAGGTCAGAGGCCGGCTCGTTGGCGATGTGAAGCTTCCCGAGGAGGTTGACGAGGCAGCTCTTAGAGCTGGCTGCTCCCTCGTCTAGTGCGGGCTCGTTGGAGAGGTGGATCCCGCCAATGAGTCAGCGAGGCAGCTTGCCACGCAAGCGACTGTTGGTGCTCTGGGAACGGGGGTCCCCAGACTTGCCTGCCTGCGGCCCAGAGCGTGGCTAGGCTGGCAGGCCTGCACGGCCCATCTTCATCAACACGGCATCCAAGACCCTTGCGAGGGGCCAAGCCTCGCGAGGCGGACGACACAAGACCTCTTCAGGAGCAGCCTCCCCAGGCAGGCTTGTGAGGAGCGGAGATATCAAGGTAGGGCAAACCTCACGAGGCTCTCGTGACGTGAGCCATGACAATCGGCACCAGGCGGGTGCCAGCGCGCGCAGCGTCCTTGTTTCCTCTTTGGTGCAAAGGGGGCAAGCGTAGGGGCGGAGTACCAAGGCATCAGGCAAAGGTTTCCTTATCCATGCAACAAGACCAAGGCCGTCCGGCCAGTAGGATGGAGGTCACCGTGGAGCCCAAGACGGCATCAGCACCAGAGCCCTTTCGGAGGGGAAGACCACTTTTGTCAGGATAGCTTGTACTAGTTGTCCCGTTTCAAATTGGTCGCCAATGTTGGCTTCTTCCCGCTCGAGATTTGGGGAGAGGACCAGGGCCTATATAAGTAGAGCTAGCTACCACAGTGGAGGCATCTGGACCTCACCTGGATCGAGCCCTTAGCCGATTCCAGCCACACACAAACACAAGAGCGCCTCAGCCTCAGGAGGCCGCTCTTCCCCTTGTACTGTTCTTCATCAGCCCCAGAGGCAATCCACCACCACACACTGGAGTAGGGTATTACACGACAACGGTGGCCCGAACCTGTATAAATCTCGTGTCTTTGTGTTGTGAGTTCGTCGAGTTCGTCTGCGATATCTTAGTGAGTCAGGACGTAGATCAGTAGGGACGAAATCTCCGCGCGCACCCCTGAGTTTGAACCTTAAGGGTCTAGCCGGAACCCTACATCCGACAGTGACTTCCGCGCCATGCAGCGCGTCGGTGCAGACGCCATCGGGCATGCCGAGCTGGCTGTGCTCGCTAGGAAGGAAGAGGGTTCCCGGCCAGAACATGTCTTCGGACGACGGTGCACCAAGCCCCACGGTTGGCACCGAATGTCGGGGATATCTAGCGACATATGCCGGGGGTGGCTTCTCATGGAGGGGAACAACAGTACGTCGCCGGTGCCTAGAAGCGGGAGCGAGCGAGATCGCCTACGCCGGCAAGTCTTACCCAGGTTCGGGGCTCTCCTAAGAGATAACACTTAATCATGCTCTGCGGGGTCTCCGCATGATCACTATCTCAACAAGGTAGCTACAAGCTTGCTCCTTGAGCTGTTTAGGCTAGAGGAGGAAGAAGAATAAGGCTAGCCCTACTCCACTCTATCTCTATGTGTGTGTGTGGTGTCTAAGGTGCCGAACCCTTTGCATGGGTGACTTGGGGATTTATATAGGCCTACCCCCCAGGGGTACAATGGTAATCCGGCCGGGTGTAGGCACGCGTTATGCACCTGCCGCGCCCGAGCCGACACGCTGGCCCCCCTGGCTTTGGCCCACTCGGCAGCACCTCGCCATGCACGTCCCTCCTCACCGCTACGCGCCAAGCCGCCCCTCGCCACGCCCGACAGGCCAGGAGCTAGCCGCCACGGCCGCCGACAGCCCCTGCTCCATTCAGCGCCACCGAGCCTCCCCCGCTCGCCACCTGGCCCCTGGAGCAGCGCAAGCATATCCGCAGCCATGTCCGCTAGCGCTCGTCGCCGCCACGATGCCCTGCAGCTACAGTAAGACGGTCGCCGACGAGCTCATCCACGACCGCCGTTGAACCGCCTCGACTCGCCTATTTAAGGAGCCCCGAGCTCATCTCCGCACGCAGGTAGTCCCAAGCCACGTCCCGAGGACCCCCATTGGTAGCCAATCGACCCGGGGAGGCATCCTTCCTCATCTCCGGCAACTCCTGCCGCCGCCACCGCCTCGGCCAAATCCGGCACCTCCCGTGCCTCCCCCTCTCCATTTTCTTCGCCAGAAACTTCCTCATCCTCCCGTGAACCCATCCCCCCACTCAATTTTGATCGGGAACCACCGTAGCCCCAAATCCACCATGCTCCCGAAGCTTCCCTCCACCGCGGAGCTCGCCGCCGGCGATTTCCTCCACTTCCGACGACCCTACGACTACCGGTGTGACCACCTCGGCCCCCTGGATCCGCGGGTGGCCTCGGCTTTCCAAACGGAGCCACCGTTCACCGGCGATGATCGCCGGAGCCCCGCTCCACTCGGGCAGAGGAGGGAGACAACGCGGGCGACTGGTCAAACCTGACCAGTTGGCAGGCGGGCCCACTTTCAGTGACACACGCGCCGCCCACGCTGGGTAAGTGGAGGCGTAAAGGGCGCAAATGCGTTTTCTCTGCACCGAAAGCGTAATCTCGTTTGAACCGTTTTCTTTTCCTGATTTTATTCAAAACAGATTTTGACCTACTCTTTGACTGGCTATAACTTTTTAAATATAACTCCAAATGAATTGATTCTTTTTCCTACCTTCCTCAAATTTGGTCTAGTTTATTCTAACATTTATTTCAAAATTTTCCAAACAACTTTTTTTGTACTGTTTTTAAAATGTGTGTTAATTCAAATATATTTTAAAATAGGATTTTGGAGAGAGAGAAGAAACTTTCAAAAGTTTTGGAGAGCACCTCACCCCTCCACAACTTAAAGGCAAGCATTCTGAACCCTGGTATAATGTTTCCGGGTGTGCTTTTTGACACATTTATAACCCCACCTTATCTCGGAGGACTTGTTATTTTATGTGATATGATCATATGCATGGAAGCATATCAGTGATTTCCTTGCTGTTGGGAATGAATATTTTTGTAATGATCATCCTCATATGCCTTGCATGCATGTCGGAAAGGAATCCGGGAAAGCCTCGGGCTTGGGTAGGCATGAGCCTGTCACCGGTCCCCGCCGGGACGGTTATGTCCGGTATGGCATGGTATGGTATATTGAGTGGTGATTTCGTCGGTTGTAATATGTTTGATATACATGTCATGCAGGGAACTTATAAACCTCCTAAGTCGACCGCAGATCGAGTCTTGTTCCAGTAAACCCCATACTTGCCTCGTACTACCACTCGTCCCTGCCGCAGGTAAGGGTACGGTTCAGTAAGTCGTCAACCCCTTTCCAGCACACACCGTACAGAGAGGCCATGGTGGAAGATATCGGTTGTAGCCGGTAGGCAGGCCACCTGGTCCGGGGGCATGGGTGTTTCCGGTTGGAACCGAGAGGGGAGGCCACCCCTTAGAGCGCACGATATAAATTTGATCCCATGCTACGCGAGGTTGTAGCCTCCCCACTTATAGTTTTGCTTAACAAGTGTCGTGGATGATTCCAGACACCGATGAGTTAAGCTGGTGTGTGCAAGTTAGGCATGTTTTCAACTAAAAGGACGTAGACGGAATTAGTCCCGATGGACTAAAGGAATACGTTACTCGTGGGTAAAGAGGACACCCTCTGCAGAGATTAAACCTATTCGAATAGCCGTGTCCATGGTTAAGGACTACAGTCTGGGATGGGTCAAGTGTTGGTCTTAGTGTCGGTCTTCGGAGGTGATAATGGTTAAACCAAAACTTGGACACTGATCGGTGACTTGTGAGGACCATGATTATTATTTTGTGATGGACTAACCTGTTATATTATTTGTATTATCAAGTATCCCTGGGATGGTTCTACCCCTGGATATTCATGGTGATTAATTATTTCTAAGCCCGGCTAAATGTTTATTCCTGTGGCTGGCTAACCCGTTCATTATCATGAATTGAATATTTATTATGAGTATTAATTTACTGGTGAATAAAAGCCCTTTCTGTGATGTCGCTCAGACGTCCGACTGTAGTATTTCTTTTAAAGCCCTTTCTATGATGTCGCTCAGACGTCCGACTGTGGTATTTCTTTTAAAGCCCTTTCTGTGATGTCGCTCAGACGTCCGACTGTGGTATTTCTTTTAAAGCCCTTTCTGTGATGTCGCTCAGACGTCCGACTGTGGTACTTCTTTTAAAGCCCTTTCTGTGATGTCGCTTAGACGTCCGACTGTGGCATTTCTTTTAAAGCCCTTTCTGTGATGTCACTCAGACGTCCGACTGTGGCATTTCTTTTAAAGCCCTGTCTGTGATGTCGCTCAGACGTCCGACTATGGCATTTCTATTAAAGCCCTTTCTGTGGTGTCGCTTAGATGCCCGACTGTGGCATTTCTTTTAAGCCCTTTATGTGGTGTCGCGTAGACGCCCGACTGCGGCATTTTGTTTCCACTCCCTTATTGCTTATTCATGTCGCATATAAATAACCGCTTGCATGCATAAAAGATATGTTATATGTGACTGACGATGTGATCATAGAATATTTCCGTGCATGGATAATCAGTTATATTATTCCAGTGTTCTTGATGTTTGCGAGTACATTCAAAGTACTCACTGGCTTGTCCCTGGCTATTGTCTTGGCCAGATATTCGCATGGAAAGGAGCGCTGCGATGACAGCCGTGGAAATTAAGCAACGGTGATAGCAGCCTCGCGAAGATAGGAGTTAACCTGGTCAGCTATTCCCGTGGGGAATGGAGTCCCACGCACTGATGACTCACAAACCGCTTCCGCCATCAACCACTAGAAAACCTTTGATGTACTCACAGGCCACAATGGTCTTGTACTTCGCATTTTCTACTTTTGCTTGGAATTTCTGTAACAAGTTGGTGCCTCATCAGCTAACAGTGATCCTGGGGCTGCTGAGCACAATGGCCATTTTCTGGAAATTTTTGTCCGGAAAACCGGTCGTGACAGCCGCCTGGTCAGGGCCCGCCGCCTTCTGGTATCTGACGGATAGGTGGGGCCCGCCGCCTGCGGGCCGTACTGCAGGCTGTCGTGGGAGCATGGCTCCCTCTACCATGGATGATGTCACGGGCCGGGCGAGGGACGTCCGCCTGGTACACTATACTGTGGCCATGATCTGCCCTGGATTCGGGGGTGGCAGGCCGCACTGTAGCCACGCTTCGTCTTGTCATAGTAATGAGGTGCTAACTTAGAGGGTGCGAGGGGTCGCCTGCTAGGAGTCGGCCTCCCTTGCGGCCGCCTGCTAGGATTCGGCCCACCTTGTGGCCGCCTTCTGGATTTTGTCGCCTTCCAGCAGCCGGCCGCTTGGACCAGCCAGCCCAAGAAGGTGGTCATTGGTCTTAGGTGCTTTGAGGGGCGTGGCTAGCCTAATGTCTTGAAATACCATGGGGGCCGATGAGGCTACCTGTGGTCATTTACTCCGACAAATAATGCATATGAGAGCCACTCAACATTTTCATCGTGGTCTTCTCCTCACAACCCAAAGAAAAATAAAATAATTTCAAAGAAACACACCGAAATATTTTTGGGTTTTTTGTTTTTCTGAAGAAACTAAAACAAAAATGGGAGAAACTATTTACATGGGAAAGCTCCCAACAAGCAAAAGAAGAACAAGAAGTATTTTTGAGTTTTCTTTTAATACTACTAGTAAATAAACTTGGAAAGAAAAACTAAAAAGAAGCGAGGACTATTTTCTTATTTTCTCAATGTTCTTCAAACACACAAGAAGAAAGCAAGAGAAATAAACCAACATGGATAATACAATGAAAAAGTATGAGCACCGACAACTAGAATGAGTGTGTAAACATGAATGTAATATCGGTGAGAAATACATACTCCCCCAAGCTTAGGCTTTAGGCCTATGTTGGTCTAGGTCCACGGCTCGAAATAACCCTCTCCTCGATATGGCAGAGGGTCCTGAGGGTTCCACTGGTTGGCGAGCTCCTGTGGCTCCCACTGATAAACAGGCTCCTGGTACGGAGCAGGTTCTAGTGCTGGCTCAGGTGCTGGAGGTTGTGAAAGACCCCAAAACCGGTAGATGTCCTCGGGCATAGTACTGTACCTGCCTGAATGAATATCGAACAAAGAAGGTGCAGGCAAGGTAATAATCTCACAAGTACCCTGACTAAATACTAGGTTGTAGAGGAGCCGATTGTCATCATCTTTGTTAATAAAATCATGTGCTACCATACTAGCATAGTTCAAATATTTAGTTGGTAACAACATCTCCTCCTCGTCATCGTGCCGAATGGGTATCTCAAAATGTTTAGCAAGCGGGAGGCATAGACACCTCCAAAAATAGTACCCTTCAAACGGTTTGTGTTCTACCGCCGAGCAATAATAGCGGTGAAACTAAAGTTCTATCATAATATAAAGCATGGCGCAAAATGGCATGATCAGGGGCACTGAGGCCTCCACTCTCCCATCGACCAATCAAACATCTCCCAGCAAATAATGAATAATAGCGTAAAACGGGAAAATGTAAGCTAGCCACTCTCGCTTTTGACACCCCTCTCTCTCTCTCTTCCCCCAGAGTAGTTTCAGAAATAAAGTCCTCCATGTCTCTAGGATGCGGCCCACTGACGCTGCCCTCAAAAGGTATTTTGCAAACATCGCTAAAATCATAGTGTCATTCTCATAGGCACATCATACAAGTGAAATTCTACCATGGGAGGATCCTTCCTAAAATGAAAGTGAAAATTTTGCACGAAGGTATTGGTGACTAGGAGGTATTGGTCACACTTATCTTGGAGGAAGGTGGTGATGCTAACATTCTCCGCCAAATAATAGAAATCATCATAAATTCTGACCGCCCTCAAGAATGCATCTTGGCCATTCACATGGCCGAACCTCCACGGCGCGAGGAAGGTTGTACTTGGGCTTCTTCTTCTCCTCACTCTCATTTCACTCTGAATTCCAGCTTGAAGAACCCCTTAACCACCTCCTCATGGCTTTTCTTTCCTCTGAAAATTTCTAAAAATTTTAGTGACTCAAAATAAAAGTGAACAAAACTCAACAAGATTGATAGTAACTACTCCCACAAGTGTCTAGAGGCTATATCATGCAACAGAACTACTTTGGACCATATAAATTTGATATGCAAGCTGAAGAACAAGGTCACCACAACAGCAAAAATTTGCAATATATAAATCACTAGAACAAAAACTAATTGAACCATTGGAGGAGTCACATACCGAAGAACAATCTCCCAAAACAGTTTCGGAAATGAAGTTTTGAGCAAGGAGATCGAAAATGGCAGCAAGATGAGCAAGAACACGGGTTTGAGCAATGGTGTGATTTTTTTCTGCAGTAAGACAAAGTGGATGGGTGGCTGGAAAAAGTGAGGGGACCCACATGGGACCCACAAGCCTGATAGGCGTGCCTAGGGGGTTGGGCATGCCATGTGGGCTTGTGGCCCACTGGTGCACCCCCTGATGTGTTTTCAGTGCCAAAAATTCTTAAATATTGTAGAAAAAATCATACTAAATTTTCAGGGCATTTGAGAACTTTTATTTTTTGGTCATTTTTTATTGCACGGATAATTCAGAAAATAGAAAGATAATAGTATTTTTACTTTATTTATTCTAAATAATAGAAAGTAAAGGGTGGGTACAGAGAGTTGTGTTTACTAAATTCATCTGTCTCATGCCCGTCAAAAGGAATCCCATAACAAGGTTGATCAAGTCTTATTAACAAACCTCTTCCGAATGACATGAAACTTGAGAATCTTCGTATAACACTTGGTTACCTCAACGAGGCTATGCATATCCCCAATAGTAAGAATGTCATATTTCTTTTTGACAGTAGGAATAGGGAATTCAAAACTTCCAATAGCAATTGTTGAAATTTTTCCAATAGAATTGATGCTATTAACTTGAGGTTGTTTCTTCAAAAAGTGTACCGTATGCTCATTACCATTAATATAAAAAGTGATATTGCCTTTGTTGCAATCAATAATAGCCCCTGCAGTATTCAAAAAGGGTCTACCAAGTATGATCGACATACTGTCGTCCTCGGGTATATCAAGAATAACAAAGTCCATTAAGAAAGTAACATTTGCAACTACGACAGGCACATCCTCACAAATACCGATGAGTATAGCAGTTTTTATCGGCCATTTGCAAAGAGATTTCATTGGGCGTCAACTTATTCAAATCAAGTCTACAGTATAAAGAGAAAGGCATAACACTAACACCGGCTCCTAGATCACATAAGGCAGATTTAACATAGTTTCTTTTAATGGAGCATGGTATAGTTGGTAGTCCTAGATTTCCTAGTCTCTTTGCTATTCCACCCTTGAATGTGTAATTAGCAAGCATGGTGGAAATTTCAGCTTCCGACATCTTTCTTTTATTTGTCACAATATCTTTCATATACTTAGCATAAGGAGACATTTTCAGGATATCAATCAAACGCATACGCAAACAGACGGGTCTAAGCATTTCAACAAAGCGCTCAAATTCTTCTTCATCCTTTTTCTTGGATGGTTTAGGAGGAAAGGGCATGGGTTTCTGAACCTATGGTTATCTTTCTTTACCATGTTTGCTAGAAATGAAGTCTCTCTTATCATATCTTTTATTCTTAGGTTGTGGGTTATCAAGATCAACAGCAGGTTCTATCTCCACATCATTTTCATTACTAGGTTGAGCATCAACATGAACATCATCATTATCATTATTACCAGGTTCATGTTCATCACCAAATTGTGTTTCAGCATCAGAAACAGAAATATCATTTAGGTTCTCAGGTGTGTCTACAGTAGGTTCACTAGAAGCATGTAAAGTCCTATCATCTTTCTTTTCCGTCTTAGATGGACTAGGTGCATCAGTATTAATTCTCTGAGAATCTTGCTCAATTCTCTTAGGATGGCCCTCAGGATACAAAGGTTCCTAAGTCATTTTACCACCTCTAGTCATAACTCTAACAGCATGATCATTCATCTTATTATTCATCTCATTAAGCAAAATCATTTTGTGCCTTGAGAACTTGTTCTACTTGAGTTTTTACCATAGAAGCATGTTTACTAACAATCTTGAGATCATTAACAGTTCTACACATATAATCACCCAAGCATTCAAGCATATAAGAATTTTGTTTCAATTGTCTACTAACATATGCATTGAAGTTTTCTTGTTTAACAATAAGGTTACAAATTCATCCAAGCATTGACTAGGAGATTTATTATGAGGAATCCCGCCTTCATCAAATCTATAGAGAAAATTTACCTCTACTACCTGTGTCAGGGTATTGAGACCATGTATTTCTTCAATAGGTGATAAATTCTTAACATCTTCAGCTTTAATACCCTTTTCTTTCATAGATTTCTTTACCTGTTGCATATCTTTAGGAGTGAGAAATAGAATACCTCTCTTCTTCGGAGTTGACTTAGGAGGTGGTTCAGGAAGAGTCCAATCATTATCATTACTCAGCATATTATTCAATAGTACTTTAGCTTGTTCAATAGTTCGTTCCCTGAAAACACAACCAACACAACTATCTAGGTGGTCCCTAGAAGCATCGGTTAGTCCATAATAAAAGATATCAAGTATTTCAGTTTTCTTGAGAGGATGTGAAAGTGCTAGTTATCGACTAGAGGGGGGGTGAATAGGTGATTTTTATGAAAGTCTTCAAAACATGGGATTTTCGAAGACTAACAATAGAAATGAACCTATTGACGTGCAGCGAAAGGTAGACTAAACTAGACAAGCCATAGTCAAGCAAGTAATGAAGCTAAAGCATGAAGACTATTAGCAGCTAGATAGTATGGATCAATATGGAAGATAGTATGAAACCAAACAGCAATAGAAGTTATACAGTGAAGACAAACAGGTAATACAAGTAGGCAATGGCTTCACGAAGACAAACAGAAATTAAAGAGAGGGTGAAGATAAAACCAGTTGCTTGGAAAGGACAAGGATTTGTTGGACCAGTTCCAGTTGCTGTGACAACTATACGTCTGGTTGGGGAGGCTGAGATTTAACTCAGAAGACCACGTCTTCACCTTATTCCCCTTGAGATAAGGACACCTAGTCCTCGCCCAATCACTCTGGTAAGTCTTCAAGGTAGACTTCCAAACCTTCACAGAGTTTGTTCACTGGCAATCCCAAATGACTCTTGGATGCTCAGAACGCGACGCCTAACCGGCTCGAGGATTCACATTCCTCAAGTGTAATAAGTCTTCAGGTCACACAGACAGAAAGACTTCAGTGATGCCTAACACTCTTTGGCTCTGGGTGTTTTGCGCTTTGTCCTCGCAAGGATTTCTCTCTCTCAAAGGCTTCGGAGGTGGGTTGCTCTCAAACGACAAAAGCTGTGCAATAACTCTGAGCGGCCACCAATTTATGGTGTAGGGGGTGGGCTATTTATAGCCACTTGGCAACCCGACCGGATTTGTCCGAAATGACCATGGGTCACTAAGGAACTGACACATGTCTCAACGGTCAGATTTCAAACAGACGCGGCAGCTTTACTTGGGCTATAAGCAAAGCTGACTCATCCAGCTCTGGATGAGATTTGCTCTTGTTGTCTTTGCTCGAAGACATAGGATTTTGGTTGAGCATCACTTCAGTCACTCTGACTTTGTTCACTTGGACCCCACTTAACAGTACGGTGGTTCCTATGACTCAACAAAGAAGAAAAGGAGACTAGGAAACAGCTATGTCTTCGCACTCCACAGTCTTCACGTAAATGTCTTTTCGAGTCATAATCTTCGTTGTGAATATCTTCACATACCACCATTATCTTCAATGTCTTCAAACATTTTTAGGGGTCATCTCCGGTAGGTAAATCGAATCAATGAGGGACCACTACCTGTGTTGTCCTGCAATTCTCACAAACACATTAGTCCCTCAACCAGGTTTGTCGTCAATACTCCAAAACCAACTAGGGGTGGCACTAGATGCACTTATAATCTCCCCCTTTTTGGTGGGACAAACTGCTTGAAGTTTTGAACGGGGATAAAAGTATGTGAAATTGTAAAGGATTAAGAGTATTGTCTTCATAAGTAGCAAAAGGCTCCCCCTGAAGATGTGCATGTAAATAATTTGCGTTTGGATTGCAAATGCACATGGTAGGTTGTACTTGTGGAGATCCTCTTCAGCCTATGAAGACAATTCATCATGCATGAAAAGATATAACAAAGATAATGACATGCATAATGAAAAATGGACGCCTGCATAATGACTACGTGTGGAATTTATCGTCGCACATGCGGAATTTATCATCGCATCACACAGTATGACATAAAGGAGTAGCAGACGGCCATCAGTTTAAGTATTACAACTCAAAGAACCAAATGTATCAAAACCACGAGAGTTGTAAGCACTTGCAAAAATATAGCAACCACCCATGAGGACCCGCTTGAAGACTATCAACCCATATCCTTCTCCCCCTTTTGTCAGTAAGGACCAAAAAGGTTTGAAGACATAGAGCATGTACTCGTTCCCATGAGTAGGTGAAGCAGCTGGGTCATTGTTGACGTTTGGCGGGGCAAAAGAGCTTGGTGCAGTGTCGACATGCGCTGAAGTTGGAGGAGGTGAAGTAGCATCATCCTCATCATCAATGACTCTCGCATATACTGTTGCTGCAGAAGAGGAGTACTGAGATTCTTCAAGTGATGGGGTTCGACGAAGAACAACATCCCTGGGAGGTGTGGAGTCAAACCTATAGCGTTCTATGAAGCCATCTACTCTAAGATCATCTTCAGAGCTCAGCAGTGTCAGACTCTCCCAATATCTCCTACAGGCTTCATGTGATACAAAAGCATTTTTGGTGGCAAGATTGCGAATGCGGTTTACATCCACCAAGAGGTTGTGCATTTGACGCTTCAGCCAGTCATGATGCTTATCCTGTTTCTGATGTAGGGTAACGAGAAGCTCTCGGTCATTGAGAACACAAGAATGCTTCCGAGGCCTTTGGGCAATGGTGCTCTCTGTGTTGGCTTGAAGAGGAACACATCTGTTGCCAGCCAATGGATAAGAACGGGTTTCAACATTGGGCACATGATGGCTTGGGACTTGCTGAGTGAAGCTTTGGTGATCTGAATTATGAAGATAAATTGGCTCCTTGGCCGGCTCTGGGTAAATGGCTTCAACTGACATATCAACCTCTGGCAAAAATATCAGATGGTTGCGGGCAGAAGGCTGATAGTTGATAGCAGAATGAAGCTTGATCAAACGCATGACCCATGGAGCATAAAATTTCAGGCCAAAGAGATCAGAGCCTGACGCAGCCAGTTGATGAATGAAGAAGTCTTGAGCATTGAAGCTAATGCCATTGAGTATATAGAAGACCAAAGTCTTCACTGAACCTTCAAGCTTCGCATCTGATAAATATCCTTTGATGGGCCATAGAGTTCGCCTTATGATGTGATAGATGGTGCGTGGAAGATACTCTAGGTCTTCAACAAAGAACTCCCTAGGATATTCAGCATCCGGAGGCAAAGGCTTCATCATGCTGAGCATCTGGCTCATGTTTGGCTCTGGCTTCTTGATGGACATTGCCTGTCATCCACTCAAGGACCCAAGTCTTCGGATCCCTGTTGTAGCCGCGTATGTGGAGGGTAGCGTAGAATTGCAGCAGAAGCTCTTCATTCCAATGCTCCTTGTCAGTCACAAAATTCAGCAGCCCAGCATCGCGGAAGCAATCAAGGGCTTCTTCAAGGCATGGCAGACCAGCAATGGCTTCACAGTCAAGACGCATATGAGGGAAGATGCACCCTTGACCGTAGAGCACACATGAGTAGTAGTTGCGTTGTTGATAGCTCCAGAACCGATCAGATGAGATCCTTGGCTTGGAATATGGGTTCTTGGCGCTATCAAAGAAGGTGTTGTGGTCCACGAAGCCATTCTCATTGAACACACCAGGCGAGGTGGCTGTGCCTGGGAATCTTTGCAGTCTTGGCTTCGGCTTCTGGACTTGAGGCCTCTGCTCCACATGATAATCAAACGGTGGTCCTGGAGCAGGAGGAGGAACCAGAATGGGCCAGCGAACCATTTGTGGCTCACCACGGTTGAATGCAAGCTCAATTGTGTGAGGCCTTGGAGGGGGAACTGAAGCTTCTGCATTGTCATTAACATGTGCAGCCAATTGCACAATTGCTTCAGGTGGAATGACTTGTGTTGGTGTAGCATTGACTTCAGTGTCCACATTGGCTTCAGGTGTTGCCTCTACTTCAGTCTCTACATTAGCCTCAGCCATGATAACATCACTGGCTTCAGCATTAGTAGTGGTGGCAGCTTCAACAGTTTCTTCCTCCACTTGAGTAGCTAGAGGGTCGAACACGTTCTCCTCAAGAACAACTTTAGGGTTAGTGGGGGGTGTAGTGACACGGTCTTCATGCACTCTTGGTTCTTCTACTTTGTCATCGGCTGATGCAGGCAGAATATCTTCAGCCGCTTTGGCTTCAGACTCAGAGTTGCTCACACTAGGAGAGGCTTCAAGAAATATTGCACGAGATACTGATTGAGGCTCTTCTCCTTCTGGAACACTTGAGAGTGTGACTTGAGGCCTTGGTCCTTTGCGAAGCCTGCGAAGCACTGGCGACGCGTGAGGGAATGGAGTTGGTTGTGCCTCAAAGTCATCTTCATTCCCGGGATGGGTTATTAGAATTGGGGGCGTACTTGGAGATTCTTCTTCTTGGGGGAAGTCTTGCAGTTGTGGGTGATCAGCCCATGATTCATCCTGAGCAGTTGGCGTCAGAGGACGACCAATGCTGATGAGTTTGTTGTTCGTTTGAACAGGAGATGATACCATATCTTGCTCTATCTAAGGAAGGACTTCATCATATTCAACATTGCCTTCTTGACCAATGTCTTCAGCTGTGGTGTGGTCAACAGCTGGTTCTTCAGGAACTTCAGGAGCATCTGTGGTAGCAGGCTCATGAAAAATTATGCGACGCTCTTATTGAGAGGACGCAGGACGCGCGACAGAAATGGGTTCAACATCAAGGGGCTCTGTGGGAGCAGCCTGATCCTTCTTCTTGGTTTTTCTCTTCTTGGTGGGGGGAGCCTCGTCAGAGGAGTTCTTGGACTTTCTCTTCCTGGCAACAGCTTCAGCAGCCCTTGTCTTCTTGAGCTCAGAGGCGGTTGATTTAACCTTTGGCTTTGAGCTAGTCATAGAGCTTGGGAAGACAATGTGGGGATGTTCTTGCTGTGGTGCAGGAGTAAGAGGTGCAGAAGGCTTCTTCTTTTTGGCTGCCATCTTGGGGTCAATGCCAGGCAGCCCAAGGGCCTTGCGCTTTTCGGCTTCATTGTACGCTTGAACGCACTTGGCAGCTGTGATCTTCATGCGCTCTCTTGATCCTTTAGCTTCATGGCATTTCTTGTGAAATGCCTCCTTCATCTCATGCATCATTTGTTTGAAGTTCTGGGCGTCTTGCACACTGAGCTTGGCCACATGCTTCTTGAACTGAGCCTTTTCATAATTGATCTTGTTCTTCAGCTCAACAATCCTTTGAGTAAGAGCCAGCTCAGGAGCAATGGCTCCATGAAAAGAGACGCTAAGGCCAATCAGAAGCTGAAGATCATCAAAGCTGAGATCGGGATTGTCAAACCACTCTTCTATGAACTTGTTCAGGATTTCAACGTCAAACAGAGGAAGATCATTGAAGATTTCCGCCTGTTGCTTGCTCTTGATCAGCAGCTCAAGGGCTTCATCGCCAAGATCGTCGTCACTGGACAGATCAACGGCTTCGCTCCTCCGAATGGCAGCAGGTGTCAGGGCTGGAGTAAAACTCTTGACAATTTTCTTTTTCTTCTCGGTTCTTTTAGACACGCGAGAGAGATCTTCAGATTGCACACTGTTGTCAGGAGGTGCAGTGGCTAAGGGCTTCTCATGTGATGTCTTTGGTGCAACAGAGAGCTTTGAAGCCTTTGGTTTCTTCTGCTTAAGTGGGTTTGGTGGAGCGGGAGCTTCATCAGTATCAGCTTCATCTCTAGGCTGATCCACTGTGGCCCTTTGAGTGGCAACATAGGAGAGAATACCATCGAAGTTATCGAAGCGGCCCATGAGATTGGGTTCAACTTCACGTGTGCCATCAGCCCTTGGAGCGGAGGGACCTGGATTGAAGTTGCAACCAAGAGTCTTCTTGTTCTGCTTGGCAGAAGCCTTTGAAAACTGATAGTTGCGCTTGAATAGATGACCTTCATGACACCATAGCAACGATGATGGATCGGCATTTTTAGGCTATGGTCCACGAACCATACAGGGGTAGAAGCCCTGAGCAATAGCTTCAACTCTATTCTTGGGTTGAAGATTTCGAAAGAGAATATCACCCCAAGGACATTTGATGGCATTCTTCTCAGCATACTCCTGGGTCAAGAATTTGTATCGAAACCATTCCTCAGCCCAGTATCTTCGAATCCATTGGATTTGGGTTTTCCTTTCGCCATAAGTTTCGTCTGGATCTATTTTGTACATCTCAGCCAGATCTGGAGGCAAGTCCTTTGACGTATTGCCATGGCACTGCCTACCGCCCTTCCTTGCAGATTTTTCTGTAGCCATGAAGCTTAATCTGAATGGCTTCAAAGTTGACAATGGCTTCCGGGTCAGGTTAGAACTGGCTTCGGGAGAATTTATGTGCTGCTGTAAGAATTCTGCAAATGAATGCAGACTATGAGAACCAAGGGATTCTCCCACGGACATGTACCTATGACAGCATTAGAGATGCGAGGGAAGGGGAAAAGGTCACATGCATTCTCAGAAGATTTTGAAGATAAATCAGTTTGAAGACATTGACCTCATAGCATGAAGACATTCACTTATATGTTGAGAGTTGGTTCCAGATTTGTACGAATCCAAGGATGGGTACAAGTGAGGAATCTAACTATGTGAGAAGCATAAGTGAATATCCTAGGCTTGTTATGAGATGCGAAACAGAACAGATTCAGGTTTGTGGAGGTAGAAACTATTTTTGGCAAGAAAGGATGAATCCATCAGATCAACAAGACTGTAAAAACATAGTTTTATTTACCACACAAGAACTGCTAGACGGAGTAGAAGAGGAGGCCGAGCATTTCAGTCTCCCGTGCCCTAACTTGGCGACGGAGGACACCTACGGCGGCGGCGGAGAAGACGATGTCCACAGCCGGCGTGAAGACGACGTTGGAGAGGTCGCGGCAACGAAGCGCTTCGTGAAGGAAATATGCCCTAGAGGCAATAATTAAGTTATTATTTATTTCCTTATATCATGATAAATGTTTATTATTAATGTTGGAATTGTATTAACCGGAAGCATAATACATGTGTGAATACATAGACAAACTTAGTGTCACTAGTATGCCTCTACTTGACTAGCTCGTTAATCAAAGATGGTTATGTTTCCTAACCATGAACAAGGTGTGGTTATTTGATGAATGAGTTCACATCATTAGTTGAATGATCTGATTGACATGACCCATTTCATTAGCTTAGCACCCGATCGTTTAGTATGTTGCTATTGCTTTCTTCATGACTTATACATGTTCCTATGACTATGAGATTATGCAACTCCCATTTACCGGAGGAACACTTTGTGTGCTACCAAACATCACAACGTAACTGGGTGATTATAAAGGAGCTCTACAGGTGTCCCCAAAGGTAGATGTTGGGTTGGCGTATTTCGAGATTAGGATTTGTCACTCCGATTGTCGGAGAGGTATCTCTGGGCCCTCTCGGTAATGCACATCACATAAGCCTTACAAGCATTGCAACTAATGAGTTAGTTGCGAGATGATGTATTAGAGAACGAGTAAAGAGACTTGCCGGTAACGAGATTGAACTAGGTATTGGATACCGATGATCGAATCTCGGGCAAGTAACATACCGATGACAAAGGGAACAACGTATGTTGTTATGCGGTCAGACCGATAAAGATCTTCGTAGAATATGTAGGAGCCAATATGGGCATCCAGGTCCCGCTATTGGTTATTGACCGGAGATGTGTCTCAATCATGTCTACATTGTTCTCGAACAATAGGGTCCGCACGCTTAACGTTATGATGACAGTTATTATGAGTTTATGCATTTTGATGTACCGAAGTAAGTTCGGAGTCCCGGATGTGATCACGGACATGACGATGAGTCTCGAAATGGTCGAGACATAAAGATTGATATATTGGAAGCCTATATTTGGATATCGGAAGTGTTCTGGGTGAAATCAGGATTTTACCGGAGTACCGGGAGGTTACCGGAACCCCCCGGGAGCCATATGGGCCTTAATGGGCTTTAGTGGAAAGGAGAAAGGGGCAGCCCAAGGTGGCCGCGCGCCTCCCCCCTCCCCTAGTCCTATTAGGATTAGGAGAGGTGGCCGGCCCCCCTCTCTCTCTTTCCCCCTCGGGGAATCCTAGTCCAACTAGGATTGGGGGGGGGGGAGCCCTACTCCCGGTAGGAGTAGGACTCCTCCTGCGCCCTCCTCCTGGCCGGCGACCCCCTCGCCCTTGGCTCCTTTATATACGGAGGCAGGGGCACCTCTAGACACACAAGTTGATCATTGAGATCGTTCCTTAGCCGTGTGCGGTGCCCCCTGCCACCATATTCCACCTCGATCATATCGTTGTAGTGCTTAGGCGAAGCCCTGCGTCGGTAGAACATCAAGATCGTCACCACGCCGTCGTGCTGACGGAACTCCTCCCCGACGCTTTGCTGGATCGGAGCCCGGGGATCGTCATCAAGCTGTACGTGTGCTAAGAACCCGGAGGTGCCGGAGTAACGGTGCTTGGATCGGTCGGATCGGGAAGACGTATGACTACTTCCTCTATGTTGGGTCAACGCTTCCGCAGTCGTTCTACGTGGGTACGTAGACAACACTCTCCCCTCTCGTTGCTGTGCATCACCATGATCTTGCATGTGCGCAGGAAATTTTTTGAAATTACTACGTTCCCCAACAGTGGCATCCGAGCCTAGTTTTTATGGTTTGATGTTATTTCCACGAGTAGAACACAAGTGAGTTGTGGACGATATAAGTCATACTTCCTACCAGCATGTCATACTTTGGTTCGGCGGTATTGTTGGACGAGATGACCCGGACCAACATTACGCGTACGCTTACGCGAGACCGGTTCCCCCGACGTGCTTTTCACACAGGTGGCTTGCGGGCGATTGTCTCTCCAACTTTAGTTGAACCGAGTGTGGCTACGCCCGGTCCTTGCGAAGGTTAAAACGGAGACTATTTGACAAACTATCATTGTGGTTTTGATGCGTAGGTGAGATTGGTTCTTGCTTAAGCCCGTAGCAGCCACGTAAAACTTGCAAAAACAAAGTAGAGGACGTCTAACTTGTTTTTGCAGGGCATGTTGTGATGTGATATGGTCAAGACATGATGCTAAATTTTATTGTATGAGATGATCATGTTTTGTAACCGAGTTATCGGCAACTGGCAGGAGCCATATGGTTGTCGCTTTATTGTATGCAATGCAATCACGATGTAATGCTTTACTTTATCACTAAGCGGTAGCGATAGTCGTGGAAGCATAAGATTGGCGAGACGACAACGATGCTATGATGGAGATCAAGGTGTCGCGCCGGTGACGATGGTAATCATGACGGTGCTTCGGAGATGGAGATCACAGGCACAAGATGATGATGGCCATATCATATCACTTATATTGATTGCATGTGATGTTTATCTTTTTTGCATCTTATCTTGCTTTGATTGACGGTAGCATTATAAGATGATCTCTCACTAAATTATCAAGAAGTGTTCTCCCTGAGTATGCACCATTGCGAAAGTTCTTCGTGCTGAGACACCACGTGATGATCGGGTGTGATAGGATCTACGTTCAAATACAACGGGTGCAAAACAGTTGCACACGCGGAATACTCAGGTTATACTTGACGAGCCAAGCATATACAGATATGGCCTCGGAACATGGAGACCGAAAGGTCGAGCATGAATCATATAGTAGATATGATCAACATAGTGATGTTCACCAATGAAACTACACCATCTCACGTGATGATCGGACATGGTTTAGTTGATTTGGATCACGTGATCACTTAGAGGATTAGAGGGATGTCTGTCTAAGTGGGAGTTCTTAAGTAATTTGATTAATTGAACTTAAACTTATCATGAACTTAGTACCTGATAGTATCTTGCTTGTTTATGTTTGATTGTAGATAGATGGCTCGTGCTGTTGTTCCGTTGAATTTTAATGCGTTCCTTGAGAAAGCAAAGTTGAAAGATGATGGTAGCAATAACACGGACTGGGTCCGTAACTTGAGGATTATCCTCATTGCTGCTGAGAAGAATTATGTCCTGGAAGCCCCGCTGGGTGCCAGGCCTACTCCTGGAGCAACACCAGATGTTATGAACGTCTGGCAGAGCAAAGCTGATGACTACTCGATAGTTCAGTGTGCCATGCTTTACGGCTTAGAATCGGGACTTCAACGACGTTTTGAACGTCATGGAGCATATGAGATGTTTCAGGAGTTGAAGTTAATATTTCAAGCAAATGCGCGGATTGAGAGATATGAAGTCTCCAATATGTTCTATAGCTGCAAGATGGAGGAGAACAGTTCTGTCAGTGAGCATATACTCGAAATGTCTGGGTATAATAATCACTTGATTCAGATGGGAGTTAATCTTCCAGATGATTGCATCATTGACAGAATTGTCCAATCACTGCCACCAAGCTATAAGAGCTTCGTGAGGAACTATAATATGCAAGGGATGAACAAGACTATTCCCGAGCTCTTCGCAATGCTGAAAGCTGCGGAGGTAGAAATCAAGAAGGAGCATCAAGTGTTGATGGTTAACAAAACCACTAATTTCAAGAAAAATGGCAAAGGGAAGAAGAAGGGGAACTTCAAGAAGAACGGCAAGCAAGTTGCTGCTCAGGAGAAGAAACCCAAGTCTGGACCTAAGCCTGAAACTGAGTGCTTCTACTGCAAGCAGACTGGTAACTGGAAGCGGAACTGCCCCAAGTATTTGGCGGATAAGAAGGATGGCAAGGTGAACAAAGGTATATGTGATATACATGTTATTGATGTATACCTTACTAATGCTCGCAGTAGCACCTGGGTATTTGATACTGGTTCTGTTGCTAATATTTGCAACTCGAAATAGGGACTACGGATTAAGCGAAGATTGGCTAAGGACGAGGTGACGATGCGCGTGGGAAACGGTTCCAAAGTCGATGTGATCGTAGTCGGCACGCTACCTCTACATCTACCTTCGGGATTAGTATTAGACCTAAATAATTGTTATTTGGTGCCAGCGTTGAGCATGAACATTATATCTGGATCTTGTTTAATGCGAGACGGTTATTCATTTAAATCATAGAATAATGGTTATTCTATTTATATGAGTAATATCTTTTATGGTCATGCACCCTTGAAGAGTGGTCTATTCTTGTTGAATCTCGATAGTAGTGATACACATATTCATAATGTAGAAGCCAAAAGATGTAGAGTTGATAATGATAGTGCAACTTATTTGTGGCACTGTCGTTTAGGTCATATCGGTGTAAAGCGCATGAAGAAACTCCACACTGATGGACTTTTGGAACCACTTGATTATGAATCACTTGGTACTTGCGAACCGTGCCTCATGGGCAAGATGACTAAAACACCGTTCTCCGGTACTATGGAGAGAGCAACAGATTTGTTGGAAATCATACATACAGATGTATGTGGTCCAATGAATGTAGAGGCTCGTGGCGGATATCGTTATTTTCTCACCTTCACAGATGACTTAAGCGGATATGGGTATATCTACTTAATGAAACATAAGTCTGAAACATTTGAAAAGTTCAAAGAATTTCAGAGTGAAGTTGAAAATCATCGTAACAAGAAAATAAAGTTTCTACGATCCGATCGTGGAGGAGAATATTTGAGTTACGAGTTTGGTGTACATTTGAAAAATTGTGGAATAGTTTCGCAACTCATGCCACCCGAAACACCACAGCGTAATGGTGTGTCCGAACGTCGTAATCGTACTTTACTAGATATGGTGCGATCTATGATGTCTCTTACTGATTTACAGCTATCGTTTTGGGGATACGCTCTAGAGACGGCCGCATTCACGTTAAATAGGGCACCATCAAAATCCGTTGAGACAACGCCTTATGAACTATGGTTTGGCAAGAAACCAAAGTTGTCGTTTCTGAAAGTTTGGGGCTGCGATGCTTATGTGAAAAAGCTTCAACCTGATAAGCTAGAACCCAAATCGGAGAAATGTGTCTTCATAGGATATCCAAAGGAAACTATTGGATACACCTTCTATCACAGATCCGAAGGCAAGACTTTAGTTGCTAAATTCGGAAACTTTCTTAAGAAGGAGTTTCTGTCAAAAGAAGTGAGTGGGAGGAAAGTAGAACTTGACGAGGTAACTGTACCTGCTCCCTTGTTGGAAAGTAGTACATCACAGAAAACTATTTCTGCGACACCTACACCAATAAGTGAGGAAGTTAATGATAATGATCATGAAACTTCAGAACAAGATACTACTAAACCTCGTAGATCAACCAGAGTAAGATCCGCGCCAGAGTGGTACGGTAATCCAGTTCTGGAAGTCATGCTACTAGATCATGATGAACCTATGAACTATGAAGAAGCGATGGTGAGCCCAGATTCCGCAAAGTGGCTTGAAGCCATGAAATCTGAGATGGGATCCATGTATGAGAACAAAGTATGGACTTTGGTTGACTTGCCCGATGATCGGCAAGCAATTGAGAATAAATGGATCTTCAAGAAAAAGACTGACGCTGACGGTAATGTTACTGTCTATAAAGCTCGACTTGTCGCAAAAGGTTTTCGACAAGTTCAAGGGGTTGACTACGATGAGACCTTCTCACCCGTAGCGATGCTTAAGTCTGTCCGAATCATGTTAGCAATTGCCGCGTTTTATCATTATGAAATTTGGCAGATGGATGTCAAAACTGCATTCTTGAATGGATTTCTGGAAGAAGAGTTGTATATGATGCAACCGAAAGGTTTTGTCGTTCCAAAGGGAGCTAACAAAGTGTGCAAGCTCCAGCGATCCATTTATGGACTGGTGCAAGCCTCTCAGAGTTGGAATAAATGCTTTGATAGTGTGATCAAAGCATTTGGTTTTATACAGACTTTCGGAGAAGCCTGTGTTTACAAGAAAGTGAGTGGGAGCTCTATAGCATTTCTGATATTATATGTGGATGACATATTGCTGATTGGAAATGATATAGAATTTCTGGATAGCATAAAGGGATACTTGAATAAGAGTTTTTCAATGAAAGACCTCGGTGAAGCTGCTTACATATTAGGCATAAAGATCTATAGAGATAGATCAAGACGCTTAATTGGACTTTCACAAAGCACATACCTTGACAAGATTTTGAAGAAGTTCAAAATGTATCAAGCAAAGAAAGGGTTCTTGCCTGTGTTACAAGGTGTGAAGTTGAGTCAGACTCAATGCCCGACCACTACAGAAGATAGAGAGAAAATGAAAGATGTTCCCTATGCTTCAGCCATAGGCTCTATCATGTATGCAATGTTGTGTACCAGACCTGATGTGTGCCTTGCTATAAGTTTAGCAGGGAGGTACCAAAGTAATCCAGGAGTGGATCACTAGACAGCGGTCAAGAACATCCTGAAATACCTGAAAAGGACTAAGGATATGTTTCTCGTATATGGAGGTGACAAAGAGCTCACCGTAAAAGGTTACGTTGATGCAAGCTTTGACACTGATTCGGACGATTCTAAATCGCAAACCGGATAAGTGTTTACATTAAATGGTGGAGCTGTCAGTTGGTGCAGTTCTAAACAAAGCGTCGTAGCGGCTACATGTGAAGCGGAGTACATAGCTGCTTCGGAAGCAACGAATGAAGGAGTCTGGATGAAGGAGTTCATATCCGATCTAGGTGTCATACCTAGTGCGTCGGGTCCAATGAAAATCTTTTGTGACAATACTGGTGCAATTGCCTTGGCAAAGAAATCCAGATTTCACAAGAGGACCAAGCACATCAAGAGACGCTTCAATTCCATCCGGGATCTAGTCCAGGTGGGAGACATAGAGATTTGCAAGATACATATGGATCTGAATGTTGCAGACCCGTTGACTAAGCATCTTCCACGAGCAAAACATGATCAGCACCAAGGCTCCATGGGTGTTAGAATCATTACTGTGTAATCTAGATTATTGACTCTAGTGCAAGTGGGAGACTGAAGGAAATATGCCCTAGAGGCAATAATAAAGTTATTATTTATTTCCTTATATCATGATAAATGTTTATTATTCATGCTAGAATTGTATTAACCAGAAACATAATACATGTGTAAATACATAGACAAACGTAGTGTCACTAGTATGCCTCTACTTGACTAGCTCGTTAATCAAAGATGGTTATGTTTCCTAACCATGAACAAGGTGTTGTTATTTGATTAACGAGGTCACATCATTAGTTGAATGATCTGATTGACATGACCCATTTCATTAGCTTAGCACCCAATTGTTTAGTATGTTGCTATTGTTTTCTTCATGACTTATACATGTTCCTATGACTATGAGATTATGCAACTCCCGTTTACCGGACGAACACTTTGTGTGCTACCAAATGTCACAACGTAACTGGGTGATTATAAAGGAGCTCTACAGGTGTCTCCAAAGGTAGATGTTGGGTTGGCGTATTTCGAGATTAGGATTTGTCACTCCGATTGTCGGAGAGGTATCTCTGGGCCCTCTCGGTAATGCACATCACATAAGCCTTGCAAGCATTCCAACTAATGAGTTAGTTGCGAGATGATGTATTACAGAACGAGTAAAGAGACTTGCCGGTAACGAGATTGAACTAGGTATTGGATACCGACGATCGAATCTCGGGCAAGTAACATACCGATCACAAAGGGAACAACGTATGTTGTTATGCGGTCTGACCGATAAAGATCTTCGTAGAATATGTAGGAGCCAATATGGGCATCCAGGTCCCGCCATTGGTTATTGACCGGAGATGTGTCTCAGTCATGTCTACATTGTTCTCGAACCGTAGGGTCCGCACGCTTAATGTTACGATGACAGTTATTATGAGTTTATGCATTTTGATGTACCGAAGTTAGTTCGGAGTCCCGGATGTGATCACGGACATGACGAGGAGTCTTGAAATGGTCGAGACATAAAGATTGATATATTGGAAGCCTATATTTGGATATCAGAAATGTTCCGGGTGAAATCAGGATTTTACCGGAGTACCGGGAGGTTACCGGAACCCCCCGGGAGCCATATGGGCCTTAATGGGCTTTAGTGGAAAGGAGAAAGGGGCAGCCCAAGGTGGCCGCGCGCCTCCCCCCTCCCCTTGTCCTATTAGGACTAGGAGAGGTGGCCGGCCCCCCTCTCTCTCTTTCCCCCTCGGGGAATCCTAGTCCAACTAGGATTGGGGGGAGTCCTACTCCCGGTAGGAGTAGGACTCCTCCTGCGCCCTCCTCCTGGCCGGCGACCCCCTCCCCCTTGGCTCCTTTATATACGGAGGTAGAGGGCACCTCTAGACACACAAGTTGATCATTGAAATCGTTCCTTAGCCGTGTGCGGTGCCCCCTGCCACCATATTCCACCTCGATCATATCGTTGTAGTGCTTAGGCGAAGCCCTGCGTTGGTAGAACATCAAGATCGTCACCACGCCGTCGTGCCGACGGAACTCCTCCCCGACGCTTTGCTGGATCGGAGCCCGGGGATCGTCATTGAGCTGTACGTGTGCTAAGAACTCGGAGGTGCCGGAGTAACGGTGCTTGGATCGGTCGGATCGGGAAGACGTACGACTACTTCCTCTACGTTGTGTCAACGCTTCCGCAGTCGGTGTACGTGGGTACGTAGACAACACTCTCCCCTCTCGTTGCTGTGCATCACCATGATCTTGCGTGTGCGTAGGAAATTTTTTGAAATTACTACGTTCCCCAACACTTCGTCCTCGGCGTCGTTGAGAGCTAGCGGTGGCGGTAGGGTTTGTCGAGGTGGAGAGGTGGAAGAAGTGTTTTGACTGCGACGAGACGTGTATTTATAAGGAAAGGGACAGCACAGCGCAATTACGCAGGTGCCCTGGCGGTTCACATCTGAAGGACACATGGTGATCATGCAACACATCGTGGGTTGTTCCACGTTCCCACGCTTGCTTGGTTTGTCGGGTGGTCGTTCCGGCTTCTCCGGATTTCAGGCAATAAGGACAAAGCATTTAACACAGATGTAATGTTTGTCTCTGCATCTTCTGCTGACAAGTACACAGAGAAGACATTCGACAGTTTCAACAGAATGCATATGATTTGGATAGATAGAGTTGAGGGAGAAGCATAGAAGGGTTAAGGGTCCGATCACATTCACTTAGTCGAAAAGATTCAAACTTGAAGACATAGCTATAAGTGAATGTTGTAGAGGACAGAACACGAATATATGTATATATATATAACTAAGTCCAAATCATCAAAAAGAAATGCCAGTTATGAAGACAAATCAAATGCGAAGACTTTGCAATTTTTAACGCCAAGAGAAACACTTCAAATAATAGTTTGGTAGTGGCGTTACCCACCGTATAGGAAGTATTAGACCCAGACACGGCGCACAATTATCATGGTGCTCTGAAGTCGAATTCCGCATTAATGTATTCACTCTCAGAGTGTATGTCTTTGTTGATTGAAAACATACATTACATAGTGTGTTGCACATCTAAGTCATACACATGCATATGTGTTAGGATGTGTGCCTAATCACAGGACATTTGAGGATTCCAAGATATTTAGCTCACACCGCAACTTGCAAAACCTTTTCTCCTCCAAGGGCTTTGTGAATATATCTGCCAATTGCTCTTCAGTGTTGACGTGAATAATATCAATGTCTTCCTTCATGACATGATCTCTGAGAAAGTGATGACGAATTTCAATGTGCTTTGTCTTCTAGTGCTGAACTGGGTTGTTGGCAATCTTGATGGCGCTTTCATTGTCGCAGTAGAGAGGTACTTGTTTCAAATGGATGCCATAGTCCTTAAGTGTTTGCTTCATCCATAGTAGCTGAGCGCAGCAAGATCCAGCAACAATGTATTCAGATTCAGCAGTGGAAAGAGATACACAGTTCTGCTTCTTTGAAGACCAACAGACAAGTGATCGTCCTAGAAAGTGACATGTGCCTGATGTAGACTTGCGATCCACCTTGTCACCAGCGTAATCAGCATCAGAGAAACCAACGAGATCAAACTCTGAGCCATTTGGATACCATAATCCTAGTGTTGGGGTGTAAGCCAAATATCAAAAGAATTCGCTTCACGGCTAAGTGATGCGATTCCTTTGGTGCCGCTTGGAATCGGGCACACGTGCAAACACTAAGCATTATATATGGCCTAGATGCACATAAATAAAGTAAAGAACCAATCATGGAGCGGTATACCTTTTGATCGAACTCTTTACCATTAGCGTCGGGACTCAGATGACTTTTGGTTGGCATTGGCGTCATGCAACCTTTGCAGTCTTGCATTCCAAACTTCTTCAGGCAATCTTTGAGATATTTTTCTTGATATATAAAGATGCCATTGCTCTGCTGACGTATTTGAAGACCAAGGAAGAACTTCAGCTCACCCATCATGGACATTTGATATTGCTCTTGCATCATGTGTCCAAACTCATCACTGTATTTCTGGTTGGTGCAGCCGAAGATTATGTCATCCACATATATTTGGCACATAAACAGTTCTCCACCATATGTCTTCTTGAAGAGAGTGGGATCCAGAGAACTAGGTTTGAAACCTTTGCTCTTCAAGAAGTCTTTGAGTGTATCATACCAGGCACGAGGGGCTTGTTTGAGGCCATACAGTGCCTTGTTGAGCTTGTATACCATATCAGGATGTTTTGGATCTTCAAAGCCAGGTGGTTGTGCAAAATATACTTCTTCTTCAATCTTGCCGTTGAGGAATGCACGATTCACATCCATTTGATACAGAAGAATATTGTGATGATTTGCATAGGCTAGCAGAATGTGAATGGCTTCAAGCCTAGCCACAGGAGCAAAAGTTTCATCGAAGTCAATTCCTTCAACTTGAGTGTAACCTTGAGCAATGAGACGAGCCTTGTTTCTGACAACTTGACCATGCTCATCTTGTTTGTTGCGATATATCGATCTGGTGCCTATTATGTTGTGCTTGCGAGGGTCAGGACGTTTGACTAGTTCCCACAAATTGTTCAGCTTGAACTGTTGAAGCTCTTCTTGCATGGCTTGAATCCATTCAGGTTCCCTGAAGGCTTCAGCAACTTTCTTGGGTTCAGTTATTGAGACATACTCAAAGTGCCCACAAAAATTTGCTAGTTGTGTTTCTCTTGAACGAGTGAGTGGACCAGGTGCATTGATGCTATCAATTATCTTCTCAATCTGTACTTCATTTGCAACACGTGGATGAACTGGACAAAGCTCTTGTTCTTGCTAATCATTGTCATCATTTGGAGGATTGTCTTCAGGCTGAGCATTGTCTTTAGGTATATTTGGTGTAGAGATAATAAGTTCGTCTTCATCCTGAGCCTCAGAAGGTATGATCTCTCTAGTTCCCATACGCTTGATAGATTCATTAGGAGGAACTTTATCTGGAACACTTGGCACGAGCTCTCTTTGCGAGCCGTTAGTTTCATCGAATTGCACATCCACAGTTTCAACCACTTTATAGTGAAAGAGGTTGAAGACTCTGTAGGAGTGCGAATCCTTTCCGTAACCAAGCAAAACCTTCATGTGCTTTTGGTGCAAATTTTGAAGTGTGATGTGGATCCTTGATCCAGCACCTAGCACCAAATACTCTGAAGTAACCGACGTTTTGCTTCTTACCAGTTAGGAGTTCATAGGATGTCTTCTTCAGAAAATTGTGAAGATAAACTCGGTTGATGGTGTGACAAGCAGTGTCAATGGCTTCAGGCCAGAACTTCCTTGGAGTCTTGTATTCATCAAGCATCTTCCTAGCCATCTCAATAAGTGTTCTATTCTTGCGCTCAACGATGCCATTCTGCTGAGGAGTGTAAGGAGCTGAAAACTCATGAGTGATGCCTAATGTATCCAAGAAAAGGTCGAGGCCGGTGTTCTTGAACTCTGTGCCATTGTCACTCCTGATATGCTTGATCTTGACGCCATAGTTCGTCATGGCACGGTTGGCGAAGCGTCTGAAGACATCCTGCACTTAAGTCTAGTAAAGGATTATATGAACCCAAGTATATCTTGAATAATCATCAACAATGAGGAAGCCATATAGGCAAGCAGTAGTAGTGAGAGTAGAGTAGTGAGTAGGGCCGAATAAATCCATGTGTAGCAGCTCGAAGGGTTGAGATGTAGTCATGATTGTCTTCGAGGGTTGCTTGGCCCTAGTCATCTTTCCAGCTTCGCAGGCGCCACACAAATCATCTTTCTTGAACTTGACGCCTTCGATGCCAATGACGTGTTTCTTCTGCACGAGAGTGTATAGGTTCCTCATGCCAGCATGCCCCAGCCTTCGATGCTAGAGCCAACACTCTGAAGCTTTGGCTAGAAGACATACGGCCAGTTGTGGTCCTGCTCAGAAATCTACCATATACAGATCATCCTTTCTATAGCCTTCAAAGACTAGAGACTTGTTAGATTCCATTAGTACGAGGCATCGATATTTTCCAAATATCACTATCATGTTCAAGTGACAAAGCATGGAAACAGACATTAAGTTGAAACCAAGGGATTCAACAAGCATCACTTTATCCATGTGTTGATCCTTTGAGATTGCAACTCTACCTAGTCCCAATACCTTGCTTTTACCAGTGTCAGCAAATGTGATGTGACTCTTGTCATATGGGCGAAGAGTTGAATCCATGAGAACACTTCGATCACCAGTCATGTGGTTAGTGCATCCACTGTCCATGATCCATTCTGAAGCACGAGGTGTCGAACCCTACAGTGTAGTTAGGGGATTGGCTTCACAAAACGAGGTGCGAAGCATAAACATTTGACGGACACGAAGATTATCAAGGTTCGGATCAAGTTAGGACAGATATGCATTTCAGAAACAATATGCATTGTAAGTCAATTAGGGCATTTTATCTTGTGACGTGCAAGATGTTTTAGGTCCCCAGCAAAAGCATCAGACGCCTTTGATTTCTGGCTGGAGACCATTTCCTGCAAGAGAGAGTTAGTTCTTCTTAACCACCCACATTTTCAGGGGTGGCTTCAAAGCAATGAGTCTAAGTGCAGCATCTGAGAACTTTGGCTTTGGAGCCCTAGCAAATAGCTTCGTAGGAGGAGAATAATAATCATAAGAATAGGCAGAAAAGTTCTTAGTCTTATGAACATAGCAATTTGAGGAAACGTGCTCATATTCATACATCTGAGTATGATTTCCCTGCAAAATATTGGCGTTAGGGTGACTCGGGTGAGTCCTCTATCTGTATGAAGCCTTTGGGCCGTATGAAGCCTTTGGTCTGGTGTTTGTCTTCTTCCCTTGTGGTGTCATGATGACATTCACATGAAGATTCTCAAGACAGCTCTTGGGTACCCAGATCTTCTTCATAGGCGGTCCATTCCTGCAGTTCGTACTAATATACCTGGCAAACACTTCACCATTCTGATTCTTAAACAGTTTATAGTTTGCATCAAAGGATTCATCAATGATAATTGGGTTAGCACAAGTGAAGCCAGATAAGGTGGATGGGTCCACTGAAGGTCCCTTTGCAGCAACTCATGTGGTTTTGGGGTACTGCTCAGGCATCCAGTAAGATCCATCAACATTCATTTTCCTTTCGAACCCAACACCCTCTTTCCTAGGGTTTCGGTTCAGAATCTGCTTTTTCAGGACATCGCATAGTGTCTGATGCCCTTTGAGGCTTTTGTACATCCCTATTTCAAGCAATGTCTTCAACCTAGAATTTTCATCAGCAATAGCAGTGGCATCCTCATCAGAGGGGTTAGTTACCACATCAACAGTTGAAGATATTGCACCATTAGCAGCAGTGGAACTTTCAACAACAGAAGTAGCGTTATCACGCTCAAGACATTTTAGACATGGTGTTCAAATCCTTCCTGAGCGGAACTAATCTGTTGGGCGCGAAGTAACTCGTTTTCTTTTTGAAGATCTTCATGATCTGCTCTCAATTTCTCAAGATCTTGCTTTCTTTGAAGATAATCATAGGAAAGCTTTTCATGAGTTGTTGAGAGTGTTTCATGACGACTTTCAAGTTCCTGGTACTTAACATGAAACTTTTTATGTCTTCAATTAAGGACTGGGAACGGGTCATTTCCGCGTCCAACAGGTCATCGCTTTTGTCTAACAGTTTTTGAGTATGTTCCATAGCTTTCTGTTGTTCAGTTGCAATTTTAGCACGTGTTTTGTAGCTGGGTTTGGATTCACAATCAGAGTCATCTACACTTGATGTTTGAAAGTAAGCATCACGAGATTTTACCTTGGCACCACGTGCCATGAAGCAATAGGTCGGAGTAGAGTCGTCCATGTCGTTAGCATCAGCGTTGGTGATGGAGCCATTGTCTTCAGTGTTGAAGATAGACTTGGCAATGTAGGCTGTAGCTAGAGCTAGACTCGCAACACTAGAGTCAGACTCCTCCTCAGACTCTACCTCTGCCTCCTCAGAAGCAGACTCCTCCTCTGAATCCATCTCCTTTCCAACAAAAGCACGAGCCTTCCCAGATGAGCTCTTCTTATGTGATGAAGACTTTGATGAAGACTTGGAAGAAGACTTTGAGGATTTCTTCTTCTTCTTGTCATCAGAATCATATTCCTTGCTCTTCTTCTTCTTGTTGTTCTCATTGTCCTATTGTGGACACTCAAAGATGTAGTGACCATGTTTCTTGCACTTGTGGCATGTTCTCTTCTTGTAGTCATGAGTGGAAGCTTCATCATTTCTTGAGCTGGATCTTGAAGACTTTCTGAAGCCTTTCTTCTTTGTGAATTTTTGGAACTTCTTCACAAGCATAGCAAGCTCCTTTCCAATGTCTTCAGGATCCCCTGAACTGCAGTCAGATTCTAATTCAGAAGAGGAAACAGCCTTTGCCTTCAAAGCGCGAGATCGGCCATAGCTGGGACCATAGATGTCTCTTTTCTCAGATAGCTGGAACTCATGTGTGTTGAGCCTCTCAAGTATGTCAGACAGTTCAAGTGCTTTGTAGTCAGGACATTTTTGAATCATAATGGCAAGGGTGTCAAATGAGTTGTCAAGAGATCTCAGGAGCATCTTGACGATTTCATGCTTGGTGATCTCAGTAGCGCCTAAAGCATGAAGCTCATTTGTGATGTCAGTGAGGCGATCAAACGTGAGCTGGACGTTCTCATTTTCTTTTCTCTTGAACTGATTGAAGAGGTTGCAAAGGACACAGATCCTTTGATCTCTCTATGTTGAGACGCCTTGGCTGACCTTGGAGAGCCAGTCCCAGTCCAGCTTCGACGTTTCCAGAGCACTCACACGGCCATACTATCCTTTGGTCAGATGACCACAGATGATGTTCTTGGCAGTAGAATCCAGTTGAACGAATCTCTTGACATCAGCGGGGGTAACACCTTCACCAGTCTTGGGAACACCGTTCTTGACGACAAACCACAGATCGACATCAATGGCTTCATGATGCATGCGCATCTTATTCTTCCAGTAGGGGTAATCAGTTCCATCGAAGACAGGGCACGCAGCGGAGACTTTGATTATCCCTGCAGTCGACATAGCTAAAACTCTAGGTGGTTAAACCGAATCACACAGAACAAGGGAGTACCTTGCTCTGATACCAATTGAAAGTGCTTGTTATCGACTAGAGGGGGGTGAATAGGCGATTTTTATGAAAGTCTTCAAAACATGGGAGTTTCGAAGACTAACAATAGAAATGAACCTATTGACGTGCAGCGGAAGGTAGACTAAACTAGACAAGCCATAGTCAAGCAAGTAATGAAGCTAAAGTATGAAGACTATTAGCAGCTAGATAGTATGGATCAATATGGAAGATAGTATGAAACCAAACAGCAATAGAAGTTATACAGTGAAGACAAACAGGTAATACAAGTAGGCAATGGCTTCACGAAGAAAAAAAGAAATTAAAGAGAGGGTGAAGATAAAACCAATTGCTTGGAAAGGACAAGGATTTGTTGGACCAGTTCCAGTTGCTGTGTCAACTGTACGTCTGGTTGGGGAGGCTGAGATTTAACTCAGAAGACCGCGTCTTCACCTTATTCCCCTTGAGCTAAGGACACCTAGTCCTCGCCCAATCACTCTGGTAAGTCTTCAAGGTAGACTTCCAAACCTTCACCAACTTCGTTCACTGGCAATCCACAATGACTCTTGGATGCTCAGAACGCGACGCCTAACCGGCTGGAGGATTCACAGTCCTCAAGTGTAATAAGTCTTCAGGTCACGCGGACAGAAAGACTTCAGTGATGCCTAACACTCTTTGGCTCTGGGTGTTTTGGGCTTTGTCCTCGCAAGGATTTCTCTCTCTCAAAGGCTTCGGAGGTGGGTTGCTCTCAAATGACAAAAGCCGTGCAATAACTCTAAGCAGCCACCAATTTATGGTGTAGGGGGTGGGCTATTTATAGACACTTGGCAACCCGACCTAATTTGTCCGAAGTGACCCTGGGTCACTAACGAACTGACACGTGTCTCAATGGTCAGATTTCAAACAGACGCGGCAGCTTTACTTGGGCTACAAGCAAAGCTGACACATCCAGCTCTGGATGAGATTTTCTCTTGTTGTCTTTGCTCGAAGACATAGGATTTTGGTTGAGTATCACTTCAGTCACTCTGACTTTGTTCACTTGGACCCCACTTAACAGTACGGTGGTTCCTATGACTCAACAAAGAAGAAAAGGAGACTACGAAATAGCTATGTCTTCGCACTCCATAGTCTTCACATAAATGTCTTTTCGAGTCATAATCTTCGTTGTGAATATCTTCACATACCACCATTATCTTCAATGTCTTCACACATTTTTAGGGGTCATCTCTGGTAGGTAAATCGAATCAATGTGGGACTACTACCTGTGTTGTCCTGCAATTGTCACAAACACATTAGTCCCTCAACCAGGTTTGTCGTCAATACTCTAAAACCAACTAGGGGTGGCACTACATGCACTTACAGGATGATTGGGCAAAGAATTAAGTAATTGGAGAAGCCTCCCCCAAGCTTGCAGGAGACTCTCTTCTTCAGTTTGCACAAAGTTAAATATTTCCTGTAAAGTAGCTTGTTTGTTATGAGCAGGAAAATATTTTTCAGAAAAGTAATATATCATATCCTGGGGACTACGCACACATCCAGGAGCAAGAGAATTAAACCATATCTTAGCATCACCCTTTAATGAGAAAGGAAACAACTTAAGAATATAGTAATAGCGATTTTTTCCTCATGGGCAAATTGGGTGGCTATGTCATTCAGTTTAGTAAGATGTGTCACAACAGTTTCGGATTCATAACCATGGCAAGGACCAGATTCAACCAAAGTAATTAACTCAGGATCGACCGAGAATTCATAATCCTTATAAGTAACAAAGATAGGTGAGGTAGCATTAGGGTCATATTGCATTCTAGCATTCAAAGATTTTTTCTTTCAACTTGACTAGTAGTTTCTTAAGATCGTCTCTATGTTTACAAGCAAGAAAGTCCCTAGCTACCTCACAATCCATAAAAAAACCTCAGGTATAACAGAAAACTCATATCTAGGAGAGCTAGGTCTAATAGGTGTTTCAAAGTTTTCAGTTTCAATAATTTCATCAGTTTCAGAAATATCATCGGTTTCAGCATTCTCAATATCTTTAGCTCTAGCAAGTTGTTCATCAAGAAATTCACCAAGTGGCACAGTATTATCAAGCAAAGTAGTAGTATCATCATAAGTGTCATGCATATCAGAAGTAGCATCATCAATTACTTGTGACATATTAGAATCAATAGCAGGTGTAGGTGTCGCAAGCTTACTCAAAATAGAAGGTGAATCAAGTGCAGAGCTAGATGGTAGTTCCTTACCTCCCCTCGTTCTAGAGGAAAAAAATCTTGGATTTGGTATCTTTCAGATTCTTCATGGTCATCAACAGATATAAATCCCAAGTGACTCAAAGAATAGAGCTATGCTCCCCGGCAACGGCGCCAGAAAAAGGTCTTGATAATCCACAAGTATAGGGGATCGCAACAGTTTTCGAGGGTAGAGTATTTAACCCAAATTTATTGATTCGACACAAGGGGAGCCAAAGAATATTCATGAGTATTAGCAGTTGAGTTGTCAATTCAACCACACCTAAAAGACTTAATATTTGTAGCAAAGTTTTTAGTAGCAAAGTAGTATGGAAGTAACGATAACAGTGGCAAAAGTAATGGTAGCAGTTTTGTAGTGATTGTAGCAGCAGCAAAGCGAAAGTAACTTAGCAATGATCAATATGTGAAAAGCTCGTAGGCAATGGATCGACAATGGTAATTGTGTTGGATGATATTCATCGTCTAGCAGTCATAACCTAGGGTAACTGTAACATCCCAAAATTCTAAATTTTGGAATGTTATATTAAATAGATAGTTTGATTGTTTGCTTGATTGTGATGAGTGAAATTGAGTGAAATTCGAAACCTTTTGAAAGTTAAATGAGAGGGATAAAAGGACTTTCCCAAACTTTCGCTTTGCATTTTGATCTCCATGAATTCAAATTCTTTTCATCACAAACCCTAGAGAGAAGATGACATGACTTCTTCCATTTAATTAAATGAAAAGGGGTGTTGAAAATATTTGAATTTCATTTGGAAATATTTTTTAAAATTCAGAAACTTCAAGCAACTCAATGATTTTCACGAGCGAACATAAAATGACTTCTTCAAAACATATGAAATATGAGTTGGGAGTTTCAAAGAATTAAATTCAAAGTCTCTTTGAAATTATTTTCAATTTGGAGTTATTTAGATTTTATTCAAACTATTTTTCTCCAAAAATAAAATATATTGAAAATAGGGCAAAATTATTCCCTACATCAGAAAATTGGAGACAAATATATTTGAAATCATTTTTTAAATGATTTTTATTGGATTTTCAGTAGGGCAGTAGCACTCTTTGAATTATTTGAATTTTTCTCGATTTTATTTGGCTTGACAAAAATGTCCACGTTGTAGAAAATCTTTTTCTGAAAATTTTGATATATTATATGCCTATATAATATTCTTATTTATTTCGTTCTTATTATGTTTGTCTGGAATAATGTTTTTTTAATCTTCCCCGTCGCAACTGGGCCGGCCAAGGCTCGACCGCCGCCGCAGCCCACCTCCGTGCGCGCGCACCGCAGCCCACCTCCCGCTCGTCCCTGAGCTCCGCTCGGACTCCAGCCGGCATACGTCGGCGCCGCCACCGCCGCCGTGGTCGAGGAGGACTTCTCCTCCTGCCCCTTGCCCAAGCCGCCGCCTCCCTCCGCCTTTAAAAGGCGAGGCCACCCCGGCCCTCTCCTCCACGCATCGCCGCCCCGCGCCGCCGAGTCCGCCACTGCTTGCTGGCACCACCAACCGCTGCCGCCGCCTAGTCCGTCGCCCTGCCGTTGCCGCCCCATGCCGCATCGCTCCGCGCACCGCCGCCCGCCTCGCCCTCGCCCGCCCTCGTCGGAATCCATCGTCGCCGCCGCCGCACGGACTCGCTAACCGCCACCGCCGGTTTTCTACCAAAACTGCTACCGACCAGTATAAAACCGACCCCGGTCCGATCCGTTTTTTTTAAGTTTTCGGTTTTTAAAGCGGTTTATTTATTAGTTAGGTTAATTAGTGAGTATTCGCTAGATTACGTCTTCAAAGTGAACGGATTCATTGTTAGTGTTCTGTAACGAATGTCCGTTAATTAAGTTTTTCTTTTTCTGTTTTATTTAGGTCAGGGACCTTTTCGCAATTAAAGTTTTTACAGATTAGTCCCTAATCTTAAAACGATCATTACTTTTTGCTTATTAGTCGAAATTAGACGAAACCAACGCCCACTTCTTCTTTATGATCTCCTCTATCAAGTAATCCAACTCAAGCATGTTTTTGAAAATTTAAAATTTGAATTAGACCAGATTTGAATTCAAACTTCTTTTGATCATAACTTGAGTTTTATAACTCCGATTTAGTTGATTCTTTTTGCAAATTAAAGCTCTTGACCCAAACTTTCTTATAAGGCGAAATTCACATAATTTTGGTACTGTTATAAATTGTTTTGTGTTGCAGGAGTTATTTTCTTGGTTTTGATGCTTTCCGAATTATCTTCTTCGTTCTTTCCGATCTTTTGAGTGATTGCTTATGTGTGGTTACTATTGCTTGCTTACGATAGATTGACCGGAGTGTGACGAGTAGAACTATCAGGATTCTGAGTGCGAATCATCTTCATTAACAGTACAGGCAAGTAACACTTTGATCATATCCCCTTATTACCCAGTTTTTATGCATTAGTTCCATCCTCAAACATTTCATGGTTAGGATCTGATTTAACATGTGGGTTTGGGGAGTAGTTGATGAGGTAGAACCTATTGTCCTTTACTACAAACCTTGGGTGTTACTACATTATGCTTATACTGCTATGGTATGCTCGTAGACGTGGATTGGGTTTGAGTGTATCCATGACAGGTGTGAGATTATTATTTAATGGTTAACTTAAGGTGGCAACTTTAATACACATCTGGGTGGATTGGTTGGGGCACCCTGGAGCACCGAGTGGTTTCCCGGGCACTTGGAGAACCCAGTGCTTGCCCAAGGGGATCCCGGAGGACCCGTGTGATCACCCTATGGAATGCCACCCAGGCTCAAAGGGATCATAAGAATATTGATGCTAGAAACTTCTGTGTGTAGCCACAATCCATTATGGGCTCTGGCATAGTTGAGTAAGTTGCGTGATCTCTTGAAGAGGTGGACTAGCAGATGTAGGGGGATGTAGGTTGGTACGGTCCACCCGGAGTAAAGAGTTAATGTTTCTGAAAGGATGTGTCTCGGTCATCCATTTCTCAAACACCATGTAGTGTGAGAAATCTGATGGAGGAGATTGATTCTTGTGGGGAAAAGTGCGCAAACCTCTGCAGAGTGTACAAACTAATCATGGTTAGCCGTGTTCCCGGTTATGGAAAGTTCTGAGTCTCTGGTCTTTGGATATTCATGTTGATCTCAACACTTTATTATTAATTTGATTTGGGTTAATGATCATTATTTTGGGATTGAGTTGGAGGAACCTTCTCAATATTTTCAACCAACTTTGTAGTTAAATGAAATGTATTCCTTTGATGTAGGGAAAAATTGGATTTTCGCAAAAACCTATTAACCATAGAGCCTCCACCAGCCATATATGCATGTAGTGATAGCAATTATTCAGTTCATTACTCTACTGTGTTATCTTGCCAGTACATTCAATGTACTGACCCGTTTCGGGCTGCAACGTCTCATGTTACAGGATTCTTACGACGAGTAAGTGATACGTTAGGGTTACGATTTCTACACTCAACTTTGCCATTGGTGTTGATGGGAATCCACAACCTTGTTGTTACTTCCGCTACTTGGATTGAGGTAATAGTATTTACATTATTTATACATGTGATTTACCTCTGTTATAAATCCTCGAGTACTATGTGTGTCAGCATACCGATCTAGGGATGACACTTAAGCACGGAGACTTGACCATCTGAGGTCGGGTCGCTACAGTAACACAGAACTAGCTCCAATTCATCAATATAATATAGGCTTGTATTCCATATATAGTCATACGTCCATATGGAAAAGAACTTGCATGCCATCTTTTGTCCTACCATCCCGTGGCAGCGGGGTCCTAATGGAAACTAAGGGATATTAAGGCCTCCTTTTAATAGAGTACTGTACCAAAGCATTAGCCCTTAGTGAATACATGAACTCCTCAAACTAGGGTAATCGCCGAAAAGAATCCCAACTATTGTCACCTTGGGGTATGCGGATCATAACTCATAATAGGTATCTACAACTTGCAAGATAGGATCAAGAAATCACATATATTCATGAAAACATAATAGGTTCAGATCTGAAATCATGGCACTCGGGCCCTAGTGACAAGCATTAAGCATAGCAAAGTCATAGCAACATCAATCTCAGAACATAGTGGATACTAGGGATCAAACCCTAACAAAACTAACTCGATTACATGATAAATCTCATCCAACCCATCACCGTCCAGCAAGCCTACGATGGAATTACTAACTCACGGCTATGAGCATCATGAAATTGGTGATGGAGGAAGGTTGGTGATGATGATGCCGACAAATCCCCCTCTCTGGAGCCCCGAACAGACTCCAGATAAGCCCTCCCGATGAAGAACAGGAGGCGGGGGGGCTCCGTGATACGTCTCTAATGTATCTATAATTTTTGATTGTTCCATGCTATTATATTATCTGTTTTGGATGTTTTACATGCATTAATATGCTATTTTATATTATTTCTGGGACTAACTTATTAACCCAAAGCCCAGTGCCAGTTTCTGTTTTTCCTTGTTTTTGAGTTTAACAAAAAAGGAATATCAAACGGAGTCCAAACGGAATAAAACTTTATGATGATTTTTCTTGGACCAGAATACACACGTGGGACTTGGAAAGGAAGGCAGAAGAGTCCCGAGGGCTCCACAAGCCCTTAGGGCGAGACCTAGGGGGGAGCGCCCCCTGGCTTGTGGGCCCCACGGGACTCCTCCAAGCCTAATCTTTGGCCTATCAATTCAGAAATATTCCCAAACGACCTAAAGCATCCACCAAAATATGTTTCTGCCGCTGTAACCTTCTGTACCCGTGAGATCCCATCTTGGGGCCTTTTCCGGCACCCTATCGGAGGGGGATTCGATCACGGGGGGCTTCTACATCAACTCTATTGCCCTTCCGATGAAGCGTGAGTAGTTTACCACAGACCTACAGGTCCATAGCTAGTAGCTAGATGGCTTCTTCTCTCTCTTTGATCCTCAATACCATGTTCTCCTCAATGTTCTTGGAGATCTATCTAATGTAATCTTCTTTTCCGGTGTGTTTGTCGAGATCCAATGAATTGTGGATTTATGATCAGTTTATCTATGAATATTATTTGAATCTTCTCTGAATTCTTATATGCATGATTTGATATCTTTGTATTTCTCTTTGAATTGGTTTGGCCAACTAGATTGGTTCTTCTTGCAATGGGAGAGGTGCTTAGTTTTGGGTTCAATCTTGTAGTGTCCTCACCCAGTGACAAAGTAGGGGTAGCGAGGCACGTATTTGTATTGTTGCCATCAAGGGTAAAAAGATGGGGTTTTCATCATATTGCTTGAGTTTAGCCCTCTACATCATGTCATCTTGCTTAAAGCGTTACTCCGTTCTTATGAACTTAATACTCTAGATGCATGATGGGTAGAGGTGATGTGTGGAGTAATAGTAGTACATGCAGAATCGTTTCGGTCTACTTGACCCAGATGTGATGCCTATATTCATAATCATTGCCATGGATATCGTCATAACTTTGCGCTTTTCTATCAATTGCTCAACAGTAATTTCTTCACCCACTTTATTATTTTCCTTCAAGACAGAAGCCTCTAGTGAAACCTATGGCCCCAGTCTCTATTTTCCATCATATATTTTTAGATCTATAAACCAAATAAACCCAAAAATATCTCACTACAATTTATTTACTTTTACATTGTTTTACGTTTCAGTAATCTTTTATATCTATCTCTATCAGATCTCATCCTTGCAAGTGACCGTGAAGGGACTGGCAACCCCTTTAATCATGTTGGGTGGAAGTGTTTGATTGTTTGTGCAGGTGCATAGATTGGATACTTGCTTGTATCTCCTACTAGATTGATACCTTGGTTCTTAACTGAAGGAAATACTTATCTCTAATTTGCTGCATCACCCTTTCGTTTTCAAGGGAAAAACCAACGCAAGCTCAAGAAGTCGCTGGGGAGATCCGCATCAAGCCTAGCAAGTACCCATCATAAACTCTCATCTCTTGCATTACATTATTTGCCATTTTCCTCTCGTTTTCCTCTCCCCCGCTTCTAAAATATTTTCAGAAAACACAAAAAGATTTGCCGTTTTAATTGCCCTTCTTTCCGTATGCCTTTTTTCTCGTTGGCTATCTTTGCTTGTGATGCCATGTGCCTTCTATTTGCTTGCATCTTTGCTTGCTAAAGATCTATTGATATGGATCCACTTACAGTTTTCTACTTGGATCATCTTAGATCCATTTGTGCTTGTGCTGAAACCCCAACTATTTTAGTTGAGGGAAAATCTTTAGATGAGCATGCTCAATTTGTGTGTCACCGTTTGTCTGAAAAAGGGAGCCTCTTATGGAGTCAAATAAATTGTTTTCTATGTTATGCTTGGAATCTTTGTGAACTTTGTGATTTTACTTGTTGCTCTAAGAACCCTAAAAAAACACCTCCCTACCTATGCGAGTTTAATGATAACAAAATTTTATCTTCTTATGAAAAGGGTATTTATAGTTACTATGATATCGAACAAATTGAAGAATTTTTGCTTTTAAGGGTGCTTATGAAGTTGCTTCTTTGATTGAAAAGTATGATTTTACTCTCTACAAATCTAAAAAATTTGACATACTTAAATATTGTATGAAAACTATGCTCATAATGCCTATGTTAAGGAATTTATTGAGAGAATGACCGTTGCTTTGAAAGAAAATAATGATATGCATGAGACTATAGATAGTTATGATTCTGTTGATTTGATTGAAATATCCCTTGATGAACATGATGCTTGCTATTCTTATGGCCATGATGCCAATATTAATTATGCTTATAGAGATGAACTTGCTATAATTCCTTATGTTAAACATGAAATTATTGCTACTGCACCCACACTTGATAGTTACTTCAATGAAAAGCATAATGCAATGATGTTATTATAAATGATATTAATGTCAATTGTGCTAATAATATGCAAAACCCTAAGCTTGGGGATGCTAATTTTTCCATGTCCGCTACTTATTGTAATGATCATGATTGGGGTGATTCTTCTTATGATCTTGAAAATTTATTTAAGCCTCACGATTAATATGATAAAAGTGGGCTTGGAGAGGTCATGACTTTATTTCATGATAACCCACTATTTTGGAAGAGTGTCAACTTTGCATGCATGTGGATCATGTAGAGAAAATTTTATATGATAGCTATATTGTTGACTTTGATTATGATCCTACATGTAATTATTATGAGATAGGAAAATATGGTTGTAGAAATCTTCATGTTACTAAATTACCTCTCGTCATGTTGAGATTGCTATTGTTTCTTTTTTCTTCCTTGCATATACTAGTTTTTGCTGGTCTTGATAATTTGTTTGCTTAAAAACTGCATATGCATAGGAAGTATGTTAGATTTAAACTTGTTTTTCACATCCTACATGATGCTTTCTTCGTGTTTCAATTGCTATCTTTCATGTGAGCATCATTAAAATTATCAACGCCTAGCTAAAAGGCTTTAAAGAAAAGCGCTTGTTGGGAGACAACCCAATAATTTTATTTTATGTTTTTATGTAAATGCACATTATTACCTCTGTAGTAATTGTGTTTTGGTGTTTTAATTAGTGTTTTACCCAAGGAAGACCTTTGGGATGGCTTACGGTGATAGTTGATTTGATCTTGCTGAAAAACAGAAACTTTTGCGCCGAGTAAAATTATTTTCTTAATTCACAGAAGCGTGATAAAATCCTGATTTTTCTGCAAAAGATTGATATACAAGTTGCCCAGGTTTTCCTAATTTTTTGGAATTTTCGGAGTTACAGAAGTATTCGAAGTTTCCAGATTGCTGCACACTGTTTTGTTTTTGATAGATTATATTTTCTGTGTGTTGTTTGGTTATTTTGATGAATCTATGGGTAGTATCGGGGAGTATAAACCATGGAGAAGTTGGAATTCAGTAGATATTACACCAATATAAATAAATAATGAGTTCACAACAGTACCAAAAGTGGTGCTTTATTTTCTTATACTAACAGATCTCATGAGTTTTCTGTTGAGTTTTGTGTTGTGAAGTTTTCAAGTTCTGGGTAAAGATTTAATGGACTATGGAATAAGGAATGGCAAGAGTCTAAGCTTGGGGATGCCCAAGGCACCCCAACGTAATATTCAAGGACAACCAAGCATCTAAGCTTGGGGATGCCCCGGATGGCATCCCCTCTTTCGTCTTCGTCTATCGCTAAATTTACTTAAGGCTATATTTTTATTCACCACATGATATGTGTTTTACTTGGAGCGTCTTGTATGATATGAGTCTCTGCTTTTTAGTTTCCCACAAATATCCTTGCTGCACACACCTTTCGAGAGGGACACTCATGAATCATTAATTTATTAGAATACTGTATGTGCTTCACTTATATATTTTGAGGTAGGCAATTTGCTCTAGTGCTTCACTTATATCTTTTTAGAGCACGATGGTGGTTTTATTTTATTAAAATTGATGAAATCTTATGCTTCACTTATATTATTTTGAGAATCTCTAAACAGCGTGGTAATTTGCTTAGCTTATGAATTTAGTCCTAATATGGTGAGCATCCAAGAGGGATATAATAAAATTTTCATATAAAGAGCGTTGAATACTATGAGAAGTTTGATTCCTTATGATTGTTTTGAGATATAAAGATGGTGATATTAGAGTCATGCTAGTGAGTAATTGTGGATTGGTAGAAATACTTGTGTCAAAGTTTGTGATTCCCGTAGAATCCACGTATGGTAAACCGTTATGTGATGAAGTCGAAGCATGATTTATTTATTGATTGTCTTCCTTATGAGTGGTGGTCGGGGACGAGCGATGGTCTTTTCCTACAAATCTATCGCCCTTGGAACATGCGTGTAGTACTTTGTTTCAATAACTAATAAAGTTTTGCAATAAGTAAGTGAGTTCTTTATGACTAATGTTGAGACCATGGATTATACGAACTATCACCCTTCCACCATTGCTAGCCTCTCTAGTACCGCTCAACTTTTTCCTGCATCCTACCGGAGGGGGATTCGATCACGGAGGGCATCTACATCAATCCTATTGCCCCTCCGATGAAGCGTGAGTAGTTTACCTCAGACCTACGGGTCCATAGCTAGTAGCTAGATGGCTTATTCTCTCTCTTTGATTCTCAATACCATGTTCTCCTCGATGTTCTTGGAGATCTATGATATGTAATCTCCTTTTGCGGTTTGTTTGTCGAGATCCGATGAATTGTGGATTTATGATCAGCTTATCTATGAATGTTATTTGAATCTTCTCTGAATTCTTATATGCATGATTTGATATCTTTGTATTTCTCTTTGAATTATCGGTTTGGTTTGGCCAACTAGATTGGCTTTTCTTGCAATGGGGAGAGGTGCTTAGCTTTGGGTTCAATCTTGCATGATTTCACCCAGTGACAAAGTAGGGGTAGTGAGCCACGTATTGAATATTTGCCATCAAGGATAAAAAGATGGGGTTTCCATCATATGCCTTGATTTTATTCCTCTACATCATGTCATGCTGGATAGAGGACGATGTGTGGAGTAATCGTAGTAGATGAATGCAGGAGTCGGTCTACTTGACACGGACGTGATGCCTATATGCATAATCATTGCCTTGGATATCGTCATAACTTTGCACTCTTCTATCAATTGCTCTACAGTAATTTGTTCACCCACCATATTATTTGCCTTCATGAGAGAAGCCTCTAGTGTAACCTATGGCCCCCGGGTCTATTTTCCATCATATTAATTTCTGATCTACTATTTTGCAATCTTTTATTTTTAGATCTATAAACCAAAAACCCCAATAATATTTAGTTATCTTTTATCGGATTGGGTGCAAGTGTTTGATTGTTTGTGTAGGTGCATCTATTGGGGACTTGTGCGTTTCTCCTACTGGATCGATGCCTTGGTTCTTAACTGAGGGAAATACTTATCTCTACTGTGATGCATCACCCTTTCCTCTTCAAGGGAAAAACCAACGCAAGCTCAAGAAGTAGCAGGAAGAATTTCTGGCACCATTGCCGGGGAGATCTACGTCAAGCCTACCAAGTACCCATCATAAAACTCTCATCTCTTGCATTACATTATTTTCCATTTGCCTCTCATTCCCCCCCCCCCAACTTCTAACACAATTTTCAGAAAAATACAAAAAGATTTGCCTTTTTATTCGCCTTCTTTCGTCTTTTCATTTGCCCTTATGTCGTACTTGGTTTGTTTGCTCGTTTGCTTGGTATAATTGTGTGGTTATTGAAAATCAGAAGCAAAGAGTTTATGGATCCTCATCCACTTGCTAAACTTTTTGAGAAATAGAATTATGATGAACCAATTGCTGGTGAGTTGTGTGCACTACATTATCTTTATGAAGTTTTTCTTGAAATTCGTGAATCCGAAAATTGTGATGAAGTGCTAAAAGAAGAAATTTATGAAGTTGTAGCGACCTGACCTTAGACGGTCAAATCTCTGTGCATAAGTATCATCCCTGGATCGGTAATGCTGACACGCACAGTACTCGAGGATTTATAACAGAGTTCAATCATACACTTATTACATGGAGTGTCTCAGAGAGAGTGCTTACTACAATAATATGGTTGAAGGCCATCTCAATAAGATAAATGCGGAAGCGTTGAAGATAAATGAGTCCATCAACTCCAACGGCATAGCTGAGTGCAAGACAATGGCCTAGCCCACCTTACTCTTCGTCTGAAAACTCTGCAACATAATACGTTGCAGCCTGTGCAGGTCAGCACATGTAATATGCTGGCAAGATAACACTATAGAGCAATGAACAAATAACAGCTATCACTACATGCATATATGGCTGGTGGAGGCTCTATGGTTATCATTTGCATAAAGCTAGATTTTCCCTACAACAAAGGAATATATTTTATTTAACTACAAAGTTTGTTGAAAACATTGAGAATGGTAACCCCATCTCAATCCCAAAATAATAATTAATAACCCGACAAATTAATTAAGTAGAGTGATGAGATCAAATCAATAATTCAAGTACCAGATACTCAAGATGTCCATAACCGGGGACAGGGCTAACCATGATTAGTTTGTACACTCTCTAGAGGTTTGTGCACTTTTCCCCACAAGACTCGATCTCCTCCGTTGTATTTCTCACACTACATGATGTTTGAGAAACGGATGACCGAGACATAGTCTTTCATAAGCATTAACTCTTTCGACGGGTAGACCGTACCACCTACATCCCCTACATCTGCTAGTCTATCACCAAAAGAGGTCACACAACATACTCAACTATGCCAGAGCCCATAATGGCTTGTTGCTGCACACGGAAGTTTCTAGCATGAATAATCTTATGATCCCTTTGAGCCTGGGTGGCGAACCATAGGATGATCACATGGATTCCCCAGGATCTCCTTGGACAACACTGGATTCCCCAAGTGCCCACAAACAATCCACCCAGAGGTGTATTAAAGTAGCCACCTTGAGTTAAACCTTAGTTCATAATAACACTCACAACTTTCATGAATCACTCAAACCAAACCATGTCTATGAGCATAGCATAGCATAGCAATATAAGCATAACGTAGTAACTCCCCAGGGTTTGATATAAGACAATAGGTTCTACCTCATCAACTACTTCCCAATACCACATGTTATCAATCCTACTCATGCCATGTTTGAGGGTTGAAACTAATGCATAAAAACTGGGTAATAAAGGGATTTAATCAAAGTGTTACTTGCTTTGTTGACGATCAGAAAACCCTAGAGATTCGTAGTAGCAAGCCTCGCACTCCGAAAACTCTATCGTGAACAAACAATAGCATACATAAGAACTCAAGCATAAGGTGCAAAGGTAAAACTCAAATGAAAAGATCTGAATAGAAAGTTCAAGAGAAGAGCTTCGATTTGCAAAAAGAAACAATCGAATCGGAGCAATGAAACTCAAACGACGATCAAAAGAAGTTCAAGTTCAAATCTGCTTGAAACCAAATTTTAAATTTTCAAAATCATGTCCAACTTGATTATCTTAATAGAGGGAATCGAGACGAAGATTTTGGCGTTGGTTTACATTGGATTTGGATCAACGAGTAAAAAGTAGCGAGGGTTTGAAAATCAGGGACTAATCTGTAAGAAAAATATTTACAGATAGGTCCCTGGCCGAAAATAAAAGTAAAAGAAAATTCTAACGAAGGAACGTTCGCTAACAGAGGCTAACGAACGAAAACCGTTCGTTAAGACAATCTAACCAGTGAACGTTTACTAATTAGACAAAGACAAAAAACGATCTAAAACTAAAGTGATCTAAAAAAATAAACGAGAAAAACCGAATGGTTTTTATACCGTTTAACCAGAGAGAACCGGTGGCGGAATCCGGCGGGCGGCGGAGAGATCCGGCGGGCGGCGGAGAGATCCGGCGGCTTCGGCGGCGCAGCGGCGGCGACGAGGCGATGGCGAGACGACGCTGCGATGGTGCGGTGCAGGGAGAGGCGGGCGGCGGCGGCTCGGGCGGCGGCTTGCAGCGGCGGCGGAGGCTTGCGGCGGCGCCGGCGGAAGGCGGGGTGAGGTGAGAGAGGGGGGCGGCGGCGCTTATAAAGAGGTCGGGGGGGCTTGGCTTGCGGGAGGGGCGGCGACGCGGTGGAGTCCGAGCCGGACTCCATGGCTGCGGCGGCGGTGGTCGGGACTCCTGTGCGGGAGGCGGTGGGCTATGCTAGGTCGGCTAGGGTTTGGCCCAATCGGGCGAAGAAGATTTTTTTTAAATAAAAAATTTGCCGCGGAAGAGAAATCCTAATAAAATCTAAAAATTCCAAAAACAATTTTCACCGTCCAAACCTAATATTTAGGACAAGATGAACATTTTTCTAGAGTAACATGCAATTTTCAAAAATTCTTATTTTTCCTAATTCAAATAAAATAGCAAATAAAATAATAATTTGATTTTTAAAATTTCTTCCCCAATATTTCTCCTCTATTGAAGAAGTCATTTTATCTTCACTCATTTATTTGTTATTAGAAATAATTGGAGAGAAAATATAAAAATCAAATTGATCCTCTTTTCAATTTGAATTAAATTCAAATATGAAAATTTGTGAAACCTCCAACTCTCTCCTTGGGTCCTTGAGTTGCTTAAGATTTCTAGGATCACAACCAAAATGCAAATAAAATATGATATGCATATTATGAGCTATGTATAACATCTAAATTGAAAAATTGGAATGTTACAGAAGTGATTAATGATAGCTCCTCGAATGAAGAGCATGATTGCAATGATGTTATTATGAACTCTGTTAATGTCAATTGTGCTAATAATATGCAAAACCCCAAGCTTGGGGATGCTAGTTTTGCTATTGCCACTACTTATTGCAATGATCATGATTGGGGTGATGATGTTTCTTATGATCTTGAAAATTTATTTAAACCTCATGATGAATAATTTTGCGTTAATATTGAAAGTGGGTTTGGAAGAGTGTCAACTCTATGTAATAATGATCCCACTACTTTGGATAATGACCATTCTTATGATTTTTTTTGATAAAAGTAGGTTTGGAGAGGTCATGACTTTATTTGATGATAATCCCACAATTTTGGAAGAGTGTCAACTTTGCATGCATGTGGATCATGTTAAGAATATTTTATATGATAGCTATATTGTTGAATTTGATTATGATCCTACATGTAATTATTATGAGAGAGGAAGATATGGTTGTAGAAATTTTCATGTCACCAAATTACCTCTTGTTATGTTGATATTGCTATTGTTTCTTTCTTTTTCTTTGCATATGCTAGTTTTTGCTTGCCTTGATAATTTGTTTGCATATAAGATGCCTATGCATAGGAAGTAAGTTAGACTTAAATGTGTTTTTCACTTTCTACATGCTGCTCTCTTTGTGTTTTAATTGCTATCTTTCGTGTGAGCATCATTGATATTATCAATGTCTAGCTAAAAGGCTTTAAAGAAAAGCGCTTGTTGGGAGACAACCCAATATTTTTTTTCCTGTTTTGCAATAAATTTTTCATCTTTCCTCTGGTTAGATATGGTTTTATATTTTAATTAGTGTTTGTACTGAGTAAGACCTTTGGGATGGCATACGATGATAGTTGATTTGATCTTGCTAAAAAACAGAAACTTTTCCACCAAGAAAAATAATTTTCATTTTTAACAGACGCATGATAAAATATTGATTCTTTTTTCAAAAGATTAAAATACAAATTCTCTCTGTTGTCCTAAGGTTTCAGAATTTTTGGAGTTACAGAAGTATTCAAGAGTTATAGATTACTAGAAACTGTTCTATCTTTGACAGATTCTATTTTCTATGTGTTGTTTGCTTATTTTGATGAATCTATGGGTAGTATAGGGGGCTATGAACCATGGAGAAGTTGGAATATAGTAGATATTACACCAATATAAATGAAGAATGAGTTCACAACAGTACCATATGTGGAGATATTATTTTCTTATACTAACGGATCTCATGAGTTTTCTGTTGAGTTTTGTGTTGTGAAGTTTTCAAGTTTTGGGTAAAGATTTGATTGACTATGGAATAAGGAGTGGCAAGACCCTAAGCTTGGGGATGCCCAAGGCAACCAAAGGTAATATTCAAGGAAAACCAAGAGCCTGTGACACTCCAAAATTTTGGATTTGGTTTTCATCAAAAACTTTATTTTCTAAAAGAGGGCATTTAAAATTTCTTTTCCAGAAACCATTCCTCTTTAAAAACTTCCTTCCACCTTTGGCAAGGATTGCCTTTCCTTTTTAATTTTTGGTGTTTAATTTTTGGAAGCTTTTCTTCTGGTTGTTTCCCTCTCAAACTTATTTATTTTCATTTAAAAAGAAACCCTAGGAGTTTTGGGACTTCTTTCTTTTTGAACCACCCATGATTTTAACATATCACAGGTGGTAAAACCCCTCCAAGAACCTCCCCTCCTCGTTGGAACAACCTAAGTTCTCTGTCCCAACTAATCCAAACAAGTTTGGTATTTTATTTCAATCATTTTTTCCTCTCAAACCAATTCTATCAATTATTTGGAGCCTGAGTCATTTACAAAGCAAGTACTTTATTTCCTTTGAGTTTTGATCTCAAACCAACTCCTCTGGATTGTCCTTAGCATCCACAACCCAGAACCATCTTGATCCACTCCCCTTTTTTTTCAAATTTTTCAAATTTCAGCCTCTGCAAGTTTGGACCAGATTTGCCAAATTTGGTGAAATTCATATCTACACTTCCCCAAAAATTCTACCAAAATTCAGGCAGCCTACTGGAGCAATGAGTAGCCACTCCACCAAAAATCAGCTCTAGGAAAAATCCCTAGAGGCCAGTATCATTCTTTCGAACACCTTGTGTACACTGTATATTGCACTTTCAGTAATTCAGTAAAGATTCAGAGTTCAGTGTCGTTTCCCTTCGCTAGCTTCAGTCACGCGTGGACAGTGCCCTTGGCACATTCCTCGCCGCCCCTTCCTCCTGTCTGGAGTGCCGCACGCGCACTTGGTGCCTTCCTGGCGTTGGTGGCGCCCTGGCCCGCCTGCGCCGGCGTGTCTTGCGGCGGCCGATCCACCGTAACGGCCGACCGGAAGCAGAACGGCGGTGCAACGCCGTTCGGCGCCGCCCAACGCTCCCTGGCTCTCCGTGTGGCCTCATGCACGCCAGCGCAACCCCGCAGCACAGTCGCCCTAGCCTGGCACGTGCAGGGCGCGCTCCCTGCCGCCGACGTGCCGCACGGCCGTTCCGTTGGGACAGGCCGTAAACCTCCCTCCCGTGCTGAGTTGGACCCTGGAATGGAACCACTACTCCACCTAGACGATGCCCAAACCCCTAATCCCACTGCCCGACCACAGCGCCATCGTAATCACTCGCCGGACTTATCCCGTTCGCGGCAACCGCCTCGGGCCGGCTATATATAGCGCCCCCAAGCTCCCTCTCGCCCCCGCACACCTCCACTACCTCACTAGACCCCGACCAGCAACTAGAAGAGCCTCGAGGGGCCCTTCTTCCTCGACTCCGGCCGCCTCGTTCCGCCTCGTCCTCCACCTCGATTCGCTCCGGTGAGGCCATCCCCGGCACCCAAACTTTGTCAGTAGCTTCCTCGAGCACCCAGTGAGCTAACCCAAGCATCAATTTGACTTTCGCAGCTCTCCCCGGCGAGATCCATCTCCACCCGAGCTGCCATCCGCCGGAGCAAGGCTCGCCATCGACGTGGTACTCGCCGGCGACCACCACCACCACCAACCGACACGGAAGGGCGCCCTGAACACGGAGGTACCCTCCGATCACCCTACCTCGCCGTGGATCGCTGCCGGCGACCACCGCGGCTCTCGGGCACCGTCGAGCTCTGCCGCCCCTTTTAAAATTTCAAACCTGACGGGTGGGACACGCAAGTGAGCCTCTCAGTGCTTTTTACACATTTTCTGAAAACGCCTTCGGGCAAAATGCGTTTCCCTCTCTGGGCTGGCGTATTCGAGATCGAAGCATTTTCCGTTTTTATGAGCTAGCCCCTGGAAACTTTCTGTTTCATTACAGATGCGTCCCTGGACTAAAACCCTTATAACTTTTAAATAGAAAAGTATTTTTGATTGATTCTTTTTCTGTTCTCTTTGAAATTTTTCCAGTTTTTTATCAGATTTATTTGAAAAATATTTGGAATACTTTTTGTGCACATCTTGGTATTTACGATAGCACCTATATTTTCTTTATACCGTAGATACCGACGGAGGTGACGGAGCCGCGAACTTCACCGAGCTAGGCTCCGACTACTCTGAACCACGCAAGCATGTTTGAACTTTTGATATGATGAGTGTCTTGGCATGTTTTGCATTTAGTCAGTTTCATGGCATGTTGATGAGCATACCGATGAACGTTATTTTTCATGCATTGTCGAGGTAAGTGAGCTCGGTGATCCATAGGTGGATGGATTTGAGTATGAATGGCCATGTGTTGGCATGAGGATGGGTAAGATGGCAGTGTTGTAGCATGCCAGTCTTATGCCAGACTATTTGACTTCAGTGTCAAATCGTATCGGTCCAGTTCCTCCCTTTTCCTTCTCTGTACTACCACATGTTTTCCGCAAGGAATATGGCTTAGTAAGTTGCAAACCGCTTTCCTGGTACACACCAAAAGGAGAGGCCGGGATGATGGTTCCATGGCCCTGGATTAAAGCCAGTCATCCGGTCAGGGGGCATGGGTGTTTCCGGTTGGGACCGAGAGGGGGGCACCCCTTAGAGCGCGCGTATATAAATTTGATCCCATGCTATTCGAGATTGTGATCTCCCCGTCTCAAAAGTTTTTCTTGGACGATGTCTAGGGTGAGTCCTGGCATCGAGAGATAGGATGGGTGTGTACTGGTTAGCTGTGTTTTCTTCCGAAATACGGTAAACGGAACTAGTCCTTCGAGACTACGGAAATCCGTTAACTGTGGGAAATTTTTGTACAAACTCTGCAGAGTCATAAATCTCCAAATCATCTTATCCATATCCACATGTTGTGCTGACTTATTCTGACAAGTGCCAGTTTTGGTGACAGATACTCCGGTGAATCACATGAGCGCTAAGCTCGGTTAAAAGTTTATTCCTGTGGATGAACTAACCCGTTTATTATCATGAACTGAATATTTATTATGAGTATTATTTACTTGTGAATAAAGCCCTTTCCGTGATGTCGCTCAGACGTCCGACTGTGGCATTTCTTTTAAAGCCCTTTCTGTGATGTCGCTCAGATGTCCGACTGTGGCATTTCTTTCAAAGCCCTTTCTGTGATGTCGCTCAGACGTCCGACTGTGGCATTTCTTTTAAAGCCCTTTCTGCGATGTCGCTCAGACGTCCGACTGTGGCATTTCTTTTAAATCCCTTTATGTGGTGTCGCTAAGACGCCCGACTGTGGCATGATTTTCTGTTATTATTTGTTCACCTTTCGAGGCGTCGCTTCAGACACCCGATCGGTTTTCATTTATATATTTTTGTTGGGATTTCAGGCGGACTACCGCCGTTTCCCTCGTACCTACTTCATTATGCAAATCTTTAAATTGTGCGTTGGAAAGATTAATCATGACGCATTCATGCATGCATTTGTTATATCTTACGTCTGAACTATCTTGCGAGTACTTTCAAAGTACTCACTGGCTTGTTGATTTGGCTAGATGCTGACGAAGGTGATCTCATGGATGAAGAGTTCGATAGCGAGTCCGACGCCTAGAGGAATCCCAGTCAGTCTCGTGCGACCCTGGACATGGTCACTGTTTTGTATCCGCTTCCGCAACCCGAATAAATTTATCGAGCCTCACCTCGACGCTCGATGAGATGCCAGTTTGAGAGTCGTGTTACCACACTCCCCACTGTGTTATTCCACCATCGCTTTATTCCTCGAGTCAGTAGTATGCCACCACACCATTGTGTTATATCCGCCATTATGTATAATTATTGGCGCGCTTGTAATAATTTGTTGAGAAGCCCTAGCTCAACCCTGTAATATATTCTATGCTACTGGCTTATTGTAGCAAGAATTTGTCTACCAGTGTGGAGGATTTCTCTCATACTAGACTCAAAAGATTGGTTTCTCAATAAATATTTTTATTGGAAAACCGGTCGTGACAAGCTTGGTACCAGAGCCAGGCTGACTGTAAGAAGCCACTAGGTGCGATCGCTAATCGATTATTAGCATGATAGAGCCGATTTAATTTTTTCTGCAATTGTAGTCATTTTCTGACAGTTAGCATAAATTTATGATCTGACCATTCAGGATTTTTGCCTACCTTTGTAGATGGCCGACAACAGCTGCGAGTCTCAGACCTTCGCCAACGTACCCGATGGGTTCGTCAAGCTTCTCTCCTTCATCGTTCAGGTCGCGATGGGGCCATCCGTGCGCCAAGTCTTCACACTCCGCCAGCACAAAGTCAACGACAGTCTGACCATGCACCAGGCCACGGTGCAGTTCAAGGGAGGGCGTGGTGAGTTATGCCGCTTCCTGTTCGTGTGAAGAGCCATGCCTGCGGAGAGGCATGCTATGCAGATGGCAGCCCGTGAGGCGATAGCTTGCCTCAGGGATGTCCTTCCCGCGATGAAGACACGTCGCTACCGCTATCTTCCATGCCATGTGCCCTACACCTACCACTACGCATTCTCCTGCCCCAGAGGAGAACGAGACGAGGCTTTTGAGATGCTTATTGAGTATCTCCGGGCTCTGGAGGCAGCCTTCGACAAACTGGTGGACGACTTCGTGGCTGCCCGCATGGACTCAGTCCATGGCTATGCCGCCAACGGGAGGGAGGTCCTGCTCACCGCACCGCCACTGACTTTTGTCTCGTCCTCAGCATCTCATGCACCTACTCGTCACCTACCTACCACCGGAGGGTTCAACCAGGCCTTTGCGCCCACTCCAGCGTGCACTGCACCACCCGTTGTGCCCACGCCTATTCGTGTTGCTCCGCCCCTGGCACCCTCTCCATCTACCCGACGCAACTCTTCATGTATGGAGCCTATTAGTGAGGAGGAGGTCGAGTCCCCAGCCTCACTGCACCTCACCCTTGGCAGGGCCAAGGAGATCATCGACATTTCCGGCTAAGTGCGTTTGCCCGTCATGCGATGTACCGCTTTGTAAGATATGTTTATATGTACATAGGTTGTGAGAAGTAGCTTGTTTGCACATCGCGTAGAACTGGAGAAGTGTACTAGCCTAAATAACATGTCAGGATTATGTTCGCATATCCTGAGTGATGTACTGTATAATTATCACCCGCGTGTAAGATATGTAGTGAGCAGTCCTTCTCCATGCGCAAATCAATTTGTTTTCTTAAGTGATCTTGGTCATTTAAATTATTTGACATCCTTGTGCATTTTTGGAGTTGTTTTTGGCGACCTTCTTCACTTTTCTTATGAGTTTTACAAAATATATCCCCAGAGTGAAAAATGTCTCGTCCTTGGACTTGCTCCATGATTACTCCGCCAGAGGAAAATTATGACACTCAACCAGGCAACAATTTCACGCAAGGGCAGTCGAGTCAACAGGGCAGTGAAATGGCACTTTCCCAAATGTGCCGCCTTTATGAACAGAGTCAGCAACAACATCGTGAAATGATGAACCAAGTCATCAACATGGGAAATTAACATGGACAGAATCCGCAGCATTCCAAGTTATCTGAGCTACAGAAGACGCGTCCCCAAACATTTTCTCATACTGACAAGCCTCTTGAAGCCGAGGACTGACTTCGAGATATGGGGAGAAAATTAATTATTGCAAAATGTTCAGATCCCGAGAAGGTATTGTATGCTCCGCACTATCTCACAGGAGCAGCCGCATCGTGGTGGGAGAATTTTCTGCACATGCATCCCAACGAAGGCGAAATAACCTGGGATGATTTCAAGGAAGGTTTCCGTGGTGCAAACATCCCTAAGAGTATTATGAAAATCAAGAAGAGAGAGTTCGATGACCTCAGACAAAGGAACATGACAGTGGCAGATTACAACAGTCAATTTACTCTATTGTCTCGCTACGCCAATGAAGAGCGTATGACTGAAAGCAAGAAGATGGAGAAATTCCTTGATGGTCTGGCGCCCGCACTTAAATGCCAACTGGTCGTGCATACTTCTCCTGATTTTAAAACACTGGTGGACAAAGCCATTACTCTGGAAAATGAGAGACGCAGTTTGGAAGATATCCGCAAGCGAAAAAGGGACCAGACTAACCATGCTCGCAATCACCGAAGCAAGACAGATTTTCAAAAGGGCGGGACACACAAATTCCCCTCCAATGTCTCACGCCAAAACAAGAATTTTCATGCAAGGGACAAGGAGTTCACATATCGCCCCGGCGTTACTTGTTACGCCTGTGGAGAGGAAGGGCACTATGCCAAGCAGTGTCCCAAGCCTAGAAACTCAACCCCAAAGCCAAACAACGGTGGCAATAATTCAGCGCCCAAGCGAAACAATTTCAATCCCAGCAACAACCACAGGAAGGGTCATCTGAACCACGTAACCAAAGAGGAGGCACAAAATGCTCCGGATATCGTACTCGGTACGTTTCCTGTCAATGCAATACCTGCAATGGTTTTGTTTGATTCTGGAGCTTCTCACTCTTTCATTTCGAAAAGTTTTGCTTTGCAAAATAATTTTTCAATGCTTCCTTTGGAGAAATCCATGATCATCAAGTCCCCTGGGATTCAGCAAGTTACTCAGAATTAGTGTCAGAATGTGGTCATAGAGTTCGAAGGATTGGAGTTTCACGCAAATCTTATTGTGTTGGAAAACAAAGGACTGGATGTCATCCTAGGGATGGACTGGCTAACCACCAACAAGGGTTTTATTGACTGTTTCAACCGGACCGTAATTTTCACACACCACCACAGGAAGACAATAAGAGTGTCAGCCAAGGAAGGAAAAATAGCCCGGCAACCGAGATTGAATAAGGTAGACGTTTCTGAGCTAAACAAGGTTCCAGTAGTATGTGAATTTCCAGATGTATTCCTTGAAGAACTACCAGGCATGCCACCAGACCGAGAGATAGAGTTCTGCATTGAGCTCGCACCAGGAACCACCCCCATATACAAGAAACCATACCGAATGGCACCATCCGAGTTGGTTGAATTGAAGAAACAAATAAAAGAATTGCTGGACAAAGGATACATTCGAGCCAGCTCCTCACCTTGGGGATCACCAATTTTATTTGCCAAAAAGAAGGATGGAACACTGAGATTGTGTATTGACTATCGAGCACTTAACATGGTCACAGTCAAGAACAAATACCCGATGCCAAGGATAAACGATTTGTTTGATCAACTCGCTCAGGCCAAGGTATTCTCAAAAATTGACTTAAGGTCTGGATACCATCAATTAAAGGTGCGAACGGAAGATATCCCCAAAACAGCCTTCACCTCCAGATATGGACTGTATGAGTTCACAGTAATGCCATTTGGATTAACAAACGCCCCTGCATATTTTGTTCACCTCAAGAACAAAGTATTTATGAAATTTATGGACAAGTTCATCGTGGTATTCATCGACGATATTCTGGTATACTCCAAGACACCAGAAGAGCATGCAGAACATCTCAGGATTGTGCTAGGAGAACTCAGGAAACACCAATTATATGCCAAGTTCAGCAAGTGCGAATTTTGGCTAAAACAAGTAGGCTTTCTAGGCCACGTGCTAACCCAAGACGGTATCGTAGTGGACCCAGAGAAAGTCAAGGCCATACTTGGCTGGAAGTCGCCAGCAAGCGTAACAGATATACGTAGTTTCTTGGGAATGGCAGGATATTACCGCAGATTTATTGAAGGATTCTCCACCATAGCCAAGCCTATGACGCAGTTACTCAAGAAAGACAAGAAGTTTGAATGGACAGAAGCCTGCGAAAAAAGTTTCCAAGAGCTAAAGCGGAAATTGACAACAGCACCAGTATTAATTGTGCCAGACATACACAAGAATTATGAAGTGTTTTGTGACGCGTCCAGAAAGGGTCTCGGATGCGTGTTGATGCAGGAAGGCAAGGTTGTCGCCTATGCTTCAAGGCAACTTCGCAAGCATGAGGAAAATTAACCCACTCATGACTTAGAAATGGCAGCAGTCATCCATGCACTCAAGGAATGGAGGCATTTCTTACTTGGGAACCGATGTGAAATATATACGGATCACAAAAGTCTCAAATATATTTTCACGCAGCCAGAACTAAATTTACGACAAAGATGCTGGTTGGAATTGGTAAAGGATTATGATGTTGGTATCCATTACCATCCAGGAAAAGCAAATGTAGTGGCCGATGCTCTTAGTCGGAACCCCAACTCCGACGAAAGCAATCTGCAAAGCTTGAGGCCCGAATTCCAACAAGAATTTGCAAAGCTCAATTTGATAATGGTAGCAGAAGGCACCATATCAAACTTGGAAAGACAACCCGACCTTGTGGAGGAAATTGAAGAAGCTCAGCCCGGTCACCCCAGCACTGAAGGCATCAAAAGAAAGGTGAGTATGGGCAAGGCCTCGGAGTTCGTCATAGACAATGGAGGAATATTGTGGTACGGAGAAAGACTCTGCGTGCCAAACATAGCAGACCTTAAACAGCAAATTCTAGCTGAAGCCCACACCGCCCCGTACTCAATCCACCCTGGAGGATCCAAGATGTATAAAGATATTCAGGAAAGATTTTGGTGGCACGGTATGAAGAGGGACATAGCCACCTTCATTGCATGTTGCGACTCTTGTCAACGCATAAAAGCTGAGCATCAGAGACCTGCCGGACTACTGCAACCAAACAAAATACCTGAGTGGGATGAAATAGGGATGGATTTCATTGTCGGACTACCTCGGTCACAGCATGGGAATGATGCCATATGGGTCATCACTGACAAGTTAACCAAGGTGGCACATTTCATTCCAGTAAAGACAACCTACAACACTCAGAGGCTTGCCAGGATTTATCTCTCCCGTATAGTTTGTCTGCATGGAGTCCCGAAGACTATAATATCCGACAGAGGCACTCAGTTCGTCTCGAGATTTTGGGAGCATTTACAACAGGCTCTGGGAACCCAACTAGCCTTCAGTACCGCATACCACCCACAGACCGATGGACAAACGGAACGCGTAAACCAGGTTTTAGAAGACATGCTGAGAGCATGTGTCCTCACATATGGAACCAGTTGGGAAGAAAGCCTGCCATACGCCGAGTTCACGTACAACAATAGCTACCAGGCCAGCCTGTAAATGGCACCATTTGAGGCTTTATACGGACGGAGATGTCGTGCCCCGTTGAATTGGTCAGAGACCGGAGACAGCCGCATCTTCGGACCAGACATGCTCAGAGAAGCCGAGGAAAAAGTCAAGCTAATCAGAGACCGACTTAAGACCGCTCAAAGTAGACAGAAGAGTTATTATGATCAGAAACATCGTAGGGTCAGCTTCAAACCCGGTGAGTTCGTATACCTGAAAGTATCTCCGATAAGAGGATTGCAACGATTCGAGATTAAAGGGAAGCTAGCACCAAGATTCATTGGACCATTCTGTATAATGGCGCGAAGAGGCACGGTAGCCTACCAACTAGACTTACCCAAGGAATTATCCGATGTCCACGACGTGTTCCACGTCTCGCAATTGAGGAAGTGCGTAAGCAACCCAGAGAAACAAGTATCCCATGAGAACATTGACGTGCAGCCAGACCTCACTTATCGGGAACGTCCAGTAAGAATATTAGAGGAGTCTGAAAGGAGGACCCGACAGAAGACCATCAAATTCTTCAGAGTCCAGTGGAGCAATCACACCGACAGTGAAGCAACTTGGGAAAGAGAGGATTTTCTTCGGGCAAAGCATCCACACTTATTTAAGGATCAGCTGAAATCTCGGGGACGAGATTTTTCCTAAGGGGGTAGGTGTTGTGACACTCCAAAATTTTGGATTTGGTTTTCATCAAAAACTTTATTTTCTAAAAGAGGGCATTTAAAATTTCTTTTCCAGAAATCCTTCCTCTTTAAAAACTTCCTTTCACCTTTGGCAAGGATTGCCTTTCCTTTTTAATTTTTGGTGTTGAATTTTTGGAAGCTTTTCTTCTGGTTGTTTCCCTCTCAAACTTATTTATTTTCATTTAAAAAGAAACACTAGGAGTTTTGGGACTTCTTTCTTTTTGAAACCACCCATGATTTTAACATATCACAGGTGGTAAAACCCCTCCAAGAACCTCCCCTCCTCCTTGGAACAACCTAAGTTCTCTGTCCCAACTAATCCAAACAAGTTTGGTATTTTATTTCAATCATTTTTTCCTCTCAAACCAATTTTGTCAATTATTTGGAGCCTGAGTCATTTACAAAGCAAGTACCTTATTTCCTTTGAGTTTTGATCTCAAACCAACTCCTCTGGATTGTCCTTAGCATCCACAACCCAGAACCATCTTGATCCACTCCCCTTCTTTTCAAATTTTTCAAATTTCAGCCTCTGCAAGTTTGGACCAGATTTGCCAAATTTGGTGAAATTCATATCTACACTTCCCCAAAAATTCTACCAAAATTCAGGCAGCCTACAGGAGCAATGAGTAGCCACTCCACCAAAAATCAGCTTTAGGAAAAATCCCTAGAGGCCAGTATCATTCTGTCGAACACCTTGCATACACTGTATATTGCACTTTCAGTAATTCAGTAAAGATTCAGAGTTCAATGTCGTTTCCCTTCGCCAGCTTCAGTCATGCGCGGATAGTGCCCTTGGCACGTTCCTCGCTGCCCCTTCCTCCTGTCTGGAGTGCCGCACGCGCACTTGGCGCCTTCCTGGCGTCGGTGGCGCCCTGGCCCGCCTGCGCCGGCGTGTCTTGCGGCGGCCGATCCATCGTAACGGCCGACCGGAAGCAGAACGGCGGCGCAACGCCGTTCGGCGCCGCCCAACGCTCCCTGGCTCTCCGCGTGGCCTCATGCACGCCAGCGCAACCCCGCAGCACAGTCGCCGTAGCCTGGCACGTGCAGGGCGCGCTCTCTGCCGCTGACGTGCCGCACGGCCGTTCCGTTGGGACAGGCCGTAAACCTCCCTCCCGTGCTGAGTTGGACCCTGGAATGGAACCACTACTCCACCTAGACGATGCCCAAACCCCTAATCCCACTGCCCGACCACAGCGCCGCCGTAATCACTCGCCGGACTTATCCCGTTCGCGGCAACCGCCCCGGGCCGGCTATATATAGCGCCCCCAAGCTCCCTCTCGCCCCCGCACACCTCCACTACCTCACTGGACCCCGACCAGCAACTAGAAGAGCCTCGAGGGGCCCTTCTTCCTCGACTCCGGCCGCCTCGTTCCGCCTCGGCCTCCACCTCCATTCGCTCCGGTGAGGCCATCCTCGGCACCCAAACTTCGTCAGTAGCTTCCTCGAGCACCTAGTGAGCTAACCCAAGCATCAATTTGACTTTCGCAGCTCTCCCCGGCGAGATCCATCTCCACCCGAGCCGCCTTCCGCCGGAGCAAGGCTCGCCGTCGACGTGGTACTCGCCGGCGACCACCACCACCACCAACCGACGCGGAAGGGCGCCCTGAACACGGAGGTACCCTCCGATCACCCTACCTCGCCGTGGATCGCCGCCGGCGACCACCGCGGCTCTCGGGCACCGTCGAGCTCTGCCGCCCCTTTTAAAATTTCAAACCTGACGGGTGGGACACGCCAGTCAGCCTCTCAGTGCTTTTTACACGATTCGTTTTCTGAAAACGCCTTCGGGCAAAATGCGTTTCCCTCTCTGCGCTGGCGTATTCGAGACCGAAGCATTTTCCATTTTTATGAGCTAGCCCCTGGAAACTTTCTGTTTCATTACAGATGAGTCCCTAGACTAAAACCCTTATAACTTTTAAACAGAAAAGTATTTTTGATTGATTCTTTTTCTGTTCTCTTTGAAATTTTGTCTAGTTTTTTATCAGATTTATTTGAAAAATATTTGGAATACTTTTTGTGCACATCTTGGTATTTACGATAGCGCCTATAGTTTCTTTATACCATAGATACCGACGGAGGTGACGGAGCCGCGAACTTCACCGAGCTAGGCTCCGACTACTCTAAACCAGGCAAGAATGTTTGAACTTTTGATATAATGAGTGTCTTGGCATGTTTTGCATTTAGTTAGTTTCATGGCATGTTGATGAGCATACCGATGAACGTTATTTTTCATGCATTGTTGAGGTAAGTGAGCTCGGTGATCCATAGGTGGATGGATGTGAGTATGAATGGCCATGTGTTGGCATGAGGATGGGTAAGATGGCAGTGTTGTAGCATGCCAGTCTTATGCCAGACTATTTGACTTCAGTGTCAAATCGTATTGGTCCAGTTCCTCCCTTTTCCTTCTCTGTACTACCACATGTTTTCCGCAAGGAATATGGCTTAGTAAGTTGCAAACCGCTTTCCTGGTACACACCAAAAGGAGAGGCCGGGATGATGGTTCCATGGCCCTGGATTAAAGCCAGTCATCCGGTCAGGGGGCATGGGTGTTTCCGGTTGGGACCGAGAGGGGGGCACCCCTTAGAGCGCGCGTATATAAATTTGATCCCATGCTATTCGAGATTGTGATCTCCCCGTCTCAAAAGTTTTTCTTGGATGATGTCTAGGGTGAGTCCTGGCATCGAGAGATAGGGTGGGTGTGTACTGGTTAGCTGTGTTTTCTTCTGAAATACCGTAAACGAAACTAGTCCTTCGAGACTACGGAAATCCGTTAACTATGGGAAATTTTTGTACAAACTCTACAGAGTCATAAATCTCCAAATCATCTTATCCATATCCACATGTTGCACTGACTTATTCTGACAAGTGCCAGTTTTGGTGACTGATACTCCGGTGAATCACATGAGCGCTAAGCTCGGTTAAAAGTTTATTCCTGTGGATGAACTAACCCGTTTATTATCATGAACTGAATATTTATTATGAGTATTATTTACTTGTGAATAAAGCCCTTTCTGTGATGTCGCTCAGACGTCCGACTGTGGCATTTCTTTTAAAGCCCTTTCTATGATGTCGCTCAGACGTCCGACTGTGGCATTTCTTTTAAAGCCGTTTCTGTGATGTCGCTCAGACGTCCGACTGTAGCATTTCGTTTAAAGCCCTTTCTGTGTTGTCGCTCAGACGTCCGACTGTGGCATTTCTTTTAAAGCCCTTTATGTGGTGTCGCTAAGACGCCCGACTGTGGCATGATTTTCTGTTATTATTTGTTCACCTTTCGAGGCATCGCTTCAGACACCCGATCGGTTTTCATTTATATATTTTTGTTGGGATTTCAGGCGGACTACCGCCGTTTCCCTCGTACTTACTTCGTTATGCAAATCTTTAAATTGTGCATTGGAAAGATTAATCATGACGCATTCATGCATGCATTTGTTATATCTTACGTCCGAACTATCTTGCGAGTACTTTCAAAGTACTCACTGGCTAGTTGATTTGGCCAGATGCTGACGAAGGTGATCTCATGGATGAAGAGTTCGATAGCGAGTCCGACGCCTAGAGGAATCCCAGTCAGTCTCGTGCGACCCTGGACTTGGTCACTGTTTTATATCCGCTTCCACAACCCAAATAAATTTATCGAGCCTCACCTCGACGCTCGATGAGATGCCAGTTTGAGAGTCGTGTTACCACACTCCCCACTGTGTTATTCCACCATCGCTTTATTCCTCGAGTCAATAGTATGCCACCACACCATTGTGTTATATCCGCCATTATGTATAATTATTGGCGCGCTTGTAATAATTTGTTGAGCAGCCCTAGCTCAACCCTGTAATATATTCTATGCTACTGGCTTATTGTATCAAGAATTTGTCTACCAGTGTGGAGGATTTCTCTCATACTGGACTCAAAAGTTTGGTTTCTCAATAAATATTTTGATTGGAAAACCGGTCGTGACATGCTATTTTATATGATTTTTGGGACTAAACTATTAACCTAGAGCCCAGTGCTAGTGTCAATTTATGTTTTTTTCCTTGTTTTAGAGTTACGTAGAAAAGGAATACCAAACGGAGTCCAAACGGAATAAAACTTTCGCCATGATTTTTCTTGGACCAGAAGACACCCACGAGACTTTGAGTGTAAGTCAGAGGAGCCTCGAGATGGCCACAAGGGTGGAGGGCGCGCCCACCGACCTTGTGGGCCCCTCGTAGCTCCCCTGACCTAATTCTTCCTCCTATATATACTATTATACCCCAAAAACATCCGAGGGAGCCACGAAACCACTTTTCCACAGCCGCAACCATCTGTACCTATGAGATCCCATCTTGGGGCCTTTTTCGGCATCTTGCCGGAGGGGGAATCAATCACGGAGGGCTTCTACATCAACACCATTGTCTCTTCGATGAAGCATGAGTAGTTTACTTCAGACCTATGGGTCCATGGCTAGTACCTAGATGGCTTCTTCCCTCTCTTTGATTCTCAATACAAAGTTCTCCTCGATGTTCTTGGAGATCTATTCGATGTAATACTCTTTTGCGGTGTGTTTGCCGAGATCCGATGAATTGTGGATTTATGATCAGCTTATCTATGAATATTATTTGAATCTCCTCTGAATTCTTATATGCATGATTTGATATCTTTGCAAGTATCTTCGAACTATCGATTTGGTTTGGCCAACTAGATTGGTTTTTCTTGCAATGGGAGAAGTGCTTAGCTTTGGGTTCAATCTTGCGGTGTCCTTTCCCAGTGAGCAGGGGCAACAAGGCACGTATTTTAGTGTTGCCATCGAGGATAAAAAGATGGCGTTTTCATCATATTGCTTGAGTTCATCCCGCTACATCATGTCATCTTGCTTAATGCGTTACTCTATTCTTATGAACTTAATTCTCTATATGCAGGCAGGAGTCAGTCGATTTGTGGAGTAATAGTAATATATGCATAATCGTTTTGGTCTACTTGACACGGACGTGATGCCTATATTAATGATCATTGCCTTAGATATCATCATAACTTTGCGCTTTTCTATCAATTGCTCGGCAGTAATTTGTTCACCCATCGTAATAATTTCTATCTTGAGAGAAGCCTCTAGTGAAACCTATGGCCCCCGGGTCTATTTTCCATCATATAAGTTTTCGATCTACAATCTCTAGTTTCCTATTTAGTTTCATTGCAATCTTTACTTTCCGTTCCATAAACCAAACCAAAAATATTACTTTACCGTTTATCATCTCTATCCGATCTCACTTTGCGAATAACCGTGAAGGGATTGACAACCCCTTTCTCACGTTGGTTGCAAGTTGGTGTTTGTTTGTGCAGGTATTTGGTGGCTTGTTGCGTAGTCTCCTACTGGATTGATACCTTGGTTCTCAAAACTAAGGGAAATACTTACGCTACTTTGCTGCATCACCCTTTCCTCTTCAAGGGAAAAACCAACGCATGCTCAAGAGGTAGCAAGAAGGATTTCTGGCACCGTTGCCGGGGAGATCTATGCCAAGCCAAGACATACCAAGTACCCATCATAAACTCTCATCCCTCGCATTACATTATTCGCCATTCGCCTCTCGTTTTCCTCTCCCCCACTTCTAAAACGCTTTTTGAAAAGATTCGCCTTTTCTTCGACCCTCTTCTGTTCGTCTTCTTCATTTGCCTTTTGTGTGCTCGTGTGTTGGATTGCTTGCCTAGTCTTCATGACTCCTCCAGAGAATGTTGACCCTCATCTTAGGAGGATAGACGAAATTGAAAATAATGTTAGAAGCTTCATGTCTTTACAATCTGTGCATAACAATTTCTTTAGAAACGAGCTCAAGGAGCAGAAAAGTTTTAAGGAATACATGAATAAAGAGCTTGATGATATGTCTAAAGAAGTTTATGGTTTGAGATCTCACTTTGCAAATTATTGAAAATTTGGTAGGCCAAATTTTCGATAAACAATCTACTCTAGTAAACAAAATGGCCGCCAAACCAGAGGATAAAAATATTGATGAAGATCTAAAAGTGATTGATGTGACTCCTACTGAATCTTTGTTTTCCAATGTTAATCTTAATAAAGATGGGACTGGAGATGAGTCAACTTTAGTTAGAAGGCGGCCCAATGATTCGGAGTTTTTAGATATTGATGCAAAAATTGATAAAAGTGAGATTGGAGAGGTCAAAACTTTAGATAGCAATGAACCCACTATTTTGGATTTCAAGGACTTTAATTATGATAATTTCTCTTTAATAGATTGTATTTCCTTTTTGAAATCCATGTTGAATTCTCCTCATGCTTACAATCAAAACAAAGCTTTTACTCAACATAACCTGGATGCTATGATGCAATCTTATGAAGAAAAGCTTAATTTGGAAGTTTCTATTCCTAGAAAACTTTATGATGAGTGGGAACCTACTATTAAGATTAATATTAAAGATTATGAATGCTATGCTTTGTGTGATTTGGGTGCTAGTGTTTCCATGATTCCGAAAACTTTATGTGATGTGTTAGGTTTCCGTGAATTTGATGCTTGTTCCTTAAATTTGCATCTTGCGGATTCCACTATTAAGAAACCTATGGAAATAATTAATGATGTTCTTATTGTTGCAAATAGGAATTATGTGCCCGTAGATTTCATTGTTCTTGATCTAGATTGCAATCCTACTTGTCCTATTATTCTTGGTAGACCTTTCCTTAGAACGATTGGTGCAATTATTGATATGAAAGAAGGAAACATTAGATTTCAATTTACGTTAAGGAAAGGGATGGAACAATTTCCAAGAAATAAAATTAAATTGCCTTATGAATATATTATGAGAGCCACTTATGGATTGCATGCCAAAGATGATAATACTTAGATCTATTCGTGTTTTTATGCCTAGCTAGGGGTGTTAAGCAATAGCGCTTGTTGGGAGGCAACCCAATTTTATTTATATTCTTGCTTTTTAGGTCCTGTTTTGCTTTGAATAAATTATCTAGCCTCTGGTTAGATGTGGTTTTGTGTTTTAATTAGTGTTTGTGCCAAGTAAGACCTATGGGATAGCCTATGGTGATAGTTGATTTGATATTGCTGAAAAACAGAAATATTTTCGCTCACGAAAACAATTCTTATTTTTAGCTGGAGAGTGATTTTTAGTTGATTCTTCTTGCAGAAGATTAAAAAATGAATTATCTAGGATCTCCTATTTTCTCAAAATGTTTGGAGTTACATAAGTATTTGAAATATTCAGATTGCTATAGATTGTTCTGTTTTTGACAGATTCTTTTTTCGCTTGTTGGTTGCTTATTTTGATGCATCTATTGCTAGTATCGGGGGGTATGAACCATGGAAAAGTTGGAATAAAGTAGATATTATACTAATATAAATAAAGAATGAGTTCACAACAGTACCAAAAGTGGTGATTTATGTTTTCTTATACTAACAAGGTTACGAGATTTTCTGTTGGAGTTTTGTGTTGTGAAGTTTTCAAGTTTTGGGTAAGGATTTGATGGACTATGGAATAACGAGTGGCAAGAGCCTAAGCTTGGGGGTCCCCAAGGCACCCCAAGGTTATATTCAAGGATGTCAAAAAGCCTAAGCTTGGGGATGCCCCGGGAAGGCATCCCCTCTTTCGTCTTCATCTATCGGTAACTTTACTTGAGGCTATATTTTTATTCACCAAATTATATGTGTTTTGCTTGGAGCATCTTGTATATTTTGAGTCTTCGCTTTTTAGTTTGCCACAATCATCCTTGATGCACACACCTTTTGGGAGAGACACGCATCAATCGTGATTTATTAGAATGCTCTATGTGCTTCACTTATATCTTTTGAGCTAGGCAATTTTGCTCTAGTGCTTCACTTATATCTTTTTAGAGCATGATGGTGGTTTTATTTTATAGAAATTGATGAGATCTCGTACTTCACTTATATTATTTTGAGTGTCTCTAAACAGCATGTAAATTTGCTTTGGTTATAAAATTAGTCCTAATATGATAGGCATCCAAGAGGGATATAGTTAAAACTTTCATATAAAGTGCATTGAATACTATGAGAAGTTTGATTCCTTATGATTGTTTTGAGATGTGAAGATGGCGATATTAGAGTCATGGTAGTAAGTAGTTGTGAATTTGAGAAATACTTGTGTTAAGGTTTGTGAGTCTCGTAGCATGCACGTATGGTGAACCGTTATGTAACAAAGTTGGAGCATCAGATGTTTTTTGATTGTCTTCCTTATGAGTGGCGGTCGGGGACGAGCGATGGTCTTTTCCTACCAATCTATCCCCCTAGGAGCATGCACGTAGTACTTTGTTTCGATGACTAATAGATTTTTGCAATAAGTATGTGAGTTCTTTATGAAAAAAGCCGTGCAATAACTCTGAGCAGCCACCAATTTATGGTGTAGGGGGTGGGCTATTTATAGACACTTGGCAACCCGACCTAATTTGTCCGAAGTGACCCTGGGTCACTAACGAACTGACACGTGTCTCAACGGTCAGATTTCAAACAGACACGGCAGCTTTACTTGGGCTACAAGCAAAGCTGACTCATCCAGCTCTGGATGAGATTTTCTCTTGTTGTCTTTGCTCGAAGACATAGGATTTTGGTTGAGTATCACTTCAGTCACTCTGACTTTGTTCACTTGGACCCCACTTAACAGTACGGTGGTTCCTATGACTCAACAAAGAAGAAAAGGAGACTACAAAATAGCTATGTCTTCGCACTCCATAGTCTTCACATAAATGTCTTTTCAAGTCATAATCTTCGTTGTGAATATCTTCACATACCACCATTATCTTCAATGTCTTCACACATTTTTAGGGGTCATCTCTGGTAGGTAAATCGAATCAATGAGGGACTACTACCTGTGTTGTCCTGCAATTCTCACAAACACATTAGTCCCTCAACCAGGTTTGTCGTCAATACTCTAAAACCAACTAGGGGTGGCACTAGATGCACTTACAGGATGATTGGGCAAAGAATTAAGTAATTGGAGAAGCCTCCCCCAAGCTTGCGGGAGACTCACTTCTTCAGTTTGCACAAAGTTAAATATTTCCTGTAAAGTAGCTTGTTTGTTATGAGTAGGAAAATATTTTTCAGAAAAGTAATATATCATATCCTGGGGACTACGCACACATCCAGGAGCAAGAGAATTAAACCATATCTTAGCATCACCCTTTAATGAGAAAGGAAACAACTTAAGAATATAGTAATAGCGATTTTTTCCTCATGAGCAAATTGGGTGGCTATGTCATTCAGTTTAGTAAGATGTGTCACAACAGTTTCGGATTCATAACCATGGCAAGGACCAGATTCAACCAAAGTAATTAACTCAGGATCGACAGAGAATTCATAATCCTTATAAGTAACAAAGATAGGTGAGGTAGCATTAGGGTCATATTGCATTCTAGCATTCAAAGATTTTTTCTTTCAACTTGACTAGTAGTTTCTTAAGATCGTCTCTATGTTTACAAGCAAGAAAGTCCCTAGCTACCTCACAATCCATAAAAAAACCTCAGGTATAACAGAAAACTCATATCTAGGAGAGCTAGGTCTAATAGGTGTTTCAAAGTTTTCAGTTTCAATAATTTCATCAGTTTCAGAAATATCATCGGTTTCAGCATTCTCAATATCTTTAGCTCTAGCAAGTTGTTCATCAAGAAATTCACCAAGTGGCACAGTATTATCAAGCAAAGTAGTAGTATCATCATAAGTGTCATGCATATCAGAAGTAGCATCATCAATTACTTGTGACATATTAGAATCAATAGCAGGTGTAGGTGTCGCAAGCTTACTCAAAATAGAAGGTGAATCAAGTGCAGAGCTAGATGGTAGTTCCTTACCTCCCCTCGTTCTAGAGGAAAAAAATCTTGGATTTGGTATCTTTCAGATTCTTCATGGTCATCAACAGATATAAATCCCAAGTGACTCAGAGAATAGAGCTATGCTCACCGGCAACGGCGCCAGAAAAAGGTCTTGATAATCCACAAGTATAGGGGATCGCAACAGTTTTCGAGGGTAGAGTATTTAACCCAAATTTATTGATTCGACACAAGGGGAGCCAAAGAATATTCATGAGTATTAGCAGTTGAGTTGTCAATTCAACCACACCTGAAAGACTTAATATTTGTAGCAAAGTTTTTAGTAGCAAAGTAGTATGGAAGTAACGATAACAGTGGCAAAAGTAATGGTAGCAGTTTTGTAGTGATTGTAGCAGCAGCAAAGCGAAAGTAACTTAGCAATGATCAATATGTGAAAAGCTCATAGGCAATGGATTGACAATGGTAATTGTGTTGGATGATATTCATCGTCTAGCAGTCATAACCTAGGGTAACTGTAACATCCCAAAATTCTAAATTTTGGAATGTTATATTAAATAGATAGTTTGGTTGTTTGCTTGATTGTGATGAGTGAAATTTGAAACCTTTTGAAAGTTAAATGAGAGGGAATAAAAGGACTTTTCCAAACTTTCGCTTTGCATTTTGATCTCCATGAATTCAAATTCTTTTCATCACAAACCCTAGAGAGAAGATGACATGACTTCTTCCATTTAATTAAATGAAAAGGGGTGTTGAAAATATTTGAATTTCATTTGGAAATATTTTTTAAAATTCAGAAACTTCAAGCAACTCAATGATTTTCACGAGCGAACATAAAAGGACTTCTTCAAAACATATGAAATATTAGTTGGGAGTTTCAAAGAATTAAATTGAAAGTCTCTTTGAAATTATTTTCAATTTGGAGTTATTTAGATTTTATTCAAACTATTTTTATCCAAAAATAAAATATATTGAAAATAGGGCAAAATTATTCCCTACATCAGAAAAATGGAGACAAATATATTTGAAATCATTTTTTAAATGATTTTTATTGGATTTTCAGTAGGGCAGTAGCACTCTTTGAATTATTTGAATTTTTCTCGATTTTATTTGGCTTGACAAAAATGTCCACGTTGTAGAAAATCTTTTTCTGAAAATTTTGATATATTATATGCCTATATAATATTCTTATTTATTTCGTTCTTATTATGTTTGTCTGGAAAAATGTTTTTTTAATCTTTCCCCGTCGCAACTGGGCCGTCCAAGGCTCGACCGCCGCCGCAGCCCACCTCCGTGCGCGCGCACCGCAGCCCACCTCCCGCTCGTCCCTGAGCTCCGCTCGGACTCCAGCCGGCATACATCGGCGCCGCCACCGTCGCCATGGTCGAGGAGGACTCCTCCTCCTGCCCCTTGCCCAAGCCGCTGTCGCTGCTTGCTGGCACCACCAACCGCTGTCGCCGCCTAGTCCGTCGCCCTGCCGTTGCCGCCCCGTGCCGCATCGCTCCGCGCACCGCCGTCCGCCTCGCCCTCGCCCGCCCTCGCCGGAATCCATCGTCGCCGCCGCCGCACGGACTCGGTAACCGCCACCGCCGGTTTTCTACGAAAACTGCTACCGACCAGTATAAAACCGACCCCGGTCCAATCCGTTTTTTTTAAGTTTTCGGTTTTTAAAGCGGTTTATTTATTAGTTAGGTTAATTAGTGAGTATTCGCTAGATTACGTCTTCAAAGTGAACGGATTCATTGTTAGTGTTCTGTAATGAATGTCCGTTAATTAAGTTTTTCTTTTTCTGTTTTATTTAGGTCGGGGACCTTTTCGCAATTAAAGTTTTTACAGATTAGTCCATAATCTTAAAACGATCATTACTTTTTGCTTGTTAGTCGAAATTAGACGAAACCAACGCCCACTTCTTCGTTATGATCTCCTCTATCAAGTAATCCAACTCAAGCATGTTTTTGAAAATTTAAAATTTGAATTAGACCAGATTTGAATTCAAACTTCTTTTGATCATAACTTGAGTTTTATAACTCCGATTTAGTTGATTCTTTTTGCAAATTAAAGCTCTTGACCCAAACTTTCTGATAAGGCCAAATTCACATAATTTTGGTACTGTTATAAATTGTTTTGTGTTGCAGGAGTTATTTGCTTGGTTTTGATGCTTTCCGAATTATCTTCTTCGTTCTTTCCGATCTTTTGAGTGATTGCTTATGTGTGGTTACTATTGCTTGCTTACGATAGATTGACCGGAGTGTGACGAGTAGAACTATCAGGATTCTGAGTGCGAATCATCTTCATCAACAGTACAGGCAAGTAACACTTTGATCATATCCCCTTATTACCCAGTTTTTATGCATTAGTTCCATCCTCAAACATTTCATGGTTAGGATCTGATTTAACATGTGGGTTTGGAGAGTAGTTGATGAGGTAGAACCTATTGTCCTTTACTACAAACCTTGGGTGTTACTACGTTATGCTTATACTTCTATGGTATGCTCGTAGACGTGGATTGGGTTTGAGTGTATCCATGACAGGTGTGAGATTATTATTTAATGGTTAACTTAAGGTGGCAACTTTAATACACATCTGGGTGGATTGGTTGGGGCACCCTGGAGCACCGAGTGGTTTCCCGGGCACTTGGAGAACCCAGTGCTTGCCCAAGGGGATCCCGGAGGACCCGTGTGATCACCCTATGGAATGCCACCCAGGCTCAAAGGGATCATAAGATTATTGATGCTAGAAACTTCCGTGTGTAGCCACAAGCCATTATGGGCTCTGGCATAGTTGAGTAAGTTGCGTGAGCTCTTGAAGAGGTGGACTAGCAGATGTAGGGGGATGTAGGTTGGTACGGTCCACCCGGAGTAAAGAGTTAATGTTTCTGAAAGGATGTGTCTCGGTCATCCATTTCTCAAACACCATGTAGTGTGAGAAATCCAATGGAGGAGATTGATTCTTGTGGGGAAAAGTGTGCAAACCTCTGCAGAGTGTACAAACTAATCATGGTTAGCCGTGTTCCTGGTTATGGAAAGTTTTGAGTCTCTGGTCTTTGGATATTCATGTTGATCTCAACACTTTAATTATTAATTTGATTTGTGTTAATGATCATTATTTTGGGATTGAGTTGGAGGAACCTTCTCAATATTTTCAACCAACTTTGTAGTTAAATAAAATGTATTCCTTTGATGTAGGGAAAAATTGGATTTTCGCAAAAACCTATTAACCATAGAGCCTCCACCAGCCATATATGCATGTAGTGATAGCAATTATTCAGTTCATTACTCTACTATGTTATCTTGCCAGTACATTCAATGTACTGACCCGTTTCGGGCTGCAACGTCTCATGTTACAGGATTCTTACGACGAGTAAGTGATACGTTAGGGTTACGATTTCTACACTCAACTTTGCCGTTGGTGTTGATGGGAATCCACAACCTTGTTGTTACTTCCGCTACTTGGATTGAGGTAATAGTATTTACATTATTTATACATGTGATTTACCTCTGTTATAAATCCTCGAGTACTATGTGTGTCAGCATACCGATCTAGGGATGACACTTAAGCACGGAGACTTGACCATCTGAGGTCGGGTCGCTACAGTAACACAGAACTAGCTCCAATTCATCAATATAATATAGGCTTGTATTCCATATATAGTCATACGTCCATATGGAAAAGAACTTGCATGCCATCTTTTGTCCTACCATCCCATGGCAGCGGGTCCTAATGGAAACTAAGGTATATTAAGGCCTCCTTTTAATAGAGTACTGGACCAAAGCATTAGCCCTTAGTGAATACATGAACTCCTCAAACTAGGGTAATCGCCGGAAAGAATCCCAACTATTGTCACCTTGGGGTATGCGGATCATAACTCATAATAGGTATCTACAACTTGCAAGATAGGATCAAGAAATCACATATATTCATGAAAACATAATAGGTTCAGATCTGAAATCATGGCACTCGGGCCCTAGTGACAAGCATTAAGCATAGCAAAGTCATAGCAACATCAATCTCAGAACATAGTGGATACTAGGGATCAAACCCTAACAAAACTAACTCGATTACATGATAAATCTCATCCAACCCATCACCGTCCAGCAAGACTACGATGGAATTACTAACTCACGACGATGAGCATCATGAAATTGGTGATGGAGGAAGGTTGGTGATGATGATGCCGACAAATCCCCCTCTCTGGAGCCCCGAACAGACTCCAGATAAGCCCTCCCGATGAAGAACAGGAGGCGGGGGGCTCCGTGATACGTCTCCAATGTATCTATAATTTTTGATTGTTCCATGCTATTATATTATCTGTTTTGGATGTTTTACATGCATTAATATGCTATTTTATATTATTTTTGGGACTAACTTATTAACCCAAAGCCCAGTGCCAGTTTCTGTTTTTCCTTGTTTTTGAGTTTAACAAAAAAGGAATATCAAACGGAGTCCAAACGGAATAAAACTTTATGATGATTTCTCTTGGACCAGAATACACACGTGGGACTTGGAAAGGAAGGCAGAAGAGTCCCGAGGGCTCCACAAGCCCTTAGGGCGAGACCTAGGGGGGAGCGCCCCCTGGCTTGTGGGCCCCACGGGACTCCTCCAAGCCTAATCTTTGGCCTATAAATTCAGAAATATTCCCAAACGACCTAAAGCATCCACCAAAATATGTTTCTGCCGCTGTAACCTTCTGTACCCATGAGATCCCGTCTTGGGGCCTTTTCCGGCACCCTGTCGGAGGGGGATTCGATCACGGGGGCTTCTACATCAACTCTATTGCCCTTCCGATGAAGCGTGAGTAGTTTACACAGACCTACGGGTCCATAGCTAGTAGCTAGATGGCTTCTTCTCTCTCTCTTTGATCCTCAATACCATGTTCCCCTCAATGTTCTTGGAGATCTATCTAATGTAATCTTCTTTTCCGGTGTGTTTGTCGAGATCCAATGAATTGTGGATTTATGATCAGTTTATCTATGAATATTATTTGAATCTTCTCTGAATTCTTATATGCATGATTTGATATCTTTGTATTTCTCTTTGAATTATCGGTTTGGTTTGGCCAACTAGATTGGTTCTTCTTGCGAGGTGCTTAGTTTTGGGTTCAATCTTGTAGTGTCCTCACCCAGTGACAAAGTAGGGGTAGCGAGGCACGTATTTGTATTGTTGCCATCAAGGGTAAAAAGATGGGGTTTTCATCATATTGCTTGAGTTTAGCCCTCTACATCATGTCATCTTGCTTAAAGCGTTACTCCATTCTTATGAACTTAATACTCTAGATGCATGATGGATAGAGGTGATGTGTGGAGTAATAGTAGTAAATGCAGAATCGTTTCGGTCTACTTGACCCAGATGTGATGCCTATATTCATAATCATTGCCATGGATATCGTCATAACTTTGCGCTTTTCTATCAATTGCTCAACAGTAATTTCTTCACCCACTGAATTATTTTCCTTCAAGACAGAAGCCTCTAGTGAAACCTATGGCCCCAGTCTCTATTTTCCATCATATATTTTTAGATCTATAAACCAAATAAACCCAAAAGTATCGCACTGCAATTTATTTACTTTTACATTGTTTTACATTTCAGTAATCTTTTATATCTATCTCTATCAGATCTCATCCTTGCAAGTGACCGTGAAGGGACTGGCAACCCCTTTAATCATGTTGGGTGGAAGTGTTTGATTGTTTGTGCAGGTGCATAGATTGGATACTTGCTTGTATCTCCTACTGGATTGATACCTTGGTTCTTAACTGAAGGAAATACTTATCTCTAATTTGCTGCATCACCCTTTCGTTTTCAAGGGAAAAACCAACGCAAGCTCAAGAAGTCGCTGGGGAGATCTGCATCAAGCCTAGCAAGTACCCATCATAAACTCTCATCTCTTGCATTACATTATTTGCCATTTTCCTCTTGTTTTCCTCTCCCCCGCTTCTAAAATATTTTCAGAAAACACAAAAAGATTTGCCGTTTTAATTGCCCTTCTTTCCGTATGCCTTTTTTCTCGTTGGCTATCTTTGCTTGTGATGCCATGTGCCTTCTATTTGCTTGCATCTTTGCTTGCTAAAGATCTATTGATATGGATCCACTTAAAGTTTTCTACTTGGATCATCTTAGATCCATTTGTGCTCGTGCTGAAACCCCAACTAGTTTAGTTGAGGGAAAATCTTTAGATGAGCATGCTCAATTTGTGTGTCACCGTTTGTCTGAAAAAGGGAGACTCTTATGGAATCAAATAAATTGTTTTCTATGTTATGCTTGGAATCTTTGTGAACTTTGTGATTTTACTTGTTGCTCTAAGAACCCTAAAAAAACACCTCCCTACCTATGCGAGTTTAATGATAACGAAATTTTATCTTCTTATGAAAAGGGTATTTATAGTTACTATGATATCGAACAAATTGAAGAATTTTTGCTTTTAAGGGTGCTTATGAAGTTGCTTCTTTGATTGAAAAGTATGATTTTACTCTCTACAAATCTAAAAAATTTGACATACTTACATATTGTATGAAAACTATGCTCATAATGCCTATGTTAAGGAATTTATTGAGAGAATGACCGTTGCTTTGAAAGAAAATAATGATATGCATGAGACTATAGATAGTTATGATTCTGTTGATTTGATTGAAATATCCCTTGATGAACATGATGCTTGCTATTCTTATGGCCACGATGCCAATATTAATTATGCTTATAGAGATGAACTTGCTATAGTTCCTTATGTTAAACATGAAATTATTGCTACTGCACCCACACTTGATAGTTACTTCAATGAAAAGCATATTGCAATGATGTTATTATAAATGATATTAATGTCAATTGTGCTAATAATATGCAAAACCCTAAGCTTGGGTATGCTAATTTTTCCATGTCCGCTACTTATTGTAATGATCATGATTGGGGTGATTCTTCTTATGATCTTGAAAATTTATTTAAGCCTCACGATTAATATGATAAAAGTGGGCTTGGGGAGGTCATGACTTTATTTCATGATAACCCACTATTTTGGAAGAGTGTCAACTTTGCATGCATGTGGATCATGTAGAGAAAATTTTATATGATAGCTATATTGTTGACTTTGATTATGATCCTACATGTAATTATTATGAGATAGGAAAATATGGTTGTAGAAATCTTCATGTTACTAAATTACCTCTCGTCATGTTGAGATTGCTATTGTTTCTTTTTTCTTCCTTGCATATACTAGTTTTTGCTGGTCTTGATAATTTGTTTGCTTAAAAACTGCATATGCATAGGAAGTATGTTAGATTTAAACTTGTTTTTCACATCCTACATGATGCTTTCTTCGTGTTTCAATTGCTATCTTCCATATGAGCACCATTAAAATTATCAACGCCTAGCTAAAAGGCTTTAAAGAAAAGCACTTGTTGGGACACAACCCAATAATTTTATTTTATGTTTTTATGTAAATGCACATTATTACCTCTGTAGTAATTGTGTTTTGGTGTTTTAATTAGTGTTTTACCCAAGGAAGACCTTTGGGATGGCTTACGGTGATAGTTGATTTGATCTCGCTGAAAAACAGAAACTTTTGCGCCTAGTAAAATTATTTTCTTAATTCACAGAAGCGTGATAAAATCCTGATTTTTCTGCAAAAGATTGATATACAAGTTGCCCAGGTTTTCCTAATTTTTTGGAATTTTCGGAGTTACAGAAGTATTCGAAGTTTCCAGATTGCTGCACACTGTTCTGTTTTTGACAGATTCTATTTTCTATGTGTTGTTTGGTTATTTTGATGAATCTATGGGTAGTATCGGGGAGTATAAACCATGGAGAAGTTGGAATTCAGTAGATATTACACCAATATAAATAAATAATGAGTTCACAACAGTACCAAAAGTGGTGCTTTATTTTCTTATACTAACAGATCTCATGAGTTTTCTGTTGAGTTTTGTGTTGTGAAGTTTTCAAGTTCTGGGTAAAGATTTAATGGACTATGGAATAAGGAATGGCAAGATTCTAATCTTGGGGATGCCCAAGGCACCCCAACGTAATATTCGAGGACAACCAAGCATCTAAGCTTGGGGATGCCCCGGATGGCATCCCCTCTTTCGTCTTCGTCTATCGGTAAATTTACTTAGGGCTATATTTTTATTCACCACATGATATGTGTTTTGCTTGGAGCGTCTTGTATGATATGAGTCTCTGCTTTTTAGTTTCCCACAAATATCCTTGCTGCACACACCTTTCGAGAGGGACACTCATGAATCATTAATTTATTAGAATACTGTATGTGCTTCACTTATATATTTTGAGGTAGGCAATTTGCTCTAGTGCTTCACTTATATCTTTTTAGAGCACGATGGTGGTTTTATTTTATTAAAATTGATGAAATCTTATGCTTCACTTATATTATTTTGAGAATCTCTAAACAGCGTGGTAATTTGCTTAGCTTATGAATTTAGTCCTAATATGGTGAGCATCCAAGAGGGATATAATAAAATTTTCATATAAAGAGCGTTGAATACTATGAGAAGTTTGATTCCTTATGATTGTTTTGAGATATAAAGATGGTGATATTAGAGTCATGCTAGTGAGTAATTGTGGATTGGTAGAAATACTTGTGTCAAAGTTTGTGATTCCCGTAGAATCCACGTATGGTAAACCGTTATGTGATGAAGTCAAAGCATGATTTATTTATTGATTGTCTTCCTTATGAGTGGTGGTCGGGGACGAGCGATGGTATTTTCCTACAAATCTATCCCCCTTGGAACATGCGTGTAGTACTTTGTTTCAATAACTAATAAAGTTTTGCAATAAGTAAGTGAGTTCTTTATGACTAATGTTGAGACCATGGATTATACGAACTATCACCCTTCCACCATTGCTAGCCTCTCTAGTACCGCTCAACTTTTTCCTGCATCCTACCGGAGGGGGATTCGATCACGGAGGGCATCTACATCAATCCTATTGCCCCTCCGATGAAGCGTGAGTAGTTTACCTCAGACCTACGGGTCCATAGCTAGTAGCTAGATGGCTTATTCTCTCTCTTTGATTCTCAATACCATGTTCTCCTCGATGTTCTTGGAGATCTATGATATGTAATCTCCTTTTGCGGTTTGTTTGTCGAGATCCGATGAATTGTGGATTTATGATCAGCTTATCTATGAATGTTATTTGAATCTTCTCTGAATTCTTATATGCATGATTTGATATCTTTGTATTTCTCTTTGAATTATCGGTTTGGTTTGGCCAACTAGATTGGCTTTTCTTGCAATGTGGAGAGGTGCTTAGCTTTGGGTTCAATCTTGCATGATTTCACCCAGTGACAAAGTAGGGGTAGCGAGCCACGTATTGAATATTTGCCATCAAGGATAAAAAGATGGGGTTTCCATCATATTCCTTGATTTTATTCCTCTACATCATGTCATCTTACTTAAGGTGTTACTCCGTTCTATATGAACTTAATACTCTAGATGCATGCTGGATAGCGGACGATGTGTGGAGTAATCGTAGTAGATGAATGCAGGAGTCGGTCTACTTGACACGGACATGATGCCTATATGCATAATCATTGCCTTGGATATCGTCATAACTTTGCACTCTTCTATCAATTGCTCTACAGTAATTTGTTCACCCACCATATTATTTGCCTTCATGAGAAAAGCCTCTAGTGTAACCTATGGCCCCCGGGTCTATTTTCCATCATATTAATTTCTGATCTACTATTGTGCAATCTTTTATTTTTAGATCTATAAACCAAAAAACCCAATAATATTTAGTTATCTTTTATCGCATTGGGTGCAAGTGTTTGATTGTTTGTGTAGGTGCATCTATTGGGGACTTGTGTGTTTCTCCTACTGGATCGATACCTTGGTTCTTAACTGAGGGAAATACTTATCTCTACTGTGATGCATCACCCTTTCCTCTTCAAGGGAAAAACCAACGCAAGCTCAAGAAGTAGCAGGAAGAATTTCTGGCACCATTGCCGGGGAGATCTACGTCAAGCCTACCAAGTACCCATCATAAAACTCTCATCTCTTGCATTACATTATTTTCCATTTGCCTCTCATTCCCCCCCCCAACTTCTAACACAATTTTCAGAAAAATACAAAAAGATTTGCCTTTTTATTCGCCTTCTTTCGTCTTTTCATTTGCCCTTATGTCGTACTTGGTTTGTTTGCTCGTTTGCTTGGTATAATTGTGTGGTTATTGAAAATCAGAAGCAAAGAGTTTATGGATCCTCATCCACTTGCTAAACTTTTTGAGAAATAGAATTATGATGAACCAATTGCTGGTGAGTTGTGTGCACTACATTATCTTTATGAAGTTTTTCTTGAAATTCGTGAATCCGAAAATTGTGATGAAGTGCTAAAAGAAGAAATTTATGAAGTTGTAGCGACCTGACCTTAGACGGTCAAATCTCTGTGCATAAGTATCATCCCTGGATCGGTAATGCTGACACGCACAGTACTCAAGGATTTATAATAGAGTTCAATCATACACTTATTACATGGAGTGTCTCAGAGAGAGTGCTTACTACAGTAATTTGGTTGAAGGCCATCTCAATAAGATAAATGCGGAAGCGTTGAAGATAAATGAGTCCATCAACTCCAACGGCATAGCTGAGTGCAAGAGAATGGCCTAGCCCACCTTACTCTTCGTCTGAAAACTCTGCAACATAATACGTTGCAGCCTGTGCAGGTCAGCACATGTAATATGCTGGCAAGATAACACTATAGAGCAATGAACAAATAACAGCTATCACTACATGCATATATGGCTGGTGGAGGCTCTATGGTTATCATTTGCATAAAGCTAGATTTTCCCTACAACAAAGGAATATATTTTATTTAACTACAAAGTTTGTTGAAAACATTGAGAATGGTAACCTCATCTCAATCCCAAAATAATAATTAATAACCCGACAAATTAATTAAGTAGAGTGATGAGATCAAATCAATAATTCAAGTACCAGATACTCAAGATGTCCATAACCGGGGACAGGGCTAACCATGATTAGTTTGTACACTCTCTAGAGGTTTGTGCACTTTTCCCCACAAGACTCGATCTCCTCCGTTGTATTTCTCACACTACATGATGTTTGAGAAACGGATGACCGAGACATAGTCTTTCATAAGCATTAACTCTTTCGACGGGTAGACCGTACCACCTACATCCCCTACATCTGCTAGGCTATCACTGAAAGAGGTCACACAACATACTCAACTATGCCAGAGCCCATAATGGCTTGTTGCTGCACACGGAAGTTTCTAGCATGAATAATCTTATGATCCCTTTGAGCATGGGTGGCGAACCATAGGATGATCACATGGATTCCCCGGGATCTCCTTGGACAACACTGGATTCCCCAGGTGCCCACAAACAATCCACCCAGAGGTGTATTAAAGTAGCCACCTTAAGTTAAACCTTAGTTCATAATAACACTCACAACTGTCATGAATCACTCAAACCAAACCACGTCTATGAGCATAGCATAGCATAGCAATATAAGCATAACGTAGCAACTCCCCAGGGTTTGATATAAGACAATAGGTTCTACCTCATCAACTACTTCCCAATACCACATGTTATCAATCCTACTCATGCCATGTTTGAGGGTTGAAACTAATGCATAAAAAATGGGTAATAAAGGGATTTAATCAAAGTGTTACTTGCCTTCACTAGTAGAAAAAGGGGCTATGGTCCAGGCCGCCTCAGCCCATTAGTCCTGGTTTAGTCTTGAACCGGGACCAATGTGGGCATTGGTCCCGGTTCGTGAGCCCAGGGGGCCGGCCGGGCCACGTGGGCCATTGGTCCCGGTTTGTATGGACCTTTTCGTCCCGGTTGGTGGGCTGAACCGGGACCAAAGGGCCTCCCTCCTGGCCCACCACCATTGGTCCCGGTTGGTGGCATGAACCGGGACCAAAGGCTCACCTTTAGTCCCGGTTCATGCCACAAACCGGGACCAATGAATTGCCTATATATACCCCCTTGCGCAAGGGCAGAGCACAGTGCTCTATTTTTTCTGGCCGAGGGGGAGAGGCCTTTGTGGTGCTCTAGCTCACCTCCTATGCACATGAGGTGTTCGATGGAATGCCCGAGCCACACTACTTAAGCTTTCTCCTCTCGAAGCTCGACCTCCAAGCTACATTTTCCTCGAGATTTGTCTAGATTTAGCGGTCCGTCACGCCCCGTCCCCGTCTTCACCGCCGTCAATCACCCGTGCCGATCTCATCACCGACACCACCGTGGTGAGCCTCTTGTTCTTATCTTCTTTCTGAAAGGAAAAATATTCTTACTTGTATGTTTAGATAGATACTTGTATCATTTTCTTACATTTATTATTGCATCTTATATAGTGCGATGGTTTTGGTATCCGCCCCCGTCGGCCCTCGTCCTGTCTATGATTCGGATGTGGTATGTATATTATCTTTATAACTATTGGTTCATTTATTGTTTATGAAAATTATGCCGACCAACGTGACATAGATTTTATTTATCTAGGATATATGTGAATCGGAAATGCCAATCGACCCTATTGTCGAGAGGTTAAATTTAGTTGAAGAAGAAAAGAATTTGTTGAAGGAAAAAATTAAAAAATTGAGGAGGAGAAGATGATATTGGAGTTGCATGTTGCGGATGTCGTCGATGATCACAAGATCAAGATGGATGCAATGCGCTTGAAGATTAGAAAGATTAGAAAATATGCCATTCATACCGAGGCTTGGTATCATTATGCCGTTGGATCAATTGTTACCTTGGTTGCGATTATGATCGCATTTGTTTTCGCATTGAAATGTTTTACATAGTTTCAATGTATGGTTTAATTAATTAGATGCTTTGGAGAGCTATATGTTGTTAGATGAGAACTATGTATGTACTTTGGTTTTAATGTGATGATGAACTTCTATTAATTTGGACACTTAATTATATATAATGCACGCAGATGAACCGGCAATGGATGTACGGTGACAGACACACCCGCGAGTACATTAAGGGCGTGCATGAGTTTCTCGATGCGGCTGAGGCAAACAAGCAGAATGGTTTTATGTGTTGTCCATGCACTGAATGTGGGAATACGAGGTCTTACTCTAACCGGAAAATCCTTCACTCCCACCTGCTTTACAAGGGTTTCATGCCACACTATAATGTTTGGACGAGGCACGGAGAAATAGGGGTTATGACGGAAGACGGCGAAGAAGAAGAGTACGATGACAACTATGTGCCCCCTGAATATGGTGATGCTGCAACGGGGGGAGCTGGTGAAGATCAAGAGGAACCAGACGATGTGCCCAATGATGCTGCCACGGGTGAAGCTGCTGAAGATCAAGAGGAACCAGACGATGTGCCCGATGATGATGATCTCCGCCGGGTCATTGTCGATGCAAGGACGGAATGCATTAGTCAAAAGGAGAAGCTGAAGTTCGATCGCATGTTAGAGGATCACAAAAAAGGGTTATACCCCAATTGCGAAGATGGCAACACAAAGCTCGGTACCGTACTGGAATTGCTGCAGTGGAAGGCAGAGAATGCTATGGCTGACAAAGGATTTGAGAAGCTACTGAAAATATTGAAGAAGAAGCTTCCAAAGGATAACGAATTGCCCGACAGTACATACGCAGCAAAGAAGGTCGTATGCCCTCTAGGATTGGAGGTGGAGAAGATACATGCATGCCCTAATGACTGCATCCTCTACCGCGGTGCATGCAAGGATCTGAACGCATGCCCGGTATGCGGTGCGCTGCGGTATAAGATCAGACGAGATGACCCCGGTGATGTTGACGGCGAGCCCCTCAGGAAGAGGGTCCCTGCAAAGGTGATGTGGTATGCTCCTATAATACCACGGTTGAAACGTCTGTTCAGAAACGAAGAGCATGCCAAGTTGATGCGATGGCATAGTGAGAACCGAAAGAAAGATGGGAAGTTGAGAGCACCCGCTGACGGGTCGCAGTGGAGAAAAATCGAGAGAAAGTACTGGGATGAGTTTGCAAAGGACCCAAGGAATGTATGGTTTGCTTTAAGCGCGGATGGCATTAATCCTTTCGGGGAGCAGAGTAGTAATCACAGCACCTGGCCCGTGACTCTATGTATGTATAACCTTCCTCCTTGGATGTGCATGAAGCGGAAGTTCATTATGATGCCAGTTCTCATCCAAGGCCCTAAGCAACCCGGCAACGAAATTGATGTGTACCTAAGGCCATTAGTTGAAGAACTTTTACAGCTGTGGAATGGAGACGGTGTACGTACGTGGGATGAGCACAGACAGGAGGAATTTAACCTTAAGGCGTTGCTGTTCGTGACCATCAACGATTGGCCCGCTCTCAGTAACCTTTCAGGACAGACAAACAAAGGATACCACGCATGCACGCACTGTTTAGATGACACTGAAAGTATATACCGGGACAAATGCAGGAAGAATGTGTACCTGGGCCATCGTCGATTTCTTCCGACCAACCATCAATGTCGAAAGAAAGGCAAGCATTTCAAAGGCGAGGCAGATCACCGGAAGAAGCCCGCCATGCGCACCGGTGATCACATGCTTGCTATGGTCAATGATTTACCCTACGTCATCTTTGGAAAGGGTCCCGGTGGACTAGCTGTTCCGAATGACGCTGAGGGACACGCACCCATGTGGAAGAAGAAATCTATATTTTGGGACCTACCCTACTGGAAAGACCTAGAGGTCCGCTCCTCAATCGACGTGATGCACGTGACGAAGAACCTTTGCGTGAACCTGCTAGGCTTCTTGGGCGTGTATGGGAAGACAAAATATACGCCGGAGGCACGGGAGGACCTGCAACGTTTGCACGAAAAAGACGACATGCCTTCGAAGCAGTATAAAGGTCCTGCCAGCTACGCTCTTATGAAAGAAGAGAAAGAAATCTTCTTTGAATGCCTGCTTAGTATGAAGGTCACGACTGGCTTCTCATCGAATATAAAGGGAATAATAAATATGCCAGAGAAAAAGTTTCAGAACCTAAAGTCTCATGACTGCCACGTGATTATGACGCAACTGCTTCCGGTTGCATTGAGGGGGCTTTTACCGGAAAACGTCCGATTAGCCATTGTGAAGCTATGTGCATTCCTCAATGCAATCTCTCAGAAGGTGATCGATCCAGAAATGGTACCAAGGCTAAGGAGTGATGTGGCGCAATGTCTTATCAGTTTCGAGCTAGTGTTCCCACCATCCTTCTTCAATATCATGACGCACGTCCTAGTTCATCTAGTCGACGAGATTGTCATCCTGGGGCCCGTATTTCTACACAATATGTTCCCCTTTGAGAGGTTCATGGGAGTCCTAAAGAAATATGTCCGTAACCGGGCTAGGCCAGAAGGAAGCATCTCCATGGGCCATCAAACAGAGGATGTTATCGGGTTTTGTGTTGACTTCATTCCTGGCCTTAACAAGATAGGTCTCCCTAAATCGCGGTATGAGGGGAGACTGACTGGAAAAGACACTCTTGGAAGAGACTCAATAATATGCAGGGACGGATATTCTTGGTCTCAAGCACACTACACAGTTCTACAGAACTCTACCTTGGTGACCCCGTATGTCGATGAACACAAGAACAGTCTGCGCTCCAAACACCCGGAGCAATGCGACGACTGGATTACATGTGAACACATCAGGACTTTCAGCAGTTGGTTGGAAACACGTCTCAGAGGTGACAACACTGTTTGTGATGAGTTGTATTTGTTGTCCAGGGGACCATCTTTGACTGTATTGACTTACAAAGGATACGAGATAAATGGGAATACATTTTACACGATCGCCCAAGATCAAAAGAGCACCAACCAAAACAGCGGTGTCCGCTTTGATGCAGCAACCGAGAGCGGAAAGGACACATATTATGGTTACATAGTGGACATATGGGAACTTGACTACGGACCTGATTTTAAGGTCCCTTGGTTTAAGTGCAAATGGGTCATTCTGTTTGGCGGCGGCGTACAGGTAGACCCACAGTACGGAATGACAACAGTGGATCTGAAAAATCTTGGGTACACTGACGAACCGTTCGTCCTAGCCAATGATGTGGCACAGGTTATCTATGTGAAGGACATGTCTACCAAACCGAGAAAAAGAAAAGATAAGGAAGCGAATACATCATACGATGAGCCAAAGCGCCACATAGTTCTTTCAGGAAAAAGGGACATCCTGGGAGTGGACGGCAAGACAGACATGTCTGAAGATTATGAAAAGTTTCATGAAATTCCTCCCTTCAATGTCAAGGCTGACCCAAGCATCCTAATAAACAATGAAGATTATCCATGGTTACGGCGCAATAAGCAAATGACACAAGCAAAGAAAAAGTGAAGACTTTCTCCCGCAACAATTATGATGATACCATGCCAACTTTGTAACAGATGATCTTTCGTCCGAAACTCTAATACTTCGAAAGAGATTGTTCGTTTTGTACACGAAGTGCATCCAGTTTTTTCCGTAACCATCTCAACTTTGTTGCACATGCTATGTGGGTGAAATGTTGATACCATGCCAACTTTCAACCTTTTCGGAGTTCATTTGAAATGCTTTTCAATTTCAGGGTCTTATAGCTCAAAAAAATCAATAAATCCATGAAAAATAACAAATGAAGTCAGAAATGGTTGAAAATTGATGATGTGTCTTTGAATGGTGCATTTTGAACACAGAAAAATATGGAGTTCAAATAAGTTCAAGAAAATGAAATCCCTTTGTAACAGATGATCTTTCGTCCGAAACCCTGATACTTTGAAAGAGATTGTCCGTTTTGTACATGAAGTGCATCCAGTTTTTGTCGTAACCATCTCAACTTTGTTGCACATGCTATGTGGGTGAAATGATGATACCATGCCAACTTTCAACCTTTTCGGAGTACATTTGAAATGCTTTTCAATTTCAGGGTCTTATAGCTCAAAAAAATCAATAAATGCATGAAAAATAACAAATGAAGTCAGAAAGGGTTGAAAATTGATGATGTGTCTTTGAATGGTGCATTTTCAACACAGAAAAAATATGGAGTTCAAATAAGTTCAAGAAAATGAAATCCCTTTATAACAGATGATCTAACTTCATAGTAAAGTTATTCATAAACTAGCGATTCACATACATTTTAAAACTATAAGTATTTAGTACAAATAAAAAAATAAAAAGCAAAAAATAAAACAAAAGAAGAAAACAAAAAAAATTAAATTGTAAGTAAAATAAAATTATAAGTATCACTAAAAAACTGTAAGTAATTAAACTAAAATAAAACTATAATATTCTTCAAATTTTTCAAAATTCAAATTTAAACTATTTAAAATTTAAAACTAACGGCACTAACAGAAAGTTTATAATTTTTGTGACCTAAAAGCAAAAAGAAATCACTAAAAAACTGTAAGTATTTAGTTTTAAGTAGAAATAAAAAATAAATAGAAAAAAAATTCTAATTTTATAGTAAAGTTATTCAAAAACTAGTGATTCACACAAATTTTTAAAAATTCAAATTTAAACTATTTAAAATTTAAAACTAATGGCACTAATAGAAAGTTTATAATTTTTGTGACCTAAAAGCAAAAAATAAAAAACCAAAAAAATGTAGAAATAAAAAAGAAAAAACAAAAAAAATGCCACCTACTGGGCCTCCACGGCCTGAATACGACTAGAAACCCTACATGGGCCAGGATTCAGGCCCGTAGAAGGCCCAATAGGCCCACAGGCAAAGCAGTGTCAAATTAGGCCCATAGGCCTTCAGTTCGGAGGAGTTCAGGAGGGAGGAGGCAGCAGACCTTATAAACTGGTCTCGGGCGCTCTCAACTAGCGATGTGGGACTAAACTTTTGGACCCGGGGCGCACAAGGGCATTGGTCCTGGTTGGTGGCACCAACCGGGACTAAAGGTGGCATTGGTCACGGTTCGTGGCACCAACCGTGACCATTGCCACCCTTTAGTCCCGGTTGGTGCCACCAACCGGGACCAATGGGCTTCGCTTCCTGCCCTTTGGGCTGCTGAAAGTCGGCCTTTGGTCCCGGTTCGTGGCTCCAACCGGGACTAAAGGGTGGCATTGGTCCCGGTTGGTGCCACGAACCGGGACCAATGCCCTTGCTATATAACCAGGACTTGTGAAAATTTTCGCATCTCCCTCGCCTCCCTAGCCAGTTGCCCCCGCCACCAGGCTGCCCAAATCGCTCGCGCGCTCCTCGTCGCCGTCGCCGTCGCCGGCCGCCATCCCCGTCTCCCCGTCCCCCTGCCCCGCGCCCGAGCCCACGCCGGCCGCCGCCCCGTGCCCCTGCCCCGGCCCCGAGCACGCACGGCCGCGCCCCTGCACCCCGGCCCGCCCCCACCATGTCGTCGTCGCCGGCGCCCGCCCCCACTGCCGCCCCTGCCTCGACGCCGCCCCTCCTCCCCGTTCGGTCCGGCTCCGGCGACCCCCTTTCCTCCCTGTCCCCTCGATCCTCTTCATATGCATATGTTGATTATATGGATGGATGGATGATGTATATGTTCAGCATATGTATATGAATTTTTTGTGTATGTATGTTATGTTTATATGTATGTATGTATGTTTATGTTCAGATTTTTAGAAAATGTATGTATGTATGTTTATATGTATGCATGTATGTTCAGATTTTTAGAAAATGTATGTATGTATGTATGTATGTATGTTTATGTTCAGATTTTTAGAAAATGTATGTCTGTATGTTTATATGTATGCATGTATGTTCAGATTTTTAGAAAATGTATGTATGTATGTATGTATGTTTATATGTATGTATGTTCAGATTTTTTTCATATGCATATGTTGATTATATGTATGTATGTTTATATGCAATACTACTTCATGTATTTTTAAGAAAGGACGAAGAAGAAAAAGAATGAGAGGAAAAAGGAAATAAGAAGAGGAAGAAAGGAGAAGAAGAGGGGAGAGGAAGAAGAGGAGAAATAAATAAGAAGAAGAAAAAAGAAGAAAAGGAAGAGGAGAAGAAGAAAGGAATAGAGGAGAAGAAGAGAAAAATAGAATATATATTCTATTTTCTCTTTTCTCCTCTATTCCTTTCTTCTTCTCCTCTTTTTTTCTTCTTTTTTTCTTCGACACGTGGGGGGGGGGGGTCGAGAACGCCGGACATTCATGAGAGAGGCGAGGAAGAAGGGGAAGAAGAGGGAGAAGAAGAGGAGAGGAAGAAGAGGAAGTCTTCTCCTCTATTCTTTCTTCTCTTCTTTTTTCTTCTTCTTCTTCCTCTTTATTTTATCGGGAACGAGGGTCGTCGAGAGGTCGAGGAGCGGTAGAGGAGAAACCCTAAATAGAAAGTATCGTCGGTGTGAGATACATGTACCGTCGGTGTCAGACACTACACCCACATCCCACAAGTGGCGCGGGCTTCGATGCCCACGTCACTTGTGGGACGTGGATGTAGTGTCCGACACCGAAGGCCACATGTATCTCACACCCACGAAACTTGCTAGCTATTTAGGGTTTCCTCTACCGAAAAGAAGAGGAGAAATAAATAAGAAGAAGAAAAAAGAAGAAAAAGAAGAGGAGAAGAAGAAAGGAATAGTGGAGAAAAGAGAAAATAGAATATAAACATACATACATTCTATTTTCTCTTCTTCTCCACTATTCCTTTCTTCTTCTACATGCGGATGCAAAGATACGAGTACGGGAAGCCTCTCGTCAAAGATGAAAGATCTCTATCAACGATGATGCGAAGATTGCATGATTGGTACTTGAAAATCTGCAGAGACTCTGGGGGCAGGAGTACTTTGTATGTGAGAGTTAAAAAGGAGAATGACCTCGTTGGAATTGATCTGTTGCCTGTTCCATTTGAGGAGTTCTATCAGTTTTTCAATCAATTGGCCCTCGATAAAACAACGATCGCCTGCTACTGTCTGTAAGTAGTACTACTTCTGTCATTAAGTTTCTCTATATAGCTTAGCTCTTTCATTGCATGTATTTATAATCATCCTCACTATATTATGCAGATTGAAGATCGTCGAATTGAAGAAAAGACAAGTCGGTGATATTGGGTTCATTAACACATATCTCATAGATGCAACTGAGGTTAAACTTCATGCCACAGCTACCGAGGCCAACATGCTACAATCGTTCGGAATAAATCAAAACAAAGATATAATACTCTTTCCTTACAACTTCAAGTGAGTGTTACTGTCTTGTGCGTATTCGGTTTCCCTTATATATTAGTCAAGGTTATAGTAATGTAATTCATGAGTTATGCATGCGTGTGCAGTTTCCACTATATTCTCCTAGAGATTAAGCTTGAGCAGGGACTAGTAACCGTCTTAGACTCAAGACGAAAAGATCCCCAGGACTATGCAGACATGACTGAAATCCTCAAGAAGTAAGTTAAATCGATCATTATCCACCATATCAGCAACTTTGTTCATTTCCTGATATGAAGTAATTGTTTTCTTTGTCCGGTAGGGTTTGGAGAAAATTCACCAAAAAAGTTCCGGGACTGCCGAAGGAGCTGGAATTTAGACACCCGAAAGTAAGTACTATAGTAGCATGTTCCGCGCATCTCCTAGTGATTCAAGCGCTAGTTTCATCAATACCATTTAGCATTCTTGCTTATCAGTTTGATTGACCTCTATTTCTTGTAAAGTGGTTGTGGCAGGAACAAGGGAATGATTTCTGTGGATACTACATCTGCGAGTCCATCCGCCACACGACGTGTGAGCGGGGCGGGTACTCTAACGAACAACATGAAGTACGTAAATAACAATATTCACAATTTTATTTTATTACCATCATTTGTGTTGAGTTTCATTCATATATATATATATGTATTGACCCCCTTCTTCAAATTAGATGTTTCGGAAGCGGGATGAACTCCTAGCACCAGCTCGCATGCGAGCAATTCAAGAGGAATTGGCGGCATTCTTTCTTGACCACGTGATCCCTGAAGACGGAGAATTCTATGTTAAACCTGAGTCCGTATGATTATATTTGTAAGAGATAATTACTGTATATATGTAGCCGGTACTGTCAGATAGATATACGAGAACTTGTTGTTCGACCAATCTCTCGGAGAAGGAGAGGTGGTCGATATCACTTCTCTCTGTATGCATATATGTTCATGACGATCTTATGTTTCCTTCATTTGCTTTACTAGCTAGCCAGCGTGTCTAGTCCTCTCTATACGTATGTATAGTACGTAGCGTCGACCAAGCACAGACATAAGAGAGGACACTTCTCTATATTAATTATAGCTAGATAACACAATATATGAAACACCTAAATTAACCCCCCAAAACCCCCAACCCCCCCCTTTCAAAAAAAACCCTAGCCATAGAAATGCTGACGCGTGGATGCCTATTGGTCCCGGTTGGTGCCACCAACCGGGACCAAAGGGTCTCCTGACTGGGCTCTGCACACTGCCCACGTGGAGGGGCTTTAGTCCCGGTTCTGGATTGAACCGGGACTAAAGGTGGGAGGTATTAGTACCGACACTTTAGTCCCGGTTCAGGAACCGGGACTAAAGGCCCTTACGAACCGGGACTATAGGCCCTTTTTCTACCAGTGCTTGTTGACGATCAGAAAACCCTAGAGATTCGTAGTAGCAAGCCTCACACTCCGAAAACTCTATCGTGAACAAACAATAGCATACATAAGAACTCAAGCATAAGGTGCAAAGGTAAAACTCAAATGAAAAGATCTGAATAGAAAGTTCAAGAGAAGAGCTTCAATTTGCAAAAAGAAACAATCGAATCGGAGCAACGAAACTCAAACTACGATCAAAAGAAGTTCAAGTTCAAATCTGCTTGAAACCAAATTTTAATTTTTCAAAATCATATCCAACTTGATTATCTTAACAGAGGGCATCGAGACGAAGATTTTGCCGTTGGTTTCACTGGATTTGGATCAACGAGTAAAAAGTAGCGAGGGTTTGAAAATCAGGGACTAATCTGTAAGAAAAATATTTACAGATAGGTCCCTGGCCGAAAATAAAATTAAAAGAAAATTCTAACGAAGGAACGTTCGCTAACAGAGGCTAACGAACGAAAACCATTCGTTAAAACAATCTAACCAGTGAACGTTTACTAATTAGACAAAGACAAAAAACGATCTAAAACTAAAGTGATCTAAAAAAATAAACCAGAAAAACCGAATGGTTTTTATACCGTTTAACCAGAGAGAACCGGTGGCGGAATCCGGCGGGCGGCGGAGTGATCCGGTGGCTTCGGCGGCGCAGCGGCGGCGACGAGGCGATGGCGAGACGACGTTGCGATGGTGCGGTGCAGGGAGAGGCGGGCGGCGGCGGCTCGGGCGGCGGCTTGCAGCGGCGGCGGCGGCTTGCGGCAGCGGCGCCGGAAGGCGGGGTGAGGTGAGAGAGGGGGGCGGCGGCGCTTATAAAGAGGTCGGGGGCTTGGCTTGCGGGAGGGGCGGCGACGCGGTGGAGTCCGAGCCGGACTCCATGGCTGCGGCGGCGGTGGTCGGGACTCCTGTGCGGGAGGCGGTGGGCTATGCTAGGTCGGCTAGGCTTTGGCCCAAACGGGCGAAGAAGATTTTTTTTAAATAAAAAATTCGCCGCGGAAGAGAAATCCTAATAAAATCTAAAAATTCCAAAAACAATTTTCACCGTCCAAACCTAATATTTAGGACAAGATGAACATTTTTCTAGAGTAAAATGCAATTTTCAAAAATTATTATTTTTCCTAATTCAAATAAAATAGCAAATAAAATAATAATTTGATTTTTAAAATTTCTTCCCCAATATTTCTCCTCTATTGAAGAAGTCATTTATCTTCACTCATTTATTTGTTATTAGAAATAATTGGAGAGAAAATATAAAAATCAAATTGATCCTCTTTTCAATTTGAATTAAATTCAAATATGAAAATTTGTGAAACCTCCAACTCTCTCCTTGGGTCTTTGAGTTGCTTAAGATTTCTAGGATCACAACCAAAATGCAAATAAAATATGATATGCATATTATGAGCTATGTATAACATCTAAATTGAAAAATTGGGATGTTACAGAAGTGATTAATGATAGCTCCTCGAATGAAGAGCATGATTGCAATGATGTTATTATGAACTCTGTTAATGTCAATTGTGCTAATAATATGCAAAACCCCAAGCTTGGGGATGCTAGTTTTGCTATTGCCACTACTTATTGCAATGATCATGATTGGGGTGATGATGTTTCTTATGATCTTGAAAATTTATTTAAACCTCATGATGAATAATTTTGCGTTTATATTGAAAGTGGGTTTGGAAGAGTGTCAACTCTATGTAATAATGATCCCACTACTCTGGATAATGACCATTCTTATGATTTTTTTTTGATAAAAGTAGGTTTGGAGAGGTCATGACTTTATTTGATGATAATCCCACAATTTTGGAAGAGTGTCAACTTTGCATGCATGTGGATCATGTTAAGAATATTTTATATGATAGCTATATTGTTGAATTTGATTATGATCCTACATGTAATTATTATGAGAGAGGAAGATATGGTTGTAGAAATTTTCATGTAACCAAATTACCTCTTGTTATGTTGAGATTGCTATTGTTTCTTTCTTTTTCTTTGCATATGCTAGTTTTTGCTTGCCTTGATAATTTGTTTGCATATAAGATGCCTATGCATAGGAAGTAAGTTAGACTTAAATGTGTTTTTCACTTTCTACATGCTGCTCTCTTCGTGTTTTAATTGCTATCTTTTGTGTGAGCATCATTGATATTATCAATGTCTAGCTAAAAGGCTTTAACGAAAAGCGCTTGTTGGGAGACAACCCAATATTTTTTTCCTGTTTTGCAATAAATTTTTCATCTTTCCTCTGGTTAGATATGGTTTTATATTTTAATTAGTGTTTGTGCCAAGTAAGACCTTTGGGATGGCATACGATGATAGTTGATTTGATCTTGCTAAAAAACAGAAACTTTTCCACCAAGAAAAATAATTTTCATTTTTAACAGACGCATGATAAAATATTGATTCTTTTTTCAAAAGATTACAATACAAATTCTCTCTGTTGTCCTAATGTTTCAGAATTTTTGGAGGTACAGAAATATTCAAGAGTTATAGATTACTAGAAACTGTTCTATCTTTGACAGATTCTATTTTCTATGTGTTGTTTGCTTATTTTGATGAATCTATGGGTAGTATAGGGGGCTATGAACCATGGAGAAGTTGGAATACAGTAGATATTACACCAATATGGATGAAGAATGAGTTCACAATAGTACCATATGTGGAGATATTATTTTCTTTTACTAACGGATCTCATGAGTTTTCTGTTGAGTTTTGTGTTGTGAAGTTTTCAAGTTTTGGGTAAAGATTTGATGGACTATGGAATAAGGAGTGGCAAGACCCTAAGCTTGGGGATGCCCAAGGAAACCAAAGGTAATATTCAAGGAAAACCAAGAGCCTGTGACACTCCAAAATTTTGGATTTGGTTTTCATCAAAAACTTTATTTTCTAAAAGAGGGCATTTAAAATTTCTTTTCCAGAAACCATTCCTCTTTAAAAACTTCCTTTCACCTTTGGCAACGATTGCCTTTACTTTTTAATTTTTTGTGTTGAATTTTTGGAAGCTTTTCTTCTGGTTGTTTCCCTCTCAAACTTATTTATTTTCATTTAGAAAGAAACCCTAGGAGTTTTGGGACTTCTTTCTTTTTGAAACCACCCATGATTTTAACATATCACAGGTGGTAAAACCCCTCCAAGAACCTCCCCTCCTCCTTGGAACAACCTAAGTTCTCTGTCCCAACTAATCCAAACAAGTTTGGTATTTTATTTCAATCATTTTTTCCTCTCAAACCAATTTTGTCAATTATTTGGAGCCTGAGTCATTTACAAAGCAAGTACCTTATTTCCTTTGAGTTTTGATCTCAAACCAACTCCTCTGGATTGTCCTTAGCATCCACAACCCAGAACCATCTTGATCCACTCCCCTTCTTTTCAAATTTTTCAAATTTCAGCCTCTGCAAGTTTGGACCAGATTTGCCAAATTTGGTGAAATTCATATCTACACTTCCCCAAAAATTCTACCAAAATTCAGGCAGCCTACTGGAGCAATGAGTAGCCACTCCACCAAAAATGAGCTCTAGGAAAAATCCCTAGAGGCCAGTATCATTCTGCCGAACACCTTGCGTACACTGTATATTGCACTTTCAGTAATTCAGTAAAGATTCAGAGTTCAGTGTCGTTTCCCTTCGCTAGCTTCAGTCACGCGTGGACAGTGCCCTTGGCACATTCCTCGCCGCCCCTTCCTCCTGTCTGGAGTGCCGGGCGCGCACTTGGCGCCTTCCTGGCGTCAGTGGCGCCCTGGCCCGCCTGCGCCGGCGTGTCTTGCGGTGGCCGATCCACCGTAACGGCCGACCAGAAGCAGAACGGCGGCGCAACGCCGTTCGGCGCCGCCCAACGCTCCCTGGCTCTCCGTGTGGCCTCATGCATGCCAGCGCAACCCCGCAGCACAGTCGCCGTAGCCTGGCACGCGCAGGGCGCACTCCCTGCCGCTGACGTGCTGCACGGCCGTTCCGTTGGGACAGGCCGTAAACCTCCCTCCCGTGCTGAGTTGGACCCTGGAATGGACCACTACTCCACCTAGACGATGCCCAAACCCCTAATCCCACGGCCCGACCACAGCGCCGCCGTAATCACTCGCCGGACTTATCCCGTTCGCGGCAACCGCCTTGGGCCGGCTATATATAGCGCCCCCAAGCTCCCTCTCGCCCCCGCACACCTCCACTACCTCACTGGACCCCGACCAGCAACTAGAAGAGCCTCGAGGGGCCCTTCTTCCTCGACTCCGGCCGCCTCGTTCCGCCTCGGCCTCCACCTCAATTCGCTCCGGTGAGGCCATCCCCGGCACCCAAACTTCGTCAGTAGCTTCCTCGAGCACCCAGTGAGCTAAGCCAAGCATCAATTTGACTTTTGCAGCTCTCCCCAGCGAGATCCATCTCCACCCGAGCCGCCATCCGCCGGAGCAAGGCTCGCCATCGACGTGGTACTCACCGGCAACCACCACCACCAACCGACGCGGAAGGGCGCCCTGAACACGGAGGTACCCTCCGATCCCCCTACCTCGCCGTGGATCGCCGCCGGTGACCACCGCGGCTCTCGGGCACCGTCGAGCTCTGCCGCCCCTTTTAAAATTTCAAACCCGACGGGCGGGACACGCCAGACAGCCTCTCAGTGCTTTTTACACGATTCGTTTTCTGAAAACGCCTTCGGGCAAAATGCGTTTCCCTCTCTGGGCTGGCGTATTCGAGACCGAAGCGTTTTCCGTTTTTATGAGCTAGCCCATGGAAACTTTCTGTTTCATTACAGATGAGTCCCTGGACTAAAACCCTTATAACTTTTAAACAGAAAAGTATTTTTGATTGATTCTTTTTCTGTTCTCTTTGAAATTTTGTCTAGTTTTTTATCAGATTTATTTGAAAAATATTTGGAATACTTTTTGTGCACATCTTGGTATTTACGATAGCGCCTATATTTTCTTTATACCGTAGATACCGACGGAGGTGACGGAGCCGCGAACTTCACCGAGCTAGGCTCCGACTACTCTGAACCACGCAAGCATGTTTGAACTTTTGATATGATGAGTGTCTTGGCATGTTTTGCATTTAGTCAGTTTCATGGCATGTTGATGAGCATACCGATGAACGTTATTTTTCATGCATTGTTGAGGTAAGTGAGCTCGGTGATCCATAGGTGGATGGATGTGAGTATGAATGGCCATGTGTTCGCATGAGGATGGGTAAGATGGCAGTGTTGTAGCATGCCAGTCTTATGCCAGACTATTTGACTTCAGTGTCAAATCGTATCGGTCCAGTTCCTCCCTTTTCCTTCTCTGTACTACCACATGTTTTCCGCAAGGAATATGGCTTAGTAAGTTGCAAACCGCTTTCCTGGTACACACCAAAAGGAGAGGCCGGGATGATGGTTCCATGGCCCTGGATTAAAGCCAGTCATCCGGTCAGGGGGCATGGGTGTTTCCGGTTGGGACCGAGAGGGGGGCACCCCTTAGAGCGCGCGTATATAAATTTGATCCCATGCTATTCGAGATTGTGATCTCCCCGTCTCAAAAGTTTTTCTTGGACGATGTCTAGGGTGAGTCCTGGCATCGAGAGATAGGATGGGTGTGTACTGTATAGCTGTGTTTTCTTCCGAAATACCGTAAACGGAACTAGTCCTTCGAGACTACGGAAATCCGTTAACTGTGGGAAATTTCTGTACAAACTCTGCAGAGTCATAAATCTCCAAATCATCTTATCCATATCCACATGTTGCGCTGACTTATTCTGACAAGTTCCAGTTTTGGTGACAGATACTCTGGTGAATCACATGAGCGCTAAGCTCGGTTAAAAGTTTATTCCTGTGGATGAACTAACCCGTTTATTATCATGAACTGAATATTTATTATGAGTATTATTTACTTGTGAATAAAGCCCTTTCTGTGATGTCGCTCAGACGTCCGACTGTGGCATTTCTTTTAAAGCCCTTTCTGTGATGTCGCTCAGACGTCCGACTGTGGCATTTCTTTTAAAGCCCTTTCTATGATGTCGCCCAGACGTCCGACTGTGGCATTTCTTTTAAAGCCCTTTCTGTGATGTCGCTCAGACATCCGACTGTGGCATTTCTTTTAAAGCCCTTTATGTGGTGTCGCTAAGACGCCCGACTGTGGCATGATTTTCTGTTATTATTTGTTCACCTTTCGAGGCGTCGCTTCAGACACCCAATCGGTTTTCATTTATATATTTTTGTTGGGATTTCGGGCGGACTACCGCCGTTTCCCTCGTACTTACTTCGTTATGCAAATCTTTAAATTGTGCATTGGAAAGATTAATCATGAGGCATTCATGCATGCATTTGTTATATCTTACGTCCGAACTATCTTGCGAGTACTTTCAAAGTACTCACTGGCTTGTTGATTTGGCCAGATGCTGACGAAGGTGATCTCATGGATGAAGAGTTCGATAGCGAGTCCGACGCCTAGAGGAATCCCAGTCAGTCTCGTGCGACCCTGGACTTGGTCACTGTTTTATATCCGCTTCCGCAACCCGAATAAATTTATCGAGCCTCACCTCGACGCTCGATGAGATGCCAGTTTGAGAGTCGTGTTACCACGCTCCCCACTGTGTTATTCCACCATCGCTTTATTCCTCGAGTCAGTAGTATGCCACCACACTATTGTGTTATATCCGCCATTATGTATAATTATTGGCGCTCTTGTAATAATTTGTTGAGCAGCCCTAGCTCAACTCTGTAATATATTCTATGCTACTGGCTTATTGTATCAAGAATTTGTCTACCAGTGTGGAGGATTTCTCTCATACTGGACTCAAAAGATTGGTTTCTCAATAAATATTTTTATTGGAAAACCGGTCGTGACAAGCTTGGTACCAGAGCCAGGCTGACTGTAGGAAGCCACTAGGTGCGATCACTAATAGATTATTAGCATGATAGAGCCGATTTAATTTTTCTGCAATTGTAGTCATTTTCTGACAGTCAGCATAAATTTATGATCTGACCATTCAGGATTTTTGCCTACTTTTGTAGATGGCCGACAACAGCTGCAAGTCTTAGACCTTCGCCAACATACCCGATGGGTTCGTCAAGCTTCTCTCCTTCATCGTTCAGGTCGCGATGGGGCCATCCGTGCGCCAAGTCTTCACACTCCGCCAGCACAAAGTCAACGACAGTCTGACCATGCACCAGGCCACGGTGCAGTTCAAGGGAGGGCGTGGTGAGTTACGCCGCTTCCTGTTCGTGGGAAGAGCCATGCCAACGGAGAGGCATGCTATGCAGATGGCAGCCCGTGAGGCGATAGCTTGCCTCAGGGATGTCCTTCCCGCGATGAAGACACGTCGCTACCGCTATCTTCCATGCCATGTGCCCTACACCTGCCACTACGCATTCTCCTGCCCCAGAGGAGAATGAGACGAGGCTTTTGAGATGCTTATTGAGTATCTCCGGGCTCTGGAGGTAGCCTTCGACAACCTGGTGGACGACTTCGTGGCTGCCCGCATGGACTCAGTCCATGGCTGTGCCGCCAACAGGAGGGAGCTCCTGCTCACCGCACCGCCACTGACTTTTGTCTCGTCCTCAGCATCTCATGCACCTACTCGTCACCTACCTACCACCGGAGGGTTCAACCAGGCCTTTGCGCCCACTCCAGCGTGCACTGCACCACCCGTTGTGCCCGCGCCTATTCGTGTTGCTCCGCCCCTGGCACCCTCTCCATCTACCCGACGCAGCTCTTCATGTATGGAGCCTATTAGTGAGGAGGAGGTCGAGTCCCCAGCCTCACTGCGCCTCACCCTTGGCAGGGCCAAGGGGATCATCGACATTTCCGGCTGAGTGCATTTGCCCGTCATGCGATGTACCGCTTTGTAAGATATGTTTATATGTACATAGGTTGTGAGAAGTAGCTTGTTTGCACATCGCGTAGAACTGGAGAAGTGTACTAGCCTAAATAACATGTCAGGATTATGTACGCATATCCTGAGTGACGTACTGTATAATTATCACCCGCGTGTAAGATATGTAGTGAGCAGTCCTTCTCCGTGCGCAAATCAATTTGTTTTCTTAAGTGATCTTGGTCATTTAAATTATTTGCCATCCTTGTGCATTTTTGGAGTTGTTTTTGGCGACCATCTTCACTTTTCTTATGAGTTTTACAAAATATATCCCCAGAGTGAAAAATGTCTCGTCCTTGGACTCGCTCCATGCCTACTCCGCCAGAGGAAAATTATGACACTCAACCAGGCAACAATTTCACGCAAGGGCGGTCGAGTCAACAGGGCAGTGAAACGGCACTTTCCCAAATGTGCCGCCTTTATGAACAGAGTCAGCAACAACATCGTGAAATGATGAACCAAGTCATCAACATGGGAAATTACCATGGACAGAATCCGCAGCATTCCAAGTTATCTGAGCTACAGAAGACGCGTCCCCAAACATTTTCTCATACTGACAAGCCTCTTGAAGCCGAGGACTGGCTTCGAGATATGGAGAGGAAATTAATTATTGCAAAATGTTCAGATCCCGAGAAGGTATTGTATGGTCCGCACTATCTCACAGGAGCAGCCGCATCATGGTGGGAGAATTTTCTGCACATGCATCCCAACGAAGGCGACATAACCTGGGATGATTTCAAGGAAGGTTTCCGTGGTGCACACATCCCTAAGAGTATTATGAAAATCAAGAAGAGAGAGTTCGATGACCTCAAACAAAGGAACATGACAGTGGCAGATTACAACAGTCAATTTACTCTATTGTCTCGCTACGCCAATGAAGAGCGTATGACTGAAAGCAAGAAGATGGAGAAATTCCTTGATGGTCTGGCGCCCGCACTTAAATGCCAACTGGTCGTGCATACTTTTCCTGATTTTAAAACACTGGTGGACAAAGCCATTACTCTGGAAAATGAGAGACGCAGTTTGGAAGATATCCGCAAGCGAAAAAGGGACCAGACTAACCATGCTCGCAATCACCGAAGCAAGACAGATTTTCAAAAGGGTGGAACACACAAATTCCCCTCCAATGTCTCACGCCAAATCAAGAATTTTCATGCAAGGGACAAGGAGTTCACATATCGCCCCGGCGTTACTTGTGACGCCTGTGGAGAGGAAGGGCACTATGCCAAGCAGTGTCCCAAGCCTAGAAACTCAACCCCAAAGCCAAACAACGGCGGCAATAATTCAGCGCCCAAGCGAAACAATTTCAATCCCAGCAACAACCACAGGAAGGGTCATCTGAACCACGTAACCAAAGAGGAGGCACAAAATGCTCCGGATATCGTACTCGGTACGTTTCCTGTCAACGCAATACCTGCAATGGTTTTGTTTGATTCTGGAGCTTCTCACTCTTTCATTTCGAAAAGTTTTGCTTGGCAAAATAATTTTTCAATGCTTCCTTTGGAGAAATCCATGATCATCAAGTCCCCTGGGATTCAACAAGTTACTCAGAATTACTGTCAGAATGTGGTCATAGAGTTCGAAGGATTGGAGTTTCACGCAAATCTTATTGTGTTGGAAAACAAAGGACTGGATGTCATCCTAGGGATGGACTGGCTAACCACCAACAAGGGTTTTATTGACTGTTTCAACCGGACCATAATTCTCACACACCACCACGGGAAGACAATAAGAGTGTCAGCCAAGGAAGGAAAAATAGCCCGGCAAACGAGATTGAATAAGGTAGACGTTTCTGAGCTAAACAAGGTTCCAGCAGTATGTGAATTTCCAGATGTATTCCCTGAAGAACTACCAGGCATGCCACCAGACCGAGAGATAGAGTTCTGCATTGAGCTCGCACCAGGAACCACCCCCATATACAAGAAACCATACCGAATGGCACCATCCGAGTTGGTTGAATTGAAGAAACAAATAAAAGAATTGCTGGACAAAGGATACATTCGAGCCAGCTCCTCACCTTGGGGATCACCAATTTTATTTGCCAAAAAGAAGGATGGAACACTGAGATTGTGTATTGACTATCGAGCACTTAACATGGTCATAGTCAAGAACAAATACCCGATGCCGAGGATAAACGATTTGTTTGATCAACTTGCTCAGGCCAAGGTATTCTCAAAAATTGACTTAAGGTCTGGATACCATCAATTAAAGGTGCGAACGGAAGATATCCCCAAAACAGCCTTCACCTCCAGATATGGACTGTATGAGTTCACAGTAATGCCATTTGGATTAACAAACGCCCCTGCATATTTTTTTCACCTCAAGAACAAAGTATTTATGAAATTTATGGACAAGTTCATCGTGGTATTCATCGACGATATTCTGGTATACTCCAAGACACCAGAAGAGCATGCAGAACATCTCAGGATTGTGCTAGGAGAACTCAGGAAACACCAATTATATGCCAAGTTCAGCAAGTGTGAATTTTGGCTAAAACAAGTAGGCTTTCTAGGCCACGTGCTAACCCAAGACGGTATCGTAGTGGACCCAGAGAAAGTCAAGGCCATACTTGGCTGGAAGTCGCCAGCAAGCGTAACAGATATACGTAGTTTCTTGGGAATGGCAGGATATTACCGCAGATTTATTGAAGGATTCTCCACCATAGCCAAGCCTATGACGCAGTTACTCAAGAAAGACAAGAAGTTTGAATGGACAGAAGCCTGCGAAAAAAGTTTCCAAGAGCTAAAGCGGAAATTGACAACAGCACCAGTATTAATTGTGCCAGACATACACAAGAATTATGAAGTGTTTTGTGACGCGTCCAGAAAGGGTCTCGGATGCGTGTTGATGCAGGAAGGCAAGGTTGTCGCCTATGCTTCAAGGCAACTTCGCAAGCATGAGGAAAATTAACCCACTCATGACTTAGAAATGGCAGCAGTCATCCATGCACTCAAGGAATGGAGGCATTTCTTACTTGGGAACCGATGTGAAATATATACGGATCACAAAAGTCTCAAATATATTTTCACGCAGCCAGAACTAAATTTACGACAAAGACGCTGGTTGGAATTGGTAAAGGATTATGATGTTGGTATCCATTACCATCCAGGAAAAGAAAATGTAGTGGCCGATGCTCTTAGTCGGAACCCCAACTCCGACGAAAGCAATCTGCAAAGCTTGAGGCCCGAATTCCAACAAGAATTTGCCAAGCTCAATTTGATAATGGTAGCAGAAGGCACCATATCAAACTTGGAAATACAACCCGACCTTGTGGAGGAAATTGAAGAAGCTCAGCCCGGTCACCCCAGCACTGAAGGCATCAAAAGAAAGGTGAGTATGGGCAAGGCCTCGGAGTTCGTCATAGACAATGGAGGAATATTGTGGTACGGAGAAAGACTCTGCGTGCCAAACATAGCAGACCTTAAACAACAAATTCTAGCTGAAGCCCACACCGCCCCGTACTCAATCCACCCTGGAGGAACCAAGATGTATAAAGATATTCAGGAAAGATTTTGGTGGCACGGTACGAAGAGGGACATAGCCACCTTCATTGCACATTGCGACTCTTGTCAACACATAAAAGCTAAGCATCAGAGACCAGCCGGACTACTACAACCAAACAAAATACCTGAGTGGAAATGGGATGAAATAGGGATGGATTTCATTGTCGGACTACCTCGGTCACAGCATGGGAATGATGCCGTATGGGTCATCACTCACAAGTTAACCAAGGTGGCACATTTCATTCCAGTAAAGACAACCTACAACACTCAGAGGCTTGCCAGGATTTATCTCTCCCGTATAGTTTGTCTGCATGGAGTCCTGAAGACTATAATATCCGACAGAGGCACTCAGTTCATCTCGAGATTTTGGGAGCATTTACAACAGGCTCTGGGAACCCAACTAGCCTTCAGTACCGCATACCACCCACAGACCGATGGACAAACGGAACGCGTAAACCAGGTTTTAGAAGACATGCTGAGAGCATGTGTCCTCACATATGGAACCAGTTGGGAAGAAAGCCTGCCATACGCCGAGTTCACGTACAACAATAGCTACCAGGCCAGCCTGTAAATGGCACCTTTTGAGGCTTTATACGGACGGAGATGTCGTGCCCCGTTGAATTGGTCAGAGACCGGAGACAGCCGCATCTTCGGACCTGACATGCTCAGAGAAGCCGAGGAAAAAGTCAAGCTAATCAGAGACCGACTTAAGACCGCTCGAAGTCGACAGAAGAGTTATTATGATCAGAAACATCGTAGGGTCAGCTTCAAGCCCGGTGAGTTCGTATACCTGAAAGTATCTCCGATGAGAGGATTGCAACGATTCAAGATTAAAGGGAAGCTAGCACCAAGATTCATTGGACCATTCTGTATAATGGCGCGAAGAGGCACGGTAGCCTACCAACTAGACTTACCCAAGGAATTATCCGATGTCCACGACGTGTTCCACGTCTCGCAATTGAGGAAGTGCGTAAGCAACCCAGAGAAACAAGTATCCCATGAGAACATTGACGTGCAGCCAGACCTCACTTATCGGGAACGTCCAGTAAGAATATTAGAGGAGTCTGAAAGGAGGACCCGACAGAAGACCATCAAATTCTTCAGAGTCCAGTGGAGCAATCACACCGACAGTGAAGCAACTTGGGAAAGAGAGGATTTTCTTTGGGCAGAGCATCCACACTTGTTTAAGGATCAGCTGAAATCTCGGGGACGTGATTTTTCCTAAGGGGGTAGGTGTTGTGACACTCCAAAATTTTGGATTTGGTTTTCATCAAAAACTTTATTTTCTAAAAGAGGGCATTTAAAATTTCTTTTCCAGAAATCCTTCCTCTTTAGAAACTTCCTTTCACCTTTGGCACGGATTGCCTTTCCTTTTTAATTTTTGGTGTTGAATTTTTGGAAGCTTTTCTTCTGGTTGTTTCCCTCTCAAACTTATTTATTTTCATTTAAAAAAAAACCGTAGGAGTTTTTGGACTTCTTTCTTTTTGAAACCACCCATGATTTTAACATATCACAGGTGGTAAAACCCCTCCAAGAACCTCCCCTCCTCCTTGGAACAACCTAAGTTCTCTGTCCCAACTAATCCAAACAAGTTTGGTATTTTATTTCAATCATTTTTTCCTCTCAAACCAATTTTGTCAATTATTTGGAGCCTGAGTCATTTACAAAGCAAGTACCTTATTTCCTTTGAGTTTTGATCTCAAACCAACTCCTCTGGATTGTCCTTAGCATCCACAACCCAGAACCATCTTGATCCACTCCCCTTCTTTTCAAATTTTTCAAATTTCAGCCTCTGCATGTTTGGACCAGATTTGCCAAATTTGGTGAAATTCATATCTACACTTCCCCAAAAGTTCTACCAAAATTCAGGCAGCCTACTGGAGCAATGAGTAGCCACTCCACCAAAAATCAGCTCTAGGAAAAATTCCTAGAGGCCAGTATCATTCTGTCGAACACCTTGCATACACTGTATATTGCACTTTCAGTAATTCAGTAAAGATTCAGAGTTCAGTGTCGTTTCCCTTCGCCAGCTTCAGTCACGCGTGGACAGTGCCATTGGCACGTTCCTCGCCGCCCCTTCCTCCTGTCTGGAGTGCCGCACGCGCACTTGGCGCCTTCCTGGCGTCGGTGGCGCCCTCGCCCGCCAGCGTCGGTGTGTTTTGCGGCGGCCGATCCACCGTAACGGCCGACCGGAAGCAGAACGGTGGCGCAACGCCGTTCGGCGCCGCCCAACGCTCCCTGGCTCTCCGCGTGGCCTCATGCACACCAGCGCAACCCCTCAGCACAGTCGCTGTAGCCTGGCACGCGCAGGGCGCGCTCCCTACCGCCGACGTGCCGCACGGCCATTCCGTTGGGACAGGCCATAAACCTCCCTCCCATGCTGAGTTGGACCCTGGAATGGAACTACTACTACACTTAGACGATGCCCAAACCCCTAATCCCACTGCCCGACCACAGCGCCGCCGTAATCACTCGCCGGACTTATCCCGTTCGCGGCAACCGCCTCGGGCCGGCTATATATAGCGCCCCCAAGCTCCCTCTCGCCCCCGCACACCTCCACTACCTCACTGGACCCCGACCAGCAACTAGAAGAGCCTTGAGGGGCCCTTCTTCCTCGACTCCGGCCGCCTCGTTCCGCCTCGGCCTCCACCTCGATTCGCTCCGGTGAGGCCATCCCCGGCACCCAAACTTCGTCAGTAGCTTCCTCGAGCACCCAGTGAGCTAACCCAAGCATCAATTTGACTTTCGCAGCTCTCCCCGGCGAGATCCATCTCCACCCGAGCCGCCATCCGCCGGAGCAAGGCTCGCCGTCGACGTGGTACTCGCCGACGACCACCACCACCACCAACCGACGCGGAAGGGCACCCTGAACACGGAGGTACCCTCCGATCCCCCTACCTCGCCGTGGATCGCCGCCGGCGACCACCGCGGCTCTCGGGCACCGTCGAGCTCTGCCGCCCCTTTTAAAATTTCAAACCTGACAGGTGGGACACGCCAGTCAACCTCTCAGTGCTTTTTACACGATTCGTTTTCTGAAAACGCCTTCGGGCAAAATGCGTTTCCCTCTCTGGGCTGGCGTATTCAAGACCGAAGCGTTTTCCGTTTTTATGAGCTAGCCCCTGGAAACTTTCTGTTTCATTACAGATGAGTCCCTGGACTAAAACCCTTATAACTTTTAAACAGAAAAGTATTTTTGATTGATTCTTTTTCTGTTCTCTTTGAAATTTTGTCTAGTTTTTTATCAGATTTATTTGAAAAATATTTGGAATACTTTTTGTGCACATCTTGGTATTTACGATAGCGCCTATAGTTTCTTTATACCGTAGATACCGATGGAGGTGACGGAGCCGTGAACTTCACCGAGCTAGGCTCCGACTACTCTAAACCAGGCAAGCATGTTTGAACTTTTGATATGATGAGTGTCTTGGCATGTTTTGCATTTAGTTAGTTTCATGGCATGTTGATGAGCATACCGATGAACGTTATTTTTCATGCATTGTTGAGGTAAGTGAGCTCGGTGATCCATAGGTGGATGGATGTGAGTATGAATGGCCATGTGTTGGCATGAGGATGGGTAAGATGGCAGTGTTGTAGCATGCCAGTCTTATGCCAGACTATTTGACTTCAGTGTCAAATCGTATCGGTCCAGTTCCTCCCTTTTCCTTCTCTGTACTACCACATGTTTTCCGCAAGGAATATGGCTTAGTAAGTTGCAAACCGCTTTCCTGGTACACACCAAAAGGAGAGGCCGGGATGATGGTTCCATGGCCCTGGATTAAAGCCAGTCATCCGGTCAGGGGGCATGGGTGTTTCCGGTTGGGACCGAGAGGGGGGCACCCCTTAGAGCGCGCGTATATAAATTTGATCCCATGCTATTCGAGATTGTGATCTCCCCGTCTCAAAAGTTTTTCTTGGATGATGTCTAGGGTGAGTCCTGGCATCGAGAGATAGGATGGGTGTGTACTGGTTAGCTGTGTTTTCTTCCGAAATACCGTAAACGGAACTAGTCCTTCGAGACTATGGAAATCCGTTAACTATGGGAAATTTTTGTACAAACTCTGCAGAGTCATAAATCTCCAAATCATCTTATCCATATCCACATGTTGCACTGACTTATTCTGACAAGTGCCAGTTTTGGTGACAGAAACTCCGGTGAATCACATGAGCGCTAAGCTCGGTTAAAAGTTTATTCCTGTGGATGAACTAACCCGTTTATTATCATGAACTGAATATTTATTGTGAGTATTATTTACTTGTGAATAAAGCCCTTTCTGTGATGTCGCTCAGACGTCCGACTGTGGCATTTCTTTTAAAGCCCTTTCTGTGATGTCGCTCAGACGTCCGACTGTGGCATTTCTTTTAAAGCCCTTCTGTGATGTCGCTCAGACGTCCGACTGTAGCATTTCTTTTAAAGCCCTTTCTGTGTTGTCGCTCAGACGTCCGACTGTGGCATTTCTTTTAAAGCCCTTTATGTGGTGTCGCTAAGACGCCCGACTGTGGCATGATTTTCTGCTATTATTTGTTCACCTTTCGAGGCGTCGCTTCAGACACCCGATCGGTTTTCATTTGTATATTTTTGTTGGGATTTCGGGCGGACTACCGCCGTTTCCCTCGTACTTACTTCATTATGCAAATCTTTAAATTGTGCATTGGAAAGATTAATCATGACGCATTCATGCATGCATTTGTTATATCTTACGTCCGAACTATCTTGCGAGTACTTTCAAAGTACTCACTCGCTTGTTGATTTGGCCAGATGCTGACGAAGGTGATCTCATGGATGAAGAGTTCGATAGCGAGTCCGACGCCTAGAGGAATCCCAGTCAGTCTCGTGCAACCCTGGACTTGGTCACTGTTTTATATCCGCTTCCTCAACCCAAATAAATTTATCGAGCCTCACCTCGACGCTCGATGAGATGTCAGTTTGAGAGTCGTGTTACCACACTCCCCACTGTGTTATTCCACCATCGCTTTATTCCTCGAGTCAGTAGTATGCCACCACACCATTGTGTTATATCCGCCATTATGTATAATTATTGGCGCGCTTGTAATAATTTGTTGAGCAGCCCTAGCTCAACCCTGTAATATATTCTATGCTACTGGCTTATTGTATCAAGAATTTGTCTACCAGTGTGGAGGATTTCTCTCATACTGGACTCAAAAGATTGGTTTCTCAATAAATATTTTTATTGGAAAACCGGTCGTGACAGAGCCTAAGCTTGGGGATGCCCCGGAAGGCATCCCTTCTTTCATCTTCGTCTATCGGTAAATTTACTTGAGGCTATATTTTTATTCACCACATGATATGTGTTTTGCTTGGAGCGTCTTGTATGACATGAGTCTTTCATTTTTAGTCTGCCACAATCATCCTTGTTGTACACACCTTTTTGAGAGGGACATGCATGAATCGTGATTTATTAGAATACTCTATGTGCTTCACTTATATCTTTTGAGCTTGGCAATTTTGCTCTAGTGCTTCACTTATATCTTTTTAGAGCACGGCGGTGGTTTTATTTTATAGAAATTGTTGAACTCTCATGCTTCGGTTATATTATTTTGAGATTCTCTCTAAAAAGCATGGTAATTCGCTTTGGTTATGAATTTAGTCCTAATATGATGGGCATCCAAGAGGGATATAATAAAAACTTTCATATAAAGTGCATTGAATACTATGTGAAGTTCGATTCCTCATGCTAGTAAGTAATTGTGGATTGGTAGAAATACTTGTGTTAAAGTTTGTGATTCCGTAGCATGCACGTATGGTGAACCGTTATGTGATGAAGTTGGAGCATGATTTATTTATTGATTGTCTTCCTTATGAGTGGTGGTCGGGGACGAGCGATGGTTTTCCTACCAGTCTATCCCCCAAGGAGCATGTGCATTGTACTTTGTTTCAATAACTAATAGACTTTTGCAATAAGTATGTGAGTTCTTTATGACTAATGTTGAGTCCATGGATTATACGCACTCTCACCCTTCCACCATTGCTAGCCTCTCTAGTACCACGCAACTTTCGGCGGTGCCTTAAACCCACCAATACCTTCCTCAAAACAGCCACCATACTAATACGTCTCGAACGTATCTATAATTTTTCATTGTTCCATGCTATTATATTATCTATTTTGGATGTTTTATATGCACTAAAATGCTATTTTATATGATTTTTGGGACTAAACTATTAACCTAGAGCCCAGTGCTAGTGTCAATTTATGTTTTTTTCCTTGTTTTAGAGTTACGCAGAAAAGGAATACCAAACGGAGTCCAAACGGAATAAAACTTTCGCCATGATTTTTCTTGGACCAGAAGACACCCACGAGACTTGGAGTGTAAGTCAGAGGAGCCTCGAGACGGCCACAAGGGTGGAGGGCGCGCCCCACGACCTTGTGGGCCCCTCGTAGCTCCCCTGACCTAATTCCTCCTCCTATATATACTATTATACCCCAAAAACATCCGAGGGAGCCACGAAACCACTTTTCCACAGCCGCAACCATCTGTACCTACGAGATCCCATCTTGGGGCCTTTTTCGGCATCTTGCCAGAGGGGGAATCAATCACGGAGGGCTTCTACATCAACACCATTGTCTCTCCGATGAAGCGTGAGTAGTTTACTTCAGACCTACGGGTCCATGGCTCCTCTGACTTACACCCTCTCTTTGATTCTCAATACAAAGTTCTCCTCGATGTTCTTGGAGATCTATTCGATGTAATACTCTTTTGCGGTGTGTTTGCCGAGATCCGATGAATTGTGGATTTATGATCAGCTTATCTATGAATATTATTTGAATCTTCTCTGAATTCTTATATGCTTGATTTGATATCTTTGCAAGTATCTTCGAACTATCGATTTGGTTTGGCCAACTAGATTGGTTTTTCTTGCAATGGGAGAAGTGCTTAGCTTTGGGTTCAATCTTGCGGTGTCCTTTCCCAGTGAGCAGGGGCAACAAAGCACGTATTTTAGTGTTGCCATCGAGGATAAAAAGATGGGGTTTTCATCATATTGCTTGAGTTAATCCCGCTACATCATGTCATCTTGCTTAATGCGTTACTCTATTCTTATGAACTTAATTCTCTATATGCAGGCAGGAGTCAGTCGATTTGTGGAGTAATAGTAATAGATGCATAATCCTTTTGGTCTACTTGACACGGACGTGATGCATATATTCATGATCATTGCCTTAGATATCATCATAACTTTGCGATTTTCTATCAATTGCTCGGCAGTAATTTGTTCACCCATCGTAATAATTTCTATCTTGAGAGAAGCCTCTAGTGAAACCTATGGCCCCCGGGTCTATTTTCCATCATATATGTTTTCGATCTACATTCTCTAGTTTCCTATTTAGTTTCATTGCAATCTTTACTTTCCGTTCCATAAACCAAACCAAAAATATTACTTTACCGTTTATCATCTCTATCCGATCTCACTTTGCGAATAACCGAGAAGGGATTGACAACCCCTTTCTCACGTTGGTTGCAAGTTGGTGTTTGTTTGTGCAGGTATTTGGTGGCTTGTTGCGTAGTCTCCTACTGGATTGATACCTTGGTTCTGAAAACTAAGGGAAATACTTACGCTACTTTGCTGCATCACCCTTTCCTCTTCAAGGGAAAAACCAACGCATGCTCAAGAGGTAGCAAGAAGGATTTCTGGCGCCGTTGCCGGGGAGATCTATGCCAAGCCAAGACATACCAAGTACCTATCATAAACTCTCATCCCTCGCATTACATTATTCTCCATTCGCCTCTCGTTTTCCTCTCCCCCGCTTCTAAAATGCTTTTTGAAAAGATTCGCCTTTTCTTCGACCCTCTTCTGTTCGTCTTCTTCATTTGCCTTTTGTGTGCTCGTGTGTTGGATTGCTTGCCTAGTCTTCATGACTCCTCCAGAGAATGTTGACCCTCATCTTAGGAGGATAGACGAAATTGAAAATAATGTTAGAAGCTTCATGTCTTTACAATCTGTGCATAACAATTTCTTTAGAAACGAGCTCAAGGAGCAGAAAAGTTTTAAGGAATACATGAATAAAGAGCTTGATGATATGTCTAAAGAAGTTTATGGTTTGAGATCTCACTTTGCAAATTATTGAAAATTTGGTAGGCCAAATTTTCGATAAACAATCTACTCTAGTAAACAAAATGGCCGCCAAACCAGAGGATAAAAATATTGATGAAGATCTAAAAGTGATTGATGTGACTCCTACTAAATCTTTCTTTTCCAATGTTAATCTTGATAAAGATGGGACTGGAGATGAGTCAACTTTAGTTAGAAGGCGGCCCAATGATTCGGAGTTTTTAGATCTTGATGCAAAAATTGATAAAAGTGAGATTGGAGAGGTCAAAACTTTAGATAGCAATGAACCCACTATTTTGGATTTCAAGGACTTTAATTATGATAATTTCTCTTTAATAGATTGTATTTCCTTTTTGAAATCCATGTTGAATTCTCATCATGCTTACAATCAAAACAAAGCTTTTACTCAACATATCCTGGATGCTATGATGCAATCTTATGAAGAAAAGCTTAATTTGGAAGTTTCTATTCCTAGAAAACTTTATGATGAGTGGGAACCTACTATTAAGATTAATATTAAAGATTATGAATGCTATGCTTTGTGTGATTTGGGTGCTAGTGTTTCCATGATTCCGAAAACTTTATGTGATGTGTTAGGTTTCCGTGAATTTGATGCTTGTTCCTTAAATTTGCATCTTGCGGATTCCACTATTAAGAAACCTATGGAAATAATTAATGATGTTCTTATTGTTGCAAATAGGAATTATGTGCCTTTAGATTTCATTGTTCTTGATATAGATTGCAATCCTACTTGTCCTATTATTCTTGGTAGACCTTTCCTTAGAACGATTGGTGCAATTATTGATATGAAAGAAGGAAACATTAGATTTCAATTTACGTTAAGGAAAGGCATGGAACAATTTCCAAGAAATAAAATTAAATTGCCTTATGAATATATTATGAGAGCCACTTATGGATTGCATACCAAAGATGATAATACTTAGATCTATTCGTGTTTTTATGCCTAGCTAGGGGTGTTAAGCAATACCGCTTGTTGAGAGGCAACCCAATTTTATTTATATTCTTGCTTTTTAGGTCCTGTTTTGCTTTGAATAAATTATCTAGCCTCTGGTTAGATGTGGTTTTGTGTTTTAATTAGTGTTTGTGCCAAGTAAGACCTATGGGATAGCCTACGGTGATAGTTGATTTGATATTGCTGAAAAACAGAAATATTTTCGCTCACGAAAACAATTCTTATTTTTAGCTGAAGAGTGATTTTTAGTTGATTCTTCTTGAAGAAGTTTAAAAAATGAATTATCTAGGATCTCCTATTTTCTCAAAATGTTTGGAGTTACACAAGTATTTGAAATATTCAGATTTCTATAGATTGTTCTGTTTTTGACAGATTCTTTTTTCGCGTGTTGGTTGCTTATTTTGATGCATCTATTGCTAGTATCGGGGGGTATGAACAATGGAAAAGTTGGAATAAAGTAGATATTACACTAATATAAATAAAGAGTGAGTTCACAACAATACCAAAAGTGGTGATTTATTTTCTTATACTAACGAAGCTTACGAGATTTTCTGTTGGAGCTTTGTGTTGTGAAGTTTTCAAGTTTTGGGTAAGGATTTGATGGACTATGGAATAACGAGTGGAAAGAGCCTAAGCTTGGGGGGTCCCCAAGGCACCCCAAGGTTATATTCAAGGATGTCAAAAAGCCTAAGCTTGGGGATGCCCCGGGAAGGCATCCCCTCTTTCGTCTTCATCTATCGGTAACTTTACTTGAGGCTATATTTTTATTCACCAAATTATATGTGTTTTGCTTGGAGCGTCTTGTATATTTTGAGTCTTCGCTTTTTAGTTTGCCACAATCATCCTTGATGCACACACCTTTTGGGAGAGACACGCATCAATCGTGATTTATTAGAATGCTCTATGTGCTTCACTTATATCTTTTGAGCTAGGCAATTTTGCTCTAGTGCTTCACTTATATCTTTTTAGAGCATGATGGTGGTTTTATTTTATAGAAATTGATGAGATCTCGTACTTCACTTATATTATTTTGAGTGTCTCTAAACAGCATGTAAATTTGCTTTGGTTATAAAATTAGTCCTAATATGATAGGCATCGAAGAGGGATATAGTTAAAACTTTCATATAAAGTGCATTGAATACTATGAGAAGTTTGATTCCTTATGATTGTTTTGAGATGTGAAGATGGCGATATTAGAGTCATGGTAGTAAGTAGTTGTGAATTTGAGAAATACTTGTGTTAAGGTTTGTGAGTCTCGTAGCATGCACGTATGGTGAACCGTTATGTAACAAAGTTGGAGCATCAGATGTTTTTTGATTGTCTTCCTTATGAGTGGCGGTCGGGGACGAGCGATGATCTTTTCCTACCAATCTATCCCCCTAGGAGCATGCACGTAGTATTTTCTTTTGATGACTAATAGATTTTTGCAATAAGTATGTGAGTTCTTTATGACTAATGTTGAGTCGATGGATTATATGCACTCTCACCTTTTCGCCATTGCTAGCCTCTCTAGTACTGCGCAACTTTCATCGGTACCATAAACCCATCACATGTCCTTCCTCAAAAAAGCCATCGTACCTACCTATTATGGCATTTCCATGGCCATTCCGAGATATATTGCCATGCAACTTTCCACCATTCCGTTTATTATGACACACATCATCATTGTCATATTGCTTTGCACGATCATGTAATTGACATTGTATTTGTGGCAAAGCCACCATTCATAATTTTTTTATACATGTCGCTCTTGATTCATTGCACATCCCGGTACACCGCCGCAGGCTTTCACATAGAGTCATATTTTTGTTCTAGTATCGAGTTGTAATTTTGAGTTGTTAGTAAATATGATGTGATCCCTTTCATCAAATGACAACACATGTCTATGGTTAGGAAACTTAACCATCTTTGATTAACGAGCTCATCAAGTAGAGGCATACTAGGGACACTTTGTTTGTCTATGTATTCACACATGTACTAAGTTTCCAGTTAATACAATTCTAGCATGAATAATAAACATTTATCATGATATAAGGAAATATAAATAACAACTTTATTATTGCCTCTAGGGCATATTTCCTTCAGTCTCCCTCTTACACTAGAGTAAATAATCCAGATTACATAGTAATGATTCTAACACCCATGGAGTCTTGGTGTTGATCATGTTTTGCTTGTTGAAGAGGCTTAGTCAATGGGTCTGCAACATTCAGATCCGTATGTATTTTGCAAATCTCTATGTCTCCCTCCTAGACTTGACTGCGGATGGATTTGAAGCGTCTCTTGATGTGTTTGGTTCACTTGTGCAATCTAGATTCCTTCGCCAAGGCTATTGCTCCTCCATTGTCATAAAAGATTTTCATTGGACCCGATGCACTAGGTATTACACCTAGATCGGATATGAACTCCTTCATCCAGACTCCTTCATTTGCTGCTTCCGAAGCAACTATGTACTCCGCTTCACACGTAGATCCCGCCACGACGCTCTGTTTGGAACTGCACCAAATATTAGCTCCACGATTCAATGTAAATACGTATCTGGTTTGTGACTTATAGTCATCCGGATCAGTGTCAAAGGTTGCATCGACGTAACCATTTACGACGAGCTCTTTGTCACCTCCATAAACGAGAAACATATCCTAAGTCCTTTTCAGGTATTTCAGGATGTTCTTGACCGCTGTCCAGTGATCCACTCCTGGATTACTTTGGTACCTCCCTGCTAAACTTATAGCAAGGCACACATCAAATCTGGTACATAGCATTGCATACATGATAGAACCTATGGCTGAGGCATAGGGAATGACTTTCATTTTCCCTCTATCTTCTGTAGTGGTCGGGCATTGAGTCTGACTCAACTTCACACCTTGTAACATAGGCAAGAACCCTTTCTTTGACTGATCCATTTTTAACTTCTTCAAAACTTTATCAAGGTATGTGCTTTGTGAAAGTCCAATTAAGCATCTTGATCTATCTCTATAGATCTTGATGGCCAATATATAAGCAGCTTCACCGAGGTCTTTCATTGAAAAATTCCTATTCAAGTATCCTTTTATGCTATCCAGAAATTCTTCATTATTTCCAATCAACAATATGTCATCCACATATAATACTAGAAATGCTATAGAGCTTCCACATACAAAAGTCTGTATAAAACCATATTCTTTGATCACACTATCAAAGCATATATTCCAACTCCGAGAGGCTTTCACCAGTCCATAAATGGATCGCTAGAGCTTGCACACTTTGTTAGCACCTTTAGGATCGACAAAACCTTCCGGTTGCATCATATACAACTCTCCTTTAAGATATCCATTAAGCAATGCAGTTTGGACATCCATTTACCAAATTTCATAATCATAAAATGCGGCAATCGCTAACATGATTCGGACAGACTTAAGCATCGCTACGGGTGAGAAGGTCTCATCGTAGTCAACTCCTTGAACTTGTCGAAAACCTTTTGCAAGAAGTCGAGCTTTGTAGATAGCAACAATACCGTCAGCGTCAGTCTTCTTCTTGAAGATCCATTTATTCTCATTGGCTTGCCGATCATCGGGAAAGTCAACCAAAGTCCATACTTTGTTCTCATACATGGATCCCATCTCAGTTTTCATGGCCTCAAGCCATTTCACGGAATCTGGGCTCATCATTGCTTCCTCATAGTTCATAGGTTCGTCATGGTCAAGTAACATGACCTCCAGAACTGGATTACCATACCACTCTGGTGCGGATCATACTCTGGTTGACCTACGAGTTTCGGTAGTAACTTTATCTGAAGTTTCATGATCATCATCATTAGCTTCCTCATTGATTGGTGTAGGAATCACTGGAACTGATCTCTGTGATGAACTACTTTCCAATTCAGGAGAAGGTACAATTACCTCACCAAGTTCTACTTTCCTCCCACTCACTTCTTTCGAGAGAAACTCCTTCTCTAGAAAGGATCCATTCTTAGCAACGAATATCTTGCCTTCGGATGTGTGATAGAAAGTGTACCCAACAGTCTCCTTTGGGTATCCTATGAAGACACATTTCTCCCATTTGGGTTCGAGCTTATCAGGTTGAAGCTTTTTCACATAAGCATCGCAGCCCCAAACTTTAAGAAACGACAGCTTAGGTTTCTTGCCAAACCACAGTTCATATGGTGTCGTCTCAATGGATTTAGATGGTGCCCTATTTAACGTGAATGCAGCCGTCTCTAAAGCATAACCCCAGAACGATAGCGGTAAATCAGTAAGAGACATCATAGATCGCACCATATCTAATAAAGTACGGTTACGACGTTCTGAGACACCATTACGCTGTGGTGTTCCAGGTGGTGTGAGTTGCGAAACTATTCCACATTGTTTCAAATGAAGGCCAAACTCATAACTCAAATATTCTCCTCCATGATCCGATCGTAGAAACTTTATTTTCTTGTTACGATGATTTTCCACTTCACTCTGAAATTCTTTGAACTTTTCAAATGTTTTAGACTTATGTTTCATTAATTAGATATACCCATATCTGCTCAAATCATCTGTGAAGGTCACAAAATAATGATACCCGCCGCGAGCCTCAATACTCATTGGACCGCATACATCAGTATGTATTATTTCCAATACATCAGTTGCTCGCTCCATTGTTCCGGAGAACGAAGTCTTAGTCATCTTGCCCATGAGGCTTGGTTCGCAAATATCAAGTGGTTCATAATCAAGTGATTCCAAAAGGCCATCAGCATGGAGTTTCTTCATGTGCTTTACACCAATATGACCTAAATGGCAGTGCCACAAATAAGTTGCACTATCATTATTAACCTTGCATCTTTTGGCTTCAATATTATGAATATGTGTATCTACAATAGAGATTCAACATCAAGGGTGCATGACCATAAAAGATATTACTCATATAAATAGAACAACCATTATTCTCTGATTTAAATGAATAACCATCTCGCATCAAACAAGATCCAGATATAATGTTCATGCTTAAAGATGACACCAAATAACAATTATTCAGGTCTAAACCAAATCCTGAAGGTAGATGTAGAGGTAGCATGCCAACGGCGATCACATCGACTTTGGAACCATTTCCCACGCGCATCGTCACCTCGTCCTTAGCCAATCTTCGTCTAATCCGTAGCCCCTGTTTGAGTTGCAAATATGAGCGACAGAACCAGTATCAAATATCTAGGTGCTACTACGAGCATTAGTAAGGTACACATCAATAACATCTATATCAAATATACCTTTCACTTTGCCATCCTTCTTATCCGCGAAATACTTGGGGCAGTTCCGCTTCCAGTGACCAGTCCCTTTGCAGTAGAAGCACTCAGTTCTAGGCTTAGGACCAGACTTGGGTTTCTTCACTTGAGCAGCAACTTGCTTGTCGTACTTCTTGAAGTTCCCCTTCTTCCCTTTGCCCTTTTTCTTGAAACTAGTGGTCTTGTTACCCATCAACACTTGATGCTCCTTCTTGATTTCCACCTCCGCAGCCTTTAGCATCGCGAAGAGCTTGGGAATTCTCTTATCCATCCCTTGCATATTATAGTTCATCACAAAGCTTTTGTAGCTTGGTGGCAGTGATTGAAGAACTCCGTCAATGACACTATCATCAGGAAGATTAACTCCCAGTTGAGTCAAGTGGTTGTGGTACCCGGACATTTTGAGTATATGTTCACTGACACAACTATTCTCCTCCATTTTGCAGCTATAGAACTTATTGGAGACTTCATATCTCTCAATTCAGGCATTTGCTTGAAATATTAACTTCAACTCCTGGAACATCTCATATGATCCATGATGTTCAAAACGTCTTTGAAGTCCCGATTCTAAGCCATAAAGCATGGCACACTGAACTATCGAGTAGTCATCAGCTTTGCTCTGCCAGACGTTCATAACGTCTAGAGTTGCTCCTACAGCGGGTCTTGCACCTAGCGGTGCTTCCAAGATGTAATTCTTCTAAGCAGCAATGAGGATAATCCTCAAGTTACGGACCCAGTCTGTGTAGTTGCTACCATCATCTTTCAACTTAGCTTTCTCTAGGAACGCATTAAAATTAAAAGGAATGGTAGCACGGGCCATTGATATACAACAACATAGACATGCAAAAACTATCAGGTACTAAGTTCATGATAAATTAAAGTTCAATTAATCATATTACTTAAGAACTCCCACTTAGATAGACATCCCTCTAGTCATCTAAATGATCACGTCTTCCAAATCAACTAAACCATGTCCGATCATCATGTGAGATGGAATAGTTTTCAATGGTGAACATCTCTGTGTTGATCATATCTACTATATGATTCACGTTCGACCTTTCGGTCTCAGTGTTCTGAAGCCACATCTGCATATGCTAGGCTCGTTAAGTTTAACCCGAGTATTCTGCATGTGCAAAATCGGCTTGCACCCATTGTATGTGAATGTAGAGCTTATGACACCCGATCATCACGTGGTGTCTCGGCACGATGAACTGTAGCAATGGTGCATACTCAGGGAGAAAACTTATACCTTGAAATTTAGTGAGGGGTCATCTTATAATGCTACCGCCATACTAAGCAAAATAAGATGCATAAAAGATAAAAATCACATGCAATCAAAATATGTGACATGATATGGCCATCATCATCTTATGCCTTTGATCTCCATCTCCAAAGCACCGTCATGATCTCCATCATCACCGGCTTGACAACTTGATCTCCATCGTAGCATCATTATCGTCTCGACAACTATTGCTTCTACGACTATCGCTACCGCTTAGTGATAAAGTAAAGCAAGTACATGGCGATTGGATTTCATACAATAAAGCGATAACCATAAGGCTCCTGCCAGTTGCCGATAACTTTTACAAAACATGATCATCTCATACAACAATTTATATCTCATCATGTCTTGACCATATCACTTCACAACATGCCCTGCAAAAACAAGTTAGACGTCCTCTACTTTGTTGTTGCAAGTCTTACGTGGCTGCTACGGGCTTCTAGCAAGAACCGTTCTTACCGACGCATCAAAACCACAACGATTTTTCGTCAAGTGTGTTGTTTTAACCTTCAACAAGGACCGGCCGTAGTCAAACTCGATTCAACTAAAGTTAGAGAAACAGACACCCGCTAGCCACCTGTGTGTGAAGCACGTCGGTAGAACCAGTCTCATGAACGCAGTCATGTAATGTCGGTCCGAGCTGCTTCATCCAACAATACCGCCGAATCAAAGTAAGACGTTGGTGGTAAGTAGTATGACTATTATCGCCCACAACTCTTTGTGTTCTACTCGTGCATATATCATCTACGCATAGACCTGGCTCGGATGCCACTGTTGGGGAACACAGTATTTCAATTTTTTTCCTACGATCACGCAAGATCTATCTAGGAGATGCATAGCAACAAGATGGGAGAGTGTGTCCACGTACCCTCGTAGACCGAAAGCGGAAGCATTTAGTAACGCGATTGATGTAGTCGAACGTCTTCATGATCCAATCGATCCAAGTGCCGAACGTACGGCACCTCCGTGTTCAGCACACATTCAGCACGATGACGTCCCTCGAGCTCTTAATCTAGTAGAGGGTCAAGGGAGAGTTCCGTCAGCACGAAGGCGTGGCGATGGTGTTGGTGATGTGATCCGCGCAGGGCTTCGCCTAAGCACTATGACAATACGATCGAGGTGGTAAACTATGGAGGGGGCACCACACACGGCTAAGAAACAACTGTTGTGCCTTTGGGGTGCCCCCTGGCAACGTATATAAAGGAGGGGGAGGAGGAGGCCGGCCCAAGGGGGGCGCGCCATGGGGGGAGTCCTACTAGGACTCCGTTCCTAGTAGGATTCACCCCCCCTTTCTTCCAAAGGAGAGGGGGAAAGGGAAGGGAGAGAGACTAAGAAGGAAAGAGGGGGGCCGCGCCCCCTCCCCTTGTCCAATTCGGATTGGGGCAAGGGGGCGCGTGCATCCTCCCATGGCCTGCCTCCACTACTAGGGAAAAGCCTATACACAGAATCTTACCAGCAGCGCGCTTTAAAATCAGGCGCTGCTGCTAAGTAGTAGTAGCGCGGGTTTTTAACCCTCGCTACTACTAAGTTGATAGCAGTAGCGCTGGTTTTTTACCCTCGCTACTACTAAGCGGTCTCTACCGTGCCCCCGGGGATATGCCATAGTAGTAGCACGGGTTTTTAACCCTCGCTACTGCTAAGTTGATAGCAGTAGCGCTGGTTTTTACCCCTCGCTACTACTAAGCGGTCTCTACCATGCCCCTGGGCCATGCCATAGTAGTAGCGAGGGTTATAAACCCGCGCTACTACTAAGTTTTTACCCCTCGCTACTACTAAGAGGTCTCAACCGTGCCCCTCCGGGACATGCCATAGTAGTAGTGAGGGGTAAAATCTCTCGCTATTACTAAAGGTCCCATTTTGAAACTCTACCCCCCCTGTGGATCGCCTTTTCAGTTTTGTAAAAAGTAAAAGAAAATGATAAAAACTTCAAAAATGAAAATCCTTCAAGATGTAGTTATGTTACTACATATACTAGTTAGGAAAATTTAAAAACTTAAATTTGGACATGTTTGGCAAAAAGTGTAGGGAAAATGTAAAACGGCTATAACTTTTGCATACGATGTTAGAAAAAAAGTATAATATATCAAAATGTTTCAAAAATTAAAATCCTTCGAGATGTAGTTATGTTACTACATCTACTAGTTAGGAAAATTTAAAAACTTAAATTTGGACATGTTTTGCAAAAAGTGTAGGGAAAATGTAAAACGGCTATAACTTTTGCATACGATGTCAGAAAAAAACGTATAATATATCAAAATATTCAGCACGAAAATCCGCATACGATGGAGACCGCCTATGGCTTGTTTGCAAATTTTTAGAATCCTCAAATTCTAAAAGGAAAAAAAGTTATGCTCAAATTTTATTTTATTTTAAATTTTGATCAAATCTGGTCAAACTATGGTCAAACTAATTATTCAAGAAGTATTAGTGTTACTAAATAATTATTCAAGAATATTAGTGTTAGAATATTAGTGTTACTAAATAATTATTTCAGTTTTTTGGAATTTTGGTCAAATCTGGTCAAACTGTGGTCAAACTTTGGTCAAAATGTGGTCAAACTCCTTATTCAAGAAATATTAGTGTTACTAAATAATTATTGTTTTTTAGAACAATAGTTTTAAACTCAAACAGCGAAATGTGTGACTTCATGCTCAAGCTAAACTCCCTAGGGTTAATAGGATTGACATCTTACTATTGTCAGGAAAACAACAAGTGCAGACTTGGAATCGAGGGAGAATAGAACCCGGAAGTTAAGCGTGCTCATGCTGGAGTAGTGAGAGGATGGGTGACCGTCCGGAAAGTTTGATGATTTGGAATGATGAGGGGTGATTAGAGATTAAATTGAGCACCGATGAGGGTGATTAGAGATTAGAGGTTAAAATAATTCAGAAATTTGAAAATTGACGCAAAAAATTCGGAAAAAATTCCGCGGGTTAGTAGTAGCGCGGGTTTTTACACACGCTACTACTAACGGACGTAGTAGTAGCACGGGTGGCACCCGCGCTGCTGCTATATGTTAGCTGTAGCGCCTTATTAGTAGCGCCGGCCCCCACGCTGCTAATAGATCCAAAACCCGTGCTGCTGCTAGGCTTTTCCCTAGTAGTGCTCCTCTCCTCCACTAAGGCCCAATAGGGCCATTAACTTTCCCGGGGGGTTCCGATAGCCTCCCGAAACTCCGAAAAATCTCCAAACCTTATCGAAACCATTCCTGTGTCTGTATATAATTTTCAATATATCACTCTTTACGTCTCAACCATTTCGAGGCTCCTCGTCATGTACGTGATCTCATCCGGGACTCCGAACAAAGTTCGGTCAACAAAACACATAACTCATAATACAAGTCATCATCGAACATTAAGCGTGCGGACCCTACGGGTTCGAGAACTATGTAGACATGACCGAGACACATCTCCAATCAATAACCAATAGCGGAACCTGGATGCTCATATTGGCTCCTACATATTCTACGAAGGTCTTTATCGGTCAAACCGCATAACAACATACGTTATTCCCTTTGTCATCGGTATGTTACTTGCCCAAGATTCGATCGTCGGTATCATTATTCCTAGTTCACTCTCGTTACCGGCAAGTCTCTTTACTCGTTCCATAATGCATCATCCCGTAACTAACTCATTAGTCACATTTCTTGCAAGGCTTATAGTGATGTGCATTACCGAGAGGGCCCAGAGATACCACTCCGATACACGGAGTGACAAATCCTAATCTTGATCTATGCCAACTCAACAAACACCTTTGGAGACACCTATAGAGCATCTTTATAATCACCCAGTTACATTGTGATGTTTGATAGCACACAAAGTGTTCCTCCGGTATTCGGGAGTTGCATAATCTCATAGTGAGAGGAATATGTATAAGTCATGAAGAAAGCAATAGCAATAAAACTAAATGATCATTATGCTAAGCTAATGGATGGGTCTTGTCCATCACATCATTCTCTAATGATGTGATCATGTTCATCAAATGACAACACATGTCTATGGTTAGGAAACTTAACCATCTTTGATTAACGAGCTAGTCAAGTAGAGGCATACTAAGTTTCCGGTTAATACAATTCTAGCATGAATAATAAACATTTATCATGATATAAGGAAATATAAATAACAACTTTATTATTGCCTCTAGGGCATATTTCCTTCAGCGCCCTACTGGATTGATACCTTGGCTCTCAAAACTGAGGGAGATACTTACGCTACGTTGCTGCATCACCCTTTCCTCTTCAAGGGAAAAACCAAGGCATGCTCAAGAGGTAGCACATACCTACCTACTATGGCATTTCCATAGACATTCTGAGATATATTGCCATGCAACTTGCACCGTTCCGTTTATTATGACACGCTCCATCATTGTCATATTGCTTTGCGTGATCATGTAGTTGACATCGTATTTGTGGCAAAGCCACCATTCATATCTTTTTTATACATGTCACTCTTGAGTCATTGCACATCCCAGTACACCGCCAGAGGCATTCATATAGAATCATATTTTGTTCTAAGTATCGAGTTATAATTCTTGAGTTGTAAGTAAATAAAAGTGTGATGATCATCATTATTAGAGCATTGTCCCATGTAAGGAAAGGATGATGGAAGCTATGATTCCCTCACAAGTTGGGATAAGTCTCTAGACTTTACAAAAAATAAAATAGGCCAAGAAGCCCACCAATAAAAAAAGAGAAAAAAATGATGAGAGAAAAGAGAGAAGGGCAATGTTACTATCCTTTTTTCACACTTGTGCTTCAAAGTAGCACCATGATCTTCATGATAGAGAGTCTCATATGTTGTCACTTTCATATACTAGTGGGAATTTTCCATTATAGAATTTGGCTTGTATATTCCAATGATGGGCTTCCTCAATTTGCCCTAGGTCTTCGTGAGCAAGCGAGTTGGATGCACACCCACTTAGTTTCTTTTTGAGCTTTCATAAACTTATAGCTCGCATCCGTTGCGTGGCAATCCCTACTCACTCACATTGATATCTATTGATGGGGATCTCCATAGACCGTTGATACGCCTAGTTGATGTGAGACTATCTCCTTCTTTTTGTCTTCTCCACAACCACCATATTCTATTCCACCTATAGTGCTATATCCATGGCGCACGCTCATGTATTGCATGAAAGTTGAAAAAATTTGAGAACATCAAAAGTATGAAACAATTGCTTGGCTTATCATCGGGGTTGTGCATGATTTAATACTTTGTGGGATGAAGATGGAGCATAGCCAGACTATATGATTTTGTAGGTATAACTTTCTTTGGCCATGTTATTTTGAGAAGACATGATTGCTTTATTAGTATGCTTGAAGTATTATTGTTTTTATGTCAACATTAAACTTTTGTTTTGAATCTAATGGAACTGAACATTCAAGCCACAATGAAGAAAATTACATGGATAGATATGTTAGGCAGCATTCCACATCAAAAATTCTGTTTTAATCATTTACCTACTCGAGGACGAGCAGGAATTAAGCTTGGGGATGCTTGATACGTCAGCGAGGCAAGGGAAATGTCAGCAAGCGAAGCAAGCATGTGGCAGGGATCTGGTGTGCAAGCGCGATGCTGATGCTCCTATTTCCTGAGTTACGCCACCACACACTCGCTTGCCTTAAAGTAAGCGGCTCTTGCCTAAACCATCCTTCCCTCCCACTTCCGGAGAAGGACCAAACTACCCCCAAACTACTCCCTCCCTTGAGGGCTCCTCCATTGGGTGCTCTCATTGTTTCCCCACCCCATCCATGTGGTTGAATGCGGGATTTGGCTAGGTAAGGTAATCGCCATGTTGATCTTGTTGATTTACGATTTCTATTTGTTACATTCATCGCCGGTGCCTCATGTTTCTGCATCCATGTTGCTTGCTTCCTTGCTTGGGTAGTAGTAGCTCGTTGGGCGAGCGGCTTGGTAGCAAGCTGCGGTGGTTCCTAATTTAGGGGAGTGCTACTTGCCTATTTGGCAAGGAGAGCGAGTTGAATCCACCAAGGTTTCCCTTCGGGCTTTAGGCTCAAGTGGGAAAGTCAGTATTAGTTTCTGTGTTGCTTGTGGGGATGTTGGGTGGGCGCTACACATAATGCTTACCAACAATAGCAACTACAACCATTATAGATGGGACAAAAGGACACTTAATAATTTGTAATGTATGTTTTCTGTAAATCCTTACCAAAAATAGACACCTCATCTTGCTTAAGTTAAAGATTATCTATTTTAATGCTTTTCATATGCAATCAAATGGAAAAACTTTTTGATATCATCCCCTCAAGTAAACACTTCACTTTAGCACATTGATGCCATTTTATTTGTTTCAAACACATTAGTTTAGCTAAGAACTCATCCACCTCACGCTTAGTAGCCTAATCTATCGCAGTAAACGGGCCATATTCCGCTTTAATATCTAATGTTTTAACTATCACAAGTAGTTAGTCTTTGTCTTCTTATACACACAACTCAAATTCTTAACCCAGGCCCTAAGTAATTTCTAAGATGATGTGTTGAATTGTGACTTCTCAGCTCAAGTATCTCCTCGAGTTTCTTTAAACCACTCTTGAGACACCATATCGAGAAAACCTTCCCTTTTGAACCAAGACATTTCAAAAGAAAAGGCGACCCAGTTCTCTAGATGAGCAACCTTAGTGGAGTCTTGAAGGACTGATGTATGATTAGAAATACTACTCTGAAGTGCATGCACCCTCACCAGAGGACATTTCTGGTCCCATTCAACACTCACCAAAATATGATATAATTTCTCATAAGTTGGAGTTTCTAAATTATTAGCCCAGTTGAACTGTCGACATGCAGAGCTATATCTTTCAAATCAAGGATCTCAATATATATCATTGAACCTAACAGTCTGTCGACCATCAAAGTAATTGTTATTTTTATCATACTGTCTTATTAGGGCTATAGAAACACTACATTTACCGTGATGATAAGTCTCCTCTTCTCAATCATGAAACACATACTTCTTTAGTGCAATACAAAAAACTACTACATTCTGAGGTGTAAGTTTTGCGAACAAGCGAAAGACCTGCACCGAGTTACACTTTGACTTCTAAATTACAAAAATCGAAACAACACATTTACTATGAAGATAAGTCTCGTCTTCCTCGCAACCCAGAAACATATACTTCTTTAGTGCAATACAGACAGTAACTACATTCCAAGGACCAAGTTTTGCAAACTAGCAAAAAACCCACATGCACATACACTCTCACTCATAAAGTAATAAAATGGAAACAACACATTTAGTGTGAAGATAAGTCTCTTCTTCCTCTCCAGCCCAAAACATATAATTCTTAGTGCAATACACACGGTAACTACATTACAAGTAGCAGATTTTGCAAACTAGCGCAAGACCCGCGCTCTCTTACACTATGACTCCTAGAGTACACAAAGAGGAAACTGCATTTACTTTGAAGATAAGTCTCTTCTTTTTTCAATCATGAAAATATCTACTTTGTGAACTAGTGGAAGACATGCACTCACTTACACTCTGACATCCAAACTACAAAAATGGAAACATTTCAGTTACCATGAAGATATGTCTCATCATCTAAAACATGTTAGTTCTTTAATGCAATACAAACAATATTTCTAAAGCAAGCAAATAATGTCTCAATAGTTAGAAACAAGGCCTAGGGTTCATACTTTAAATAGTGCAATCTCTCAACGTTACTAACATAACTGAATCATATGATAATCCCTCAAGTGTTGCGAAGAATCCCTCCAAAGTTTTTATTCCTATCCGAGAAAGTATTATGAAATTGTGTAGTTAGTAGACCACCTCAATGTTGTGTTTCCAGTCAATCTATTGAACCACCCCAAAGTGCCACGATTAGCCCTAGAGATCGTAGTACGGCAACACCATCTGATACGCATCAATCAACTCTTATGTCACCTATATTGCCCCAAGGTCACCACGGGAATCTGCGAGTGAGACATGCATCAAGTGATCTCAAATCCAAAGTGTTCGATTCGATAACAAAGAAACCTCAAAGAGCAAGTCCCAATTCACAACAAATAAGATTGAGGGGAAGAACATTATACGATACAACTATATTAAAAAAGCTCATGGAACATCAAGATTATGCCAAATCAAGAACACGAGAGAGAGAGAGAGAGAGAGAGATCAAACACATAGCTACTGGTACAAACCCACAACCCCGAGGATGAACTACTCACGCATCACCATGGAGGTAGCAAGGACGATGAAGATGGCCTCCATGATGGATTCCCCCTCCGGCGAGGAACCGGAAAAAGGCCTCCAGACGAGATCTTTGGAATATAGGCTTGCGGCGGAGGAGTAAAAGTTCTAGGTTACTTTTCGGGGGTTTCTCAATTTATAAGAATATTTAGCGTTGGAATCAGGCCAAAAGGAGTTACGAAGGGCCCTCAAGCTCAACCCACATGCCCTAGGGGGAGGGCAAGCCATGTGATCTTGTGGCCACCTCGTGGGTCTTCTGGTCTAGCTTCCCCCGAAGTTTCGGGGGTCTCTAATGTTCAAAGAAAATCACCCTAAATTTTTATCGCGTTTGGACTTTGTTTGTTATGATATTTCCGTGGAACAAAGAATATGCAAGAAATAGGAACATGCACTAGGCACTAGATAAACATGTTAGTCTATAAAAATAATATAAAAGTGCACAAAACCATATATAGTTATGTAAATATATCATGAATATTTCATAAATTATAGATACTCCCTCCATTCCCTTATATAAGGCCACAAACTCAAATTACAGGTACCAAGGTAAAGTTTAATGTCTTCTTTACAAGCCAACTTTTCTTTTCGTTAACTGGGATCATTGATACGCCCACATGCATGCAAGCAAGGAATGAGAAGGAAGTAGCACAATGTCATTATGACTACATGCATGCAAGTATTAAGTAAGTTGCTACTATGAGAAAATATCATTAATTTTTGTCTCAATTACTGTTAGTGGCCTTCTGTAGATATAAAATATATTTTTTATAATGGTCTTGTATAAGGGAATGGAGGGAGTATGTTGTATGACATGAGTCTTTCCTTTTTAGTCTGCCACAATCATCCTTGTTGTACACACCTTTTTGAGAGGGACACGCATGAATCGTGATTTATTAGAATACTCTATGTGCTTCACTTATATCTTTTGAGCTTGGCAATTTTGCTCTAGTGCTTCACTTATATCTTTTTAGAGCACGGCGGTGGTTTTATTTTATAGAAATTGTTAAACTCTCATGCTTCGGTTATATTATTTTGAGATTCTCTCTAAAAAGCATGGTAATTCGCTTTGGTTATGAATTTAGTCCTAGTATGATGGGCATCCAAGAGGGATATAATAAAAACTTTCATATAAAGTGCATTGAATACTATGTGATGTTTGATTCCTTATGATTGTTTTGAGATATAAAGATGGTAATATTAGAGTCATGCTAGTAAGTAATTGTGGATTGGTAGAAATACTTGTGTTAAAGTTTGTGATTCCGTAGCATGCACGTATGGTGAACCGTTATGTGATGAAGTTGGAGCATGATTTATTTATTGATTGTCTTCCTTATGAGTGGTGGTCGGGTACGAGCGATGGTTTTCCTACCAGTCTATCCCCCAAGGAGCATGTGCATTGTACTTTGTTTCAATAACTAATAGACTTTTGCAATAAGTATGTGAGTTCTTTATGACTAATGTTGAGTCCATGGATTATACGCACTCTCACCCTTCCACCATTGCTAGCCTCTCTAGTACCACGCAACTTTCGGCGGTGCCTTAAACTCACCAATACCTTCCTCAAAACAGCCACCATACTAATACGTCTCCAACATATCTATAATTTTTCATTGTTCCATGCTATTATATTATCTGTTTTGGATGTTTTATATGCACTAAAATGCTATTTTATATGATTTTTGGGACTAAACTATTAACCTAGAGCCCAGTGCTAGTGTCAATTTATGTTTTTTTCCTTGTTTTAGAGTTACGCAGAAAAGGAATACCAAACGGAGTCCAAACGGAACAAAACTTTCGCCATGATTTTTCTTGGACCAGAAGAAACCCACGAGACTTGGAGTGTAAGTCAGAGGAGCCTCGAGATGGCCACAAGGGTGGAGGGCGCGCCCGCCGACCTTGTGGGCCCCTCATAGCTCCCCTGACCTAATTCTTCCTCCTATATATACTATTATACCCCAAAAACATCCGAGGGAGCCACGAAACCACTTTTCCACAGCCGCAACCATCTGTACCTACGAGATCCCATCTTGGAGCCTTTTTCGGCATCTTGCCGGAGGGGGAATCAATCACGGAGGGCTTCTACATCAACACCATTGTCTCACCGATGAAGCGTGAGTAGTTTACTTCAGACCTATGGGTCCATGGCTAGTACCTAGATGGCTTCTTCCCTCTCTTTGATTCTCAATACAAAGTTCTCCTCGATGTTCTTGGAGATCTATTCGATGTAATACTCTTTTGCGGTGTGTTTGCCGAGATCCGATGAATTGTGGATTTATGATCAGCTTATCTATGAATATTATTTGAATCTCCTCTGAATTCTTATATGCATGATTTGATATCTTTGCAAGTATCTTCGAACTATCGATTTGGTTTGGCCATGTAGATTGGTTTTTCTTGCAATGGGAGAAGTGCTTAGCTTAGGGTTCAATCTTGCGGTGTCCTTTCCCAGTGAGCAGGGGCAACAAGGCACGTATTTTAGTGTTGCCATCGAGGATAAAAAGATGGGGTTTTCATCATATTGCTTGAGTTAATCCCGCTACATCATGTCATCTTGCTTAATGCGTTACTCTATTCTTATGAACTTAATTCTCTATATGCAGGCAGGAGTCAGTCGATTTGTGGAGTAATAGTAGTACATGCAGAATCGTTTTGGTCTACTTGACATGGACGTGATGCCTATATTCATGATCATTGCCTTAGATATCATCATAACTTTGCACTTTTCTATCAATTGCTCGGCAGTAATTTGTTCACCCATCGTAATAATTTCTATCTTGAGAGAAGCCTCTAGTGAAACCTATGGCCCCCGGGTCTATTTTCCATCATATAAGTTTCCGATCTACAATCTCTAGTTTCCTATTTAGTTTCATTGCAATCTTTACTTTCCGTTCCATAAACCAAACCAAAAATATTACTTTACCGTTTATCATCTCTATCCGATCTCACTTTGAGAATAACCGTGAAGGGATTGACAACCCCTTTCTCATGTTGGTTGCAAGTTGGTGTTTGTTTGTGCAGGTATTTGGTGGCTTGTTGCGTAGTCTCCTACTGGATTGATACCTTGGTTCTCAAAACTGAGGGAAATACTTACGCTACTTTGTTGCATCACCCTTTCCTCTTCAAGGGAAAAACCAACGCATGCTCAAGAGGTAGCAAGAAGGATTTCTGGCACCGTTGCCGGGGAGATCTATGCCAAGCCAAGACATACCAAGTACCCATCATAAACTCTCATCCCTCGCATTACATTATTCGCCATTCGCCTCTCGTTTTCCTCTCCCCCACTTCTAAAACGCTTTTTGAAAAGATTCGCCTTTTCTTCGACCCTCTTCTGTTCGTATTCTTCATTTGCCTTTTGTGTGCTCGTGTGTTGGATTCTTGCCTAGTCTTCATGACTCCTCCAGAGAATGTTGACCCTCATCTTAGGAGGATAGACGAAATTGAAAATAATGTTAGAAGCTTCATGTCTTTACAATCTGTGCATAACAATTTCTTTATAAATGAGCTCAAGGAGCAGAAAAGTTTTAAGGAATACATGAATAAAGAGCTTGATGATATGTCTAAAGAAGTTTATGGTTTGAGATCTCACTTTGCAAATTATTGAAAATTTGGTAGACCAAATTTTCGATAAACAATCTACTCTAGTAAACAAAATGGCCACCAAACCAGAGGATAAAAATATTGATGAAGATCTAAAAGTGATTGATGTGACTCCTACTGAATCTTTGTTTTCCAATGTTAATCTTGATAAAGATGGGACTGGAGATGAGTCAACTTTAGTTAGAAGGCGGCCCAATGATTCGGAGTTTTTAGATCTTGATGCAAAAATTGATAAAAGTGAGATTGGAGAGGTCAAAACTTTAGATAGCAATGAACCCACTATTTTGGATTTCAAGGACTTTAATTATGATAATTTCTCTTTAATAGATTGTATTTCCTTTTTGAAATCCATGTTGAATTCTCCTCATGCTTACAATCAAAACAAAGCTTTTACTCAACATATCCTGGATGCTATGATGCAATCTTATGAAGAAAAGCTTAATTTGGAAGTTTCTATTCCTAGAAAACTTTATGATGAGTGGGAACCTACTATTAAGATTAATATTAAAGATTATGAATGCTATGCTTTGTGTGATTTGGGTGCTAGTGTTTCCATGATTCCGAAAACTTTATGTGATGTGTTAGGTTTCCGTGAATTTGATGATTGTTCCTTAAATTTGCATCTTGCGGATTCCACTATTAAGAAACCTATGGAAATAATTAATGATGTTCTTATTGTTGCAAATAGGAATTATGTGCCCGTAGAATTCATTGTTCTTGATATAGATTGCAATCCTACTTGTCCTATTATTCTTGGTAGACCTTTCCTTAGAACGATTGGTGAAATTATTGATATGAAAGAAGGAAACATTAGATTTCAATTTACGTTAAGGAAAGCCATGGAACAATTTCCAAGAAATAAAATTAAATTGCCTTATGAATATATTATGAGAGCCACTTATGGATTGCATGCCAAAGATGATAATACTTAGATATATTCGTGTTTTTATGCCTAGCTAGGGGTGTTAAGCAATAGCGCTTGTTGGGAGGCAACCCAATTTTATTTATATTCTTGCTTTTTAGGCCCTATTTTGCTTTGAATAAATTATCTAGCCTCTGGTTAGATGTGGTTTTGTGTTTTAATTAGTGTTTGTGCCAAGTAAGACCTATGGGATAACCTACGGTGATAGTTGATTTGATATTGCTGAAAAACAGAAATATTTGCGCTCACGAAAACAATTCTTGTTTTTAGCTGGAGAGTGATTTTTAGTTGATTCTTCTTGCAGAAGATTAAAAAATGAATTATCTATGATCTCCTATTTTCTCAAAATGTTTGGAGTTATACAAGTATTTGAAATATTCAGATTGCTATAGATTGTTCTGTTTTTGACAGATTCTTTTTTCGCGTGTTGGTTGCTTATTTTGATGCATCTATTGCTAGTATCGGGGGGTATGAACCATGGAACAGTTGGAATAAAGTAGATATTACACTAATATAAATAAAGAATGAGTTCACAACAGTACCAAAAGTGGTGATTTATTTTCTTATACTAACGGAGCTTACGAGATTTTCTGTTGGAGTTTTGTGTTGTGAAGTTTTCAAGTTTTGGGTAAGGATTTGATGGACTATGGAATAACGAGTGGCAAGAGCCTAAGCTTGGGGGTCCCCAAGGCACCCCAAGGTTATATTCAAGGATGTCAAAAAGCCTAAGCTTGGGGATGCCCCGGGAAGGCATCCCCTCTTTCGTCTTCATCTATCGGTAACTTTACTTGAGGCCGTATTTTTATTCACCAAATTATATGTGTTTTGCTTGGAGCGTCTTGTATAATTTGAGTCTTCGCTTTTTAGTTTGCCACAATCATCCTTGATGCACACACCTTTTGGGAGAGACACGCATCAATCGTGATTTATTAGAATGCTCTATGTGCTTCACTTATATCTTTTGAGCTAGGCAATTTTGCTCTAGTGCTTCACTTATATCTTTTTAGAGCATGATGGTGGTTTTATTTTATAGAAATTGATGAGCTCTCGTACTTCACTTATATTATTTTGAGTGTCTCTAAACAGCATGTAAATTTGCTTTGGTTATAAAATTAGTCCTAATATGATAGGCATCCAAGAGGGATATAGTAAAAACTTTCATATAAAGTGCATTGAATACTATGAGAAGTTTGATTCCTTATGATTGTTTTGAGATGTGAAGATGGCGATATTAGAGTCATGGTAGTAAGTAGTTGTGAATTTGAGAAATACTTGTGTTAAGGTTTGTGAGTCTCGTAGCATGCACGTATGGTGAACCGTTATGTAACAAAGTTGGAGCATCAGATGTTTTTTGATTGTCTTCCTTATGAGTGGCGGTCGGGGACGAGCGATGGTCTTTTCCTACCAATCTATCCCCCTAGGAGCATGCACGTAGTACTTTGTTTTGATGACTAATAGATTTTTGCAATAAGTATGTGAGTTCTTTATGACTAATGTTGAGTCCATGGATTATATGCACTCTCACCTTTTCGCCATTGCTAGCCTCTCTAGTACTGCGCAACTTTCATCGGTACCATAAACCCACCACATGTCCTTCCTCAAAAAAGCCACCGTACCTACCTATTATGGCATTTCCATAGCCATTCCGAGATATATTGCCATGCAACTTTCCACCATTCCGTTTATTATGACACACATCATCATTGTCATATTGCTTTGCATGATCATGTAATTGACATTGTATTTGTGGCAAAGCCACCATTCATAATTTTTTTATACATGTCGCTCTTGATTCATTGCACATCCCGGTACACCGCCGCAGGCTTTCACATAGAGTCATATTTTTGTTCTAGTATCGAGTTGTAATTTTGAGTTGTTAGTAAATATGATGTGATCCCGTTCATCAAATGACAACACATGTCTATGGTTAGGAAACTTAACCATCTTTGATTAACGAGCTCATCAAGTAGAGGCATACTAGGGACACTTTGTTTGTCTATGTATTCACACATGTACTAAGTTTCCAGTTAATACAATTCTAGCATGAATAATAAACATTTATCATGATATAAGGAAATATAAATAACAACTTTATTATTGCCTCTAGGGCATATTTCCTTCAGTGTCCCTCTTGCACTAGAGTCAATAATCCAGATTACATAGTAATGATTCTAACACCCATGGAGTCTTGGTGTTGATCATGTTTTGCTTGTGGAAGAGGCTTAGTCAATGGGTCTGCAACATTCAGATTCGTATGTATTTTGCAAATCTCTATGTCTCCCTCCTTGACTTGATCGTGGATGGATTTGAAGCGTCTCTTGATGTGTTTGGTTCACTTGTGGAATCTAGATTCCTTCGCCAAGGCTATTGCTCCTCTATTGTCACAAAAGATTTTCATTGGACCCGATGCACTAGGTATTACACCTAGATCGGATATGAACTCCTTCATCCAGACTCCTTCATTTGCTGCTTCCGAAGCAGCTATGTACTCCGCTTCACACGTAGATCCCGCCACGACGCTCTGTTTGGAACTGCACCAAATGTTAGCTCCACGATTCAATGTAAATACGTATCTGGTTTGTGACTTATAGTCATCCGGATCAGTGTCAAAGGTTGCATCGACGTAACCATTTACGACGAGCTCTTTGTCACCTCCATAAACGAGAAACATATCCTTAGTCCTTTTCAGGTATTTCAGGATGTTCTTGACCACTGTCCAGTGATCCACTCCTGGATTACTTTGGTACCTCCCTGCTAAACTTATAGGAAGGCACACATCAAATCTGGTACATAGCATTGCATACATGATAGAACCTATGGCTGAGGCATAGGGAATGACTTTCATTTTCTCTCTATCTTCTGAAGTGGTCGGGCATTGAGTCTGACTCAACTTCACACCTTGTAACATAGGCAAGAACCCTTTCTTTGATTGATCCATTTTTAACTTCTTCAAAACTTTATCAAGGTATGTGCTTTGTGAAAGTCCAATTAAGCATCTTGATCTATCTCTATAGATCTTGATGGCCAATATATAAGCAGCTTCACCGAGGTCTTTCATTGAAAAATTCTTATTCAAGTATCCTTTTAAGCTATCCAGAAATTCTTCATTATTTCCAATCAACAATATGTCATCCACATATAATACTAGAAATGCTACAGAGCTTCCACATACAAAAGTCTGTATAAAACCATATTCTTTGATCACACTATCAAAGCATATATTCCAACTCCAAGAGGCTTTCACCAGTCCATAAATGGATCGCTAGAGCTTGCACACTTTGTTAGCACCTTTAGGATTGACAAAACCTTCCGGTTGCATCATATACAACTCTCCTTTAAGATATCCATTAAGGAATGCAGTTTGGACATCCATTTACCAAATTTCATAATCATAAAATGCGGCAATCGCTAACATGATTCGGACAGACTTAAGCATCGCTACGGGTGAGAAGGTCTCATTGTAGTCAACTCCTTGAACTTGTCGAAAACCTTTGGCAAGAAGTCGAGCTTTGTAGATAGCAACATTACCGTCAGCGTCAGTCTTCTTCTTGAAGATCCATTTATTCTCGTTGGCTTGCCGATCATCGGGCAAGTCAACCAAAGTCCATACTTTGTTCTCATACATGGATCCCATCTCAGATTTCATGGCCTCAAGCCATTTCACGGAATCTGGGCTCATCATTGCTTCCTCATAGTTCATAGGTTTGTCATGGTCAAGTAACATGACCTCCAGAACTGGATTACCATACCACTCTGGTGCGGATCATACTCTGGTTGACCTACGAGTTTCGGTAGTAACTTTATCTGAAGTTTCATGATCATCATCATTAGCTTCCTCACTGATTGGTGTAGGAATCACTAGAACTGATTTCTGTGATGAACTACTTTCCAATTCAGGAGAAGGTACAATTACCTCACCAAGTTCTACTTTCCTCCCACTCACTTCTTTCGAGAGAAACTCCTTCTCTAGAAAGGATCCATTCTTAGCAACGAATATCTTGCCTTCGAATGTGTGATAGAAAGTGTACCCAACAGTCTCCTTTGGGTATCCTATGAAGACACATTTCTCCCATTTGCGTTCGAGCTTATCAGGTTGAAGCTTTTTCACATAAGCATCGCAGCCCCAAACTTTAAGAAACGACAGCTTAGGTTTCTTGCCAAACCACAGTTCATATGGTGTCGTCTCAATGGATTTAGATGGTGCCCTATTTAACGTGAATGCAGCCGTCTCTAAAGCATAACCCCAGAACGATAGCGGTAAATCAGTAAGAGACATCATAGATCGCACCATATCTAATAAAGTACGGTTACGACGTTCTGAGACACCATTACGCTGTGGTGTTCCAGGTGGTGTGAGTTGCGAAACTATTCCACATTGTTTCAAATGAAGGCCAAACTCATAACTCAAATATTCTCCTCCATGATCAGATCATAGAAACTTTATTTTCTTGTTACGATGATTTTTGCACTTCACTATGAAATTCTTTGAACTTTTCAAATGTTTCAGACTTATGTTTCATTAATTAGATATACCCATATCTGCTCAAATCATCTGTGAAGGTCACAAAATAATGATACCCACCGCGAGCCTCAATACTCATTGGACCGCATACATCAGTATGTATTATTTCCAATACATCAGTTGCTCGCTCCATTGTTCCGGAGAACGAAGTCTTAGTCATCTTACCCATGAGGCATGGTTCGCAAGCATCAAGTGGTTCATAATCAAGTGATTCCAAAAGGCCATCAGCATGGAGTTTCTTCATGCGCTTTACACCAATATGACCTAAATGGCAGTGCCACAAATAAGTTGCACTATCATTATTAACCTTGCATCTTTTGGCTTCAATACTATGAATATGTGTATCTACAATAGAGATTCAACATCAAGGGTGCATGACCATAAAAGATATTACTCATATAAATAGAACAACCATTATTCTCTGATTTAAATGAATAACCATCTCGCATCAAACAAGATCCAGATATAATGTCCATGCTTAAAGATGGCACCAAATAACAATTATTCAGGTCTAAACCAAATACTGAAGGTAGAAGTAGAGGTAGCATGCCGACGGCGATCACATCGACTTTGGAACCATTTCCCACGCGCATCGTCACCTCGTCCTTAGCCAATCTTCGTTTAATCTGTAGCCCCTGTTTGAGTTGCAAATATGAGCGATAGAACCAGTATCAAATATCTAGGTGCTACTACGAGCATTAGTAAGGTACACATCAATAACATCTATATCAAATTTACCTTTCACTTTGCCATCCTTCTTATCCGTGAAATACTTGGGGCAGTTCCGCTTCCAGTGACCAGTCCCTTTGAAGTAGAAGCACTCAGTTTCAGGCTTAGGACCAGACTTGGGTTTCTTCACTTGAGCAGCAACTTGCTTGTCGTACTTCTTGAAGTTCCCCTTCTTCCCTTTGCCCTTTTTCTTGAAACTAGTGGTCTTGTTAACCATCAACACTTGATGCTCCTTCTTGATTTCCACCTCCGCAGCCTTTAGCATCGCGAAGAGCTTGGGAATTCTCTTATCCATCCCTTGCATATTATAGTTCATCACAAAGCTTTTGTAGCTTGGTGGCAGTGATTGAAGAACTCCGTCAATGACACTATCATCAGGAAGATTAACTCCCAGTTGAGTCAAGTGGTTGTGGTACCCAGACATTCTGAGTATATGTTCACTGACACAACTATTCTCCTCCATTTTGCAGCTATAGAACTTATTGGAGACTTCATATCTCTCAATTCGGGCATTTGCTTGAAATATTAACTTCAACTCCTGGAACATCTCATATGATCCATGATGTTCAAAACGTCTTTGAAGTCCCGATTCTAAGCCATAAAGCATGGCACACTGAACTATCGAGTAGTCATCAGCTTTGCTCTGCCAGACGTTCATAACGTCTGGAGTTGCTCCTACAGCGGGTCTTGCACCTAGCGGTGCTTCCAAGATGTAATTCTTCTATGCAGCAATGAGGATAATCCTCAAGTTACGGACCCAGTCTGTGTAGTTGCTACCATCATCTTTCAACTTAGCTTTCTCTAGGAACGCATTAAAATTAAAAGGAATGGTAGCACGGGCCATTGATATACAACAACATAGACATGCAAAAACTATCAGGTACTAAGTTCATGATAAATTAAAGTTCAACTAATCATATTACTTAAGAACTCCCACTTAGATAGACATCCCTCTAGTCATCTAAATGATCACGTCTTCCAAATCAACTAAACCATGTCCGATCATCATGTGAGATGGAATAGTTTTCAATGGTGAACATCTCTGTGTTGATCATATCTACTATATGATTCACGTTCGACCTTTCGGTCTTAGTGTTCCGAAGCCAGATCTGCATATGCTAGGCTCGTTAAGTTTAACCCGAGTATTCTGCATGTGCAAAATCAGCTTGCACCCATTGTATGTGAATGTAGAGCTTATCACACCCGATCATCACGTGGTGTCTCGGCACGACGAACTGTAGCAATGGTGCATACTCAGGGAGAACACTTATACCTTGAAATTTAGTGAGGGGTCATCTTATAATGCTACCGCCATACTAAGCAAAATAAGATGCATAAAAGATAAAAATCACATGCAATCAAAATATGTGACATGATATGGCCATCATCATCTTATGCCTTTGATCTCCATCTCCAAAGCACCGTCATGATCTCCATCATCACCGGCTTGACAACTTGATCTCCATCGTAGCATCGTTGTCGTCTCGCCAACTATAGCTTCTACGACTATCGCTACCGCTTAGTGATAAAGTAAAGCAAGTACATGGCGATTGGATTTCATACAATAAAGCGATAACCATAAGGCTCCTGCCAGTTGCCGATAACTTTTACAAAACATGATCATCTCATATAACAATTTATATCTCATCACGTCTTGACCATATCACTTCACAACATGCCCTGCAAAAACAAGTTAGACGTCCTCTACTTTGTTGTTGCAAGTCTTACGTGGCTGCTACGGGCTTCTAGCAAGAACCGTTCTTACCGACGCATCAAAACCACAACGATTTTTCGTCAAGTGTGTTGTTTTAACCTTCAACAAGGACCGGCCGTAGTCAAACTCGATTCAACTAAAGTTGGAGAAACAGATACCCACTAGCCACCTGTGTGTGATGCACGTCGGTAGAACCAGTCTCATGAACGCGGTCATGTAATGTCGGTCCGAGCTGCTTCATCCAACAATACCGCCGAATCAAAGTAAGACGTTGGTGGTAAGTAGTATGACTATTATCTCCCACAACTCTTTGTGTTCTACTCGTGCATATATCATCTACGCATAGACCTGGCTCGGATGCCACTGTTGGGGAACACAGTATTTCAATTTTTTTCCTACGATCACGCAAGATCTATCTAGGAGATGCATAGTAACGAGATGGGAGAGTGTGTCCACGTACCCTCCTAGACCGAAAGCGGAAGCATTTACTAACGCGATTGATGTAGTCGAACGTCTTCACGATCCAATCGATCCAAGTGCCGAACGTACGGCACCTCCGTGTTCAGCACACATTCAGCACGATGACGTCCCTCGAGCTCTTAATCTAGTAGAGGGTCAAGGGAGAGTTCCGTTCGAACGATGGCGTGGCGATGGTGTTGGTGATGTGATCCGCGCAGGGCTTCGCCTAAGCACTACGACAATACGATCGAGGTGGTAAACTATGGAGGGGGCACCACACACGGCTAAGAAACAACTGTTGTGCCTTTGGGGTGCCCCCTGGCAATGTATATAAAGGAGGGGGAGGAGGAGGCCGGCCCAAGGGGGGCACGCCATGGGGGGAGTCCTACTTAGACTTCGTTCCTAGTAGGATTCGCCCCCCCCTTTTCTTCCAAAGGAGAGGGGGAAAGGGGAAGGGAGAGAGACTAAGAAGGAAAGAGGGGGGCCGCGCCCCCTCCCCTTGTCCAATTCGGATTGGGGCAAGGGGGCGCGTGCATCCTCCCATGGCCTGCCTCCACTATTAGGGAAAAGCCTATACACAGAATCTTACCAGCAGCGCGCTTTAAAATCAGGCGCTGCTGCTAAGTAGTAGTAGCGCGGGTTTTTAAACCTCGCTACTACTAAGTTGATAGCAGTAGCGCTGGTTTTTTACCCTCGCTACTACTAAGCGGTCTCTACCGTGCCCCCCGGGACATGCCATAGTAGTAGCGCGAGTTTTTAACCCGCGCTACTACTAAGTTGATAGTAGTAGCGCTGGTTTTTACCCCTCGCTACTACTAAGCGGTCTCTACCGTGCCCCTGGGCCATGCCATAGTAGTAGCGAGGGTTATAAACCCGCACTACTACTAAGTTTTTACCCCTCGCTACTACTAAGAGGTCTCAACCGTGCCCCTCCAGGACATGCCATAGTAGTAGCGAGGGGTAAAATCTCTCGCTATTACTAAAGGTCCCATTTTGAAACTCTACCCCCCCCCCTGTGGATCGCCTTTTCAGTTTTGTAAAAAGCAAAAGAAAATGATAAAAACTTCAAAAATTAAAATCCTTCATGATGTAGTTATGTTACTACATATACTAGTTAGGAAAATTTAAAAACTTAAATTTGGACATGTTTTGCAAAAAGTGTAGGGAAAATGTAAAACGACTTTAACTTTTGCATACGATGTTAGCAAAAAAGTATAATATATCAAAATGTTTCAAAAATTAAAATCCTTCGAGATGTAGTTATGATACTACATCTACTAGTTAGGAAAATTTAAAAACTTAAATTTGGACATGTTTTGCAAAAAGTGTAGGGAAAATGTAAAACGGCTATAACTTTTGCATACGATGTCAGAAAAAAACGTATAATATATCAAAATATTCAGCACGAAAATCCGCATACGATGGAGACCGCCTATGGCTTGATTGCAAATTTTTAGAATCCTCAAATTCTAAAAGGAAAAAAAGTTATGCTCAAATTTTAGTTTTTTTTAAATTTTGGTCAAATCTGGTCAAACTATGGTCAAACTAATTATTCAAGAAGTATTAGTGTTACTAAATAATTATTCAAGAATATTAGTGTTAGAATATTAGTGTTACTAAATAATTATTTCAGTTTTTTGGAATTTTGGTCAAATCTGGTCAAACTGTGGTCAAACTTTGGTCAAAATGTGGTCAAACTCCTTATTCAAGAAATATTAGTGTTCCTAATTAATTATTGTTTTTTAGAACAATAGTTTTAAACTCAAACAGCGAAATGTGTGACTTCATGCTCCAGCTAAACTCCCTAGGGTTAATAGGATTGACATCTTACTATTATCAGGAAAACAACAAGTGCAGACTTGGAATCGAGGGAGAATAGAACCCGGAAGTTAAGCGTGCTCATGCTGGAGTAGTGAGAGGATTGGTGACCGTCCGGAAAGTTAGATGATTTGGAATGATGAGGGGTGACTAGAGATTAAATTGAGCACCGATGAGGGTGATTAGAGATTAGAGGTTAAAATAATTCAGAAATTTGAAAATTCACGCAAAAAGTTCGAAAAAAAATCCGCGGGTTAGTAGTAGCGCGGGTTTTTACCCACGCTACTACTAACGGACGTAGTAGTAGCGCGAGTGGCACCCGCGCTGCTGCTATACGTTAGCTGTAGCGCCTTATTAGTAGCGCCAGCCCCCGCGCTGCTAATAGGCCCAAAACCCGTGCTGCTGCTAGGCTTTTCCCTAGTAGTGCTCCTCTCCTCCACTAAGGCCCAATAGGCCCATTAACTTTCCCGGGGGGTTCCGATAGCCTCCCGAAACTCCGAAAAATCTCCAAACCTTATCGGAACCATTCCGGTGTCTGTATATAATTTTCAATATATCACTCTTTACGTCTCAACCATTTCAAGACTCCTCGTCATGTACGTGATCTCATCCGGGACTCCGAACAAAGTTCGGTCACCAAAACACATAACTCATAATACAAGTCATCATCGAACGTTAAGCGTGCGGACCCTATGGGTTCGAGAACTATGTAGACATGACCGAGACACATCTCCAATCAATAACCAATAGCGGAACCTGGATGCTCATATTGGCTCCTACATATTCTACGAAGATCTTTATCGGTCAAACCGCATAACAACATACGTTATTCCCTTTGTCATCGGTATGTTACTTGCCCAAGATTCAATCGTTGGTATCATTATTCCTAGTTCACTCTCGTTACCGGCAAGTTTCTTTACTCGTTCCGTAATGCATCATCTCGTAACTAACTCATTAGTCACATTGCTTGCAAGGCTTGTAGTGATGTGCATTACCGAGAGGGCCCAGAGATACCACTCCGATACACGGAGTGACAAATCCTAATCTTGATCTATGCCAACTCAACAAACACCTTTGGAGACACCTGTAGAGCATTTTTATAATCACCCAGTTACATTGTGATGTTTGATAGCACACAAAGTGTTCCTCCGGTATTCGGGAGTTGCATAATCTCATAGTGAGAGGAATATGTATAAGTCATGAAGAAAGCAATATCAATAAAACTAAATGATCATTATGCTAAGCTAATGGATGGGTCTTGTCCATCACATCATTCTCTAATGATGTGATCATGTTTATCAAATGACAACACATGTCTATGGTTAGGAAACTTAACCATCTTTGATTAACGAGCTAGTCAAGTAGAGGCATACTAGGGACACTCTATTTGTCTATGTATTCACACATGTACTAAGTTTCCGGTTAATACAATTTGAGCATGAATAATAAACATTTATCATGATATAAGGAAATATAAATAACAACTTTATTATTGCCTCTAGGGCATATTTCCTTCAGTGCCCTACTGGATTGATACCTTGGTTCTCAAATCTGAGGGAGATACTTACGCTACGTTGCTGCATCACCCTTTCCTCTTCAAGGGAAAAACCAACGCATGCTCAAGAGGTAGCACATACCTACCTACTATGGCATTTCCATAGACATTCTGAGATATATTGCCATGCAACTTGCATCGTTCCGTTTATTATGACACGCTCCATCATTGTCATATTGCTTTGCGTGATCATGTAGTTGACATCGTATTTGTGGCAAAGCCACCATTCATATATTTTTTATACATGTCACTCTTGAGTCATTGCACATCCCAGTACACCGCCAGAGGCATTCATATAGAATCATATTTTGTTCTAAGTATCGAGTTATAATTCCTGAGTTGTAAGTAAATAAAAGTGTGATGATCATCATTATTAGAGCATTATCCCATGTAAGGAAAGGATGATGGAAGCTATGATTCCCTCACAAGTTGGGATTAAGTCTCTATACTTTACAAAAAATAAAATAGGCCAAGAAGCCCACCAATAAAAAAAAAGAAAAAAATGATGAGAGAAAAGAGAGAAGGGCAATGTTACTATCCTTTTTTCACACTTGTGCTTCAAAGTAGCACCATGATCTTCATGATAGAGAGTCTCATATGTTGTCACTTTCATATACTAGTGGGAATTTTCCATTATAGAATTTGGCTTGTATATTCCAATGATGGGCTTCCTCAATTTGCCCTAGGTCTTCGTGAGCAAGCGAGTTGGATCCACACCCACTTAGTTTCTTTTTGAGCTTTCATAAACTTATAGCTCGCATCCGTTGCGTTGCAATCCCTACTCACTCACATTGATATCTATTGATGGGGATCTCCATAGGCCGTTGATACGCCTAGTTGATGTGAGACTATCTCCTTCTTTTTGTCTTCTCCACAACCACCATATTCTATTCCACCTATAGTGCTATATCCATGGCTCACGCTCATGTATTGCATGAAAGTTGAAAAAAATTGAGAACATCAAAAGTATGAAACAATTGCTTGGCTTGTCATCGGGGTTGTGCATGATTTAATACTTTGTGTGATGAAGATGGAGCATAGCCAGACTATATGATTTTGTAGGTATAACTTTCTTTGGCCATGTTATTTTGAGAAGACATGATTGCTTTATTAGTATGCTTGAAGTATTATTGTTTTTATGTCAACATTAAACTTTTGTTTTGAATCTAATGGAACTGGACATTCAAGCCACAATGAAGAAAATTACATGGATAGATATGTTAGGCAGCATTCCACATCAAAAATTCTGTTTTAATCATTTACCTACTCGAGGACGAGCAGGAATTAAGCTTGGGGATGCTTGATACGTCAGCGAGGCAAAGGAAATGTCAGCAAGCGAAACAAGCATGTGGGAGGGATCTGGTGTGCAAGCGCGATGCTGATGCTCCTATTTCCTGAGTTACGCCGCCACACACTCGCTCGCCTTAAAGTAACCAGCTCTTGCCTAAACCATCCTTCCCTCCCACTTCCGGAGAAGGACCAAACTACCCCCAAACTACTCCCTCCCTTGAGGGCTCCTCCATTGGGTGCTCTCATTGTTTCCACACCCCATCCATGTGGTTGAATGCGGGATTTGGCTACATAAGGTAATCGCCATGTTGATCTTGTTGATTTACGATTTCTATTTGTTACATTTATCGCCGGTGCCTCATGTTTTTGCATCCTTGTTGCTTGCTTCCTTGCTTGGGTAGCAGTAGCTCGCTGGGCGAGCGGCTTGGTAGCAAGCTGGGGTGGTTCCTAATTTAGGGGAGTGCTACTTGCCTATTTGGCAAGGAGAGCGAGTTGAATCCACCACGGTTTCCCTTTGGGCTTTAGGCTCAAGTGGGAAAGTCAGTATTAGTTTCTGTGTTGCGTGTGAGGATGTTGGGTGGGCGCTACACATAATGCTTACCAACAATAGCAACTACGACCATTATAGATGGGACAAAAAGACACTTAATAATTTGTAATGTATGTTTTCTGTAAATCCTTACCAAAAATAGACACCTCATCTTGCTTAAGTTAAAGATTATCTGTTCTAATGCTTTTCATATGCAATCAGATGGAAAAACTTTTTGATATCATCCCCTCAAGTAAACACTTCACTTTAGCACATTGATGCCATTTTATTTGTTTCAAACACATTAGTTTAGCTAAGAACTCATCCACCTCACGCTTAGTAGCCTAATCTATCGCAGTAAACGGGCCTTATTCCGCTTTAATATCTAATGTATTAACTATCGCAAGTAGTTAGTCTTTGTCTTCTTATACACACAACTCAAATTCTTAACCCAGGCCCTAAGTAATTTATAAGATGATGTGTTGAATTGTGACTTCTCAGCTCCAGTATCTCCTCGAGTTTCTTTAAACCACTCTTGAGACACCATATCGAGAAAACCTTCCCTTTTGAACCAAGACATTTCAAAAGAAAAGGCGACCCAGTTCTCTAGATGAGCAACCCTAGTGGAGTCTTGAAGGACTGATGTATGATTAGAAATACTACTCTGAAGTGCATGCGCCCTCACCAGAGGACATTTCTGGTCCCATTCAACACTCACCAAAATATGATATAATTTCTCATAAGTTGGAGTTTCTAAATTATTAGCCCACTTGAACTATCGACATGCAGAGCTATCTCTTTCAAATCAAGGTTCTCAATATATATCATTGAACCTAACAGTCTGTCGACCATCAAAGTAATTGTTATTTTTCTCATACTGTCTTATTAGGGCTATAGAACCACTACATTTACCGTGATGATAAGTCTCCTCTTCTCAATCATGAAACACATACTTCTTTAGTGCAATACAAAAAACTACTACATTCTGAGGTGTAAGTTTTGCGAACTAGCGAAAGACCTGCACCGAGTTACACTTTGACTTCTAAATTACAAAAATCGAAACAACACATTTACTATGAAGATAAGTCTGATCTTCCTCGCAACCCAGAAACATATACTTCTTTAGTGCAATACAGACAGTAACTACATTCCAAGGACCAAGTTTTGCAAACTAGCAAAAAACCCACACGCACATACACTCTCACTCATAAAGTAATAAAATGGAAACAACACATTTAGTGTGAAGATAAGTCTCTTCTTCCTCTCCACCCCAAAACATATAATTCTTAGTGCAATACACACGGTAACTACATTACAAGTAGCAGATTTTGCAAACTAGCGCAAGACCCGCGCTCACTTACACTATGACTCCTAGAGTACACAAAGAGGAAACTGCATTTACTTTGAAGATAAGTCTCTTCTTTATTCAATCATGAAAATATCTACTTTGTGAACTAGTGGAAGACATGCACTCACTTACACTCTGACATCCAAACTACAAAAATGGAAACATTTCAGTTACCATGAAGATATGTCTCATCATCTAAAACATGTTAGTTCTTTAATGCAATACAAACAATATTTCCAAAGCAAGCAAAATAATGTCTCAATAGTTAGAAACAAGGCCTAGGGTTCATAATTTAAATAGTGCAATCTCTCAATGTTACTAACATAACTGAATCATATGATAATCCCTCAAGTGTTGCGAAGAATCCCTCCAAAGTTTTTATTCCTATTTGAGAAAGTATTATGAAATTGTGTAGTTAGTAGACCACCTCAATGTTGTGTTTCCAGTCAATCTATTGAACCACCCCAAAGTGCCACGATTAGCCCTAGAGATCGTAGTACGGCAACACCATATGATACGCATCAATCAATTCTTATGTCACCTATGTTGCCCCAAGGTCACCACGGGAATCTGCGAGTGAGACATGCATCAAGTGATCTCAAATCCAAAGTGTTCGATTCGATAACAAAGAAACCTCAAAGAGCAAGACCCAATTCACAACAAATAAGATTGAGGGGAAGAACATTATACGATACAACTATATTAAACAAAGCTCATGGAACATCAAGATTATGCCAAATCAAGAACACGAGAGAGAGAGAGAGAGAGAGATCAAACACATAGCTACTGGTACAAACCCACAACCCCGAGGATGAACTACTCACGCATCACCATGGAGGTAGCAAGGACGATGAAGATGGCCTCCATGATGGATTCCCCCTCCGGCGAGGAACCGGAAAAAGGCCTCCAGACGAGATCTTTGGAATATAGGCTTGCGGTGGAGGAGTAAAAGTTCTAGGTTACTTTTCGGGGGTTTCTCAATTTATAAGAATATTTAGCGTTGGAATCAGGCCAAACGGAGTTACGAAGGGCCCTCAAGCTCAACCCACATGCCCTAGGGGGAGGGCAAGCCATGTGATCTTGTGGCCACCTCGTGGGTCTTCTGGTCTAGCTTCCCCCGAAGTTTCGGGGGTCTCTAATGTTCAAAGAAAATCACCCTAAATTTTTATCGCGTTTGGACTTTGTTTGTTATGATATTTCCGTGGAACAAAGAATATGCAAGAAATAGGAACATGCACTAGGCACTAGATAAACATGTTAGTCTATAAAAATAATATAAAAGTGCACAAAACCATATATAGTTATGTAAATATATCATGAATATTTCGTAAATTATAGATACTCCCTCCATTCCCTTATATAAGGCCACAAACTCAAATTACAGGTACCAAGGTAAAGTTTAATGTCTTCTTTACAAGCCAACTTTTCTTTTCGTTAACTGGGATCATTGATACGCCCGCATGCATGCAAGCAAGGAATGAGAAGGAAGTAGCACAATGTCATTATGACTACATGCATGCAAGTATTAAATAAGTTGCTACTATGAGAAAATATCATTAATTTTTTTCTCAATTACTGTTAGTGGCCTTCTGTAGATATAAAATATATTTTTTATAATGGTCTTGTATAAGGGAATGGAGGGAGTATGTTGTATGACATGAGTCTTTCCTTTTTAGTCTGCCACAATCATCCTTGTTGTACACACCTTTTTGAGAGGGACACGCATGAATCGTGATTTATTAGAATACTCTATGTGCTTCACTTATATCTTTTGAGCTTGGCAATTTTGCTCTAGTGCTTCACTTATATCTTTTTAGAGCACGGCGGTGGTTTTATTTTATAGAAATTGTTGAACTCTCATGCTTTGGTTATATTATTTTGAGATTCTCTCTAAAAAGCATGGTAATTCGCTTTGGTTATGAATTTAGTCCTAATATGATGGGCATCCAAGAGGGATATAATAAAAACTTTCATATAAAGTGCATTGAATACTATGTGAAGTTTGATTCCTTATGATTGTTTTGAGATATAAAGATGGTAATATTAGAGTGATGCTGGTAAGTAATTATGGATTGGTAGAAATACTTGTGTTAAAGTTTGTGATTCCGTAGCATGCACCTATGGTGAACCGTTATGTGATGAAGTTGGAGCATGATTTATTTATTGATTGTCTTCCTTATGAGTGGTGGTCGGGGACGAGCGATGGTTTTCCTACCAGTGTATCCCCCAAGGAGCATGTGCATTGTAATTTGTTTCAATAACTAATAGACTTTTGCAATAAGTATGTGAGTTCTTTATGACTAATGTTGAGTCCATGGATTATACGCACTCTCACCCTTCCACCATTGCTAGCCTCTCTAGTACCACGCAACTTTCGGCGGTGCCTTAAACCCACCAATACCTTCCTCAAAACAGCCACCATACTAATACGTCTCCAACGTATCTATAATTTTTCTGTTGGAAATATGCCCTAGAGGCAATAATAAATTGATTATTATTATATTTCCTTGTTCATGATAATCGTTTATTATCCATGCTATAATTGTATTGATAGGAAACTCAGATACATGTGTGGATACATAGACAACACCATGTCCCTAGTAAGCCTCTAGTTGACTAGCTCGTTGATCAATAGATGGTTACGGTTTCCTGACCATGGACATTGGATGTCGTTGATAACGGGATCACATCATTAGGAGAATGATGTGATGGACAAGACCCAATCCTAAGCATTGCACTAGATCGTGTAGTTCGTATGCCGAAGCTTTTCTAATGTCAAGTATCATTTCCTTAGACCATGAGATTGTGCAACTCCCGGATACCGTAGGAATGCTTTGGGTGTACCAAACATCACAACGTAACTGGGTGACTATAAAGGTGCATTACAGGTATCTCCGAAAGTGTCTGTTGGGTTGGCACGAATCGAGACTGGGATTTGTCACTCCGTGTAAGCGGAGAGGTATCTCTGGGCCCACTCGGTAGGACATCATCATAATGTGCACAATGTGATCAAGGAGTTGATCACGGGATGATGTGTTACGGAACGAGTAAAGAGACTTGCCGGTAACGAGATTGAACAAGGTATCGGGATACCGACGATCGAATCTCGGGCAAGTATCGTACCGATAGACAAAGGGAATTGTATACGGGATTGATTAAGTCCTTGACATCGTGGTTCATCCGATGAGATCATCGTGGAACATGTGGGAGCCAACATGGGTATCCAGATCCCGCTGTTGGTTATTGACCGGAGAACGTCTCGGTCATGTCTGCATGTCTCCCGAACCCGTAGGGTCTACACACTTAAGGTTCGATGACGCTAGGGTTATAAAGGAAGTTAGTATGTGGTTACCGAATGTTGTTCGGAGTCCCGGATGAGATCCCTGACGTCACGAGGAGTTCCGGAATGTTCCGGAGGTAAAGATTTATATATGGGAAGTCCTGTTTTGGACACCGGAAGAGTTTCGGGGTTTATCGGTAACGTACCGGGACCACCGGGAGGGTCCCAGGGGTCCACCAAGTGGGGCCACCTGCCCCGGAGGCTTGCGTGGGCTAAGAGTGGTGAGGGACCAGCCCCTTAGTGGGCTGGTGCGCCTCCACAAGGGCCCAAGGTGCCCAAGAGGTGGAAAGGGGGCAAACCCTAATGGGATATGGGCCTTAGGGCCCATATTGGGGCGCCTCCCCCTTCTCCCCTCCCTTGGCCGCCACCCCTTGGCCCCATCTAGGGCTGCCGCCCCCCCTAGGGGTGGGAAACCCTAGAGGGGGCGCAGCCCTCCCCTTCCCCTATATATATGAGGCCTAGGGGCTGCCCACAACACGCGATTAGATCTCTCTTGGTGCAGTCCTGCGTCTCTCTCTCCCTCCTCTTCTGTGGTGCTTGGCGAAGCCCTGCAGGATAGCCACGCTCCTCCATCACCACCACGCCGGTGTGCTGCTGTTGGATGAAGTCTTCCTCAACCTCTCCCTCTCTCCTTGCTGGATCAAGGCGTGGGAGACGTCACCGGGCTGTACGTGTGTTGAACGCGGAGGTGCCGTCCGTTCGGCACTTGGTCATCGGTGATTTGAATCACGACGAGTACGACTCCATCAACCCCGTTCACTTGAACGCTTCCGCTTAGCGATCTACAAGGGTATGTAGATGCAACTCTCCTTCCTCTCGTTGCTAGTCTCTCCATAGATAGATCTTGGTGATACGTAGGAAATTTTTTGAATTTCTGCTACGTTCCCCAACAGTGGCATCATGAGCTAGGTCTATTGCGTAGATTCTATGCACGAGTAGAACACAAAGTAGTTGTGGGCGTTGATTTTGTTCAATATGCTTGCCGTTACTAGTCTTATCTTGATTCGGCGGCATCGTGGGATGAAGCGGCCCAGACCGACCTTACACGTACTCTTACGTGAGACTGGTTCCACCGACTGACATGCACTAGTTGCATAAGGTGGCTAGCGGGTGTCTGTCTCTCCCACTTTAGTCGGATCGGATTCGATGAAAAGGGTCCTTATGAAGGGTAAATAGCAATTGGCATATCATGTTGTGGTCTTTGCGTAGGTAAGAACCGTTCTTGCTAGAAACCCATAGCAGCCACGTAAAACATGCAAACAACAATTAGAGGACGTCTAACTTGTTTTTGCAGGGTATGCCATGTGATGTGATATGGCCAAAGGATGTGATGAATGATATATGTGATGTATGAGATTGATCATGTTCTTGTAATAGGAATCACGACTTGCATGTCGATGAATATGACAACCGGCAGGAGCCATAGGAGTTGTCTTTATTTATTTATGACCTGCGTGTCAACTTAAACGTCATGTAATTACTTTACTTTATTGCTAACCGTTAGCCATAGTAGTAGAAGTAATATTTGGCGAGGCAACTTCATGAAGACACGATGATGGAGATCATGATGATGGAGATCATGGTGTCATGCCGGTGACGATGATGATCATGGAGCCCCGAAGATGGAGATCAAAAGGAGCAAAGTGATATTGGCCATATCATGTCACTATTTGATTGCATGTGATGTTTATCATGTTTATACATCTTATTTGCTTAGAACGACGGTAGTAAATAAGATGATCCCTCATTAAAATTTCAAGAAGTGTTCTCCCCTAACTGTGCACCGTTGCTAAAGTTCGTCGTTTCGAAGCACCACGTGATGATCGGGTGTGATAGATTCTAACGTTCACATACAATGGGTGTTGACGAGCCTAGCATGTACAGACATGGCCTCGGAACACATGCAAACACTTAGGTTGACTTGACGAGCCTAGCATGTGTATAGACATGGCCTCGGAACACAGAAGACCGAAAGGTCGAGCATGAGTCGTATAGAAGATACGATCAACATGAAGATGTTCACCGATGTTGACTAGTCCATCTCACGTGATGATCGGACACGGCCTAGTTGACTCGGATCATGTAATCTCTTAGATGACTAGAGGGATGTCTATCTGAGTGGGAGTTCATAAGATGAACTTAATTATCCTGAACATAGTCAAAAGGATTTTGCAAATTATGTCGTAGCTCACGCTATAGTTCTACTGTTTAGATATGTTCCTAGAGAAAAATTAGTTGAAAGTTGATAGTAGCAATTATGAGGACTAGGTCCGTAAACTGAGGATTGTCCTCGTTGCTTCATAGAAGGCCTATGTCCTTAATGCACCGCTCAGTGTGCTGAACCTCGAACATTGTCTTGGATGTTGCGAACATCTGACATGCACATTTTGATAACTACGTGATAGTTCAGTTAAACGGTTTAGAGTTGAGGCACCAAAGACGTTTTGAAACGTCACGAAACATATGAGATGTTTTGAGGGCTGAAATTGGGATTTCAGGCTCGTGCCCACGTTAAGAGGTATAAGACCTCCGACGATTTTCTTAGCCTACAAACTAAGGAGAAAAGCTCAATTGTTGAGCTTGTTCTCAGATTGTCTGAGTGCAACAATCATTTGAATCAAGTGGGAGTTGATCTTCCAAATGAGATAGTGATGTTTCTCCGAAGTCATTACCACCAAGCTGCTAGAGCTTCGTGATGAACTATAATATATCAGGGACATATATGATGATCCTTGAGATATTCACGATGTTTGACACCGCGAAAGTAGAAGTCAAGAAGGAGCATCAATTGTTGATGGTTAGTGAAACCACTAGTTTCAAGAAGGGCAAGGGCAAGAAGGGATACTTCATGAAACGGCAAATCAGCTGCTGCTCTAATGAAGAAACCCAAAGTTGAACCCAAACCCGAGACTAAGTGCTTCTGTAATAAGGGGAACAGCCATTGGAGCAGAATTACCCTAGATACTTGGTAGATAAGAAGGCTTGTAAGGTCGATAGAAGTATATTGGATATACATTGTGTTGATGTGTACTTTACTAGTACTCCTAGTAGCACCAGGGTATTAGATACCGGTTCGGTTGCTAAGTGTTAGTAACTCGAAATAAAAGCTACGGAATAAACGGAGACTAGCTAAAGGTGAGCTGATGATATGTGTTGGAAGTGTTTCCAATGTTGATATGATCAAGCATCGCACGCTCCCTCTACCATCGAGATTGGTGTTTGCGTTGAGCATAGACATGATTGGATTATGTCCATCGCAATACGGTTATTCATTTAAGGAGAATAATGGTTACTCTGTTTATTTGAATAATGCCTTCAATGGTCTTACACCTAAAATGAATGGTTTATTGAATCTCGATCGTAGTGATACACATGTTCATGCCAAAAGATAATAATGATAGTACCACCTACTTGTGGCACTGCCACGTAAGTCATATCGGTATAAAACGCATGAGGAAGCTCCATGTTGATGGATCTTTGGGCTCACTCATTTTTGAAAAGTTTGAGACATGCGAACCATGTCTATTGGTGTATATGCATGAAGAAACTCCATGCAAATGGACCGTTTGGACTCACTTGATTTTGAATCAGTTGAGACATGCAAATCATACCACATGGGCAAGATGACTGAAAGCCTCGGTTTCGGTAAAATGGAACCAGAAAGCAACTTGCTGGAAGTAATACATTTTGATGTGTGCAGTCCAATAAGTGCTGAGGCGTGTAGTGGATATCGTTATGTTCTTACTTCACAGATGATTTGAGTAGATGTTGAGTATATTTACTTGATGAATCACGAGTCTGAATTATTGAAAGGTTCAAGTAATTTCAGGGTGAAGTTGAAAGATTATCGTGACAAGAGGATAAAAGATCTATGATATGATCATAGAGATGAATATCTGAATTACGAGTTTGGCACTGAATTAAGACATTGTGGAAATTGTTTCACAACTGATACAGCCCAGAACACCATAGTGTGACGGTGTGTCCGAACATCATAACTGCACCCTATTGGATATGATGCATACCATGATGTCTCTTATCGAATTACCACGATAGTTTATGGGTTAGGCATTAGAGACAACCACATTCACTTTAAATAGGGCACCACGTAATTCCGATGAGATGACACCGTATGAACTATGGTTTAGAGAAACCTAAGCTGTCATTTCTTAAAAGTTTGGGGCTGCGATGCTTATGTGAAAAAGTTTCAGGCTGATAAGCTCGAACCCAAAGCGGATAAATGCATCTTCATAGAACACCCAAAACAGTTGGTTATACCTCCTATATCAGATCCGAAAGCAATAAAGGATTGTTTCTAGAATCGGGTCCTTTTTCGAGGAAAAGTTTCTCTCGAAAGAATTGAGTGGGAGGATGGTAGAGACTTGATGAGGTTATTGAACCGTCTCTTCAACTAGTGTGTGGCAGGGCACAGGAAATTGTTCCTGTGGCACCTACACCAATTGAAGTGGAAGCTTATGATATTGATCACGAGACTTCGGATCAAGTCACTCCCAAACCTCGTAGGATGACAAGGATGCGTACTACTTCTGAGTGGTACGTAATCCTGTCTTGGAAGTCATGTTGCGAGACAACAATGAACCTACGAGCTATGGAGAAGCGATGGTGGGCCCGGATTCCGATAAATGGCTCGAGGCCATAAAAATCCGAGAGAGGATCCATGTATGAAAACAAAGTGTAGACTTTGGAAGAACTACTTGATGGTCATAGGGCTGTTAGGTACATATGGATTTTAAAAGGAAGATGGACAATGATGGTAAATGTCACCATTAAGAAAGCTCGACTTGTCGTTAAGATGTTTTCCGACAAGTTCAAGGAGTTGACTATGATGAGACTTTCTCACTCGTAGCGATGCTAAAAGTCCTTTGGAATTATGTTAGCAGTCACTGCATTATTTATGAAATCTTGCAGATAGGATGTCAAAACATTGTTTCCTCGACGATTTTCTTGAGGAAAGGTTGTATGTGATACAACCGGAAGGTTTTGTCAATCCTGAAAGATGCTAATAAGTATGCAAAGCTCCAGCTATCCTTCTGAGGACTGGAGTAAGCATCTCGGAGTTGGAATGTATGCTTTGATGAGATGATCAAAGATTTTGGGTTTATAAAAAGTTTATGAGAAACTTGTATTTCCAAAGAAGTGAGTGGGAGCACTATAGAATTTCTGATGAGTATATGTTGTTGATCAGAAATGATGTAGAATTTCTAAGAAAGCATATAGGGTTATTTGAAAAGTGTTTTTCAATTGAAAGCCTGAATTAAGCTACTTGAACATTGAGCATCAAGATCTATAAGGATAGATCAAAAACGCTTAATGGTACTTTCAAATGAGCACATACCTTAACATGATCTTGAAGGTGTTCAAGATGGATCAGTCAAAGAAGGAGTTCTTGCCTGAGTTGTAAGGTATGAAGTTAAAGCTCGACCACAGCAGAATAGAGAGAAAGGACGAAGGTCGTCCCCTATGCTTAAGTCATAGGCTCTACAGTATGCTATGCTGAGTACCGCACCTGAAGTGTGCCTTGCCATGAGTCAGTCAAGGGGTACAAGAGTGATCCAAGAATGGACCACAGTACAGCGGTCAAAGTTATCCTTAGTAACTAGTGGACTAAGGAATTTTTCTTGATTATGGAGGTGGTAAAAGAGTTCGTCGTAAAGGGTTACGTCGATGCAAGCTTAACACCTATCCGGATAGCTCCGATAGAGATACCGGATACGTATAATGGAGCAACAATTTAGAATAACTCCAAGTAGAACAGTTATTTGGAATAGCTCCAAATAGAACGTGGTAGCTACATCTAGGAGATGACATAGAGATTTGTAAAGCACACACGGATCTGAAAGGTTCAGACCCGTTGACTAAAACCTCTCTCACAACCAACATGATCAAACCTAGAACTCATTGAGTGTTAATCACATAGTGATGTGAACTAGACTACTGACTCTAGTAAACTCTTGGGTGTTAGTCACATGGCGATGTGACCTGTGAGTGTTAATCACATGGCGATGTGAACTAGATTATTGACTCTAGTGCAAGTGGGAGACTGTTGGAAATATGCCCTAGAGGCAATAATAAATTGATTATTATTATATTTCCTTGTTCATGATAATCGTTTATTATCCATGCTATAATTGTATTGATAGGAAACTCAGATACATGTGTGGATACATAGACAACACCATGTCCCTAGTAAGCCTCTAGTTGACTAGCTCGTTGATCAATAGATGGTTACGGTTTCCTGACCATGGACATTGGATGTCGTTGATAACGGGATCACATCATTAGGAGAATGATGTGATGGACAAGACCCAATCCTAAGCATAGCACTAGATCGTGTAGTTCGTATGCTGAAGCTTTTCTAATGTCAAGTATCATTTCCTTAGACCATGAGATTGTGCAACTCCCGGATACCGTAGGAATGCTTTGGGTGTACCAAACGTCACAACGTAACTGGGTGACTATAAAGGTGCATTATAGGTATCTCCGAAAGTGTCTGTTGGGTTGGCACGAATCGAGACTGGGATTTGTCACTCCGTGTAAGCGGAGAGGTATCTCTGGGCCCACTCGGTAGGACATCATCATAATGTGCACAATGTGATCAAGGAGTTGATCACGTGATGATGTGTTACGGAACGAGTAAAGAGACTTGCCGGTAACGAGATTGAACAAGGTATCGGGATACCGACGATCGAATCTCGGGCAAGTATCGTACCGATAGACAAAGGGAATTGTATACGGGATTGATTAAGTCCTTGACATCGTGGTTCATCCGATGAGATCATCGTGGAACATGTGGGAGCCAACATGGGTATCCAGATCCCGCTGTTGGTTATTGACCGGAGAACGTCTCGGTCATGTCTGCATGTCTCCCGAACCCGTAGGGTCTACACACTTAAGGTTCGATGACGCTAGGGTTATAAAGGAAGTTAGTATGTGGTTACCGAATGTTGTTCGGAGTCCCGGATGAGATCCCTGACGTCACGAGGAGTTCTAGAATGGTCCGGAGGTAAAGATTTATATATGGGAAGTCCTGTTTTGGACACCGGAAGAGTTTCGGGGTTTATCGGTAACGTACCGGGACCACCGGGAGGGTCCCGGGGGTCCACCAAGTGGGGCCACCTGCCCCGGAGGCTTGCGTGGGCTAAGAGTGGTGAGGGACCAGCCCCTTAGTGGGATGGTGCGCCTCCACAAGGGCCCAAGGTGCCCAAGAGGTGGAAAGGGGGCAAACCCTAATGGGATATGGGCCTTAGGGCCCATATTGGGGCGCCTCCCCCTTCTCCCCTCCCTTGGCCGCCACCCCTTGGCCCCATCTAGGGCTGCCGCCCCCCTAGGGGTGGGAAACCCTAGAGGGGGCGCAGCCCTCCCCTTCCCCTATATATATGAGGCCTAGGGGCTGCCCACAACACGCGATTAGATCTCTCTTGGTGCAGCCCTGCGTCTCTCTCTCCCTCCTCTTCTGTGGTGCTTGGCGAAGCCCTGTAGGATAGCCACGCTCCTCCATCACCACCACGCCGTTGTGCTGCTGTTGGATGAAGTCTTCCTCAACCTCTCCCTCTCTCCTTGCTGGATCAAGGCGTGGGAGACGTCACCGGGCTGTACGTGTGTTGAACGCGGAGGTGCCGTCCGTTCGGCACTTGGTCATCGGTAATTTGAATCACGACGAGTACGACTCCATCAACCCCGTTCACTTGAACGCTTCCGCTTAGCGATCTACAAGGGTATGTAGATGCAACTCTCCTTCCTCTCGTTGCTAGTCTCTCCATAGATAGATCTTGGTGATACGTAGGAAAATTTTTGAATTTCTGCTACGTTCCCCAACATTTTCATTGTTCCATGCTATTATATTATCTGTTTTGGATGTTTTATATGCACTAAAATGCTATTTTATATGATTTTTGGGACTAAACTATTAACCTAGAGCCCAGTGCTAGTGTCAATTTATGTTTTTTCCTTGTTTTAGAGTTACGCAGAAAAGGAATACCAAACGGAGTCCAAACGGAATAAAACTTTCGCCATGATTTTTCTTGGACCAGAAGACACCCACGAGACTTGGAGTGTAAGTCAGAGGAGCCTCGAGACGGCCACAAGGGTGGAGGGCGCGCCCCCCGACCTTGTGGGCCCCTCGTAGCTCCCCTGACCTAATTCTTCCTCCTATATATACTATTATACCCCAAAAACATCCGAGGGAGCCACGAAACCACTTTTCCACAGCCGCAACCATCTGTACCTATGAGATCCCATCTTGGGGCCTTTTTCGGCATCTTGCCGGAGGGGGAATCAATCACGGTGGGCTTCTACATCAACACCATTGTCTCTCCGATGAAGCGTGAGTAGTTTACTTCAGACCTACGGGTCCATGGCTAGTACCTAGATGGCTTCTTCCCTCTCTTTGATTCTCAATACAAAGTTCTCCTCGATGTTCTTGGAGATCTATTCGATGTAATACTCTTTTGCGGTGTGTTTGCCAAGATCCGATGAATTGTGGATTTATGATCAGCTTATCTATGAATATTATTTGAATCTCCCCTGAATTCTTATATGCATGATTTGATATCTTTGCAAGTATCTTCAAACTATCGATTTGGTTTGGCCAACTAGATTGGTTTTTCTTGCAATGGGAGAAGTGCTTAGCTTTGGGTTCAATCTTGCGGTGTCCTTTCCCAGTGAGCAGGGGCAACAAGGCATGTATTTTAGTGCTGCCATCGAGGATAAAAAGATGGGGTTTTCATCATATTGCTTGAGTTAATCCCGCTACATCATGTCATCTTGCTTAATGTGTTACTCTATTCTTATGAACTTTATTCTCTATATGCAGGCAGGAGTCAATCGATTTGTGGAGTAATAGTAGTAGATGCAGAATCATTTTGGTCTACTTGACACGGACGTGATGCCTATATTCATGATCATTGCCTTAGATATCATCATAACTTTGCGCTTTTCTATCAATTGCTCGGCAGTAATTTGTTCACCCATCGTAATAATTTCTATCTTGAGAGAAGCCTCTAGTGAAACCTATGGCCCCCGGGTCTATTTTCCATCATATAAGTTTCCGATCTACAATCTCTAGTTTCCTATTTAGTTTCATTGCAATCTTTACTTTCCGTTCCATAAACCAAACCAAAAATATTACTATACCGTTTATCATCTCTATCCGATCTCACTTTGCGAATAACCGTGAAGGGATTGACAACCCCTTTCTCACGTTGGTTGCAAGTTGGTGTTTGTTTGTGCAGGTATTTGGTGGCTTGTTGCGTAGTCTCCTACTGGATTAATACCTTGGTTCTCAAAACTGAGGGAAATACTTACGCTACTTTGCTGCATCACCCTTTCATCTTCAAGGGAAAAACCAACACATGCTCAAGAGGTAGCAAGAAGGATTTCTGGCGCCGTTGCCGGGGAGATCTATGCCAAGCCAAGACATACCAAGTACCCATCATAAACTCTCATCCCTCGCATTACATTATTCGCCATTCGCCTCTCGTTTTCCTCTCCCCCACTTCTAAAACGCTTTTTGAAAAGATTCACCTTTTCTTCGACCCTCTTCTATTCGTCTTCTTCATTTGCCTTTTGTGTGCTCGTGTGTTGGATTGCTTGCCTAGTCTTCATGACTCCTCCAGAGAATGTTGACCCTCATCTTAAGAGGATAGACGAAATTGAAAATAATGTTAGAAGCTTCATGTCTTTACAATCTGTGCATAACAATTTCTTTAGAAACGAGCTCAAGGAGCAGAAAAGTTTTAAGGAATACATGAATAAAGAGCTTGATGATATGTCTAAAGAAGTTTATGGTTTGAGATCTCACTTTGCAAATTATTGAAAATTTGGTAGGCCAAATTTTCGATAAACAATCTACTCTAGTAAACAAAATGGCCGCCAAACCAGAGGATAAAAATATTGATGAAGATCTAAAAGTGATTGATGTGACTCCTACTAAATCTTTGTTTTCCAATGTTAATCTTGATAAAGATGGGACTGGAGATGAGTCAACTTTAGTTAGAAGGCGGCCCAATGATTGGGAGTTTTTAGATCTTGATGCAAAAATTGATAAAAGTGAGATTGGAGATGTCAAAACTTTAGATAGCAATGAACCCACTATTTTGGATTTCAAGGACTTTAATTATGATAATTTCTCTTTAATAGATTGTATTTCCTTTTTGAAATCCATGTTGAATTCTCCTCATGCTTACAATCAAAACAAAGCTTTTACTCAACATATCCTGGATGCTATGATGCAATCTTATGAAGAAAAGCTTAATTTGGAAGTTTCTATTCCTAGAAAACTTTATGATGAGTGGAAACCTACTATTAAGATTAATATTAAAGATTATGAATGCTATGCTTTGTGTGATTTGGGTGCTAGTGTTTCCATGATTCCGAAAACTTTATGTGATGTGTTAGGTTTCCGTGAATTTCATGATTGTTCCTTAAATTTGCATCTTGCGGATTCCACTATTAAGAAACCTATGGAAATAATTAATGATGTTCTTATTGTTGCAAATAGGAATTATGTGCCCGTAGATTTCATTGTTCTTGATATAGATTGCAATCCTACTTGTCCTATTATTCTTGGTAGACCTTTCCTTAGAACGATTGGTGCAATTATTGATATGAAAGAAGGAAACATTAGATTTCAATTTACGTTAAGGAAAGGCATGGAACAATTTCCAAGAAATAAAATTAAATTGCCTTATGAATATATTATGAGAGCCACTTATGGATTGCATGCCAAAGATGATAATACTTAGATCTATTCGTGTTTTTATGCCTAGCTAGGGGTGTTAAGCAATAGCGCTTGTTGGGAGGCAACCCAATTTTATTTATATTCATGCTTTTTAGGTCCTGTTTTGCTTTAAATAAATTATCTAGCCTCTGGTTAGATGTGGTTTTGTGTTTTAGTTAGTGTTTTTGCCAAGTAAGACCTATGGGATAGCCTACGGTGATAGTTGATTTGATATTGCTGAAAAACAGAAATATTTGCGCTCACGAAAACAATTCTTATTTTTAGACGGAGAGCGATTTTTAGTTGATTCTTCTTGCAGAAGATTAAAAAATGAATTTGCTAGGATCTCCTATTTTCTCAAAATGTTTGGAGTTACACAAGTATTTGAAATATTCAGATTGCTATAGATTGTTTTGTTTTTGATAGATTCTTTTTTCGCGTGTTGGTTGCTTATTTTGATGCATCTATTGCTAGTATCGGGGGGTATGAACCATGGAAAAGTTGGAATAAAGTAGATATTACACTAATATAAATAAAGAATGAGTTCACAACAGTACCAAAAGTGGTGATTTATTTTCTTATACTAACGGAGCTTACGAGATTTTCTGTTGGAGTTTTGTGTTGTGAAGTTTTCAATTTTTGGGTAAGGATTTGATGGACTATGGAATAACGAGTGGCAAGAGCCTAAGCTTGGGGGTCCCCAAGGCACCCCAAGGTTATATTCAAGGATGTCAAAAAGCCTAAGCTTGGGGATGCCCCGGGAAGGCATCCCCTCTTTCGTCTTCATCTATCGGTAACTTTACTTGAGGCTATATTTTTATTCACCAAATTATATGTGTTTTGCTTGGAGCGTCTTGTATAATTTGAGTCTTCGCTTTTTAGTTTGCCACAATCATCCTTGATGCACACACCTTTTGGCAGAGACACGCATCAATCGTGATTTATTAGAATGCTCTATGTGCTTCACTTATATCTTTTGAGCAAGGCAATTTTGCTCTAGTGCTTCACTTATATCTTTTTAAAGCATGATGGTGGTTTTATTTTATAGAAATTGATGAGCTCTCGTACTTCACTTATATTATTTTGAGTGTCTCTAAACAGCATGTAAATTTGCTTTGGTTATAAAATTAGTCCTAATATGATAGGCATCCAAGAGGGATATAGTAAAAACTTTCATATAAAGTGCATTGAATACTATGAGAAGTTTGATTCCTTATGATTGTTTTGAGATGTGAAGATGGCGATATTAGAGTCATGGTAGTAAGTAGTTGTGAATTTGACAAATACTTGTGTTAAGGTTTGTGAGTCTCGTAGCATGCACGTATGGTGAACCGTTATGTAACAAAGTTGGAGCATCAGATGTTTTTTGATTGTCTTCCTTATGAGTGGCGGTCGGGGACGAGCGATGGTCTTTTCCTACAAATCTATCCCCCTAGGAGCATGCACGTAGTACTTTGTTTTGATGACTAATAGATTTTTGCAATAAGTATGTGAGTTCTTTATGACTAATGTTGAGTCCATGGATTATATGCACTCTCACCTTTTCACCATTGCTAGCCTCTCTAGTACTGCGCAACTTTCGTCGGTACCATAAACCCACCACATGTCCTTCCTCAAAAAAGCCACCGTACCTACCTATTATGGCATTTCCATAGCCATTCCGAGATATATTGCCATGCAACTTTCCACCATTCCGTTTATTATGACACACATCATCATTGTCATATTTCTTTGCATGATCATGTAATTGACATTGTATTTGTGGCAAAGCCACCATTCATAATTTTTTTATACATGTCGCTCTTGATTCATTGCACATCCCGGTACACCGCCGCAGGCTTTCACATAGAGTCATATTTTTGTTCTAGTATCGAGTTGTAATTTTGAGTTGTTAGTAAATATGATGTGATCCCGTTCATCAAATGACAACACATGTCTATGGTTAGGAAACTTAACCATCTTTGATTAACGAGCTCATCAAGTAGAGGCATACTAGGGACACTTTGTTTGTCTATGTATTCACACATGTACTAAGTTTCCAGTTAATACAATTCTAGCATGAATAATAAACATTTATCATGATATAAGGAAATATAAATAACAACTTTATTATTGCCTCTAGGGCATATTTCCTTCAGTGTCCCTCTTGCACTAGAGTCAATAATCCAGATTACATAGTAATGATTCTAACACCCATGGAGTCTTGGTGTTGATCATGTTTTGCTTGTGGAAGAGGCTTAGTCAATGGGTCTACAACATTCAGATCCGTATGTATTTTGCAAATCTCTATGTCTCCCTCCTTGACTTGATCATGGATGGATTTGAAGCGTCTCTTGATGTGTTTGGTTCACTTGTGGAATCTCGATTCCTTCGCCAAGGCTATTGCTCCTCTATTGTCACAAAAGATTTTCACTGGACCCGATGCACTAGGTATTACACCTAGATCGGATATGAACTCCTTCATCCAGACTCCTTCATTTGCTGCTTCCGAAGCAGCTATGTACTCCGCTTCACACGTAGATCCCGCCACGACGCTCTGTTCGGAACTGCACCAAATGTTAGCTCCATGATTCAATGTAAATACGTATCTGGTTTGTGACTTATAGTCATCCGGATCAATGTCAAAGGTTGCATCGACGTAACCATTTACGACGAGCTCTTTGTCACCTCCATATACGAGAAACATATCCTTAGTCCTTTTCAGGTATTTCAGGATGTTCTTGACCGATGTCCAGTGATCCACTCCTGGATTACTTTGGTACCTCCCTGCTAAACTTATAGCAAGGCACACATCAAATCTGGTACATAGCATTGCATACATGATAGAACCTATGGCTGAGGCATGGGGAATGACTTTCATTTTCTCTCTATCTTCTGCAGTGGTCGGGCATTGAGTCTGACTCATCTTCACACCTTATAACATAGGAAAGAACCCTTTCTTTGACTGATCCATTTTTAACTTCTTCAAAACTTTATCAAGGTATGTGCTTTGTGAAAGTCCAATTAAGCATCTTGATCTATCTCTATAGATCTTGATGGCCAATACATAAGCAGCTTCACCGAGGTCTTTCATTGAAAAATTCTTATTCAAGTATCATTTTATGCTATCCAGAAATTCTTCATTATTTCCAATCAACAATATGTCATCCACATATAATACTAGAAATGCTATAGAGCTTCCACATACAAAAGTCTGTATAAAACCATATTCTTTGATCACACTATCAAAGCATATATTCCAACTCCGAGAGGCTTTCACCAGTCCATAAATGGATCGCTAGAGCTTGCACACTTTGTTAGCACCTTTAGGATCGACAAAACCTTTCAGTTGCATCATATACAACTCTCCTTTAAGATATCCATTAAGGAATGTAGTTTGGACATCCATTTACCAAATTTCATAATCATAAAATGCAGCAATCGCTAACATGATTTGGACAGACTTAAGCATCGCTACGGGTGAGAAGGTCTCATCATAGTCAACTCCTTAAACTTGTCGAAAACCTTTCGCAAGAAGTCAAGCTTTGTAGATAGCAACATTACCGTCAGCTTCAGTCTTCTTCTTGAAGATCCATTTATTCTCGTTGGCTTGCCGATCATCGGGCAAGTCAACCAAAGTCCATACTTTGTTCTCATACGTGGATCCCATCTCAGATTTCATGGCCTCAAGCCATTTCACGGAATCTGGGCTCATCATTGCTTCCTCATAGTTCATAGGTTCGTCATGGTCAAGTAACATGACCTCCAGAACTGGATTACCATACCACTCTAGTGCGGATCATACTCTGCTTGACCTACGAGTTTCGGTAGTAACTTTATCTGAAGTTTCATGATCATCATCATTAGCTTCCTCACTGATTGGTGTAGGAACCACTGGAACTGATTTTTGTGATGAACTACTTTCCAATTCAGGAGAAGGTACAATTACCTCACCAAGTTCTACTTTCCTCCCACTCACTTCTTTCGAGAGAAACTCCTTCTCTAGAAAGGATCCATTCTTAGCAACGAATATCTTGCCTTCGAATGTGTGATAGAAAGTGTACCCAACAGTCTCCTTTGGGTATCCTATGAAGACACATTTCTCCCATTTGCGTTCGAGCTTATCAGGTTGAAGCTTTTTCACATAAGCATCGCAGCCCCAAACTTTAAGAAATGACAGCTTAGGTTTCTTGCCAAACCACAGTTCATATGGTGTCGTCTCAATGGATTTAGATGGTGCCCTATTTAACGTGAATGCAGCCGTCTCTAAAGCATAACCCCAGAACGATAGCGGTAAATCAGTAAGAGACATCATAGATCGCACCATATCTAATAAAGTACGGTTACGACGTTCTGAGACACCATTACGCTGTGGTGTTCCAGGTGGTGTGAGTTGCGAAACTATTCCACATTGTTTCAAATGAAGGCCAAACTCATAACTCAAATATTCTCCTCCATGATCAGATCATAGAAACTTTATTTTCTTGTTACGATGATTTTCCACTTCACTATGAAATTCTTTGAACTTTTCAAATGTTTCAGACTTATGTTTCATTAATTAGATATACCCATATCTGCTCAAATCATCTGTGAAGGTCACAAAATAATGATACCCACCGCGAGCCTCAATACTCATTGGACCGCATACATTAGTATGTATTATTTCCAATACATCAGTTGCTCGCTCCATTGTTCCGGAGAACGAAGTCTTAGTCATCTTGCCCATGAGGCATGGTTCGCAAGCATCAAGTGGTTCATAATCAAGTGATTCCAAAAGGCCATCAGCATGGAGTTTCTTCATGCGCTTTACACCAATATGACCTAAATGGCAGTGCCACAAATAAGTTGCACTATCATTATTAACCTTGCATCTTTTGGCTTCAATATTATGAATATGTGTACCTACAATAGAGATTCAACATCAAGGGTGCATGACCATAAAAGATATTACTCATATAAATAGAACAACCATTATTCTCTGATTTAAATGAATAACCATCTCGCATCAAACAAGATCCAGATATAATGTTCATGCTTAAAGATGGCACCAAATAACAATTATTCAGGTCTAAACCAAATCCTGAAGGTAGATGTAGAGGTAGCATGCCGACGGCGATCACATTGACTTTGGAACCATTTCCCACGCGCATCGTCACCTCGTCCTTAGCCAATCTTCGTTTAATCTGTAGCCCCTGTTTGAGTTGCAAATATGAGCGACAGAACCAGTATCAAATATCTAGGTGCTACTACGAGCATTAGTAAGGTACACATCAATAACATCTATATCAAATTTACCTTTCACTTTGCCATCCTTCTTATCCGCGAAATACTTGGGGCAGTTCCGCTTCCAGTGACCAGTCCCTTTGAAGTAGAAGCACTCAGTTTCAGGCTTAGGACCAGACTTGGGTTTCTTCACTTGAGCAGCAACTTGCTTGTCGTACTTCTTGAAGTTCCCCTTCTTCCCTTTGCCCTTTTTCTTGAAACTAGTGGTCTTGTTAACCATCAACACTTGATGCTCCTTCTTGGTTTCCACCTCCGCAGCCTTTAGCATCGCGAAGAGCTTGGGAATTCTCTTATCCATCCCTTGCATATTATAGTTCATCACAAAGCTTTTGTAGCTTGGTGGCAGTGATTGAAGAACTCCGTCAATGACACTATCATCAGGAAGATTAACTCCCAGTTGAGTCAAGTGGTTGTGGTACCCAGACATTCTGAGTATATGTTCACTGACACAACTATTCTCGTCCATTTTGCAGCTATAGAACTTATTGGAGACTTCATATCTCTCAATTCGGGCATTTGCTTGAAATATTAACTTCAACTCCTGGAACATCTCATATGATCCATGATGTTCAAAACGTCTTTGAAGTCCCGATTCTAAGCCATCAAGCATGGCACACTGAACTATCGAGTAGTCATCAGCTTTGCTCTGCCAGACGTTCATAACGTCTGGAGTTGCTCCTACAGCGGGTCTTGCACCTAGCGGTGCTTCCAAGATGTAATTCTTCTATGCAGCAATGAGGATAATCCTCAAGTTACGGACCCAGTCTGTGTAGTTGCTACCATCATCTTTAAACTTAGCTTTCTCTAGGAACGCATTAAAATTAAAAGGAATGGTAGCACGGGCCATTGATATACAACAACATAGACATGCAAAAACTATCAGGTACTAAGTTCATGATAAATTAAAGTTCAACTAATCATATTACTTAAGAACTCCCACTTAGATAGACATCCCTCTAGTCATCTAAATGATCACGTCTTCCAAATCAACTAAACCATGTCCGATCATCATGTGAGATGGAATAGTTTTCAATGGTGAACATCTCTGTGTTGATCATATCTACTATATGATTCACGTTCGACCTTTCGGTCTTAGTGTTCCGAAGCCAGATCTGCATATGCTAGGCTCGTTAAGTTTAACCCGAGTATTCTGCATGTGCAAAATCAGCTTGCACCCATTGTATGTGAATGTAGAGCTTATCACACCCGATCATCACGTGGTGTCTCGGCACGACGAACTGTAGCAATGGTGCATACTCAGGGAGAACACTTATACCTTGAAATTTAGTGAGGGGTCATCTTATAATGCTACCGCCATACTAAGCAAAATAAGATGCATAAAAGATAAAAATCACATGCAATCAAAATATGTGACATGATATGGCCATCATCATCTTATGCCTTTGATCTCCATCTCCAAAGCACTGTCATGATCTCCATCATCACCGGCTTGACAACTTGATCCCCATCGTAGCATCGTTGTCGTCTCGCCAACTATTGCTTCTACGACTATCGCTACCGCTTAGTGATAAAGTAAAGCAAGTACATGGCGATTGCATTTCATACAATAAAGCGATAACCATAAGGCTCCTGCCAGTTGCCGATAACTTTTACAAAACATGATCATCTCATACAACAATTTATATCTCATCACGTCTTGACCATATCACTTCACAACATGCCCTGCAAAAACAAGTTAGACGTCCTCTACTTTGTTGTTGCAAGTCTTACGTGGCTGCTACGGGCTTCTAGCAAGAACCGTTCTTACCGACGCATCAAAACCACAACGATTTTTCGTCAAGTGTGTTGTTTTAACCTTCAACAAGGACCGGCCGTAGTCAAACTCGATTCAACTAAAGTTGGAGAAACAGACACCCGCTAGCCACCTGTGTGCGATGCACGTCGGTAGAACCAGTCTCATGAACGCGGTCATGTAATGTCGGTCCGAGCTGCTTCATCCAACAATACCGCCGAATCAAAGTAAGACGTTGGTGATAAGTAGTATGACTATTATCGCCCACAACTCTTTGTGTTCTACTCGTGCATATATCATCTACGCATAGACCTGGCTCGGATGCCACTGTTGGGGAACACAGTATTTCAATTTTTTTCCTACGATCACGCAAGATCTATCTAGGAGATGCATAGTAACGAGATGGGAGAGTGTGTCCACGTACCCTCGTAGACCGAAAGCGGAAGCATTTAGTAACGCGATTGATGTAGTAGAACGTCTTCACGATCCAATCGATCCAAGTGCCGAACGTACGGCACCTCCGTGTTCAGCACACATTCAGCACGATGACGTCCCTCGAGCTCTTAATCTAGTAGAGGGTCAAGGGAGAGTTCCATTCGAACGATGGCGTGGAGATGGTGTTGGTGATGTGATCCGCGCAGGGCTTCGCCTAAGCACTACGACAATACGATCGAGGTGGTAAACTATGGAGGGGGCACCACACACGGCTAAGAAACAACTGTTGTGCCTTTGGGGTGCCCCCTGGCAATGTATAACAAGGAGGGGGAGGAGGAGGCCGGCCCAAGGGGGGCACGCCATGGGGGGAGTCCTACTTAGACTCCGTTCCTAGTAGGATTCGCCCCCCCCCCTTTTCTTCCAAAGGAGAGGGGGAAAGGGGAAGGGAGAGAGACTAAGAAGGAAAGAGGGGGGCCGCGCCCCCTCCCCTTGTCCAATTCGGATTGGGGCAAGGGGGCGCGTGCATCCTCCCTTGGCCTGCCTCCACTACTAGGGAAAAGCCTATACATAGAATCTTACCAGCAGCGCGCTTTAAAATCAGGCGCTGCTGCTAAGTAGTAGTAGCGCGGGTTTTTAACCCTCGCTACTACTAAGTTGATAGCAGTAGCACTGGTTTTTTACCCTCGCTACTACTAAGCGGTCTCTACCGTGCCCCCCGGGACATGCCATAGTAGTAGCGCGAGTTTTTAACCCTCGCTACTACTAAGTTGATAGCAGTAGCGCTGGTTTTTACCCCTCGCTACTACTAAGCGGTCTCTACCGTGCCCCTGGGCCATGCCATAGTAGTAGCGAGGGTTATAAACCCGCACTACTACTAAGTTTTTACCCCTCGCTACTACTAAGAGGTCTCAACCGTGCCCCTCCGGGACATGCCATAGTAGTAGCGAGGGGTAAAATCTCTCGCTATTACTAAAGGTCCCATTTTGAAACTCTACCCCCCCCTGTGGATCGCCTTTTCAGTTTTGTAAAAAGCAAAAGAAAATGATAAAAACTTCAAAAATTAAAATCCTTCATGATGTAGTTATGTTACTACATATACTAGTTAGGAAAATTTAAAAACTTAAATTTGGACATGTTTTGCAAAAAGTGTAGGGAAAATGTAAAACGACTATAACTTTTGCATACGATGTTAGCAAAAAAGTATAATATATCAAAATGTTTCAAAAATTAAAATCCTTCGAGATGTAGTTATGATACTACATCTACTAGTTAGGAAAATTTAAAAACTTAAATTTGGACATGTTTTGCAAAAAGTGTAGGGAAAATGTAAAACGGCTATAACTTTTGCATACGATGTCAGAAAAAAACGTATAATATATCAAAATATTCAGCACGAAAATCCGCATACGATGGAGACCGCCTATGGCTTGATTGCAAATTTTTAGAATCCTCAAATTCTAAAAGGAAAAAAAGTTATGCTCAAATTTTAGTTTTTTTTTAAATTTTGGTCAAATCTGGTCAAACTATGGTCAAACTAATTATTCAAGAAGTATTAGTGTTACTAAATAATTATTCAAGAATATTAGTGTTGCTAAATAATTATTTCAGTTTTTTGGAATTTTGGTCAAATCTGGTCAAACTGTGGTCAAACTTTGGTCAAAATGTGGTCAAACTCCTTATTCAAGAAATATTAGTGTTCCTAATTAATTATTGTTTTTTAGAACAATAGTTTTAAACTCAAACAGCGAAATGTGTGACTTCATGCTCCAGCTAAACTCCCTAGGGTTAATAGGATTGACATCTTACTATTGTCAGGAAAACAACAAGTGCAGACTTGGAATCGAGGGAGAATAGAACCCGAAAGTTAAGCGTGCTCATGCTGGAGTAGTGAGAGGATGGGTGACCGTCCGGAAAGTTAGATGATTTGGAATGATGAGGGGTGACTAGAGATTAAATTGAGCACCGATGAGGGTGATTAGAGATTAGAGGTTAAAATAATTCAGAAATTTGAAAATTCACGCAAAAAATTCGAAAAAAAAATCCGCGGGTTAGTAGTAGCGCGGGTTTTTACCCACGCTACTACTAACGGACGTAGTAGTAGCGCGAGTGGCACCCGCGCTGCTGCTATACGTTAGCTGTAGCGCCTTATTAGTAGCGCCGGCCCCCGCGCTGCTAATAGGCCCAAAACCCGTGCTGCTGCTAGGCTTTTCCCTAGTAGTGCTCCTCTCCTCCACTAAGGCCCAATAGGCCCATTAACTTTCCCGGGGGGTTCTGATAGCCTCCGAAACTCCGAAAAATCTCCAAACCTTATCGGAACCATTCCGGTGTCTGTATATAATTTTCAATATATCACTCTTTACGTCTCAACCATTTCGAGACTCCTCGTCATGTACGTGATCTCATCCGGGACTCCGAACAAAGTTCGGTCACCAAAACACATAACTCATAATACAAGTCATCATCGAACGTTAAGCGTGCGGACCCTACGGGTTCGAGAACTATGTAGACATGACCGAGACACATCTCCAATCAATAACCAATAGCGGAACCTGGATGCTCATATTGGCTCCTACATATTCTACGAAGATCTTTATCGGTCAAACCGCATAACAACATACGTTATTCCCTTTGTCATCGGTATGTTACTTGCCCAAGATTCGATCGTCGGTATCATTATTCCTAGTTCACTCTCGTTACTGGCAAGTTTCTTTACTCGTTCCGTAATGCATCATCTCGTAACTAACTCATTAGTCACATTGCTTGCAAGGCTTGTAGTGATGTGCATTACCGAGAGGGCCCAGAGATACCACTCCGATACACGGAGTGACAAATCCTAATCTTGATCTATGCCAACTCAACAAACACCTTTGGAGACACCTGTAGAGCATCTTTATAATCACCCAGTTACATTGTGATGTTTGACAGCACACAAAGTGTTCCTCCGGTATTCGGGAGTTGCATAATCTCATAGTGAGAGGAATATGTATAAGTCATGAAGAAAGCAATAGCAATAAAACTAAATGATCATTATGCTAAGCTAATGGATGGGTCTTGTCCATCACATCATTCTCTAATGATGTGATCCTGTTCATCAAATGACAACACATGTCTATGGTTAGGAAACTTAACCATCTTTGATTAACGAGCTAGTCAAGTAGAGGCATACTAGGGACACTCTATTTGTCTATGTATTCACACATGTACTAAGTTTCCGGTTAATACAATTCGAGCATGAATAATAAACATTTATCATGATATAAGGAAATATAAATAACAACTTTATTATTGCCTCTAGGGAATATTTCCTTCAGTGCCCTACTGGATTGATACCTTGGTTCTCAAAACTGAGGGAGATACTTACGCTACGTTGCTGCATCACCCTTTCCTCTTCAAGGGAAAAACCAACGCATGCTCAAGAGGTAGCACATACCTACCTACTATGGCATTTCCATAGACATTCTGAGATATATTGCCATGCAACTTGCACCGTTCCGTTTATTATGACACGCTCCATCATTGTCATATTGCTTTGCGTGATCATGTAGTTGACATCGTATTTGTGGCAAAGCCACCATTCATATCTTTTTTATACATGTCACTCTTGAGTCATTGCACATCCCAGTACACCGCCAGAGGCATTCATATAGAATCATATTTTGTTCTAAGTATCGAGTTATAATTCCTGAGTTGTAAGTAAATAAAAGTGTGATGATCATCATTATTAGAGCATTATCCCATGTAAGGAAAGGATGATGGAAGCTATGATTCCCTCACAAGTTGGGATAAGTCTCTAGACTTTACAAAAAATAAAATAGGCCAAGAAGCCCACCAATAAAAAAAGAGAAAAAATGATGAGAGAAAAGAGAGAAGGGCAATGTTACTATCCTTTTTTCACACTTGTGCTTCAAAGTAGCACCATGATCTTCATGATAGAGAGTCTCATATGTTGTCACTTTCATATACTAGTGGGAATTTTCCATTATAGAATTTGGCTTGTATATTCCAATGATGGGCTTCCTCAATTTGCCCTAGGTCTTCGTGAGCAAGCGAGTTGGATCCACACCCACTTAGTTTCTTTTTGAGCTTTCATAAACTTATAGCTCGCATCCGTTGCGTTGCAATCCCTACTCACTCACATTGATATCTATTGATGGGGATCTCCATAGGCCGTTGATACGCCTAGTTGATGTGAGACTATCTCCTTCTTTTTGTCTTCTCCACAACCACCATATTCTATTCCACCTATAGTGCTATATCCATGGCTCACGCTCATGTATTGCATGAAAGTTGAAAAAATTTGAGAACATCAAAAGTATGAAACAATTGCTTGGCTTGTCATCGGGGTTGTGCATGATTTAATACTTTGTGTGATGAAGATGGAGCATAGCCAGACTATATGATTTTGTAGGTATAACTTTCTTTGGCCATGTTATTTTGAGAAGACATGATTGCTTTATTAGTATGCTTGAAGTATTATTGTTTTTATGTCAACATTAAAATTTTGTTTTGAATCTAATGGAACTAGACATTCAAGCCACAATGAAGAAAATTACATGGATAGATATGTTAGGCAGCATTCCACATCAAAAATTCTGTTTTAATCATTTACCTACTCGAGGACGAGCAGGAATTAAGCTTGGGGATGCTTGATACGTCAGCGAGGCAAGGGAAATGTCAGCAAGCGAAGCAAGCATGTGGGAGGGATCTGGTGTGCAAGCGCGATGCTGATGCTCCTATTTCCTGAGTTACGCCGCCACACACTCGCTCGCCTTAAAGTAAGCAGCTCTTGCCTAAACCATCCTTCCCTCGCACTTCCGGAGAAGGACCAAACTACCCCCAAACTACTCCCTCCCTTGAGGGCTCCTCCATTGGGTGCTCTCATTGTTTCCACACCCCATCCATGTGGTTGAATGCGGGATTTGGCTAGATAAGGTAATCGCCATGTTGATCTTGTTGATTTACGATTTCTATTTGTTACATTTATCGCCGGCGCCTCATGTTTTTGCATCCTTGTTGGTTGCTTCCTTGCTTGGGTAGTAGTAGCTCGCTGGGCGAGCGGCTTGGTAGCAAGCTGGGGTGGTTCCTAATTTAGGGGAGTGCTACTGGCCTATTTGGTAAGGAGAGCGAGTTGAATCCACCACGGTTTCCCTTTGGGCTTTAGGCTCACGTGGGAAAGTCAGTATTAGTTTCTGTGTTGTGTGTGAGGATGTTGGGTGGGCGCTACACATAATGCTTACCAACAATAGCAACTACAACCATTATAGATGGGACAAAAGGACACTTAATAATTTTTAATGTATGTTTTCTGTAAATCCTTACCAAAAATAGACACCTCATCTTGCTTAAGTTAATGATTATCTGTTTTAATGCTTTTCATATGCAATCAAATGGAAAAACTTTTTGATATCATCCCCCAAGTAAACACTTCACTTTAGCACATTGATGCCATTTTATTTGTTTCAAACACATTAGTTTAGCTAAGAACTCATCCACCTCACGCTTAGTAGCCTAATCTATCGCAGTAAACGGGCCTTATTCCGCTTTAATATCTAATGTTTTAACTATCGCAAGTAGTTAGTCTATGTCTTCTTATACACACAACTCAAATTCTTAACCCAGGCCCTAAGTAATTTCTAAGATGATGTGTTGAATTGTGACTTCTCAGCTCCAGTATCTCCTCGAGTTTCTTTAAACCACTCTTGAGACACCATATCGAGAAAACCTTCCCTTTTGAACCAAGACATTTCAAAAGAAAAGGTGACCCAGTTCTCTAGATGAGCAACCCTAGTGGAGTCTTGAAGGACTGATGTATGATTAGAAATACTACTCTGAAGTGCATGCGCCCTCACCAGAGGACATTTCTGGTCCCATTCAACACTCACCAAAATATGATATAATTTCTCATAAGTTGGAGTTTCTAAATTATTAGCCCACTTGAACTATCGACATGCAGAGCTATCTCTTTCAAATCAAGGTTCTCAATATATATCATTGAACCTAACAGTCTGTCGACCATCAAAGTAATTGTTATTTTTCTCATACTGTCTTATTAGGGCTATAGAACCACTACATTTACCGTGATGATAAGTCTCCTCTTCTCAATCATGAAACACATACTTCTTTAGTGCAATACAAAAAACTACTACATTCTGAGGTGTAAGTTTTGCGAACTAGCGAAAGACCTGCACCGAGTTACACTTTGACTTCTAAATTACAAAAATCGAAACAACACATTTACTATGAAGATAAGTCTCATCTTCCTCGCAACCCAGAAACATATACTTCTTTAGTGCAATACAGACAGTAACTACATTCCAAGGACCAAGTTTTGCAAACTAGCAAAAAACCCACACGCACATACACTCTCACTCATAAAGTAATAAAATGGAAACAACACATTTAGTGTGAAGATAAGTCTCTTCTTCCTCTCCACCTCAAAACATATAATTCTTAGTGCAATACACACGGTAACTACATTACAAGTAGCAGATTTTGCAAACTAGCGCAAGACCCGCGCTCACTTACACTATGACTCCTAGAGTACACAAAGAGGAAACTGCATTTACTTTGAAGATAAGTCTCTTCTTTATTCAATCATGAAAATATCTACTTTGTGAACTAGTGGAAGACATGCACTCACTTACACTCTGACATCCAAACTACAAAAATGGAAACATTTCAGTTACCATGAAGATATGTCTCATCATCTAAAACATGTTAGTTCTTTAATGCAATACAAACAATATTTCCAAAGCAAGCAAAATAATGTCTCAATAGTTAGAAACAAGGCCTAGGGTTCATACTTTAAATAGTACAATCTCTCAACGTTACTAACATAACTGAATCATATGATAATCCCTCAAGTGTTGTGAAGAATCCCTCCAAAGTTTTTATTCCTATCCGAGAAAGTATTATGAAATTGTGTAGTTAGTAGACCACCTCAATGTTGTGTTTCCAGTCAATCTATTGAACCACCCCAAAGTGCCACGATTAGCCCTAGAGATCATAGTACGGCAACACCATATGATACGCATCAATCAATTCTTGTGTCACCTATATTGCCCCAAGGTCACCACGGGAATCTGCGAGTGAGACATGCATCAAGTGATCTCAAATCCAAAGTGTTCGATTCGATAACAAAGAAACCTCAAAGAGCAAGACCCAATTCACAACAAATAAGATTGAGGGGAAGAACATTATACGATACAACTATATTAAAAAAAGCTCATGGAACATCAAGATTATGCCAAATCAAGAACACGAGAGAGAGAGAGAGAGAGAGAGATCAAACACATAGCTACTGGTACAAACCCACAACCCCGAGGATGAACTACTCACGCATCACCATGGAGGTAGCAAGGACGATGAAGATGGCCTCCATGATGGATTCCCCCTCCGGCGAGGAACCGGAAAAAGGCCTCCAGACGAGATCTTTGGAATATAGGCTTGCGGTGGAGGAGTAAAAGTTCTAGGTTACTTTTCGGGGGTTTCTCAATTTATAAGAATATTTAGCGTTGGAATCAGGCCAAAAGGAGTTACGGAGGGCCCTCAAGCTCAACCCACATGCCCTAGGGGGAGGGCAAGCCATGTGATCTTGTGGCCACCTCGTGGGTCTTCTGGTCTACCTTCCCCCGAAGTTTCGGGGGTCTCTAATGTTCAAAGAAAATCACCCTAAATTTTTATCGCGTTTGGACTTTGTTTGTTATGATATTTCCGTGGAACAAAGAATATGCAAGAAATAGGAACATGCACTAGGCACTAGATAAACATGTTAGTCTATAGAAATAATATAAAAGCGCACAAAACCATATATATTTATGTAAATATATCATGAATATTTCGTAAATTATAGATACTCCCTCCATTCCCTTATATAAGGCCACAAACTCAAATTACAGGTACCAAGGTAAAGTTTAATGTCTTCTTTACAAGCCAACTTTTCTTTTCGTTAACTGGGATCATTGATACGCCCGCATGCATGCAAGCAAGGAATGAGAAGGAAGTAGCACAATGTCATTATGACTACATGCATGCAAGTATTAAATAAGTTGCTACTATGAGAAAATATCATTAATTTTTGTCTCAATTACTGTTAGTGGCCTTCTGTAGATATAAAATATATTTTTTATAATGGTCTTGTATAAGGGAATGGAGGGAGTATGTTGTATGACATGAGTCTTTCCTTTTTAGTCTGCCACAATCATCCTTGTTGTACACACCTTTTTGAGAGGGACACGCATGAATCGTGATTTATTAGAATACTCTATGTGGTTCACTTATATCTTTTGAGCTTCGCAATTTTGCTCTAGTGCTTCACTTATATCTTTTTAGAGCACGGCGGTGGTTTTATTTTATAGAAATTGTTGAACTCTCATGCTTCGGTTATATTATTTTGAGATTCTCTCTAAAAAGCATGGTAATTCGCTTTGGTTATGAATTTAGTCCTAATATGATGGGCATCCAAGAGGGATATAATAAAAACTTTCATATAAAGTGCATTGAATACTATGTGAAGTTTGATTCCTTATGATTGTTTTGAGATATAAAGATGGTAATATTAGAGTGATGCTAGTAAGTAATTATGGATTGGTAGAAATACTTGTGTTAAAGTTTGTGATTCCGTAGCATGCACCTATGGTGAACCGTTATGTGATGAAGTTGGAGCATGATTTATTTATTGATTGTCTTCCTTATGAGTGGTGGTCGGGGACGAGCGATGGTTTTCCTACCAGTCTATCCCCTAAGGAGCATGTGCATTGTAATTTGTTTCAATAACTAATAGACTTTTGCAATAAGTATGTGAGTTCTTTATGACTAATGTTGAGTCCATGGATTATACGCACTCTCACCCTTCCACCATTGCTAGCCTCTCTAGTACCACGCAACTTTCGGCGGTGCCTTAAACCCATCAATACCTTCCTCAAAACAGCCACCATACTAATACGTCTCCAACGTATCTATAATTTTTCATTGTTCCATGCTATTATATTATCTGTTTTGGATGTTTTATATGCACTAAAATGCTATTTTATATGATTTTTGGGACTAAACTATTAACCTAGAGCCCAGTGCTAGTGTCAATTTATGTTTTTTCCTTGTTTTAGAGTTACGCAGAAAAGGAATACCAAACGGAGTCCAAACGGAATAAAACTTTCGCCATGATTTTTCTTGGACCAGAAGACACGCACGAGACTTGGAGTGTAAGTCAGAGGAGCCTCAAAACGGCCACAAGGGTGGAGGGCGCGCCCCCCGACCTTGTGGGCCCCTCGTAGCTCCCCTGACCTAATTCTTCCTCCTATATATACTATTATACCCCAAAAACATCCGAGGGAGCCACGAAACCACTTTTCCACAGCCGCAACCATCTGTACCTACGAGATCCCATCTTGGGGCCTTTTTCGGCATCTTGCCGGAGGGGGAATCAATCACGGAGGGCTTCTACATCAACACCATTGTCTCTCCGATGAAGCGTGAGTAGTTTACTTCAGACCTACGGGTCCATGGCTAGTACCTAGATGGCTTCTTCCCTCTCTTTGATTCTCAATACAAAGTTCTCCTTGATGTTCTTGGAGATCTATTCGATGTAATACTCTTTTGCGGTGTGTTTGCCGAGATCCGATGAATTGTGGATTTATGATCAGCTTATCTATGAATATTATTTGAATCTCCTCTGAATTCTTATATGCATGATTTGATATCTTTGCAAGTATCTTCAAACTATCGATTTGGTTTGGCCAACTAGATTGGTTTTTCTTGCAATGGGAGAGGTGCTTAGCTTTGGGTTCAATCTTGCGGTGTCCTTTCCCAGTGAGCAGGGGCAACAAGGCACGTATTTTAGTGCTGCCATCGAGGATAAAAAGATGGGGTTTTCATCATATTGCTTGAGTTAATCCCGCTACATCATGTCATCTTGCTTAATGCGTTACTCTATTCTTATGAACTTAATTCTCTATATGCAGGCAGGAGTCAGTCGATTTGTGGAGTAATAGTAGTAGATGCAGAATCGTTTTGGTCTACTTGACACGGACGTGATGCCTATATTCATGATCATTGCCTTAGATATCATCATAACTTTTGCGCTTTTCTATCAATTGCTCGGCAGTAATTTGTTCACCCATCGTAATAATTTATATCTTGAGAGAAGCCTCTAGTGAAACCTATGGCCCCCGGGTCTATTTTCCATCATATAAGTTTCCGATCTACAATCTCTAGTTTCCTATTTAGTTTCATTGCAATCTTTACTTTCCGTTCCATAAACCAAACCAAAAATATTACTATACCGTTTATCATCTCTATCCGATCTCACTTTGCGAATAACCGTGAAGGGATTGACAACCCCTTTCTCATGTTGGTTGCAAGTTGGTGTTTGTTTGTGCAGGTATTTGGTGGCTTGTTGCGTAGTCTCCTACTGGATTGATACCTTGGTTCTCAAAACTAAGGGAAATACTTACGCTACTTTGCTGCATCACCCTTTCCTCTTCAAGGGAAAAACCAACACATGCTCAAGAGGTAGCAAGAAGGATTTCTGGCGCCGTTGCCGGGGAGATCTATGCCAAGCCAAGACATACCAAGTACCCATCATAAACTCTCATCCCTCGCATTACATTATTCTCCATTCGCCTCTCGTATTCCTCTCCCCCACTTCTAAAACGCTTTTTGAAAAGATTCACCTTTTCTTCGACCCTCTTCTGTTCGTCTTCTTCATTTGCCTTTTGTGTGCTCGTGTGTTGGATTGCTTGCCTAGTCTTCATGACTCCTCCAGAGAATGTTGACCCTCATCTTAGGAGGATAGACGAAATTGAAAATAATGTTAGAAGCTTCATGTCTTTACAATCTGTGCATAACAATTTCTTTAGAAACGAGCTCAAGGAGCAGAAAAGTTTTAAGGAATACATGAATAAAGAGCTTGATGATATGTCTAAAGAAGTTTATGGTTTGAGATCTCACTTTGCAAATTATTGAAAATTTGGTAGGCCAAATTTTCGATAAACAATCTACTCTAGTAAACAAAATGGCCGCCAAACCAGAGGATAAAAATATTGATGAAGATCTAAAAGTGATTGATGTGACTCCTACTAAATCTTTGTTTTCCAATGTTAATCTTGATAAAGATGGGACTGGAGATGAGTCAACTTTAGTTAGAAGGCGGCCCAATGATTGGGAGTTTTTAGATCTTGATGCAAAAATTGATAAAAGTGAGATTGGAGAGGTCAAAACTTTAGATAGCAATGAACCCACTATTTTGGATTTCAAGGACTTTAATTATGATAATTTCTCTTTAATAGATTGTATTTCCTTTTTGAAATCCATGTTGAATTCTCCTCATGCTTACAATCAAAACAAAGCTTTTACTCAACATATCCTGGATGCTATGATGCAATCTTATGAAGAAAAGCTTAATTTGGAAGTTTCTATTCCTAGAAAACTTTATGATGAGTGGGAACCTACTATTAAGATTAATATTAAAGATTATGAATGCTATGCTTTGTGTGATTTGGGCGCTAGTGTTTCCATGATTCGGAAAACTTTATGTGATGTGTTAGGTTTTCGTGAATTTCATGATTGTTCCTTAAATTTGCATCTTGCGGATTCCACTATTAAGAAACCTATGGAAATAATTAATGATGTTCTTATTGTTGCAAATAGGAATTATGTGCCCGTAGATTTCATTGTTCTTGATATAGATTGCAATCCTACTTGTCCTATTATTCTTGGTAGACCTTTCCTTAGAACGATTGGTGCAATTATTGATATGAAAGAAGGAAACATTAGATTTCAATTTACGTTAAGGAAAGGCATGGAACAATTTCCAAGAAATAAAATTAAATTGCCTTATGAATATATTATGAGAGCCACTTATGGATTGCATGCCAAAGATGATAATACTTAGATCTATTCGTGTTTTTATGCCTAGCTAGGGGTGTTAAGCAATAGCGCTTGTTGGGAGGCAACCCAATTTTATTTATATTCATGCTTTTTAGGTCCTGTTTTGCTTTAAATAAATTATCTAGCCTCTGGTTAGATGTGGTTTTGTGTTTTAGTTAGTGTTTGTGCCAAGTAAGACCTATGGGATAGCCTACGGTGATAGTTGATTTGATATTGCTGAAAAACAGAAATATTTGCGCTCACGAAAACAATTCTTATTTTTAGCTGGAGAGCGATTTTTAGTTGATTCTTCTTGCAGAAGATTAAAAAATGAATTTTCTAAGATCTCCTATTTTCTCAAAATGTTTGGAGTTACACAAGTATTTGAAATATTCAGATTGCTATAGATTGTTTTGTTTTTGACAGATTCTTTTTTCGCGTGTTGGTTGCTTATTTTGATGCATCTATTGCTAGTATCGGGGGGTATGAACCATGGAAAAGTTGGAATAAAGTAGATATTACACTAATATAAATAAAGAATGAGTTCACAACAGTACCAAAAGTGGTGATTTATTTTCTTATACTAACGGAGCTTACGAGATTTTTTGTTGGAGTTTTGTGTTGTGAAGTTTTCAAGTTTTGGGTAAGGATTTGATGGACTATGGAATAACGAGTGGCAAGAGCCTAAGCTTGGGGGTCCCCAAGGCACCCCAAGGTTATATTCAAGGATGTCAAAAAGCCTAAGCTTGGGGATGCCCCGGGAAGGCATCCCCTCTTTTGTCTTCATCTATCGGTAACTTTACTTGAGGCTATATTTTTATTCACCAAATTATATGTGTTTTGCTTGGAGCGTCTTGTATAATTTGAGTCTTCGCTTTTTAGTTTGCCACAATCATCCTTGATGCACACACCTTTTGGGAGAGACACGCATCAATCGTGATTTATTAGAATGCTCTATGTGCTTCACTTATATCTTTTGAGCAAGGCAATTTTGCTCTAGTGCTTCACTTATATCTTTTTAGAGCATGATGGTGGTTTTATTTTATAGAAATTGATGAGCTCTCGTACTTCACTTATATTATTTTGAGTGTCTCTAAACAGCATGTAAATTTGCTTTGGTTATAAAATTAGTCCTAATATGATAGGCATCCAAGAGGGATATAGTAAAAACTTTCATATAAAGTGCATTGAATACTATGAGAAGTTTGATTCCTTATGATTGTTTTGAGATGTGAAGATGGCGATATTAGAGTCATGGTAGTAAGTAGTTGTGAATTTGACAAATACTTGTGTTAAGGTTTGTGAGTCTCGTAGCATGCACGTATGGTGAACCGTTATGTAACAAAGTTGGAGCATCAGATGTTTTTTGATTGTCTTCCTTATGAGTGGCGGTCGGGGACGAGCGATGGTCTTTTCCTACCAATCTATCCCCCTAGGAGCATGCACGTAGTACTTTGTTTTGATGACTAATAGATTTTTGCAATAAGTATGTGAGTTCTTTATGACTAATGTTGAGTCCATGGATTATATGCACTCTCACCTTTTCGCCATTGCTAGCCTCTCTAGTACTGCGCAACTTTCGTCGGTACCATAAACCCACCACATGTCCTTCCTCAAAAAAGCCACCGTACCTACCTATTATGGCATTTCCATAGCCATTCCGAGATATATTGCCATGCAACTTTCCACCATTCCGTTTATTATGACACACATCATCATTGTCATATTTCTTTGCATGATCATGTAATTGACATTGTATTTGTGGCAAAGCCACCATTCATAATTTTTTTGTACATGTCGCTCTTGATTCATTGCACATCCCGGTACACCGCCGCAGGCTTTCACATAGAGTCATATTTTTGTTCTAGTATCGAGTTGTAATTTTGAGTTGTTAGTAAATATGATGTGATCCCGTTCATCAAATGACAACACATGTCTATGGTTAGGAAACTTAACCATCTTTGATTAACAAGCTCATCAAGTAGAGGCATACTAGGGACACTTTGTTTGTCTATGTATTCACACATGTACTAAGTTTCCAGTTAATACAATTCTAGCATGAATAATAAACATTTATCATGATATAAGGAAATATAAATAACAACTTTATTATTTCCTCTAGGGCATATTTCCTTCAGTGTCCCTCTTGCACTAGAGTCAATAATCCAGATTACATAGTAATGATTCTAACACCCATGGAGTCTTGGTGTTGATCATGTTTTGCTTGTGGAAGAGGCTTAGTCAATGGGTCTGCAACATTCAGATCCGTATGTATTTTGCAAATCTCTATGTCTCCCTCCTTGACTTGATCGTGGATGGATTTGAAGCGTCTCTTGATGTGTTTGGTTCACTTGTGGAATCTCGATTCCTTCGCCAAGGCTATTGCTCCTCTATTGTCACAAAAGATTTTCACTGGACCCGATGCACTAGGTATTACACCTAGATCGGATATGAACTCCTTCATCCAGACTCCTTCATTTGCTGCTTCCGAAGCAGCTATGTACTCCGCTTCACACGTAGATCCCGCCACGACGCTCTGTTCGGAACTGCACCAAATGTTAGCTCCACGATTCAATGTAAATACGTATCTGGTTTGTGACTTATAGTCATCCGGATCAGTGTCAAAGGTTGCATCGACGTAACCATTTACGACGAGCTCTTTGTCACCTCCATAAACGAGAAACATATCCTTAGTCCTTTTCAGGTATTTCAGGATGTTCTTGACCGATGTCCAGTGATCCACTCCTGAATTACTTTGGTACCTCCCTGCTAAACTTATAGCAAGGCACACATCAAAACTGGTACATAGCATTGCATACATGATAGAACCTATGGCTGAGGCATAGGGAATGACTTTCATTTTCTCTCTATCTTCTGCAGTGGTCGGGCATTGAGTCTGACTCATCTTCACACCTTATAACATAGGAAAGAACCCTTTCTTTGACTGATCCATTTTTAACTTCTTCAAAACTTTATCAAGGTATGTGCTTTGTGAAAGTCCAATTAAGCATCTTGATCTATCTCTATAGATCTTGATGGCCAATACATAAGCAGCTTCACCGAGGTCTTTCATTGAAAAATTCTTATTCAAGTATCATTTTATGCTATCCAGAAATTCTTCATTATTTCCAATCAACAATATGTCATCCACATATAATACTATAAATGCTACAGAGCTTCCACATACAAAAGTCTGTATAAAACCATATTCTTTGATCACACTATCAAAGCATATATTCCAACTCCGAGAGGCTTTCACCAGTCCATAAATGGATCGCTAGAGCTTGCACACTTTGTTAGCACCTTTAGGATCGACAAAACCTTCCGGTTGCATCATATACAACTCTCCTTTAAGATATCCATTAAGGAATGTAGTTTGGACATCCATTTACCAAATTTCATAATCATAAAATGCAGCAATCGCTAACATCATTCGGACAGACTTAAGCATCGCTACGGGTGAGAAGGTCTCATCGTAGTCAACTCCTTAAACTTGTCGAAAACCTTTCGCAAGAAGTCAAGCTTTGTAGATAGCAACATTACCGTCAGCGTCAGTCTTCTTCTTGAAGATCCATTTATTCTCGTTGGCTTGCCGATCATCGGGCAAGTCAACCAAAGTCCATACTTTGTTCTCATACATGGATCCCATCTCAGATTTCATGGCCTCAAGCCATTTCACGGAATCTGGGCTCATCATTGCTTCCTCATGGTTCATAGGTTCGTCATGGTCAAGTAACATGACCTCCAGAACTGGATTACCATACCACTCTAGTGCGGATCATACTTTGGTTGACCTACGAGTTTCGGTAGTAACTTTATCTGAAGTTTCATGATCATCATCATTAGCTTCCTCACTGATTGGTGTAGGAATCACTGGAACTGATTTCTGTGATGAACTACTTTCCAATTCAGGGGAAGGTACAATTACCTCACCAAGTTCTACTTTCCTCCCACTCACTTCTTTCGAGAGAAACTCCTTCTCTAGAAAGGATCCATTCTTAGCAACGAATATCTTGCCTTCGGATGTGTGATAGAAAGTGTACCCAACAGTCTCCTTTGGGTATCCTATGAAGACACATTTCTCCCATTTGGGTTCGAGCTTATCAGGTTGAAGCTTTTTCACATAAGCATCGCAGCCCCAAACTTTAAGAAATGACAGCTTAGGTTTCTTGCCAAACCACAGTTCATATGGTGTCGTCTCAATGGATTTAGATGGTGCCCTATTTAACGTGAATGCAGCCGTCTCTAAAGCATAACCCCAGAACGATAGCGGTAATCAGTAAGAGACATCATAGATCGCACCATATCTAATAAAGTACGGTTACGACGTTCTGAGACACCATTACGTTGTGGTGTCCCAGGTGGTGTGAGTTGCGAAACTATTCCACATTGTTTCAAATGAAGGCCAAACTCATAACTCAAATATTCTCCTCCATGATCAGATCGTAGAAACTTTATTTTCTTGTTACGATGATTTTCCACTTCACTCTGAAATTCTTTGAACTTTTCAAATGTTTCAGACTTATGTTTCATTAATTAGATATACCCATATCTGCTCAAATCATCTGTGAAGGTCACAAAATAATGATACCCGCCACGAGCCTCAATACTCATTAGACCGCATACATCAGTATGTATTATTTCCAATACATCAGTTGCTCGCTCCATTGTTCCGGAGAACGAAGTCTTAGTCATCTTGCCCATGAGGCATGGTTCGCAAGCATCAAGTGGTTCATAATCAAGTGATTCCAAAAGGCCATCAGCATGGAGTTTCTTCATGCGCTTTACACCAATATGACCTAAATGGCAGTGCCACAAATAAGTTGCACTATCATTATTAACCTTGCATCTTTTGGCTTCAATATTATGAATATGTGTATCTACAATAGAGATTCAACATCAAGGGTGCATGACCATAAAAGATATTACTCATATAAATAGAACAACCATTATTCTCTGATTTAAATGAATAACCATCTCGCATCAAACAAGATCTAGATATAATGTTCATGCTTAAAGATGGCACCAAATAACAATTATTCAGGTCTAAACCAAATCCTGAAGGTAGATGTAGAGGTAGCATGCCGACGGCAATCACATCGACTTTGGGACCATTTCCCACGCGCATCGTCACCTCGTCCTTAGCAAATCTTCGTTTAATCCGTAGCCCCTGTTTGAGTTGCAAATATGAGCGACAGAACCAGTATCAAATATCTAGGTGCTACTACGAGCATTAGTAAGGTACACATCAATAACATCTATATCAAATATACCTTTCACTTTGCCATCCTTCTTATCCGCGAAATACTTGGGGCAGTTCCGCTTCCAGTGACCAGTCCCTTTGAAGTAGAAGCACTCAGTTTCAGGCTTAGGACCAGACTTGGGTTTCTTCACTTGAGCAGCAACTTGCTTGTCGTACTTCTTGAAGTTCCCCTTCTTCCCTTTGCCCTTTTTCTTGAAACTAGTGGTCTTGTTAACCATCAACACTTGATGCTCCTTCTTGATTTCCACCTCCGCAGCCTTTAGCATCGCGAAGAGCTTGGGAATTCTCTTATCCATCCCTTGCATATTATAGTTCATCACAAAGCTTTTGTAGCTTGGTGGCAGTGATTGAAGAACTTCGTCAATGACACTATCATCAGGAAGATTAACTCCCAGTTGAGTCAAGTGGTTGTGGTACCCAGACATTCTGAGTATATGTTCACTGACATAACTATTCTCCTCCATTTTGCAGCTTTAGAACTTATTGGAGACTTCATATCTCTCAATTCGGGCATTTGCTTGAAATATTAACTTCAACTCCTAGAACATCTCATATGATCCATGATGTTCAAAACGTCTTTGAAGTCCCGATTCTAAGCCATAAAGCATGGCACACTGAACTATCGAGTAGTCATCAGCTTTGCTCTGCCAGACGTTCATAACGTCTGGAGTTGCTCCTACAGCGGGTCTTGCACCTAGCGGTGCTTCCAAGATGTAATTCTTCTATGCAGCAATGAGGATAATCCTAAAGTTACGGACCCAGTCTGTGTAGTTGCTACCATCATCTTTCAACTTAGCTTTCTCTAGGAATGCATTAAAATTAAAAGGAATGGTAGCACGGGCCATTGATATACAACAACATAGACATGCAAAAACTATTAGGTACTAAGTTCATGATAAATTAAAGTTCAACTAATCATATTACTTAAGAACTCCCACTTAGATAGACATCCCTCTAGTCATCTAAATGATCATGTCTTCCAAATCAACTAAACCATGTCCGATCATCATGTGAGATGGAATAGTTTTCAATGGTGAACATCTCTGTGTTGATCATATCTACTATATGATTCACGTTTGACCTTTCGGTCTTAGTGTTCCGAAGCCAGATCTGCATATGCTAGGCTCGTTAAGTTTAACCCGAGTATTCTGCATGTGCAAAATCGGCTTGCACCCATTGTATGTGAATGTAGAGCTTATCACACCCGATCATCACGTGGTGTCTCGGCACGACGAACTGTAGCAATGGTGCATACTCAGGGAGAACACTTATACCTTGAAATTTAGTGAGGGGTCATCTTATAATGCTACCGCCATACTAAGCAAAATAAGATGCATAAAAGATATAAATCACATGCAATCAAAATATGTGACATGATATGGCCATCATCATCTTATGCCTTTGATCTCCATCTCCAAAGTACCGTCATGATCTCCATCATCACCGGCTTGACAACTTGATCTCCATCGTAGCATCGTTGTCGTCTCGCCAACTATTGCTTCTACGACTATCGCTACCGCTTAGTGATAAAGTAAAGCAAGTACATGGCGATTGCATTTCATACAATAAAGCGATAACCATAAGGCTCCTGCCAGTTGCCGATAACTTATACAAAACATGATCATCTCATACAACAATTTATATCTCATCACGTCTTGACCATATCACTTCACAACATGCCCTGCAAAAACAAGTTAGACGTCCTCTACTTTGTTGTTGCAAGTCTTACGTGGCTGCTACGGGCTTCTAGCAAGAACCGTTCTTACCGACGCATCAAAACCACAACGATTTTTTGTCAAGTGTGTTGTTTTAACCTTCAACAAGGACCGGCCGTAGTCAAACTCGATTCAACTAAAGTTGGAGAAACAGACACCCGCTAGCCACCTGTGTGTGAAGCACGTCGGTAGAACCAGTCTCATAAACGCGGTCATGTAATGTCGGTCCGAGCTGCTTTATCCAACAATACCGCCAAATCAAAGTAAGATGTTGGTGGTAAGTAGTATGACTATTATCGCCCACAACTCTTTGTGTTCTACTCGTGCATATATCATCTACGCATAGACCTGGCTCGGATGCCACTGTTGGGGAACACAGTATTTCAATTTTTTTCCAACGATCACGCAAGATCTATCTAGGAGATGCATAGCAACGAGATGGGAGAGTGTGTCCACGTACCCTCGTAGACCGAAAGCGGAAGCATTTAGTAACGCGATTGATGTAGTCGAACGTCTTCACGATCCAATCGATCCAAGTGCCGAACGTACGGCACCTCCGTGTTCAGCACACATTCAGCACGATGACGTCCCTCGAGCTCTTAATCTAGTAGAGGGTCAAGGGAGAGTTCCGTCAGCACGACGGCGTGGCGATGGTGTTGGTAAACCCATTCAGCATGATCCGCGTAGGGCTTCGCCTAAGCACTACGACAATACGATCGAGGTGGTAAACTATGGAGGGGGCACCACACACAGCTAAGAAACAACTGTTGTGCCTTTGGGGTGCCCCCTGGCAACGTATATAAAGGAGGGGGAGGAGGAGGCCGGCCCAAGGGGGGCGCGCCATGGGGGGAGTCCTACTAGGACTCCGTTCCTAGTAGGATTCGCCCCCCCCTTTTCTTCCAAAGGAGAGGGGGAAAGGGGAAGGGAGAGAGACTAAGAAGGAAAGAGGGGGGCCGCGCCCCCTCCCCTTGTCCAATTCGGATTGGGGCAAGGGGGCGCGTGCATCCTCCCATGGCCTGCCTCCACTACTAGGGAAAAGCCTATACACAGAATCTTACCAGTAGCGCGCTTTAAAATCAGGCGCTGCTGCTAAGTAGTAGTAGCGCGGGTTTTTAACCCTCGCTACTACTAAGTTGATAGCAGTAGCGCTGGTTTTTTACCCTCGCTACTACTAAGCGGTCTCTACCGTGCCCCCCGGGATATGCCATAGTAGTAGCGCGGGTTTTAACCCTCGCTACTACTAAGTTGATAGCAGTAGCGCTGGTTTTTACCCCTCGCTACTACTAAGCGGTCTCTACCATGCCCCTGGGACATGCCATAGTAGTAGCGAGGGTTATAAACCCGCGCTACTACTAAGTTTTTACCCCTCACTACTACTAAGAGGTCTCAACCGTGCCCCTCCGGGACATGCCATAGTAGTAGCGAGGGGTAAAATCTCTCGCTATTACGAAAGGTCCCATTTTGAAACTCTACCCCCCCCCCCTGTGGATCGCCTTTTCAGTATTGTAAAAAGCAAAAGAAAATGATAAAAACTTCAAAAATTAAAATCCTTCAAGATGTAGTTATGTTACTACATATACTAGTTAGGAAAATTTAAAAACTTAAATTTGGACATGTTTTGCAAAAAATGTAGGGAAAATGTAAAACGGCTATAACTTTTGCACACGATGTTAGAAAAAAAGTATAATATATCAAAATGTTTCAAAAATTAAAATCCTTCGAGATGTAGTTATGTTACTACATCTACTAGTTAGGAAAATTTAAAAACTTAAATTTGGACATGTTTTGCAAAAAAGTGTAGGGAAAATGTAAAACGGCTATAACTTTTGCATATGATGTCAGAAAAAAATGTATAATATATCAAAATATTCAGCACGAAAATCCGCATACGATGGAGACCGCCTATGGCTTGTTTGTAAATTTTTAGAATCCTCAAATTCTAAAAGGAAAAAAAGTTATGCTCAAATTTTAGTTTTTTTTAAATTTTGGTCAAATCTGGTCAAACTAATTATTCAAGAAGTATTAGTGTTACTAAATAATTATTCAAGAATATTAGTGTTAGAATATTAGTGTTACTAAATAATTATTTCAGTTTTTTGGAATTTTGGTCAAATCTGGTCAAACTGTGGTCAAACTTTGGTCAAAATGTGGTCAAACTCCTTATTCGAGAAATATTAGTGTTACTAATTAATTATTGTTTTTTAGAACAATAGTTTTAAACTCAAACAGCGAAATGTGTGACTTCATGCTCCAGCTAAACTCCCTAGGGTTAATAAGATTGACATCTTACTATTGTCAGGAAAACAACAAGTGCAGACTTGGAATCGAGGGAGAATAGAACCCGAAAGTTAAGCGTGCTCATGCTGGAGTAGTGAGAGGATGGGTGACCGTCCGGAAAGTTAGATGATTTGGAATGATGAGGGGTGACTAGAGATTAAATTGAGCACCGATGAGGGTGATTAGAGATTAGAGGTTAAAATAATTCAGAAATTTGAAAATTCACGCAAAAAATTCGAAAAAAAATTCCGCGGGTTAGTAGTAGCGCGGATTTTTACCCACGCTACTACTAACGGACGTAGTAGTAGCGCGGGTGGCACCCGCGCTGCTGCTATACGTTAGCTGTAGCGCCTTATTAGTAGCGTCGGCCCCCGCGCTGCTAATAAGCCCAAAACCCGTGCTGCTGCTAGGCTTTTCCCTAGTAGTGCTCCTCTCCTCCACTAAGGCCCAATAGGCCCATTAACTTTCCCGGGGGGTTCCGATAGCCTCCCGAAACTCCGAAAAATCTCCAAACCTTATCGGAACCATTCCGGTGTCTGTATATAATTTTCAATATATCACTCTTTACGTCTCAACCATTTCGAGACTCCTCGTCATGTACGTGATCTCATCCGGGACTCCGAACAAAGTTCGGTCACCAAAACACATAACTCATAATACAATTCATCATCAAACGTTAAGCGTGCGGACCCTACGGGTTCGAGAACTATGTAGACATGACCGAGACACATCTCCAATCAATAACCAATAGCGGAACCTGGATGCTCATATTGGCTCCTACATATTCTACGAAGATCTTTATCGGTCAAACCGCATAACAACATACGTTATTCCCTTTGTCATCGGTATGTTACTTGCCCAAGATTCGATCGTCGGTATCATTATTCCTAGTTCACTCTCGTTACCGGCAAGTCTCTTTACTCGTTCCGTAATGCATCATCCCGTAACTAACTCATTAGTCACATTGCTTGCAAGGCTTATAGTGATGTGCATTACCGAGAGGGCCCAGAGATACCACTCCGATACACGGAGTGACAAATCCTAATCTTGATCTATGCCAACTCAACAAACACCTTTGGAGACACCTATAGAGCATCTTTATAATCACCCAGTTACATTGTGATGTTTGATAGCACACAAAGTGTTCCTCCGGTATTCGGGAGTTGCATAATCTCATAGTGAGAGGAATTTGTATAAGTCATGAAGAAAGCAATAGCAATAAAACTAAACGATCATTATGCTAAGCTAATGGATGAGTCTTGTCCATCACATCATTCTCTAATGATGTGATCCTGTTCATCAAATGACAACACATGTCTATGGTTAGGAAACTTAACCATCTTTGATTAACGAGCTAGTCAAGTAGAGGCATACTAGGGACACTCTATTTGTCTATGTATTCACACATGTACTAAGTTTCCGGTTAATACAATTCTAGCATGAATAATAAACATTTATCATGATATAAGGAAATATAAATAACAACTTTATTATTGCCTCTAGGGCATATTTCCTTCAGTGCCCTACTGGATTGATACCTTGGTTCTCAAAACTGAGGGAGATACTTACGCTACGTTGCTGCATCACCCTTTCCTCTTCAAGGGAAAAATCAACGCATGCTCAAGAGGTAGCACATACCTACCTACTATGGCATTTCCATAGACATTCTAAGATATATTGCCATGCAACTTGCACCGTTCCGTTTATTATGACACGCTCCATCATTGTCATATTGCTTTGCGTGATCATGTAGTTGACATCGTATTTGTGGCAAAGCCACCATTCATATCTTTTTTATACATGTCACTCTTGAGTCATTGCACATCCCAGTACACTGCCAGAGGCATTCATATAGAATCATATTTTGTTCTAAGTATCGAGTTATAATTCTTGAGTTGTAAGTAAATAAAAGTGTGATGATCATCATTATTAGAGCATTGTCCCATGTAAGGAAAGGATGATGGAAGCTATGATTCCCTCACAAGTTGGGATAAGTCTCTAGACTTTACAAAAAATAAAATAGGCCAAGAAGCCCACCAATAAAAAAAGAGAAAAAAATGATGAGAGAAAAGAGAGAAGGGCAATGTTACTATCCTTTTTTCACACTTGTGCTTCAAAGTAGCACCATGATCTTCATGATAGAGAGTCTCATATGTTGTCACTTTCATATACTAGTGGGAATTTTCCATTATAGAATTTGGCTTGTATATTCCAATGATGGGCTTCCTCAATTTGCCCTAGGTCTTCGTGAGCAAGCGAGTTGGATGCACACCCACTTAGTTTCTTTTTGAGCTTTCATAAACTTATAGCTCGCATCCGTTGCGTGGCAATCCTTACTCACTCACATTGATATATATTGATGGGGATCTCCATAGGCCGTTGATATGCCAAGTTGATGTGAGACTATCTCCTTCTTTTTGTCTTCTCCACAACCACCATATTCTATTCCACCAATAGTGCTATATCCATGGCTCACGCTCATGTATTGCATGAAAGTTGAAAAAATTTGAGAACATCAAAAGTATGAAACAATTGCTTGGCTTGTCATCGGGGTTGTGCATGATTTAATACTTTGTGTGATGAAGATGGAGCATAGCCAGACTATATGATTTTGTAGGTATAACTTTCTTTGGCCATGTTATTTTGAGAAGACATGATTGCTTTATTAGTATGCTTGAAGTATTATTGTTTTTATGTCAACATTAAACTTTTGTTTTGAATCTAATGGAACTGAACATTCAAGCCACAATGAAGAAAATTACATGGATAGATATGTTAGGCAGCATTCCACATCAAAAATTCTGTTTTAATCATTTACCTACTCGAGGACGAGCAGGAATTAAGCTTGGGGATGCTTGATACGTCAGCGAGGCAAGGGAAATGTTAGCAAGCGAAGCAAGCATGTGGGAGGGATCTGGTGTGCAAGCGCGATGCTGATGCTCCTATTTCCTGAGTTACGCCGCCACACACTCGCTCGCCTTAAAGTAAGCAGCTCTTGCCTAAACCATCCTTCCCTCCCACTTCCGGAGAAGGACCAAACCACCCCCAAACTACTCCCTCCCTTGAGGGCTCCTCCATTGGGTGCTCTCATTGTTTCCACACCCCATCCATGTGGTTGAATGCGGGATTTGGCTAGATAAGGTAATCGCCATGTTGATCTTGTTGATTTACGATTTCTATTTGTTACATTTATCGCCGGTGCCTCATGTTTCTGCATCCTTGTTGCTTGCTTCCTTGCTTGGGTAGTAGTAGCTCGCTGGGCGAGCGGCTTGGTAGCAAGCTGGGGTGGTTCCTAATTTAGGGGAGTGCTACTTGCCTATTTGGCAAGGAGAGCGAGTTGAATCCACCACGGTTTCCCTTCGGGCTTTAGGCTCAAGTGGGAAAGTCAGTATTAGTTTCTGTGTTGCGTGTGAGGATGTTGGGTGGGCGCTACACATAATGCTTACCAACAATAGCAACTACAACCATTATAGATGGGACAAAAGGACACTTAATAATTTGTAATGTATGTTTTCTGTAAATCCTTACCAAAAATAGACACCTCATCTTGCTTAAGTTAAAGATTATCTGTTTTAATGCTTTTCATATGCAATCAAATGGAAAAACTTTTTGATATCATCCCCTCAAGTAAACACTTCACTTTAGCACATTGATGCCATTTTATTTGTTTCAAACACATTAGTTTAGCTAAGAACTCATCCACCTCACGCTTAGTAGCCTAATCTATCGCAGTAAACGGGCCATATTCCGCTTTAATATCTAATGTTTTAACTATCACAAGTAGTTAGTCTTTGTCTTCTTATACACACAACTCAAATTCTTAACCCAGGCCCTAAGTAATTTCTAAGATGATGTGTTGAATTGTGACTTCTCAGCTCCAGTATCTCCTCGAGTTTCTTTAAACCACTCTTGAGACACCATATCGAGAAAACCTTCCCTTTTGAACCAAGACATTTCAAAAGAAAAGGCGACCCAGTTCTCTAGATGAGCAACCTTAGTGGAGTCTTGAAGGACTGATGTATGATTAGAAATACTACTCTGAAGTGCATGCGCCCTCACCAGAGGACATTTCTGGTCCCATTCAACACTCACCAAAATATGATATAATTTCTCATAAGTTGGAGTTTCTAAATTATTAGCCCACTTGAACTATCGACATGCAGAGCTATCTCTTTCAAATCAAGGTTCTCAATATATATCATTGAACCTAACAGTCTGTCGACCATCAAAGTAATTGTTATTTTTCTCATACTGTCTTATTAGGGCTATAGAAACACTACATTTACCGTGATGATAAGTCTCCTCTTCTCAATCATGAAACACATACTTCTTTAGTGCAATACAAAAAACTACTACATTCTGATGTGTAAGTTTTGCGAACTAGCGAAAGACCTGCACCGAGTTACACTTTGACTTCTAAATTACAAAAATCGAAACAACACATTTACTATGAAGATAAGTCTCATCTTCCTCGCAACCCAGAAACATATACTTCTTTAGTGCAATACAGACAGTAACTACATTCCAAGGACCAAGTTTTGCAAACTAGCAAAAAACCCACACGCACATACACTCTCACTCATAAAGTAATAAAATGGAAACAACACATTTAGTGTGAAGATAAGTCTCTTCTTCCTCTCCACCCCAAAACATATAATTCTTAGTGCAATACACACGGTAACTACATTACAAGTAGCAGATTTTGCAAACTAGCGCAAGACCCGCGCTCACTTACACTATGACTCCTAGAGTACACAAAGAGGAAACTGCATTTACTTTGAAGATAAGTCTCTTCTTTTTTCAATCATGAAAATATCTACTTTGTGAACTAGTGGAAGACATGCACTCACTTACACTCTGACATCCAAACTACAAAAATGGAAACATTTCAGTTACCATGAAGATATGTCTCATCATCTAAAACATGTTAGTTCTTTAATGCAATACAAACAATATTTCCAAAGCAAGCAAAATAATGTCTCAATAGTTAGAAACAAGGCCTAGGGTTCATACTTTAAATAGTGCAATCTCTCAACGTTACTAACATAACTGAATCATATGATAATCCCTCAAGTGTTGCGAAGAATCCCTCCAAAGTTTTTATTCCTATCCGAGAAAGTATTATGAAATTGTGTAGTTAGTAGACCACCTCAATGTTGTGTTTCCAGTCAATCTATTGAACCACCCCAAAGTGCCACGATTAGCCCTAGAGATCGTAGTACGGCAACACCATATGATACGCATCAATCAACTCTTATGTCACCTATATTGCCCCAAGGTCACCACGGGAATCTGCGAGTGAGACATGCATCAAGTGATCTCAAATCCAAAGTGTTCGATTCGATAACAAAGAAACCTCAAAGAGCAAGACCCAATTCACAACAAATAAGATTGAGGGGAAGAACATTATACGATACAACTATATTAAAAAAAGCTCATGGAACATCAAGATTATGCCAAATCAAGAACACGAGAGAGAGAGAGAGAGAGAGAGATCAAACACATAGCTACTGGTACAAACCCACAACCCCGAGGATGAACTACTCACGCATCACCATGGAGGTAGCAAGGACGATGAAGATGGCCTCCATGATGGATTCCCCCTCCGGCGAGGAACCGGAAAAAGGCCTCCAGACGAGATCTTTGGAATATAGGCTTGCGGCGGAGGAGTAAAAGTTCTAGGTTACTTTTCGGGGGTTTCTCAATTTATAAGAATATTTAGCGTTGGAATCAGGCCAAAAGGAGTTACGAAGGGCCCTCAAGCTCAACCCACATGCCCTAGGGGGAGGGCAAGCCATGTGATCTTGTGGCCACCTCGTGGGTCTTCTGGTCTAGCTTCCCCCGAAGTTTCGGGGGTCTCTAATGTTCAAAGAAAATCACCCTAAATTTTTATCGCGTTTGGACTTTGTTTGTTATGATATTTCCGTGGAACAAAGAATATGCAAGAAATAGGAACATGCACTAGGCACTAGATAAACATGTTAGTCTATAAAAATAATATAAAAGCGCACAAAACCATATATAGTTATGTAAATATATCATGAATATTTCATAAATTATAGATACTCCCTCCATTTCCTTATACAAGGCCACAAACTCAAATTATAGGTACCAAGGTAAAGTTTAATGTCTTCTTTACAAGTCAACTTTTCTTTTCGTTAACTGGGATCATTGATACGCCCGCATGCATGCAAGCAAGGAATGAGAAGGAAGTAGCACAATGTCATTATGACTACATGCATGCAAGTATTAAATAAGTTGCTACTATGAGAAAACATCATTAATTTTTGTCTCAATTACTGTTAGTGGCCTTCTGTAGATGTAAAATATAGTTTTTATAATGGTCTTGTATAAGGGAATGGAGGGAGTATGTTGGAAGCGTATCAAAGACCAGCGTCCATTTACACTTTAACTTCTAAAGTACAAAAAGGACACACTGCAGTTACTGTGAAGGTATGTCTCTTCTTCTAAGACGTGGCATTTGTTTAAAGTCTTAAGTGAAACAACTATATTTTGAGGAGAGGGCTTTGCGGGCTAGCGCAAGACCCGCACCCACTTAAAATTTAGGAGTACAGCCCGCTTATAGGTCTCTTCTTCCCAACCATTAGTAAGCATTTTTCTCGGGGAAAACCGTGAACTTCTTTAACAGTGCCTCCAAACCTCACCTTTGTCGGCCCCGTCATCGAGAAAAACACCACATCAGGTAGTATTGGTTCGTTCAATAGCAAATGATAAAATGAATATGTTCAAGTCGGTGTGGCCTACGTCGTGTCGACGCCGCCAAGCATGGGATGGGAGCAGATAGCATCGATGCCACGCAAAAGGTAAAGCAAAAAACATGTACTACTAGGATCGTGACATGTCACAATTAGAACAAACAAATTCAGAGGGAGGGAAAATAGCCTAAGGTGCAGAGCAAATGTAACATCCTCTTCACTCACGTAACAACGTTCCACAGGTCCAACGCTGCACTGCATGAGTGCCACATCACCAACAAATCAATACATGCAATAGAATACGGTGGCGAACCAGTCTCCTTTTGCAAAGCGATGACAAAAAACTAGAGCAGAAACAAAAGGATAGCAAAACTGATCGGGAAGGGGGGTCGACAGAGGAGGAGACATAAAAAGACGGAAAAAGCCAGAAGGAGCCGAATGGGATGCGCGAGGCGAGCAGAAAGTCAGCAAGCGGCGTGGGAGGGAGCCGACACACAAGCGCGATGCTGATGCTCATCTTTCGTGAGTTACGCCGCCCCCAGTCGCTCGCCTTAAAGTAAGCAGCTCTTGCCTAAACCATCCATCCCTCCCACTCCTGGAGAAGGACCAACCGACCCCCAAACTACTCCCTCCCTCGAGGGATCCTTCACTAGGTGCTCTCGTCATCTCCACACCACATCCGCATGGTTGAATGCAGAATTCGCCCAGGTAATTGAATTGCCATGCTGATCTTGTCGATTTACGCTTTCTATTTGTTCCAATTCTCATTGGTCTCTCATGTTTATGCATCATTGTTGCTTGCTTCCTTACTTGGGTAGTAGTAGCTAGTTGGGCGAGCGGCTTCGTAGGGAGCTGGGGTGGTTCCTAATTCTGGGGAGTGTTACTTGCCTATTTGGCAAGGAGAGCGAATTGAATCCACCATGGTTTCCCTTCGGTCTTTCGGCGCAAGTGGCAAAGTTAGTATTAGTTTCTGTGCTGCTTGTGAGGATTTCGGGTGGGCTCTATACATAACGCTTAACAAAAATAACAACTAAAACAATTATAGATGGAAATGTATGTTTTTGTAAATCCTTACCAAAAGGACACATATAATAATTAATGCTTTTTGCAAATAATTTGCAATGTATGTTTTTTTGTGTCCTTGTGAAGATTATCTATTTCAAGGCTTTTCATATGCAATCAAATGGAAAAAGTTTTTGATATCATCCCCTCCAGTACATATTTCACTTTAGCACGTTGAGCCCATTTTATTTGTTCCTCACACATTAGTTTAGCCAAGAACTCATCCACCTCACGCTTAGTAGCCTAATCCGCGGCAGTAAGCGGACCATATTCCGCTTTAATATCTAACATGTTAACTATCGCAAGTAGTTAGTCTTTGGCTTTCTTATACACACAACTAAAATTCTTAGCCCAAGCCCTAAGTAATTTTCTAAGATGATGTTTTTGAATTGTGACTTCTCAGTTCCAGCATCTCCTCGATTTTCATTAAACCACTCTTGAGTCACCATATGGAGAAAACCTTCCCTTTCGAACCAAGACATTTCAAAAGAAAAGGTGACCTTGTTCTCTAGATGAGCAAGCTTAGTGGAGTCTCGAAGGAGTGGTCTATGATTAGAAATACTACTCTGAAGTGCACACACCATCACCAAAGGACATTTCTGCTCCCATTCAACACTCACCAAAACACGATCCAATTTCTCGTAAGTTGGAGTTCTAAATTATTAACCCACTTGAACTATCGACATGAAGAGCTATCTCTGTCAAATCAAGGTTCTCAATATATATCATTGAACCTAACAGTCCATCGACCATCAAAGTAATTGTTATTTTTCTCATACTGTCTTATTAGGGCTATAGAAACATTACATTTACGGTGACGACAAGTCGCTTCTTATCAATCATGAAACATGTACTTCTGTAGTGCAATACAAACAATAACTACATTCTGAGGTTGGGCTCCGCGAACTAATGAAAGACCCGCACCGAGTTATCTTTTTTACTTCTAAAGTACAAAAATAGAAACATCACATTTACTGTGAAGATAAGTCTCTTCTTCCTCTCAACCCTGAAACATATACTTCTGTAGTGCAATAAAGACAGTAACTACATTCCAATGAGCATGTTTTGCGAACTAGGGAAATCCCCACACGCACTTACACTCTCACTCCTAAATTAATAAAATAGAAACAACACATTTACAAGTCTCTTCTTCCTCTCCACCCCGAAACATATACTTCTTTAGTGCAATATGCACGGTAACTACATTAAAAAGGAGCAGATTTTGCTAACTAGTGCAAGACCCACACACACGTACACTATGACTCCTAATGTACACAAATAGAAATTTACTGTGAAGACAAGTCTCTTCTTTTTTCAATCATGAAATATCTAGTTTGTGAACTAGTGGAAGACTCACACTCACTTACGCTCTGACTTCTAAAGTACAAAAATAGAAACATTTCAATTACCATGAAGATGTCTCATCGTCTAAAACGTGTTACTTCTTTAATGCAACACAAATAGTGTCTTCATTATGGGGAGCGGGCTTTGCGGATTAGCAGAAGTCCCATTCGCACTTTTACTCATAAAGTATGTAAATAAAAACACTATTGTTACCGAGATGAAATGTCTCTTCTTCTCAACCATAACACTTTATGCTTCTTTAATTTTAGGTAATTCAAATGGCAACTATATAGTTTAGGGAGCAGGTTTTGCGGGCTAGCGAAAGACCCGCACCCACCTACACTTTTACTCCTAAAGTATCAAAATAGAAACAGTACAATTACCATGAGGATGGTCTATTCCAAGTCATAACACCCTGTGTACCACAAACAACGGCTACATCTTAGGAGCGGGATTTGCGGTCTAGCGGAAGACCCGGGTCCATTTACACTTTAACTTGTAAAAAAATAGACACACTGCAGTTACTATGAAGATAAGTCTCCTCTTCTTTTAAGTCGTGGTATTTCTTTCAAGTGTTAAAAACGGCAATTATATTTTGAGGAGCAGGCTTTGCGGGCTAACGTAGGACCTGCTCCCACTTAGAATTTAACTCCTAAAGCATTAGAATGAAAATAGAAACATTGCATTTACAACGATGATAGGTCTCTTTTTCTTCCCCGCCATTATAAAGATGAAAGTCTGTTTTTTAAGAGAAAACTATGTACTTGTTTAACAACTCTTCCGAACCTCATCTTTGCCAGCATCGTCAAAAAATACATATCAGCTGGTTCAACAATAGATAAGAAAGGGGAACATTTCCCTCCCGCTGGCTGGCCCAATGTTGGGCTGGTCGCGTCACGCAACGTCCACTACTTGGTGGCCCCACACACCGCTGGTTAACCTTATCTCCTTTGCTCGTCTCTCTTGCTGCTCATCTCCCTCACGCCTCTCTCCCTCTCTCTTTTCTACAAAGAAGAACTCTGATGGATCTCATCCCCCCTCGTCGTTCTCACGCTGACGAGTTGCGCCCCCTTTCTCCCTGTGTTACGGCACCTCCTTAGGCCACCCCTCGCGAAATTTCATGGGTGCTCACCCCAATATCCTCCTCGTCGAGGCCGGCGAGCCGGTGCTAGTCGCTCGTTTGTGGCTGCAACCACGGCCTCATCGCGCTGCGTGCTGCGACCGGTGTCGCGGTTCTAACCGGCGAACGGCTGTGCTGGAACCAGCAGGCACATGTGCTAGAATCGGCTCCGTCGGAGCTGGGGAACAGCAGTGCTGCAACCGCATATGTGCGGAGCGAGGACTAACGTGCGGAGACGTAAAACCGGCATGCGGTCGTGCTACGTTCAGTGCGCGGCAACGACACCCACTGCTAGCGACTGCCACAACCATGGATGTGGACAATCGCGACAGGCGACAACAAGTGCTACAATCAGCATGGCGATGTTGTGATCCGCGCGGTGGACGGCGTCAGTAGAAAATTCTGGAAGTTGTGAGTTTTTTTTTTTTTGCTGAATTGCTGGAACCGTGATCACCAGATGTTACCACGGCAAATTTCAGGTGCTACATCTGCGGCCACCAAATGCTGGAACCGTGGTCACTGGATGCTACCACGGTGTCTCTCGGATGATGCGTCCATGGTATCACATGGTGGAGCGGTTGCCAACGGTGCTACATCAACGGCTCCCGGTGAAAGCTGCATCGGTGAATCGATTTGTTGGGACCGGCACAGCAATTTGTTGCCTATGGCGGACCAGCGGGTACATATGTTGCATCTGACAAGTGGCACCATCAACAGCGCCGGCGAGCACGCACCATGCTGTAAGCGTAGGCGGTGGAAGGTCGTGGGAGTCGTGCGCGAGCGATCGAGGTAGGGAAAGAGGATTTTTCTTTTCTTTCTTTCTAAATTTGACGGTCAACTGCGTCCGGATCCAATGCTGGCGCGGCGGCCGGTCGAAAATTGGGCCGGTCGACCGGCTCCTATTCGCCAATAGGAAAACGAGCGTGCTCAAGCCAGCGAGGGCCACGCCGTGTCGCCGTCGCCAAGCGTAGGATAGAGACCGATAGCTCGCCGGTGGCACCCGAAAGTAAGCAGGAAATACGTGCTACCAGGATGGCGACAGGTTAATATACAACCATCGAAGCAAACAAAGTCGGGCGAGGGAAAATAGCCTAGCGTGCGCACCCGATCTAACGTCCTCGTCGCGCACCACGCAACAAGGTTGCACTTGCACGGCTCTCCAACGCCGCACCACATCAGCGCCTCGTCACCAATCAATCCATACTTACATGCGACGGACGACGTTGAGGTGAGGTGACGAACCAATTTCCTTTCCGCGAGGCGACGACGAAGCACGAGAGCGGAGGGGAAGAAAAACTGACGTGGGGAAACGACAGAGGAGGAAAAGCAAGCGGCGGGCGCGGGAGGGAGCCGACACGCAAGCGCGATGCTGATGCTGATGCTCATCTTTCCCCGGTTACGCCGCCCGCCCCCGCTGGCTCGGCTCGCCTTAAACTAAGCTTAAGCTAAGCGGCTCTCGCCTAAAGCCTCCCTCCCTCCCTCCCACCCGCGGAGAAGAAAAGGACCGACCGACCCCAAAACCTCTCCTGCTCTCCCTAGAGGCCTCCTCCACTGGGCGCTCTCGTCGCCTCCCCACCCACTCCAGCAGTTGACCGCGGGATTCAGCCAGGTGAGGGAATCGCCCAGCTGATCTCGTAGATTTACGCTCTCTCGGTTGCAATTCTCGCTGGTGTCTGCTGTTTCTGCGCCGTCGTTGCTTGCTTGGTTGGGTAGCAGTAGCTCGCCGGGCGGGCGGCTCGGTGGGGAGATAGGGTGGTTCGCGCGTGCTCCCAATTCTGATTCTGGGGGAGTGTTGTTTGCCTGTTTGGCGAGGAGAGCGAGGTGAATCAATGGTTTTGGGCTTTTGGCTGCGCCGTTGAAGTAGGGAATTTAGTTTCTGTGCTGCTTGTCGCGATTTCGGGTGGGCGCGGCTCATAATCAGCAGTGGTCTTCTTCTTGTTCGTTTCTCCCCTCCATCGGAGATCTTTACCGCAGATCCGCCCGGACCAACATTCACGTCCTGCTGGGAGGTAAACCTTGATTATTGACCGATCCGTTGGTTGGTTTATTTTTTTTATTTTTTTTAGAAAACTTCTAATCTATTCATCTTCAATCATGGCAGTATAACGAACACCAGAAATAAAAATTACATCTAGATCCATAGACCACCTTCTCCAAATTTACTGTCTGGTCAAAAAGATACGTACTGCGGAGTCACGAATTCTGATTCTGATTCTGATCCTGATCCTAATACCGACACGATTCCGTGTAATTATTGTATGCGCAGTACTGTAATACTAGTAGATTCATCGTTGGCCTAATTTTATTGGAGTATTAATGTGCACCGCTACAGATTTATGTTATACTGCCACTAGAACCTCCCATTTATTGATCTCTGCCGTTTTTTCAGCTCAGTTGTTGGATGACTGCATTCCTTGTAGTATGTCTCTTGCAGTTGCATGTTCACCGCACATGCCTAGTGATGCTATTTGTGAACCTTTTTAAGAAAACTTTGCATGTTAACCCACTGGGATTCCATGTGTGGTCTCTCACTTCGCACCAGGGGCATCCAAAGTACCAACATGGTGATTGTTTTGCTATCCCAAAACCATCCTTGCCAGACCTGATGCATATCAGGAAAGGCCTCTAGGCCGTGCTTGGAATCCGTGTAATTCAATACGGAGGTGTTTAACTTACTCATGTATCTTACTAGCCGCTGAGTCATTTCCGGACAGAAACGAAATAGTGGGCCGAGACGTGTATTCTTTACAAGTGTATTTAAAAGGAAAAACGGTAATCCAAACAAGCCCCTAGTCAGTTCGTGCTGCGCATGCAGATGCAGGCATTTTTATGGTAATATATTATGATCCTCACCATCGATACGTCATGTAATAAGTAGGATGATCACCGAGGGTCAAGTATGGAGGCAGGCGGGCCTATTAATAGGAGATTTGGACCCCTTCTTTGGGGCGTTGACAAGGTGGGTCCAGAGTGAGTAGTCCACTTTATAGGTGAGGGTGGTGATGGAGGTGGGGTGCAAAGCATTGTAATCCAAAATATAACGGCATGTTTGTGTGTATTCGAGAAAAAAAATTATGATCCTACTCGTTACTAGACATTGTTGGTTGCTGATCATCTCACTGAACCACACTTCAGCGACTGAATATGTGTCTGTCCCTATATGAGAAGGGAACTTCACCCATTTCGTTGACCTTTGAACCGCACTTGCCCTCGCCACTCATGTCCATAGTGATAGTTTTGGCTAGCCTACTCATGTCACGCTCAAGGTCTCTTAGAAGAGGGAATCCGATTAGAAATGTTTCAATTTTAGCCTAATGTGATATATGTTTGAACTACAAAACTGTTTGCTGAATCACATATATCGTTTCTCTTTTTTTTGACATAGTGAAAATGGAAGGGAACACTAGAGGAGGCGGGCATTCTGAAGCATTAAAGAACTACAATGTGGGCAGAACATTAGGTATAGGCACATTTGGAAAAGTGAGGATTGCAAAGCATAAGCATACAGGGCACAAAGTTGCTATAAAGATTCTGAACCGTCGTCAAATGAGAACTATGGAAATGGAAGAGAAAGGTATGCCTCCTCGTATTAGTCTAGGATACATTCAGCTTTGCTTGCTCAAGATTTCTAGTTATTGGCTTTCAGTGTTGGTCAAATTTGTGAGTGTGTTCCTCATTCCCAGTTAATCAGTGAGTCGAGATAAAGTACATTAGTCTAGGATACATCCGGCTTCCGTAAAGAAGAAAGTTCACCTTGTGTTGTTGCTGTGAATTAGTAAAAATTGCAGCTTGAATTTCTTCACAGGTTGAATGTCTAATGCTTTACTTCTATTGTTTTCTCATATCTTGTTTCCAGCAAAGAGAGAGATCAAGATATTGAGGTTGTTCATTCACCCTCATATCATCCGGCTTTATGAGGTCATTTACACACCTATAGATATATTTGTTGTGATGGAATATTGCAAGTATGGTGAGCTATTCGACTGCATTGTTGAGAAAGGACGGTTACAGGAAGATGAGGCTCGTCGAATCTTCCAGCAGGTGCCTTTTTCTGCTCTTGGCATGTAGGAACACATTTTTTGGGCATAACAATACGAACTTTGCTGAGCTTCTTATTTTGATCTGTTAGATAATAACGAGAATAAACGAGGCACGAGAGACACGGATTTTTACGTGGAAACCCTTGCGGGAGAAAACCACGGACGCACGAAGGCGCAATCACTATGAGGAAGAGTATTACAAGCACGAGACGACAGGCCGTCTGAGGTGCGACTACATGGGGTATATAAAAGGGCAATACATGAGAGTCCTTGGAGGACAAGTAAACGAGTTGTACTCGTACGCGTCGACGCCAACGCAAAAGCCCACACACAGATGTACTACGTCTAGTACAACCCGGTACTAGAGTTTGGATCATAATTTAACAATCTTCACCTTGAGCCAAATTCCCTCCAGTAGTCGAAGAAAGTGAATAACTCCATCCAAATCAGCTTAAACACCTTGTGCGTCAAAGTCCATAGGACTAGTGAGAAATACCAACTAAGCCTGAGCAAAGCTCAAACTTATTGGTCGGAACTGGCTTTGTCATCATATCAGCTGGATTATCATGAGTACTTATCTTGCATACCTTCAAATCGCCTTCAGCAACAACATCTCGAATATAATGAAATCTGACATCAATGTGCTTTGTCCTCTCATGATACATTGGATTCTTTGTAAGATATATAGCACTTTGACTGTCACTAAATACAGTAGGGCAAGATGAGTCTCCACAAAGCTTAGTGTACAAACCTCTCAACCAGATAGCTTCTTTGCATGCCTCAGAAATAGCCATATACTCGGCATCAGTAGTGGAACAAGCCACAATAGACTGCAAAGTTGCTCTCCAACTCACAGCACAACCACCAATGGTGAAAACATAACCTGTGAGTGATCTTCTCTTATCCAAATCACCAGCAAAATCAGAATCAACAAAACCAACAAGTCCATCTCTAGTTTTTCCAAACTGTAAATAAGCATTAGAAGTACCTCGTAGGTATCTGAAAATCCACTGAAAAGCTCTCCAATGCTCTTTTCCAGGATTAGCCATGTATCTACTGACAACACTTAATGCATATGATAAATCCGGGCGAGAACAAACCATGGCATACATAAGTGAACCAACTGCACTCGAATAGGGAACTCTAGACATGTACTCAATATCTGCATCTGACTTAGGACATAAAGCTGATGATAATTTGAAGTGTGCAGCTAATGGAGTACTTACTGGCTTGGAATTATGCATATTAAAACGACGAAGAACTTTATCAATATATCCCTTCTGACTTAGATATACTTTTCCAGACGGTCTATCTCTAGATATTTCCATGCCAAGTATTTTCTTTGCTGCACCCAAATCCTTCATCTCAAATTCATTACTGAATTGCTTCTTTAGTTCATTAATCTCTGACATACTCTTTGCAGCAATAAGCATATCATCAACATAAAGGAGCAAATAAATAGTTGAACCTTTGACAGTTTTCAAATAAACACAACTATCATAATTAGACCTTTTGAAACCTTGAGAGAGCATAAAGGTGTCAAATCTCTTGTACCACTGTCTAGGGGATTGCTTCAATCCATAAAGAGATTTCTTTAACTTACAGACAAGCTTTTCTTTTCCAGGAATAACAAAACCTTCAGGTTGTTCCATATAAATATCCTCTTCTAATTCTCCATGTAAAAATGCTGTTTTAACATTCAATTGCTCAAGCTCAAGATCATGCATGGCAACAATACTGAGTAAAGTGCGAATAGAGCTATGCTTCACAACAGGAGAAAAGACTTCATTATAGTCAATACCTAGAATCTGACTGTAACCTTTAGCAACTAACCTTGCTTTATATCTTGTCTCATTATTAGGAGAAACACCTTCTTTCCTCTTGAAAACCCACTTGCAACGAATAGGTTTCTTCTCTCTAGGCAATTTTACTGAATCCCAAGTGCCATTCTTTTCAAGTGATTCCATCTCATCATGCATAGTAGTCATCCACTTATTACTATCACCAGAAATAATAGCCTTGGAATATGAAGAAGGCTCGGCATTACCTTCAATTTCTTCTGCAACAGATAAAGCAAAAGAAACAATATTGCACTCTTCAATTAACCTGTCAGATTTATTAATACCCCGTCTAACTCTGTCACATGCGAGATTCCAACTGGGTGGAACAATAGGCTGATTTGGAGTGGGAGTGACATGATCATCATTAACGATGGGTTCATCATGTGCATCAACAATTTCATTACCAGATGTATCATCTGAATCAATAACATGCTTCACCTGAACAATAGACTGCTGAATAGGAGGCCGCTGTTCACTCTCAACAGGAACATTAGTAGATGAAACATCATGTAACATAGCAGATTCATTAAAGATAACATTTCTGCTAATAACAACCTTTTGGGTTTCAGGATTCCATAATTTAAAACCTTTAACACCGGACTTATAACCAAGAAAGATGCACTTAACAGCCCTAGGCTCCAATTTTCCATTATCAACATGAGTATAAGCAGTGCAACCAAAAACTCTCAACTGTGAATAATCAGCAGGTGAACCAGACCATACCTCAATTGGAGTTTTCTTATTAAGAGCAATAGATGGTGAACGATTAATGAGATAACAAGCAGTGGAAGCGGCCTCAGCCCAAAAACGCCTATGCAAACCTGCATTGGACAATATGCAACGGGCTCTGAAAATAATGGTCCTGTTCATGCGCTCAGCAACACCATTTTGTTGAGGAGTATAAGGAACGGTGTAATGTCTGACAATGCCTTCAGACTTGCAATAATTCTTAAATTGCTTAGAACAGAATTCCATACCATTATCAGTGCGAAGTATTTTTACCTTCTTTTAAGTTTGTCTCTCAATCATAATCTTCCACTCCTTAAAAGCTGAGAATGCTTCATATTTATGCTTCAAGAAATAAGGCCAAACTTTTCTCAAATAATCATCAATAATAGTCAGCATGTAACTAGCACCACCTAGTGACTTTCTGCGAGATGGTCGCCATAAATCAAAATGCACATAATCAAGAATACCTTCAGTTGTATGAGTCGAAGTGTTGAACTTCACCCTCTTGTGCTTGCCAAAGATACAATGCTCACAAAATTTTGATTTACCAGGTTCATATCCATCAAGAAGACCTTTCTTATTTAACTCTGCTAAACCAAGTTCGCTCATATGTCCAAGACGCATATGCCAAAGGTTAGCAGCATCACAATCAGAATTCTTTGAAATAACTGGAGTAGCGTTACCTGAAACGGTAGAACCTCGAAGGTAATAAATACCATTGGTCGAACTCAAATCACCTTTCATCACAATAAGGGAACCTTTGGTGACTTTCAAAACACTATCTCCACCTGAATACTTGTATCCCTTTGCATCAAGGGCACTCATAGAAATAAGATTTCTCTTCATCTTCGGAATATACCAAACATCTGTCAAAGTTCTGATTATGCCATCAAACATCTTGATTCGAATAGAACCTATGCCTTCAATCTTGCATGGTGAATTATCAAAACCCAAAATGGAACCAGCAGAAGTAGTGGAATCAAAAGTATTAAACCAATCTCTATGCGGACACATATGAAAAGTGCATGCAGTATCAAGTATCCACTCATCATTGGTCTCAGCACATCCAGCAATAACGACAAGAGCATCATCGGAACTATCATCATGAGCAACGTTAGCAGAATTTTCACCTTGTTTGTTACCTTTCCTCTTTTCCTTATTCTGCAATTTGAAACATTTTGAGATGTCATGCCCGTCTCTCTTGCAATATCTGCAATATTTCTTGTCTCTGGATTGCGACCGGCCCCTATGGTCGTTCTTACTTTTGCCTCTGTTTTCATTATTGGAGTTCTTCTCCTTTGTCCTGCCACGAACCGATAATCCCTCGGCTTGGGATGAACTTGAACCATCATGAGACACCATTAGTTTCATCTTCTCCTTAGAGTTCAAAGCTTCATAAACTTCATTAAGTGTGAGAGTATCACGACTGTATAATATGGTGTCTCTAAAATTGGTATAAGAACTTGGCAGTGAACAAAGCAACATTAAAGCAGTATCTTCCTCTTCATACTTAACCTCCATTGCAGCTAGATCAGATATGATCTCTTTAAATTCTGAAATATGATTCAAAACATTACCTCCCTCGGGTAACCTGTGCAGGAATAATTTTTGTTTCAGATGCATCTTGCTGGTAAGATCTTTAGTCATGCAAATCCCTTCCAGCTTTAACCATAGAGCGGCGGTAGTTTTCTCGCTCAAAACTACCTGCAAAATATTATTATGCAAATGGAGTTGAATTTGTGACAAAGCCTTACAATCAATTCTTTTCTCCTCAGCAGTCCAGTCCTCAATTCAGTTCTTCCCAAAACTATCCAGTGCTACATCATAGTCGGCCTGTGCCAACAACGCCCGCATCTTGACTTGCCATAGGGTAAACCTTGTGTCATGATCCTGCAGCGGAAATTCATACTTCATGGATGCCATGAGTAGATAAATCTGTGTACACAAAGAACTACAAGACGATAGAAAATTCTTGGCAGAATTTAATACGCGAATCAAACGAACCAGAAGAATAGCACCTGGATATTGTACGGAAAGTAGACGTAGCAACGAACAGACAAAAAACTGATATGTACTCAATTGGTACTAGCACGTACTAGTGCAAGTACTAGTCTTCACGCCAGAAGTAGCAGGTCTTATCCTTCACGTGAAGTAGCAAGGCTACTAGATTAACCAGACCTTGAAAATCGTAAGTACTAGTAGTACTTGATTCCTGTCACGATCGCGTAGCAGTGCACGGCAGCGGAATTGACAGGTCTCAGCGACTTGAAGTGGCACCGTTCCTAACGGAGCAAGGAGCAGACCACCTTTCGTCTCGGCGGATCGGACAAGCGCACGGCTTTGTAGGATGCACAGCAACGCAAATAGATCTCCAGTCGGTCTCGGCTGTATCAGAAAATCGATCCGCCTCGGATCAACGGATCGCCTGGATGTGCGTCCGCACGCATGATGTAACCCTAACTCTTGATCTCAAATCTCGTATCTGTAACCTCAGCTCTGTATACCACTTGTTAGATAATAACAAGAATAAACGAGGCACGAGAGACACGGATTTTTGCGTGAAAACACTTGCGGGAGAAAACCACGGACGCATGAAGGCACAATCACTATGAGGAGGAGTATTACAAGCACGATACGACAGGCCGTCTGAGGTGCGACTACATGGGGTATATAAGAGGGCAATACATGAGAGTCCTTGGAGGACAAGTAAACGAGTTGTACCCGTACGCGTCGATGCCAACGCAAAGCCCACACACGGATGTACTACGTCTACTCCAACCCGGTACTAGAATTTGGATCACAATTTAACATGATCGTCAAATGTATGGATATGCTGGGCAATTGTCCAGTGTCCACATTCCTCACGTGCTGACTCTGCAAATCCTGATCAATTTGCTCAGTTTGCATTCATCTAATTTTTAGCTCATGACCTGTACTACATTGAGTTGCAAGCTTTCCAAGGTGATTGCTTTGTCGTTTAGGTTGAACTGATCAAAAAGTTAACGTCTTCTTGATGCGTCTATTGTTTTAGTATCACTCTGGTGTCTTGTTCTTTTGATGCCTTGGTTATCTTAGTATCACTAGTTAAATCATTTTTTGTTTAAATGGCATCTTCTTCTCTATGCCTTGATTGTTTTAGTCTCGGTACTTAAATTAAATTGTGCTTTAAAACATAAAGAGATGGTATATCCTTCTGTAGGCGAATATGTAATTTGAAGGATTATTTCTGATCACTGGATGCATATTCAGGTTTTGTCTCAATACTTTTTTTATTCAAATTTTCTTGCACAGATTATATCTGGTGTTGAATACTGCCACAAAAACATGGTTGCTCATCGCGATCTAAAGCCAGAAAACCTGTTACTTGATTCAAATATAATGTGAAACTTGCCGACTTTGGGTTAAGTAATGTCATGCATGATGGCCATTTTCTGAAGACTAGCTGCGGGAGTCCAAACTATGCTGCACCAGAGGTATTCACTAATTTGTCTTACTTGAGTATTTATCCTTGTGCTTCCTGACACGCATTGTTTGCGTTAGTAGCTTAGTGAGTGTTTCTGTGCAGGTTATCTCAGGTAAATTATACGCTGGACCTGAGGTTGATGTTTGGAGCTGTGGGGTGATACTTTATGCTCTTCTTTGTGGCACTCTTCCATTTGATGATGACAATATTCCCAAACAGTTCAAAAAGATAAAGGTGAGACAGAACACGTGTAGATTAAGTTGGACCTGACAAGTGTATGTGTATACCTTTTGTTCTGAAAATAAAAAAACGTTCATGTAGATTAGTTGGACTTTAGCATTCATTTTTTATGTGAAGATTTGACGCCCCCTTGTTTGGTGTTCCAGGAAGGCATCTATATCCTTCCAAGTCATTTATCTGCTCTTGCAAGGGATTTGATCCCAAGAATGCTTGTTGTTGATCCTATGAAGAGAATCACAATTCATGAAATTCGAGAACACCCATGGTTTCAGAATCGCCTTCCTCGCTACCTGGCAGTGCCTCCACCAGACACGGCGCAGCAAGCCAAAATGGTACCCATCTATTTCACATTTCAAGTGACTATCTTATGTGCACAGTAAAACTTCTCAACCTTTATCGACTAATATATACAGGATCTTGGATGGAACATAGGAAAAGTAACATCGATACTTTTGTCATGAAATGTTATCTTTTATGGGCATAATCTTCATGTAATATTTGCAAACACAATATTATAGAAATATATGGTCAAGTTGTGGCTCATTTATTCTTTTTTCTCAAACATGCACCAAAGTGCATGGTCATTTCGTATTAAGAAGAGAACGCCAAGAGTCTGAGTAGGCAACTTTTCACGAGGTCACAGAGGGGGCCCTAGTGGATATCCAAAAATTATTTATCAAAAATTTATTTTACTAGCAAGCTTTAGGATGCTATTTCTACGTCAATGTATGCTGATTTGCTCTATGTTCATTTCTAAAGATTGATGAAGATACACTTAAAGAGATTGTCAACCTGGGATATGATAAAGACCATGTGAATCGTTGTGCAATAGGCTGCAAAATGAGGTATATGCAAACAAAAGTCAGTGCTTCATCCCATTCAGTTATTTCATAATTGACTTTAGACAATGTTTCCAGGCAACTGTTGCATATTACTTACTCTTGGACAATCGGTTCCGGGCCACTAGTGGCTATTTGGGGGCTGACTATCTACAATCAATGGTTAGTTCACATTTGCATCATCTGTGACTTGTTTAATTCACAAGGTTTAAGCACTATTAACTTTCTGAATGGATGGTTCTCCAGGGTAGGAGTTTTAATCAGTTTACTTCATTGGAATCAGTAAGCCCAAGTACCAGGCAGTATCTTCCAGCAAGCAATGATTCTCAAGGCAGTGGCTTGCGGCCATATTACCCCGTTGAAAGAAAATGGGCTCTTGGGCTCCAGGTCTTGCACATTATCCACTTTACTTTGCTTTGTTTTGCACATTCAGCTGTTGAGCTAATGCATCACTTATCCACCAGTCTCGAGCTCAACCTCGTGAGATAATGATCGAGGTTCTAAAGGCACTTCAAGAATTAAATGTCTGCTGGAATAAGAATGGACACTACAACATGAAATGCAGGTGGTGCCCTGGGTTTCCTCAGGTCAGTGATATGTTAGATGCCAACCACAGCTTTGTTGATGACTCTACCATCATGGATAACGGCGATCCTAATGGGAGGCTACCTGCTGTGATCAAGTTTGAAATCCAGGTGTGCAATCTCACCTTCTAATACTACCGTATTATTTTTGCAATAACAGAAATATGGATTTTCTACCCAATGTCACCTTCGCAGTCGGATCACTAGATAAAATAACGTTTTTGCTGAAGCAAAGGCTGGCCAATATATTCGCTTCGTAATTGTTACAAAGTATTGTATGCATGCGTCTGCTTTGTAACCAGTATATCCTGCATCTGCATGTGTCTGCTGTTGCCAACAAGTATTGTCTGCTGTTGCCATATTGATAAAACGAACTTCCCAAGTTTTAATGCTGCACAGTATTGGTTGGTCATACATCTATTGTTAACCTAGTGTGATATTATTCGTTAATGCCTGTATACTTCAGATGTTAACAGTTCGCCGGCATGGTGCTGTATATGCTCTCTATTTGCCTCTGAATTTATGTATTTTTTTTCTTCAGCTTTACAAGACCAAGGATGACAAGTACCTGCCAGATATGCAGAGAGTTACTGGACCTCAGCTCCTCTTCCTAGATTTTTGCGCGGCCTTCCTTACCAACCTTAGGGTTCTATAGTATGGTGCCTGTTCTGGTTGGGTGATGAATAGTGAGACATATGACTGTCAGAGATGAATAAGTTGGTGCCTGTTCTGGTTGAGTGATGAATAGTGAGACATATGACTGTCAGCGATGAATAAGTGATGGTGTGTAAATAGGTGGTGTGTTTCATCTTCGTTTTACCCAGTCCCTGGCAGCGAACCGTGTTGTTTGGGTGACTAGTCCTGTGTGAAGCACCAAAAGGTTAAGAGATTGTTATAAATAAGACTTATATCGTAAATAGGCGTGGTGAACCTTTTTTTGTGAACCGTCTTCTGATTCTGCAGGCTGCGCTACCGCTGCTTGTGATGCTGCAGCACAAGCTTTTGTGATATACTAACAAACATGCCTGTGCGTTGCAACGGGAGAAAAAAAATGATATACCCCTAGTCCAATAAACATTGCTCAAGACCACTACACGCCTGTGAGGGTCGTGGACGTGAGGATTGCGGTGAGGGCAAGGTCCCGTTGAAGAGGAGTGTGGTTGTGCATGGAAAAAATGGTGGAGGCCATACATAGCCCTAGCTGCCTTGCCAACGACGCCTCCTCGGTTCAATACCCTTGTTCGACCGTAACAGCCACGTGTGGCCCACACCTGTCTTTTCTCCCTTCTCCTTCCAGTAACTCCCACTTTATAGATAAATTGACGGCATCCGCCTCTATCCCCAAATCCACATGTTTCACTTTGCTCCAGAATTTTGCAATGCATAGACATAGGGATTTGCCCCAAAGCAAAACAACACAACAATTCAAATCAAACGTGGGCACATGTAAAATGAGGAGAATTTAATACCTTGGAAAATGCATTAAAATAATAATGTTGAAGTAAATGCCCTTCAAAGCTTTTAAAAAGTCTCAATGTAATTTAAAATAATTCTGGATGGACTACCTTTTAAATAGGATTTCTTAACAATAAATGCAATTAAATTGCAGATCAAAAATCTACTAAAATGAGACACGTTCACTTTATGGAACATCATATATTTAGACTACTCTTATAAAATTATAACAGGAAGTACCGTAGATTTTCAATAAATTTTGGAAAATCGAATAATATATATACATATAGTTTAAACCTCCACTTGAATTTAAATCAACTTTGTATTTTCAGTGGGAAGATACAAACTAAGTATACTATGTAAATATATTTTTCAGAACTTTAATAATCCTTTTAAGCCTCATGAAATTTGCACTTCTTTTGAGATAATCGAATCTTTAAACAATTCAAAAGTTGTCTGCTTTAAAAAGAAAGATACCGGAAAAGGATATACAAAGGAAAAGTAAAGAAACCTGGGCTTATGTTATTGGGCTTTAGCCTAGCCTTGCGTAGCAGCTAGCCCAGCAGAGCTCATCCCTGAACCGGCTGTAGCTGCAGGGCGAGCGATCCCAGTATGCACACGCAACTTTGACGATTACTGGGCTTGGCACTTCGAGAGGAACAACCAGTTTTCAGTACGCTCAGCATACAGAATGATGGTGGTGACACGGAACCGTAGGCGAGCTTGGCTTGCAGGAGCGGCAGGACCCTCAAATGCGCATTCTGATGAAAAGTCGTGGAAGCAACTCTGGCATGTTCAGGTACCAGCAAAAATCAAAATGTTCTTATGGCGTTTAGCAAGACAATCGCTTCCCACAGAAGACGTACGAGCTCACCGCAATATGTCTACCACCGCCTCTTGTTGCTTCTGTGGCTCGCGTGACGCATGGAGACACTCACTGCTCGAGTGTTCGGTGGCTAGATGCGTTTGGGCGCTAGAAGATGGTGAGACGGTGGACCAGTTGATTGCCGCAACAGAACCAAATGCGAAACAATGGATCTTCACTCTAATGGCGTCTTTGAATCATACCAGTTTCACTCGGGTGGCGGTCACATTGTGGTCTATCTGGACGGCCAGGCGAAAGTACATTCATGAAGGACTAACACAAAGCCCGCAGGCTACCTCTCTTTTCGTGAACAGGTTCATCAAAGAATTAGAGCTCATCCATGCAAAAAAAACCAGCAATTTGCAGGAAGCCCCTCGAGTGAACAGAGCGACACATGCAAGGCCAAAAGCGCCACCCGCTGGATTTTCGAAGATACATGTTGATGGTGCGGTCTTCCGCGACCGACATGGAGCAGTGGTGGCAGTTTGCCGGGACCAAGTGGGAAACTATCTGGGGAGTTCGGCTTTTGTTTTGCCAGGAATCATCGACCCAGCTACTTTGGAGGCAATCGCATGCAGAGAAGGCCTTGCTTTGGCTGAAGATCTTCTCCAGGGAAACATAATGGTCGCGTCTGATTGCAAGCAGGTTGTTGATGACATCAAGGTTGGGAACCAGGGAGTTTATGGTTCGGTGATAACAGAAATTAAACTTAGATCTTTGGAATTTACTTGTAATTTCGTTTTTTAAAACCGTTCTTCAAACGGTGAAGCTCATAGCTTAGCTAAGCACGCACTCTTTCTCGGTGTGGGGCGCCATGTATGGTTGGCTAACCCGCACAATTCGACTTGTATCCCACTTCATGTGGATTGTGATCAATAAAGCTTAGCTTAGTCCTCAAAAAAAGCTGCAGGGCGAGCGCAACATCTTCTTCCTCAAGCAGCTGCTCCTCCAAACCAATCTCTTTCTCTCCCAGCCTTTCCATGGTATTTTCGTTTCCTAATCTTCATCCGTCGTCCCGTGACGGCCTCCCGTTCTCGAGCCATCTTCTCCGCGACCGTGTGCACCGCCGTCCATGGCCTCTGCCTCGTATCTGCACTCCTCGTCCTCTGCTGTTGTCTATATTATTCCGTTCGTTGTGATCTTCTCTTTCCGTCCCCTCTTTTTCCAAGTCACTGGTGCCCTTGCTATCCAATTCTCCCGGTTGCTGGACATGTGCAGATGGGAACCATCCAGGATGAGAGGCAGGTGGAGAAGAGGGTTTTTTTGAGGAACTGGCAGGTCACTGCCTATATATTACGCAGGAGAAAAGTAAAACAAAAAGTTCTTACAACACAGCGTTACAAATAAGAGTAGAAACTCTAGTCTGGCTCAGGTTCTGGCTGGTTCTCAACATCACTAAGCCAGTGAGATGAAAGCATAGGTTGAAGAATTTCCTGGTTGATGAGGAGAAGCACACCCCGCTCAGCAAGAGTCTTATGCTCGAATACGCGTCTGTTTCGTTCCTTCCAAATATTCCAGCAGGTGTAAATGGCCGTGTTAGTGGTCTTCTTGCCAAGGGGGCAGATTACATCATTCCACCAGGAGATGATAGAGGTGGCATGCATGGCAGCCGTGGCCAGTCCAGGAGCAGAGTGGAATTTCTCCACCAGGTGCCACACAGAACGTGCAAAAGGGCATTGCAGGATAAGATGGAAGGCAGATTCTTCTTCCTGATCGCAGAGATTGCACCTCGGATTGTGCGGGAGTGCACGCCTTGCCAAATTGTCGTTGGTCAGAATGTTTCCCTTGAGGAAAAGCTAGAAGAAGAACCTGCATTTACCCTCAACCTTGGCCTTCCACAACTTGTCGTAATTAGCAACCGGTGCAGAACCAAGAAATTGAGCGTGATATGTCGATCTGGCAGTGTATGTCGTCGAGACAGTGCGGTTCCAAGAGATACTATCTTCCCTGTTCGGGTCCAGAACAAAGTGTCGCAGCTTTGTCCAAAGAAAGGTGAATTGACGAAGCTCAGGCTTAGTGGAGATGCGATGCAAACCCGACAACCAGCGCTGGTCTGCGAGTCCCTGTGCCACTAAGAAATTCTTCCTGTAGCAGAGACGGAAGACGTCAGGTGCTAGTTGACAAGGCGCCTCACCATGAAGCCATCGGTCTTGCCAGAAGCGAGCCCGCGAACCATTGCCCACAATGATATTTGTAGCAGCAGCAAACAGAGCCTCGTCATCTCGGTCACAGGGAGTGGGAGAGCCAACCCAAGGCCTGTTCTGGTCCCGCCACTCAAGCCACTTACACCTAAGCCGCAGCGCCCTTCCAAACCGCTTCAGATCAATCACACCAAGACCCCCAAGGTATTTTGGGCGACATACCATGGACCAGTTGACCAGAGCAATGCCCTTGTCTGCCTCCGGCCGGGAGCACCACAGGAAGTTCCACCGTAGCTTGTCGATTTGCTTGATGGCCCAAGCACCAAGCTTAAAGATGGTGATTAAGTACACCGGAATGGCGGAGAGCACGGAGGTAATAAGCTGCAGATGAGCATCCCCAGACATGAGCTTGTCGCGCCATCGTTGAAGTTTGGAAGACAACTTGTCCAGAATAGGTTGAATGTCAGCCCTGGTGATGTTCTTGTAGTGGAGAGGGAGACCAAGGTATTGACAGGGGAATTGAAGCACAGGCACGGGGAAGTGCTGTAGAAGTGATTCTAGGTTTATGTGTTCACAGGAGATGGGGTAGATGCCACTCTTACTAATGTTACAGACAAGGCCTGAAGCAATGCCAAAGCTGGAGAGGATGTGTTTTGTGAGGAGGATGTCCGCCTCGTTGGGGGCGATGAACAGAGCCGCGTCATCGGCATAAAGACTAACCCGAAGTTGGGAGGGGGGTAACTTGATCGGGGACAAGGCTCCAGAAGAGGCAGCACGCGCAAAAAGCCAATGTAGTGGAGCGATGGCGAGAGTAAAGAGCATGGGTGAGAGAGGGTCACCTTGGCGTAGACCACACCGGTGGGAGAATGGTTGGCCAAGCTCACCATTCGCCATAACACGGGAAGACGACGAGCTCCAAAGTAGCGAGACCATGTCGCACCACCTACTCCCAAAGCCTAGTCGTGGCATAAGCTCGAGCATGTAGGACCAGGAAACGTTGTCGAAGGCACCAGCGATGTCAAGCTTCAGAAGTAGTGCAGGATCGTTGACACAGTGTAATTTCCGGACGGCATTCTTGATAAACAAGAAGTTGTCATGGATGCTGCGAGTCTTGATGAAAGCGCTCTGGGAGGGAGGGATCAACACTGATAGGAACGGAGCCAGACGGATCGACAACATCTTGCAAACAATCTTTCCGACAGAGTGCATGAGACTGATGGGGCGGAACTCCTTGACGCGAGTAGCCTCATTAGATTTGGGCAGAAGAGTAATGTGAGTAGAATTCAACATGTGCCAATGATTACCGCGAAGGTTCAAGAACTGACAGATGGCCGCAGTAAGATCATGCTGAATCACCTCCCAGCAGTGCTTGAAAAAATCAGCGGTGAAACCGTCCGGCCCAGGCGCCTTACCGGAAGGAAGACCAAAAACTGCCGCTTTGATTTCCTCCTCTATGAACGGGGCGTCCAGGGAGGAAAGGTCAAATCTGGGAAGGTCCAAGGCATCCCAATTAAGAGATTGGTTCCTTGCTTTAGCTGAGCCAATGGTGGCAGAGAAGTGCTCGTGAAGCTCATCATGCTTGTCAGCCTGGGTGGTGAATTGGCCATGATCGGTCTGCAAAAGGGGAATATAATTGCAGCGGCATCTCTCATTGGCCTTGATGTGAAACATCCGAGAATTAACATCACCCGCATGAAGCCATAAGACCCTTGATCTTTGCCTGATCCTGATGCGTTGGATTGTAGCAAGGCCAAGCAATTTGTGCTTTAGATAGTGCCTTAGACCGATTTCAGCAATAGTAAGGTCTCTATGGTCTTGAGCATGGTCTAGGCCAAGGATAATCTGTTCCGCAGCGGCTGAGAGTAGCGTAATATTACCAACTGTTTTCCTACTCCAGCAACGCAAAGAACACCCAAGACGCGACAATTTGTCATGTAGGATCATCATGGTGTCCGTGTGAGTGCAAGGTTCACTCCAGGAGTTGCTCACCGCAAGGTTCACTCCAGAAGAGGATATTGGTAATATGTAATCCGTCATGTGCTTGTCTAGCAGAGGTTAGTCCCCACAAAACAAAACAAAAAGCAAAGGTTAGTTAACCCCGGGGCCACCAGCGGCACCTCGTTGAGCGAGCGGAATTAAGAGCCATTGGCTAAATAGGGGATAGTTCATCGGTGTTCCTGCTACCAGATCTTCATCTTTCGCTTCCTCTTCTTCCGCTTCTGCTTCTGCTGCTGCTGCTTCTTCTGCTGCTTCTGCTGCCGCTTCTTCTTCTTCCATCTTCTTCAAATCCCGCACTGACCTCTGTTAAGCCACATTGCCTCTGCCCACTCCAACCTTTTGTTCTTCCAAGTGTCATTGTCAAATGCCTTCACACCATGGTTGGAGCTAACAACATCGTCAGGCTCGACCTCTTCCTCCTCAAGCACGTGTTCATCAATGCCCCATTGGAGGATCTAGTTATGCAGAATGCAACAAGTAAGAACAAGCTTAACCTGAGTGGAGTATGGGTGGAATGGCTTCTGATCCAGGATCTTAAACCTATTCTTCAAAGCTCCAAATGCCCTCTCAACAGTTACTCTAAGGCTGGAGTGTCTAAGATTAAACAACTCCTGAGCAGTCCTAGGATAGTTCCTACCAGAGAACTCGTTGAGATGGTACCTGGTTTTCCTGAAAGGTGGAAGAATACCCGGCCGACATGCATAGCCAGCATCTCCAAGGTAGAACTTGCCGTCGGGGATGTTGATCCCATCAGGTCGACTCATGTTGTCACCGAGAATGTTAACATCATGCGCCGACCCCTCCCAGTCAGCCAGCACATATGTGAACTTCAGATCAAAGTCAATAGCAGCAAGCACATTCTAGCTTCTGTAGTGATTCCTCCCCCTGTATGCTGCAGACTGTGACCTAGGAACTCTGGCAGTGACATGAGTACCATCTATTGCCCCAATGCAATCCTGAAATGGCATCACAAGCCTGTGTTAGTGCTCAACTTGAACAATACAAGCATATCAAGCCATGAAAAAGTGTATATTGTCAATGCTCACCTTGAAGTATGGATACCATCTTGGGCTTCCACTTATCTTGGGTGGAGTCTGGCCAGATGGTCTCCTGATCATCTCTCCTCTAAGCTCCCCAATAGCGAAAAGCACCTGCTTGAAGTACCTACAGATGGTCTTCATTGATCTCCTGAACGTGTTGTGAATGACCCTGAACCTCTGGTTATGGCCAACAACATGGAGGAACATGGCCACTTGCTCTTCGACACTGGTGTTGATGTTATCTTGTAGCAGCCTCCTGCTCCTGAAGGTCTCGACAATCCCGGCAAATGGTGCTCTTTTCATTCGAAGCATCTACAGAGCCTCGACGTCATTGCAGTTGTAGATGTAGTTCAGATTTTGAATCCTCTCCTGTTCCCGGATAAACAATGGACCATAGCGGATCAAAGGTCTCCCAGCACGACGAACAACTAGCTCTTTGGTGCATGAACATGACCCATGCCTGAATCACACTAATCAGTGCTGCTGCCTGAATTATCATCCGCATCCATGCGTCCATAACCTAGTTGACATCGACGGTTCGTTCAGTGGGAAATCGATCCTACACCTAGCCTAACGGCCTAACCACCAAGCTAACAAAGGGGGGAGGGGGTGCTTGTAAGTGCATCTAGTGCTCCTTAGTGATTTTGGTGTATTGAAGACTTATAGGTTAAGGGACTAATGCGTTTGTGAGTGTACACAGGTCTATAAGTCTATGAGGAAGTAGATATTTATAGGAAATGTCCACCCCTAAAAATGAATATCTTCGACTGAAGATTTTGGAATTCCTGAAGACTTTCATGAAGACTTTGAAAGTGAAGAAATTGGTGTGACCGTGAAGACTTGATAATCATGCGAGGATTATGAAGCTTGAAGACTTTTGTTTTCATAGTTTTGTTTTTCTCTTTCTTGAGTAATAGGAAACACTGTACTATTAAAGGGGGTCGAGGAAATAATAAGGAAAATTTTCCATGTGATGTTCAATTCAAAATCCTACACCTACCAATCCCTTCAAGTGAAGCCATTGGAAATCTCATATGGTTCAGTCATTTTCTTCAGTGACAGAGACGAAGTTCTTCTGGTCTCTGAGAAATTTGTTCTGACTGAGGAGTTAGGAATTTGCCAGTGCGGATTGCCTACACAGTGAGGAGCATGATAGCCCTGAGGAATTTGATAGTCAAATTTCCGACCGTTGTTGTGCTATGCGCCAGCTGTCCCAAAATATCTTATCCACCTAATGGTCATATCATTGATGGGCATTTATGTCTTATCATGTCGGGCTGCTCCCTAGGCTATGAATAGCCGCCCCCTACAACCACTAGCTGGTTGGCTGTTCTGAAAGAAACTGACACTTGTCATTTGAGAGCAACCCATCCTTTGAGGACTTTGAGTGAAAATCATCGAGTGAGGAAAAACCCAAACCCAAACACCTACAAACCCAAAGTGATTGAGCATCACTGAAGAGATTGATCCTGCGTAGATCCGACGCTTGTTACCTTTGAAGACTGTGCTTCTTCCAGACGGTTAAGCGTCATGGTCTGAGCATCCAAGAGGAATTGTGGATTGCCGTGTGACCAAGTTTGTGAAGGTTTGGAAGTCACCTGAAGACTTACCACGAGTGATTGGGCGAGGTCTGTGTGACCTTAGCTCAAGGGGAATATGGTGAGGACTGAGTGTCTTGGACTGCGTGTCCTTGACTGGGTGTCCGGGACTGTGTCTCCTCAGGTTTAAATACCTAGCCACCCTAACCAGACGTACAACTGAGACAGCAGTTGGAACTGGTCTACCAAATCATTGTCTTCACCAAGCTACTAGTTCTATTTCCTCAATTGTTTCATTTCCTCATTACTGTACTGTGTGCTTGTCATAGCTGTGTTTGAAGACTTTGACTAAAGACTTTCTCAATTTCCTCAGTTCAATTTCTTCAGTCTGTTTGTCTTCATCTTGTACTATCCTGTGTTTACGCTTCCCGTACTCTGTGCTTTGTTTTCATTTCATCATGATGACCATGCTTATGCTCTGTTACGATTGCTTCTGAGTACTTATTCCGCTGCAAGTAGTTTTTCAGTTAGGAATTTCCTCACCCGCAAATTCCTCAGTGAAGAATTCATGAAATCGCCTATTCACCCCCCCTCTAGTCGATATAACGCACTTTCAATTGGTATCAGAGCAAGGTACTCCCTTGTTCTGTGTGATTTTGGTTTAACCGCCTGGAGTTTTAGTTATGTCGACCGCAGGTATGATCAAGGTCTCTGCTGGGTGTCCTACCTTCGATGGAACGGACTACCCCTACTGGAAGAATAAGGTGTGAATGCATCTTGAGGCAATTGATAACGATCTCTAGTATGTTGTGGAAAATGGAGTTCCATCTGTCTCACCCTCACTGAACGCTGCCGATGTGAAGAGATTCAAGCAACTCGATTCTCAAGCGAAGAATATCATATGTGGCCATTTGAGCAAAGGACAGTATTGAAGAGTGAGTGCTTTGGAAACTGCTAAGCTCATCTGGGATAGGCTGTCAAAAGTCAACGAAGGAGTCTCTACTCAGTGTGACTCTCGAGTTGATGTTCTTCGCAATCTCTTCAATCGCTTCAAAAGACTCGACAATGAAAATGTTCAATAAACCTTCGATTGCCTCACTGATATCTCAAATGAACTTCAAGCGCTTGGTGCCACTGACATCACCAACCATGAGGTGGTGAAGAAATTGTTGAGATCGCTTGATTCCTCATTTGATACTCTGGCATTGATGATACAAGAACGAGCTGATTACAAGTCACTTGATCTAGCTGATATCCTCGAGAGGCTAAATACTCATGAGTTCCATCTTGCTGAAAAGAGAGATCTCTATGGCTCAAGCTATGGCAGATCTCGCGCACTAAAGGTTAAGGCTGTCTCTGAATCTGAGGACGAAGACTCTGGCAGTAGCATTGGTGATTCTGAAGAACTGAGCCAGGAACTTGCAATGCTTGTGAGGAAATTCCAGAAGCTCTCAAGACGTTGCTTTGGAAAATCTTCAAAGAGCAATGATTCCTCATCCAGTGACTACAAGAAGAGGCTTTGTCACAAGTGCAAGAAACCCGGACACTACATTCAAGATTGTCCTCAGTGGGAAAAGGAATCAAAGAAGAAGAAATACAAGGATTACAGTTCTGATGATGCAAAGAAAAAGAAGAAATTTATGAAGACAATGACGACTATGCTCCCACCTATTGCTTCATGGCAAAGGGTACCAAGGTACTCAAATATCCCTCTTCTGAATCAAGTGAGGATGAATCTGATGAAAACCTTAAGCCCAGCTATTCTAAACTTGCTAAGATTGCTGTGAAACAACAAAGGGCTCTTGATAAGGTTCAAAACATGCTAGACAAGAGCGATGATATGTTGGGTGAAGAAATGGACCGCACTCAAACTTTCACTGAAAATCTTCAGAGACTTCAGTCCAAGTTTGATAATCTTCAGAGTCATCATAACACTCTCTTAACTGATCATGGGAAGCTTTCTTATGAATTTCTTCAAAGAAAGCAAGACCTTGAGAAGCTAAGAGAGAGTTATGAAGATCTTCAGAAGGAGCGTGATTCATTACTTGCTCAACAAATCAGCGCTACTCGGGAAGAATTTATTCCTCCATGTTTGAAGTGCATTGAATGTGCATCTGCTAATTCTTCACCTGAATGTTCAAATGCTTCAACTGTTACAAATTCTTCAACTGTCTCTGCTATCACTAATTCTTCATCTAAGGACATTACTAGTATCACTGATGATGCAGGGCTGAAGGAATTGTACATGACAGGCATGTATAAAAGCCTCAAAGGGCATCAGACTCTTTGTGATGTGCTTAAAAAGCAGATCCTCAACGGGAACCCTAGGAAAGAGGGTATTGCCTTTGAGAGAAAACTCAATGCTGATGGTACATATTGGAAGCCTGAGCAGTACCCCAAAACCACATGGGTTGCTGCAAAGGGCCCTCCAGTTGATCCATCTAATTTATCAGGCTTTACATGTGAATCTCCTCATTCTTCTGATGAGTCATTTGACTCCAACTATAAACTGTTCAAAAATCAGAATGGTGAAGTATTTGCTAGATATGTTGGCACTAACTGTAGGAACGATCCCCCTATGAAGAAAATCTGGGTTCCCAAAAGCTGCCTTGAAAGTCTTCAGGTGAATGTCATCATGACACCACCTGTGAAGAAAAGAAACCCCGGATCAAATTCTTCATATGGACAAAATTCTTCATATGGATCCAAGTCCTCATATGGACCAAATTCTTCACATGCATCAAATTCCTCAAAAGGATCAAAGTCCTCATATGAACATCATCGTGTTAACAACTCTATTTCGTTGGGAAAAGCTTAGGGCTATGAATATGAGCATTATTCTTCTAACCATTATGTTCATAAGTCCTCGAAGAATTTCTCTGCTTATTCATATGCTTACCCTAAGTCATCATATGTGAAACAAAGTGGACTGGCTTCTATGCTACCTTTCTCTTATGGAGCTCGTAGAGTGATGAACTCTTTACCACCCCTTCAGATGTGGGTGGTGAAGAAAAAGAACTAATCTCTTATGCAGGTCAGGTCTCCAGACGTGCTAAAAAGTCTGAAGAATTTGCTGGAGACCTGAAAAGTGACTGATAGGACGCAGGCTAATCACGAAGAAATGACTCTTCATTTCCCACGTCCTCATACTGCTTTATATGTTCTGTTGCTGATGAAATTGATCTGATGAATTGATGTCATATTCTTCACTGATGAAGTATATGAGTTCGTAAGTCGCACTAATTCATCTGCAGGATGATCACCCCAAAGCCCATGAGTGGGTACTCGATAGTGGATGTACAAATCACATGACTGGTGACAAGAATCTATTGATGGATGCTCCCCTATCTCCATCGCATCTGAAGCATATCACCTATGCTGATAAAGGCAAAAGCAAGGTATTGGGTCTAGTTAAGGTTGCGATCTCAAAGAATCGACACATGGACAAAGTCATGCTTGTCGAGTCCTTAGGATTCAACCTCATGTCTGTCTCAATGCTTTGTGATCTTGATATGGTTGTTATCTTTGGCAAGTATCGTTGTGTTGTGATTATGGAAGCTGACAATTCCAAAGTCTTCGAAGGCTTTAGAAGAGGAGACTTGGATATTGTTGATTTCTCTACAGGACCACAACCAGCCGTGTGCTTACTTGCAAAAGCTTCAGAAGGTTGGCTATGGCATCGACGACTTGGTCATGCAGGCATGAGAAACTTGCACACGCTAGCGAAGAAGAAGCATGGCATTGGCATTAAGAATGTCAAATTCCTCAAGGATCACTTATGTGGAGCCTGCGAAGCTGGAAAGATGACCAAGGCCAAGCATCCCATGAAGACTATCATGACCACATCTCGTCCATTTGAATTGCTTCACATGGATCTTTTTGGTCCAAATTAGTACTCAGCATTCACTAATGAAGCATCTCTATATGGCTTTGTCATTGTTGATGATTACTCTCGCTATACATGGGTACACATCGTTACTTACAAACATGAAGTGCAGGAAGTCTTCAAACGATTTTCCTCGAGGGCTTCAACCAACTTTGGTGTGAGGATCAAGCACATCAGCAGTGAAAATGGAACTGAGTTCAAGAATTCTGGTCTTGATGACTATCTTGATGAACTTGGTATTACTCATGAGCTATCTGCACCTTATACTCCTCAGCAGAATGGCGTCGTGGAGCGCAAGAATAGGACTCTTGTTGAGATGGCTCGCACTATGCTTGATGAATACAAAACACCTCCTCACTTCTGGATTGATGCAATTGATACTGCATGCCACACCATCAACAGAGTATATATCTTCACAAATTCTTCAAGAAAACTTCTTATGAAGTCCTCACTGATAAGAAACCCAATGTAAGTTATTTCAAAGTCTTTGGTGCTAAATGCTAGATTAGAGATCCTCATCACCACTCTAAATTTGCACCGAAAGCACATGAGGGTTTTATGCTTGGTTACGGAAAGGACTCGCACACCTACAGAGTCGTCAACAACGTTCTTCACAAGGTTGTTGAAACTGTAGATGTGCGGTTCGATCAAACTAATGGCTCGCAAAGAGAGCACCTACCTTCTGTGATAGATGAACCATCACCTGAGAAATCTATCAAGTTCAAGGCTACTGAGGATGCCGTTCCAACCGAAGAATCTGCTGAAGAATTCATTCCAGAACGTGAAGAATGTCGAGCTAATGCACCTGAAGAAAATGGTGCTGAAGAAAATGGTGCCGAGGAAAATGCTGATCAAATTCCTCGACGACAACCAGCTCATCCTCGCGTTGCAAAAGAAGTGCAAGTTGAAAAGATCATGGATGACATCAAAGCACCAGGTCCTCTCACACGCTCAAAAGCTTCACATATATCTAACTTTTGTGGGCACTATGCTTTTGTCTCTATCACAGAGCCCACTAAGGTAGATGAAGCATTTCTGGAGCCTGAATGGATTCAGGCCATGCAAGAAGAATTACATCAGTTCGAGCTCAACAATGTCTGGGAACTGGTCAAACGTCCAGATCCTCGCAAGCATAATATCATTGGCACAAAGTGGATCTACCGCAACAAGCAAGATGAAAATGGCCTTGTGGTGAGGAATAAGGCACGTCTTGTAGCTCAAGGCTACACACAGGTTGAAGGAATTGATTTCGATGAAACTTTTGCACCTGTTGCTAGACTTGAGGCTATTCGCATATTACTTGCTTATGCTAACCATCATGATATCATCTTGTATCAAATGGATGTGAAAAGTGCATTCCTCAATGGTAAGCTTGAGGAAGAGGTATATGTTGCTCAACCCCCAGGTTTTGAAGATCCAAAGCATCCTGACAAAGTCTTCAGACTCAATAAGGCCTTCTATGGCATCAAGCAGGCCCCTCGGGCGTGGTATGATACTTTGAAGGAATTTCTCACGAAGAATGGCTTCACACCCGGTTCACTCGATCCTACTCTCTTCACTAAATCTTATGATGGTTAACTGTTTGTGTGCCAAATATATGTTGATGATATTATCTTTGGCTGTACTGACCAACGTTATAGTGATGAATTTGCCTATATGATGAGTGAAGAATATCAAATGTCTATGATGGGAGAGTTGAAATTCTTTTTAGGTCTTCAAATTCGTCAACAGCGCAATGGCATATTCATATCTCAGGAGAAATACCTCAAGGAGGTTCTGAGGAAATTCGACATGCAAGATTGCAAAGGTGTCAAAATCCCTATGCCCACAAATGGCCATCTGTGCACTGATGAAAATGGTATTGACTTCGATCATAAGGTATACCGCTCCATGATTGGTTCTTTATTGTACTTATGTGCATCTAGGCCAGATATAATGCTTAGTGTTTGCATGTGTGCCCAATTTCAAGCTGCACCGAAGGAATCACACCATAAGGCTGTGAAACGTATTCTTCGATATCTAGCTCACACACCAACACTAGGATTATGGTATCCCAAGGGCTCAACTTTTGATCTCATTGGATATTCTGACTCTAACTATGCTGGTGATCGTGTGGACCGCAAGTCAACATCTGGTACATGTCATTTCCTCGGACGATCTTTGGTCTGTTGGTCCTCAAAGAAACAGAACTACGTATCACTGTCTACTGCTAAAGCTGAGTACATTGCTGCTGGTTCTTGCTGTGCTCAACTACTATGGATGAAGCAAACTCTCAAGGACTACGGCGTCAACATGAAGAATGTGCCTCTCTACTGTGACAATGAGAGTGCCATCAAGATTTCCCACAACCCAGTTCAGCACCCGAAGACAAAGCACATTCAGATTCGTCATCATTTTCTTCATGATCATGTATTGAAGGGCGACATTTCTGTTGAGCATGTGAAGACTGAAGAACAGCTAGCCCATATCTTCACAAAGCCCTTGGATGAGAAGAGATTTAGCAAGTTGTGGTGTGAGCTAAATATCTTAGAATCTTCGAATGTTCTTTGAAAAGGACACTCATCCTAACACTTATGCAAAATTGATGACTTAGATGTGCAACACATCAAGAAACGTTTTTCTTCAATCAATGAAGAATAACACTCTAAGTGTGAAGAAATTAACGAAGAATTTGATTCTCAGAGCCCTATGACAATTGTACGCGGTGTCTAAAATCATCATTCTTACGCGGTGGGTCACGCCACCACCAAAAGTTGAAAATCTTCAATTTGAGTTTTTCCTTATTTTTGAAATTCCTCAGTTGCTCAAATTCTTCAACTTTGCAAAATCTTCATTGTTTCCGTTGTTTTTCCTCATTGATTATATATATATGTATGTATATGAGTTTATGTCCTCTACATCATTCACTTATTGTTATTTCTTCAAGTTGCTTATTCTGCTAAGTGAATGTGATCGGACCCTTCCCCTCTATGCTATACTCAACCCAGTCTATTCACAAATTCTTCATGTGCGTTCTATTTGAAACTCGTTCAAAGTCTTTACTGATTTTTTGTCAGCTGAAGAATTTGTGAACGGAACATTAAAACTTATCTTATCCAAATTTTCGGTTTTGTCGCTCAAATCGTTCCGCATCCCACGATAGACTTATCTATTCACCCATGATCTAACACGATCTCCACCTTACAGTACGTGGGTGACACATGTCGAGCGGATGAGAAGGGTCAGTGGCACATTCGTCCTAAACCTTCGGGCGAGCAGTTTTTCATTGTGGCTATAAATACCCCCTTCCCCTTCCTCACTTCTTTTACCCCGCTCGAGCTTCTCAAACCCTAGCGCTGCCGCTACTCCATCATCGCCAGTGAGGAAGAGCTTCACTGCCTTGACCTCGTCGCCGTCGTACTCGCGCTGCCCGTGGAAATCTTCACTCCGCTGCTGCCGTAGCCGTCTTCCTCTGCCAAGTTAGGGCGTGGAAGATCTGCACTGACTAACTTCACTTCCCCACTTCACAGTTCATCGTGTTCTTCGTTCAGGGTAATTAAAAGTTACTTTTACTTCCCCCTTTGATTCAAATGTTTTCTACAAAATCTTCAAAGGTGTTTTTCTTCAAATTCTCACACACTAAACACCTCACAATTCATCTGTTCTTGATTCGTTTCTCTAAGACATATTTTCTTTAAGATTCCTCAATTGTGTGGATTTTCAATCTATACAACTCTGGAACCTAAGACAAAGAACGCTTAGTGAAATTCTTCAAGACTCATCTGGTCAATTTCCTCAAACCTGTTCTTTTTGAAAATCCTTCTAAGAACGCATATGACCTCTCCAAATTCCTCGCAACTATACTCTGTTCACAGGTACTCATGTCCGCTGTTGAATCACTAGGTTCTCATCAACTTAACTCATTTGCAGCGTTCCTCGAAGAAAAGTTGCATACTTCTTCAGAAAGTTCAATTGTTCAAATTCCTCAACTGAAGAAAATGGCTGATGGGAAGAAGCCACAGAAAGGAGGAAAGAGGCCCGAAGTTGACACTACCTTTGAAATCCCTGATGATTTGTATAAGGACTACTATACACCTGATGAGGCCGAGTTTGGAAAAGAGGACAAGAATGCGTGAAAGGTGCGCATTCAGAGGATAGAAAGGAGATGGGCAAAAGAATGGAGGGAGTACAGGTACGTAACTCCAAAGTACATGAAGAAATTCGCACTGAAACCTCCATGCCCAAGACCTGCATTGGCACCTGGCCAAATAGCTGATCCCACCAGCATCAAGCGTGGTGAGGACTTTCCTGATGAATGGGCCAAGCGCCAGGCCAAGCTGACTAGACAAGCCAAAGAAGCAGTGAGGAAATTCAATGAAGACTGCTGCTGCTGCTGCTGAGGTTTCTGTCAAGCCGAAGAAATCGATGGCAAAGAAGCCTACGCATAAGTCTAGTGCTTCTTCTTCAATGCCCTCAAGGCCAAGTTCCTCAGCAAAGCCCTCACGGCCAGATTCTTCAAAGCCCTCATGGCCAATTCCTCATGCTGCTGCTGCACCTCCAAAGTCCTCAGGTGCTCCGACAAAGTCCTCAGCACCTAGCATCTTGCCACGTGCCAAAGGACTAGAGGCATCTCAATTGCCTCAGGTGTCTCAGCTAGTTCCTCAGCTGCACCAGGTTCTTCAACTGGACCCTCTCTGATGAAGACTAAGGTCACTGCTGGACGAGGTACTCGCCCTAGTCCTCAAAAGAAGCAGGTCTCATTCCAAGTACCGTCTGATGAAGACGAAGCTGATGATGAAGAACTTACTGAGATTATCAGAAATAGACAAGAAAGGGCCGCTAGAGCCAAAGGCACCAATGTGCCACTGCTTTTGGATCCGAAGCTGATCCTTGACTACATTGATCTCTGGCACAAGGATCCAAATGCTCCTATGCCTGATTTCAAGCTGACTCCTAGCCAAATTCATATGCTGACTGCCTTCATCCAAGAACAAAAATGGAAATTTGAAAAGGCCAGGAAGATCAAGAAAGAGTAGTACAAGAAAGAGCGCTTCCTAAAGAAAAACGTTGTCAAGATGACAACTGAAGAACTTGTAAAGACCCGGGCTGAAATCAACAGCCTCAGTGATGTATTTGACGTATACCGCGCTGACTGGCTTGGAGCCAAGGTCAGATTTGTCAAGCTATCTGAAAAGCTCACCAAGCCTATTGCAGACTCATCGCAACAAAATCCTCAGGCTAAAGCATCCGCCCGGCAAACAGAAGAACATGCCAGCACCGCTGATGATTTTCAGGCTGCTGAAGAAATGTGAGTTCCAGGGTTGATGACTGCATTCCAGCCACTGATGAAATTGCCAGGGCATCCACTAGTGGTGCACCTGAAGAAAATGAAGAAGTCAGGGAAGCTGCATCAGCTGCACCTGAAGAAAATGAACCAAATTCCTCTGCTCCGTCTGCACCTACCCCAACTCCAATCCTTCCATCTGCATTAGATGTGAAGAAAACAAAGGCTGCAGAGCGTGCTGCTTTGAAGAAAAGGAAAGCATCAACTCCTTCAGATTCTTTAGCTCCGAAGAAAATGAAGGCTATAACAAGTTCATTTGAAAATCCCATTGATGTTGTTCCCATCTCAACCATGCCATCAAAGGAAATCGTTCCATTTGATGAAGAATATGTGATCCCTAGCGGATCTGATGAAGAAAATCCCTCTGCTGCTTCAACTGAGCAGATGGATGAAGAAATTGAAGTGGAAGAAATCCCTTCAAATCAAGCTGCTTGCTCGCCAATGCCTCAGTTCACTGCTGAAGAGGCCAGCGTTGAAGAATTAGAAGATGAAGATGTGGACATTGGATGTACCACACCAGTGATGAATGATGACTTTTGGGAAAGTCAGCACCCCAATTCTCCACTCTTCACACCCTTACAGCAAATCCTCAGTCCCCAGCACAAACTGTTCAAATGGGCTCTGAAGAAACTCATCGCACTGCATCTGTGCATGAAGAAATTCCAGCCACTAGCGCTGAAGAAACTGCTGCTACTGTTGATCATCTGACGCAAACTGCCACTAAAGAGGAACCAGAAATTCCTCAGCCTGAAGAACCTGAGATTGTGATTCCTGAGGTTGTTATGCAACTCACTAACACTCCTATGCCCAACCCAAAGGATCCATTCTCAAGGAAGCAAAAATTCAAGGCTGATGATTTCTTCGGCGAGCGGGTGTTCTTCACTGAATACAACCCATATGACTCTGCTCACATAAGGAAGAGGCGTTTCTGGACGGCTAGTCAGGCTAACTTCTATTCCTCAGTGCTATTCAACAAAGACAAAGTCTTCAATCATCAGCACATTCCTCATGTGGATATGGAATCTCTGCCGTGCTTCACTCCAGTCCTCAGTGTTCTTCACGACGCTGGACTACTGAATTTCTGCACTGACATATGTGATTGGAATGAAGAACTTATTCTTCAATTCTATGCAACGCTGCACATCACTAGAAATTCTGAAGATGTGACTTCATGGGTGCTAGACTGGATGACTGAGAACACTCACTGCAAGGCACCAGCTACTGAATTGCTTCGTGCCTTACCACTTAGTAATCCCCTTGAAGCTGCAAGTTGTGTCTAAAATGAACCTGAGCTTTCAGATCACTACATGCAAGTGCTGATGAAGCCTTTGAAACCAGGTCAGGCCCCAAGAACTAAGTTTCTTGTGAAGGAATTGATTTATGTGCCTCGGATTGTCTATCGCATCTTATCGAAGACTATGAGTCCAATCAAGGGCCACGATTCAAATGAAGAAGAAGTCGTTGTCATCATGAAGAATCTGCTTTTCTATATCATACATGGCGTTCCCGTCAACTTTCATGATTTCTTCATGAGGACTCTGGCCAATATTGCCATGTCACCATTTGAGCTGAAGCCTTATGCACCTTGGATTATGAGATTCATCATAACAAGGTCTTCACTCAACTACAAAGCTGATACACTGAACCATGGAAGCTACTTGCCCCCTATTGAAGTCATTAAACGGACATTTTCCTCAGCTGATGACAAGGGCAAGGCCACTGTTGTGATAGATGAAGGCATTCGTCCATTGGATGGTCAATTTCGCAAGGCTGCATCCTACTCAACCAATGACGACTCTGCCACCCATGAATCTGCCGCAAACACCAACAAGCAAAATCCTCAAGGCACAGCACCCAGGGTGATGACTAATCATGAGTTACTCCTCAGTCTTCATCAGAAGGTTGATCGCAATCAAAAATGGGTCAAGCGTCAGTTTGGTGCAATTCTTCAAAACCTGACTGCTACCCACAATGCAGTGAAGAAAAATCACTACTACCTTCATGAATCCCTCAACCGCACCTGGGTTGTTCTGTCTCATGTCTACAACAAAGAAGAACTGAAGAAAATGGGTCTCTAGGAAGAATTTGACTGGTCTGCACCTCCTCTGAAGAAATTCAAAAAGGTCAAAGTTCCGTCCTTGGTGAACAGCTCCTATTCTTCATCGTGCGACACCGACGAGCATGAAGATTTGGACGACACTGCGGCAGGCCCTACAACGACAAACGACCCCAACAACGCTGGCGCTCCTCCATCAACATGATATTCTTCAGGGGCGTTAGTCCACATTTTCGATCCTTTTGGTCATTCGATGACAAAGGGGGAGAAATTTGAGTTAGTCTTCAAACGAGTCTATCTTATATGGGCATTTTTTTGCTAAGTTACAACTCTCGTTCTTCTGAAGACTTTTATTGATCGAGTTGTAAACTTAAACTCTATGGTGACCTGATACCTTTGTGATGTTTTTCTCTGCATGCTTATTCCTCATCAATATTAATGCACGCATGCTGAATTACATCAGTCACCATCTTTCATCATCACGCATTTCAAATTCTTCATATATTATGTCAAATGTGTGTATGAATTACAAGATATAGGGGGAGATCTCCATGATTCAACTCTCCAAGTGTGCATTGCTTCAAAAGCAAATTCCTCACTATGCACATCTTCAGGGGGAGTTCTTCTATATCTTGCAATCAAATTCCTCAACTTCAGTATTTACACTTCATATGTTTATCCCCGTTGAAAACTTAACTTGTATTGTCATCAATCACCAAAAAGGGGGAGATTGTAAGTGCATCTAGTGCCCCTTAGTGATTTTGGTGTATTGAAGACTTATAGGTTAAGGGACTAATGCGTTTGTGAGTGTACACGGGTCTATAAGTCTATGAGGAATTAGATATTTACAGGAAATGTCGACCCCTAAAAATGAATATCTTCAACTGAAGATTTTGGTATTCCTGAAGACTTTCATGAAGAATTTGAAAGTGAAGAAATTGGTGTGACCGTGAAGACTTGATAATCATGCGACGATTATGAAGCTTGAAAACTTTTGTTTTCATAGTTTTGTTTTTCTCTTTATTGAGTCATAGGAAACACCGTACTATTAAAGGGGGTCGAGGAAATACTAAGGAAAAATTTCCATGTAATGCTCAACTCAAAATCCTACACCTACAAATCCCTTCGAGTGAAGCCATTGGAAATCTCATACGGTTCAGTCATTTTCTTCAGTGACAGAGACGAAGTTCTTCTGGTCTCTGAGAAATTTGTTCTGACTGAGGAGTTAGGAATTCGCTAGTGCGGATTGCCTACACAGTGAGGAACATGATAGCCCTGAGGAATTTGATAGTCAAATTTCCGACCGTTGTTGTGCTATGCGCCAGCTGTCCCAAAATATCTTATCCACCTAACGGTCATATCATTGATGGGCATTTATGTCTTATCATGTCAGGCTGCTCCCTAGGCTATAAATAGCCGCCCCCTACAACCACTAGCTGGTTGGCTACTCCGGAAGAAACTGCACTTGTCATTTGAGAGCAACCCATCCTCTGAGGACTTTGAGTGAAAATCATCGAGTGAGGAAAAATCCAAACCCAAACACCTACAAACCCAAAGTGATTGAGCATCACTGAAGAGATTGATCCTGCGTGGATCCGACGCTTGTTACCTTTGAAGACTATGCTTCTTCTAGATGGTAAGGCGTCATGGTCTAAGCATCCAAGAGGAATTGTGGATTGCCATGTGACCAAGTTTGTGGAGGTTTGGAAGTCACCTAAAGACTTACCACGAGTGATTGGGCGAGGTATGTGTGACCTTAGCTCAAGGGGAATACGGTGAGGACTGAGTGTCTTGGACTGTGTGACCTTGACTGGGTGTCCGGGACTGTTTGTCCTCGGTTATAAATACCTAGCCGCCCTAACCAGACGTACAACTGAGACAGCAGTTGGAACTGGTCTACCAAATCATTGTCTTCACCAAGCTACTGGTTCTATTTCCTCAACTGTTTCATTTCCTCATTACTGTACTGTGTGCTTGTCATAGCTGTGTTTGAAGACTTTGACCAAAGACTTTCTCAATTTCCTCAGTTCAATTTCTTCAGTCTATTTGTCTTCATCTTGTGATATCCCGTGTTTACGCTTCCCGTACTCTGTGCTTTGTTTTCATTTCATCATGATGACCATGCTTATGCTCTGTTATGATTGCTTTTGAGTACTTATTCCGTTGTAAGTAGTTCTTCAGTTAGGAATTTCCTCACCCGCAAATTCCTCAGTGAAGAATTCATAAAAATCGCCTATTCACCCCCCCCTCTAGTCGATATAATGCACTTTCAGACAAGGTCGACCAGACGATGGCCAACAGCAAGGGGAGCAACAGATCCGCCGCAAACACCGCCGCCTCTTCTGCCGCCGCCGCCTCTAGCGCAGATCTGAAATCGCAGCCGTCGCCGGTGGTGAGGCAGTAGGGAAGAAAGGGGGTAGTGGCTATGGGTGAGCGAGTGAAAGGGGTGAGGCTAGATTTGGCACCGGGACGGAGCACCTGATTTCCATATCCAGCCATCCCCCCTCCCCCTCGCCCTCGCGTCGCACCCGCCCGTGCGACCTCGCACCGCACTCATCCTGGCTCGCGAGCAACTGCCGAGCCAAGTGTTTCCAACGAGCCAGGTCTTGAGGAACATAGTAATAATTCAAAAAAAATCCTACATTCCACCAAGATCAATCTAGGAGATGCTAGCAACAAGAGAGAGGGAGTGCATCTTCATACCCTTGAAGATCGCTAAGCGGAAGCGTTACAAAAATGCGGTTGATGGAGTCGTACTCGCGGTAATTCAAATCGCAGAAGATCTGATATAGCGTCGAACGGACGGTGCCTCTGCGTTCAACACACGTACGGCTTGGGTACGTCTCCTCCTTCTTTATCCAGCAAGGGGAGAGGAGAAGTTGAGGGAGAGCTCCGGCAGCACGACGGCGTGGTGGTGGAGCTTGCAGTTCTCCGACAGGGCTTCGCCAAGCACTAAGGAGAAGGAGGAGGTGTTGGAGAGGGGAAGGGCTGCGCCAGGGAAGGGGTGCGGCTGCCCTCCCACCCCCCCTCTATTTATAGGGTGAAGGGGGAAGGGGGCTGGCCCCCTTAGATCCCATCTACAAGGGGGGGGGGGCGGCGGCTAGGGGGGAACTTGCCCCCCAAGTTTGGTGGGAGGCGCCCCCACCCCTAGGGTTTCTAACCCTAGGTGTCTTGGGCCCTTGGGGGCGCACCACCCCACTAGCGGGCTGGTTCTCACCCTTGTTCATCCCACTTGGACCACCGGGGCAGGTGGCCCACCCGGTGGACCCCCGGACACCTTTCGGTGGTCCTGGTACAATATCGATAACACCCGAAATTATTCCGGCGACTGCAACTGGACTTCCCATATATAATTATTCACCTACGGAACATTCTAGAACTCCTCGTGACGTCCGGGATCTCATCCGGGACCCCGAACAACCTTCGGTAACCACACACAATTTCCCATAACACCTCTAGCGTCACCGAACCCTAAGTGTGTAGACCCTACGGGTTCGGGAACCATGCAGACATGACCGAGACATCTCTCCGGCCAATAACCAACATCGGGATCTGGATACCCATGTTGGCTCCCACATGTTCCACGATCATCTCGTCGGATGAACCACGATGTCTGGGATTCAATCAATCCCGTATACAATTCCCTTTGTCCATCGGCATGTTACTTGCCCGAGATTCGATCGTCGGTATCCTCATACCTCGTTCAATCTCGTTACCGACAAGTCTCTTTACTCGTTCCGTAACGCGTGATCCCATGGCTAACTCCTTAGTCACATTGAGCTCATTATAATGATGCATTACCGAGTGGGCCCAAAGATACCTCTCCATCATATGGAGTGACAAATCCGAGTCTCGATTCGTGCCAACCCAACAGACACTTTCGGAGATACCTGCAGTGCACCTTTATAACCACCCAGTTATGTTGTGACGTTTGGTACACCCAAAGCATTCCTACATTATCCGGGAGTTTCACAATCTCATGGTCTAAGGAAACGATACTAGACATTAGAAAAGCTCTAGCAAAACGAACTACACGATCTTGTGCTATGCTTAGGATTGGGTCTTGTCCATCACATCATTCTCCTAATGATGTGATCCCGTTATCAATGACATCAAATGTCCATGGTCAGGAAACCACAACCATCTATTGATCAACGAGCTAGTCAACTAGAGGCTTACTAGGGACATGTAGTAGTCTATGCATTCACACATGTATTACGGTTTCCGGTTAATACAATTATAGCATGAACAATGGACAATTATCATGAACAAGGAAATAATAACTATTATATTATTGCCTCTAGGGCATATTTCCAACAGTCTCTCACTTGCACTAGAGTCAATAATCTAGTTACATTGTGTTGAATCGAACACCCATAGAGTTCTGGTGTTGATCATGTTTTGCTCGTCGAAGAGGTTTAGTCAACGGATCTACGACATTCAGATCCGTATGCACTTTGCAAATATCTATGTCTCCATCTTGAATTAATTCACGAATAGAGTTGAAGCGACGCTTGATGTGCGTGGTCTTCTTGTGAAACCTGGGCTCCTTGGCAAGGGCAATAGCTCCAATGTTGTCATAGAAGAGAGTCATTGGGCCCGACGCATTGGGAATAACTCCTAAGTCGATGATGAACTCCTTCATCCAGATTGCTTCTTGTGCTGCCTCCGAGGCTACTATCTACTCCGCTTCACATGTAGATCCCGCCACAACGCTTTGCCTACAACTGCACCAGCTGACTTCCCCACCATTCAAAATGTACACGTATCTGGTTTGAGACTTGGAGTCATCCAGATCTGTGTCGAAGCTAGCATCGACGTAACCCTTTACGACGAGCTCTTCGTCACCTCCATAAACGAGAAACACATCCTTAGTCCTTTTCAGGTACTTCAGGATATTCTTGACCGCTGTGCAATGTTCCATACTGGGATCACTTTGGTACCTCCCTACCAAACTTACGGCAAGGTTCACATCAGGTCTGGTAAACAACATGGCATACATAATAGAGCCTATGGCTGAGGCATAGGGGATGACACTCATCTTTTCTCTATCTTCTGTCGTGGTCGGGCATTGATCCGTGCTCAATCTCACACCTTGCAATACAGGCAAGAACCTCTTCTTGGACTGGTCCATATTGAACGTCTTCAATATCTTTTCAAGGTATGTGCTTTGTGAAAGACCAATGAGGCGTCTCGATCTATCTCTATAGATCTTGATGCCTAATATGTAAGCAGCTTCTCCAAGGTCCTTCATTGAAAAACACTTATTCAATTAGACCTTTATGCTTTCCAAAAGTTCTATATCATTTCCCATCAATAGTTCCCACATATAATATGAGAAATGTTGCAGAGCTCCCACTCACTTTCTTGTAAACACAGGCTTCTCCATAAGTCTGCATAAACCCAAACGATTTGATCATTTCATTAAAGCGAATGTTCCAACTCCTAGATGCTTGCACCAGCCCATAGATGGAGCGCTGGAGCTTGCATACCTTGTCAGCATTCTAAGGATCGACAAAACCTTCCGGCTGCATCATATACAATTCTTCCTTAAGGAAATCATTAAGGAATGCCGTTTTGACGTCCATTTGCCATATCTCATAATCATAGAATGCAGCAATTGCTAATATGATTCAGACGGACTTCAGCTTCGCTACGGGTGAGAAGGTCTCATCGTAGTCAACCCCTTGAACTTGTCGATAACCCTTAGCGACAAGCGGAGCCTTATAGATGGTCACATTACCATCCGCGTCAGTCTTCTTCTTAAAGATCCATTTATTCTCCATGGCTTGCCGATCATCGGGCAAGTCTGTCAAAGTCCATACTTTGTTTTCATGCATGGATCCTATCTCGGATTTCATGGCTTCAAGCCATTTGTTGGAATCCGGGCCCGCCATCGCTTCTTCATAGTTCAAAGGTTCACCGTTGTCTAACAACATGATTTCCAGGACAGGGTTGTCGTACCACTCTGGTGCGGAATGTGTCCTTGTAGACCTACGAAGTTTAGTAGCAACTTGATCCGAAGTTTCATGATCATCATCGTTAACTTCCTCTCTAGTCGGTGCAGGCACCACATAAATTTTTTCCTGAGTTGCTCTACTCTCCGGTTCAAGAGGTAGTACTTCATCAAGTTCTACTTTCCTCCCACTTACTTCTTTCGAGAGAAACTCTTTCTTCAGAAAGGATCCATTCTTGGCAACAAAGATCTTGCCTTCAGATCTGAGGTAGAAGGTATACCCAATAGTTTCCTTAGGGTATCCTATGAAGACGGATTTTTCCGAGGTTCGAGCTTTTCAGGTTGAAGTTTCTTGACATAAGCATCGCATCCCCAAACTTTTAGAAACAAAATCTTAGGTTTCTTCCCAAACCATAATTCATACGGTGTCGTCTCAACGGATTTCGACAGAGCCCTATTTAAAGTGAATGCGGCAGTCTCTAAAGCATAGCCCCAAAATGATGGCGGTAAATCGGTAAGAGACATCATAGATCGCACCATATCCAATAGAGTGCGATTATGATGTTCGAACACACCATTACGCTGAGGTGTTCCAGGTGACGTGAGTTGTGAAACAATTCCATATTTCCTTAAATGCGTGCCAAACTCGTGACTCAAGTATTCTCCTCCGCGATCTGATCATAAGAACTTTATTTTCCTATCATGTTGATTGTCTGCCTCACTCTAAAATTCCTTGAACTTTTCAAAGGTCTCAGACGTGTGTTTCATTAAGTAGACAGACCCATATCTACTTAAGTCATCAATGAGGGTGAGAACATAACGATAGCCACCGCGAGCCTCAACGCTCATTGGACTGCACACATCAGTATGTATGATTTCCAACAAGTTGGTTGCTCGCTCCATTGTTCCGGAGAATGTAGTCTTGGTCATTTTTCCCATGAGTTATGGTTCACATGTGTCAAATGATTCATAATCAAGAGACTCCAAAAGTCCATCTGCATGGAGTTTCTTCATGCATTTGACACCAATGTGACCAAGGCGGCGGTGCCACAAGTATGTGGGACTATCATTATCAACCTTACATCTTTTGGCATTCACACTATGAATATGTGTAACATCACGTTCAAGATTCAATAAAAATAAACTATTGACCAGCGGGGCATGACCATAAAACATATCTCTCATATAAATAGAACAACCATTATTCTCGGATTTAAATGAGTAGCCATCTTGCATTAAACGAGATCCAGATACAATGTTCATGCTCAAAGCTGGCACTAAATAATAATTATTGAGGTTTAAAACTAATCCCGAAGGTAGATGTAGAGGTAGCATGCTGACGGGGATCACATCGACCTTGGAACCATTCCCGACGCGCATCATCACCTCGTCCTTTGCCAGTCACCGCTTATTCCGCAGCTCCTGTTTTGAGTTACAAATATGAGCAACCGCACCGGTATCAAATACCCAGGAGCTACTAGGAGTGTTGGTAAGGTACACATCAATAACATGTATATCATATATACCTTTGGCGTTGCCGGCCTGCTTATCCGCTAAGTACTTGGGGCAGTTACGTTTCCAGTGACCATTTCCCTTGCAATAAAGGCACTGAGTCTCAGGCTTGGGTCCATTCTTTGGCTTCTTCCCGGCAACTGACTTACCGGGCACGGCAACTCCCTTGCCGTCCTTCTTGAAGTTCTTCTTACCCTTTCCTTTCTTGAAACTAGTGGTCTTATTCACCATCAACACTTGATATTCCTTTTTTATCTCTACCTCCGCTGATTTCAGCATTGAATATAACTCAGGAATGGACTTCTCCATCCCTTGCATATTGTAGTTCATCAGAAAGCTCTTGTAGCTAGGTGGAAGCGACTAGAGGATCCTGTCAATAACCGAGTCATCTAGAATATTAACTCCCAGCTGAGACAAGCGGTTGTGCAACCTAGACATCTTGAGTATATGCTCGCTGACAGAACTATTTTCCTCCATCTTACAACTATAGAACTTGTCGGAGACTTCATATCTCTTGACCCGGGCATGAGCCTGGAAAACCATTTTCAGTTCTTGGAACATCTCATATGCTCCATGTTGCTCAAAACGCTTTTGGACCCCGGTTCTAAGCTGTAAAGCATGCCTCACTGAACCAGGGAGTAATCATCACTATGCGACTGCCAGGCGTTCATAACGTCTTGATTTTCTAGGAAAATGGGTGCATCACCTAGCGGTGCTTCAAGGACATATGCTTTCTTGGCAGCTATCAGGATGATCCTCAAGTTACGGACCCAGTCCGTATAGTTGCTACCATCGTCTTTCAGCTTGGTTTTCTCTAGGAACGCGTTGAAGTTGAGGGCAACATTAGCGTGGGCCATTTTATCTACAAGACATATTGTAAAGATATTTTAGACCAAGTTCATGAAAATTAAGTTCATCGAATCAAATTATTTAATGAACTCCCACTCAGATAGACATCCCTCTAGTCATCTAAGTGATACATGATCCGAATCGACTGGGCTGTGTCCGATCATCACATGAGACAGACTAGTCATCAACGGTGAACATCTCCATGTTGATCGCATCAACTATACGACTCATGTTTGACCTTTCGGTCTCTTGTGTTCCGAGGCCATGTCTGTACATGCTAGGCTTGTCAAGTAAACCTAAGTGTTTTGCCTGTGTAAATCTGGCTTACACCCATTGTATGCGAACATTAGAATCTATCACACCCGATCATCACGTGGTGCTTCGAAACAACGAACCTTTGCAACGGTGCACGGTTAGGGGGAACACTTCTCTTGAAATTTTAGTGAGGGGTCATCTTATTATGCTATCGTCGTTCTAAGCAAATAAGATGTAAACATGATAAACATCACATGCAAATCATAAAGTGACATGATATGGCCAATATCATCTTGCGCCTTTGATCTCCATCTTCGAGGCGCGACATGATCACCTTCATCACCGGCATGACACCATGATCTCCATCATCGTGTCTTCATGAAGTTGTCTCGGCAACTATTACTTCTACTACTATGGCTAACGGTTAGCAATGAAGTAAAGTAATTACATGGCGTTTTCAATGACACGTAGGTCATGCAATAAATTAAGACAGCTCCTATGGCTCATGCCGGTTGTCATTCACATCGACATGCAAGTCGTGATTCCTCTATAAGAACATGATCAATCTCATACATCACATATATCATTCATCACATCTTTTTGGCAATATCACATCACACAGCATACCCTGCAAAAACAAGTTAGACGTCCTCTAATTGTTGTTGCATGTTTTACGTGGCTGCTATGGGTTTCTAGCAAGAACGTTTCTTACCTGCGTAAAAGCCACAACGGTGATATGTTCATAAGGACCCTTTTCATCGAATCCGATCCGACTAAAGTGGGAGAAACAGAACCCACTACCCACCTTATGCATCAAGTGCATGTCAGTCGGTGGAACCAGTCTCACGTAAGCGTACGGGTAAGGTCGGTCCGGGCCGCTTCATCCCACTATGTTGTCGAATCAAGATAAGACTAGTAACTGTAAGCAAATTGAACAAATCATCGCCCAAAACTACTTGTGTTCTACTTGTGCATAGAATCTACGCATAGACCTAGCTCTGATACCACTGTTGGGGAACGTAGTAATAATTTAAAAAATCCTACGTGGCACCAAGATCAATCTAGGAGATGCTAAAACGAGAGAGAGAGAGAGAGAGAGGGAGGGAGTGCATCTTCATACCCTTGAAGATCGCTAAGCGGAAGCATTACAAGAACGCGGTTGATGGAGTCGTACTCGCGGCGATTCAAATTGCGTAAGATCCGATCTAGCGCCAAATGGACGGTGCCTCCGCGTTCAACTCACATACAGCCCGGAGACATCTCCTCCTTCTTGATCCAGCAAGGGGAGAGGAGAAGTTGAGGGAGAGCTCCGGCCGCACGACGGCGTGTTGGTGGAGCTTACAGTTCTCCGAGAGGGCTTCACCAAGCACTACGGAGGAGGAGGAGGTGTTGGAGAGGGGAAGGGTTGCGCCAGGGAAGGGGTGCGGCTGCCCTCCCACCCACCCCCTCTATTTATAGGGTGAAGGGGAAGGGGGCCGGCGCCCTTAGATCCCATCTACAAGGGGGCGGCGGCCATGGGGGGACTTGCACTACTACAGGATGGTCCAAACGCGGCACTACGATCAGAGACCCTTCGACGAAACTGTCTGCGATGCCATAATCACAAACAGTGGAGTAACAAACCGTCAAAAAAGGTGCAAAACGTTTGCGATGACAGATGCATCAAACACGGTTTAGAATTTAGTTGTGTGTGCGATGCAGGGCATACGGTTCAGCTCAATTAACTATTTAGGATGAGGAGGCACAAAAGAAATGGGCAGCCAGATGAAGGCGTGTGCGATATATAGCATACGGTTCACTGCGATGAACTGCGTGCTATTAGGCAACACAATGGAAACGGTTCAACTGAACAAGATGTGTATGATACGTGGCAAACAGGTCCGTAATCTAAAATGTGTGCGAAGACCAATAATAACATAGATGATTGCTGCTAATAAGCCGTTTGAATTGCTCTGTCTACAATAGAATAACATCTATATATATAACTGAAATAAACATCCAATTACATAAGTGACTATACAGTTCATTCGCACACACCTCAATAACCAATTGCATGCATTCTAAAGTAGGAGAAACGATCATCTAGTCATCTACTTCTTGTGACGCTCCTGCCACTGCTATGTGGTTCGATCCCTCGTCTTTGTCAGGAAGAAGACAGTTCCTCATGTCAACGATCCGCCTATACATCTCGTAGCTTGTGTACGCGTCCATGGCCGCGTACTTGACATGTTGTTCATCCAGTCTCTTATGCCACACACTGTGCCAGGCATTCTTGTCCTTATTGCTCTCTTCCTTCATCTTCGCGTAGTAGGGGTCGATGATGGCCGAGGCGAGGTCAACCAGGGAGTTTAGTTTTTTTTTTCGCTGCCCCAGACCTTGTAGTGGTGCTGGATGTTGACAAGGTTCGGGCATTTCAAGTCCGAAACCTTGAGCGCTTTTAGATCGTTGGTGGTGTCCACTGTAGGGAAACTGTAGTCGGAGCTCTTGATAAACCTGGAGAAATGCTCGCAAGGCCTTGTGGCAAGCTGGAAGTGGTAGACGAGGACGTCATGTCACATGCACAACTGGGCAATGGCAACCTTCTGATCGTGCCCGGCACGACCGATGGTGTACTCGAGGTCGAAGCCGACCACTCGGTACTTGTCCTCGGCAAGGAACTGCTCCATAGTTTGGATTGAGCTCTCCACCGAGATCGGATCGTTCGTGTACACCACTGAGAGGGCCTTCCCCCTCACGTGGGTGTCCACTATGTGATGCGTGGTGAACTGCCCGCCGTTGTCGTCGTCGGCTGCTGGGAGCGCCATTGGAGCCACGGGGAGCGCCATTGGAACCGCTAGATGTCCTCTCTGTATGTGTCCTCGTGGGTATGCTTATTGTGTCGTGTGAGACGAGAGATGAAGGTAAATGGCCGCAGGAATAAAAGGGGGCCGGGTGGCGTGGATTGTCGGCGCGTCCGCATGGCAGTTTTTGCAACGGCTAACTACATCGTCGCACAGCGCTCGGCGCAAACCGCTTGCACACGAACGTGCGTGATCGTCGGTGAGCCCGTTCCCGCGCAACCTCGCAGGTTCCCGCACAAGATTCCCGCCTCACTCAGTGAAATCCCCCAAAATCCCAATGCTTACCGGCCTACTATAAAAACCCTCACGGCCGGTGAGTCCTGCGTCGTATTTTCCCCTCCATCCCTGTAGCTTATCTCGTCTGCTTCTCCCACAATCGCCAATGGCACCGGTCCGTCGTCGTCGCTCAGCCACTCCACCGTCATCAGAGGACAACTCCAACTGGGAGGCTACATCGCGGCGGCAGCGCAGTCCCCGGCGTAGTGTAGTGCGCGTGGCGTCCCTGTGGGGTGTGCGCGGAACACCCACCATACGCTCCGCCGCCGGTGCCCATAGGCAGCTGTTGCCGGCCGCCGTTGCCGCCACACCACCGTCGAAAGCCAGGGCCATCGCCCGCTCCGCCGCCGAGGCCCGAAGGCGGGAGGTGGCCATCATGGCCGCCACCCCACTGCCGGCCACTGTGGCCATCACCCGCTCTGCCACCGTGGCCCAAAGGCGGGAGGTGCTGTTCGTGGATGCCACCCCGTCGTCGGCCGCCAGCCCACCGTCGACCGCCAGGGTCATCACCTACTCCGCCACCGCCGCCCGAAGGCAGGAGCCGGAGGTGGATCCCGCACGTGCGTCAGCGACCTTGCGCGCTACACCGAGTTCCTGCGGGAGGAGGAGGAGGAGCGCCTCCTCGAGCATGCAAAGAGCCTTACCACCGCCGTGGCCGCGACACACGCCGCCTCAGAGGTGAGGAATCAGGAGATCTACAAGGAGAACCACCGCTTTGAGAGGAGTCGTCTGGAGCGGCAGAGGGCGTTCAAGGTGAGTGCCGCTAAAGTTGCATTAGCGGCCGGCACCGCATTGCGGTTGCCCAGCTCGTCGATAGGCTCCTCCTCCGCCGCCTCTTGCTGAGCGCGCTCGGCAGAGGAGAGGCAGCCGGAAGTAGTACAAAGCCCCTCCACAGGGGGCTATTTTGTTCAGTTCATCTGACTATAGATGTGGTGGAACTGTACAACGTACATAAAATTAGCTAGCATATATAGTTGAACTAGCAATTTCAGTACGTGGTTGGCAACAATTGGGGAAAAGATTGGTCGGTTCAGCTGTCGAGTTGAACTGTTTGTATAAATTAAGAACGACTGCTTAATTTATGAATGAAATCTATCCTTAATTACTAAATTTTGACAAATAGCAGTGTTACAAGGATTGACAAATCTTACCAAATTTTTTGTACGTGGTTGCACACGGGTCATCCAAAACAACCGTTTGCGTTGAAGGGATGCACAAATCATGCGCTGCTCTCACTTTGCATATGGTTGTTCTATCTAAAACGTTTGCGATCAAGAGCTGCAGAAATCCTGCTCGGCACATTTTCTCTTGGCTTCCTGGGGACGTTGTCGGTTTGCATACGGGTGTTCTAACTAAAACGTTTGTGATGAGTGTTTTATATTTAAAAAGCGAATTAAACTGCGGCTTGGGCGCCATTAATGGAGAGGATGCAAGCAAGGCGGGTGGCCATGGAAGTCAAAGGGCTCGCTTCCCAGTGAGCCTGCACAGTGTACAGCTCGCACGCTTCCTGGTGAGCCTGCGCACTTGAGGACAGCTTGCACGCCTCTCGGTCAGCCTGCGCACCGGACGACGCTTGCACGCCTCCCGTCAATCAAGGCTAAGCAGCTGTCCGCACGACACCTCCTACAACCATTAAAAGCAAGACACGTGGCGTCACGTGAATAGTTAACAGAATTTTGGATTTACTAGAATTTAAAAACCATGCATCTCAATGTTTTGCCGGTAATCAATGGTGCCCTGGTGTTTGAAATTCATTCCCATTTATTGCATGGGACCTAAGCATGCACCCAAGGACACAGATTTGATTTTTCAACCAATTTATATGCACTGGAGCATGTGCATGTAGTTCAAATTTGAATTATGCACATAAATGCATTGAAAACTCGGTTAATGCATAAAAATGTCCAAACAAACCCTGAAAAATCACAAAAAATCGCACAACACTCCTGTTATTCTATGTTGACATGACAAAAAAATTGAAAGCAATAAGAGGCAATGGATATCGTTTCATCCCTAAATGTGGGACGTTCCCAACCGAAAACCATCATGCTTGTTGTGAGAAGCTCCGGTTTGTGAGAAGCATATACCCAAACCTGCCCCAAATGGGATAAAATTTGTACCACGGCATGTTGATGCCACTCCATGATAGCATGCCAAGTTTCATGAATTTTAGACGAGTTTTGGAATTACTAGAATTTAAAAACCAGGCATCTCAATGTTTTGCCGGCAATCAACGGTGCCCTGGTGTTTGAAATTCATTCCCATTTCTTGCATGGGACCTAAGCATGCACCCAAGGACACAGATTTGATTTTTCGACCAATTTATATGCAATGGAGCATGTGCATGTAGTTGAAATTTGAATTATGCACATAAATGCATTGAAAACTCAGTTAATGCATAAAATTGTCCAAACGAACCCTGAAAATCACAAAAATTCACTCAACACTCCTGTTGTCCTATGTTGACAGGAGAAATTTTTTTAAAGCAATAAGAGGCAATGGATATTGTTTCGTCCCCAGTGGTGGGACGTTCCCTACCGAAAACCATCATGCTTATTGTGAGAAGCTCCGGTTTGTGAGAATCATATACCCAAACCTGCCCCAAATGGAGCAAAATTTGTACCACGGCATGTTGATGCCACTCCATGATAGCATGCCAAGTTTCATGAATTCAGACGATTTTTGGATTTGCTAGAATTTAAAAACCAGGCATCTCAATGTTTTGCCGGCAATCAACGATGCCCTGGTGTTTGAAATTCATCCCATTTCTTGCATGGGACCTAAGCATGCACCCAAGGACACAGATTTGATTTTTCGACCAATTTATATGCAATGGAGCATGGGCATGTAGTTCAAAATTGAATTATGCACATAAATGCATTGAAAACTCAGTTAATGAATAAAAATGTCCAAACGAATCCCGAAAATTCACAAAACTTCGCACAACACTCCTGTTGTTCTATGTTGACACGAGAAAAAAATTGAAAGCAATAAGAGGCAATGGATATCGTTTCGTCCCCAAATGTGGGACGTTCCCTACCAAAAACCATCATGCTTATTGTGAGAAGCTCCGGTTTGTGAGAAGCATATACCCAAACCTGCCCCAAATGGAACAAAATTTGTACCACGGCATGTTGATGCCGCTCGATGATAGCATGCCAAGTTTCATGAATTTAAGGCGAGTTTTTGATTTACTAAAATTTAAAAACCAGCCATCTCAATGTTTTGCCGGCAATCAACGGTGCCCTGGTGTTTGAAATTCATTCCCATTTCTTGCATGGGACCTAAGCATGCACCCAAGGACACATATTTGATTTTTCAACCAATTTATATGCACTGGAGCATGTGCATGTAGTTCAAATTTGAATTATGCACATAAATGCATTGAAAACTTAGTTGATGCATAAAAATGTCAAAACAAACCCTGAAAAATCACAAAAATTCGCACAACACTCCTGTTGTTCTATGTTGACATGAGAAAAAATTTGAAAGCAATAAGAGGCAATGGATATCATTTCGTCCCCAAAGGTGGGACGTTCCCTACCGAAAACCATCATGCTCGTTGTGAGAAGCTCCAGTTTGTGAGAATCATATATCCAAACCTGCCCCAAATGGGACAAAATATGTACCACGGCATGTTGATGCCGCTCCATGATAGCATGCCAATTTCGTGGATTTCAGGCGAGTTTTTGATTTACTAGAATTTAAAAACAGACATCTCAATGTTTTGCCGGCAATCAACGGTGCCCTGGTGTTTAAAATTCATTCTCGTTTCTTGCATGGGACCTAAGCATGCACCCAAGGACCCATATTTGATTTTTCGACCAATTTATATGCACTGGAGCATGTGCATGTAGTTCAAATTTGAATTATGTACGTAAATGCATTGAAAACTCAGTTAATGCATAAAAATGTCCAAACGAACCCCAGAAAATTACAAAAATTCACACAACACTCTTGTTGTTCTATGTTGACACGAGAAAAAAATGAAAGCAACAAGAGGCAATGGATATCGTTTCGTCCCCAAAGGTGGGACGTTCCCTACCGAAAACCATCATGCTTGTTGTGAGAAGCTTCAGTTTGTGAGAAGCATATACCTAAGCCTGCCCCAAATGGGACAAAATTTTACCACGACATGTTGATGGCGCTCCATGATAGCATGCCAAGTTTCATGAATTTCAGACGAGTTTTGGATTTACTAGAATCTAAAAACTAGGCATCTCAATGTTTTGCCGGCAATCAACGGTGCCCTAGTATTTAAAATTCATTCCCATTTCTTGCATGGGACCTAAGCTTGCACCCAAGGACACAAATTTGATTTTTCGACCAATTTATATGCACTGGAGCATGTGCATGTAGTTCAAATTTTAATTATGCACATAAATGCATTGAAAACTCAGTTAATGCATAAAAATGTCCAGACGAACCCCGAAAAATCACAAAAATTCACACAACACTCTTGTTGTTCTATGTTGACACGAGAAAAAAAATTGAAAGCAATAAGAGGCAATGGATATTGTTTTGTCCCCAAAGGTGGGACGTTCCATACCGAAAATCATCATGCTTGTTGTGAGAAGCTCCGGTTTGTGAGAAGCATATACCCAAACCTGCCCCAAATGGGACAAAAATTTTACCACGGCATGTTGATGCCGCTCCATGATAGCATGCCAAGTTTCATGAATTTAGATGAGTTTTGGAATTACTAGAATTTAAAAACCAGGCATCTCAGTGTTTTGCTGGCAATCAACGGTGCCCTGGTGTTTGAAATTAATTCCCATTTCTTGCATGGGACCTAAGCATGCACCCAAGGACACAGATTTGACTTTTCAACCAATTTATATGCAATGGAGCATGTGCATGTAGTTCAAATTTGAATTATGCACGTAAATGCATTGAAAACTCAGTTGATGCATAAAATTCTCCAAACGAACCCTGAAAAATCACAAAAATTCACTCAACACTCCTGTTGTCCTATGTTGACATGAGAAATTTTTTTAAAGCAATAAGAGGCAATGGATATTGTTTCGTCCCCAATGGTGGGACGTTCCCTACCGAAAACCATCATGCTTATTGTGAGAAGCTCCAGTTTGTGAGAATCATATACCCAAACCTGCCCCAAATGTGCAAAATTTGTACCACGGCATGTTGATGCCACTCCATGATAGCATGCCAAGTTTCATGAATTTCAGACGATTTTTGGATTTACTAGAATTTAAAAACCAGGCATCTCAATGTTTTGCCGGCAATCAACGATGCCCTGGTGTTTGAAATTCATCCCATTTCTTGCATGGGACCTAAGCATGCACCCAAGGACACAGATTTGATTTTTCGACCAATTTATATGCAATGGAGCATGGGCATGTAGTTCGAAATTGAATTATGCACATAAATGCATTGAAAACTCAGTTAATGAATAAAAATGTCCAAACAAATCCCGAAAAATCACAAAAATTCGCACAACACTCATGTTGTTCTATGTTGACACGAGAAAAAAAATTGAAAGCAATAAGAGGCAATGGATATCGTTTCGTCCCCAAAGGTGGGACGTTCCCTACCAAAAACCATCATGCTTATTGTGAGAAGCTCCGGTTTGTGAGAAGCATATACCCAAACCTGCCCCAAATGGGACAAAATTTGTACCACGGCATGTTGATGCCGCTCGATGATAGCATGCCAAGTTTCATGAATTTAAGGAGAGTTTTTGATTTACTAAAATTTAAAAACCAGGCATCTCAATGTTTTGCCGGCAATCAACGGTGCCCTGGTGTTTGAAATTCATTCCCATTTCTTGCATGGGACCTAAGCATGCACCCAAGGACACAGATTTGATTTTTCGACCAATTTATATGCAAGGAGCATGTGCATGTAGTTCAAATTTGAATTATGTGCATAAATGCATTGAAAACTCAGTTAATGCACAAAAATGTCCAAACGAACCCCGGAAAATTACAAAAATTCACACAACACTCCTGTTGTTCTATGTTGACATGAGAAAAAATGAAAGCAATAAGAGGCAATGGATATCGTTCCGTCCCCAAAGGTTGGACGTTCCCTACCGAAAACCATCATGCTTGTTGTGAGAAGCTTCAGTTTGTGAGAAGCATATACCTAAGCCTGCCCCAAATGGGACAAAATTTTACCACGACATGTTGATGCCGCTCCATGATAGCATGCCAAGTTTCATGAATTTCAGACGTGTTTTGGATTTACTAGAATCTAAAAACTAGGCATCTCAATGTTTTGCCGGCAATCAATGGTGCCCTAGTATTTGAAATTCATTCCCATTTCTTGCATGGGACCTAAGCATGCACCCAAGGACACATATTTGATTTTTTTCGACCAATTTATATGAACTGGAGCATGTGCATGTAGTTCAAAATTGAATTATGCACATAAATGCATTGAAAACTCAGTTAATGAATAAAAATGTCCAAACGAATCCCGAAAAATCACAAAAATTCGCACAACACTCCTGTTGTTCTATGTTGACACGAGAAAAAAAATTGAAAGCAATAAGAGGCAATGGATATCGTTTCGTCCCCAAAGGTGGGACGTTCCCTACCAAAAACCATCATGCTTATTGTGAGAAGCTCCGGTTTGTGAGAAGCATATACCCAAACCTGCCCCAAATGGGACAAAATTTGTACCACGGCATGTTGATGCCGCTCGATGATAGCATGCCAAGTTTCACGAATTTAAGGCGAGTTTTTGATTTTCTAAAATTTAAAGACCAGGCATCTCAATTTTTTGCCAGCAATCAACGGTGCCCTGGTGTTTGAAATTCATTCCCATTTCTTGCATGGGACCTAAGCATGCACCCAAGAATACAGATTTGATTTTTCAACCAATTTATATGCACTGGAGCATGTGCATGTATTTCAAATTTGAATTATGCACATAAATGCATTGAAAACTCAGTTGATGCATAAAAATGTCAAAACAAACCCTGAAAAATCACAAAAATTCGCACAACACTCCTGTTGTTCTATGTTGACATGAAAAAAAAATTTGAAAGCAATAGGAGGCAATGGATATCATTTCGTCCCCAAAGGTGGGACGTTCCCTACCGAAAACCATCATGCTCGTTGTGAATAGCTCCGGTTTGTGAGAATCATATATCCAAAGCTGCCCCAAATGGGACAAAATATGTACCATGGCATGTTGATGCCGCTCCATGATAGCATGCCAATTTCGTGGATTTCAGGCGAGTTTTTGATTTACTAGAATTTAAAAACCAGGCATCTCAATGTTTTGCCGGCAGTCAACGGTGCCCTGGTGTTTGAAATTCATTCTCATTTCTTGCATAGGACCTAAGCATCCACCCAAGGACACATATTTGATTTTTCGACCAATTTATATGCACTGGAGCATGTGCATGTAGTTCAAATTTGAATTATGTACATAAATGCATTGAAAACTCAGTTAATGCATAAAAATGTCCAAACGAACCCCGGAAAATTACAAAAATTCACACAACACTCCTGTTGTTCTATGTTGACATGAGAAAAAAAGAAAGTAATAAGAGGCAATGGATATCGTTCCGTCCCCAAAGGTTGGACGTTCCCTACCAAAAACCATCATGCTTGTTGTGAGAAGCTTCGGTTTGTGAGAAGCATATACCTAAGCCTGCCCCAAATGGTACAAAATTTTACCACGACATGTTGCTGCCGCTCCATGATAGCATGCCAAGTTTCATGAATTTCAGACGAGTTTTGGATTTACTAGAATCTAAAAACCAGGCATCTCAATATTTTGCCGGCAATCAACGGTGCCGTGGTGTTTGAAATTCATTCCCATTTCTTGCATGGGACCTAAGCATGCACCCAAGGACACAGATTTGATTTTTCAACCAATTTATATGCACTGGAGCATGTGCATGTAGTTCAAATTTGAATTATGCACATAAATGCATTGAAAACTCAGTTGATGCATAAAAATGTCAAAACAAACCCTGAAAAATCACAAAAATTCACACAACACTCCTGTTGTTCTATGTTGACATGAGAAAAAAATTGAAAGCAATAAGAGGCAATGGATATCATTTCGTCCCCAAAGGTGGGACGTTCCCTACCGAAAACCATCATGCTCGTTGTGAGAAGCTCCGGTTTGTGAGAATCATATATCCAAACCTGCCCCAAATGGGACAAAATATGTACCACGGCATGTTAATGCCGCTCCATGATAGCATGCCAATTTCATGGATTTGAGGCGAGTTTTGGATTTACTAGAATTTAAAAACCAGGCATCTCAATGTTTTGCCGGCAGTCAACGGTGCCCTGGTGTTTGAAATTAATTCTCATTTCTTGCATGGGACCTAAGCATGCACCCGAGGGCACAGATTTGATTTTTTGGCCAATTTATATGCAATGGAGCATGTGCATGTAGTTCAAATTTTAATTATGCACATAAATGCATTGAAAACTCAGTTAATGCATAAAATTCTCCAAACGAACCCTGAAAAATCACAAAAATTCACTCAACACTCCTATTGTCCTATGTTGACACGAGAATTTTTTTTAAAGCAATAAGAGGCAATGGATATTGTTTCGTCCCCAATGGTGGGACGATCCCTACCGAAAACCATCATGCTTGTTGTGAGAAGCTTCGGTTTGTGAGAATCTTTTACCCAAACCTGCCCCAAATGGAGCAAAATTTGTACCACGGCATGTTAATGCCACTCCATGATAGCATGCCAAGTTTCGTGAATTTCAGACGATTTTTGGATTTACTAGAATTTCAAAACCGGGCATCTCAATGTTTTGCCGGCAATCAACGATGCCCTGGTGTTTGAAATTCATCCCATTTCTTGCATGGGACCTAAGCATGCACCAAAGGACACAGATTTGATTTTTCGACCAATTTATATGCAATGGAGCATGGGCATGTAGTTCAAAATTGAATTATGCACATAAATGCATTGAAAACTCAGTTAATGAATAAAAATGTCCAAACGAATCCCGAAAAATCACAAAAATTCGCACAACACTCCTGTTGTTCTATGTTGACACGAGAAAAAAAATTGAAAGCAATAAGAGGCAATGGATATCGTTTCGTCCCCAAAGGTGGGACGTTCCCTACCAAAAACCATCATGCTTATTGTGAGAAGCTCCGGTTTGTGAGAAGCATATACCCAAACCTGCCCCAAATGGGACAAAATTTGTACCACAGCATGTTGATGCCGCTCGATGATAGCATGCCAAGTTTCACGAATTTAAGGCGAGTTTTTGATTTTCTAAAATTTAAAGACCAGGCATCTCAATTTTTTGCCGGCAATCAACGGTGCCCTGGTGTTTGACATTCATTCCCATTTCTTGCATGGGACCTAAGCATGCACCCAAGGATACAGATTTGATTTTTCAACCAATTTATATGCACTGGAGCATGTGCATGTATTTCAAATTTGAATTATGCACATAAATGCATTGAAAACTCAGTTGATGCATAAAAATGTCAAAACAAACCCTGAAAAATCACAAAAATTCGCACAACACTCCTGTTGTTCTATGTTGACATGAGAAAAAAATTTGAAAGCAATAAGAGGCAATGGATATCATTTCGTCCCCAAAGGTGGGACGTTCCCTACCGAAAACCATCATGCTCGTTGTGAGAAGCTCCAGTTTGTGAGAATCATATATCCAAACCTGCCCCAAATGGGACAAAATATGTACCATGGCATGTTGATGCCGCTCCATGATAGCATGCCAATTTCGTGGATTTCAGGCGAGTTTTTGATTTACTAGAATTTAAAAACCAGGCATCTCAATGTTTTGCCGGCAGTCAACGGTGCCCTGGTGTTTGAAATTCATTCTCATTTCTTGCATAGGACCAAAGAATCCACCCAAGGACACATATTTGATTTTTCGACCAATTTATATGCACTGGAGCATGTGCATGTAGTTCAAATTTGAATTATGTACATAAATGCATTGAAAAATCAGTTAATGCATAAAAATGTCCAAATGAACCCCGGAAAATTACAAAAATTCACACAACACTCCTGTTGTTCTATGTTAACATGAGAAAAAAAGAAAGCAATAAGAGGCAATGGATATCGTTCCGTCCCCAAAGGTTGGACGTTCCCTACCGAAAACTATCATGCTTAATGTGAGAAGCTTCAGTTTGTGAGAAGCATATACCTAAGCCTGCCCCAAATGGGACAAAATTTTACCACGACATGTTGATACCGCTCCATGATAGCATGCCAAGTTTCATGAATTTCAGACGTGTTTTGGATTTACTAGAATCTAAAAACTAGGCATCTCAATGTTTTGCCGGCAATCAATGGTGCCCTAGTATTTGAAATTCATTCCCATTTCTTGCATGGGACCTAAGCATGCACCCAAGGACACAAATTTGATTTTTCGACCAATTTATATGCACTGGAGCATGTGCATGTAGTTCAAATTTGAATTATGCACATAAATGCATTGAAAACTCAGTTAATGCATAAAAATGTCCAGACGAACCCCGAAAAATCACAAAAATTCACACAACACTCTTGTTGTTCTATGTTGACACGAGAAAAAAATTGAAAGCAATAAGAGTCAATGGATATTGTTTTGTCCCCAAAGGCGGGATGTTCCCTACCGAAAATCATCATGCTTGTTGTGAGAAGCTCCGGTTTGTGAGAAGCATATACCCAAACCTGCCCCAAATGGGACAAAAATTTTACCACGGCATATTGATGCCGCTCCATGGTAGCATGCCAAGTTTCATGAATTTCAGACGAGTTTTGGATTTACTAGAATCTAAAAACCAGGCATCTCAATGTTTTGCCGGCAATCAACGGTGCCCTGGTGTTTGAAATTCATTCCCATTTCTTGCATGGGACCTAAGCATGCACCCAAGGACACAGATTTGATTTTTCAACCAATTTATATGCACTGGAGCATGTGCATGTAGTTCAAATTTGAATTATGCACATAAATGCATTGAAAACTCAGTTGATGCATAAAAATGTCAAAACAAACCCTAAAAATCACAAAAATTCACACAACACTCCTGTTGTTCTATGTTGACATGAGAAAAAAAAATTGAAAGCAATAAGAGGCAATGGATATCATTTCGTCCCCAAAGGTGGGACGTTCCCTACCGAAAACCATCATGCTCGTTGTGAGAAGCTCCGGTTTGTGAGAATCATATATCCAAACCTGCCCCAAATGGGACAAAATATGTAGCACGACATGTTAATGCCGCTCCATGATAGCATGCCAATTTCATGGATTTGAGGCGAGTTTTGGATTTACTAGAATTTAAAAACTAGGCATCTCAATGTTTTGCCGGCAGTCAACGGTGCCCTGGTGTTTGAAATTCATTCTCATTTCTTGCATGGGACCTAAGCATGCACCCAAGGACACATATTTAATTTTTCGACCAATTTATATGCACTGGAGCATGTGCATGTAGTTCAAATTTGAATTATGTACATAAATGCATTGAAAACTCAGTTAATGCATAAAAACGTCCAAACGAACCCCGGAAAATTACAAACAAAAATTCACACAACACTCCTGTTGTTCTATGTTGACACGAGAAAAAATTGAAAGCAATAAGAGGCAATGGATATCGTTTCGTCCCCAAAGGTGGGACGTTCCCTACCGAAAACCATCATGCTTGTTGTGAGAAGCTTCGGTTTGTGAGAAGCATATACCTAAGCCTGCCCCAAATGGGACAAAATTTTACCACGACATGTTGATGCCGCTCCATGATAGCATGCCAAGTTTCATGAATTTCAGACGTGTTTTGGATTTACTAGAATCTAAAAACTAGGCATCTCAATGTTTTGCCGGCAATCAATGGTGCCCTAGTATTTGAAATTCATTCCCATTTCTTGCATGGGACCTAAGCATGCACCCAAGGACACAAATTTGATTTTTCGACCAATTTATATGCACTGGAGCATGTGCATGTAGTTCAAATTTGAATTATGCACATAAATGCATTGAAAACTCAGTTAATGCATAAAAATGTCCAGACGAACCCCGAAAAATCACAAAAATTCACACAACACTCTTGTTGTTCTATGTTGACACGAGAAAAAAATTGAAAGCAATAAGAGGCAATGGATATTGTTTTGTCCCCAAAGGTGGGACGTTCCCTACCGAAAATCATCATGCTTGTTGTGAGAAGCTCCGGTTTGTGAGAAGCATATACCCAAACCTGCCCCAAATGGGACAAAAAATTTACCACGGCATATTGATGCCGCTCCATGATAGCATGCCAAGTTTCATGAATTTCATACGAGTTTTGGATTTACTAGAATCTAAAAACCAGGCATCTCAATGTTTTGCCGGCAATCAACGGTGCCCTGGTGTTTGAAATTCATTCCCATTTCTTGCATGGGACCTAAGCATGCACCCAAGGACACAGATTTGATTTTTCAACCAATTTATATGCACTGGAGCATGTGCATGTAGTTCAAATTTGAATTATGCACATAAATGCATTGAAAACTTAGTTGATGCATAAAAATGTCAAAACAAATCCTAAAAAATCACAAAAATTCACACAACACTCCTGTTGTTCTATGTTGACATGAGAAAAAAATTGAAAGCAATAAGAGGCAATGGATATCATTTCGTCCCCAAAGGTGGGACGTTCCCTACCGAAAACCATCATGCTCGTTGTGAGAAGCTCCGGTTTGTGAGAATCATATATCCAAACCTGCCCCAAATGGGACAAAATATGTACCACGACATGTTAATGCCGCTCCATGATAGCATGCCAATTTCATGTATTTGAGGCGAGTTTTGGATTTACTAGAATTTAAAAACTAGGCATCTCAATGTTTTGCCGGCAGTCAACGGTGCCCTGGTGTTTGAAATTCATTCTCATTTCTTGCATGGGACCTAAGCATGCACCCAAGGACACATATTTGATTTTTCGACCAATTTATATGCACTGGAGCATGTGCATGTAGTTCAAATTTGAATTATGTACATAAATGCATTGAAAACTCAGTTAATGCATAAAAACGTCCAAACGATCCCCGGAAAATTACAAACAAAAATTCACACAACACTCATGTTGTTCTATGTTGACACGAGAAAAAATTGAAAGCAATAAGAGGCAATGGATATTGTTTCGTCCCCAAAGGTGGGACGTTCCCTACCGAAAACCATCATGCTTGTTGTGAGAAGCTTCGGTTTGTGAGAAGCATATACCTAAGCCTGCCCCAAATGGGACAAAATTTTACCACGACATGTTGATGCCGCTCCATGATAGCATGCCAAGTTTCATGAATTTCAGACGTGTTTTGGATTTACTAGAATCTAAAAACTAGGCATCTCAATGTTTTGCCGGCAATCAATGGTGCCCTAGTATTTGAAATTCATTCCCATTTCTTGCATGGGACCTAAGCATGCACCCAAGGACACAAATTTGATTTTTCGACCAATTTATATGCACTGGAGCATGTGCATGTAGTTCAAATTTGAATTATGCACATAAATGCATTGAAAACTCAGTTAATGCATAAAAATGTCCAGACGAACCCCGAAAAATCACAAAAATTCACACAACACTCTTGTTGTTCTATGTTGACACGAGAAAAAAATTGAAAGCAATAAGAGGCAATGGATATTGTTTTGTCCCCAAAGGTGGGATGTTCCCTACCGAAAATCATCATGCTTGTTGTGAGAAGCTCCGGTTTGTGAGAAGCATATACCCAAACCTCCCCCAAATGGGACAAAAAATTTACCACGGCATATTGATGCCGCTCCATGATAGCATGCCAAGTTTCATGAATTTCAGACGAGTTTTGGATTTACTAGAATCTAAAAACCAGGCATCTCAATGTTTTGCCGGCAATCAACGGTGCCCTGGTGTTTGAAATTCATTCCCATTTCTTGCATGGGACCTAAGCATGCACCCAAGGACACAGATTTGATTTTTCAACCAATTTATATGCACTGGAGCATGTGCATGTAGTTCAAATTTGAATTATGCACATAAATGCATTGAAAACTCAGTTGATGCATAAAAATGTCAAAACAAACCCTAAAAAATCACAAAAATTCACACAACACTCCTGTTGTTCTATGTTGACATGAGAAAAAAAATTGAAAGCAATAAGAGGCAATGGATATCATTTCGTCCCCAAAGGTGGGACGTTCCCTACCGAAAACCATCATGCTCGTTGTGAGAAGCTCCGGTTTGTGAGAATCATATATCCAAACCTGCCCCAAATGGGACAAAATATGTACCACGACATGTTAATGCCGCTCCATGATAGCATGCCAATTTCATGGATTTGAGGCGAGTTTTGGATTTACTAGAATTTAAAAACCAGGCATCTCAATGTTTTGCCGGCAGTCAACGGTGCCCTGGTGTTTGAAATTCATTCTCATTTCTTGCATGGGACCTAAGCATGCACCCAAGGACACATATTTGATTTTTCGACCAATTTATATGCACTGGAGCATGTGCATGTAGTTCAAATTTGAATTATGTACATAAATGCATTGAAAACTCAGTTAATGCATAAAAACGTCCAAACGAACCCCGGAAAATTACAAACAAAAATTCACACAACACTCCTGTTGTTCTATGTTGACACGAGAAAAAATTGAAAGCAATAAGAGGCAATGGATATCGTTTCGTCCCCAAAGGTGGGACGTTTCCTACCGAAAACCATCATGCTTGTTGTGAGAAGCTTCGGTTTGTGAGAAGCATATACCTAAGCTTGCCCCAAATGGGACAAAATTTTACCACGACATGTTGATGCCGCTCCATGATAGCATGCCAAGTTTCATGAATTTCAGACGTGTTTTGGATTTACTAGAATCTAAAAACTAGGCATCTCAATGTTTTGCCGGCAATCAATGGTGCCCTAGTATTTGAAATTCATTCCCATTTCTTGCATGGGACCTAAGCATGCACCCAAGGACACAAATTTGATTTTTCGACCAATTTATATGCACTGGAGCATGTGCATGTAGTTCAAATTTGAATTATGCACATAAATGCATTGAAAACTCAGTTAATGCATAAAAATGTCCAGACGAACCCCGAAAAATCACAAAAATTCACTCAACACTCTTGTTGTTCTATGTTGACACGAGAAAAAAATTGAAAGCAATAAGAGGCAATGGATATTGTTTTGTCCCGAAAGGTGGGACGTTCCCTACCGAAAATCATCATGCTTGTTGTGAGAAGCTCCGGTTTGTGAGAAGCATATACCCAAACCTGCCCCAAATGGGACAAAAATTTTACCACGGCATGTTGATGCCGCTCCATGATAGCATGCCAAGTTTCATGAATTTCAGACGAGTTTTGGATTTACTAGAATCTAAAAACCAGGCATCTCAATGTTTTGCCGGCAATCAACGGTGCCCTGGTGTTTGAAATTCATTCCCATTTCTTGCATGGGACCTAAGCATGCACCCAAGGACACAGATTTGATTTTTCAACCAATTTATATGCACTGGAGCATGTGCATGTAGTTCAAATTTGAATTATGCACATAAATGTATTGAAAACTCAGTTGATGCATAAAAATGTCAAAACAAACCCTAAAAAATCACAGAAATTCACACAACACTCCTGTTGTTCTATGTTGACATGAGAAAAAAAAATTGAAAGCAATAAGAGGCAATGGATATCATTTCGTCCCCAAAGGTGGGACGTTCCCTACCGAAAACCATCATGCTCGTTGTGAGAAGCTCCGGTTTGTGAGAATCATATATCCAAACCTGCCCCAAATGGGACAAAATATGTACCACGACATGTTAATGCCGCTCCATGATAGCATGCCAATTTCATGGATTTGAGGCGAGTTTTGGATTTACTAGAATTTAAAAACCAGGCATCTCAATGTTTTGCCGGCAGTCAACGGTGCCCTGGTGTTTGAAATTCATTCTCATTTCTTGCATGGGACCTAAGCATGCACCCAAGGACACATATTTGATTTTTCGACCAATTTATATGCACTGGAGCATGTGCATGTAGTTCAAATTTGAATTATGTACATAAATGCATTGAAAACTCAGTTAATGCATAAAAACGTCCAAACGAACCCCGGAAAATTACAAACAAAAATTCACACAACACTCCTGTTGTTCTATGTTGACACGAGAAAAAATTGAAAGCAATAAGAGGCAATGGATATCGTTTCGTCCCCAAAGGTGGGACGTTCCCTACCGAAAACCATCATGCTTGTTGTGAGAAGCTTCGGTTTGTGAGAAGCATATACCTAAGCCTGCCCCAAATGGGACAAAATTTTACCACGACATGTTGATGCCGCTCCATGATAGCATGCCAAGTTTCATGAATTTCAGACGAGTTTTGGATTTACTAGAATCTAAAAACCAGGCATCTCAATATTTTGCCGGCAATCAACGGTGCCGTGGTGTTTGAAATTCATTCCCATTTCTTGCATGGGACCTAAGCATGCACCCAAGGACACAGATTTTATTTTTCAACCAATTTATATGCACTGGAGCATGTGCATGTAGTTCAAATTTGAATTATGCACATAAATGCATTGAAAACTCAGTTAATGCATAAAAATGTCCAGACGAACCCCGAAAAATCACAAAAATTCACACAACAGTCTTGTTGTTCTATGTTGACACGAGAAAAAAATTGAAAGCAATAAGAGGCAATGGATATTGTTTTGTCCCCAAAGGTGGGACGTTCCCTACCAAAAATCAGCATGCTTGTTGTGAGAAGCTCCGGTTTGTGAGAAGCATATACCCAAACCTACCCCAAATGGGACAAAAATTTTACCACGGCATGTTGATGCCGCTCCATGATAGCATGCCAAGTTTCATGAATTTCAGACTAGTTTTGGATTTACTAGAATCTAAAAACCAGGCATCTCAATGTTTTGCCGGCAATCAACGGTGCCCTAGTGTTTAAAATTCATTCCCATTTCTTGCATGGGACCTAAGCATGCACCCAAGGACACATATTTGATTTTTCCACCAAATTATATGCACTGGAGCATGTGCATGTAGTTCAAATTTCAATTGTTCACCTGAAATGGCTAGAAATCTAATTTAATGTATTAAATTTTCAAACGAACCCTGAATAATTTCAATTCTTTTACGACACACATATACTTGCATGTTCACTCCAGATAAAAGGTCTAGCAATTCAAACACCGTCCATTGCCGTTGTGCCCCCATTATGTAATTCAAATCAAGATGAAAAATCAATTAGATCGCACACATGTTATTATCAGCAACCGTGTGAGATGCAATACAAAATATCATGGAGCACCGTCGGTGTATAGTACGCCTATGGCTTACTCAAGAAGGTGCGTCGGCTACAGTCCATAGCCGGTGTCTCAAGCACACTAGCTCGCTCCCCATATATCATTTCACTGTTCAATCATCACCGGTGAAAGATGGGCACGTGGACCCGCGTCGTGAGGGCAACTTCGGTGGCCCACTCCGGTGAGAGCATGGCCGCAGCCGACATGCGCGTGCTAACAAGGTGCATGAGCGCGACCGCAATCTGCGGCCGGGCGGCAAAGGCAGCCCAAACGGTCGCTGTTGCTTCTCAGGTGGCGGCAGCAACATTTGCTTCAGGGATAGAAACTGGCGAGAGCGGCATAGCAGCTGTCCGTTCCGCAGTGGCAGCCTTAGCCCTGATGGAGGCCGTCCACGAGCATGTCGAGGCCGCCCACGCCCAGCTCCTAGAGGTCACCGCACAAATCGAACGAAGCTTCTCCGACAACGGTCGGCAACCCACGGCCGAAGAGCTGGCAATCGTCGAGAGCGTTTGAGCTGCCGTCCGTTCCTCCGCCGCATACCTTGCAACGACGAAGCCCGTCCAAGCCCAGATCGCGTCCGCCCATGCCCAGCTCATGGCGGCCTTTTCCAAAGTGATGGAGGACACGGATGGCGAGACACTTGCCGAGTATGGTGCGATGGATGCCATGGAGACCCTTCCCCAGGAGACCATCGGGTGCGAGCTGGACATGGAGGCGGTGGAGATCGATGAGCACCAGCTGTAGTAGTACTCTTTGTGTTTGTTTAATTAATAGTGCCGGTCTTTAATTTGTTAGAGTAATGTTTAGGTCAGCTAGCTCTGTTTAATTGCTAAACTTGCTCGATTAAGAAGTGTGGGTGTGCTGTAGTCTCCTTTGTGTACCCAAATTATGCAATGACGTGGATGACCACTGTAATCATGGAAATTCGAATCAAAACTTTTGACGTTCAAACTCATCACACACGGGTTAAGCTATCTGAATTGTTTGTGATGTCCACATATCATACACAGTTCTGAATAAGGGAGTGTTTGATGACACTTTGCGCGGCAGTTTTTTCGCTGAAGCGATTCCAAATTTTTGGCTTCCACGGAAATATCTAACTCCCCGCCCCTCCCCCATACCAAAAACCACATTTCCCCTCTTTCCGCCTTCCTTTCCAAGTTGAAACCTACACTCCTTGCTTGCAGCACCGCCTCCTCATCGGTGACCCTCCTTCACGCTGCTCGGCCTCGTCTATCCGGGTAGGTAATCCACACCTGACCCCCATCCTCCTCCTCCTTCCACATCCCACATGCCCCGACCGCCGGCGCGAGCGCGACACCTTCCACCCAAATCACCGACCCCTCCACCAAATAAGCGCTGGCCTAAGCCATGGTGCACGCAGTATAGCCAGGACCTGAAGGAGCATTTGGCAGCGGAGAAGCAAATCGCGGCTGCACGCGCGGATGAAGTCGCGATGGCTGCCATTTGTGCCGACCCCCAGATCTTGAAGGAGCACCTTGCCATTTGCTAGCTACGCCGGTTAAGCATGCTCGGTTTACCCGTTGCGTGTGCTGCTCCTGCCTTTCCTTCACAAATTCTAGTGAATTGTGCTATCTAATTTTACCATGCAATCTGTTGCACTAGTGTATATGTTCTATATGTCGTGCAGTGTGGTGCTCACTTATTAACTGTTTTGTTAATTAGTTGTCGTCTTCAGTTAACTGTTTGGTTCAATTCTGCAAATGTGATGTTCAATTCTTCAGGCTGCAATTTTGTATTGTCTTCTATGTGAGAAATAAAACGAATTTATCTTTACAAAATTGTGGGTGCATTCTATTATTGTATACCATGCAAATAATAAATTGAATTTGGTTGTAGTAAATACATGAGAAACAAATACAATTGCTACAATTGGTTGTAGTTAACTGTTTGGTTAACTGTCTGATCTTCTATTAGGAGTATGTTATATTGTGCAATGTGGTGCTCAATTAATGTTTGGTTCATTTGTTGTGGTGTTTAGTTAACTGCTTGGTTCAATTCTGCCATGCAATGTCCAATTGTCGTGGGTAGAATTTTGTATTGTTGTGCATGTGAGGAATAAATCGCATTTGGCTGCACTTAATACATGAGAAACATATACAAGTGCTATATTTCCTAGTTTTTAATCATGCTTGGTTTGGGTAAATGGGTTTTCTGTGTGGCTTGAATTAATCTGATGAATCTGCAATGTGCTTATTTTTCATCAACATATTTTACTGATAGCATGCGAACCCTTACTTAACCTGATGACTAACTACCTTATATGTGTTGCAGGGAAACAATGAGAAGCATTAAGGTTTACAATCGAGGTTAGCACGTGCATGGTCCGTTGTCTAATAGCACATTATTGTGCAATTGCAAGAACCATTCTAATATTTAGGTTTTTAACAATTTGGTCTTGCACATGTAGGTCCTGCCGTCAAAGGTTTTGACCCACTGTTCGAGCCTTTTTGCATATGGGGAAATGAGTTGTCCATGAATATCAATCAAATTAAGAAACTCAGAAAGATTTTTAGGATAAAGAAATTAGCGGAAAAAATTAACCAGATCTTTGTCTGCACAATGAAGAAGACATCAGTTCACTACAATATGGTACTAACTATTATACCTTTGCCCCATTTCAATATAGAGAAGATATTTATGCACATCCTTGTTTTCAGGCCTTTTCAAAGCAGTTCACTGATGATTACCTCTCAAACCACCTCTATGGTCAGGAGGCGAGGAAGGTTTTCATACAACACCCATGGTTCAATATTGAAGTGTTCCTGAAGAGGACGAAGGACGGACGGTCAATCATCCACAGGCACTGGCCTAAAGTTGCAAAGACCTTCAACATGAATGAAGGCTCAATATTTGTCTTCTGCTTCAGCAGTTTTCCAGATGAGATGCATCTGTCTATATACCATCTATGATGCTAATTTTGAAAGGTTCTACATATTACATGTGGAACTTGCTGCTGGTGCAGTTGTGTAATGGGGTAGCTGAGTGCTGAAGCTGTATCATGTTGTACTCTGATGTATTTCAATTATGAAATTCTGCTTCCATAATATGGAATTGAAATATATTGTGTGCTTAATATGAAATGTCAATTATATTAATAAATAGATTATGAATAATCGTATAATTAGCCTGCTAATTGGGTTTTGCTATTGCAAACGGTTGTTGAAATAATACCGTGGGCGATGACCTCAGGCAACGCACATAGTTTCTAGGAATAAACCGTGTTGGATCAATGAACAATCACACACAACTTTCTCTTGAAAACTTTTTGCGTTAGGCCACCTTGCGCAAACTTTTACCACATAAAATTGTGTGTGATGGACAACCTTTGCCAGACAATTTCTTCTACGGACCGTGTGTGATACATTCAATAACGCAAACGATTTAACAGGAAAAAATGTGTGTGATGTACCTGTGAACGGAAACGTTTTCTTTGGAGCGACTGTGTGGCATGTGCATACGAACAAAAATGTTTGGCGGGGACTGACTATGTGGGATGTACTTGCGACCTGAAACAATTTCTCCGTATAATTGTATTTTTTTAGCTCTACTGTACATATTTCCGTATTTGAGCGCTCGCCGGTCGCACACGACCTCATTTTGTCGAATGTGTGTGCCAGGAGGGCATATCCCCGATCGTTTCTGGGTCGTGTGGGAAGGACCCCCTATCGCCCAAACTAACTTGGAGACGGTTCCAAATGTCATCGCGGAAAGGGGTTAAAAACCATTTGTTTAGGACCGACGCGCACCAGTGTTGCCCCCCAAGTTTGGAGGGAGGCGCCCCCACCCCTAGGGTTTCTAACCCTAGGTGCCTTGAGCCCTTGGGGGGCACAAGCCCACTAGGGGGATGGTTCCCACCCTTGTTCAGCCCATCGGGGCAGGTGGCCCCACCCGGTGGACCCCCGGACACCTTTCGCTGGTCCCGGTACAATACCGATAACACCCGAAATTACTCCGGCGACTGAAACTGTACTTCACATATATAATTCTTCACCTCTAGACCATTCCGGAACTCCTGTGACATCCGTGATCTCATCCGGGACTCCGAACAACCTTCGGTAACCACACACAATTTCCCATAACAACTCTAGCGTCACCGAACCTTAAGTGTGTAGACCCTACGGGTTCGGGAACCATGCAGACATGACCAAGACATCTCTCTGGCCAATAACCAATAGCGGGATCTGGATACCCATGTTGGCTCCCACATGTTCCACGATGATCTCATCGACCATGATGTCGGGGATTCAATCAATCATGTATACAATTCCCTTTGTCCATTTGTATGTTACTTGCCCGAGATTCGATCGTTGGTATCCTCATACCTCGTTCAATCTCGTTACCGGCAAGTGTATTTACTCATTCCGTAACGCATGATCCCGTGGCTAAATCCTTAGTCACATTGAGCTCATTATGATGATGCATTACCGAGTGGGCCCAGAGATACCTCTCCGTCATACGGAGTGACAAATCCCAGTCTCGATTCGTGCCAACCCAATAGACACTTTCGGTGATACCTGTAGTGCACCTTTATAGCCACCTAGTTACATTGTGACATTTGGTACACCCAAAGCATTCCTACGGTATCCGGGAGTTGCACAATCTCATGGTCTAAGGAAACGATACTTGACATTAGAAAGGCTCTAGCAAAACTAACTACATGATCTTATGCTATGCTTAGGATTGGGTCTTGTCCATCAGTGACATCCAATGTCCATGGTCAGGAAACCACAACCAACTATTGATCAACGAGCTAGTCAACTAGAGGCTTACTAGGGACAAGTAGTAGTCTAAGCATTCATACATGTATTACAGTTTCCGGTTAATACAATTATAGAATGAACAATAGACAATTATCATGAACAAGGAAATATAACAATAACTATTTTATTATTGCCTCTAGGGCATATTTCCAACACCAGGCTCTGGGCTGCTTTGAGAAGCATGCGATGCAGGCCCAACAATGAATCCAGGCAACCAAACAGGCCTCTTCCTTCCTGCGCTGGCCTGGTTGGGCTCGATGCGGGCAACCAAACACACCCTGAGGGGCTAGGGATGCGCGCGACTATCCACAAACAGGAAAACTAAACTAACATGATTATTAAAATAATAAGGATTAGTGCAATTTTCACTGCGTGGATGGATATGGACAACGTAGATGTGTCATGCCTTCCCTCGCCCTTGCTTCCCAGTCCTATAAACTATAGAGGGAAGTCTATTTTGAACCCTGAGAGGGACGCAGCGACACAAACGAACCCTGACGTCCAAATCCATGAAGTCTGTGTCATGTAGTCTATAATCCCGGTCATAATGGCCCTTTACTGCGTACCCAAACAGGGGGATTCAAACATGGCTCGGGAAAGGCCGGGAACATGTTGAGTCAGCTGCTTGCAGGTGGGTCAAGGAGGTGCTCGAACCTAGCGACTAGCGCGCTGGCATCGAGGGGGCATGGACAAGGCAAATGGCATGACCCTCTGGTGCAATTACGGTGCAGACGGCCGCTGCCCATTCCCGATGAGGAATCGGGGTACTGATGGGCCGTGGACCCAACTACAACATCCCGTCGAGTGGGACAGCAGGCAAGCGGCGATGGATCAGCTCTTGCTCTGCCAGGCGTCGCGCCTTTTGCTCTGCGACACTCCATCGGTCTTGTTGTGTGGCATGTCGCAGCCTCTCGGCGTAGACGCGCTTTTTGTTGTTGCTCTGAGGCGCTCCAACAATCTTGTTGTGCGGCACACTGCAGCCTATCTTGCTCCGCAGTGCTGCCGCGCCCTGCGCCAAGGGTCTGCTCAACCCTAGCGATGACGCACAACCAAGCATTGTCCGACGCGTTGTCAGGGACTCGCTAGGCCTCAACGGGTCGTCGCGCCTGCACCGAATCGTTTCCCTCGTCGAAGAGGTTCATGGTGGAGGCGGCGCTTCAGCGGGTTTGCATGCTTGGAAATGATAGAGGGGCTATAGGTTGCACTAGACGTGTCGTCGCGTGTGTCGCGCACCGCCTAGGCTTATACCCAATCACTGGTGGCGGGAAACCGATTTGGAAGTGGTGGGAAAGGGTGGCATGTTTGAAAAATGCCATCAATGGAAAACTTAGGAGAGAAGGAAGCATAATGCCATTAATGAAAACTTTGGAAAGAAGGAAGCACGAGCTAGCACGATGCGTGCGCACACAGTGCTTACCCACGGGTGTGATCGATATACTCGTGTGCCCTATAGAGCACACAATTCAACCAAAGAATCGTATGTCCTATCACGAGTTCACACACACTGGTTGACTCTGCGAATAGTGTGTGTATCTCTCAAATCACCACACACGAGTATTCATCTCACTCATCGTGTGCCATGCTCCAAGCCATCGCAAACATTTTGTGTTTGTAAATCGTTTGCCGCACACGGGTAACGCTCACAGAAATGCATGCGTTATGAACACGTTCACACACGCAGCATTGTATTTAGTTGTGTGCCCTCTATCACACACGGTCTGCATATCATCATCATGCCCAATGGATGGGCCAATACACACATTTCATTTTTTGGCACACGAGTATTATTTGTTATCATTTGGAATTTGTGCAACGCACATAGTTTGATCAAATGGTTTCTGATACATGTGTTGTCTTAGGACCTTCCTGCATTAGTGTATTTCGCCAACAATCCTAGCAGCCAAAGAACCTTTGCCATGCTACCGCTAGTCTTTGTCCCTCTTCTTATGTGGTTATTTTTTTCCTTTCACCTCCTTCAAGATCAAGACTGTGATACGTCTCAAATGTATCTATAATTTTTGATCATTTCATGTTGCTATATTATCACACAGACACACACACACACACACACACATATATATATATATATATATATATATATACTTTTATTACCATTTTATATTATTTTACTGGACCAACCTATTAATTTAGTGCCAAGTGACAGTTCCTGTTTTCTGCTAGTTTTTTGTTTCACGGGAAATCAATTTCTAAATAGGTCAAAATACGCTGTCAATTTAACATGATTATTTGGGCAACAAGAAACACTGGAAGCTTGAGGAGACATCGAGGGGACCCACAAGCAAGCCATGTGGACACATGGTGCGACCACGAGGGTGGCTGCGCCACCTGTCCATGTGGAGTTCCCGAGCACTGCCTTGACCTGATTCCATCGCCATAAATTTCTATAAATACCGAAATCATCCGTTGTTCCTCCACAAGAACTTTTTCGCCGTTGGAAGCCTCTGTTCTTAAGAGATCCCATCTGGAGCCCTGTTTCGGAGTTCTTCCAGAGGGGGGAGCAAGTATCAGGAGCCTCTCCATCGCCCTTGCCGCTTCCATGACCATGTGTGAGTAGTTCCCTTAGGACCTAAAGGTCCATAGTAGTAGCTAGATGGTTCTCTATCTTCCTTGTGTGATTGAGATCAATCCAATGTAATTCTTTCATGTGTTTATTAGGACATGATGAATTGTGAGTTTATGATCAGATTGTTCATTGAATATTATTGAATCTTTTGAAGTTTCTTTGTTGTATAATTAAATAGTTATGTATACTTTCCGATATATTTGTCTTATTTAGCCAAGATTGATCAGTAGTTCTTCAGAGGGAGTGGTGCATGGTAGTGGGTTCGGTCTTGTGGTGCTCTAATCAGGGACAATAAGGATGAAGACACATATTGTATTGTTGCCACTACGGATAAAACGACAGGGTTTAATTTTATTGCTAGATTTCTTTCTTTCTACATTATGTCAACTTGCTTATTGTAATGCTCTGTTTCTTGTAAACTTAATACCTTAAGATGTATGCTGGATAGCGATTTAAGGGTGGAGTATTAGTAGTACATGATGTTGGATTAGCGGTCTACTTATCACGGACATAATGCATATATGAGATTATGCCATGAATGATCGTAATCATAAAGATAGCTCTTCTTGTCAGTTGCCTGCTGCAATTTGTTACCATGCCCGCAACTATAATTTGTTACCATGCCAGTTGCCTGCTTATGAGAAAGATACCTCTACTGAACCTATTGCCTCCGGGTCCATTCTCCATCAATACTTTCTTACACACAAAGTTACTTCTTGTTTGCCTTTACTATTTGCCGTTTTACTATACAACTACCTATCTATTTGTTTGTTTTTAATCTCGTAACTAGCAAGACAAGGGGCCTGACAACCCTCTTGCTGCGTTGGGTACAAGAATTTTGTTTTGTTTGTGTGCAGGTGCTGCTTATCTTGGTAGCCTAGGAGCTCCTACTAGTTCGATAAACCTTGGTTCTTAACTTAGAGGGAAATCTTTGATGCTATCTACATCACCCTTGCTCTTTAGGGAAACCTAGCGACTCCTGCAGGAGTAGTAGATTGATATACAATCATTCCTTTTCTACGCTTAATTTGAATACAAAATGTTGAGGGTTAACCTCCTTTGAAAACAAAATAGAAAATGAATTTTAGCATAGTAGTTCATTTTGACAATGACGACGGGCAGAACAATGACGACGGACAAGTTATAACCACAGACCAAGAAGACATCATAACCAACCGGTAGCAGGTTCTAGTCCCCCCGCCCTTTGAGAGTCGCATAGAGCTCACTGGCCCCTCTCCACTCTCCCTTCGGCGGCACCACTTGAGATAGGCGGTCGCGTCGTCGATGTAGGTATTAGGTTTAAGTTTAGAAGAAGCGGGAAGTAGATTCAACTATCTTTCCATCAATAATCTCGATGGAGTGGCGGATTGAACGAGGTCGGCATCCCGTCACCTCTCTCTTCATTGTCATAGTTGTGAAAAGGAGGGAGGAGAGTGGATTTATGCATTGCCAACTCAAACCTGGCGTTCACTGGAATAGGAAGTTGGCTTGGTTGTTCTTCGTTCGTTCTTTATCCACTACCTAGACTTCGGCCGCCGGAACTGCATATCAAATTAGTAAGAGATTTTGACATGCCTCCTTCGATCTTGATAGAGGCCCTTTCATCCCTTCCACGAAGGATGACATTGTTTATGCGGGAGACAGTGGCTACAACTCCAGTGAGGTTGCTGGCTACACGAGGAGTTGATGACCACATTGCAATTTAGATTTTACTTTTTGGATTATGTTTGCAAAAGGAAGGATATGGTTGTAATTTTCACTTTTTTCAGGGCCCTTTTGGATGTTCTGATATAAATGCCAGCTTTCGGGACCTTCAGTCCCCTTCCCTTGTTAAACATGAGGATTTATACATAAAAAATCAAAGATGAGACGAGTTTAAACCCGTTTTAATTTTTTCGTACAAACAATGTTCACACCGAGAAATAGATTGGTGCCAAGCATTTTCACAAGACTCCCGTCGATAGAAAAAAAACACGCCTTGTCATGCATAGCTTAGATTGTTAGATTTCTTATGATGAAACTAGCCCGACCAGGTTCAAGTCCTAGACTTGGCGTTGTGCTCCCATATTTCCTGAAGTTATTTCAAAGATCCTTTGTAGTTTGTTTTTTCAAAGACAGAGCTTTACAGTCTTCTAAAATGATCGTCGTTGCTTATATTTGTGTCTGAAATCCCCCAGTGGGTGGCTTAGCTGCGAATCCGTTTCGCCTAAGTTTCCAAAAATCCTACCGAGTGGTGAGCAAGTCTCTCACTCGGAGGCTTAGCTGCGAATCCGTTTCGCCTAAGTTTCCAAAAATCCTACCGAGTGGTGAGCAAACCTCCCACTCGGGGGCTTAGCTGTAGTCCAGTACTCGCGTAAGTTTTCGAAAATCCTACCGAGTGGAGAGCAAACCTCCCACTCGGGGGCTTAGCTGTAGTCCAGTACTCGCCTAAGTTATAAAAAAATCCTGCCGAGTGGTGAGCAACCCTCCCACTCGGGGGCTTAGCTGCAGTCCAGTACTCGCCTAAGTTTTCAAAATCCTGCCTAGTGGATAGCAAACCTCCCACTTGGGGGCTTAGCTGCAGTCCAGTACTCGCCTAAGTTATAAAAAATCCTGCCGAGTGGTGAGCAACCCTCACACTCGGGAGCTTAGCTGCAGTCCAGAACTCGCCTAAGTTTTCAAAAATCCTACCGAGTGGTGAGCAAACCTCCCACTCGGGGGCTTAGCTGCAGTCCAGTACTTGCCTAAGTTTACAAAATCCTAATGAGTGGTGACCAAACCTCCCACTCGGGGGCTTAGCTGCAGTCCAGTACTCGCCTAAGTTATAAAAATCCTGCCGAGTGGTGAGCAAACCTTCCACTCGGGAGCTTAGCTGTAGTCCAGTTCTCGCCTAAGTTTTAAACACATCCTTATCCGCAAGGACGACGAGGTGCAGGTCGACTACAACCTTCTCCTCGGAGCTACGCCACAAGTACAACGTACGCTCCATCCTTATCCGCAAGGATGACGAGGTGCAGGTCGACTGCAACCTTTTTTCCTCGGAGTTGCGCCAAGTACAAAGGTCGGCGAGGTGGAGTCTCCTCCTCAAAGCTACATCTCAAGTTCAATGGTTATTCTTGTGAAGGACAAGTTCCACTCGACAGCAAACACAAGCATATTTGAAGATAAACCAAATTCAGATAAATCCTAAGGTTCCGGACCACGGATTAAAGTACGCGGGCTTCAAGCCCGAAGGAGTTTAATGGTTACAAAATCACTCGGCATTCCGAGGCAAATTTAAGGTGAGGCATAAAAGTTTGTTCACTCCGTAGGAGGAGGGCTAGCAGGCTCGACGAATTTGTCTAGGTCGATTCCGTCAGCAATCCGAGTGGCAGCAGCAATGAAAGTCTCCATGAAAGATTGGAAGTCATGCTTCGTGGTGATGGCAACCTTGATCGTTGCCAGCTTCACTTCTCGCGCTTCTTTGCAATGGACACGAACCAAGGACAGAGCCATGTCAGTGCCGCACCGAGCAGAAGACTTCTTCCATTCTTGCACTCGACTGGGAACTTCATTAAGCCGAGTCATCACAGACTTGAGGTCGTTCTGGAGCGTCGCATTGGGCCAGAGAGCTGTTTCGATCCGTGACATTGCAACTTTCAGCCGAGCAAGATAGTCGACAACACCAGCAATGCGAGATTCCAGTCAGAGTACGTTCATGGCAGCTTAGTCTTGCACTGGAGAATGGATTGGGTCCAAGTTGTCTCAACCCGCCCAGTCTCTTCCTCGAAGTTCTGGCAAAATTCTGCATGCACAATTCAAAGATGAGTCAGTGGTTGTATGTCGAGTCAACAATAACAAGTCAGTCGGGTCGAAGAAAATACCTTCAAGCATGACGAACAGTTTCTTAGCAAGACCTTTCAGATAGTTCTCCATATCATCCTCTTGCGAGCAATGCCTTCCAGCTTCTCGTTCAGTTTGTTCTTGTCCTTCTTCAGGCGAGTCGCTTCCTTGTTGGCTTCATCAAGGGCAGTCTTCAACTTGGCGTTCTCTTCTTCCAGTTTGCCAACTGAAGCCAGCTTCTGGTCGGCGAGTGCAGTTTTCTCTTCAGCTGCTTTCTGCGCAGCTGCAAGATCCAGATCCTTCTTCTCCAGAGCCTCCTTCATTTTTTCTACAAGAAATGACAGTTGGGTCAGAACAAAGAATGGGAAGACAGGACGAAAGACAGTCAACAAGTTCTCACCGAACATACCAGTTGCTTCATCCCTGGCCTTCTGCAAGTTCTCTTGAGCATGTTTCAGATCAAGGTCGAGATGGATCTGCTTCTTTTCCAACTCGGTGTAACGAGTCCCAAGCTCACAAGATTTCTGCAAAAATAAACAGTCAATTTATGAGCTTAAGGATTAATTGCTTTTGTGCAATGAAGGGCAATTCTAACAGTTCTAAGACTACTGCCGAATCAAACATCCAACAGTAGTCTCGGGGACTACACCCAGTGGGTGCACTTAGCATGCCCCCACTGGTCCAGTTTCCACTCGACGTGGTTTGTCCAGGCCAAGTAAAAAAAAGGTAGGCAAATTGTTCTTAGACCATAGTCGACTGCCCGCAGTCAGCCACGGTCTCGGGGACTACACCCAGTGGGTGCACTTAGCGTGCCCCCACTAGTCCGGTTTCCACTCGACATGGTCCATCTGGGCCGAGTGGAAGATTCAGCTTCTAAGACCACAGTCGACTGCCCGCAGTCAACTATGGTCCCGGGGACTACACCCAGTGGGTGCACTCAGCGTGCCCCCACTAGTTCAAAGACCCAGTGGACACAACTTAGTCGACTCACAATACAACTTTGCTCAGTGGCAAATCAGAAACACCCAGTGGGTGTACAAATGCGAAACGCAGACAGCTGAAAAGATTTTTCAAAGGAAGTTTTCAGGTACCATATCCTAACACAACAAGTGGCAAGCTAAAGAGTCAGTCGGTGATCAACCAACCTGGACGTTGCTCTAAAGGGCTGAGCTGGCGCCGTAAGCCGCTTGGCTGGCTTCTCGGACCACCTTCATCTGCTCCATCATGATGCCCGCCTGACGTATGGCTTCCTTGGCAGCACCCACTTGGTCCTCCGGGACGTGATGTGTGGTAAAGAGCAAAGATGGATCGGCTGGAGTCTGAGCAGTCGACGCCGAAGGCTGAGCACTCTCCAGCGGAACGGCGAAAGTTATGGAAGTCCGGTTGGCATTGCGGCCTTCTTGGATCACTGTTTTGGTCACCGACGCGGACTGAGGTGTCTTTCCAGCTAACGCCTTCTTGTTTATTCTCCCCTGGGACCTCAACGGCACGTCTTCGTCATCATCTGGAAGATCAATGACATGGGGAGGAGCTGCAAAAAGAATCAATTATTGGAAATTCAATCGAACAATAAAACGAGCGAGTAAATAAGGACAGGATTGCGAGAATCATACCTGGATTGGAGGTAACGACATCTTCCATTTCTTCGTCTTTATACTGGTAACCGGAAGTCTCGGAGGTAGCGGCATTGCAGTTTTCAAGATTCAGTCGGTCGTAACAATGAATTGACCAAGACCCAGTTCGTACTAAACAAGGAATTCAAATCCAATTATTATCCGGAAATAGTGGGAATGGTCACTTTGATCTTGGGCAAGGCTTTCGGCAGTTTTGATGGCGCAGCTTTCGGTAGCATCGACACCTTTTCAGTCGGCGCTGGAAAGGACGTCCGAGGGCGCTTTGATGACTGCCCAGTCGGCGCGGTAGCTTTGCCGCGATCGCTTGCTGGATCGTGAGGGAGCTTGGATCGCCTTTCCTTACAGGGAGGAGAGTCGACCTCTTCTTCATCACTCGGGTCGTCGCTGTCCTCGTCCTCTTCACCATCGGAATTCCACTCGCCGCTCTCGCCTCCCCCTCTGGGTCTTGCTCCTGCTCTTCGTTGGGCATCGAATACATCTCAGTAAGGGCCTGGAAGACAACAAGCAAGACAAAAGTCAGTCGGTTGATTACAAGCAGTTACATGATGAATCAAGATAACACTCGGCAATTCAAAGTTAGACCTTGTCTGGTTCATACGAGTCATCAAGTGGAGGGATTCTCCTAGGCCCCCTGGGTTATCTTTGTTGCCAGTGATACCCCTCAACCACTTCTCCACCGTATCCTCATCGACTTCTTCTGGATGGATCCGAGTGGTGTCGTCAGAGCCCGAATACATCAACATCGGATGGTCACGAGCTTGAAGCGGCTAAATGCGGCGTCTAAGGAAGACTTCCAATAGATCCATGCCGGTCACGCCGTCACGGATGAGCTGTACCACTCGCTCAACCAGCACCATCACCTCCGCTTTCTCCCCCTAGGTCACTTTCAAGGCAGAGGGATTCTCTACTCGAGCCATGGAAAAGGGAGGAAGTCTAGTCGACTGGCCTGGAGTCGGCTGATCTTTGTAATAAAACCAGGTCGACTGCCAGCCTCGGACTAACTCGGGAAGGATTATGGCTGGGAAGGAGCTCTTACCCCTTATCTGAATCCCAAGACCCCCACACATCTGGATCACTTTCGTCCTCTCGTCACTCGGATAAGCTTTTTTGACCAACTCGGAGCGACATGTGAAAATGAGCTTAAATAGGCCCGACTGTGGTAGACAACCCAGGAAGTTCTCGCACATAGACACGAAAGCGGCAAGATAGACGATGGAATTGGGGGTAAAGTGGTGGAGTTGTGCTCCGAATAAGTTCAAGAAAGCTCAGAAAAAAGGATGGGGGGCAAAGAAAACCCGCGGTTGACATGAGTGGCGAGGAGAACGCACTCACCCTCCTGCGGTTGGGCTCGGTTTCGTCCGCCGGGAGCCACGCGGATCCGTGGGGGATCAATCCCTCCTGGGCCAGATCGGTGATGTTGTCCTGGCGAATCATCGACCAGATCCAGTCGCCCTTGATCCAGCCGCGCAGCAGACCGAACCTTGACGAGGATCCGCCTTGGGTTGACTGCTTCCCCTTCGCCTTCACTGTCGCCTTCTTCACGCGCTCCAAAGCCACCGTCTTCTCCTTCCCCATCGCGGTGGACGGAGTTCGAACAGAGCGGCAGCGCTAGGGCAGGAGCAAGTGCGGTGGAGAGAATGGAGAAGAAAGAGGAAGAATGGGGACGCATTGTTCAAAAACACCAGTCCGATGCCTTATATGAGGTTAATTCTGAGTGGCTGACCTGTGGACCCGGACGATCTTATCAAATCCCGCAGCATCGCATGCGTGACACGTGGCGAAAAAGGTGGTGCGGGAATCGAGGTGGCCCTACCTAATCCAGTCTGATTACTGCGGCCTCCTCCGTCCCTCGCGCTTCCCAAAATTCAAATCCCGCGAGATCCGCGGACAACAGAACAACCTGTCAGACGGGAGATTTTCTCCATATCAACGACTCGAAGCCTTTCAGCAAAATTTCACTCGACAAAATTAAGAATGGATCAAGGCGACTGAAAAAGAAGTTGATGTCACCATGTTGATTAGTCGATCCCAACAAGACACTTCCGAAGCACGGAAATTGAGTCAGAAATTTTTCAACTCCTTCTCCACTCAAACCCTGAACCATTCAGGGGCTAATGATGAAGCTATGTACCTAGGGTAGGGTTACAGGCCTGACCTGGACACCCTCCCCAAGGACATCACCCTAATGTCAGAAGCATTGGAAGGATATCATCATCCACTCGACCAGAAACGTTCCACTCGGAAGGATAAATGTCACTCGACAGTTCCAGAAACCACTCGACATGCAGAAGATCTAAAGTCACTCTGCACCGCAACGGTCGGGCGTTTACTCATAGACTTAATGATCATTTATAGCACTTCATTACGGACCTTACCTATAATGCTCTATCTTTATGTACATTGAACCCTGTGTAACTGAGGGCCGGAGGGGTCTGGCGAACTCTATATAAGCCACCCCCTCCTCGGGCACAAGGGTTCGCACCACTGTAATTGTTGGAAATATGCCCTAGAGGCAATAATAAAATGGTTATTATTATATTTCTTTGTTCATGATACTTGTCTATTGTTCATGCTATAATTGTGTTATCCGAAAATCATAATACATGTGTGAACACATAGACCACAACATGTCCCTAGTGAGGCTCTAGTTGACTATCTCGTTGATCAACAGGTAGTCATGGTTTCCTAACTATGGACATTAGATGTCATTGATAACGGGATCACATCATTAGGAGAATGATGTGATGGACAAGACCCAATCCTAAGCATAGCACAAGATCGTGTAGTTCGTTTGCTAGAGCTTTTCCAATGTCAAGTATCATTTCCTTAGACCATGAGATCGTGTAACTCCCGGATGCCGTAGGAGTGCTTTGGGTGTACCAAACGTCACAACGTAACTGGGTAACTATAAAGGTATACTATAGGTATCCCCGAAAGTATCTATTGGGTTAACACGGATCGAGACTGGGATTTGTCACTCCGTATGACGGAGAGGTATCTCTGGGCCCACTCGGTAATGCATCATCCTAATGAGCTCAATGTGGCCAAGTGTTTGGTCACGGGATCATGCATTATGGTACGAGTAAAGTGACTTGCCGGTAACGAGATTGAACGAGGTATTGGGATACCGACGATCGAATCTCGGACAAGTAATGTACCGATTGACAAAGGGAATTGTATACGGGATTACTTGAATCCTCGACACATGGTTCATCTGATGAGATCATCGAGGAGCATGTGGGAGCCAACATGGGTATCCAGATCCCGCTGTTGGTTATTGACCGGAGAGTCGTCTCGGTCATGTATGCGTGTCTCCCGAACCCGTAGGGTCTACACACTTAAGGTTCGGTGACGCTAGAGTTGTTATGGGAATTAGTGTGTAGTTACCGAATGTTGTTCGGAGTCCCGGATGAGATCCCGGATGTCACGAGGAGTTCCATAATGGTCCGGAGGTAAATATTTATATATGGGAAGTCCTATTTTGGCCACCGGAAAATGTTCGGGATTTTTCGGTATTGTACCGGGAAGGTTCTAGAAGGTTCCGGAGTGGGGCCCACCTGCATGGGGGGACCCACATGAACGTGGGTAGTGGGGTCAAGGCCCCACACCCCTGGTCAAGGCGCACCAAGATCCCCCCTTAGAAGGAATAAGATCATATCCCGAAGGGATAAGATCAAGATCCCTAAAAAAGGGGGATAACAATCGGTGGGGAAGGGAAATGATGGGATTTCTTTCCCCCACCTTTGCCAACGCCCCAATGGACTTGGAGGGCAAGAAAACAGCCCCCTCCACCCCTATATATAGTGGGGAGGCGCATGGGAGCCACACCCATTCCCCTGGCGCAGCCCTCTCCCTCCCCAACACATCCTCCTCCGTAGTAGTGCTTGGCGAAGCCCTGCCGGAGAACTGCAAGCTCCACCACCACGCCGTCGTGCTGCCGGAGCTCTCCCTCAACTTCTCCTCTCCCCTTGCTGGATCAAGAAGGAGGAGACGTCCCCGGGCTGTACGTGTGTTGAACGCAGAGGCGCCGTTGTTCGGCGCTTAGATCGGAATCAACCGCGATCTGAATCGCTGCGAGTATGACTCCATCCGCGTTCTTGTAACGCTTCTGCATCGCGATCTACAAGGTTATGTAGATGCACTCCTCTCTCTCTCGTTGCTAGATGACTCCATAGATTGATCTTGGTGAAGCGTAGAATTTTTTTTATTTTCTGCAACATTCCCCAACAGTGGCATCATGAGCTAGGTCTATGCGTAGTTTCTATGCACGAGTAGAACACAAAGTAGTTCTAGGCGATGATTTGTTCAATTTGCTTACCGTTACTAGTCTTATCTTGATTCGGCGGCATTGTGGGATGAAGCGGCCCGGACCGACCTTACACGTACTCTTACGTGAGACAGGTTCCACCGACTGACATGCACTAGTTGCATAAGGTGGCTAGCGGGTGTCTGTCTCTCCCACTTTAGTCGGATCGGATTCGATGAAAAGGGTCCTTATGAAGGGTAAATAGCAATTGGCATATCACGTTGTGGTTTTGGCGTAGGTAAGAAACGTTCTTGCTAGAAACCTATAACAGCCACGTAAAAACATGCAACAACAATTAGAGGACGTCTAACTTGTTTTTGCAGCATATGCCGTGTGATGTGGTATGGCCAAAAGGATGTGATGAATGATGTATATGTGATGTATGAGATTGATCATGTTCTTGTAATAGGAATCACGACTTGCATGTCGATGAGTATGACAACCAGCAGGAGCCATAGGAGTTGTCTTATTTATTGTATGACCTGCGTGTCGTTGAATAACGCCATGTAATTACTTTACTTTATTGCTAAACCGTTAGCCATAGTAGTAGAAGTAATCGTTGGCGTGACAACTTCATGAAGACACGATGATGGAGATCATGGTGTCATGCCGGTGACGACGATGATCATGGCGCCCCGAAGATGGAGATCAAAAGGAGCAAAATGATATTGGCCATATCATTTCACTATTTGATTGCATGTGATGTTTATCATGTTTTACATCTTATTTGCTTAGAACGATGGTAGCATAATTAAGATGATCCCTCATAATAATTTGAAGAAAGTGTTCCCCCTAACTGTGCACCGTTGCGAAGGTTCATTGTTACGAAGCACCACATGATGATCGGGTGTGATAGATTCTAACGTTCGAATACAACGGGTGTAAGCCAGATTTACACACGCAATACACTAAGGTTGACTTGACGAGCCTAGCATGTACAGACATGGCCTCGGAACACGGAAGACCGAAAGGTCGAACATGAGTCGTATAGAAGATACGATCAACATGAAGATGTTCACCGATGATGACTAGTCCGTCTCACGTGATGACCGGACACGGCCTAGTTGACTCGGATCATGTATCACTTAGATGACTAGAGGGATGTCTATCTGAGTGGGAGTTCATTAAATAATTTGATTAGACTAACTTAATTATCATGAACTTAGTCTAAAATCTTTACAATATGTCTTGTAGATCAAATGGCCCACGCTAATGTTGCCCTCAACTTCAACGCGTTCCTAGAGAAAACCAAGCTGAAAGATGATGGCAGCAACTATACGGACTGGGTCCGGAACCTGAGGATCATCCTCATAGCTGCCAAGAAAGATTATGTCCTAGAAGCACCGCTAGGTGAAGCACCCATCCTAGAGAACCAAGACGTTATGAACGCTTGGCAGTCACGTGCTGATGATTACTCCCTCGTTCAGTGCGGCATGCTTTACAGCTTAGAACCGTGGCTTCAAAAGCGTTTTGAGCAACACGGAGCATATGAGATGTTCGAAGAGCTGAAAATGGTTTTCCAAGCTCATGCCCGGGTTGAGAGATATGAAGTCTCCGACAAGTTCTATAGTTGTAAGATGGAGGAAAATAGTTCTGTCAGTGTGCACATACTCAAAATGTCTGGGTTGCACAACCGCTTGTCCCGGCCGGACATTAACCTCCCGGACGAGGCGGTCATTGATAGAATCCTTCAGTCGCTCCCACCTAGCTACAAGAGCTTTGTGATGAACTACAATATGCAGGGGATGGTGAAAACTATTCCTGAAGTACTTTCAATGCTGAAATCAGCGGAGGTGGAAATCAAAAAGGAACATCAAGTGTTGATGGTCAATAAAACCACTAGTTTCAAGAAAGGCAAGGGTAAGAAGAACTTCAAGAAGGACGGCAAGGGAGTTGCCGCGCCCGGTAAACCAGTTGCCGGGAAGAAGCCAAAGAATGGACCCAAGCCTAAGACTGAGTGCTTTTATTGCAAGGGAAGTGGTCACTGGAAGCGGAACTGCCCCAAATACATAGCAGACAAGAAGGCTGGCAACACTAAAGGTATATGTGATATACATGTAACTGATGTGTACCTTACCAGTACTCGTAGTAGCTCCTGGGTATTTGATACCGGTGTGGTTGCTCATATTTGTAACTCAAAGCAGGAGCTGTGGAATAAGCGAAGACTGGCGTAGGACGAGGTGACGATGTGGGTCGGGAATGGTTCCAAGGTCGATGTGATCGCCGTCGGCACGCTACTTCTACATTTGCCTACGGGATTAATTTTAAACCTCAATAATTGTTATTTAGTGCCAGCTTTGAGAATGAACATTGTATCAGGATCTCGTTTAATTCGAGATGGCTACTCATTTAAATCCGAGAATAATGGTTGTTCTATTTATATGAGAGATATGTTTTATGGTCATGCCCCGCTGGTGAATGTTTTATTCTTAATGAATCTCGACGTAATGTTACACATATTCATAGTGTGAATACCAAAAGATGTAAGGTTGATAATGATAGTCCCACATACTTGTGGCACTGCCGCCTTGGTCACATAGGTGTCAAACGCATGAAGAAGCTCCATGCAGATGGACTTTTGGAGTCTCTTGATTACGAATCATTTGACACGTGCGAACCATGCCTCATGGGTAAAATGACCAAGACTCCATTCTCCGGAACAATGGAGCGAGCAACCAACTTATTGGAAATCATACATACTGATGTGTGCGGTCCAATGAGTGTTGAGGCTCGCGGTGGCTATCGTTATGTTCCCAACCTCACTGATGACTTCAGTAGATATGGGTATGTCTACTTAATGAAACACAAGTCTGAGACCTTTGAAAAGTTCAAGGAATTTCAGAGTGAGGTTCAGAATCAACGTGACAGGAGAATAAAGTTCTTACAATCAAATCGTGGAGGGGAATATTTGAGTCACGAATTTGGCACACACTTAAGGAAATGTGGAATAGTTTCACAACTCACGCCGCCGGGAACACCTCAGTGAAATGGTGTGTCTGAACATCGTAATCACACTCTATTGGATATGGTGCGATCTATGATGTCTCTTACCGATCTACCGCTCTCATTTTGGGGCTGTGCTTTAGAGACAGCCGCATTCACTTTAAATAGGGCTCCGTCGAAATCCGTTGAGATGACACCGTATGAATTATGGTTTGGGAAGAAACCTAAGCTGTCGTTTCTAAAAGTTTGGGGATGCGATGCTTATGTCAAGAAACTTCAACCTAAAAAGCTCGAACCCAAGTCGAAAAAATGCGTCTTCATAGGATACCCTAAGGAAACCATTGGGTATACCTTCTACCTCAGATCCGAAGGCAAGATCTTTGTTGCCCAGAACGGGTCCTTTCTGGAGAAAGAGTTTCTCTCAAAAGAAGTAAGTGGGAGGAAAGTAGAGCTTGATGAAGTACTGCATCTTGAAGCAGAAAGTAGCGTAGCTCAAGAAAATGTTTCTATGGTGCCTGCACCGACTAGAGAGGAAGTTAATGATGATGATCATGAAACTTCAGATCAAGTTGCTACTGAACTTCGTAGGTCCACAAGGACACGTTCCGCACCAGAATGGTACGGTAACCCTGTCCTGGAAATCATGTTGTTAGACAACGGTGAACCTTCGAACTATGAAGAAGCGATGGCGGGCCCAGATTCCAACAAATGGCTTGAAGCCATGCAATCCGAGATAGGATCCATGTATGAAAACAAAGTATGGACTTTGACAGACTTGCCCGATGATCGGCGAGTGATAGAAAATAAATGGATCTTTAAGAAGAAGACAGACGCGGATGGTAGTGTTACCATATATAAGGCTCGACTTGTCGCTAAGGGTTATCGACAAGTTCAAGGGGTTGACTACGATGAGACTTTCTCACCCATAGCGAAGTTGAAGTCCATCTGAATCATGTTAGCAATTGCCGCATTCTATGATTATGAGATATGGAAAATGGACGTCAAAACGGCATTCCTTAACGGCTTTCTTAAGGAAGAATTGCATATGATGTAGCCGGAAGGTTTTGTCGATCCTCAGAATGCTAACAAGGTATGCAAGCTCCAGCGCTCCATCTATGGGCTGGTGTAAGCATCTCGGAGTTGGAACATTCGCTTTGATGAAATGATCAAAGCGTTTGGGTTTGTGCAGACTTATGGAGAAGCCTGCGTTTACAAGAAAGTGAGTGGGAGCTCTGTAGCATTTCTCATATTATATGTGGATGACATACTTTTGATGGGAAATGATATAGAACTTTTGGACAGTATTAAGGCCTACTTGAATAAGTGTTTTTCAATGAAGGACCTTGGAGAAGCTGCTTACATATTAGGCATCAAGATCTATAGAGATAAATCAAGACGCCTCATAGGTCTTTCACAAAGCACATACCTTGATAAGATATTGAAGAAGTTCAATATGGATCAATCCAAGAAGGGGTTCTTGCCTATGTTGCAAGGTGTGAAATTGAGCTCAGCTCAATGTCCGACCACGGCAGAAGATAGAGAAAAGATGAGTGTCGTCCCCTATGCCTCAGCCATAGGGTCTATCATGTATGCCATGCTGTGTACCAGACCCGATGTAAACCTTGCCTTAAATTTGGTAGGAAGGTACCAAAGTAATCCCGGCATGGAACACTGGACAACGGTCAAGAATATCCTGAAGTACCTGAAGATGACTAAGGATATGTTTCTCATTTATGGAGGTGACGAAGAGCTCGTCGTAAAGGGTTACGTCGATGCTAGCTTCGACACAGATCTGGATGACTCTAAGTCACAAACCGGATACATGTATATTTTGAATGGTGGGGCAGTAAGCTGGTGCAGTTGTAAGCAAAGCGTTGTGGCGGGATCTACATGTGAAGCGGAGTACATGACAGCCTCGGAGGCAGCACAAGAAGCAGTCTGGGTAAAGGAGTTCATTACCGACCTAGGAGTCATTCCCAATGCGTCGGGCCCGATGACTCTCTACTGTGACAACACTGGAGCTATTGCCCTTGCCAAGGAGCCCAGGGTTCACAGGAAGACCAGGCATATCAAGCGTCGCTTCAACTCCATTCGTGAAAGTGTTCAAAATGGAGACATAGATATTTGTAAAGTACATACGGACCTGAATGTAGCAGATCCGTTGACTAAACCTCTCCCTAGGGCAAAACATGATCAACACCATAACTCCATGGGTATTCGATTCATCACAATGTAACTAGATTATTGACTCTAGTGCAAGTGGGAGACTATTGGAAATATGCCCTAGAGGCAATAATAAAATGGTTATTATTATATTCTTTGTTCATGATAATTGTCTATTGTTCATGCTACAATTGTGTTATCCGGAAATCATAATATATGTGTGAACACATAGACCACAACATGTCCCTAGTGAGCCTCTAGTTGACTAGCTCGTTGATCAACAGATAGTCATGGTTTCCTAACTATGGACATTAGGGGCCAGTTCTTTTGGGCGGCTTAAAAAATAAGCCGCCTCTCCCCAGCTTTTCTCATAAGCCGCCTCTTATATTCATTGGGGCTTCTAAACTAGTTATGGGATGACTAACTTAGAGGTCTCAAAAAAATTTCAAGGCGGCTTATTTTTTAAGCTGGGGAGAGGCAGCTTATTTTTTAAGCCGCCCAAAAGAACTGGCCCTAGATGTCATTGATAACGGGATCACATCATTAGGAGAATGATGTGATGGACAAGACCCAATCCTAAGCATAGCACAAGATCGTGTAGTTCGTTTGCTAGAGCTTTTCCAATGTCAAGTATCATTTCCTTAGACCATGAGATCGTGTAACTCCCGGATGCCGTAGGAGTGCTTTGGGTGTAGCAAACGTCACAACGTAACTGGGTGACTATAAAGGTATACTACAGGTATCCTCGAAAGTATCTGTTGGGTTGACACGGATCGAGACTGGGATTTGTCACTCCGTATGACGGAGAGGTATCTCTGGGCCCACTCGGTAATGCATCATCATAATGAGCTCAACGTGACCAAGTGTTTGGTCACGGGATCATGCATTACGGTATGAGTAAAGTGACTTGCCGGTAATGAGATTGAACGAGGTATTGGGATACCGACAATCGAATCTCGGGCAAGTAATGTACCGATTGACAAAGGGAATTGTATACGGGATTACTTGAATCCTCGACATCGTGGTTCATCCGATGAGATCATCAAGGAGCATGTGGGAGCCAACATGGGTATCCAGATCCCGCTGTTGGTTATTGACCGGAGAGTCGTCTCGGTCATGTCTGCGTGTCTCCCAAACCCGTAGGGTCTACACACTTAAGGTTCGGTGACGCTAGAGTTGTTATGGGAATTAGTGTGCAGTTACCGAATGTTGTTCGGAGTCCCGGATGAGATCCCGGACGTCACGAGGAGTTCCGGAATGGTCCGGAGGTAAAGATTTATATATGGGAAGTCCTATTTTGGCCACCGGAAAATGTTCGGGATTTTTCGGTATTGTACCGGGAAGGTTCTAGAAGGTTCCGGAGTGGGGCCCACCTGCATGGGGGGACCCACATGAACATGGGTAGTGGGGGCAAGGCCCTACACCGCTGGTCAAGCCGCACCAAGATCCCCCCTTAGAAGGAATAATATCATATCCCGAAGGGATAAGATCAAGATCCCTAAAAAGGGGGATAACAATCGGTGGGGAAGGGAAATGATGGGATTTCTTTCCCCCACCTTAGCCAACGCCCCAATAGACTTGGAGGGCAAGAAACCAGCCCCCTCCACCCCTATATATAGTGGGGAGGCGCATGGGAGCCACACCACTTCCCCTGGCGCAGCCCTCTCCCTCCCCAACACATACTCCTCCGTAGTAGTGCTTGGCGAAGCCCTGCCGGAGAACTGGAAGCTCCACCACCACGCAGTCATGCTGCCGGAGCTCTCCCTCAACTTCTCCTCTCCCCTTGCTGGATCAAGAAGGAGGACACGTCCCCGGGCTGTACGTGTGTTGAACGCGGAGGCGCCGTTGTTCGGCGCTTAGATCGGAATCAACCGCGATCTGAATCGCTGCGAGTACGACTCCTGCATCCGTGTTCTTGTAACGCTTCCGCATCGCGATCTACAAAGGTATGTATATGCACTCTTCTCTCTCGTTGCTAGATGACTCCATAGATTGATCTTGGTGAAGCATGGAAATTTTTTATTTTCTGCAACGTTCCCCAACAGTAATTTCACACACGCATAATCTAGTCGACCGCCTCTGGGCTCCGAGACGTAGGGATGTTACTTCCTCCGAGAAGGGCCTCAACTCGTAAAACTTGTGTGTACAACTTCGCCATAGCTAGGATCTTGCCTCTACATACCTACCCCCCATTCTACTGTCAGTCTTAGAACCACGACAGTGACCACCACGCATGGCCCTTGCGTCCTGTAGTTCCTAAGTGGTCTTGGTAATGAACTCCTGAGCGGTAGGCGCTTCTCCCCCTGTGTCCTCCTGAGGGAAACGTGCCGCAAAGCACGCCTCCAAGTGGTGCCCGAGCGCCTCCCTCGTGACGTTGGCAAGGTCCGAGGCCCTCCAGAAGAGAGCCCCTGAGCCCTGCCCGAGGAGGGCGCCGGGCGCACCTTCCTATGTGAGGGAGGGAGGCGCCCTAGGTGTGGACGCTGATCCTGATGAGGGACCACTCGCGACGCCACCCTCCTGAGGTCTTGCATGGAGTAGCTGCTTCTTATTCTTGGGGACAACCTTAGGAGGGTACCGAGCTGCACTGTTGTCGGGGTCTTCGATTGATGCTTCTTGGAAGGCGCGCTCGAGGGAGCACATGGCATCTCTTTCTTCGTAGGGGACTGTGATGATCCCGCTACTCCCTGGCATCTTGAGGACGTTGTAGCCGTGGTGCGTCACCGCCATGAACTTGGCCAGGGCCGGATACCCGAGGATGGCATTGTATGGCAGACGGATGTGTGCGACGTCGAAGTCGATGAGGTCGGTGCGGTAGTTGTTGTGTTCTCTGAAGGTGACAGGGAGGCGGACCAGCCCTATCGGTGTGGTGGAACCATCGGTCACTCCTGAGAAAGGCTTGGTAGGCTGAAGTTGGTCGTAGGGCACTTGAAGGTTGTCGAACATGTCGATGGACAAGATGTGGAGTCCTGCGCCGCCATCGATGAGGGTCTTGGTGACTTGTACGTTGCTGATGACGGGTGAACAAAGCATTTTGAGAGCGCGAGCGGTTGCCGCACACTTGAGCTGATCTGCCGAACTGAAAGTGATGGTGCACTTGGACCACCTGAGCGGGCGAGTGGCCTCGAGCTTGGGAAGGACTACGTTCACCTCGCGGGCAAACTGCTTGAAGATATGCTATGAGGCTGGGGCTTGAGCCCCGCCCAGGATGCAGGCGATAGCACGCGGCTCCTGGAAGCCCCCAGCCCCCTTGTCTTGATGGTGGTCGTCGTTCCTTCTTGGTGGTGGCAGTAGCAGAGGAAGCTCAGCATTGCCCTGAGGACGGTCCTCGCGAGGCTGATCCCTCCAGGCACCCTCACAAGGATGGTCCTACCAGCGGTCCTCACGAGGCCAGTCGCGCCACTCCTGGCGTGGGCCACGGTCGTCCCAGCGTCCTCCGCCACGTCCTCCTCCTCGGCCGTAGCCTCGGTCGTTGTGCTCAGGGCGTCGACTGAAGCGTCCATCGCGAATGGCCCTGAGCTCCTGACAATCGTTGGTGATGTGACTGTGCATGTTGTGGAAGGCGCGAAACGGTCGGTTGCTCTTGGATGACTCAGGCTGGTCCCTGCCGCGCTTCGTGTCTGGCTCTGCCGCGAGTACGGCTGCTCCCTTGCGCTTCACGTCCTTGACCTTGGCTTTCTTCTCCTCTAGGTCTCCAGCTGGGAGGTCGAGAAGGGAAAGGCGCCCTTCCTTAGCCCTTGCGCACTTTGTCGCCAGGTTGAACAACTCCAGGGATGTGCACAGCTCCTCGTGGATGGCGAGCTCCTCCTTCATCTTGACGTCGTGGATGCCATCGGAGAATGCGGAAACAATCTTGAGACAAACGTTGTTGAAGCGCTGGATGTACTTCTGGAGGGTCTCTCCTGGTTGCTGCTTGACGCGGCGCAGGTCACCCACAGCCGGGGGCGGTCGCGAGTGCCCTGGAAGTTGGCGACGAAGCGGTCGCGCATCTCGTCCCAGGAGGAGATCGAGCCTAGAGGCAGGTTCAGGAGCCACGAACGAGCGCCGTCTTTGAGCGCCATGGGGACCAGTTCGCCGTGACTTTCTTGTCGCTGTTGTCCGCCTTGATGCTCAGCTCATAGAGCTGGAAGAACTCCGCGGGGTCGGGGGTGCCGTCTTAACGAGGAGGCAGATCTGGCTTGAACTTGCCCGGCCATGCGACGCTACGTAGCTCGGGGGGTGAAGGCGTGGCAGCCGGCCGTGGTCACCGGGGCCCGTCTTGGAGGTGGAGCTTGGTCTTGGCGACTGCGCGCCACCACGGCAAGCGGTGCGGGGCCATGCCGCAGCAAGCGATCCTGACCTGGCGGTGCGGGGAGCGGTGAAGCGTTCTCTTGTAGCGAGGGACTTCTTGACAGCTTCCTTCTTCGCGCACGGGCGCCGGACGCGGTGGGTCGTGCCGCGGAGCTGCACGCCTTGGTGCCTGGGCGCCATCTTGGTGCAGAGGTGGTGGAGGTGCTCCATGAGCCACGTTGCTCGTAGCTGGCGGTGGACGAGGTAGCGGAGGGACGGTGCAGGGGAGCCCCCTGCGGCACTGACAAGCTCGGCGATGCGGTCTAGCCAGTCCTCGTAGAGGTCATCGATGGGGCGGTAGCGCAAGAGTTCACGCGCCATGCACAGCGTGGCCTGTGCGGCCGTGGGAGCACGATGGGCGTGGGACGACGAGCCGACCGGGGTCAGTGGTGGAGTGGCGGTGCGGGAGTCCCACCGCACCGAGGGGTGCAGCGAGGAGGCTTGCTGCTCGTTCCCCGTCGGGCCGGTGGCGGCGTTGGCGGCAGGCGACGGAGAACAACGAGGTGGCCCTTCGACGGGGGCTGTCTGAGCAACGCGGGCGGCGAGGGCAGCTCGGCGCTCAACGCGAGCTCGGCGAGCGTCCGCCATGGAGACGACAAAGCAACAGGGCACGGAGCGACGGAAGGAAAGCTTCAGTGCACCCCTACCTAGTGCGCCAAATGTCGGATATCGAATTCCGGCAAAACCCTTCAGGTTCAAACTCTAGGGTGTGCGTGAAGATCTCTCCCTCACAGATCACGCCCTCACACACTCCGCGATCTCTAGGCTAGCTCGACGAACTCGCAACACAAGGGACACAAGATTTATACTGGTTCGGGCCACCGTTGTGGTGTAATACCCTACTCCAGTGTGTGGTGGTGGATTGCCTCTTGGGCTGAGGATGAACAGTACAAGGGGAAGAACAGCCTCCTGAGGAGAGGTGTTCTTGTGCTTGGTCAACTTGTGTGGGTGAGGATTGCTCGAGATGAGATCGATCGATCCCCTCCTACTGTGGTGCCTAGTCCTATTTATAGAGGCCCTGGTCCTCTTCCCAAATATTGAGCGGGAAGGGATCCCACAACGGCCAATTTGAAAGGGGACAGCTAGTACAACTTACCCTGACAAAAGTAGTCTTCGCCTGCCAAAGGCTCTGGTGGTGACGCCGTCTTGGGCTCCATGGTGACCTCCGTCCTGCCGTCCTGCTGGTCTTAGTCTCATTGCACCAATATGGACACCTTTGCCTTATGCCTCGGAACTCCTCGCCTACGCTTTGCCTCCTTAGCACCAAAGTGGAAACAAGGACACTGTGCGCGCTGGCGCCTGCCTGGCGCCCGCCCGGTCTTAATCGTCATGGCTCACGTCACGAGAACCTCGCGAGGTTTGCCTTGCCTTGATCTCTCCGCCCCTCATGAGCCAGCCTGGTGAGGCCGCTCCCGAGGAGTTCTCGTGTTGTGCGCCTCGCGAGGCTTGGCCCCTCGCGAGGGTCTTGAGTGCTCGTTGGTGAAGGTGGGCCGTACGGGCCCGCTCGCAGAGCCACACCAAGGGCCGCAGGCAGGCAAGTCTGGGGACCCCCTGTTCCCAAAACACCAACAAAGACCCCAAAGAGACACCTCAACCCACGGAACCCAAGGACTCTAACAGCTCACCCGCCCTCGTCGAGCACCCAGTATACTTTGTCAGCACAGTGCTACGGGATGCAAAGGCACGATACCCCATGCCTCAAAAGATCTTACTCGCGCTCCTGGTGGCCTCGCGTAAGCTGCGCCACTACTTCCAAGGTCATCCCATCAAGGTTGTCTCGGCTTACCCACTAGAGAGAGTGCTCAGGAGCCCCAATGTTGTCGGGCGAGTTGCTGAATGGAACATCGAGGTGCAAGCGTTTGACCTAGAGTTCAGCACGACCAGGGTCATCAAGGGGGCTGCGCTCGCAGACTTTGTGGCGGAATGGACTAACGCCCCGGAGCTCGAAGCCGGCGAGAACCAATCCCTGTCTCTAGGGAGCGAAGCGCCGGACGGCTGGGTCATGTACTTCAACGACGTGTTCTCGTGCCAGGGCGCGGGGGCTGGAGCGGTGCTCATCTCGCCCACCCAGGACAAGCTCTACTACGCCGTGCAGCTCTGCTTCCAGCAGGGCGAGAAGGTCTCCAATAACATAGCAGAGTACGAGGGCCTCATTGCTGGCCTCGGGGCTGCGGTGGCCCTGGGGGTGAGGCATCTCACCATCAAGGGCGACTCGCAACTCCTCGTCAACTTCTCCAACAAAGTATATGAGCCAAAGGATGAGCACATGGAGGCATACCTCGCGGAGGTGCGCAAGATGGAGAAGCAGTTCTCGGGCTTGGACTTGTAGCACGTGCCCCGTGGCACCAATAAGGAAGCTGACAACATCGCCACAAGGGCATCCAAGCGGCTACCCAAGAGCCCGGCGTCTTCAAGGAGCGGCTCTTCAAACCATCAGCAACACCGCCACTCTCAAGAATATAGCTACTTCAGGAGGAGCTCCCTCAACCACTTGCCTCAAGAGCCCCGGCTTGCGGCCCGACCTCCGGGGCGCGCTTTCTCTTGGCGCTCGAACCTCGGGAGGGGTGCTGGATCAAGGAATTCAAGGAATACCTAACGAAGGGGACGGTGCCGGAAGAGGAGGAGGACATGGAGTGTGTGGCCCAACAAGCCAAGACATGGAGTGAGTTATATAGGAAATGGCCAAATGATGTTTCCTTGTGTTGCATCTCCAGGGAGCAAGGAAGAGAGTTGCTGGCCGACATACACGGAGGGGACTGCGGGCACCACTCGTCGTCGCAAACCCTCGTCGGCAAGGTGTTCCGCAGTGGATTCTACTGGCCATGGCGCTCAACGACGCGACTGAGCTGGTGAGGTCCTGCGAGGCCTGCCAGATCCACGCCAAGCAGATTCATCAGCCGGCTCAGGTCCTCCAGACCATCCCGCTCTCGTGGCCTTTCACGGTCTGCGGGCTGGATATCTTGGGCCCATTCCCTCGAGCGCCTAGGGGCTACCGCTACCTTTATGTCACCATCGACAAATTCACCAAATGGGCAGAGGTAGAAGCCGTCCGCACCATCCCAGCTGGTTCCGCGGTCAAATTCATCAAGGGTCTTGTGAGCCGTTTCGGAGTCCCCAACCGCATCATCACCGATAACGGCTCGCAGTTCACTAGTAATCTCTTCAAGACATATTGTGCTAACCTTGGAACGCAGATCTGCTATGCTTCGGTGGTGCTCCCCAGGAGCAATGGTCAGGCCAAACGTGCCAACACAGAGGTCCTGAGAGGCCTCAAGACCAGGACCTTCAAGAAGAAGCTCGAGGCCTGCGGCAGGGGCTAGCACGACGAGCTCCAGTCCGTGCTGTGGTCCATCCGCACCACCGCCACCAAGCCGACGAGCGAGACCCCGTTCTTCCTCGTCTATTGAGCAGAAGCAGTTCTCCCTCATGAGGTCAGTCATCGCTCCGCACGGGTCCTGGCGTTTGATGAAATGCAGTAGGACGCCAGGCGGGGGATGGACCTCGTGCTGGGGGAGGAACATCGCCGTGAAGCCGCGCTACGAGCGGCAAGATACCAGCAGGCGCTGCGGCGGTACCACTGCCGCAGCGTTCGCTCCAGGACGCTCGAGGTGGGTGACCTCGTCCTGAGGCGGGTGCTCTCTAGGGAAGGGCTGCATAAGCTCTCACCCATGTGGGAGGGCCCGTTCAAGGTCGTCCGTGTCTCCAGGCCTGGCTCCATGCACCTGGAGACACAGGATGGGGTACCCATCCAGAACGCATGGAACATTCAGCACCTCCGGAAGTTCTACCCCTGAAGAAAGGCCCAGCGCATGTGAAGAAGGCACAGTGCTTGTGAAGGTCTCCTCTCGTGACACTCTCACGTAATAACGAGTGGGGTTGTACACGCCCCGGAGTCTCAGGAGTGCCGCCCTCGGGCTTCTGGGGCTCCCTCCCACGTCCTAGTGGCAGCACTTAGCTCCGCGCTGGTGAGAAGACAAGAAGACTAGACTAGGTGTCAGACGCGACTTTTCATTTGCTTTCCGAAGTTGGCTCGCCCCTCTTTAATTGAAATTTTCTTTCTGGTGTTCTCTTGCTGGTCTCGCCCTGTCGCTTTCTGCCTCTGTTCTGCCTTTGTTTCTCTGTTTGGCCTATACTCTCTCGCGCGCGTCCCTCGCGAGGGGGATGGACAGGTGCCCTCGTGAGAGTCTTGTTCTTTCGTGAAGCACCCACGTTCGAGCGCAAGCTGGCGGACCTCTCTCAATCTGTGCCCCGCGGGTACCGTGATACGAAGCGCTGGGCCAGGGCTAGCGGCGCCGGTGACCAAGGCTTGGATCTCCTAACAAATTTTTGCAGTTCCTCCTTACCAGATACTGAGAAACGCGCGCCTCGCGAGGCAGAAACCGCTTCATGCACGTCAAGCTAAGTTTTTCCTACGTACCTACATAAAGCATGGATGTCGCAACACGGTGCGAGAATAGTAAATACAGCATAACAATTTGGAAATCACAGTTGTTGCGCGCCCCCACGGGGCCCCATAGTTGTCTCTCTCAATGCAGGAAGGAAAAGAAGAATGAAACAAAAGCGGCGCGTGCCCCTGCGGCAGTTCGCGGGGACGAGCCCATGACGCTCTCCCGAGCTTAGCCGGACCCCTCCTCGCGCTTCACGGAGGCGCAGCGACGAGACGACCCGCTGCCGCCTTCGAAGCGAGCGGGGCGGCGTGGCGGCTGGTCGTAGCCACTGCTGTTGGAGCTGTCGCCGGAGGAAGAACTGCCGTAGCTGGACGAGACGTGGTCGGCACCAAGGGCGGGTTCACCCTCATCCTCACCACGACCATCGCCAAGGCCGAGCACATCGTCGCCATCATTGACCTCGGGGCAGCACCCGGCGCGGCGACCATCTTCCCCAAACACCCTCACGTAGAGGGTCGCGTCGCCTTCGTACTTGAAATGGAGGGTGCACCGCCTGCCCAGGCCTCATGCGCAGGCGAACGTCTGCCAGCCACGGGCCAGGGCTATGTTGCCCGCGACAGAGACCTCAACCGCGACCCAAGAAGCCCTGTTGCAGCAGTCGTCCGCCTGCGGCCAGAGCCCGCCTGGACCGGCGGCTGGTAGCTCATTGGCGAAGAAGCGCGAGAGCTGAAGCCAGTTGTCGGCCGGGTTTTCCGACCAGACGACAAACTCCGGCAGCACCTCCACTAAGTGGAAGCGCAATCGGGGAGGCCGCGCGACCACGACGCGTCTCTCTTCACCGACAGGACTTCCACGACCAGGGCGACCCCCACCACGCGAAGCGGCGCCGCCGCGGCTGCAGCGGGCCGCGGTGAGGGGTCGCGGCCTGCTTGCTGGGATGGCCGCGTCCATGTCTGGGCACCGGCAAGCAGGGCCCCTCCTGATGGGCCTTCCCCTTCTCCGTGGCGGAAAACCTCTTCGGCGGTGCCATTGGCGTCGCTACTAGCAATGGAGCAAAGGGGAGAAGCGAGCGGAATGGGAAGAGATGGATGATGGGGGCTCAGCCCCCCTCCCCATTTATAGCAGGAGAAGGCCAACCAGCAGCCCCCACGATCACAGGTAATGATGGTTTTTCCTTGCATGCAGCAAGGACTCGTCAAATCGGGCAGTTGCCGAGGCAGCATGGGGAAGCGGAGACGCCCACGTCCAATCAACCGCCACGCGTCGACCAAGGCCGCAGGCTGATGGGGCCCGCGGCGCTCTGCACTTGCCCTTTGCCTTCACCTCAAAGCCAAATCCGAGCTCGCCTTGGGCCCGGGGGCTACTGTCGGTGTTCTGGGAACGGGGGTCCCCAGACTTGCCTGCCTGCGGCCCACGGTGTGGCTCCACAAGCGGGCCCATACGGCCCATCTTCACCAGCAAGCTCTCAAGACCCTCGCGAGGGGCCAAGCCTCGCGAGGCGGATGATGCAAGACCTCCTCGGGAGCGGCCTCACCAGGCTGGCTCGCGAGGGGCGGAGAGATCAAGGCAAGGAAAACCTCGCGAGGATGTCATGACGTGAGCCATGACGACCAAGGCCAGGCGGGCGCCAGCGCGCACAGTGTCTTTGTTTCCTCTTTAGAGCTAAGGAGGCAAGCGCAGGCGAGGAGTACCGAGGCGTCAAGCAATGGTTTCCATATCGGTGCAACGAGACCAAGACCAGTAGGACAGCAAGACAGAGGTCACCGTGGAGCCCAAGACGGCGTCACCACCAGAGCCTTTGGCAGGCGAAGACTACTTTTGTCAGGATAAGTTGTACTAGTTGTCCCCTTTCAAATTGACTGTTGTGGGTTCCCTTCCCGCTCAATATTTGGGAAGAGGACCAGGGCCTCTATAAATAGGACTGGCCACCACGGTAGGACACTAGTAGAAAACGGGCCTATTGTCCCGGTTCATAAGGGCGTTTTGTCCCGGTTCCAGAACCGGGACTAAAGGGTCGTTACTAATGCCCTGACCCTTTAGTCCCGGTTCTAACCAAAACCGGGACAGATGGGCCTCCACGTGGCCTGCGCGCTGAGCCCAGGCAGGAGGGCCTTTGGTCCCGGTTGGTTCCACCAGCCGGGACCAATAGGCCTCCACGCGTCAGCATTTCTGTGGCTGGGGTTTTTGTTTTTTTTAAGGGGGGGGTGGGGTTGGGGGTTTTGGGGGGTTAATTTAGGTGTTTCATATATCGTGTTAGCTAGCTATAATGAATAGAGAGAAGTGTCCTCTCTTATGTCCGTGCTTGGTCGACGCTACGTACTATACATACGTATAGAGAGGACTAGACACGCTAGCTAGCTAGTAAGCAAACAAAGGAAACAGAAGCTCGTCATGCATGAACATATATCCATACAGAGAGAAGTGATATCAACCACCTCTCCTTCTCCGAGAGATTGGTCGAACAACAAGTTCTCGTATATCTATCCGACACTACCGGCTACATATATACAATAATTATCTCTTACAAATATAATCATACGGATGCATGGTCCACATAGTATTCTCCGTCTTCAGTGATCACGTGGTCAAGAAAGAATGCCGCCAATTCCTCTTGAATTGCTCGCATGCGAGCTGGTGCTAGGAGTTCATCCCGCTTCCGAAACATCTAATTTGAAGAAGGGGGTCAATACATACATATATATATATATATATATATATATATATGAATGAATGAATGAAACTCAACACAAATGATGGTAATAAAATAAAATTGTGAATATTGTTATTTACGCACTTCATATTGTTCGTCAGAGTACCCGCCCCGCTCACAGGTCGTGTGGCGGATGGACTCGCAGACGTAGTATCCACAGAAATCATTCCCTTGTTCCTGCCACAACCACTTTACAAGATATAGAGGTCAATCAAACTGATAAGCAAGAATGCTAAATGGTATTGATGAAACTAGCGCTTGAATCACTAGGAGATGCGCGGAACTTGCTACTATAGTACTTACTTTCGGGTGTCTAAATTCCAGCTCCTTCAGCAGTCCCGGAACTTTTCTGGTGAATTTTCTCCAAACCCTGTCGGACAAAGAAAACAATTACTTGATATCAGGAAATGAACAAAGTTGCTCATATGGTGGATAATGATCGATTTAACTTACTTCTTGAGGATTTCAGTCATGTCCGCATACTCCTGGGGATCTTTTCGTTTAGAGTCCAAGACAGTTACTACTCCCTGCTCAAGCCTAATCTCTAGGAGAATATAGTGGTACCTGCGCACGCATGCATAACTCATCAATTACATTACTATAACCTGGACTAATATATAAGGGAAACCGAATACGCACAAGACAGTAACACTCACTTGAAGTTGTAAGGAAAGAGTATTATATCTTTGTTTTCACTTATTTTGAATGATCGTAGCAAGTTGGCCTCGGTATCTTTGGGACGATGTTCAACCTCAGTTGCATCTATGAGATATGTGTTAATGAACCCAATATCACCGATTTGTCTTTTCTTCAATTCGGCGATCTTCAATCTGCATAATATAGTGAGGATAATTATAAATACATGCAATGAAAGAGATGAGCTATATAGAGAGACTTAATGACAGAAGTAGTAGTACTTACAGACAATAGCAGGTGACCGTTGTTTTATTGAGGGCCAATTGATTGAAAAACGGATAGAACTCCTCAAATGGAATAGGCAACAGTTCAATTCCAACGAGGTCATGCTCCGGTTTAACTCTCGCATACAAAGTACTCCTCCCCCCAAACTCTCTCCAGATTTTCAAGTACCAATCATGCAATCTTCGCATCATCGTTGTTAAAGATTTTTCATCTTTGACGAGAGGCTTCCCGTACTCATATCTGTGTATCTGCACCTCCATGGGATCATAATGTACATCGTCGGGCAGGTAATCGTCAACATTGCAATAACCGGGCACCATCCTCGGATCGACTATGTCGCTAGGCACCTTGAGCGGGGGGCACGATTGCTTCGCTTGTTCGCCGAGCTGGGCAATTTGTTTCCCAGCTGCTCGTCGTTCTTTCAGCCTTTGATCACTGACTGTACTTCCCAACCGCTCCGCGTCGACCCATGACTTTGCAATAATGTGCTCATAGTTTCCTTTCCGCGAAGACTTGGGTGGTTTTGCCAGGGCAGCCAGAGTGCGCTTCACTTTCACTGGATCTACCTTCTCCTCCGGAGGTGGATGTCTCTTTGCTTTCAACCCTTGAAACCACTCATCCACTTCGGTTCGCGCGATCTTCGCGTTCTCCTCCGGGGTCCTCTCGTATGGTAACTTCTGTGGACTCTTCAGAGAAGGACCGAATCTGTATGTCCTCCCGCCTCTGGCTGTACTGCTAGACGCCGGCCGAACAGACGGAGCGGCTATCTTCTTTACTTGCTTACGAGGCGGAGGAGAAGGACTACGATGCGCCGGAGCAGCTGCCAGAGCGGCGGCGGGTCTCTTCCGCCCTTGCTGACGAGGAGGAGAAGGAGGAGGCTGGCTGCTCGGGCGCGCCGGCGCAGGCAGAGAAGGAGGCGGAGTGCCGCCACGCGCCGGAGAAGGAGCCGGCCGAGGGCCCTGATCATCACTCGCCGGAGGAGGAGGCGGTGGAGGAGGTGGAGTGCCCTGACTCGCCGGAGGAGGAGGAGGAGGCGGAGGCGTCCAGTTCGGAAGGTTGATGAGCTCCTTCCGCCATAGGCATGGAGTCTTCAGAGAAGAACCCAGCCGAGTCTCCCCTTCTCCGGTAGGGTGGTCAAGCAGGAGGTCCTCAAATCCCTCCGTTATTTCATCCACCATCACCTTAGCATATCCTTCTGGAATCGGTCGGCAGTGAAAAGTTGCGCCGGGTTCATTAGGAAAAACAGAGCCAACAGCCGCCTTGACCTTCATATTAATCCATTGCGTCATAAGGTGGCAATTTTGAGCCTCCGTGATAGCATCCACGGGATAGCTGGCAAGAGCCGTCAAGACAAGCTCCGGCTGAAGCAGCTCAGTGGAATCCACGCTGCTTCTCCGCTGAGATGGCGGGGTAGCTTCAGGGGAAGCTTCGGCAAGTCATTGGCTGTGATTTTCTTCTCGTTCCTCTATCGCTTGTACCCTTGCGTGCAGCACCTGCAGTTCGGTCTGCTGCAATTTTTTCCTCCTCTCATGGCTTTTGTAACCGCCTGCGTCCGGAAACCCATCCTTCCACGGAATGGAGCCTGGCGTGCCTCGTGTCCGTCCAGGGTGCTCAGGATTTCCGAGGGCCTTTGTGAGCTCGTTGTTCTCTCTGTCTGGAAGGAACGTCCCTTTCTTGAAGGAAATATGCCCTAGAGGCAATAATAAAGTTATTATTTATTTCCTTATATCATGATAAATGTTTATTATTCATGCTAGAATTGTATTAACCGGAAACATAATACATGTGTGAATACATAGACAAACAGAGTGTCACTAGTATGCCTCTACTAGACTAGCTCGTTAATCAAAGATGGTTAAGTTTCCTAACCATGAACAATGTGTTGTTATTTGATTAACGAGGTCACATCATTAGTTGAATGATCTGATTGACATGACCCATTTCATTATCTTAGCACACGATCGTTTAGTATGTTGCTATTGCTTTCTTCATGACTTATACATGTTCCTATGACTATGAGATTATGCAACTCCCGTTTGCCGGAGGAACACTTTGGGTGCTACCAAACGTCACAATGTAACTGGGTGATTATAAAGGAGTACCACAGGTGTCTCCAATGGTAGATGTTGGGTTGGCGTATTTCGAGATTGGAATTTGTCACTCCGATTGTCGGAGAGGTATCTCTGGGCCCTCTCGGTAATACACATTATACAAGCCTTGCAAGCATTGCAACTAATGAGTTAGTTGCGGGATGATGTATTACGGAACGAGTAAAGAGACTTTTCGGTAACGAGATTAAACTAGGTATTGGATACGGACGATCGAATCTCGGGAAAATAACATACCGATGACAAAGGGAACAACGTATGTTGTTATGCGGTCTGACCGATAAAGATCTTCGTAGAATATGTAGGATCCAATATGGGCATCCATGTCCCGCTATTGGTTATTGACCGGAGACGTGTCTCAGTCATGTCTACATTGTTCTCGAACCGTAGGGTCCGCACGCTTAACGTTACGATGACAGTTATTATGAGTTTATGCATTTTGATGTACCGAAGGTTGTTCGGAGTCCCGGATGTGATCACGGACATGACGAGGAGTCTCGAAATGGTCGATACATAAAGATTGATATATTGGAAGCCTATGTTTGGACATCGGAAGTGTTCCAGGTGAAATCGGGAATTTTACCGGAGTACCGGGAGGTTACCGGAACCCCCCGGGAACCAAATGGGCCTTATTGGGCCTTAGTGGAAAGGTGAAAGGGGCAGCCCAAGGTGGGCTGCGCGCCACCCCCTCCCCTAGTCCTATTAGGACTAGGAGAGGTGGTCGGCCACCTCTCTCCCTCTCTTTCTCCTTGGGAATCCTATTAGGAATAGGATTGGGGGGAGTCCTACTCCCGGTAGGAGTAGGACTCCTCCTGCGCCTCCCTTGCTTGGCCGGCCAGCCCTCCCCCTGTCAACCTTTATATACGAGGGCAGGGGGCACCTCTAGACACACAAGTTGATCCTTGAGATCATTCCTTAGCCGTGTGCGGTGCCCCCTGCCACCAAATTCCACCTGGATCATATCGTTGTAGTGCTTAGGCGAAGCCCTATGTCGGTAGTACATCAAGATCGTCACCACGCCGTCGTGCTGACGGAACTCCTCCTCGAAGCTTTGCTGGATCGGAGCCCGAGGATCGTCATCGAGTTGAACGTGTGCTAAAGAACTCGGAGGTGCCAGAGTAACGGTGCTTGGATCGGTCGGATTGGGAAGAAGACATATGACTACTTCCTCTACGTTGTGTCAACGCTTCCGTTGTGATCTACAAGGGTACGTAGATCAGACTCTCCCCCTCGTTGCTATGCATCACCATGATCTTGCGTGTGCGTAGGAAATTTTTTGAAATTACTACGTTCCCCAACAGTGGCATCCGAGCCTAGGTTTTATGGTTTGATGTTATTTGCACGAGTAAAACACAAGTGAGTTGTGGGCGATACAAGTCATACTGCCTACCAGCCTGTCATACTTTGGTTCGGCGGTATTGTTGGACGAGATGACCCGGACCAACCTTACGCGTACGCTTACGCGAGACCGGTTCCCTCGACGTGCTTTGCACATAGATGGCTTGCGGGCGACTGTCTCTCCAACTTTAGTTGAACCGAGTGTGACTATGCCCGGTCCTTGAGAAGGTTAAAACGGAGTCTATTTGACAAACTATCGTTGTGGTTTTGATGCGTAGGTGAGATGAGTTCTTGCTTAAGCCCGTAGCAGCCACGTAAAACTTGCAACAACAAAGTAGAGGACGTCTAACTTGTTTTTGCAGGGCATGTTGTGATGTGATATGGTCAAGGCATGATGCTGATTTTATTGTATGAGATGATCATGTTTTGTAACCAAGTTATCAGCAACTGGCAGGAGCCATATGGTTGTCGCTTTATTGTATGCAATGCAGTCGCGATGTAATGCTTTACTTTATTGCTAAGCGGTAGTGATAGTCGTGGAAGCATAAGATTGGCGAGACGACAACGATGCTACGATGGAGATCAAGGTGTCGCGCCGGTGACGATGGTGATCATGATGATGCTTCGGAGATGGAGATCACAAGCACAAGATGATGATGGCCATATCATATCACTTATATTGATTGCATGTGATGTTTATCTTTTATGCATCTTATCTTGCTTTGATTGACGGTAGCATTATAAGATGATCTCTCACTAAATTATCAAGAAGTGTTCTCCCTGAGTATGCACCGTTGCGAAATTTCTTCGTGCTGAGACACCACGTGATGATCGGGTGTGATAGGCTCTACGTTCAAATATAACGGGTGCAAAACAGTTGCACACGCGGAATACTCAGGTTATACTTGACAAGCCAAGCATATACAGATATGGCCTCGGAACACGAAGACCGAAAGGTCGAGCGTGAATCATATAGTAGATATGATCAACATAATGATGTTCACCGATGAAACTACTCCATCTCACGTGATGATCGGACATGGTTTAGTTGATTTGGATCACGTGATCACTTAGAGGATTAGAGGGATGTCTATCTAAGTGGGAGTTCTTAAGTAATATGATTAATTGAACTTAAATTTATCATGAACTTAGTACCTGATAGTATCTTGCTTGTTTATGTTGATTGTAGATAGATGGCTCGTGCTGTTGTTCCGTTGAATTATAATGCGTTCCTTGAGAAAGCAAAGTTGAAAGATGATGGTAGCAATTACACGGACTGGGTCCGTAACTTGAGGATTATCCTCATTGCTGCACAGAAGAATTACGTCCTGGAAGCACCGCTGGGTGCCAGGCTTGCTGCTGGAGCAACACCAGATGTTATGAACGTCTGGCAGAGCAAAGCTGATGACTACTCGATAGTTCAGTGTGCCATGATTTACGGCTTAGAATCGGGACTTCAACGACGTTTTGAACGTCATGGAGCATATGAGATGTTCCAGGAGTTGAAGTTAATATTTCAAGCAAATGCCCGGATTGAGAGATATGAAGTCTCCAATAAGTTCTATAGCTGCAAGATGGAGGAGAACAGTTCTGTCAGTGAGCATATACTCAAAATGTCTGGGTATAACAATCACTTGATTCAGATGGGAGTTAATCTTCCAGATGATTGCGTCATTGACAGAATTCTCCAATCACTGCCACCAAGCTACAAGAGCTTCGTGATGAACTATAATATGCAAGGGATGAACAAGACTATTCCCGAGCTCTTCGCAATGCTGAAAGCTGCGGAGGTAGAAATCAAGAAGGAGCATCAAGTGTTGATGGTTAACAAAACCACTAGTTTCAAGAAAAAGGGCAAAGGGAAGAAGAAGGGGAACTTCAAGAAGAACGGCAAGCAAGTTGCTGCTTAGGGGAAGAAACCCAGGTCTGGACCTAAGCCTGAAACTGAGTGCTTCTACTGCAAGCAGACTGGTCACTGGAAGCGGAACTTCCCCAAGTATTTGGCGGATAAGAAGGATGGCAAGGTGAACAAAGGTATATGTGATATACATGTTATTGATGTGTACCTTACTAATGCTCGCAGTAGCACCTGGGTATTTGATACTGGTTCTGTTGCTAATATTTGCAACTCGAAATAGGGACTACAGATTAAGCGAAGATTAGCTAAGGACGAGGTGACGATGCGCGTGGGAAACGGTTCCAAAGTCGATGTGATCGCGGTCGGCACGCTACCTCTACATCTACCTTCGGGATTAATATTAGACCTAAATAATTGTTATTTGGTGCCAGCGTTGAGCATGAACATTATATATGGATCTTGTTTAATGCGAGACGGTTATTCATTTAAATCGGAGAATAATGGTTGTTCTATTTATATGAGTAATATCTTTTATGGTCATGCACCCTTGAAGAGTGGTCTATTCTTGTTAAATCTCGATAGTAGTGATACACATATTCATAATGTAGAAGCCAAAAGATGCAGTGTTGATAATGATAGTGCAACTTATTTGTGGCACTGCCGTTTAGGTCATATCAGTGTAAAGCGCATGAAGAAACTCCATACTGATGGACTTTTGGAACCACTTGATTATGAATCACTTGGTACTTGCGAACCGTGCCTCATGGGCAAGATGACCAAAACACCGTTCTCCGAAACTATGGAGAGAGCAAAAGATTTATTGGAAATCATACATACCGATGTATGTGGTCCGATGAATGTTGAGGCTCGTGGCGGATATCGTTATTTTCTCACCTTCACAGATGATTTAAGCAGATATGGGTATATCTACTTAATGAAACACAAGTCTGAAACATTTGAAAAGTTCAAGGAATTTCAGAGTGAAGTTGAAAATCATCGTAACAAGAAAATAAAGTTTCTACGATCTGATCGTGGAGGAGAATATTTGAGTTACGAGTTTGGTGTACATTTGAAAAATTGTGGAATAGTTTCGCAACTCACGCCACCCGGAACACCACAGCGTAATGGTGTGTCCGAACGTCGTAATCGTACTTTACTAGATATGGTACGATCTATGATGTCTCTTACTGATTTACCGCTATCGTTTTGGGGATACGCTTTAGAGACGGCCGCATTCACGTTAAATAGGGCACCATCAAAATCCGTTGAGACGACGCCTTATGAACTGTGGTTTGGCAAGAAACCAAAGTTGTCGTTTCTTAAAGTTTGGGGTTGCGATGCTTATGTGAAAAAGCTTCAACCTGATAAGCTCGAACCCAAATCGGAGAAATGTGTCTTCATAGGATATCCAAAGGAAACTATTGGATACACCTTCTATCACAGATCCGAAGGCAAGACTTTTGTTGCTAAATTCGGAAACTTTCTTGAGAAGGAGTTTCTCTCGAAAGAAGTGAGTGGGAGGAAAGTAGAACTTGACGAGGTAACTGTACCCGCTCCCTTATTAGAAAGTAGTACATCACAGAAAACTGTTTCTCCGACACCTACACCAATAAGTGAGGAAGTTAATGATAATGATCATGAAACTTCAGAACAAGATACTACTGAACCACATAGATCAACCAGAGCAAGATCCGCACCAGAGTGGTACGGTAATCCAGTTCTGGAAGTCATGCTGCTAGATCATGATGAACCTACGAACTATGAAGAAGCGATGGTGAGCCCAGATTCCACAAAGTGGCTTGAAGCCATGAAATCTGAGATGGGATCCATGTATGAGACCAAAGTATGGACTTTGGTTGACTTGCCCGATGATCGGCAAGCAATTGAGAATAAATGGATCTTCAAGAAAAAGACTGACGCTGACGGTAATGTTACCGTTTATAAAGCTTGACTTGTTGCAAAAGGTTTTCGACAAGTTCAAGGGGTTGACTACGATGAGACCTTCTCACCCGTAGCGATGCTTAAGTCTGTCCGAATCATGTTAGCAATTGTCGCGTTTCATGATTATGAAATATGGCAGATGGATGTCAAAACTGCATTCCTGAATCGATTTCTGGAAGAAGAGTTGTATATGATGCAACCAGAAGGTTTTGTCGATCCAAAGGGAGCTAACAAAGTGTGCAAACTCCAGCGATCCATTTATGGACTGGTGCAAGCATCTCGGAGTTGGAATAAACGCTTTGATAGTGAGATCAAAGCATTTGGCTTTATACAGACTTTTGGAGAAGCCTGTATTTACAAGAAAGTGAGTGGGAGCTCTGTAGCATTTCTGATATTATATGTGGATGACATATTGCTGATTGGAAATGATATAGAATTTCTGGATAGCATAAAGGGATACTTGAATAAGAGTTTTTCGATGAAAGACCTCGGGGAAGCTGCTTACATATTAGGCATAAAGATCTATAGAGATAGATCAAGACGCTTAATTGGACTTTCACAAAGCACATACCTTGACAAGATTTTGAAGAAGTTCAAAATGGATCAAGCAAAGAAAGGGTTCTTGCCTGTGTTACAAGGTGTGAAGTTGAGTCAGACTCAATGCCCGACCACTGCAGAAGATAGAGAGAAAATGAAAGATGTTCCCTATGCTTTAGCCATAGGCTCTATCATGTATGCAATGCTGTGTACCAGACCTGATGTGTGCCTTGCTATAAGTTTAGCAGGGAGGTACCAAAGTAATCCAGGAGTGGATCACTGGACAGCGGTCAAGAACATCCTGAAATACCTGAAAAGGACTAAGGATATGTTTCTCATATATGGAGGTGATAAAGAGCTCACCGTAAGAGGTTACGTTGATGCAAGCTTTGACACTGATCCGGACGATTCTAAATCGCAAACCGGATACGTGTTTACTTCAAACGGTGGAGCTGTCAGTTGGTGCAGTTCTAAAAAAAGCGTCGTAGCGGGATCTACATGTGAAGCGGAGTACATAGCTGCTTCGGAAGCAGTGAACGAAGGAGTCTGGATGAAGGAGTTCATATCCGATCTAGGTGTCATACCTAGTGCATCGGGTCCAATGAAAATCTTTTGTGACAATACTGGTACAATTGCTTTGGCAAAGGAATCCAGATTTCACAAAAGGACCAAACACATCAAGAGACGCTTCAATTCCATCCGGGATCTAGTCCAGGTGGGAGACATAGAGATTTGCAAGATACATACGGATCTGAATGTTGCAGACCCGTTGACTAAGCCTCTTCCACGAGCAAAACATGATCAGCACCAAGGCTCCATGGGTATTAGAATCATTACTGTGTAATCTAGATTATTGACTCTAGTGCAAGTGGGAGACTGAAGGAAATATGCCCTAGAGGCAATAATAAAGTTATTATTTATTTCCTTATATCATGATAAATGTTTATTATTCATGCTAGAATTGTATAAACCGGAAACATAATACATGTGTGAATACATAGACAAACAGAGTGTCACTAGTATGCCTCTACTAGACTAGCTCGTTAATCAAAGATGGTTAGGTTTCCTAACCATGAACAATGTGTTGTTATTTGATTAACGAGGTCACATCATTAGTTGAATGATCTGATTGACATGACCCATTTCATTAGCTTAGCACATGATCGTTTAGTATGTTGCTATTGCTTTCTTCATGACTTATACATGTTCCTATGACTATGAGATTATGCAACTCCCGTTTGCCGGAGGAACACTTTGGGTGCTACCAAACGTCACAACGTAACTGGGTGATTATAAAGGAGTACTACAGGTGTCTCCAATGGTAGATGTTGGGTTGGCGTATCTCGAGATTGGAATTTGTCACTCCGATTGTCGGAGAGGTATCTCTGGGCCCTCTCAGTAATACACATTATACAAGCCTTGCAAGCATTGCAACTAATGAGTTAGTTGCGGGATGATGTATTACGGAACGAGTAAAGAGACTTGCCGGTAACGAGATAGAACTAGGTATTGGATACCGACGATCGAATCTCGGGCAAGTAACATACCAATGACAAAGGGAACAACGTATGTTGTTATGCAGTCTGACCGATAAAGATCTTCGTAGAATATGTAGGAGCCAATATGGGCATCCAGGTCCCGCTATTGGTTATTGACCGGAGACGTGTCTCGGTCATGTCTACATTGTTCTCGAACCATAGGGTCCGCACGCTTAACGTTACGATGACAGTTATTATGAGTTTATGCATTTTGATGTACCGAAGGTTGTTCGGAGTCCCGGATGTGATCACGGACATGACGAGGAGTCTCGAAATGGTCGAGACATAAAGATTGATATATTGGAAGCCTATGTTTGGACATCGGAAGTGTTCCCGGTGAAATCGGGAATTTTACCGGAGTACCGGGAGGTTACCGGAACCCCCCGGGAACCAAATGGGCCTTATTGGGCCTTAGTGGAAAGGTGAAAGGGGCAGCCCAAGGTGGGCTGCGCGCCACCCCCCTCCCCTAGTCCTATTAGGACTAGGAGAGGTGGCCGGCCACCTCTCTCCCTCTCTTTCTCCTTGGGAATCCTATTAGGAATAGGATTGGGGGGGGAGTCCTACTCCCGGTAGGAGTAGGACTCCTCCTGCGCCTCCCTTGCTTGGCCGGCCAGCCCTCCCCCTGTCAACCTTTATATACGGGGGCAGGGGCACCTCTAGACACACAAGTTGATCCTTGAGATCGTTCCTTAGCCGTGTGCGGTGCCCCCTGCCACCAAATTCCACCTCGATCATATCGTTGTAGTGCTTAGGCGAAGCCCTACGTCGGTAGTACATCAAGATCGTCACCATGCCATCGTGCTGACGGAACTCCTCCTTGAAGCTTTGCTGGATCGGAGCCCGAGGATCGTCATCGAGCTGAATGTGTGCTAAAGAACTCGGAGGTGCCGGAGTAACGGTGCTTGGATCGGTCGGATCGGGAAGAAGACGTACGACTACTTCCTCTATGTTGTGTCAACACTTCCGTTGTGATCTACAAGGGTACGTAGATCAGACTCTCCCCCTCGTTGCTATGCATCACCATGATCTTGCGTGTGCGTAGGAAAAATTTTGAAATTACTACGTTCCCCAACATTTCTGCGCTGCAGCGATATAGTATCGAAGCTTCTTCAAGGGTATGTCAAGTTGCTCGTCCGTCCAAATGCACTTCCCTGTTACAGGGTCGAAGGTTCCGCCAGCCCCGAAGAACCAAGTCCGGCAATGGTTTGGCCAGTTCGTTGTCTCTGGTTCGATCCCTTTTTCAACCAGATCATTCCCAACCTTGGCCCACTTAGGCCGGGCTACGAGGTAGCCACCTGACCCCGTGCGATGGTGAAGCTTCTTCTTCGCAGCATTTTTCTTGTTTGTCACCGACATCTTCTTACTCTTTTCCGATATCTTGTCGGCCACAAATGCGGGCCAGTGATCTCTGATCTTCTCATATCTGCCCTTGAATTCTGGTGTCTCTTTTTTATTGACAAACCTATTCAGCTCGTTCTTCCACCTCCTGAATAGGTCTGCCATCCTCTTAAGAGCAAAAGACTTGATTAATTGCTCTTTAACTGGCTTCTCCGGATCATCCTCTGGCGGTAGGGTGAAATTTGACTTCAGGTCAGTCCAAAGATCATTTTTCTGCATATCATTGACGTAAGACTCCTCAGGGTCTTCTTTAGCCGGCTTTAACCATTGCTGGATGCTGATCGGGATCTTGTCCCTAACTATAACCCCGCACTAAGCAACAAATGCATTCTTTGTTCGGATGGGTTCAATCGGTTGGCCGTCGAGCGCGATTGCTATGATCTCAAACCTTCATCCGAGCTCAACTTTTTCTTCGGGCCTCGTCTCTTTACCTCAGTTGTGCTTGATCCAGAGGGCTAGAAAAAAGAACAAAGACTTAATTAATATGTGTACATACCAAAACAATGAATGCATCAATTAGCTAGTCAGCACGGGCTTAACTAATATATATACCTGGTCGGACTCGGTTCGGTCACCGAAGCCGTCATCACGGTCTCCTTCTTGCACCGGCATTGGGTCACCGGAGCCGTCCTCATGTTCTTCTTCTTGCACCGGCATTAGGTCACCGGAGCCAGCTTCTTCACCCTCTCCTTCCAGACCATCGGTGTCGTTGAGAAACAATGAGACGGCATCACTTCCTTCTGCGATTATGTCCCTCAACAACGCTTCTTGTGCTTCGTCTCGGGCGGTGTCCATAGTTTCTACAAATATTTACAACATGGCAATTATTATTCAAACATGACAGATGGATATATTAGCGGCAAACGTAGAACTAGCTAGCTAATCATAGTAAGGAATCATATATATTAATTAGTGGCCTCGACGCTGCTTCTCTAGGGTTTGGGGTGGCCTCGACAACGCTTCAAGGGTTTGAGGTGGCCTCGAGAACGCTTCAAGGAGGGGGTAATATCGACCCCCCCCCCACGTGTTGAAGCTATCGGGAGGTGGTATATCGACAACGACGACACTACATCTATGTCCCTTGACGACCCTCGTTCCCGATAAAAAAAAGAGGAAGAAGAAGAAAAAAAAGAGGAGAAGAAAGAATAGAGGAGAAGAACTCCTCTATTCTTTCTTCTCCTCTTTTTTTCTTCTTCCTCTTCTTTTTTTATCCTCTTCTTCCTCTCATGTTCGAGAGGATCGCCGAGGGGTCGGGAGGTTGCCTAGTGTCAAAGAATTCAACAAAATCATGTCTTCATCATTAGGCGAAAGTAACCGGTGCATGATGGTATGAAGCTCTCTGAAGTTATTTTGGAACGGAGTCCCATATAGGATAATTCGCTTTTTGGTACAAAGTTCAGCAAGAACCTTCCAAATATTGTTATTTGGAAGGCCTTTGCTGAAATTCATACAAAAAGGCAAATTATCCTATCCGGGCCACCATTCCAAAATAACTTTGGAGAACTTCGTCATGCCCTGGTTACTTCCGGCTAATGATGAAGCCATGGATTTCTTCAATACTTTGACACTAGGAAACCTCTCTCGACCCTTCGGCGATCCTCGACCCTATAGAACCCTCGAAGAAAGGAATAGCTAGAGGAGAAGATCGAAGAAAAAAAGAAGAAGAAAAAAGAGGAGAAGAAGAAAGGAATAGTGGAGAAGAAGAGAAAATAGAATATTCCTTTCTTCTTCTCCACTATTCCTTTCTTCTTCTCCTCTTCTTTTTCTTCTTTTTTCTTCTTCTTATTTATTTCTCCTTTTCTTCCTCTCCTCTTATTCTTTCTGTCCTCTTCTTATTTTCTTCTTTCCTATCCTTCTTTTCCTTCCTTTCTTAATATCACTTAGCAAATTTAGCAACGATAGGGAGGGGGTGCTCCCGTGGTCTAAAATCCATCTATGCATGATAGAAAATTCTGAAAAAATACATCTATTATCCCTCAACGTCCCCGCCTCTCTCATGAACAAAAAAATCCATGAATTAAAAAAACATCATGTTCTATGAACAAAAAAACATTATATTTCATCCATATTCGTGCATACATCATATACGGGATCATCTATGAAAAAACATCATATTCTATAAAAAAATCATTACATATATATAAAAAACAAGCATATTTATATATAACAAGCATCTATCTTTTGCATATATACATGAACATATATATACACAGAGAACATATATACATACAATCATATACTCACACATATACATATAATCTGAAGAAAAAAACACCATATATACATGAAAAAACAGATCGGGGGGCGGCGCCGGCCTGATAGGGCAGTGGCGCGGCTGGGCGGCACGCGGCACCAGCGCAGGGCAGGGGCGGCGCACGGCAGCCGCGCAGGGCAGGGGCGGCAGCGCGGCGGCCGCGCAGGACAGGGGCGCAGGAGCGCGGGATGGGAGGGGCTGTGCTCACAGGGGGCGGCGGCGATGGCGAAGGCGATCAGCCTGACGACGTCGGTGGCGGCAGCGACGGCGAAGGCGAGCAGCCTGACGGTGTCGGTGGCGATGGCGACGAGGAGAAGCAGGGGCGTCGGGCGGCGACGGCGACGAGGAGGAGCAGGGGCGTGATCGGGGGAGAAGTGGGTGATTTGGTCGAAAACTGCTAAGTGTTGTATATATAGCAAGAGCATTGGTCCCGGTTCGTGAAACCAACCGGGACTAATGCCACCTTTAGTCCCGGTTGGTGCCACCAACCGAGACTAAAGGGGGGCATTGGTCACGGTTTGTGCCACGAACCGTGACCAATGCCCCCCTTTAGTCCCGGTTGGTGCCACCAACCGGGACCAAAGGCCTTGTGCTGCCCCGCGCCCAAATGTTTAGTCCCACCTCGCTAGTTGAGAGGGAGCCGCACCTTTTTATAAGGTGCGGTGCGCCTTCCCTCTCGAGCTCCTCTCTAAAGCAGGCTTTCGGGCCTAACCGTGCAATGTGTGCCTGTGGGCCTACTGGGCCTCCCGCGGGCCTGAATCCTGGCCCATGGTAGGGTTTCTAGTCGTATTCACGCCATGGGTGCCCAGTAGGTGGCACTTTTTTTGTTTTTTTTGTTTCTACTTACAACAAAATACTTATTGTTGCTATATTTATTTTTTTTCCAGTTTTTTTGTTTTGTTTTCTGCATTATTTATTTTCTTTTGTTTTTTGCTTTATTTTTTAATTCTTTTTGCTTTTAGTTTTAGAAAAATTATAAACTTACTGTTAGTGCCATTAGTTTTCAAATTTGAAAACACTTTTTTTTCTTTGTTGCTTTATTTATTTTATATTGTTTCTACTTACAACAAAATACTTATTGTTGCTATTTTTATTTTTTTTCCAATTTTTTTGGTTTTGTTTTCTGTATTATTTATTTTGTTTTGTTTTTTGCTTTATTTTTTAATTCTTTTTGCTTTTAGGTTTTAGAAAAATTATAAACTTTCTTTTAGTGCCATTAGTTTTAGAAAAATTATAAACTTTCTGTTAGTGCCATTCGTATTCAAATTTGAAAACACTTTTTTTGTTTTTTTTGTTTCCTTTGTTGCTTTATTTATTTTATTTTGTTTCTACTTACAACAAAATACTTATTGTTGCTATTTTTATTTTTATTTTCCAGTTTTTTCTTTTATTTTCTATATTATTTATTTTGTTTTTTTTGCTTTATTTTTTAATTCTTTTTGCTTTTAGGTCAGCAAAATTATAAACTTTCTGTTAGTGCCATTAGTTTTAGAAAAATTATAAACTTTCTGTTAGTGCCATTAGTTTTCAAATTTGAAAACACTTTTTTTGTTTTCTTTGTTGCTTTATTTATTTTATTTTGTTTCTACTTACAACAAAATACTTACTGTTGCTATTTTTATATTTTTTCAGTTTTTTTGTTTTGTTTTCTGTATTATTTATTTTGTTTTGTTTTTGCTTTATTTTTAAATTCTTTTTGCTTTTAGGTCAGCAAAATTATAAACTTTCTGTTAGTGCCATTAGTTTTAGAAAAATTATAAACTTTCTGTTAGTGCCATTAGTTTTCAAATTTGAATAGTTAAAATTTGAACATAGATGCACCTATAGAGAAAATTCGACCTATATTCATAGTTTTCAAATGAACTCTGAAAAAGTTGGCATAGCATACTCGTCTGTTACAAATTTGGCATGGTATCATCATAATAGTTGCGGGAGAAAGTCTTCACTTTTTCTTCGTTTGTGTCATTTGCTTATTGCGCCGTAACCATGGATTATCTTCAGCTTTTATCAGGATGCTTGGGTCAGCCTTGACATTGAAGGGAGGAATTTCATGAAACCTTTCATAATCTTCAGACATGTCTGTCTTGCCCTCCACTCCCAGGATGTCCCTTTTTCCTGAAAGAACTATGTGGCGCTTTGGCTCGTCGTATGATGTATTCGCTTCCTTATCTTTTCTTTTTCTCGATCTGGTAGACATGTCCTTCACATAGATAACATGTGCCACATCATTGGCTAGGACGAACGGTTCGTCAGTGTACCCAAGATTTTTCAGATCCACTGTTGTCATTCCGTACTCTGGGTCTACATGTACCCTGCCTTCTGACAGATTGGCCCATTTGCACTTAAACAAAGGGACCTTAAAATCTTGTCCGTAGTCAAGTTCCCATATGTCCACTATGTAACCATAATATGTGTCCTTTCCCTTCTCGGTTGTTGCATCAAAGCGGACACCGCTGTTTTGGTTGGTGCTCTTTTGATCTTGGTCAATCGTGTAAAATGTATTCCCATTTATCTCGTATCCTTTGTAAATCAATACAGTCAAAGATGGTCCCCTGGACAACAAGTACAACTCATCACAAACAGTGTTGTCACCTCTGAGACGTGCTTCCAACCAACTGCTGAAAGTCCTAATGTGTTCACATGTAATCCAGTCATCGCACTGCTCCGGGTGTTTGGAGCGCAGACTGTTCTTGTGTTCATCGACATACGGGGTCACCAAGGTAGAGTTCTGTAGAACTGTGTAGTGTGCTTGAGACCAAGAATGCTCGTTCCTGCATATTATTGAGTCCGCTCCTAGCGTGCCTTTTCCAGTCAGTCTCCCCTCATACCGCGATTTAGGGAGACCTATCTTCTTAAGGCCAGGAATGAAGTCAACACAAAACCCGATGACATCCTTTGTTTGATGGCCCATGGAGATGCTTCCTTCTGGCCTAGCGCGGTTACGGACATATTTCTTTAGGACTCCCATGAACCTCTCAAAGGGGAACATATTGTGTAGAAATATGGGCCCTAGAATGACAATCTCGTCGACTAGATGAACTAGGACATGCGTCATGATATTGAAGAAGGATGGTGGGAACACCAGCTCAAAACTGACAAGACATTGCGCCACATCACTCCTTAGACTTGGTACGATTTCTGGATCGATCACCTTCTGAGAGGTTGCATTGAGGAATGCACATAGCTTCACAATGGCTAATCGGACGTTTTCCGGTAGAAGCCCCCTCAATGCAACCGGAAGCAGTTGTGTCATAATCACGTGGCAGTCATGAGACTTTAGGTTCTGGAACTTTTTCTCTGGCATATTTATTATTCCCTTTATATTCGATGAGAAGCCAGTCGGGACCTTCATACTGAGAAGGCATTCAAAGAAGATTTCTTTCTCTTCTTTCGTAACAGCGTAGCTGGCAGGACCTTCATACTGCTTCGGAGGCATGCCGTCTTTTTCGTGCAAACGTTGCAGGTCCTCCCGTGCCTCAGATGTATCTTTTGTCTTTCCATACACGCCCAAGAAGCCTAGCAGGTTCACGCAAAGGTTCTTCGTCACGTGCACCACGTCGATTGAAGAGCGGACCTCTAGGTCTTTCCAGTAGGGTAGGTCCCAAAATATAGATTTCTTCTTCCACATGGGTGTGTGTCCCTCATCGTCATTCGGAACAGGTAGTGCGCCGGGACCCTTTCCAAAGATTATGTGTAAATCATTGACCATAGCAAGTACGTGATCACCGGTACGCATGGCGGGCTTCTTCCGATGATCTGCCTCGCCTTTGAAATGCTTGCCTTTCTTTCGACATTGATGGTTGGTCGGAAGAAATCGACGATGGCCCAGGTACACATTCTTCCTGCATTTGTCCAGGTATATACTTTCAGTGTCATCTAAACAGTGTGTGCATGCGTGGTATCCTTTGTTTGTCTGTCCTGAAAGGTTACTGAGAGCGGGCCAATCGTTGATGGTCACGAACAACAACGCCTTTAGGTTAAATTCCTCTTGTCTGTGCTCATCCCACGTACGTACACCGTTTCCATTCAACAGCTGTAAAAGTTCTTCAACTAATGGCCTTAGGTACACATCAATGTCGTTGCCGGGTTGCTTAGGGCCTTGGATGAGAACTGGCATCATAATGAACTTCTGCTTCATGCACATCCAAGGAGGAAGGTTATACATACATAGAGTCACAGGCCAGGTGCTGTGATTACTGCTCTGCTCCCCGAAAGGATTAATGCCATCCGCGCTTAAAGCAAACCATACATTCCTTGGGTCCTTTGCAAACTCATCCCAGTACTTTCTCACGATTTTTGTCCACTGCGACCCATCAGCGGGTGCTCTCAACTTCTCGTCTTTCTTACGGTCCTCACTGTGCCATCGCATCGACTTGGCATGCTTTCCGTTTCTGAATAGACATTTCAACCGTGGTATTATAGGAGCATACCACATCACCTTCGCAGGAACCCTCTTCATGTGGGGCTCGCCGTGAACATCACCAGGGTCATCTCGTCTGATCTTATACCGCAATGCACCGCATACCGGGCATGCGGTCAGATCCTTGTATGCACCGCAGTATAGGATGCAGTCATTAGGGCATGCATGTATCTTCTCCACCTCCAATCCTAGAGGGCATACGACCTTCTTTGCTGCGTATGTACTGTCAGGCAATTCGTTATCCTTTGGAAGCTTCTTCTTCAATATTTTCAGTAGCTTCTCAAATCCTTTGTCAGACACAGCATTCTCTGCCTTCCACTGCAGCAATTCCAGTACGGTACCGAGCTTTGTGTTGCCATCTTCGCAATTGGGGTACAACCCTTTTTTGTGATCCCCTAACATGCGATCGAACTTCAGCTTCTCCTTTTGACTTTCGCATTGCATCCTTGCATCGACAATGACCCGGCGGAGATCATCATCATCGGGCACATCGTCTGGTTCCTCTTGATCTTCAGCAGCTTCACCCATTGCAGCATCATTGGGCACATTGTCTGGTTCCTCTTGATCTTCACCAGCTCCCCCCGTTACAGCATCATGGTATTCAGGGGGCACATAGTTGTCATCGTACTCTTCTTCTTCGTCGTCTTCCATCATAACCCCTATTTCTCCGTGCCTCGTCCAAACATTATAGTGTGGCATGAAACCCTTGTAAAGCAGGTGGGTGTGAAGGATTTTTCGGTTAGAGTAAGACACTGTATTCCCACATTTAGTGCATGCACAATACATAAAACCATTCTGCTTGTTTGCCTCAGCCGCATCGAGAAACTCATGCACGCCCTTAATGTACTCGGAGGTGTGTCTGTCACCGTACATCCATTGCCGGTTCATCTGCGTGCATTATATATAATTAAGTGTCCAAATTAATAGAAGTTCATCATCACATTAAAAGCAAAGTACATACATAGTTCTTATCTAACAACATATAGCTCTCCAGAGCATCTAATTAATTAAACCATACATTGAAACTATGTAAAACATTTAAATGCGAAAACAAAGGCGATCATAATCGCAACCAAGGTAACAATTGATCCAACGGCATAATGATACCAAGCCTCGGTATGAATGGCATATTTTCTAATCTTTCTAATCTTCAAGTGCATTGCATCCATCTTTATCTTGTGATCATCGACGACATCCGCAACATGCAACTCCAATATCATCTTCTCCTCCTCAATTTTTTTTATTTTTTTTCCTTCAAGAAATTGTTTTCTTCTTCAACTAAATTTAACCTCTCGACAATAGGGTCGGTTGGAATTTCTGGTTCACATACATCCTAGATAAATAAAATATATGTCACGTTGGTCCGCATAATTTTCATAAACAATAAATGAACCAATAGTTATAAAGATAATATATATATATATATATATACCACATTCGAATCATAGACAGGACGAGGGCCGATGGGGGCGGATACCAAAACCATCGCACTATATAAGATGCAATAATAAAAGTAAGAAAATGATACAAGTATCTATCTAAACATACAAGTAAGAATATTTTTCCTTTCAGAAAGAAGATAAGAACAAGAGGCTCACCACGGTGGTGTCGGTGATGAGATCGGCGCGGGTGATCGACGACGGTGAAGACGGGGGTGGGGCGTGACGGACCCCTTAACTAGTGTGGTCGGGCATTTCATCGAACACCTCATGTGCATAGGAGGTGAGCTAGAGCACCACACAAACCCCTCCCCTCGCCGGCCAGAGAAAAACAGAGCACTGGAGTGCTCTGCTTGCGGGCGAGGGTATATATAGGCCCCTCATTGGTCCCGGTTCGTGGCATGAACCGGGACTAAAGGGGAGCCTTTGGTCCCGGTTCATGCCACCAACCGGTACCAATGGTGGTGGGCCAGGAGCGAGGCCATTGGTCCCGGTTCGTCCCACCAACCGGGACCAAAAGGTCCAGACGAACCGGGACCAATGGCCCACGTGGCCCAGCCGGCCCCCTGGGCTCACGAACCTGGTCCAATGCCCCCATTGGTCCCGGTTCTAGACTGAACCGGGACTAATGGGCTGACCCAGCCTGGACCAAAGCCCCCTTTTCTACTAGTGGGAGGGGGATGGAGAAAACTCATCTCGAGCAATCCTCACCCACGCAAGTCCATTGAGCACAAGAGCACCTCTCCTCAGGAGGCTGTTCTTCCCCTTGTACTGTTCATCCCCAGCCCAAGAGGCAATCCACCGCACCACACTGGAGTAGGGTATTACACCACATCGGTGACCCGAACTAGTATAAATCTTGTGTCTCTGTGTTCTTCGGGTTCGACGAGTTAGTCCGCTAGATCATGGAGTGCGAGAACTTGTGAGAGGGGAGATCTTCGCGCGCACCCCAGTGTTCGAACCATAAGGGTTTCGCCAGAACCCGAAATCCGACACCTCAGCTAAAAAACTAAGCGTATGCCTGATTCTAAAATAGTAATTACATCCCATCGTACAAAAGAAGGCGTAACCATGATAAAATAAACTAGGCACGAACATACAAAAATCTTTCCCTAATGGCTCACTGATACTACACCACTATCAATGTCTAATATTTCGATAGCGGCTAACTGTAACACAAGCAGAAGAATAACATAAATTTTTGTGCATAGAAAAATATGAAATCAACCCATTAATAAATATCAATTGAGAAAATATCATTGATTTTCATGCTTGGCGTTGGCAAGACAGTCTTGATTATTTCAAAACCTTGATCCATTAAAATTTAATTATTTACGGGTAAAATATATTTTTCAAGTATTACGAGATACTAATAGCTAATATGATTCTAGATAGATACATTCTCAACTAAGTATGGCATTTATTAAAAATGAAGTAGGAGCACTTCCTAATGCACTAAGCAGAGACATAGAGTATAAAAATCGTACGAGTAGCATTGTAGTTGGGGTACACATATACGCCGACCGCGACAAAGTAATACAACCTTAAATAAAGGAATCGAACACTAAATGGAACACGTATACACCTAAACAATAGTCACTGAAATATAACTTTCAAAATAATGTCTTCTAATTAGTAGTTTACGCAAATATTTTATATAGACATCATCATTTGAATCTTCCTCTCAATGGAACACATATCCACCTAAACAATAGTCGTTAGAATTATGTTTTAAAATGCCCTATACCTCCTCTATTTTTTTATATGCAAATAATTTATATGTACATCATATTTGAAAAAGGAAACTAACCATGCATCATATACCTCTCACACTTCGAATTTTGTTGGGTGCGTCTAATTTTCTTTCTCCAACTTGGTTGAGTTGTTTTGCATCCGCGACAATGTGGATCGAATAAGCCGAGAAGATGTGTATCTTGCTAAATGGATCAAACTAATTCATACTTATCGATCCCTTAGTAGGTGGCATAAAACTCACAAAGAGACGTTCCTTGCTACCATGAAATGAAGGCTTCATTTAGACTAGTGGTGCAGTATGCAGAACATGAATGAGTAAAGAGATGCACTCTTCCCTATAATGAAGCTTATAATACAGCTAATTATTAGGTGTTGTCATTATTTGATAACTTATCATCTGTCAAATTGTATGATATCCAAAAGTTAAGCACTTGCATTTTACAAATAAATATAATTTTATTAATTACTATGTAGTCCTATAATAGCTAGGCCGTGCATGGGTAGATGACTAGTCATAATAATTTGTGTCAAACAAATATATGACCAGGTGAATGCTAACTTAAGTTCATACATTAATCTTGAATGAACACATGGCTGCACTTTCATCTCCTTGTTTTTGGTTAAATTTAGGTGCAATATCGAAGGAAGAGAATAACATCTCAACCCATGAAGAAACAAAGTCAAAGAAATATGTTTTGTCAAAACAAGTTTCAAGTGAAGCTGACACTATCAGTTTTTACCTCTGATATTTTGATGTGTCGCACCCATTTGGAGGAAAGATGGAGCCATAGGGGTACATCACCAGAAGTTACATCAAATTTACTTTCCAATGCAAAAAAATTCACATCATTTGGAGTTATGAGTCAAACGCTCTAGTCATTCTCATGGAAGGTGTCAAGGTTTTGCGAGTTTCCGAGGAGCTCTCCAACAACTTTCAAATTTGAATGCTTATTCCCCAAGGAACCATGCAAAGCTGGTTATTTTTAAAACATTTTTACACCTATCCAAGGGGGTTGTCCTTGCTATAAATCCTCATCTCCCCCATTCTCTGGAACAACATTCTGTCAAACCATTCAACTACAAGCTTATGCAGCAAGACTGATAGAGATATGAGATATCCTTACTACCTTTGCTCTTGTGGGTTCATTCGGATTCGCGAGAAGGAGCCTCTGCTTTCCCTAATTCGTTCTATACAGTTTCGGCATTTTGTGTGGGTTAGTCCCGGTTTGTGTTTCTGCGATTGTTCAGACAACGGGTTGGAGTTCTTGCAGCTCCAGTCAGTCATCCTGAACGTATGAGTTGCATCCAACCATGGCAGGTATAAAGCTAATTATCTCAGCTACTTACAGGTAGTTATCCCTCCCGATTCGATCCTACAACATGAAGATCGGGCCACCCTCGGGCGTGAACTCGTTCGATGGGTTTGCACCTATCATTAATGCATTAATCAATGGTATCTTGTGATGTGCAATCATTGGTACATGTATTGTCTACTAAGTTTGAATTTAATTTCATGTCAATATATATAGTGCATTTGTATTTGTGCGGAAATGCAGAACTAAGGCAACAACAACAACAACATCGGCATAAGCATATCTGGATGTCGCAATATGTCGGCATAGATGTGTGATACATCTCCATCGTATCTACTTTTCCAAACTCTTTTACCCTTGTTTTGGACTCTAATTTGCATGATTTGAATGGAACTAACCCGGACTGACGTTGTTTTCAGCAGAATTGCCATGGTGTTATTTTTGTGCAGAAATAAAAGTTCTCGGAATGACCTGAAACTTCACGGAGATTAGTTTTGGAATAAATAAAAAATATTTGCGAAAGAATCAACCGAAGGGGGCCCACACCCTGTCCACAAGGGTGGAGGGCGCGCACACCCCCCTGGGGCGCACCCTCTGTCCTTGTGGGCCCCATGTACCTCCACCGACCTCAACTCCAACTCCATATATTCACGTTCGGGGACAAAAAAATGAGAGAGAAGGATTCATCGCGTTTTACGATACGGAGCCGCCGCCGCCTCCTGTTCTTCCTCGGGAGGGCAGATCTTGTTGGGGAACGCAGTAATTTCAAAAAAAAACCTATGATCACGCAAGATCTATGTAGGTGATGCATAGCAACAAGAGGGGAGAGTGTTGTCTACGTACCCATGTAGACCGAAAGAGGAATCGTTATGACAACGCAGTTGATGTAGTCGTACGTCTTCACGATCCGACTGATCCTAGCACCGAAGGTACGACACCTCCGTGATCTGCACACGTTCAGCTCGGTGACGTCCCACGAAATCTAGATCCAGCTGAGTTCAAGGGAGAGTTTTGTCAACACGACGGCGTGATGACGGTGATGATGAAGTTACCGATGCAGGGCTTCGCCTAAGCACAACAACGATATGACCGAGGTGGATATCTGTGGAGGAGGGCACCGCACACGGCTAAGACAACTGTCAATTTGTGTGTTCTAGGGTGCCCCCCTGCCCTCGTATATAAAGGAGCAAGGGGGAGGCCGGCCGGGCCTCATAGGGCGTGCCCCAAGTAGGATTCCTACTAGGAATCCTATTCCTAGTAGGTTTCCAATAAGGGAAGAGAGGGGGAAGGAAGGACAGGGGGAGAGGGAGAAGGAAAGCCCCCCCCCCTTCCCTAGTCCAATTCGGACCCAAGGGGAGGGGGAGCGCGGCCTGCCCTAGCCGCCCCTCTCTCTCTCCACTAAGGCCCATGTGGCCCATTAGTTCCCCGAGGGGGTTCCGGTAACCCTCCGGCACTCCGGTTTTATCCGAAACTTCTCCGGAACATTTCCGATGTCCGAATATAGTCGTCCAATATATCAATCTTTATGTCTCGACCATTTCGAGACTCCTCGTCATGTCTGTGATCACATCCGGGACTCCGAACAACCTGCGGTCATCAAATCACATAAACTCATAATACAAATCGTCATCGAGCGTTAAGCGTGCAGACCCTTCGGGTTTGAGAACTATGTAGACATGACCGAGACACATCTCCGGTCAATAACCAATAGCGGAACCTGGATGCTCATATTGGCTCCTACATATTCTACGAAGATCTTTATCAGTCAAACCGCATAACAACATACATTGTTCCCTTTGGTATCACCATAACTAGTTCAATCTCGTTACCGGCAAGTCTCTTTACTCGTTTTGTAATGCATCATCCCACAACTAACTCATTAGTCACATTGCTTGCAAGGCTTATAGTGATGTGCATTACCGAGAGGGCCCAGAGATACCTCTCCGATACACAGAGTGAAAAATCCTAATGTCGATCTATGCCAACCCAACAAACACCTTTGGAGACACCTGTAGAACATCTTTATAATCACCCAGTTACATTGTGAAGTTTGATAGCACACAAGGTGTTCCTTCGGTATTCGGGGGTTGCATAATCTCATAGTTAGAGGAACATGTATAACTCATGAAGAAAGCAATAGCAATAAAACTCAACGATCATAATTCTAAGCTAACGGATGGGTCTTGTCCATCACATCATTCTCTAATGATGTGATCTCATTCATCAAATGACAACACATGTCTATGGCTAGGAAACTTAACCATCTTTGATTAACGAGCTAGTCAAGTACAGGCATACTAGGGACACCCTGTTTTGTCTATGTATTCACACATGTATCAAGTTTCCGGTTAATACAATTCTAGCATGAATAATAAACATTTATCATGATATAACGAAATATAAATAACAACTTTATTATTGCCTCTAGGGCATATTTCCTTCAGTCTCCCACTTGCACTAGAGTCAATAATCTAGTTCACATCACCATGTGATTTAACTCCAATAGTTCACATTGTCATGTGATTTAACACTCTATAGTTCACATCGCCATGTGACCAATACCCAAAGGGTTTACTAGAGTCAATAATCTAGTTCACATCGCCATGTGATTAACACCCAAAGAGTACTAAGGCGTGATCATGTTTTGCTTGTGAGAGAGGTTTAGTCAATGGGTCTGCCACATTCAGATTCGTATGTATTTTGCAAATTTTTATGTCTACAATGCTCTGCATGGAGCTACTCTAGCTAAATGCTCCTACTTTCAATATGTATCTAGATCGAGACTCGGAGTCATCCAAATCGGTGTCAAAGCTTGCATCGAGGTAACTCTTTACGACGAACTCTTTATCACCTCCATAACCGAGAAATATTTCCTTAGTCCTCTAAGGATAATTTTGACCAATGTCCAGTTATCTACTCCTAGATCACTATTGTACTCCCTTGCCAAACTCAGGGCAAGGTATACAATAGGTCTGGTACATAGCATGGAATACTTTATAGAACCTATGGCTGAGGCATAGGGAATGACTTTCATTCTCTCTCTATCTTCCGTGGTCGGGCATTGAGTCTTACTCAACTTCACACCTGGCAACACAGGCAAGAACTCCTTCTTTGACTATTCCATTTTGAACTACTTCAAAATCTTGTCAAGGTATGTACTCATTGAAAAAAAACTTATCAAGCATTTTGATCTATCTCTATAGATCTTGATGCTAAATATGTAAGCAGCTTCACCGAGGTCTTTCTTTGAAAAACTCCTTTCAAACACTCCTTTATGCTTTCTAGAAAATTTTACATCATTTTTGATCAACAATATGTCTTTCACATATACTTATCAGAAAGGTCGTAGTGCTCCCACTCAATTTCTTGTAAATACAGGTTTCACCGCAAGTCTGTATAAAACTATATGCTTTGATCAACTCATCAAAGTGTATATTTCAACTCCGAGATGCTTGCACCAGTCCATAGATGGATCGCTGAAGCTTGCACACTTTGTTAGCACCTTTAGGATTGACAAAACCTTCTTGTTGTATCATATACAACTCTTCTTTTAAGAAATCCATTAAGGAATGCAGTTTAACATCCATTTGCCGGATTTCATTAAATGTGGCAATCGCTAACATGATTCGGACAGACTTAAGCATCGCTACGAGTGAGAAAATCTCATCGTAGTCAACACATTGAACTTGTCGAAAACATTTTTGCGACAATTCGAGCTTTGTAGATAGTAACACTACTATCAGCGTCTGTCTTCCTTTTGAAGATCCATTTTATTCTCCATGGCTTGCCGAACATCGGGCAAGTCAACCAAAGTCCATACTTTGTTCTCATACATGGATCCCATCTTAGATTTCATGGCCTCAAGCCTTTTCGCGGAATCTGGGCTGATCATCACTTCCTCATAGTTCGTAGGTTCATCATGGTCAAGTAACATGACCTCCAGAACGGGACTGTCGTACCACTCTAGTGCGAACCTTACTCTGGTTGACCTACAAGGTTCAGTAGTAACTTGATCCAAAGTTTCATGATCATCATCATTAACTTCCTCACTCATTGATGTAGGCATCACTGGAACTGATTTCTATGATGAACTACTTTCCAATTCGGGAGAAGGTACAATTACCTCATCAAGTTCTACTTTCCTCCCACTCACTTCTTTCGAGAGAAAACTCCTTCTCTAGAAAGGATCCATTCTTAGCAACGAATATCTTGCGTTCGGATCTGTGATAGAAGGTGTACCCAACAGTCTCCTTTGGGTATCCTATGAAGACACATTTCTCCAATTTGGGTTTGAGTTTATCAGGTTGAAGCTTTTTCACATAAGCATCGCATCCCCAAACTTTAAGAAACAACAGCTCAGGTTTCTTGCCAAACCACAATTCATATGGTGTCGTCTCAACGGATTTAGATGGTGCCCTATTTAAAGTAAATGCAGCTGTCTCTAATGCATAACCCCAAAACGATAGCGATAAATCAGTAAGAGACATCATAGATCGCATCATATCTAATAAAGTGCGGTTACGACGTTCAGACACACCATTATGATGTGGTGTTTCGGGTGGTGTGAGTTGCGAAATTATTCCGCATTGTTTCGAATGAAGGCCAAACTCGTAACTCAAATATTCGTCTCCGCGAGCAAATCGTAGAAACTTTATTTTCTTGTTACGATGATTCTTCACTTCACTCTAAATATTTTTGAACTTTTCAAAATGTTTTAGACCTGTGTTTCATTACGTAGATATACCCATATCTGCTCAAATCATCTATGAAGGTCAGAAAATAATGATAACCGCCGCGAGCCTCAACACTCATCGGACCGCATACATCGGTATGTATAATTTTCAATAAGTCTGTAACTCACTCCATTGTTCCGAAGAACGGAGTTTTAGTCATCTTGCCCATGAGGCATGGTTCGCAAGCATCAAATGATTCATAATCAAGTGATTCCAAAAGTCCATCTGCATGGACTTTCTTCATGCACTTTACACCAATATGACCTAAACTATAGTGCCACAAATATGTTGCACTATCATTATCAACTTTGCATCTTTTGGCATCAATATTATGAATATGTGTATCACTACGATCGAGATTCAATAAACCATTCACATTGGGTGTATGACCCCAGAAGGTTTTATTCATATAAACAGAACAACAATTATTATTTGACTTAAATGAATAACCATATTGCAATAAACATGATCTAATCATATTAATTCTCAACGCAAACACCAAATAACATTTATTTAGGTCCAACACCAATCCCGAAGGCATGGAGTGTGCGATGATGATCTTATCAACCTTGGAATCGCTTCCAACACACATCGTCACCTCGCCCTTAACTAGTCTTTGTTCATTTTGCAACTCTTGTTTCGAGTTACTAATCATAGCAACTGAACTAGTATCGAATACATTGGGGTTACTATGAACACTAGTAAAGTACACATCAATAACATGTATATCAAATATACTTTTCTTCACTTTGCCATCCTTCTTATCCGCCAATTATTTGGGGTAGTTCCGCTTCCAGTGATTAATCCCTTGCAGTAGAAGCACTCAGTCCTAGGCTTAGGTCCAGACTTGGGCATCTTCACTTGCAACTTGCTTGCCGTTCTTCTTGAATTTCCCCTTCTTCCCTTTGCCCTTTTCTTGAAACTAGTGGTCTTGTTTAACCATCAACACTTGATGCTCTTTCTTGATTTCTACCTTCGCTGATATCAGCATCGCGAAGAGCTCGGGAATTACTTTTGTCATCCCTTGCATATTATAGTTCATCACAAAGTTCTAGTAACTTGGTGATAGTGACTAGAGAACTTTGTCAATTACTATCTTATCTGGAAGATTAACTCCCATTTGATTCAAGCAATTGTAGTACCCAGACTATCTGAGCACATGCTCACTGATTGAGCTATTCTCCTCCATCTTGTAGGCAAAGTACTGTCAGAGGTCTCATACCTCTCGGTACGGGCATGAGTATGAAATACCTATTTCAACTCTTGGAACATCTTATATTCTCTGTGGTGATCAAAACATTTTTTAAGTCCCGGTTCTAAGCCGTAAAGCATGGTGCACTAAACTATCAAGTAGTCATCATATCGAGCTTGCCAAACGTTCATAACGTCTGCATCTGCTCCTGCAATAGTTCTGTCACCTAGCGGTGCATCTAGGACACAATTCTTCTATGCAGCAATGAGGATAATCCTCAGATCACGGACCAAGTCCGCATCATTGCTACTATCATCTTTCAACTTATTTTTCTCTAGGAATATATCAAAAATAAACGGGGAGCTACATAGCGAGCTATTGATCTACAACATAATTTGCAAATACTATCAAGACTAAGTTCATGATAAATTAAAGTTCAATTAATCATATTACTTAAGAACTCCCACTTAGATAGACATCCCTCGAGTCATCTAAATGATCACGTGACCCATATCAACTAAACCATGTCCGATCATCACGTGAGATGCAGTAGTTTTCAATCGTGAACATCTCTATGTTGATCATATCTACTATATGATTCACGTTCGACCTTTCGGTCTCAGTGTTCCGAGGCCATATCTGCATATGCTAGGCTTGGCAAGTTTAACCTGAGTATTCCGCACGTGCAAAACTGTCTTGCACCCATTGTATTTGAACGTAGAGCTTATCACACCCGATCATCACGTGGTGTCTCGGCACGACGAACTGTCGCAACGATGCATACTTAGGGAGAACACTTATACCTTGAAATTTTAGTGAGGGATCATCTTATAATGCTACCGTCGTACTAAGCAAAATAAGATGCATAAAAAGATAAACATCACATGCAAACAAAATATGTGACATGATATGGCCATCATCATCTTGTGCCTTTGATCTCCATCTCCAAAGTACCGTCATGATCTCCATCGTCACCGGCATGACACCATGATCTCTTTCATCTTGATATCTATCAACGTGTCATCACATGGTCGTCTCGCCAACTATTGCTATCGCATAGCGATAAAGTAAGCAATTATATGGTGCTTGCATCTTATGCAATAAAGAGACAACCATAAGGCTCCTGCTAGTTGCCGATAACTTTAACAAAACATGATCATTTCATACAACAATTTATATCTCACACATCTTGACCATACCATATCACAATATGCCCTGCAAAAACAAGTTAGACGTCCTCTACTTTGTTGTTGCAAGTTTTACATGGCTGCTATGGGCTTCTAGCAAGAATCGTTCTTACCTACGCATCAAAACCACAACGATTTTTCGTTAAGTGTGCTGTTTTAACCTTCAACAAGGACCGGGCGTAGTCACACTCGATTCAACTAAAGTTGGCGAAACAGACACCCACTAGCCACCTGTATGCGAAGCACGGCGGTGGAACCAGTCTCATGAATGCGGTCATGTAATGTCGGTATGGGCCGCTTCATCCAACATACCGCCGAATCAAAGTATGAAATGCTGGTAAGCAGTATGACTATTATCGCCCACAACTCTTTGTGTTCTACTCGGGCATATAACATCTACGCATAGACCTGGCTTGGATGCCACTGTTGGGGAACGCAGTAATTTCAAAAAAAATCTTACGATCACGCAAGACCTATCTAGGTGATGCATAGCAACGAGAGGGGAGAGTGTTTTCTACGTACCCATGTAGACCGAAAGCGGAAGCGTTATGACAACGCGGTTGATGTAGTCGTACATCTTCATGATCTGACCGATCCTAGCACCAAAGGTATGGCATCTCCGCGATCTGCACACGTTCAGCTCAGTGATGTCCCACGAACTCTAGATCCAGCTGAGGTCGAGGGAGAGTTTCGTCACCACGACGGCGTGATGACGATGATGATGAAGTTACCGATGCAGGGCTTCGTGTAAGCACTACAACGATATGATCGAGGTGGATATCTATGGAGGGGGGCACCGCACATGGCTAAGACAATTGTCAACTTGTGTGTTCTAGGGTGCCCCCTGCCCCGGTATATAAAGGAGCAAGGGGGAGGCTGGCCGGCCCTCATAGGGCGCGCCCCAAGTAGGACTCCTACTAGGAATCCTATTCCTAGTAGGTTTCCAACAAGGAAAGAGAGGGGGAAGGAAGGAGAGGGAGAGAGGGAGAAGGAAAGGGGGGCACCGCCCCCTTCCCTAGTCCAATTTGGATCCAAGGGGGAGGGGGGCGCAGCCTGCCCTAGCCGCCCCTCTCTCTCTCCACTAAGGCCCATGTGGCCCATTAGTTCCCCCGGGTGGGTCCGGTAACCCTCCGGCACTCTGGTTTTATCCGAAACTTCTTCGGAACATTTTCGGTGTCCGAATATAGTCGCCCAATATATCAATCTTTATGTCTCGACCATTTCGAGACTCCTCGTCATGTCCGTAATCACATACGGGACTCCGAACAACCTTTGGTCATCAAATCACATAAACTCATAATATAAATCGTCATCGAACGTTAAGCGTGCGGACCCTACGGGTTCGAGAACTATGTAGACATGACCGAGACACATCTCCGGTCAATAACCCATAGCGGAACTTGGATTCTCATATTGGCTCCTACATATTCTATGAAGATCTTTATCGGTCAAACCGCATAACAACATACGTTGTTCCCTTTGTCATCGGTATGTTACTTGCCCGAGATTCGTTCGTCGGTATCACCATACCTAGTTCAATCTCATTACCAGCAAGTCTCTTTACTCATTCCGTAATGCATCATCCCGAACTAACTCATTAGTCACATTGCTTGCAAGGCTTATAGTGATGTGCATTACCGAGAGGGCCCAGAGATACCTCTCTGATACACGGAGTGACAAATCCTAATCTCGATCTATGCCAACCCAACAAACACCTTCGGAGACAGCTATAGAGAAACTTTATAGTCACCCAGTTACGTTGTGACGCTTGATAGCACACAAGGTGTTCCTTCGGTATTCGGGAGTTGCATAATCTCATAGTCAGAAGAACATGTATAAGTCATGAAGAAAGCAATAGCAATAAAACTCAATGATCATAATGTTGAGCTAACGGATGGGTCTTGTCCATAACATCATTCTCTAATGATGTGATCCCATTCATCAAATGACAGCACATGTCTATGGCTAGGAAACTTAACCATCTTTGATTAACGAGCTAGTCAAGTAGAGGCATACTAGGGACACTCTGTTTTGTATATGTATTCAAACATGTATCAAGTTTCCGGTTAATATAGTTCTAGCATGAATAATAAACATTTATCATGATATAAGGAAATATAAATAACAACTTTATTATTGCCTCTAGGGCATGTTTCCTTCAGATCTGTAGTCCGTTTTTGGCTCCGGAGAAGGGAAATCATTGTCGTCGTCATCATCAACCATCCTCCATCACCAATTTCATGATGCTCACCACCATGCGTGAGTAATCCCATCGTAGACCTGCTGGACGGTGATGGGTTGGATGAGATTTACCATGTAATCGAGTTAGTTTTGTTAGGGTTTGATCCCTAGTATCCACGATGTTCTAAGATTGATGTTGATGTGACTTTGCTATGCTTAATGCTTGTCACTAGGGCCCGAGTGCCATGATTTCAGATCTAAACCTATTATGTTTTCATGAGTATATTTGTGTTCTTGATCCTATCTTGCAAGTTATAGTCACCTACTACCTGTTATGATCGAGCAACCCCGGAGTGACAATAGTCGGGACACTTCTCGGTGATGACCGTAGTTTGAGGAGTTCATGTATTCACTAAGTGCTAATGCTTTGGCCCGGTACTCTATTAAAAGGAGGCCTTAATATCCCTTAGTTTCCAATAGGACCCCGCTGCCATGGGAGGGTAGGACGAAAGATGTCATGCAAGTTCTTTTCTCTAAGCACGTATGACTATATTCGGAATACATGCCTACATTATATTGATGAATTGGAGCTAGTTCTCTATCACCCTAGGTTATAACTGTTGCATGATGAATGCCATCCGACATAATTATCCATCATTGATCCTTTGCTATGAGCTCGTTTCATATTGATCTTTGCTAAGTTACTTTTTCCATTCCCACTGTTACGATTGCTACAAAACTGCTAATGTTACTTTCATACTACTTTGCTACTAAATACTTTGCTGCAGATATTAAGTCTTCAGGTGTCGTTGAATTGACAACTCAGCTGCTAATACTTGAGAATATTCTTTGGCTCCCCTTGTGTCGAATTAATAAATTTGGGTTGAATACTCTACCCTCAAAAACTGTTATGATCCCCTATAATTGTGGGTTATCAATGTGCCGACATATTATTTGAAGGGAAAGGACTGTGTGTCGTTGGAGAAGTATATGTCAGGGTAGAAATGTTTGTTGGAATAGATCTCCAATAACTATCATACTTTCTATCGGCACAGAAAGAACTATCAGGAAAGGCCTTTCATGGCAGCACTATAGGCGATAACTCCTTTCTGTCGGTACATATATTTACCGACACTAAATATGTTATGTCACCCTATGTGACATATGCCGACAGATTGTTCGACATTGCTTGAGTGTCGTGGTGTAGTGCTACTCTTGTTGTATACATGTGAAAATATATGAAAGAAATCATGGGCATTTACCATGATCTAATATGTACACCTACAAACTTTTGAACAGATACCATCGCATCCTTGTACATTTCATCAAAACAATTGTGCATTTTCATAGCATATCTTCTACTTCCATGTTATGGTAAGTTTGTTTTCTTTGTGATGAAGCAAACTCTCGTATTTTATCACCCAATAGCAATGGAAAACATTCAAGATTTTTATCAAAAAAATCACAACTTTTTAGAATAAGAAAACCAATACAGAATATTGGAAGGAGACCCAGGTCAGCAGACAAAATCCACTTTGACATATAAAATTGCATTATGACAAAATTATTTATTTTAGGCATTTGTAGAAATTTACTTTACACCTTAAAGGTGGTAGGGATGAAACTAGAGTGGATTCCGTTAGATAGCGCTTAAACCATATCCTATTCCACAATTTTCTTGGATCTTGTGGATAGCGAAAGGATGTGAATATGAATACATGATTATTTCAAAGACAGATATAGTATGGCATATCAAACACGAATAAAATAAAAGGCTCAAGTAAGCATATGTGGGTGCATGTACATAGAAACTTTTATTATTTTCAACAAACCTACATTAGTAAAGCCCTAAAGGACATATAGAACTACAAACTGATGAGCATTTTGTATCATGAATTTCGCAAGTAAACATGCCATTTCCAATTCTTGTTTAATCTATTTTTACATATTCTATCAACTAAACCTTTATTGAATGATTACAGTGGATGGTTGTTGGTACTTGGTACAATGTAGGTAAGCTCAGAAGGTGTCCACTTTTTAAAAAAAACCCGGATGATGGGTAGTGCACGCACGATCCCGCTGTTGTGAGCGACTGACGCTCAACCATCCATCGCTCCCAGATGTGAGACACCTGGACAGGTGGGGCCGACTAAGATCGATCAACGGGGAAGGGTGAGAGGCGGAGTTGGGAAAACTCATCCCACAAGTTTTCGCTTCTCGTTGTTCCTTCCCACTCCACTCCATACGACGATAGAGATATAATCTCCTATGGCTCACCGGTTAGCGTGACCCATGAGAGTTCAACGATGGTGGTAGGGGCAAGGAGGAGTGCAAGTCGGCGACAATGAAGCACCACACCGGGGCGTAGGGGTAACGAAGAACCATAATTGTCCCCAAGTGCCTCGCGCACAAGACCGGGAAAGAGGTTAAGGTGAAGGGGATATCGGCGATGCGAGACGGGGTGATTTGCTACATCTACGAAAGGGAAAGTCAATCTCTCGCGCTCCACCCTCTATGGATTTTGTCGCGCCAATGGGGATAGAGCTTTTTGCCAACACGGCACCCGCCGAGGGCGATAATAGGGATAGAGGCGGGGGAGGTAGCGGTGGTGGGGTGCTAGCGCCTGAGTCAGGGAGGGAATCCAAAGGTGGTGCTCCTAGATGAGCCCCTCCAACACGCAAATCCACACACCATGCACGGAAGTTCCTCACTCGAAAATCCTCATGCGTGCTTAAAAAATCCCGATGAGGGGTTAGGCATATCGGCACATAAGATGGTCCTGGGTTTTTTTGCAAGATGTTTCACAAAGTACGGGTGGTGGGGAGATTGGGTTTTTGCGATAGGATTTTCCGAGAGCACATGCAACAACTATTTTTCATGGCTAAGGGGCAAATTCATGAGTGAGAGGACGACACCGCCCGATGTAGGCAAGTATGTGGTGGATGTAGATGCAACACTTCTCAGGAATGTAGGCATGTTCATACTCGCCTAGTAGATGATGTAGGCATTTTTTTATATTCATGACAGATGCAAAAATGCTTTCGTTGATGTAGGCAATTTCAAATCAGTGATGTGTGCAACATTGTATAATCCTATATATTTAAAAAGTTCATCCCCACTATTTGATTTATCTCAACATGCAAGATAGACACATCAGCATCCAATCACAGGCAGCCACGTCACACTTCATTCACCCCACGCAGCCCATCTCCTGAGGTCATTTTCCCTGAAAAGAAAAAAAACAAAATCAATCTAATCATTCCCCACACGGCCAGGCTCCACGCCCCTCGCCAGACCTGGAGAAGCCCTCGCGGTTTTCCTCCCGCCGCCAGCCTTACTCGCCGGTGGTCAGAGCCACCTCTGCATCCCCTTTCTCTGCTCTGGACGCGTCCATCCCCATTGGGCGTGTTTTCTTGATTCAGCCCAACCAATCTCCCCCTTTCCCCTGGATCGCGTCAGGCGCGGCAGCGGCAGGACCACGGGCATAGCTCCCCTCTGCGTGTTGTGCGACACCCCTCCGGCAAGACTGCCGGCTCAGCTACCCTCAGGCAGGACCGCTGCCATAGCTCTCCTATGCGTGCTGCCCGGCTCCCTTCCGGCAGGACCACCGACCCTCTTCGTTCGTCGTGGTGCTCCTCTGGCAACACCGTCGGCGCCCTCCCATCTGCGTGCGCAACAGCGCCCCTCCAACAGGACAGCCGACCCTCTGCATGCGGCACGGCGCCCCTCCAGCAGGACGGCAGGCCCGGCCCCCCTCTGCTGCGGCGTCGCGCCTCTCTGGACGCGTTTCTCCTCGGTGTGTTACCTGCCTTAGTTCCGCCCAAGATGCATCCGGCGTCGATGGGGAGGTCTATTTCGACTGCTTCCACCGGAATTAGACCGACAGCTCACGTCCAGAGCTAGTACAGGGCTGGCTTCTCTCCCATGCTCATGTCGTTCTCAGCAATGGGTTGCACGAGACTGCTGCCCATCCCGACGCCGTCTGTGGACTTGAAGGTACTGTGCTCTGTTCTTCACAAGATTATTTTCTTCCTTCCTATAATCCTATGTATTCTTACGGAAAAGGCCCCTCTACAGCCCATTACTTTCAACGACCCCGGTTATGATCTGTAGTGAACAACCTACTTTATTTTGTTGCCAATAGCTGATTCTGAAAACCAAACTCCCTATAAAGAAAAACAAAACAATTTCTATTGCAGGTCCCTAATTGATGTTTGGCGTTCCCTCTCCTAATAATGTTGGTGCCGGCGCTCCACTTTCTCTCCCCACCATCTCCACAAGAAACTGATGGATTTTTACCCTTTAAAATCTGCTCCGCCTCACCTCATTTTTGTACCCATCGACCTCCAGTACTGGAGGGTCTCTCTGCCAGAACACTCATACTGCTGCCGGTGAGTAACTCCCTCCCATCTCCTCCATATTCTCTATGCCATATTGCTGCCTGCATCACAAAATTGCATTGTCAGGCTGTACTTGCTCGATTACACCCAAGTACTGTTCATTCGTCTTCCCTCTCTGCCTACACAAACGCATTCGATTTCTGCCTCCTACTGGTACATAGTCTCCACCTCGGTTGCTTTGCTAATTCTGGATTTTGTTTGATCAATATCAATCTGATTTTAATTTTGCTTCATTGACGTAATTCTTTGCATGAGACGATTAAACACAAACTCCTTGCATTTCCCCCTGTGTTAGATAGGTGTCTATATATATGTCGTATCCTGATTGTACGTTTTATCTGTTCTAAAGAGAAGTTTCTCTGTCGACAATACTAATTCAGTGCCTCTGTTACCTTCAACAAAGGTTAGCAACTTTTAAATATTAATCCCTTAGTATATCAGACTATTAACTTGACATGTCAAGCTTTTTCAGACAACTCAAGATCAAACCTACTGCCCTCTTCAACTTCATCCAACATAAGTGCTCAGAGGCTACCAACCATTTCTCAAATTTATCATGTAAAATATATTGACAAAATATTACATTCACATTTTCTCATCAATTTTATTCTAAATTATCTTTAGTTCAATTGCAAAAAAGCCAAATGACTCCTCTGACTATACACCTCCAATTGATAATCAAACACCTATAATCATAAAATAAAATGAATCCAGGTATGCTTCATAAAGCTACATGCTTATGTATCTACTCTGATATCCTTATGCTTCCCGTCTGTAGTGCTTTGTAAACCTACATGCTTATTGCAGTACTCTGATTAAACTTCCTTTCTCATCAGATCTAGAGCAAAAAGAAGAACAGATTTCACCAACGATGATGGCAATAAATCATTCAGGTATGACAATACTCACGTGCCTATAATGCACATGGTTTATACATGCTCTCCTTTTATTGATCGGTTGGCTTACCCCTAAGAAGTATCTTATGTGAATGCAGCTGAAAGGAACATGAACATAATCCTTCCAAATATGCAAGCAAGAGTATGTATTACTTCAAAAATCTCACAAAACAATGTTTTTCCCTCAAATATTTACAATGCCAGATATTCTCCTTACACAGCAATGCAGACAATAAAAATCCAGCAACCAACCATGAACAACAGTAGTAAACCAAAGAAGCGGGCCAAAGGATTTATGTGATTTATATTGCTCACAAAACAACCCTCTCTATATCTTCTAGAATTCTTTGCCTGCTCCAGCACAAGTAATTTTTTTTCAAGTCTGGAAGATTACCAAGCTTTTACCAACTAAATGTTAATTTCACAAATTCAGTTATGAGTTGCAATTATTTGTAGTCTCTTTAAACAATCAGTATTGGTCGTGCAAGTGAACGCTAACTTATAATCCCTCCGTCCCAAAATAAGTGACTATGTACTGCTCAATATTGGGAATATGATATATTCAAGATTACGTCTCATCCATGGCATTTTGCAAATGATAACTTGGGTTACATTCATATTCTCTTGCCCGGTTCATTTTCTATTTTGATTCACGCTTTTATTACTTTCAATATCTGACATAATAAATGGAACCAATTTTGTAAATGTAGCTCAAAGGAGCCGGAAGCAAGTACTACGAAAAAGCACAATCAAGAGTATGTACTGTTTCTCACACCCTAGCCAACAATACGAGTTTCTTCCTACAAAAAAAATCTCCAACGGGAATGCAGATACACTTCCAAAAAATCTTCAATAGGAACAAGCAGAGTAAAGGAACATTTGGACTATATAAGTACTTACATTAGCTATATAAACTTTCATTTTCTGATTCAAAAATCCAGTAATTTATTGTGTTATTTACTTTTTTTGACAACACTGCATTTTCCAATACATGCAGGACAACTTGCACTCTACTACAAATGAGGAATAACGTACATCGCCTACAACCAGAAATAACATAGTGCTTATGTTCATACCACTTTGCTCAGCTTCTATTGTAATCAAGGAACATTACAAATTTTGTTCAAGTACCAACTTACCAATGGTTCCAATTTATGTTCTTTGTTGTACTTATGATCTCAATACGAACCTACAATGTGTGTTAAAATATATTCATGAATGGATCCATTTTTTGTTCTTTGGTGCACTTATGATCTCGATAGAAACCTACAGTGTGCATTAAAGTTGAATGGATCCGTTTATACATATGTATTTTTCAATTCCAATTATCATATTGTTCAATATTTGTCCATATGTATTTTCAAATTTTCAATTCTCATATTGTCCGTCCAAACATTCACCTTCTATGGAAAAAGAATAATCCAAATGTATTGCATCCAATTCCCAATGCAACACGCGGGGTATTATCTAGTTCTTAGAAAGAGGGGTCACACAATATTGTACACATCTATGCCTCTTTTTTAGGCAAAAACAATAGTGGATATAATTTAGGCAATGCATGAGGTTTTCCCAACCAGTAGAAGAGTGTATTAGTAGGCAATACTGTTTATATTAGGAGGGTCTAGTAGGATCATGGTGGACAGTAGGCACGCTTATCAATGAACAGGTTTTATTCGAGGCATGCACAAACATTTTGCAAAGAGTCGCATGGCAAAAGCAAACAAATAGGGGGCAACAGTCAAGGTGGGTTTTGTTGCAAACTGGACCACCAAAACTATTAGATGAATTCACTAAGCTTTCCATTACTAGTTTATGCAGATAACATTACAGTTAAAAGTTAATAGTGTTGGAAATATGTCCTAGAGGCAATAATAAAATATGTTTTTGATGGCTCCATTTTATATGTACATTTAGAGCTCATTTGTTGCATCCTATCTCTATCTATCATGTCCCACTTAGCCAGTTACATGTCCATTGGGAATGATTTCCAATTTGTACTCTTTTTCATTGTGAGCATTGCATAGCTTATAGTTTTTATTAGTTTTCATTCTTTTGTTGTGTCTACAGGTGTTTTGGAGCAACCATGGGCCAAGCATGATTAAAAAGGCTAAGGATTTGTTCAACATGGAGGACTCCCAGGCATCAGACTTAGGCATATTTAAGTGTCTAATATGATGTTTTTGAAAGTGCTCAAATTAAAGATCCAACACCACGTGTGCATCGAAGTCGTTCATACGAATTCAACGAGCCCAAGAACATCAAAAATTTGAATTCTTATGAAGAAATGGTGGTTGTTTTACTAAAGGGGTCTAGGGTAAAAGACGGCACCTGGTACAACCATGATGGATCATACCGGCGGTCGTACCAGGCCCATAAAAGGCCGAAATCACCTAGATCGGACACTATTCTTCATGGATTCCGTCCCTGTTTGTTCCTACGACTTCCTTGACCAACAAGGGAGGTACTGGGATTGGATTTGGCTCATCTAGAGCACTTGGATCAAAGCAGAGAAGTATATCTACAGAGGAGGCTTTGGGAGATCTCTTATATATACACCTTCAACCCTGGTTGACGTCGTCAACAATTATTCATCCATGATCAAATCACATCACCTCCATTGTTGCTCCAAGCTAGACAACCTCCATAGAAGAAGGGACAAGATCAAGAAGAAGGAAGAGGAGGCTCCGCCATCGCACCGCACCAGTCCACCGCACCATCTCCACCGGTGCCATCTCCATCAACAATGCCATGGCCTTCTCCTTCTCCCTCTTGGTGATGGCTTGTACCTTGATCAGCTCCTCTCTGTTTACCATTTACATGTTTGAGTAGTTGTACTAGTTCTTGGGGATTTGGATGAACTGTCGTCTGATTAGAATTGAATCCTATATACATAAGAGATTCAACTCCACTATTGTAGTTATCTTCACATGCAGGCTATCTACATTATCAAGTCGGTCAACCATGTAAAAAACTCTTTCCCACTAACTCTTTATGCGCATGCAGACTACTGATATGTCCATTTTGCATCACTATTTTTATTGTAATTTATCCTATTTTAATGATATATTTCCCAATATGATGCAGTTATAATGTCTTTTCTACCTTAAAATGTAAGGTGTACACGAAGAGGGAAATTACCGGATAGCTGAAAATCTCCACCTAATTTGCAACAGAAGTAAAAAACAAATTTTCACAGCTCCAAATATGCCAGGGACTTTTGTGAATTATATATAAAAGAATATGAAGACCGGAAAACGAGGAGGGGCCAGACGGGAGCCACACAGGCCAAGACGGCCTGGCCATGCGGCCCGTCTAATGGCTCGGGACCTCTCTCAATGCCCCTAGGCCATAAAATGCCATTTGCCCAAGAAAAAATGACTGAAAATAATTAGCTCTTTCTACCGCCATAGTGTATTAAATACTTGTTGCATATTAAGAAATTAGTGCCATTTCTTAAAAACTATATAATGTATTAAAAAACTAAATCATTTGCTACTTTATTTTGTCATGTATTAAAATATTCATTATACTTTAAGAAAAGGTTCTTCGTGTATTAACAAAAATGTTTGAGTTAACCATCACCTTTTCGACAAAGGTTCATAATGCAATAAAAATATATTATTACAGAGGGTTTAAAAATGTTTACTTAATCAACTAATTGTTCCTATATATAAAAATGTTCACCTAAATTTGGAAAGTGTTGATGTATTCTTAATAAATATTAATGTATTTTGAAATAGTGCTCTCGCATTTTTTAAATGTTCGTGTGTTTTTAAATAAGAAAATAAAAACAATTAGAAAAAGTAGGGAAAAAAGAAGAAGTAGAAGAACGGAAAACAGAAGACAATGCTTTCTTGTTTTTTGTTTACTTTCTTTCCTTCTTGAAGTCTAATTTCCTTGTTTTTGAAAAAAATGTTAATATTTTTGAAAAAAAATTGGAATTTAACAAAAGTTCCGTTTTTCAAATTTGTTGACAAATTGAATATATTTATCATTTTCACAAAATGTTCGTATTTAAAAAATTGTTCAGAATTTCAAAAAGAAATCCATACCATTGAGAGGTGTGTTAGCACAACACACGTATTTGGGCCATGGCCAGTACCCACTGAACGTGTATTTCCCCTGAACTCTTTTTCCCCTAGGGTTAACCTAGGGTTCCATCTATCCTCCGGCGATCCTGTCGGAGTCCACGTCAAATCTCCCCGGCTGCCGATCCTCTTTGGCCGTCGGTGAGATCCATCACCCTTCGCTGTGTGCGCGTGCGTGCATGGCGGATCTGATGAACCAGGTGCAAGGGGGGAAGGGCGGAGCGAGGGCGGATGAAGTAGCGATGATGGCAGCGGCTCAACCAGAGGCGTCGAGGGGGAGTGCTAGGGATGAAGCTAGGGGGAAGGATAAGCAAAATCAGAGTTCACAAGATGCTCAGAATCAGGCAGAGGAAGATGAGGAGGATTATGGCGATTACTATGGCCCCGATCCAGATCTGGAAGACCAATTTGCGGGGATGAGGCTGCATGGGCGGGAGGAGGAGGAACTTGACTTTTCGGAGGAAGTGGATGAACTCATCAAGGATGTGCGTTGGCTGGCTCTATTCCGCGTCCATACCACGAAGCCTTTTAGCCATGCCGCGCTAATGTCTCAGATGCGTAATGCCTGGGCAGCTGCACAAGGGGTAACCTTCAATGTCAAAGGCCCGAATTTGTTTCTTGTTCAATGCCATTGCTTAGGCGATTGGAAGAAGATCATGGAAGGGGGTCGTGGTTGTTCCGGAGGGCTCCGGTGGTACTACAGGAATACGATGGATTCTCAGATGTCAAAGGGTACAGACTAAACAAGATACCGGTGTCGGCAAGAGTGAAAGGACTGCCGGATGGCCTGACGAGGAGGAGAGAATTGGCCGAGAAAGTTGCAGCAAAGGTGGGGGATCCTCCGTTCATTGTGATTATGAATGAGGGTAGAATAAACCCAGCCAACACCCTACGAGTTAGGGTTTATGTTGATGTCAACACCCCGCTGGTTCGGTTTGTGCCTATTACGCTAAAGGAGTACAAGAGGTATAGTGTCTTCTATGAGAAGCTCCCAGATTTCTGTTTTGCCTGTGGAAGGATGGGACATCTAGCTGATGAATGTGGCGATGGTGTGCATGACCCGAGAACGTTTGAATGGGGGGACTGGCTGCTCTGGGAGCCGGAGATGCCTACAGTCCAGGGCCTAGGCGGACGAGGGAGAGGGGATGGAGGAGGAAGAGGTAGATGGAGGGATGCTGGAAGAGGAGAAAGAGGAGGCCAGGGAGGACGGGAATCGCGTGGAGGTCGAGGGAGAGGAGAGTTTGGAGATGATGGGGCTGCTGTCGGAGAGCAGAAGGCGGAGATGGATGGAGTGGATGCTGATCATGAACGCCAACAAGGTGAAGAGGGGGTGAGAAGGGAGCCCGGAAGAGGCTGGTAGCAGCGGATGGTTCTGTCAGTATAAGGGGCCAGCAGGTCCCGAACCTAGTGGGCAGAGTGGCGGGATCAGTACTCCGTCTTGAGGGTGCTACATCTTCTGGAGCCAATGACACAACATCTTCGCCTGAGAAAGTGCAGTTGGTGAAGCGGAGGAAGCAAGATGAAGGAATGGTTGTAGACGAAGTTGAGTATACAGCAATGGCGGTCTCCGGTGAGGAGGACCGCCGAGCCCAATGAGGACTATGTGTTGGAACTGTCGAGGAATTGGCGACCCTGCGACAGTTCGTGATCTCCGCGATCTTGTGGAGGCTAGTGCGCCGTCGGTGCTGTGTATTGTTGAAACCCAGCTGGCAAAGTACCGAGTGGAAGGTCTGGCGGGTAGGTTAGGTTTTACTGGTAGTTTTGGAGTAGGAAGTAGTGGAAGAAGTGGGGGTCTGTGCTTGTATTGGAAGAATAATATCAATCTTGAAATAAAAACCTTTTCTCAGTATCATATTGACTCGGTGATTTCCCAACCTGGGGAGGAACCTTGGCGTTTATCATGCTTCTATGGGGCTGCAAACAAGAGCTTGAGATACAAAACATGGGATACAATGAAGATTCTGAGAGGGGAAAGCACGCTGCCTTGGGTGTGCATGGGGGATTTCAATGAGATCCTTCAGCCAGAGGAACAAATGGGGCCAAATGAACGGGATAGTTCACAAATTGCAGGATTTTGAGAAGCTGTGGATGTTTGCAACCTAGCTGATTTGGGGTACAAGGGGCTGGATTGGACTTTCGAGAAGAGAGTGGTGGGGGTGAGTTTTGCCGTGTCCGACTCGACAGAGCCCTAGCTACTGCAAGCTGGTCGGCTTTGTTCCCTTTTGCTTCAGTTGAACATCTCACAGCGGCAAAGTCTGATCACAGCCCCATCATCTTGTCCAATGTGGTGGAGGATAGCAGCATGAGATACTCACTGAAGAAACCTTTCCGCTATGAATGTGCGTGGGAAACCGATGATAGATTTGGTGAGGCCCTGGAGCAAGCCTGGGAGGCTGCACTCCCTGCAAACACAATGAGTGATCTGGCGCACAAGTTGAATAATGTTGCAGCTAGTTTAAAGAGGTGGAGCAGACAAATTTTGGGCTCAGTCAGGTAGGAGCTGAGAGAACTACGGCAACAGCTGGCAGGATTTCGAGCCGACCCGTTGAGGGTTGGGCCGGGCCCCGAGGAAAAGCGGGTGCAGGACAGGATCGTCGAGCTGTCTTTTCGAGAAGAGGTGATGATGAGGCAACGTGCACGAGTGCAATGGCTGTCAGAAGGAGATGCAAATACAAAGTATTTTCAGAAGAAGGCGAGTGCACGGAAAGCAAAAAACAGAATCAGCAACTTGGAGCGGGGGGATGGAACTACCTGTTCGGACCCAAGGGAATTGGCGGATATGACAAGTGCTTTCTATGAGAAGTTATACACCTCGGAGGGATCTATTGGCATTGAGGAGGTGCTATCTCATATACCTCGCAGGGTAGACGCAGCGATGAATGCCCGTCTGAATGAGAGATATAGCAGAGATGAGGTTAAAGAGGCTTTATTCCAGATGTTTCCCACAAAGGCCCCTGGCCCGGATGGCTTCCCGGCGCATTTTTTTCAGCGGCACTGGGATCTTTGTGGTGAAGAGGTGACAAGTATGGTAATAAGATTACTTGAAGGAGATGATTCACCGGAGGATATCAACAACACGTTCATTGTATTGATTCCCAAGATCGCGAGTCCAAAATTACTAGGACAATTTCGGCTGATAAGCCTTTGTAATGTGATCTACAAGATCGCCTCCAAGGTTTTAGCTAATAGGCTGAAGATAATTCTCCCGGATGTGATCTCTGAAGAGCAGTCAGCTTTTGTACCTGGACGCCTAATTATAGACAATTTCATTACAGCCTATGAATACCTGCATTATATGAAAACGAGAAGGGTGAAGGGCAACCGATTCTGTGCACTGAAGCTGGACATGATGAAGGCCTATGACAGGATTGAGTGGTCGTATCTCAAAGCGGTGATGCTGAAGTTGGGTGTTAGCCCGAGGTTCACGGAAACCATCATGAGGTGTGTATCTTCTGTATCTTTTTCAGTTCTATTTAATGGTGGAGTTTTGGATGCTTTCAGGCCATCCCGGGGCTTGCGACAAGGGGATCCCATCTCCCCTTACTTGTTCCTGCTGGCGGCTGAAGGCCTTTCTTGCCTACTGAAAGCTCAAGAGGAAGGAGTGAGAGGAATATCTATCGCGGCCACAGCGCCGGCGGTCAATCACCTCCTCTTTGCGGATGACAGTTTGTTATTCTTTGAGGCAACGACGGAGAGTGCAGCAAGGGTCAAAGAGTTACTCAAAAGATACCGTGACGCGTCGGGCCAACGCATAAATTCAGACAAATCGTCTATTTATTTCAGCAAAGGGGTGCCAGATACTCTGCGGACGGAGGTTAAAGGGGTGCTTGAGGTGAATAACGAGGCGCTATCGGAGAAGTATCTTGGGCTACCAACGGATGTTGGCAACTCGAGGGAGGGATGTTTTAGATACCTAAAAGATAGAATATGGAAGCAGGTCCAAGGATGGATGGAAAAGTGTTTATCAGCAGGAGGGAAGGAAGTTCTCATTAAATCGGTGGCACAATCTATACCGACTTATTCTATGGCCTGTTTCAAATTACCAAGGGGTTTATGTGAGCATATTAATGGGCTAATCAGGAAGTTTTGGTGGGGTAGCACAAGAGGAGAAAGGAAAACGGCTTGGGTGTCCTGGAATACTATGTGCAAACCCAAGTTCATGGGAGAGATGGGTTTCAGTGATATCGAACTGTTTAACTTAGCGTTACTGGCCCGACAAGCTTGGCGGCTTTTACAAGACCCTGATTCTCTAAGCGCGAGAGTGCTCAAGGCACGCTATTACCCACAATGCAGCATCCTTGAGGCTTCATTAGGGAGTCATCCTTCCCAGGTTTGGCGCTCCATCATGGAGGGAAAGGAGATCCTAGCACTTGGAATCATCAAAAGAATCGGGACAGGCGATGAAACTCATATATGGACCGGAAATTGGATACCACGTGATTTTAAGCTGCGGCCTTTGTGTGCCTTGAGGGCGGACCCACCGCAACAGGTCTCGGAGCTGATCGTCCCGGCCACGAGAACTTGGGACAAACAGATGCTTGTTGAACACTTTGCTGGGCCAGATGTGGATGCTATCATGAATATTCCATTGAGTACAAGGCTGCAAGAGGATTTTTATGCGTGGCACTATGATAACCGAGGTATCTTCTCGGTTAAATCAGCATATAGGATGCTAACGGGTATAAAGTTTCAGCGGGAGAACTGGATACAGCATGGTGCGAGCACTTCAGACCAGGCTGCGACCAAGCGGGATTGGACCCGCCTTTGGAAGGCAAGGGTGCCGTCGAAGGTTAGGGTTTTTGTTTGGCGCCTCGCACACTCCTCACTTCCTACTGGTGTGACGCCCCCGATTTAATCGTACACTAATCATACACGCAAACGTGTACGATCAAGATCAGGGACTCACGGGAAGATATCACAACACAACTCTACAAATAAAATAAGTCATACAAGCATCATATTACAAGCCAGGGGCCTCGAGGGCTCGAATACAAGAGCTCGATCATAGATGAGTCAGCGGAAGCAACAATATCTGAGTACAGACATAAGTTAAACAAGTTTGCCTTAAGAAGGCTAGCACAAACTGGGATACAGATCGAAAGAGGCGCAGGCCTCCTGCCTGGGATCCTCCTAAACTACTCCTGGTCATCGTCAGCGGGCAGCACGTAGTAGTAGGCACCTCCGGTGTGGTAGGAGTCGTCGTCGACGGTGGCGTCTGGCTCCTGGGCTCCAACATCTGGTTGCGACAACCAGGTAGAAGGGATAGGGGGAAAAGAGGGAGAAAGCAACCGTGAGTACTCATCCAAAGTACTCGCAAGCAAGGAGCTATACTACATATGCATGCATTGGTAACAACTGGGATAAGGCTATTATATGTGGACTGAACTGCAGAAAGCCGGAATAAGAGGGGGATAACTAATCCTGTCGAAGACTACGCTTCAGGCAGCCTCCGTCTTGCAGCATGTAGAAGAGAGTAGACTGAAGTCCTCCAAGTAGCATCGCATAGCATAATCCTAACCGATGATCCTCTCCTCGTCGCCCTGTGAGAGAGCGATCACCGATTGTATCTGGCACTTGGAAGGGTGTGTTTTATTAAGTATCCGGTTCTAGTTGTCATAAGGTCAAGATACAACTCCGGGTCGTCCTTTTACCGAGGGACACGGCTATTCGAATAGATAAACTTCCCTGCAGGGGTGCACCACATACCCCAACACGCTCGATCCCATTTGGCCGGACACACTTTTCTAGGTCATGCCCGGCCTCGGAAGATCAACACGTCGCAGCCCTACCTAGGCACAACAGAGAGGTCAGCACGCCGGTCTAAATCCTATGGCGCAGGGGTCTGGGCCCATCGCCCTTTGCACACCTGCACGTTGCGTACGCGGCCGGAAGCAGACCTAGCCTAGTGGCTTTCCAGTCCAATCCGGCGCGCGCCACTCAGTCGCTGACGTCACGAAGGCTTCGGCTGATACCACGACGCCGGGATACCCATAACTACTCCCGCGTAGATGGTTAGTGCGTATAGACCAAATGGCCAGACTCAGATCAAATACCCAGATCTCGTTAAGCGTGTTAAGTGTCCGCGAATGCCGACCAGGGCCAAGCCCACCTCTCTCCTAGGTGGTCGGAACCTGCCCTGTCGCTCCGCCTCAAAGATCCACTCGCGGGTGCTCCTACGAGCCTACCCGTCTTTAGTCACCACATGTATCATGTATAAAGTATATAGTGTATACCCGTGATCACCTCCCGAGTGATCACGGCCCGATAGTATAGCAAGGCAGACGGACAAGAATGTAGGGCCACTGATGATAAGCTAGCATCCTATACTAAGTATTAGGTTTGCAGGTAAAGGTAACAACAGTAGTAGCAAGGACAGGCTATGCATCAGTATAGGATTAACGGGAAGCAGTAGCATGCTACACTACTCTAATGCAAGCAGTATAGAGAAGAGTAGGCGGTATCTGGTGATCAAAGGGGGGGCTTGCCTGGTTGCTCTGGCAAGAGAGAGGGGTCGTCAACTCCGTAGTCGTACTAGGAAGCAGCGGCGTCGGTCTCGGAGTCTATCGAGAGAAGAGGGGGGAGAAACAATAAATATTTAAGCAAGCATATGCATAGTGATGCATGACATGACAAGTAACGGCGTTAGAGGTGCCCTAACGCGGTAGCAGGTGGTACCGGTGAAGGGGGGGAACATCCGGGAAAGTATTCCCGGTGTTTCGCGTTTTCGGGTAGATGAACCGGAGGGGGAAAGTTGCGAGTTTGCTATGCTAGGGATGCGTGGCGGACGAACGGGCTGCGTATCCGGGTTCGTCTCGTCGTTCTGAGCAACTTTCATGTAGAAAGTATTTTCATCCGAGTTACGGATTAAAAGATATGATTTTCTAAAGATTTAAACCATTTTCTGATTTTAATTATTTATTTTATTCCAACATTATCCAAAACAGTGAATGATGACGTCAGCATGACATCGGAGTGATGTCAGCAGGTCAACTGGTCGGTTGACCAGTCAAACCAGACAGATGGGTCCAGTGGGACCCACATGTCATTGACAGGGCTAACTAAACAGGTTTGGTTAGTTTAGTTAATTAATTAGGTTAATTAAGCAAGATTAATTAAGTTAATTAATCCTTTAATTAATTAATTAACTTAATAATTTTATTTATTATTTATTTTTAATTCCTCTTTTCTTTTTTTTTCTTTTTTTTTTTACAAAACGTTCTGGGGCTGGGGCCCTCATGTTAGTGGCCCCAGGGGCCATAGAGAGCTCGGGCTAACGGGTGCCGGGCGCTCGCGCCCGAGGCCACAGCCAGGCGCGGCGGGGCATCAGCCAGAGCGACGCCGGGCGCGGGGCGAGGTCGCCGGCGAGGGCTCTCGCGGTGGCGGAGCTGGCGGGGGCGCGACCAGCGGAGTGGGGGCGGGGCGGCAGCGTGCGGCATTGGGAGGAGGGGGCGCGAGGGGGAAGCGAAGGCGAATCAGGGGCGCCCGCGGCAGCGCAGGCCAGTGCGGTGGCGGTGGCAGAGCCGGCGAGGCCATGGCCCGTGCGCGGCCAACGATAGGAGCGAGCGGCGACGGAAGGAGAAGGAGGGCGGGGGTGCGTGGTCTCGGACTGGGTCGACGCGGTCCGTCGTGCGAAAACGGCCGTGGGCGCCGCGGCGGAGCGCGAGTGGGCGCGACCAGCAGGGGGCACGACCCAGGCACGGCTGCGGCCGGAGCGCAAAGAGGAGGAGGTCGGGTCAAGCGTCGTGGCCACGGCTAACGGCGCCCGAGGGCGCGGTGTGCACATGGGGACGGGGGGAAGAGGAGAGGCCGGGGTTTGGCATCACCGTACGGTGTAGGGGAGTGGCAGCGGCTCGAGGAGGATGACGGGGACGGCATCGATGACGGAGAGGGTTGCAGGGCGACAGGGTCGACGATGAGTTGATGCCGGCGACGTCGAACGGTGGAGCGGTCCGTGAGGTGAGGCGACGGGGGCGTTGGCGAGCGGGGAGCTCCGAGGAGGTGTCGATCCGGGCGGCGGTAGCCTCGAGCGCCGAGGCGCGGTCGTGGGCGCGTCGGGCCCCGATCCAGATCGGGCAGAGGGGGCGAGGAGCGAGGGGAGTGGGGGGGGGGTTCGCCTCGATCCCGATTGGATCGCGAGGGGAGAGGGAGTGGTTGCCCTAGGGTTTCGGCCGACAGGGGAGGATATGGGGAGTGGGGTGGGCCGGCCTGGTGGCCCAGAGGCTAGTTAGGCCGAAGCCCAGTGGAGGAAGGGAGGCTTCTTGCCTCTGTCTTTTTTTTATGTATTTTCTTTTCTTTTATTTATTTCCTGTTTTCTTTTAACTTCCAATTTATTTTAGTTTCAATAAAATACCAAAGTGGCACCTAAATTGTTGTTACAAATTATGTCACAACCACAAAATGTTTCATCCCAAAATAATGTAGTTTAATATTCTACAAAATATGAAAGGCATTTAATTAATGGTTTTAGCTACTGTTTAAATTAGTTTATTGCATTTAAACATTTTATAAAGACTTGGCTTCTTCACCAATATTACATATGATTTATTTGTCACTTTTAGAACATTTTAGTTTTAATATTTGAAAACTTTTATTGTTTGCCTATTTTTGAATTTGAATTAGAATTGGTTTTGAACTAACTCGAGATTACCAACTATTAACGAGGTGACGTGGCACCATTAGCAGAGGATCACTGTAGCTTAATTACCCGGGCGTCACAAATCTCCTCCACTACAAGAAATCTCGTCCCGAGATTTAAGAGAGGGACTAGGGGTAAGGTCTAGTTACGAAATTCTAACGAATCTTCTCGGTCTTGATTGCTCTTCTCGAAGTGGTCGATCCATTACATTGATGTCTGCATTTCACTACTTCAAGTCACCATGATCAATTTGTCATCCTTTCTTCGGGATCTCCATCGTACTTACTAATAGGTAACGGGGCAGCTTTACGACAATTGAATGGTATAAGGGAAAGTCATCTGGGCGGGGGTATCCCAAGAATGATCATAAGAGTATCTCTCGAGTTGAACAAATGAAAAACACCGAGAGCAAGGTAAGAAGGTACCATAAGAAGTTTCAAGCGGATAGACAATCGTTCGATGCCCGTTACAGGGCGTGAAAGTGGTTCAAAGCAATCGGGAATAAGTATTGCGTCTTATACCAGAATAGATCAACAGGCAGGAGGCCCATGAATTACATACAAAGTCAAACACGAGGAATAACTTCGACAACAGGGTGTACAGGAGAGTCAGTTTTGATCCTGGGACCTGTGGGTTATGGGCCCACCATGTGGGTTAAAATAGGGAGGGGCGTTGACATCTTGTATGGTCATGATAGCAAGGCATGTCAGAGGATCAGCCTATCAGTTACGTCGGCAACAACAACGGTACCCAGGGCGAGGGACGAAGAGAACCATTTTCCTGCTCGTTGAACGAGGCGGACCAATAGGCAAAGTTCTCGTCCACCGGTGGTTACCGGGATGCTATCAACAATGGTAACAGGGTCTTACTGACAGAGTTGTACGCTGAGGTGCTTATAAAAGCAGTGACGTATTACTGCTTAGATCATATAAACCTCAAGAAGGTTAAACAGAACAATGGAAAGGAAAACGTGATTCTTAGATTAAACAGAAGAATGGAAAGGAAAATGTGATTAAACACATATTTCAGGGGTATATCCTTCCCAAGGACAAACAGAGCATGATATCCGTGGCAGGATATCATGTAGAAAACCCTTTAAGTAAGGGGAGAGAAATTTCATGACAGTACCCATACAACGGTGTTTGGATAATGGTTAAAGAAAACTTAGCATTGCGCTTTCAATGCTCTCATTGAAAATCGGAGTACCACAAACATGCTTCAAGAAGCATTGACATGGTATTCAAGCAAAGGTCAGATTTTGGAAACACAAAGGATCCATCAGGAATAGCTTGTGAAATAAGTCTTACAATTTCCTCACGGAAGAATGGCTAAACTTGCTAAAAAGGATACTACAACAATAGGTCCTCCGGCCAGGTGTGCTAGGCCTGACATAACCTTACCGGGTCATATATAAAGACCAACATTATAACTCTTGGATAATAAGTTCCAACCATCATATCTGACCGAGATTCAGATCTGATTGGTGTCACGATACCTCAGACTTAGGATGCCTGAGAAGGAAAAGGGGCAAACACAAATTTGACGAGATGGAGTTACAAGATTATCGAGAAACGGACTACGGAAGCAGGTCCCGAAACCAGAGTTCATCATTAAACCAAGGAGTGGATGAGGAGGTGGCTGATGGACTCGGCGACATATCATCGAGATTTCCAAAGGGTTGATTTCCACAATTATGTGAACAAGGAAATATCATTTGTCGGATCAAATGTCATAATGATGTATGCTCGAGGGAAACATACACAACTGAACAATGATAGAAGGGTGCAACCAGGAATCTGGACTAGGTAGCACGATCAATGTTTGAATGATGATTCAATAATCAATAGACTTAGAATGAAACTGTAGACCAATAACTTCAAGCAATAGGGGTGCTAGAAGTTTAGAATTTGCACAACACAGACCATTAGTCGGTATTCCGGTTAGAAACAATACGGAGACCAAGAGATGAACGCAAAAGGCGAGAGATATTACTATATCAAGAATTCTCAAGAGGTGGTAAAATTACCACGACATTCTTGACATAAATGGTAGTAACATTCCAAGGTAAAGAAGAACAAATGCTGTACAGCAAGGATCTCAAGGTATAACTCAAAACACGAATAAGTTTGTGTTGGAGGGAAGGCAATAAAGTGGCCGATGATAATACAATTCATCGGGGGCAAGGATGGTATTCCTCATCATGAATTCAATTGATATCCAGGAAGACCTCATAAGGTTGATGATCTTCACGGCACATTGGTCGAGAGATTTCAAGATGTAATCAATCAGTGACAACATCAAATCAAAGGAATGATGAAGCGGAAGGTTATTTGGAACCATGGGTAGGGCACAAACTTGAAATCAAGCTTGTTGTTCAAGGTGAATTGATATGGCGAGGAAGATCGACGTAAGCTTAGCTCATCATCGAAAGTTGTGCTCCGGGATTAAGGACCAGGTAGCACAGTTAAAATTTAGCATGATAATGATATAGCCGATCAGGCTAGGGATGGCATGATCGAGTACAAACTCGGACTTAAAGAAGATTATCAAGAGTTGCTGAACCGTAGGGCAGACTCGGTTCAGTTATCGGTGTCTTTGAGTGTTTAATAACTCAGAGCCCATGAAAACTGTAATCAGTGAGAATGTAGTACTTGATGAAGAACTCATAAGAAGTTATGCAGTTTCAAGATAATCTCGAGATACCAGGGGGTAATACTCGAAGACGGATCAAAGTAGAGGTTGGACCGAGGTATTGATCCACATGATACAAGTGCTTACACTTGCATCGAAAATGGTATTTAAAAAGAGAAACATGGTCGGAACCACGATTGTAAAAGGCCGGATCCCAGATATAAGATGAACTTATACCAAGGGAACTAATATCATTTACAAGAAGCTTCGATGATAAGATTCACATCGGGTCCATGGGCATGAACACAAGTTCAAGGTCGACTCCCACTTCTCCAATGCATAACCTTTCATTCACTTCTCACTTTCGAAGAAGTTGTAGTGTTGAAATTTTATTTGGCAAAATACCAGAAGTGTATGGCTCGTGAAAACTTTCGAGTTCACACAGTTTAGAGAAGGCATAGGTTCAACCCATCAGGGCATCTTAGGAGTATATACCACAAATTTCAAGAATAAATAACACCAGCTCGATAGTAGAGCATGTTTGAGAAAGCAGAGGATACAATTTACCAAAGGTATTATGTATCCGAGGAAAGGCTCACAGACTTATTGAATATGAAGGACGTTGTCGGATAAAATCACGCAAATGATCTGGTGGTTCTCAAGGGATCTGGTGCGAGCATCGGTACTCAACCAGAGGGAGAAACAATGCAAGGAGATCAGACTTTAGAAACAACTGACTAATTCAAGGCTCAAATGCAAAGGAATTATCAATTCCAAGACAAGGGATCAGAAGCAATGCTCTGATCAGGGATGGCTAAGTTGAATAGCCTTAAGGGTACAATCGGCAGCAATTTGATTGGTCGAGATCCAGCTCATGTTTTAAAATAACGTCTGAGCCGGAAAGATAATTTAAAAGGATCAACTGATGATTGCGTGCATTAGCACTCATGTTGAATCAATAGGATCAAAAAGACGATGCCTAAGGATACTAACGAATATTGCCAGACATATGGAAAGCATCCATAATGCAAGCAGGCAGGTATTGCAGAGCAATAAGCTACTAAGGATTTTTGAAAGATCGAATAGTATTTCGAAGACCATTGTGAAACACATGAACAACTGGGGATGAGTGGATACTCGACAAGTGCGAGGATTTAATTGAAGGGGTATTCATGTGGCAAGGAACTGCTAGGCAGTAGGCACAAAGTATCCTCGGAACAATAGAGAAGACTTCGGGGTATCTTGTAATAACAAGATCAATGGGGGATGGTCGTATGAATGGCAAGTGTAAGTAGTTATCCATAAGGATTTATCGGTGGTCGGGAATAGCAAAAGTGATGGACACAAAGTCTCGAGAGGAATAGCAAAGAGTATCTTCGGAATCTTCTGGTGAAGCAGGCCATCATCTGGAATGAAGGGGCTCTCCGGGAGAAAGTATTTACGAGATCCTAGAGTCAGAGTTAGCAAAACCATTTAACCCGAATAGAAGAGAGATCAGGGTCCTAGAGTAAAGGCGAGGAATAAAAGATTCTAATACCACCCAAATGGCGACGTGGGCCCGTAAGCCGCACAGCCATGTTAGTAAAAGTTTTGCAATGTCTAGACTCAACTTCAGCCAAGGAGTTTGGAAGGGGGATTCCTACAGGCAGTTGGCTCTGATACCAACTTGTGACGCCCCCGATTTAATCGTACACTAATCATACACGCAAACGTGTACGATCAAGATCAGGGACTCACGGGAAGATATCACAACACAACTCTACAAATAAAATAAGTCATACAAGCATCATATTACAAGCCAGGGGCCTCAAGAGCTCGAATACAAGAGCTCGATCATAGATGAGTCAGCGGAAGCAACAATATCTGAGTACAGACATAAGTTAAACAAGTTTGCCTTAAGAAGGCTAGCACAAACTGGGATACAGATCGAAAGAGGCGCAGGCCTCCTGCCTGGGATCCTCCTAAACTACTCCTGGTCATCGTCAGCGGGCAGCACGTAGTAGTAGGCACCTCCGGTGTGGTAGGAGTCGTCGTCGACGGTGGCGTCTGGCTCCTGGGCTCCAACATCTGGTTGCGACAACCAGGTAGAAGGGATAGGGGGAAAAGAGGGAGAAAGCAACCGTGAGTACTCATCCAAAGTACTCGCAAGCAAGGAGCTATACTACATATGCATGCATTGGTAACAACTGGGATAAGGCTATTATATGTGGACTGAACTGCAGAAAGCCGGAATAAGAGGGGGATAACTAATCCTGTCGAAGACTACGCTTCAGGCAGCCTCCGTCTTGCAGCATGTAGAAGAGAGTAGACTGAAGTCCTCCAAGTAGCATCGCATAGCATAATCCTAACCGATGATCCTCTCCTCGTCGCCCTGTGAGAGAGCGATCACCGATTGTATCTGGCACTTGGAAGGGTGTGTTTTATTAAGTATCCGGTTCTAGTTGTCATAAGGTCAAGATACAACTCCGGGTCGTCCTTTTACCGAGGGACACGGCTATTCGAATAGATAAACTTCCCTGCAGGGGTGCACCACATACCCCAACACGCTCGATCCCATTTGGCCGGACACACTTTTCTGGGTCATGCCCGGCCTCGGAAGATCAACACGTCGCAGCCCTACCTAGGCACAACAGAGAGGTCAGCACGCCGGTCTAAATCCTATGGCGCAGGGGTCTGGGCCCATCGCCCTTTGCACACCTGCACGTTGCGTACGCGGCCGGAAGCAGACCTAGCCTAGTGGCTTTCCAGTCCAATCCGGCGCGCGCCACTCAGTCACTGACGTCACGAAGGCTTTGGCTGATACCACGACGCCGGGATACCCATAACTACTCCCGCGTAGATGGTTAGTGCGTATAGACCAAATGGCCAGACTCAGATCAAATACCCAGATCTCGTTAAGCGTGTTAAGTGTCCGCGAATGCCGACCAGGGCCAGGCCCACCTCTCTACTAGGTGGTCGGAACCTGCCCTGTCGCTCCGCCTCAAAGATCCACTCGCGGGTGCTCCTACGAGCCTACCCGTCTTTAGTCACCACATGTATCATGTATAAAGTATATAGTGTATACCCGTGATCACCTCCCGAGTGATCACGGCCCGATAGTATAGCAAGGCAGACGGACAAGAATGTAGGGCCACTGATGATAAGCTAGCATCCTATACTAAGTATTAGGTTTGCAGGTAAAGGTAACAACAGTAGTAGCAAGGACAGGCTATGCATCAGTATAGGATTAACGGGAAGCAGTAGCATGCTACACTACTCTAATGCAAGCAGTATAGAGAAGAGTAGGCGGTATCTGGTGATCAAAGGGGGGGCTTGCCTGGTTGCTCTGGCAAGAGAGAGGGGTCGTCAACTCCGTAGTCGTACTGGGAAGCAGCGGCGTCGGTCTCGGAGTCTATCGAGAGAAGAGGGGGGAGAAACAATAAATATTTAAGCAAGCATATGCATAGTGATGCATGACATGACAAGTAACGGCGTTAGAGGTGCCCTAACGCGGTAGCAGGTGGTACCGGTGAAGGGGGGGAACATCCGGGAAAGTATTCCCGGTGTTTCGCGTTTTCGGGTAGATGAACCGGAGGGGGAAAGTTGCGAGTTTGCTATGCTAGGGATGCGTGGCGGACGAACGGGCTGCGTATCCGGGTTCGTCTCGTCGTTCTGAGCAACTTTCATGTAGAAAGTATTTTCATCCGAGTTACGGATTAAAAGATATGATTTTCTAAAGATTTAAACCATTTTTTGATTTTAATTATTTATTTTATTCCAACATTATCCAAAACAGTGAATGATGACGTCAGCATGACATCGGAGTGATGTCAGCAGGTCAACTGGTCGGTTGACCAGTCAAACCAGACAGATGGGTCCAGTGGGACCCACATGTCATTGACGGGGCTAACTAAACAGGTTTGGTTAGTTTAGTTAATTAATTAGGTTAATTAAGCAAGATTAATTAAGTTAATTAATCCTTTAATTAATTAATTAACTTAATAATTTTATTTATTATTTATTTTTAATTCCTCTTTTCTTTTTTTTTCTTTTTTTTTTACAAAACGTTCTGGGGCTGGGGCCCTCATGTTAGTGGCCCCAGGGGCCATAGAGAGCTCGGGCTAACGGGTGCCGGGCGCTCGCGCCCGAGGCCACAGCCAGGCGCGGCGGGGCATCAGCCAGAGCGACGCCGGGCGCGGGGCGAGGTCGCCGGCGAGGGCTCTTGCGGTGGCGGAGCTGGCGGGGGCGCGACCAGCGGAGTGGGGGCGGGGCGGCAGCGTGCGGCATTGGGAGGAGGGGCGCGAGGGGGAAGCGAAGGCGAATCAGGGGCGCCCGCGGCAGCGCAGGCCAGTGCGGTGGCGGTGGCAGAGCCGGCGAGGCCATGGCCCGTGCGCGGCCAACGATAGGAGCGAGCGGCGACGGAAGGAGAAGGAGGGCGGGGGTGCGTGGTCTCGGACTGGGTCGACGCGGTCCGTCGTGCGAAAACGGCCGTGGGCGCCGCGGCGGAGCGCGAGTGGGCGCGACCAGCAGGGGGCACGACCCAGGCACGGCTGCGGCCGAAGCGCAAAGAGGAGGAGGTCGGGTCAAGCGTCGTGGCCACGGCTAACGGCGCCCGAGGGCGCGGTGTGCACATGGGGACGGGGGGAAGAGGAGAGGCCGGGGTTTGGCATCACCGTACGGTGTAGGGGAGTGGCAGCGGCTCGAGGAGGATGACGGGGACGGCATCGATGACGGAGAGGGTTGCAGGGCGACGGGGTCGACGATGAGTTGATGCCGGCAACGTCGAACGGTGGAGCGGTCCGTGAGGTGAGGCGATGGGGGCGTTGGCGAGCGGGGAGCTCCGAGGAGGTGTCGATCCGGGCGGCGGTAGCCTCGAGCGCCGAGGCGCGGTCGTGGGCGCGTCGGGCCCCGATCCAGATCGGGCAGAGGGGGCGAGGAGCGAGGGGAGTGGGGGGGGGGGGGTTCGCCTCGATCCCGATTGGATCGCGAGGGGAGAGGGAGTGGTTGCCCTAGGGTTTCGGCCGACAGGGGAGGATATGGGGAGTGGGGTGGGCCGGCCTGGTGGCCCAGAGGCTAGTTAGGCCGAAGCCCAGTGGAGGAAGGGAGGCTTCTTGCCTCTGTCTTTTTTTTATGTATTTTCTTTTCTTTTATTTATTTCCTGTTTTCTTTTAACTTCCAATTTATTTTAGTTTCAATAAAATACCAAAGTGGCACCTAAATTGTTGTTACAAATTATGTCACAACCACAAAATGTTTCATCCCAAAATAATGTAGTTTAATATTCTACAAAATATGAAAGGCATTTAATTAATGGTTTTAGCTACTGTTTAAATTAGTTTATTGCATTTAAACATTTTATAAAGACTTGGCTTCTTCACCAATATTACATATGATTTATTTGTCACTTTTAGAACATTTTAGTTTTAATATTTGAAAACTTTTATTGTTTGCCTATTTTTGAATTTGAATTAGAATCGGTTTTGAACTAACTCGAGATTACCAACTATTAACGAGGTGACGTGGCACCATTAGCAGAGGATCACTGTAGCTTAATTACCCGGGCGTCACAACTGGGGTAACACGACACAGGCGCAACATGGCCGTAACAGAGGCATGCACCTTATGTAATGCGCAGGAAGATACATGGCGCCACTCCTTGTTCGACTGCCGAATAGCTCGGTGTGTGTGGGCACTTGGAGAAGAAGAGATACTGGAGCATGTTATCTCCAATAGAACCGAGGATCCTAGGCTTTGGCTATTCTGGCTCTTTGAAACGCTACAGGAACATGAGCTTGCTAAAGTCTTGATCACCATGTGGGCTATTTGGTGGGCGCGGAGGAGAGCAATCCATGATAATGAGTTCCAGAGTCCTCTATCTACTTGGTGTTTCATCACGAGGTATCTTCAAGACCTTGAGATCGCAGTGAAGAGGAAGAACCCGCTCGCTATGTCGAATGCTGGTGCCCGGCCAAGGCATAAGGCATGGATTCCACCAGAGGGAGATGAGGCAAAGCTCAACGTGGATGGGGGTATTTCGAGGCAGGGCCATATTGGGGCAGCCGCGGTGATCTGCAGAGATAAGGAGGGTCTTTTTTGGGGGGCTTCGGCACTTGTTTTCGATGGCCTGAATGATGCGGTTGCTTTGGAGGCACATGCATGCAATGAAGCCTTAGCGCTGGCCATGGATCTACGGCTAACCCGCTTGGTGATTGCTAGTGATTGCTTGGAGGTGGTGAACAGTATAGGAACATCAACGGCGGCCCATTACTCGCCTGTGCTACATGAAATAATGGCGAGAAGAAGGGATTTCCACCATGTCAAGTTTAAGTTTGAACACAGAGAAAATAACTTTGAAGCCCATGCACTGGCGAAAGCAGCGTCTTCTCTTCCAGTAGGGCGCCATATTTGGCTAGGGACCGTACCAGACATTATTTGTATTCCGATGTTGATTACTACTTAATAAAGTCCCTAGTTTCCCGTCAAAAAAAACTAAAAGCGACAAGCTATCCCAAAAAAAAAGGAAATGATGACCCGCAGAATACTCAATTTTCTCATTTTCTTTTTTGCTCAAATTTTACATTCATATATAGTTCTATATATATATATATATATATATATATATATATATATATATATATATATATATATATATATATATATATATATATATATTCCAAAAATTAAATTGCTTAGTTGTTTTAAAATGTTTACCACACATTAAAAAGTATTAATGCAGTGTACAACTTTTCTACACGAAATTTTTAATAAATATTCATACCATTGAAACAGTTGTTTTTGACATTTAAACAAATATGAATACATTTTAAAATAATTTGGATAAATTTTTAATTAATGTTCATGAAAATGCAAAAGAAAAATATCATTTCTAATTTGTAAAAAAACTGTTTGCACCGTTCAAAAAGTTGCTGATGACATTTAAAAATTGTTCGCGTGTTTACAAATATGTTTCATGGCATTTTATGAAATATTCATGAAATGTAAAAATAATGTTAGCGGAAGATAAATGTTCCTAAAATATAAATTAATTAGCTCCATTTATAAAAGTGTTCTAAAACTTAAAACAATGTTTGTACATTTTTTAAAAATGTTCATGACATTTGTGAAAAATGTTAAACCATCTATTCAAAAATGTTAAATATGTATTGAAATTATTGTTCAATGCATATTTTACAAATGTTAAACATGTATTCAGATAAACATTTAGCGTGTGTTTGTAAAATGTTGAACATGTATATAAAAAAATCAACTTGTATCATAAAACTGTTCAATGCATATTTAGGAAAAATTAATGTTTATTTAAATACACAAAAGAAAAATGTGTATTTAAAAATGGAGAAGAAAGAAAACCGATAAAAATATGCAACCAAAAAGCGCGTGTAAGCTTCTAAAACCGGTTTGTACCGGTCCATAGAGGTTCCCAAAACCGCTCTCAGGAAGGCACATTATTGGGAAGAGTGAGAGATGAATGACATAAATTTTCGCAATAGGCGAGACACAGGTTTTGCTCCTGGGGCTTGGCACATTCGAGATAACGCTACTGATATATCTCGCTTACTCCGAGATGCAGCACCATCTCGTCTCTGTAGTCGGTTTTGCGCTCGCATTAGTGGACCGGCCCAATAAAGCATTTTTAGAAGGTTCCACGCACTGGAACAAATTGGTTTTAGAACCTTCTATACGGTCTTTTTCTTTTTATTTATTTATCAATTTTCTTTGATTTTCCTTTATGTGAGTTCTCTCTATTATTTTCATTGGTTTTATTCCAGTTTTCTTTCGTGATTTCTCTATTAGTTTATTTTATTTTTATTCTACATTATTTGTATTTTTAAATTCGTTAAATACATGTCGACTTTATTCAAATACACATTGAAAATCTTCTGTATACAGGCTGAACATTTTACAGATACATGTTAAACATTTTCTGACTACACATTGAACATTTTTCTAAATACACGTTGAAATTTTTTCAAATATGCATTGAACTTTTTTTAAATACAGGGTGAACATTGTTTAAACAAACATCTGATATTTTTCGTAAATGCCATGAATATTTATTTTTTATTTCTACGGTCTTTAAAAATTTATATTTTGAATGCATGTCGATTTTATTAGAGTACACATTGAACAATATTCGTATATAGGTTGAACATTTTTCAGATACGCGTTAAAGATTTTCCACATACACGTTGAACATTTTTCCAAATAAATGTTGACCATTTTTCAAATGCAGATTCAGCACATTTTTAATACACAGTGAACATTTTTTAAACACACATCAAATATTTTTTTATAAATGACATGAACATTTCCCTCTCGTTATTTTCATGTGCAAATGCATGTTCACTTATTTAAATGCACGTTGAACATATTTTGTATACATGTTTAACATTTCCCGATAAACGGTAAAATAATTTCCAACTAGAAACATATTAAAACTACATGTTGAATATTTGTCAAATACATGTTAAAGGTTTTTTAATTACATGATGACATTTTTTAAAGAAACATTGAGCATTTTTCGTTAATGCTATCAACATCTTTTTAAACGTTTGAACATTTTTTAATGTCCAGAACTTTTGTTTTTCACTGGTACAAAATATTTTTCCAAAGTTACATTTGCAAAAATTTACATAATGGCACAAAAATATTTTTTAACATAAGTGAATTTTTAAAAATGTGATGACCAGCTTTTGAATGGTATGAACATTTTTTTACAAATTACATGAACCTATTTACATTACATGATATATTTTTCAATGCATGATGGACTTTAAAAAATAAGTAAAGTATATCTTCAGTATATATCAACAATATTTAAAAATATAAACAAAACAACGAAAAAGGTGAACAAAAACAAAGGAACGGAACAAGTCAACCGGTTCTTGGCCCCTTATATGGTCCCTTTAGGCGGGGCGAACTATTAGGTCGTTAGGTATAGCATTTGCGGTCTCACCCTCGTGGTCTTGCAGGTCAAATCGATGATGGGTTAACAAATTGAATGTATATTCAAAGTCATTAAAGCGGTACCTTTTGCAAATGACGCTTCCACCTCATGTGGTGGTGACAAGTGGGACGCCGTATGTGCACCGCTCGTTGCCACGTAAAAGCTTTAGTGGGATTTTTTTTCCCACGCGCTAAAGGTATGGGTGTGTTTGTTTGTGCTTTTTTTTATAGACCTGGGTTTTAAAAACAATATATCTCTTGAACCGTGCGTCCAAATCATGAACCTTTTCACCATTATGTTCCTAGCGTGGAGATCTTCGTTAGTAGACCCATGTTAATTGGTTTCGATGATTTTTGTTTCGATGAAAATTGTGCTCCCAAAGTGAGTGGTTCCAAATTGTATTCCCTCCTTTTTATAGTTGTCATATTAGTTTTGTTTAAAGTCTAACTTTATAAACTTTCATCAAGTTTGTAGAAAGATATATTAACATTTACATGACCAAATCAATACCATCGGATTTATCATTGGATATATTTTCACATTATATAGATTTGTTTATTGTAAATGTTCATATTGGTCTCTACAAACTTGACCAAACTTTATAAAGTTTAATCCTAGTCATAACTAATATGTGGTGTAAGTAAAAAGGATGGAGTACTAACTCTTTCCCCCAACCAAAATGTATTGCCGGAGCACAAATGTGATTCCCAAGTAAATTAATTTGCGCGTGGGATGCGTGGTGAAGCGCACTTGTGCTCCCACTTGAACCACACATGTGCTCCAGGCGGGTGCACAAAACTCATGCTGACCCGTAAGAAACATCCGTGCTCATGAAAGACGAGAACCAAAAAAACAAAGTAAACAAAAATTAGAAAAAAAGAGATGGAAACAGAAAAAAGGAAGAACCGAGAAAAAACAAGAAACCCAAAGAAAGAACTGCCCCAGCGGAGCTGTTGCTTGTAGCCTTGCGGCATGGCGCAGTTACTTATCCTGGGTTGAGGCCTCAATCACGCCTAGACTATCTCGTTTGGGTAATGTTTGTGGTCGGGCGGCCGGCCGAAGATTGGACCGATCGCACGTGAGCCTTGCAATCCCCTTCGATCGTTTGTCTCACAGCCCGCGTGAGCAGCCACATCCATCACATGGGGTCACTGCATGCTGATATCTCCCTTATCCCCTTTTCTTCGCTGCCTAGTGCCTACATCGAGCGCATCGCATCCAGCCGAGCGCAAGCTCACCACAACTCCAATCCCCACCGCACCACGGGCATCGCCACAGCTCCGATTCCCTGTCCCGAACCACCGGCGGTGGCGCCGCTGCCCTCCCCCCTCATGTCCTCCTTTCCTTTCTCTTTCCGATGACCAACGCTCAGCCCTAAATCCCCTAATCCCCAACGACCATCTCTCACGAAGATGGACACGACAGAGCGTTGCGCGGATGACATGCTGGAACCAGCATCTAGTTTTGCGGCAACGGGCTAACAAAAGTGCTGGAACCGGCCAACCCAGTAGCTGCGACCCGTGACAGAAGCAGCTGCCCCTGGCGGTAGCTTCGGCCGTTTTTGATGCAACCTGGTCAGCCTAGTGTTGGAACCAACGAGCCCAGTGCTGCAACCGGCAACAATGGCAACTACCACCTCCAGCAGCGGCCATTTGTTTGGTAAAGCTTCAACCTTCGGCTGGATTTGCTGGAACCAACAGCTAGGGATGATACAAGCAGGGCAACTTTTTGCTGGAAAGTCGGCGAGGTGGATTTTTTGCTGGAACCATGCTCTTTTTTTGTTAGAACCAGTCCCAATTTTTGCTACAACCTTTGTTTTGATTTTGCTTGAACCAGCCTCAAAATGTGGTACCACTGTATTTTAGTTTTGCTGGAACCGGCAAACTTTTCTGCTTCAACCGAGTATTGGAGATCTTTTTGTTGCTTTAGTTTTTTGCTGGATGTGGCCAATTCATTTGCTACAATCAGCTTTTCAAAAGCTTCAACTGGAGTGAAAGGATCGATAAGTTGACTAGAGGGGGGGTGAATAGGCAACTAACAATTTTAGCTTTTCTTTGCCAATTTAAACTTTGCATCAAAGTAGGTTGTCTAGATATGCAACTAGGTGAGCAACCTATATGATGCACCAACGACAAGCACACAAGCAAGCAAGAGATGCAACACAAAGTAAGCTTGCACAAGTAAAGGTACGAGATAACCAAGAGTGGAGCCGGTGGAGACGAGGATGTGTTACCGAAGTTCCTTCCTTTTGAAGGGAAGTACGTCTCCGTTGGAGCGGTGTGGAGGCACAATGCTCCCCAAGAAGCCACTAGGGCCACCGTATTCTCCTCACGCCATCACACAATGCGAGATGCCGTGATTCCACTATTCGTGCCCTTGGAGGCAGCGGCCGGACCTTTACAAACAAGGTTGGGGCTCTCTCCACAACCGAATTGGAGGCTCCCAACAAAACCACGAAGCTTCACCATAATGGAATATGGCTCCGAGGTGACCTCAACCATCTAGGGTGCTCAAACACCCAAGAGTAACAAGATTCGTAAGGGATTAGTGGGGGGGGAATCAAATTTCTCTTGGTGGAAGTGTAGATCTGGGCCTTCTCAACCAATCCCCAAAGAATCAACGAGTTTGATTGGCTAGGGAAAGAGATCGGGCGAAAATGAGCTTTGGAGCAACAATGGAGCTTGGGGGAAAGAGAGGTAGATCAACTTGGAGAAGAAGACCTCCTTTTATAAGGGGGGAGACAATCCAACCATTACCCCCACTCAGCCCCGCACAGGGCGGTACTACCGCTGGGGCCAGCGGTACTACCGTTCCACCTCGCGGTACTGCCGTGCCGTCAGAAGAGAGCAAGGGGCGGAGCAGGACCTGGACCCAGGGCGTTACTACCGCGGTGGTAAAGGCGGTACTACCGCTTATGAGCTGTACTACCGCCTCTACTGCCGCAGCCAGTGCCGCAAAACCCGACACGAGAGGCGAACCCTCGAGTCGAGGCGGTAGGAGCGCGGAGCCGCAGCGGTACTACGACGGAGAGCTCCAAGCGGTACTGCCTCTTGTAGCTCTCAAGCGGTACTACCGCTAGGGTCCGCGGTACTACCGTTGGGACCAGATCACAAGGAGAAGGCAGAAAGGAGACCTCCATCGAAGTGGGAAGGCTCAAAGGGTGCAAAGGGGATGTGTACGTGTTAATTCCACCCTAGCCTAAACAATGTGGACCCCCTCTTGATAGTACGGTGACTCCTACGACACAAGTCAACCAAAACTAAATCGAAAGGTCTACACCGTCTTCGCTTCAAACTCCGAGGGGAGGAAATCGTCTCGTGCCAAAGGATGAATCTATGAAAACTCAACGCACACGATTAGTCCGCAAAGATGTTGTCATCAATCACCAAAACTACTTAGAGAGAGACATGCCTTAACAATCTCCCCCTTTTTGGTGGATTGATGACAACACGGGATTTGCACAAAAAGGAAAGACAAGAAAGTAAGGAAACCCAAAACTACAAAACATAGACGGAGCCCCCCCTGAATGTGTGCACCTAATAAGAGGAGTCTATGGAAAGCAAAGCACATACATTGGGATCAATACTCTCCCTATATTTTATAGTTTGACAGTATTAGCAACGAGTAAAGGAACAAATAGAGCTAGGAAGCATAAGAGCAGGAGTGAGCAAAGAATATAACTGGATAGGCATGCAACTCACAAACTACAAAGGTACTAGACAAACTAGATAAAAAGAGGATAAGGTAGCATATGTCTCACACCATATGAGAGGGTACTACATATGATAGGGTACTGGGTCTCACAAACATAAACCAAACAAGAGCCAAACACGAGAAAAGAGTTCACGAGAAAGACAGGCAAGGCAAACACGCCACACAAACACACGCTCGCAACTCGACAACGATAAATCCCTAAGCTCTCTCCCCCTTTGGCAGCGAGACACCAAAAAGGCAAAGAGCGCTGCTACAACTCCAGGTGATAGCAAACTGAGGGTCTCCATCATCACATCCCGGTGGAATCGTCTGCACTGCCATCATCCATCGGAAACTGCTCGGTGTCTGAATCAGTCCACGAACAGTGCTGCTGAACCCACTCCTCCTCATAAGTGATCTTGCCCTCAGATCCGTTGGCAACGGTCGCACCCAACTGACGCATGAGCTCCTTGTGATGACTCCTGGCCTGCTTCTCAGCCACATGAGTCATGTACTGACCATGAGACTCCATGCAAAAGAGTTTCTTCATCTTGCGCTTGAGCTTCTTTGCCCAAGAGGGCTCTTCTCCAGAAGGCTCATACTTATCATCATCAGCAGCACCAGCCTTTGTCTCCATGGCAGTAGCTCCAGGCGGAATACCAGAACTCGGAGCCGAGGTGCCCCAGTTATCCTTCTTCCTCAGACGCTTGATCTCATGAGAAACTAGCTCCCCAGTCTCCAACAACACCTTAGGATAAACACGCGCCCAGGCCTTCTCAATAAGCAACATGATAAATGGTCCATAGATAGGGCACTTTCGCTCAGAGATGGCGGAAACCAACTCAGACCACATGACATCAGAGATATCCAAGGATTCTCCAGTGTTTTCTTCCTTCTCATGCTGACAAAAAAGAAGCATGTCCACAAGGAAAGAATGTACCATATCCAAGTTGCCAATGCGAGGGAAGAGAGTCTCCTGGAAGATGCGGTCGAGAATGTCTAGAAATGCAGGCAACTCATAGGTCTCCTTCCGAGTCACTGGGTGAATCCTCAAGGTACAATATGGCCAGAGAGATTGCTTGTGAGTGGAATTTGCATTGCGGTGAGGGCGAAAGCCTACTGGGTTCTCAAGACCTTGATCCTCAACTTCAAGAAGCTCCATGAAGGCCTTCCACTTGACAGAAAGCAGCCTTCCATTTGTCATCCAAGTCAGAATCCTGTCCTCATCTGTTCCAAGATGGACTGTGGCATAAAACTGAGCCACCAAATTTGCATCAAAGTCCTTGTTGGACTGCATGATCCTGAGGATGTTCAACTAAGAGCACATCTGAAGAGCCTCCCCAAAGTAGGCAGGATCCTTTTCCATAAAGTCAACATCGATGGAGCGAACATCAATAAAAAGATTCTTCTTGGATTTGATCACATCAAAGTAGATGGCATACTGAAAACGGTCCCAGAACGGGCGGTTGACCAAAGCGGGTTCTTGATCTTCCTCATAGGGGTCACGCCGACGCTTCTCCCAGAATTCCTTGTTAGACAACTCTATCACAGACTTGGTCCTTGGCTTGGGCTTGGACGCACTCTTCTTCTTCATTTGAGGAGGAGGCGGAACACTTGATGAGGCTGCCGTTGTCTCAGAGGTGCGGTAGCACTTGCAAGTTGCACGCCCGGGATTGACACGGGCGCATGCTGCTCAGAAGGACCATCACCTGGAACAGACACACGGACACACGAAACAACCAGAAAGAACGAGCATAAACCACCAAACACAGCAAAAGAGATCAAAAATTGGCAGGAATAGGATGGAAGTGGGCATCCAGCGGTAGTACCGCGATCAGTAAGCGACAGTACCGCCCTAGCGGTAGTACAGCTCCAATGGGGGCGGTAGTACCGCTCCAATGGGGGCGGTAGTACCACTCGAGACGGGGAAACGGCAGTTCCCTACTGTCGTGGTCAAATCCGGCACTACCGGGAAGCCAAATTCAAAAATACTCCTACCAATTATCAATCCAAATAGTCTAGTCGCCTTCTCCAACCTACTCAAGCCTTGATTTAGCCAAAAATTGAGAGATGCAACCACTATTGCCCCTAAGACACTGGATCTGAAACCTAGGCAAGAATAGAAGGGAAACGGGGGCAATACCGGCATCCATGGCAAGAGGACAGGGTGGGGATCGACTCCACCGAAGGGAATGGAGAGGGACGGCCCGGAGACGGCGGCCCGCCGGAGCCCTCCCACGGCGAGTCGACGCTGGAGAGACGAAGAGGAACGAGTGGGTGGTGCAAATGGGTATGGGGGAGACGAAACCTCCCCCTGCCCCGACATAACCCCCTGGTCCCGCCCCGCAGCGGTAGTACCGCTCAGGTGGGCAGTAGTACCGCTTGTCAACACAAGCGGTAGTACCGTGCACCACTAGCAGCAGTACCGCCCAGCAAAGACCCAAAGACTAGACACCAAACGGCTAAGCTCAAAAAGAAAGGAAAAACAAACGGCAAGAAGAGAGAACCAAGACACTGCAACGAGAACACTAGGGAGAGGACAAGAAACACACACCTCTTCAAGAGAGGGAGGTGGCCGAGGCCACCTATGTTTGAGTCAAGAGGTATGGCGCCGCGAAGATTTTAACCTTGGGCCCATGACCAAAACTCGTCTTTGAAGCACAAGTACCATCAAAAATGGCTAATGTGAAAGACTTGATCAATTTATGTGTAATGGGGGGAGGGAGAGTTCATTGAGAGAACAACACCCCCCTATGTCCATGCCTACATATAAACTAGACATCACGAAGAGTATGGTGGGGTGTGCACAGGTTCAAGCCACATTGCTCGAATCAATGATATTTAGCTCATGCATTAACTCACGAAATCTTGCTTCATCCAAGGGCTTCGTGAAGATATCTGCAAGGTTATCATGGGTGTTGACATAGTTGAGCTCGATCTCCCCTCGCCTAATGTGATCCCGGATGAAATGATATCGAATCTCAATATGCTTCGTCTTGAAGTGTTCCACCGGGTTGAGAGAAATCTTGATGGAACTTTCCACACTAAAGAGGCACTTTGTCACAAATGACACCGTAATCCTTTAAAGTTTGCCTCATCCAAAGAAGTTGTGCACAACAACTACCGGCGGCCACATACTCCGCTTCGGTGGACGAGAGAGACACACAACTTTGCTTATTGGAAGACCAACTCACCAAAGAGCACCCAAGAAATTGGCACCCTCCCGATGTGGACTTCCTATCCACTTTGTCTCCCGCCCAATCGGAGTTCGAATAGCCTACAAGATCGAAGTTTGCTCCTCTCGGGTACCATAAGCCAAAGTTTGGGGTATGAGCTAAATATCGAAAGATTCGCTTGACTGCCACAAAGTGGCTTTCCTTAGGTGCGGCTTGAAACCATGCACAAATTATCACACTCAACATAATATCCGGTCTAGATGCACAAAGGTAAAGCAAGGACCTAATCATGGAACGATATACCTTTTGATCCACCGCTTTACCATTGGGATCTATGTCAAGTTGGCATTTGACGGGCATTGGAGTGGAAGCCGGCTTGACATCACTTAGCTTGAATCTCTTGAGCATGTCTTGAGTGTATTTGGCTTGGTTGATGAAGGTTCCTTCTCTTCTTTTCTTGACTTCGAACCCGAGAAAGAACTTCAACTCTCCCATAGAAGTCATCTTGAACTTTGAGGTCATGAGAGCGGCAAATTCCTCATTGAAAGCTTTGTTAGGGGAACCAAAAATAATATCATCAACATATAGTTGGCACACAAACAACTCCCCTTTGACCTTCTTAGTAAAAAGAGTGGGGTCAATTTTCCCAATTTCAAACCCACGATCTTGTAGCAAGTCGGTAAGGTGGTCATACCACGCACGTGGGGCTTGTTTAAGGCCACAGAGTGCCTTACCGAGTTGATACACATGATCGGGGAAATAGGGATCCTCGAACCCGAGGGGTTGTTTGACATACACCATCTCATTAATAGGACCATTAAGAAAAGCACTCTTCACATCCATTTGTTGCAACTTAAAGTTATGATGAGATGCATAAGCAATCAACATGCAAATGGATTCAAGGCGTGCAACGGGAGCAAAGGTTTCACCGTAGTCGATACCCTCGGCTTGGGAGTAGCCTTGTGCTACCAATCGAGCCTTGTTGCGAATGATAATACCATGAGCATCTTGCTTGTTCTTGAAAATTCACTTGGTTCCAATGACATTATGGTTCCTCGATGGTCTTGTCACCAATCTCCACACCTTGTTGTGCTCGAAGTTGTTGAGTTCTTCATGCATGGAATTAAGCCAATCCGGATCTTCGAGCGCCTCATAGACCTTTTGGGGTTCAACACAAGAGACAAACGTGTGATGTTCACAATAGTTTGCCAATTGTCTATGAGTGCTTACCCCCTTTCGAATGCTTCCAAGCACATTTGCCATGAGATGACCCTTAGTAGAGAGCTTGGATGCAATCTTGGCGGCACGACGCTCCAATTCCTCCTCAGGAGTGAGTTGAGGAGCGGTAACTTGATCATCTTGAGCGTCGTCTTGAGCTCGATCTTGATCTTGAGCTTTCTCTTAATCTTGAACTTTCTCGGAGGAGAGAACTTGACCTTGGGCATCACTTGGTGGTTCAACAGCATCTTGAGGTTGATCTTGCCCTTGGTCTTTTTTAAGAGTATGAGGGCCTTCACTTTGTTCTTCGGAAGTGTGTGTGTCTTGGGTTGGTGATGGTTCCATGTGAGTGGAACATTGTCCTTCTCCTTCGGCCACAAGGGGTTCCTCAATGGGTAGGATAAAACCAACACCCATTCTTCTTATGGATTGGGGAGGAATTTCATCACCTACATCACAAGTACCACTTTGCTCCACTTGGGAGCCGTTATTCTCATCAAACTCCACGTTACACGTCTCCTCAATAAGTCCACAAGTCCCGTGGACTTATTGAGGACATGGTAAGAATGAGAGTTTGTAGCATAACCAACAAATATGCCCTCATAAGCTCTAGCCTCAAATTTGGACAAACGAACACCTTTCTTGAGAATGAAACACTTACACCCAAACACCTGGAAGTACTTGAGGTTGGGCTTGTTACCGGTGAGTATCTCATACGGAGTATTGTTCAAGCCTTTACGGAGATAGAGCCGAGTGGATGCATGACACATGGTGTTGATGGCTTCGGCCCAAAAGTTGTATGGAGACTTGAACTCCGCCATCATGGTTCTTACCGCATCCATCAACGTCCGGTTCTTCCTCTCTGCTACACCATTTTGTTGAGGGGTGTAAGGTGCGGAATATTGATGCTTGATCCCCTCATCACTAAGAAACTCATCCAAGGTGTAGTTCTTGAACTCGGTGCCATTGTCACTTCTTATTGTCAAGATCTTTGCATTGTGTTGGCATTGGGCTTCATTTGCAAAGTCAATGACGGTTTGTTGGGTCTCACTCTTCCTCTTGAAGAAATATACCCATGTGTATCTTGAGTAATCATCCACAATCACCAAGCAATACTTCCTACCTCCAAGACTATCAAAGGATGGGGGCCCAAAGCGATCCAGGTGAAGGAGCTCCAAAGGCCTCTTTGAGTAGATGATAGTCGTGGGGGTGAGCCTTCTCATGTAGCTTTCCTTCGATACAAGCACTGCAAGCACGATCTTTGGCAAAACTAACATTTGTTAGTCCACGAACATGGTCCCCCCTTGAGAAGACTTTGCAAATATCTCACGTTGACATGGGCTAAACGGCGATGCCAAAGCCATCCCACATCAACTTTAGCCATTAGGCATGTCGCGGTCTCAGTGGGTCGATTCGAAAAGTTAATCACATAGAGACCGTTCTCGACATGCCCAACAAAGGCTACTTTAAGAGTCTTGCTCCACAAGAGGGCCGCAGTATCAATATCAAAGAAATTAGCAAAGCCCATAAGAGCAAGTTGACGAACGGAAAGTAAGTTGTATGCAAGGGACTCAACAAGCATGACTTTCTCGATCGTGAGATCATGAGAAATGACAACCTTGCCAAGACCCAATACCTTAGAAGACGAGGCATCACCCGACGACATTGGTGGGCATAGATGGAATTTTGTGCACATCCACCATCAAGTCCTTGCTTCCGGTCATATGATTAGTGGCTCCACTATCGAGCAACCATGATCCCCCACCGGAAGCAAACACCTACAAAAGATCAATGCTTGGTTTTATGTACCCATTTTGCAATGGGTCCTTTGATGTTAGTAACAAGGGTCTTAGGAACCCAAATAGACCGTTCAATGTACATATAAGGAGAACCAACAAATTTGGCATAAACATGTCCATCACTAGCATGACATAACACATAAGAAGGGTTAAATTCGCCAGCTTTGTTGGGAGGGGTAGCATTGCCCTTCCTGGCATCACTACCCTTCACATTGTTCTTCTTCTTCTCCTTAGAAGCACCCTCTCCCTCCTTCACAAAGGTTTGCTTGAGAGGGGGAGGTCGTTTGGTCTTGTCGTTCTTCTTCTTGTTCTTGGATTTGGGTGTGAACCCAATCCCTTCCTTGGCCACAACTTCCTTTTGATTGCTCAAAAGGTCGTTGAGGTTCTTCTCACCTTGTATGCACGACACAAGGCCCTTTTTAAGTTGCTCCTTCAACTTTTCATTCTCCTCAACAAGATGCACATGCTCACAACAAGGGTTAGTAGCATTTGCATTATCAATTAAAACCATATGAGGAAAAGTGGCTTTCTCCTTGGTTAGCTTCACTTGGATTTGATCATGAGACTCTTTAAGACTAGCATGAGTACCCTTCAAGGCCTTGTGAGCCTTGTCAAGTATATCAAACTCCTCCTTGAGTCTACAAGATCAATCCCAAGTTTGGCCTTCTCGAAATATAGCACACGAGATACAACAAGAGCATGATCAAGATCTTTCTTTAATTTAGCATGATCATCGTTGTATGACTCCTCAAGAGCCAAACGATGACCACGCTCTTCCTCAAGAGCGTTCGAGAGGTCTGATATCTCATCGGCATAGTCACGACTATGCCCGTCCATCTTAGAGATGGTTTCTTCGTGAGCCTCGATCGTGCCATTGGCTTCACCAAGTTGTTCCAAGAGAGCAACAAAGTGCTTCTTGGACTTACCCTTGAGCTTACTCATAAAAGACTCAAATTCATTTTCTTCCACATTAGGCAACTCACTTTCATCAATGCAATCCGTCAATGAGGGATTAGTAATGATGGTAGTTTTGATGTTGGGGGTTATCTTGTTGGTGGCTTTAGCCATGAGGCACTTGGCGGTGATGTTCTCATTGGGTGAGTCGAAGAGAGACACCTGTGGAGTTGTTGCAATGGCCACGGAGGCCATGGCAACCGAGTCACCATCTTCATCATCATCATCCTCATCCTCATTGTATTCTTCTTGCGCCACCAACCCATTGGGAGGAGTCTTCTTGGTGAAGTTGCTCTTGTTGGGGAAAGACTTGGCCTTGTCTTTTCGGATGAGCTTGCCACCATTGTATTCCCTCTTCTCATATGGGCATTCCGCAACAAAGTGGCTCACATTGCCACAATTATAGCAAGTTCTCACACATTGCTTGCCCTTCATGCCACTTGAGTTGCTTTTGTTGAAGTTTGGCCTTGTGTTCTTCTTGCTCCAAAATTGCCTTGAAGCGAGAGCCATGTGCTCATGATAAGCATATTTTGTATCTTCGGGGTTGCTCTCCTCTTCTTCCTCTTCATACTCTTCTTCCACACTAACCTTGGCCTTCAAAGCTAGGTTGGACTTCTTAGCTCTTTGAGAACGTAATACCGCATTGTCGGCGGTCTTGTCCAAGATACTCATAGCCACAAACTCATCCAACACTTCACTTGAGGACAAGATGTGGAAATCCGGCCTTTGACGAATGACGGAGGGCATGGCCTTGTGGTAAGGCATCATGGCCTTGAGGAATTTGCGCTTGATCCAATTGTCATCCATATCCTTGCTCCCATGATCTTAGAGTGAGACCGCGAGAGTAGTTAATCTCCGATAAAGCTCACGAGGTTCTTCATCTTCTTTCATTGCAAACTCATCGGCTTCATCTTGCACCACTTCATAGTAAGAGCATTGAATGCTTGCGCCTCCCCTGTAGAGGGACACAACATGGTGCCATGCATCCTTGGCCACGGTGAAGGGTCGGAGATGAGCAAGATCTTCACGTGGAATTGCATCTTGGATGATGAAGAGAGCATTCTCATTGAATTGATTATCCGCGGCTTCTCTAGGGGTGAAGTTGCTTCGGTCATGCGGAGGAAAACCTTCTTCAATGATTCTCCAAAGATTAGTATTAACATGGTTTAAATGACGCTTAAAGTGATAAACCCAAGAATAAAAGTCCTTATTTTTCACAATTTTAGGGGGAGGACCGGCATGATTCAAATGAGTGGAAGGAATCGGTCCACCATAAGTGAGCGGAGGCTCCACATGGGCAAAGATGTTGTTGCCATTTTTACCACTAGAAGAAGGAGCTTTTTCACTAGTAGCTTCCCCCTTATCGGAGTTAGCATCCGTCACCTTGTTAGTGGGATCACCAACTTTCATCAGTGCGGTGGATAATTTAAGCCCTTCTAAGAATTTGTTAAACATGCTTTCAACCTCGGTCGTCATGGAGGTTTTCAATGTGTCCAAAGCCACATTGAATTCCTCACGAGACACCACGGTTCCCCCATCGGCCGTAGTAGGACTGGGCGTTCGGTTAAACTGAACCGTTCGGTCCAGTTCTTCGGGTTTTGAACAAGTTCGGTTTTGGAAAAAGAATGACCGATTGGTGATTTGGAAAACTGCTAACCGAGCATTCGGGGGACCGAGATTTTGGGCCGGTCCTCGGTTAAGGCCAAATTGACCAATATATTAGAGAATGAAAACAAAACAGTCACACTTCTAAACTTATAATCATCAAATTAACCTTGTGTACACACAAGAAGTAGATCCCGTGAGTAGAAAAAACAGATCCTACTAGGAAGAACCATCACATGAACTCATCAGGATCTCACGAGCTTATCAAGAAGCTCCAAATCATATAGAAATAGAAAAAGATGCTAGCATCAAGCAATCGAAGAGGAGGCGGGAGATCAGAGGGAAGAGATATGCGTAGGCCGGAGGCCACCACCGTCGCCCGTTGGGGTTCAGAGCGAGGAGAAGGAGAGGCGGCACGCTGGCGGCTAGGGTAAGGAGTGGGCAATCAATCGAGAGTGAGGCTGAGATTAGTAGGATGGGCCGCTGGAGGAGGCACGTACGTCGTATGTATAGGAGGAGCAAAGGCTTGAGATGTTGGGCTGTGTGTGGGCCGGCTTTTACATAGAAATTTGTCCATGTGCACATCTAATCGGTCTCATCGATTACTTTGGTTAACTAAAGTACAAGACCGAAATTCCAAAATTAATTTCAGTTTATACAAAGTGCAGACCGAACTAAGGATCAAAATTTTCGGTTTCGGTCTTTTCGGCTTCGGTCCCGGGTTTTTCGGTTCGGTAGTTCGGTGCTCGGTTAATATGCCCACCCCTAGGCCATAGACGAGACCAGATTCACACCAGAGTGCTCCTCCCCACCGTCTATAATGTCAACCATACTCTTTGGATGGCAAAGTCCTTAATAAAGAGACGAGGCTCTGATACCAATTGAAAGGATCGATATAGTTGACTAGGGGGGTGAATAGGCAACTAACAATTTTAGCTTTTCTTTACCAATTTAAACTTTGCATCAAAGTAGGTTGTCTAGATATGCAACTAGGTGAGAAACCTATATGATGCGCCAACGACAAGCACACAAGCAAGCAAGAGATGCAACACAAAGTAAGCTTGCACAAGTAAAGGTACAAGATAACCAAGAGTGGAGCCGGTGAAGACGAGGATGTTTTACCGAAGTTCCTTCCTTTTGAAGGGAAGTACGTCTCCGTTGGAGCGGTGTGGAGGCACAATGCTCCCCAAGAAGCCACTAGGGCCACCGTATTCTCCTCACGCCCTCACACAATGCGAGATGCTGTGATTCCACTATTGGTGCCCTTGGAGGCGGCGACCGGACCTTTACAAACAAGGTTGGGGCTCTCTCCACAACCAAATTGGAGGCTCCCAATGAAACCACGGAGCTTCACCACAATGGAATATGGCTCCGAGGAGACCTCAACCGTCTAGGGTGCTCAAACACCCAAGAGTAACAAGATCCACAAGGGATTAGTTGGGGGAATCAAAATTTTCTTGGTGGAAGTGTAGATCTGGGCCTTCTCAACCAATCCCCAAAGAATCAACGAGTTTGATTGGCTAGGGAGAGAGATCGGGCGAAAATGAGCTTCGAAGCAACAATGGAACTTGGGGGAAAGAGAGGTAGATCAACTTGGAGAAGAAGACCTCCTTTTATGAGGGGGGAGACAATCCAACCGTTACCCCCGCTCAGCCCCGCACAGGGTGGTACTACCACTATGAGTGGTGGTATTACCGCTGGGGCCAGCGGTACTACCGTTCCGCCTCGTGGTACTGCCGCGCCGTCAGAAGAGAGCAAGGGGCGGAGCAGGACTGGACCCAGGACGGTACTACCACGGTGGTAAGGGTGGTACTACCGCTTATGAGCTGTACTACCGCCTCTACTGCCATAGGCAGTGCTGCAAAACCCGACACGAGAGGCGAACCTCGAGTCAAGGCGGTAGGAGCGCGGAGCCGCAACGGTACTACGGGAGAGAGCTCCAAGCGGTACTACCGCTGTGGAGCGGTACTGCCGCTTGTAGCTCTCAAGCGGTACTACCGCTGGGGTCCACGGTACTACCGCTGGGACCAGATCACAAAGAGAAGGCAGCAAGGAGACCTCCATCAAAGTGGGAAGGCTCAGAGGGTGCAAAGGGGATGTGTACGTGTTGATTCCACCCTAGCCTAACCAATGCGGACCCCCTCTTGATAGTACGGTGACTCCTACGACACAAGTCAACCAAAACTAAATTGAAAGATCTACACCGTGTTCGCTTCAAACTCCGAGGGGAGGAAATCGTCTCGTGCCAAAGGATGAATCTCTGAAAAACTCAACGCACACGATTAGTCCGCAAAGATGTTGTCATCAATCACCAAAACTACTTAGAGAGAGACATGCCTTAACACGGAGTATGGTGACGAGGATGAAGACGGGGTTGTGACCAACGGGGCGAGGGCGACGAGCGCATTCGGCAACGCAGACTGTGGAGGAAGGACGTCCAGGCGAGGGGGCGATGCCCGGTGGCCGGAGGACGTGCAGCGATGGGGCCGGTGGCCGCGGCGCCCGTGCTATGCGAATGCTGTTGTTTTTGCGTGGAAAGAAGAGAAAGAAGCGGAAAGAAGGCGACGCGATCATATGGTTGACTGAGACCCGATCGAATGCTCACACGGTGACCAGCCAAAATTTAGGCCAGTCAACCAAATATTAGAAAGAACAGAGGTTTTTCTTTTAAAGGACACAAAGGACTCCCAAAAGAAAATGCAGACAAGTATAATTACAAGGACATGTCAACATGGCCTCCATCGCACATTCTATGATTCGATTTTGACAACATTCTGACAGAAAAAGAAAATGAACTGCTTAGAATGTTAATGTAGTAATGCACAATATCCGCTAAGAATATTAAGGTAGTGATGCACATTGTCCTTCGTTCACTAAGGGCATCTTCAACGGCAACCCAATTTCCTCCCGCATCCGTCTCCGGACAGGGGGACTAGTCCACGGACACGGATGCGGGAGGCGGCCATCCAACCGTAGTCGCATACACCCAACATTCCTCTTTTTTTCAAGTCCACACGATCAAATAGCCGAATGCAAAGGTTAGAGACGTTCAAATAACTGCATGTAGCACTAGTTCAAATTTAAAAAAGTTCAAATATTACATCCAACATGGTTTTCCCTTTTCAACGCCCACTGATGCTCAATTAGATCTCCCTTCAGCTCCTTGTGAGTTGGTCGATGCCAAATTTGTTGATGCATTTGAATAAACTCTTCAAGTGTGGCCGGATTTTGGTCCGGAAGTTGGATAGGATCACCCATGTTCTCAAATTCCAGAGTTACGGCGGCATCATCACCCTCATCCTCGATGATCATGTTGTGCATAATCACACAACATGTCATCACCTCCCACATGGTTTTTAGATCCCATTGTTTAGCAGGTCCACAAACAACTGCAAAACGCGCCTGCAGAACTCTAAATGCCCTCTCAACATCCTTTCCAGTTGTTTCTTGTCTTTGGGCAAAGCAAGCCTTTTTCTGGCCAATTGGGTTTGAGATGGTGCTGGCATAGGTAGCCCATGGAGGATAGATACCGTCGACCAGATAATAGCCCATGTTGTACTCATGTCCATTGACAGTATAGTGGCAAGGAGGAGCGTTTCCTTTAGTTAGCCTCGCAAACAATGGCGATCATTGTAGCACATTGATGTCATTGTGAGACCCGGGCATGCCAAAGAAATCATGCCAAATCCAAAGATCATGTGATGCAACTGCTTCAAGAATGATGGTGGGCTTCTTAACATGACCTTGATATTGCCCTTTTAAAGCCTTCGGGCAGTTCTTCCATTTTCAATGCATGTAGTCAAGAGATCCAAGCAAACCTGGCCACCCTCTTACTTATGAGATTGCCAAGAGCCTCTTGGTATCTGCCACAGTTGGTTCTCTTGGGTACTAAGGTTAGAACACCTCGACCACGGCAGTTGCAAACCTGACCATGGCATCTTCGCATGTGCTCTCAGACAACCATAGGTACTCATCCCACGAATCAGCGGCCGTGCCATATGCAAGCATTCGGCATGCGGCCATGCACTTCTGGTAACCAGAGAAGCACATCATTCCCACGGTGTCCTTCTTCAGGATGAAGTAGTCATCATAGTACGGGATGCCATGGTACAAACGATCAAAGAAAGTCTTGTGCATCCGAAAACGCTAGCGAAATTGTTCAGTGAATAGTATATCAGGAGCAAAGTAGTCGGCCATCAGCGTCAAATGGTCGCGCGCCCTGTTGCGGTTGAGCATTCGATGACCCTTAATTGAGGTCTTGAAATTGAGAACATGCTCCTCCGCACGCTCCACTTCTTCAAGGATCACCTGCATCATCGTCGTCTCAGTAGAGTACTCCTCATCAGATGACTCAACATACTGCTCGTATATGTACTCCAAATTGGAATCAATTGCTAGAAGGAAGCGGCAACTGTCTTTAGCTCCGGCGATTCATCGAGCAGTTACCGGGCATGGTGAGAATAGCAGTAGCCGATGGTACTTGGCAGGGCGGTCGGAAGACAGGGGTTGAACGGAGACGAAGGAGAAGCAGGGTGGAGCCCTGCTAAAGCGTTGGAGGAGACGGAGACGTAAAGTTCCGGCAAGGGTGTTGCGTGGTGGCCGGGGTGGTGGAGCGGCGGCGAAGGCAAGAGAGAAATAAGGAAGGAGAGAACATGTGGATAATGGAGTCGCGGGGTTTGAGGAGGGTTTTGGGTAGGCCGGGGGTGTCGTATTCCTACGTTTCGCGTGTCCGGACTTCGGCAAAGCTCCCTCACTTTTATCCCCGATTTGCAGGAGAAATCATATCCGGACTGCCCTGCGAGCCGATACAGACCCGCGTTGGATGGCTTCCACGGTCCAGACAACACAATCCGAATGGATGTGGGCGGTTTAAGAGTCCGCCTTGGAGATGCCCTAAAACCCGACCACGATATTATCCAGATCGGCCCACTGATGACGGCAGAGAGCTTTACAGCCCATCAAAACCTGTACCAGTCGACGATTCCTTATTTTTTCACAAAGAAGGAACAAATCTCTTTCACAATCATTTGTATTAGTTTTTGAAAAACACCTTATATATTATTTAGTTAAAAGGTTATTAAAATCATTCCTTATTATTAAGGAAAACACCATCAAACCAACTATCAAAACTATAATTTGTAATCTCGTGTGACACACCATTGGCGTGCTGATTAATTTTTGAAATTTTAACATTCTGGAGCATAAGATACTTAAAGCCTCCTTGAGATCAACGAAAGAGGACTTGTCAAGCTTTTCATTTACGAGAAACAAAAACACAAAATCACATTCAGTTTCCAAAATGATAGACTTGTAAAGAGTGCCTATATGAAAACTAGTGAGCCAAGGCCGAAGCTGAGCATCTTCACTCAGCCCCCAACAGCCCCCTGGCCCCATTTTTTATCACCGGCTCTTAAAAATCGGCCCGGTCGCGCCCCCGAGAGCCCAAATTTTGTCGGTTAGAGCCAAAATTGGCGCCGACGGATCCAGGCCAAAACCGGCGCGCTGGGGGCGCCAGGGGGAAACAAATTTGGCGCGAAAACTGGTGGACCCGCCTAGTCAGCGGCTGTGCGTCGCCGAGAATCTTCGTCGTCCTCATCGCCTCGGTTTCCTGCGGGAACCAATGCGAAGGTTGCCACCGGTCAGCCTTCCATTGATTCACGGGCGACGCAGTGAAGGCACGCCGCCGTTGTTGGAAATATGCCCTAGAGGCAATAATAAACTGGTTATTATTATATTTCCTTGTTCATGATAATTTTCTATTGTTCATGCTATAATTGTGTTATCCAGAAATCGTAATACATGTGTGAATACATAGACCACAACATGTCCCTAGTGAGCCTCTTTTGACTAGCTCGTTGATCAATAGATGGTTACAGTTTCCTGACCATGGACATTGGATGTCGTTGATAACGGGATCACATCATTAGGAGAATGATGTGATGGACAAGACCCAATCCTAAGCATAGCACAAGATCGTGTAGTTCATCTGCTAAAGATTTTCTAATGTCAAGTATCATTTCCTTAGACCATGAGATTGTGCAACTCCTAGATACCGTAGGAATTCTTTGGGTGTGCCAAACGTCACAACATAATTGGGTGGTTATAAAGGTGCACTACATGTATCTCCGAATGTGTCTGTTGGGTTGGCACGAATCAAGACTGGGATTTGTCACTCCGTGTGACGGAGAGGTATCTCTGGGCCCACTTGGTAGGACATCATCATAATGAGCTCAATGTGACCAAAGAGTTGATCACGGGATGATGTGTTATGGAATGAGCAAAAGAGACTTGCCGGTAACGAGATTGAACAAGGTATAGGGATACGGATGATCGAATCTCGGGCAAGTATCATACCGGTAGACAAAGGGAATTGTGTACGAGATTGATTGAATACCCGACATCGTGATTCATCCGATAAGATCATCGTGGAGCATGTGGGAGCCAACATGGGTATCCAGATCCTGCTGTTGGTTATTGGCCGGAGAGATGTCTCGGTCATGTCTACATGCCTCTCGAACCCGTAGGGTCTACACACTTAAGGTTCGATGATGCTAGGGTTATAGGGAAAGTTTGTACGTGGTTACTGAATGTTGTTAGGAGTCCTGGATGAGATCCTAGACGTCACGAGGAGCTCCGGAATGGTTCGGAGATAAAGATTTATATATGGGAAGTCCTTATTCGGTTGCCGGAAGTGTTCGGGGGTTTATCGGTATTGTACCGGGACCACTGAAAGGGTTCCGGGGGTCCACTGGGAGGGTCCACCTACCCCGGAGGGCCCTATGGGCTGAATATGGAGGGGAACCAGCCCCTAGGTGGGCTGGGCGCCAAACCCCCCTAGGGCCCATGTGCCTAGGGGTGGGGGAAATCCTAAAGGGGGCGCCCCCCTTGGCTTGGGGGGCAAGCCTCCCCCCTTGGCCGCCGGCCCCTGCCCCTCTAGATCCATCTGGAGGGGGCCGGGCCCCCTCTCCCTTGCTCCTATAAATAGAGGGGAGGAGGGAGGGCAGCTGGACCACATCCAAGGCGCAGCCCTCCCCTCCCCCTCTGTTGAGCTTGGCGAAGCCCTGCCGGAGTACCACGCTGCTCCACCACCACCACGCCGTCGTGCTGCTGCTGAAGTTGTCTTCCCCAACCTCTCCCTCTCTCCTTGCTGGATCAAGGCGCGGGAGACGTCATCGGGCTGCACGTGTGTTGAACGCGGAGGCACCGTTGTTCGGCATGGAATCATCCGCAATCTGAATCGCTACGAGTACGACTCCTTCATCCGCGTTCTTGTAACGCTTCTGTATCGCAATCTTCAAGGGTATGAAGATACACTCCCCTCTCACCCGTTGCTAGTATGTCCATAGATTGATCTTGGTGATGCATAGATTTTTTTTTTAATTTCTGCAACGATCCCCAACAGTGGCATCATGAGTTAGGTCTATGCGTAGTTTCTATGCATGAGTAGAGCACAAGTTGTTGTGGGCATTGATTTTGTCAATTTACTTGTTGTTACTAGTCTTATCTTGATTTGGCGGCATCGTGGGATGAATCGGCCCGGACCGACCTAACACGTACGCTTACATGAGACAGGTTCCACCGACTGACATGCACTAGTTGCATAAGGTGGCTAGCGGGTGTCTGTCTCTCCCACTTTGGTCAGATCGGATTCGATGAAAAGGGTCCTTATGAAGGGTAAATAGAAATTGGCATATCACGTTGTGGTTTTGGCATAGATAAGAAACGTTCTTGCTAGAAACCTATAGCAGCCACATAAAAAATTTGCAACAGCAATTAGAGGACGTCTAACTTGTTCTTGCAGCATATGCCGTGTGATGTGATATGGCCATAAGGATGTGATGAATGATATATGTGATGTATGAGATTGATCATGTTCTTGTAATAGGAATCACGACTTGCATGTCGATGAGTATGACAACCGGCAAGAGCCATAGGAGTTGTCTTAATTTATTGTATGACCTACGTGTCAATGAAAACGCCATGTAATTACTTTACTTTATTGCTAACCGTTAGCCATAGTAGTAGAAGTAATAGTTGGCGAGACAACTTCATGAAGGCATGATGATGGAGATCATGGTGTCATGCCGGTGACGATGATGATCATGGTGCCCCGAAGAAGGAAATCAAAAGGAGCAAAATGATATTGGCCATATCATGTCACTATTTGATTGCATGTGATGTTTATCATGTTTTTACATCTTATTTGCTTAGAACGACGGTAGCATAAATAAGATGATCTCTCGTTAAAATTTCAAGAAAGTGTTCCCCCTAACTGTGCTGAAGGAAATATGCCCTAGAGGCAATAATAAAGTTATTATTTATTTCCTTATATCATGAAAAATGTTTATTATTCATGCTAGAATTGTATTAACTGTAAACATAATACTTGTGTGAATACATAGACAAACAGAGTGTCACTAGTATGCCTCTACTTGACTAGCTCGTTGATCAAAGATGGTTATGTTTCCTAGCCATATACATGAGTTTTCATTTGATTAATGGGATTACATCATTAGGAGAATGATGTGATTGACTTGACCCATTCCGTTAGCTCAGCACACGATCGTTTAGTATTCTGCTATTGCTTTCTTCATGACTTATACATGTTCCTATGACTATGAGATTATGCAACTCCCGTTTACCAGAGGAACACTTTGTGTGCTACCAAACATCACACCGTAACTGGGTGATTATAAAGGTGCTCTACAGATGTCTCCAAAGGTACTTGTTGTGTTGGCGTATTTCGAGATTAGGATTTGTCACTCCGATTGTCGGAGAGGTATTTCTGGGCCCACTCGGTAATGCACATCACTATAAGCCTTGCAAGCATTCCAACTAATGAGTTAGTTGTGGGATGATGCATTATGGAACGAGTAAAGAGACTTGCCGGTAACGATATTGAACTAGGTATTGAGATACCGACGATCGAATCTCGGGCAAGTAACATACCGATGACAAAGGGAACAACGTATGTTGTTATGCGGTTTGACCGATAAAGATCTTCGTAGAATATGTAGGAGCCAATATGAGCATCCAGGTTCTGCTATTGGTTATTGACCGGAGATGTGTCTCGGTCATGTCTACATAGTTCTCGAACCCGTAGGGTCCGCACGCTTAAAGTTCGATGACGGTTATATTATGAGTTTATGTGTTTTGATGTACCGAAGGTAGTTCGGAGTCCCGGATGAGATCGGGGACATGACGATTTCGGACGACTATATTCGGACATCGGAAAGGTTCCAAGTGATTCGGGTATTTTTCGGAGTACCGGGGAGTTACGGGAATACGGGGAAGAAGTATTGGGCCTTAATGGGCCTTAGTGGGAAGGAAAGGCAGCAGCCAGGAGGTGGCGCGCGCCCCTCCCAAGCCCAGTCCGAATTGGACAAGGGGTTTGGGGCGCGGCCCCCATCTCCCTTCCTTATCCCCTCCTCTCCTTTCCCCCCTTCTCCTAGTTGGACTAGGAAAGGAGGAAACCTACTCCAACTAGGAGTAGGAATCCTACTCCCTTGGCGCGCCCCTCCTTGGGTCGGCCTCCTCCTCCCTTGCTCCTTTATATACGGGGGCAGGGGGCACCCCATAGGCACACAATTGATGATTGATCTCTTAGTCGTGTGCGGTGCCCCCCTCCACCATAATCCACCTCGATAATATCGTAGCGGTGCTTAGGCGAAGCCCTGCGTCGGTAGAACATCAACATCGTCACCACGCCGTCGTGCTGACGAAAATCTCCCTCAACACTCGGCTGGATCGGAGTTCGAGGGATGTCATCGAGCTGAACGTGTGCAGAACTCGGAGGTGCCGTATGTTCGGAGCTTGATCGGTCAGATCGTGAAGACGTACGACTACATCAACCGCATTCTGCTAACGCTTCCGCTTTTGGTCTACGAGGATACATGGACACACTCTCCCCTCTTGTTGCTATGCATCACCATGATCTTGCGTGTTCATAGGAATTTTTTTGAAATTACTACGTTCCTCAATAGTGGCATCCGAGCCTGGTTTTATGCGTTGATGTAATATGCATGAGTAGAACACAAGTGAATTGTGGGTGATATAAGTCATACTGCTTACCAGCATGTCATACTTTGGTTCAGCGGTATTGTGAGATGAAGCGGCCCGGACTGACATTACGCGTACGCTTACGCGAGACTGGTTTCACCGCTGCGAGCACTCATTGCTTAAAGGTGACTGGCGGGTGTATGTCTCTCTCACTTTAGTTGAATCGAGTGTGGCAACGCCCGGTCCTTGCGAAGGTTAAAATAGCACCAACTTGACAAACTATCGTTGTGGTTTTGATGCGTAGGTAAGAACGGTTCTTGCTCAGCCCATAGCAGCCACGTAAAACTTGCAACAACAAAGTAGAGGATGTCTAACTTGTTTTTGCAGGGCATGTTGTGATGTGGTATGGTCAAGGCATGATGCTATATTTTATTGCATGAGATGATCATGTTTTGAAACCGAGTTATCGGCAACTGGCAGGAGCCATATGGTTGTTGCTTTATTGTATGCAATGCAATCGCGTTGTAATGCTTTACTTTATCACTAAGCGGTAGCGTTAGTTGTGGAAGCAAAAGTTGGCGAGATGACAATGATGCTACGATGGAGATCAAGGTGTCACGACGGTGATGATGGTGATCATAACGGTGCTTCAGAGATGGAGATCACAAGCACAAGATGATGATGGCCATATCATATCACTTATATTGATTGCATGTGATGTTTATCTTTTATGCATCTTATTCTGCTTAGATCGACGGTAGAATTATAAGATGATCTCTCACTAAAATATCAAGGTATAAGTCTTCTCCCTGAGTATGCACCGTTGCGAAAGTTCTTCGTGCTGAGACACCACGTGATGATCGGGTGTGATAGGCTCTACGTTCAAATACAACGGGTGCAAAACAGTTGCACACGCAGAATACTCAGGTTAAACTTGACGAGCCTAGCATATAACAGATATGGCCTCGGAACACTAAGACCGAAAGGTCGAGCATGAATCATATAGTAGATATGATCAACATAGTGATGTTCACCATTGAAACTACTCCATCTCACGTGATGATTGGACATGGTTTAGTTGATATGGATCACGTGATCACTTAGAGGATTAGAGGGATGTCTATCTAAGTGGGAGTTCTTAAGTAATATGATTAATTGAACTTAAATTTATCATGAACTTAGTCCTGGTAGTATTAGCATATCTATGTTGTAGATCAATAGCTCGCGTTGTTGCTTGCTATTTATGTTTTGATATATTCCTAGAGAAAACTAAGTTGAAAGATGTTAGTAGCAATGATGCGGATTGGATCCGTGATCTGAGGTTTATCCTCATTGCCGCGCAGAAGAATTATGTCCTTGATGCACCGCTGGGTGACAGACCTATTGCAGGAGCAGATGCAGACGTTATGAACGTTTTGACAAAAGCTCGGTATGATGACTACTTGATAGTTAAGTGCACCATGCTTTACGGCTTATAACCGGGACTTCAAAAATGTTTTGAACGCCACGTAGCATATAAGATGTTCCAAGAGTTGAATCGGTATTTCACACTCATGCCCGTGTCGAGAGGTATGAGACCTCTGACAGTACTTTGCCTAAAAGATGGAGGAGAATAGCTCAACTAGTGAGCATGTGCTCAGATTGTCTGGGTACTACAATTGCTTGCATCAAGTGGGTGTTAATCTTCCAGATAAAATAGTGATTGAAAGAATTCTCTAGTCACCATCACCAAGTTAGTAGAACTTTGTCATGAACTATAATATGCAAGGGATGACGAAAGTAATTCCCGAGCTCTTCGCGATGCTAAAATCGGCAAAGGTAGAAATCAAGAAAAACATCAAGTGTTGATGGTTGACAAAGACCACTAGTTTCAAGAAAAGGGCAAAGGGAAGAAAGGGGAACTTCAAGAAGAACGGCAAACAAGTTGCTGCTCAAGTGAAAAAGCCCAAGTCTGGACCTAAGCCTGAAACTGAGTGCTTCTACTGCAAAGGGACTGGTCACTGGAGGCGGAACTACCCAAAATATTTGGCGGATAAGAAGGATGGCAAAGTGAACAAAGGTATATTTGATATACATGTTATTGATGTGTACTTTACTAGTATTTATAGCAACCCCTCGGTATTTGATACTGGTTTAGTTGCTAAGAGTAGTAACTCGAAACGGGAGTTGCAGAATAAACAGAAACTAGTTAAGGGTGAAGTGATGATGTGTATTGGAAGTGGTTCCAAGATTGATATGATCATCATCGCACACTCCCTATACTTTCGGGATTAGTGTTGAAACTAAATAAGTGTTATTTGGTGTTTGCATTGAGCATGAATATGATTTTATCATGTTTGTTGCAATACGATTATTCATTTAAATTAGAGAATAATTGTTGTTCTGTTTACATGAATAAAACCTTCTATGGTCATACACCCAATAAAATGGTTTGTTGGATCTCGATCGTAGTGATACACATATTCATAATATTGAAGCCAAAATATGCAAAGTTAATAATGATAGTGCAACTTATTTGTGGCACTGCCTTTTAGGTCATATTGGTGTAAAGAGCATGAAGAAACTCCATGCTGATGGGATTTTGGAATCACTTGATTATGAATCACTTGATGCTTGCAACCATGCCTTATGGGCAAGATGACTAAGACTCCGTTCTCCGGAACAATGGAGCGAGCAACTGACTTATTGGAAATAATACATGCTGATGTATGCAATCCAATGAGTGTTGAGGCTCGCGGCAGGTATCGTTATTTTATGACCTTCACAGATGATTTGAGCAGATATGGGTATATCTACTTAATGAAACACAAGTCTGAAACATTTGAAAAGTTCATATAATTTCAGAGTGAAGTGGAAAATCATCGTAACAAGAAAATAAAGTTTCTACGATCTAATCATGGAGAAGAATATTTGAGTTATGAGTTTGGCCTTCAATTGAAACAATGTGGAATAGTTTCACAAACTCATGCCACCTGGAACACCACAACATTATGGTGTGTCCGAATGTCATAACCGTACTTTATTGGATATAGTGCAATCTATGATGTCTCTTACCGATTTACCACTATCGTTTTGGGGTTATGCATCAGAGACAACTGCATTCACGTTAAATAGGGCACCATCTAAAATCCGTTGAGACGACGCCTTATGAACTGTGGTTTGGCAAGAAACCAAAGTTGTCGTTTCTTAAAGTTTGGGGCTGCGATGCTTATGTGAAAAAGCTTCAACCTGATAAGTTCGAACCCAAATCGGAGAAATGTGTCTTCATAGGATACCCAAAAGAGACTGTTGGGTACACCTTCTATCACAGATCCGAAGGCAAGACTTTTGTTGCTAAAGTTTGGATCCTTTCTAGAGACGGAGTATCTCTCGAAAGAAGTGAGTGGGAGAAAAGTAGAACTTGATGAGGTAACTGTACCTGCTCCCTTATTGGAAAGTAGTTCATCATAGAAAACGGTTCCTGTGACGTCTATACCAATGAGTGAGGAAGTTAATGATGATGATCATGAAACTTCAGATCAAATTGTTACTGAACCTCGTAGGTCAACCAGAGTAAGATCCGCACCAGAGTGGTACGGTAATCCTGTTCTGGAGGTCATGTTACTAGACCATGACGAACCTATGAACTATGAGGAAGCGATGATGAGCCCAGATTCTGCAAAATGGCTTGAGGCGATAAAATCTGAGATGGGATTATGAGAACAAAGTATGGACTTTGATTGACTTGCCCGATGATTGGTGAGCCATTAAGATTAAATGGATCTTCAAGAGGAAGACGGACGCTGATAGTAGTGTTACTATCTACAAAGCTAGAATTGTCGCAAAAAGGTTTTCGACAAGTTCAAGGTGTTGACTACGATGAGAGTTTCTCACTCGTATCTATGCTTAAGTCTGTCTGAATCATGTTAGCAATTGCTGCATTTTATGAAATCTGGCAAATGGATAAACAAAACTGCATTCCTAAATGGATTTATTAAAGAAGAGTTGTATATGATGCAACCAGAAGGTTTTGTCGATCCTAAAGGTGCTAACGAAGTGTGCAAAGCTCCAGTGATCCATCTATGGACTGGTGCAAGCATCTCGGAGTTGGAATATACGTTTTGATAAGTTGATCAAAGCATATAGTTTTATACAGACTTGCGGTGAAGCCTGTATTTACAAGAAAGTGAGTGGCAGCACTACACCATTTCTGATAAGTATATGTGAATGACATATTGTTGATCAGAAATAATGTAGAATTATTTTGCAAAGCATAAAGGAGTGTTTGAAAGGAGTTTTTCAAAGAAAGACCTCGGTAAAGCTGCTTACATATTGAGCATCAAGATCCATAGACATAGATCAAGACGCTTGATAAGTTTTTTCAATGAGTACATACCTTGACAAGATTTTGAAGTAGTTCAAAATGGAACAGTCAAAGAAAGAGTTCTTGCCTGTGTTACAAGGTGTGAAATTGAGTAAGACTCAAAGCACGACCATGGCAGAAGATAGAAAGAGAATGAAAGTCATTCCCTATGCCTCAGACATAGGTTCTATAAAAGTATGCCATGCTGTGTACCAGAACTATTGTATACCTTACACTGATTTTGGCAAGGGAGTACAATAGTGATCTAGGAGTAGATCACTGGACAGCGGTCAAAATTATCCTTAGTGGAATAAGGATATGTTTCTCGATTATGGAGGTGACAAAAAGGTTTGTCGTAAAAGATTACGTCGATGCAAGTTTTGACACTGATCTAGATGACTCTAAGTCTCAATCTAGATACATATTGAAAGTGGGAGCAATTAGCTAGAGTAGCTTCGTGCAAGAGCATTGTGGACATAGAAATTTGCAAAATACATACGGATCTGAATGTAGCAGACCCATTGACTAAACTTCTCTCACAAGCAAAACATGATCACACCTTAGTACTCGTTGGGTGTTAATCACATAGCGATGTGAACTAGATTATTGACTCTAGTAAACCCTTTGGGTGTTGGTCACATGACGATGTGAACTATGGGTGTTAATCACATGGTGATGTGAACTATTAATGTTAAATCACATGGCGATGTGATCTAGATTATTGACTCTAGTGCAAGTGGGAGACTGAAGGAAATATGCCCTAGAGGCAATAATAAAGTTATTATTTATTTTCTTATATCATGATAAAGGTTTGTTATTCATGCTAGAATTGTATTAACCGGAAACATAATACTTGTGTGAATACATAGACAAACAGAGTGTCACTAGTATGCCTCTACTTGACTAGCTCGTTGATCAAAGATGGTTATGTTTCCTAGCCATAGACATGAGTTGTCATTTGATTAACGGGATCACATCATTAGGAGAATGATGTGATTGACTTGACCCATTCCGTTAGCTCAGCACACGATCATTTAGTATTCTGCTATTGCTTTCTTCATGACTTATACATGTTCCTATGACTATGAGATTATGCAACTCCCGTTTACCAGAGGAACACTTTGTGTGCTACCAAACGTCACAACGTAACTGGGTGATTATAAAGGTGCTCTATAGGTGTCTCCAAAGGTACTTGTTGGGTTGGCGTATTTCAAGATTAGGATTTGTCACTCCGATTGTCGGAGAGGTATCTCTAGGCTCACTCGGTAATGCACATCACTATAAGCCTTGCAAGCATTGCAACTAATGAGTTAGTTGCGGGATGATGTATTACGGAACGAGTAAAGAGACTTGCCGGTAACGAGATTGAACTAGGTATTGAGATACCGATGATCGAATCTCGGGCAAGTAACATACCGATGACAAAGGGAACAACGTATGTTGTTATGCGGTTTGACCGATAAAGATTTTCGTAGAATATGTAGGAGCCAATATGAGCATCCAGGTTCCGCTATTGGTTATTGACCGGAGACGTGTCTCGGTCATGTCTACATAGTTCTCGAACCCGTAGGGTCCGCACGCTTAAAGTTTGATGACGGTTATATTATGAGTTTATGTGTTTTGATGTACCGAAGGTAGTTCGGAGTCCCGGATGAGATCGGGGACATGACTAGGAGTCTCAAAATGGTCGAGACGTAAAGATCGATATATTGGACGACTATATTCGGATATCGGAAAGGTTCCAAGTGATTTGGGTATTTTTCAGAGTACCGGGGAGTTACGGGAATACGGGGAAGAAGTATTGGGCCTTAATGGGCCTTAGTGGGAAGGAAAGGCAGCAGCCAGGAGGTGGCGCGCGCCCCTCCCAAGCCCAGTCCGAATTGGACAAGGGGTTTGGGGTGCGGCCCCCCTCTCCCTTCCTTCTCCCCTCCTCTCCTTTCCCCCCTTCTCCTAGTTGGACTAGGAAAGCAGGAAACCTACTCCAACTAGGAGTAGGAATCCTACTCCCTTGGCGCGCCCCTCCTTGGGCCGGCCTCCTCCTCCCTTGCTCCTTTATATACGGGGGCAGGGGCACCCCATAGACACACAATTGATGATTGATCTCTTAGCCGTGTGTGGTGCCCCCCTCCACCACAATCCACCTCGATAATATCGTAGCGGCGCTTAGGCGAAGCCCTGCGTTGGTAGAATATCAACATCGTCACCACGCCGTCGTGCTGACGAAACTCTCCCTCAACACTCAGCTGGATCGGAGTTCGAGGGACGTCATGGAGCTGAATGTGTACAGAACTCGGAGGTGCCGTACGTTCGGTGCTTGATCGGTCGGATCGTGAAGACGTACGACTACATCAACCGCGTTGTGCTAACGCTTCCGCTTTCGGTCTACGAGGGTACGTGGGCACACTCTCCCCTCTCGTTGCTATGCATCACCATGATCTTGCGTGTGCGTAGGAAGTACGTTCCCCAACATGTGCACCATTGCGAAGGTCCGTTGTTTTGAAGTACCACGTGATAATCGGGTGTGATAGATTCTAACGTTCCAATACAACGGGTGTAAGCCAGATTTACACAAGCAAACCACTTAGGTTGACTTGACGAGCCTTGCATGTACAGACATGGCCTCGGAACACGAGAGACCGAAAGGTCGAACATGAGTTGTATAGTAGATACGATCAACATGGAGATGTTCACCGTTGATGACTAGTCCGTCTCACGTGATGATCGGACACAGCCTAGTCGATTCGGATCATGTATCACTTAGATGACTAGAGAGATGTCTATCTGAGTGGGAGTTCATTGAATAATTTGATTAGATGAACTTAATTATTATGAACTTAGTCTAAAATCTTTACAATATGTCTTGTAGATCAAATGGCTCACGCTAATGTTGCCCTCAACTTCAACGCGTTCCTAGAGAAAACCAAGCTGAAAGACGATGGTAGCAACTATACGGACTGGGTCCGTAACTTGAGGATCATCCTCATAGCTGCCAAGAAAGCATATGTCCTTGATGCACCGCTAGGTGAAGCACCTGTTTTCCCAGCAACTCAAGATGTTATGAACGCCTAGCAGTCGCGTAGTGATGATTACTCCATGGTTCAGTGCGGCATGCTTTACAGCTTAGAACCGGGGCTCCAAAAGCGTTTTGAGCAACAGGGAGCATATGAGATGTTCCAAGAGCTGAAAATGGTTTTCCAAGCTCATGCCCGAGTCGAGAGATATGAAGTCGCCGACAAGTTCTACAGTTGTAAGATGGAGGAGAATAGTTCTGTCTGCAAGCACATACTCAAAATGTCTGGGTTGCACAACCGCTTGTCTCAGTTGGGAGTTAATCTCCCGACGCGGTCATTGACAGAATCCTTCAGTCGCTTCCACCTAGCTACAAGAGCTTTGTGATGAATTTCAATATGCAAGGGATGGAGAAAACCATTCCTGAGGTATATTCAATGCTGAAATCAGCGGAGGTGGAGATCAAAAAGGAACATCAAGTGTTGATGGTCAACAAAACCACTAGTTTCAAGAAAGGCAAGGGTAAGAAGAACTTCAAGAAGGACGGCAAGGGAGTTGCCACGCCCGGTAAGCCAGTTGCCGGGAAGAAGCCAAAGCATGGATCCAAACCTGAGACTGAGTGCTTTTATTGCAAGGGAAACGGTCACTGCAAGCGGAACTGCCCCAGGTACTTAGTGGATAAGAAGGCCGGCAATACCAAAGGTATATGTGATATACATGTTATTGATGTGTACCTTACCAGAACTCGTAATAGCTCCTGGGTATTTGATACCGATGCGGTTGCTCATAGTAACTCAAAATAGGAGCTACGGAATATGCGGAGACTGGCGAAGGACGAGGTGACGATGCGCGTCGGGAATGGTTCCAAGGTCGATGTGATGGTCGTCGGTACGCTACCTCTACATTTACCTACGGGATTAGTTTTAAACCTCAATAATTGTTATTTAGTGCCAGCTTTGAACATGAACATTGTATCTGGATTTCGTTTAATGCGAGATGGCTACTCATTTAAATCTGAGAATAATGGTTGTTTTATTTATATGAGAGATATGTTTTATGGTCATGCCCCGCTGGTCCATGGTTTATTCTTGTTGAATCTCGAACGTGATGTTACACATATTCATAGTGTGAATGCCAAAAGATGTAAGGTTGATAATGATAGTCCCACATATTTGTGGCACTGCCGCCTTTGTCACATTTGTGTCAAACGCATGAAGAAACTCCATGCAGATGGACTTTTGGAGTCTCTTGATTATGAATCATTTGACACGTGCGAACCATGCCTCATGGGCAAAATGACCAAGACTCCGTTCTCCGGAACAATGGAGCGAGCAACCAACTTATTGGAAATCATACATACTGATGTGTGTGGTCCAATGAGCGTTGAGGCTCGCGGTGGTTATCGTTATGTTCTCACCCTCACTGATGACTTACGTAGATATGGGTATGTCTACTTAATGAAACACAAGTCTGAGACCTTTGAAAAGTTCAAGGAATTTTAGAGTGAGGTTGAGAATCAACGTGACAGGAAAATAAAGTTCTTACAATCAGATCGTGGAGGGGAATATTTGAGTCACGAATTTGGCACGCACTTAAGGAAATGTGGAATTGTTTCACAACTCACGCCGCCTGGAACACCTCAGCATAATGGTGTGTCCAAACGTCGTAATCGCACTCTATTGGATATGGTGCGATCTATGATGTCTCTTACCGATCTACCGCTATTATTTTGGGGTTATGCTTTAGAGACTGCCGCATTCACTTTAAATAGGGCTCCGTCGAAATCCGTTGAGACGACATCGTATGAATTATGGTTTGGGAAGAAACCTAAGCTGTCGTTTCTGAAAGTTTGGGGATGCGATGCTTATGTCAAGAAACTTCAACCTGAAAAGCTCGAACCCAAGTCAGAAAAATGCGTCTTCATAGGATACCCTAAGGAAACTATTGGGTATACCTTCTACCTCATATCCGAAGGCAAGATCTTTGTTGCCAAGAATGGATCCTTTCTAGAGAAAGAGTTTCTCTCGAAAGAAGTAAGTGGGAGGAAAGTGGAACTTGATGAGATGACCCCTCTCGAACCAGAGAGTAGCGCAGCGCAAGAAAATGTTTCTGTGGTACCTGCACCGACTAGAGAGGAAGTTAATGATGACGATCATGATCAAGTTACCACTGAACTTCGTAGGTCCACAAGGACACATTCTGCACCAGAGTGGTACGGCAACCCTGTCCTGGAAATCATGTTGTTAGACAACGGTGAACCTTCGAACTATGAAGAAGCAATGGCAGGCCCGGATTCCAACAAATGGCTTGAAGCCATGAAATCCGAGATAGGATCCATGTATGAAAACGAAGTATGGACTTTGACAGACTTGCCCGATGATCGGCAAGCCATATAGAATAAATGGATCTTTAAGAAGAAGACAGACGCGGATGGTAATGTGACCATCTATAAGGCTCGGCTTGTCGCTAAGGGTTATCGACAAGTTCAAGGGGTTGACTATGATGAGACCCTCTCACCCGTAGCGAAGCTGAAGTCCGTTCGAATCATGTTAGCAATTGCCGCATTCTATGATTATGAGATATGGCAAATGGACATCAAAATGGCATTCCTTAATGGTTTCCTTAAGGAAGAATTGTATATGATGCAACCGGAAGGTTTTGTCGATCCTAAGAATGCTGACAAGGTATGCAAGCTCCAGCGCTCAATCTATGGGCTGGTGCAAGCATCTCGGAGTTGGAACATTCGCTTTGACGAGATGATCAAGGCGTTTGGGTTTACACAGACTTATGGAGAAGCCTGTGTTTACAAGAAAGTGAGTGGGAGCTCTGTAGCATTTCTCATATTATATGTGGATGACATACTATTGATGGGAAATGATATAGAATTCTTGGAAAGCATAAAGGCCTATTTGAATAAGTGTTTTTCAATGAAGGACCTTGGAGAAGCTGCTTACATATTAGGCATCAAGATCTATAGAGATAGATTGAGACGCCTCATTGGTCTTTCACAAAGCACATACCTTGACAAGATATTGAAGAAGTTTAATATGGATCAGTCCAAGAAGGGGTTCTTGCCTGTATTGCAAGGTGTGAGATTGAGCACGGCTCAATGCCCGACCACGGCAGAAGATAGAGAAAAGATGAGTGTCATCCCCTATGCCTCGGCCATAGGGTCTATTATGTATGCCATGTTGTGTACCAGACCTGACGTGAACCTCGCCGTAAGTTTGGTACGGAGGTACCAAAGTAATCCCGGCATGGAAGACTGGACAGTGATCAAGAACATCCTGAAGTACCTGAAAAGGGCTAAGGATATGTTTCTCGTTTATGGAGGTGATGAAGAGCTCGTCGTAAATGGTTACGTCGATGCTAGCTTCGACACAGATCTGGATGACTCCAAGTCACAAACCGGATACGTGTATATTTTGAATGGTGGGGCAGTCAGCTGGTGCAGTTGCAAGCAAAGCGTCGTGGCGGGATCTACATGTGAAGCGGAGTACATAGCAGCCTCGGAGGCAGCACAGGAAGCAGTCTGGATGAAGGAGTTCATCACCAACCTAGGAGTTATTCCCAATGCGTCGGGCCCAATGACTCTCTTATGTGACAACACTGGAGCTATTGCCCTTGCCAAGGAGCCCCGATTTCACAAGAAGACCAGACATATCAAGCGTCGCTTCAACTCCATTCGTGAACATGTTCAAGATGGAGACATAGATATTTGTAAAGTGCATACGGACCTGAATGTCGCAGATCCATTGACTAAACCTCTTCCACGAGCAAAACATGATCAACACCAGAACTCTATGGGTGTATGATTCATCACAATGTAACTAGATTATTGACTCTAGTGCAAGTGGGAGACTGTGGAAATATGCCCTAGAGGCAATAATAAAGTGGTTATTATTATATTTCCTTGTTCATGATAATTGTCTATTGTTCATGCTATAATTGTGTTATCCGGAAATCATAATACAGTGTGAATACATAGACCAAAACATGTCCCTAGTGAGCCTCTAGTTGACTAGCTCATTGATTAGATGGTTACGGTTTCCTGACCATAGATATTGGATGTCGTTGATAACGGGATCACATCATTAGGAGAATGATGTGATGGACAAGACCAATCCTAAGCATAGCACAAGATCGTGTAGTTCGTCTGCTAAAGCTTTTCTAATGTCAATTATCATTTCCTTAGACCATGAGATTGTGCAACTCCTGGATACCGTAGGAATGCTTTGGGTGTGCCAAATGTCACAACGTAACTGGGTGGCTATAAAGGTGCACTACAGGTATCTCCAAAAGTGTCTGTTGGGTTGGCACGAATCAAGACTGGGATTTGTCACTCCGTGTGACGGAGAGGTATCTCTGGGCCCACTCGGTAGGACATCATCATAATGAGCTCAGTGTGACCAAAGAGTTGATCACGGGATGATGTATTACGGAACGAGTAAAAGAGACTTGCCGATAACGAGATTGAACAAGGTATAGGGATACCGACGATCGAATCTCGGGCAAGTATCATATTGGTAGACAAAGGGAATTGTGTACGTGATTGATTGAATCCCCGACATCGTGGTTCATCCGATGAAATCATCGTGGAGCATGTGGGAGCCAACATGGGTATCCAGATCCCGCTGTTGGTTATTAGCCGGAGAGATGTCTCGGTCATATCTACATGCCTCTCGAACCCATAGGGTCTACACACTTAAGGTTCGATGACGCTAGGGTTATAGGGAAAGTTTGTACGTGGTTACCAAATGTTGTTCGGAGTCCCGGATGAGATCCCGGACGTCACGAGGAGCTCCGGAATGGTCCGGAGATAAAGATTTATATATGGGAAGTCCTTATTCGGTCGCCGGAAGTGTTCGGGGGTTTACCGGTATTCTACCGGGACCACCGAAAGGGTTCCGGGGGTCCACTGGGAGGTTCCACCTGCCCTGGAGGGCCCTATGGGCTGAATATGGAGGGGAACCAGCCCCTAGGTGGGCTGGGCGCCAAACCCCCCTAGGGCCCATGCGCCTCGGGTTGGGGGACCCTAAAGGGGGCGCCCCCCTTGGCTTGGGGGGCAAGCCTCCCCCCTTGGCCGCCCCCCTCTAGATCAATCTGGAGGGGGCCGTCCCCCTCTCCCTTGCCCCTATAAATAGAGGGGAGGAGGGAGGGCAGCCGGACCACATCCAAGGCGCAGCCCTCCCCCTCTCCAACACCCCCTCCTCCTCCGTTGAGCTTGGCGAAGCCCTGCCGAAGTACCACGCTGCTCCACCACCACCACGCCGTCGTGCTGCTGTTGGAGTTGTCTTCCCCAACCTCTCCCTCTCTCCTTGCTGGATCAAGGCGCGGGAGACATCACCGGGCTGCACGTGTGTTGAACGCAGAGGCACCGTTGTTCGGCGCTTAGATCGGAATCATCTGCGATCTGAATCGCTACGAGTACGACTCCTTCATCCGCGTTCTTGTAACGCTTCCGTATCGCGATCTTCAAGGGTATGAAGATGCACTCCCCTCTCACTCGTTGCTAGTATCTCCATAGGTTGATCTTGGTGATGCGTAGAATTTTTTTTAATTTCTGCAACGGTCCCCAACAGCCGTGGGTCCCGCCCCCTCCCGCCACGCGCCCATACTACTATCGCCCGCTCGCCGCCCACTCGCCGCTATAAATGCCGCCCCTCCCTGCTGTTGGCCGCACACTTGACTCGCCACAACCTCTCTCTCACCGCCGACGACCCTCGCTTCTTCGCCGCTCTCCCTCATCTCAAGCCAAGACACCATGGTCGAGCGCTTCCCCAACGACGGAGCGGCGGCCAACGGCTTCGACCGCTGCCACCTACACGAGGTGGAGGCTCACCTCCTCTACAAGGAGGACTACCCGACGCTGCCCGACATGCGGGTGTCGGGATCGTGGAGACCCAGCGCCGGCGGAGTCCCGGTGCCACCGCCGCCCGCCGGTGCTGAATGCCGCGCCGAGATCGCGCGACTCCGGTCGTCTCTGCCGGAGCACGCGCGGCAACAGCCGAGGTACGCCCCCGACAGCCACAATGTGTGGATGGCGTACTTCGAGCGCCGCCACGCCGAGCAACTCGCATCCACGAACGGTGCTAAACCTCGCGGGCGCCACAACCCCGAGGGGCGGCGTCAATGGTGGGGCATCCCAGGCGCACTCTTGAAGCTGTTCGCGAGCACATTGAGGCCGACAACTCGCCGCGGATGGAGTACCTGGCGGCCTCCTCCTTCTCTCGCCGCCGCAGTAGTTCCTGGACGTCGAGGCGAATGGAGACGGCATCGCTGGGCTCCGTTTCATCCGGGTCGCCGCTCCTCCCCATCAAGACGGAGCCACGGGAGGCACCAATCGGGCGGCACACCCGCGGCAGCGCCCTCGTCATCAACAAGGGAGGCCGTGTCCCTTCTCCTCCCTCCTCCCACCCCGTCAATCCGAAGACTGAGCCGACGCTCCTTCCAGTGAAGAAGGAGCAGGAGGCCATGGCCGCCGACCTGGAGGATGACCTGGCGTAGTCGTGCCAGGACTACGTTCATGAGGAAATGGAGCGCCAGCGCCGTGCTCTGGAGGAGATTGCCATGCGGCGTCGCGGCCGCGACGAGGGCGACGGCGGCGTGCTCTCCGACAGCGACGAGGAGGCGCCGGCGCTGACCAACCCTGCCCGCATCGGCGTCGTAGGTCAGGGGTGCAGCAAAGACGGCGGTGGCAGGGTGTGCAGGACGATGATGACGGCGGTGACTACATCACCTTCTACAAGCTCCTCGACATGTAGAAGGCTCAGACGGCGGTGGGCGGCGTAGTTTTTTTAATGTTTTTATTATGTACAAATATGAATGAAAAACACCGAATATGAATGAAACCCGCCAAATTTTAACCGAATTCATGTCTTTTTCGTTTAACTTAGCCGAACTTCAATTGGGGGTCGACCTGGGGCGGTGGTTGGGAACCCGACCGCCCCCACGGTCAAAATAGCATCGGCTAGTTCTAGGAGGCGCTATTTCAGTCCTTGAGAGCGCCGAACGGCTGGAGATGCTCTTAGCTTCATTAACACTTATGCGATGACTTCTCCAAAAGAATTTCCAGCAACAACCCTGCACTAGCAGCGCTCAAATCCTCAACAACGACCATTTTTATCGTTATACGCGGCATAGCTTTTAGTCCATTAAAATACCAACATGTCAATCTGAATGCAGAAAGGGTGCCAATTTACTACATGATCCGTACGGACATTGCGTACGCACAAGTTTGACCTGCTCTCTGTGTCATGTTGTTCGGTTACTCCAATCCTTCAGACCATCATATTAGCTAGCTTGGATCTCATTATTTAGTGCATCTCAAACGCTGACAATAAACTGTTCATCTGGACTACGCGGTTCGAACATGTTGTGCCATTCAACGTAGGCTGTATCTGCCCGTTGAGCGGTCAAAACACACTTTTTCCAGCAAAACAGAGACAAAGCTGGGGGCTTTGTCAGAGTCCAGACATCAGTCACGTAGGACTCCGACACCTTGGCCCACTAAATCCCCTCTTGGTCTCATTTTTTCAACCCGCCCCTTCTCCCCCTTACTTTGCATTCGCATCCTCTTCCTCCGACTCTGTTGTACCTCTTCGGTCGGCACACAGGCATGGTCGGGCGTTCACAACTAGCACCGACATGCCCGCTTGCCTTTTATAGTGGTCTCATCCACCTAGGACCCCTCCGTAGGCATGTACACCATGCCCCTGTCAAATTCGTCCATGGAGATCACCACGTCCAGTAGGTGTTCAGACAAATGCCATTGAGCTTATTTTGGAACGCCGTGTCATTTTTTAGAGTATGAAGGATGGAAGGGTACTCAACCATGGAGGATGAGTTTGTTGTGCATGCATGGTTGGCTCTATCAGCGGATTTAGTAGGCAGGAGGAGCTGGGGCCGTTCTGGAAGGTGTGCATGATTTCTTTCACGCGCGAAAGCACATTGCGCCATAAGACATGAACATTATCCATGAACACAATGTGAGGTCATTATCGTATCGATGGTACGCCATCCAGACCAGCGTCACCATGTTATGTGGCATGTTTGATATGCTGGAGGCAAGGTGGTCATTGCCCGCTGCAGCCGAAGAGATCGTAAGTTTTGCTTCTTCTTGCTCAACTTCTTGATTGATTGATTCATTCATTTAATATTGCTCTATACATTGCACATTGTGTAGCCCGTAGACGTTGTCGTGATGTACCACATGATAGATCATTTAGGTTTGTACACTGTTGGATGAATCTGAATGGACAGTATGCGTGGGATGACATGATCCGTTCATGAAAAACTTGTTGAGTATCCGCTTAATCTTGTTGAATTTGAACTATTCACTACAAAAAAAAGATACATCCGTGACATTTTGGGCCGAACGAAAATCTTTTCTGTCATACTTATGACACTTCTATGATGATAATTGTGACAAAACCCGATATCATCATAGATGTGGTGGGGTCCTACTTCTATGACAAAAAATCATAACAGAAAATGGGCTTTTCCTCCTGGGCGGGCCAGAGACGCAGCTGCATGACATTCGTCGGGCCGTCCATGACGGAAAAAACCGTGGTAGAAGCGAGGGCACGGAAAATATCTGGGAGTCCCCGGTTATGGTGGGTGGTCGGGGGCCGAGCGATGCGCATTTCTCTCGTACGTACGCGCGTGTGTGTGAGGCGTTGGGCTCTAACTGAACCCGAGCGAGGTCTTGGGCTCTAACTGAACACGAGCGATTGCACTGCAGGCTACGCGCTACTGAACCCGAGAGATCAATCGATGGCTGTTAACTGAACCCGATCGAGCGGTTCCTTCGCTACTGCTGCTAACTGAAGCCGATCGATGCTGCCTCTGGATGAACAGTGAGCGTTGCTGGGGGGTTTGGATGAATAGTTCCCGGTGTGGGTGGATGAACAGGACCCCGATCGTTCGAGCCGGTTGGGGCTGGATGAACAGGACCCCGTGGAGGGCAGGATGAACAGTAGACGGTGGAAGGCTGGATGAACAGTAGCTCGTGGAGGGGTGGTTGAACAGGAGCCCGTGGAGAGGGCTGGTTGAATAGTAGCCGGTGGAGTAGCGCGCGGTGGAGGCTGGATGAACAGGAGCCCGTGGATGAACAGTCGCAGGTGGAGGCTGGAGGAGATTGACGGTGGATGAATAGTAGCCCGTTGAGGCTGGAGGGGGTCGACGGTGGAGATCAACAGTATCCCGTGGAATCCCGTTTTGCGGTACGCCACACCCCTCCCGATGAACAGGACCCCTGTTTCGACCGTAGCGCTCCAACACAAGTCTGTTTCCTCCGTTTTGCGGTACGCCACACCCCTCCCGATCAACAGGACCCCCGTTTCGACCGTAGGAGGTCCGTTTCCTCCGTTTTGCGGTACGCCAGACCCCTCCCGATGAACAAGATCCCGTTTTGAACGTGGCCGGTCGAACACAATGCCGTTTCCTCCGTTCTGCGGTATGCCGGGCCTCATTTCCATCGGCTATTCCGTCCAAGCCGGTTGGCTCCCACGCGTTCTGTTTCCTCCCGATGAACACGACGCATTCCGTTGCCTCCCCATGAACACGACGACAACGCTGTTTCTCCATTCTGACCCAGCCATGTACACGAGCCCTCGCCGTACGTACGCGCGAGTAGGTGTTCGAGACCCCGCCCGTATGTACGTACGTGGCTGTATTTACTTTCTTGCACCCTAGCCGTTATACGTACATGTACATGCTACGTGCGTGCCTCTACTACGACACGTGCGCGCCTCTACATCGACCAGTATGTACGTACACGTTCGTGACCAGAATGACAATGCTACGTACGCTTCGACCAGGTGGGTCCCAACTGTCAGGCACTTCCTTGCCTGCAAAGATGTAGCTGGTGGGTCCCAGCAGTCAGGGCGGCGAATCATTTTTTTTGCCCGGACGCACTTCCTTGTGTGCGAAGATGTAGCTGGTAGGTCCCAGCAGTCAGGGGGAAACGTTTTTTTCGCAAAATATGGTGGCCCGTCCGGTGGGTCCCTACTGTCAGGTGGAGGAATAATTATTTTGCGCGTAATAAGGAGGCACTTCCTCGCTGCGGTCGTGGACCCAGCTGTCAGCCTCTCCACGACAGTACTCTTCCGATGGAAGTCGTTCCTTAACCACATTGACCACGCCGCACCGAGAGCACTAGGGCGGTGGACGACGGCGAGGCCTAGGAAGGGAACAATGCGGAGCCAGGGAAGACGCGGCAGTGGAAGCCCGCGCAGAGAGGAGTACGAGGGTTCACTGGTTCGGCTGCGGTGTGAGGTTGCCGTCGCCGTAGGGCCTGGCCAGCGCTGGGAATAGTAGGGGGTGGTGAGGCCTCCGCGGCAGCACAACCGGCCATGGGAGGCAGGAGCATGCGACACGAGCGGCGCTGCTTTGGGCGGCTGGAGCAACAAGACCAGAGGTTGAAGAAGCACTACGGCCGTTGGATGGACATCGTACGGTCATTGGACTAGAATCGTTCATATTGAGTAAGTTGACAAAGCACTCCATCCCCGTCAACTTAGTAGGCCCACAAGTCAGCCTCCCACCAAGGTGGGTCCCAACCAGCAGGGGGGTATTCATTTTTTTTTGTGCGTAATAAGGAGGCACTTCCGGTGGGTCCGAGCTGACAGCGGGGGGAACGTCTTTTTTGCGCAATACGATGGCCCGTCCGGTGGGTCCCAGCAGCCAGGGGGCAAACGTTTTTTTTCGCGAAATACGGTGGGCCGTCCGATGGGTCCCTGCTGTTAGGTGGAGGAATAATTATTTTGCGCGTAATAAGGAGGCACTTCCTTGCTGCGACCATGGACCCAGCTGTCAGCCTCTCCACATACAATACTCTTCCGATGGAAGTCGTTCCTTGACCACATTGACCACGCCACGCCGAGAACACCAGGGCGGTGGACGACAGCGAGGCCTAGGAAGGGGACGACGCGGAGCCAGGAAAGACGCGGCAGTGGAAGCCCGCGCGGAGAGGAGTACGAGGGTTCACTGGTTCGGCTGCGGTGTGAGGCTGCCGTCACCGCAGGGCCTGGCCAGCGGTGGGAATAGTAGGGGGCGGTGAGGCCTCCGCGGCTGCAGCCAGCCATGGGAGACAGGAGCATGCGGCACGACCGGCGCTGCTTTGGGCGGCTGGAGCAACAAGACCAGAGGTTGAAGAAGTACTACGGCCGTTGGATGGACATCGTACGGTCACTGGAGCTAGAATCGTTCATATTGACTAAGTTGACAAAGCACTTCGTCCCCGTCAACTTAGTAAGCCCACAGGTCAGCTTCCGAAACGGTGTGCCCCAGATGTCAGGGGGAGGAATCATTTTTTGGGCGGGTGAAGCTAGAATATCCGAGATTGAAGAAGAAGCACGGCATCTGTTGGATGGACATCCAACGGCCACTACTGCTAGAACCGTGTGATGACTATAAGTTGACAAAGCCTTGCATACGCGTCAACTCTCTTTTTTTGAGGGGACGCGTCAACTTAGTAAGGCACAAGTGTGTGGCAGAGAACTTATAGCCCATTTGTGATTTGTAAGAATGTGCAGCCAATTTTTGAATTCTAATGGAATTTACTACATCCCATTTACAGTTTGTTAAAAGTACAGCCCATTTCAACCAACCGTTCAAAACAGAATTCAATAAAATTTCCAACATTTTGATGGGATCCGAAATATTTTTATCCCGAAATTTCTAGTGAGATTAAATACAATTTCAATATAAATTTATATTACGTAAAAATCCAACGAAACATTGCACACGCAACAATTAATGAAATTAAAATTTTCAATATCCAAAAATAACATTTTATAAAGTAATTACATGTTTGGTGCATTTTTTATAGTTACTGCCCAGTTTTTATAATTACATCCCATTTATTATTTCTTAAAGCCCATTTTCTTGTTAAGCCTAATGCATCCCTCCTAGGAAAGATTTGCAGCCCAGCGGGGCGGAGAATAACAACTTGACCTTGCCTGGGTATTCCTAAAAAAAGTATAGCTGGGCTAGCCATTTTTAGCTTGAAAAAAATTAATATCTAGGCTGGATATCTGGCCTGGGCTAGACGGGCCACAGCCCGCCCAGTTAATAGCTGCAACGATGTTTTCGTTGTTGTTTAGAGGAGAAAAATTAATATCTGGGCTAAACATCGCTCAAGAAAAACTCTGCAGTGCTCACACCTCAAAAACACAAATATTGCTTGAGCTGCTTGGTCCCAGCTGTCGGATGCTTCTTGTGCAATTCTCTCGTTTATTGACTACATAGGTTCACAATGGTGTGGGACCGTGATGTCAGGAAACCAGGAGGAAGCAAAAAATATTATAGTTTTATATACTAATAAGGAGGCACTTGCTATCATCCTCTCCAAGTAAAGTCATCTCCTCATCCTCATGTCCGTTGACCATGTTGACAACGCGAGATGGCGGCGCCACGGCGAGCGCAACAACTCGAAGGACGACGAAGAGGGCCTCGCGGGCCCTATGGATGGTCTAATACAGCACCCGCTGCTCATTCGAGAAGCTGGGATCATAGGGCCACATGTCCGCGATGGCATTGTCGTTTGCTTGTTCACCGGTGCTCGTTGAGGAGGCGGAGGTTGCAGCACAGGTCCTCATGCGCTGGTAGCTCTTCTGCCATTAGGGCGTCGAAGTGTGGCCGCACCTGCTCTATGGTGAACACAGCATGAACCGGCTTGGACAGTGGCGCCGGCTCCTGGTCGGAAGATACGTCCATCGCCTGATTGTCGTCGCTTAGCTCGGCGAGGTAGGTCGCCACCGCTCGGGTCCAAGTAAGGCCACCGCTGCTACCCTCTGGTTGCTGGCACTGAGTTGTACATCATGGAACAATTCTATGATTACAGGCTGATTGAAGAGCGCTCCGTGGTTGAGCAAGCTCATGAGATACAGTCATTTGCTAGAGAACTTGAGCACTTCAGTTGTATGCTACCGGACAATGTGCAAAGTAAAAAGGAACAGAAGGAGTACAAAGAGTTTGAGCAGCTTTTTAGCGCTCCTATACATTGCAATCACAGCGATTCACATGTCATAGAGAACATTCCAAACAATTGATGATTATGCATCTCAGCGATTCACATGGTAGAGCCAATATTTACTTCACAACTAAAGAAAAAATGGATCGACGCTGCTAACCGCAAAGGGCGTCCCATTCGAAAATATCAAACGCATGTCTTCTTGCTAAAATCAATGATCAAAATTTGACAAGGTTTTCCCATTCCAAAATATCAAATGCCTACGATTGTGGAATGGACAGGGTTTGCCATCAGTTCGCACATTGACATGGCACCTCGTGCTAAATAAACCAGCTGTTCTTTTTGTGCAGTTCCACCAAAATCAACCAAATTCGCGCGTAGATTGTATGATTTCGCCCTTATATGTTGCAACTCCTTGAACTTATCAGCACCTCCTTTCTTGTGGTGGAAATGAATGACTCGATGTATTCATGAACATTTTGTGTAGTTCCCATCGAAATCAAGCTGAGCACCCCTGTTTGCACAAATACAAAAAAAGTGATTAGTATAAAGCAAACTGTACTATGAATTGACAGTTTAAACAAGCACCTACATGGTCCATCTAGAGCACACTTTTACAAAAATGGAACTCACCGGAAAGAATCCTAGAACAACATTGTACTCACGCATCACAGCAAGAAAATGGAGATTTGTTAGTCCTTTTGAGCTGAAGTTAGTTTGGTCTTGTGGGGGTAATGTAACCATCCTTCAACTGCTCCTTCTGATGAGAAGATAGACAGGCTTCTTCATCCTGGCATAATCGGAACTAGTCACTTCACGTACTCCATATTCTTCTTCAGAGGAGGATGATCCTGTTGTGCAAAGACAAGAATATAACTAAATGCTAGCATCCTTGTTTGCTCGAAAAAAAGGAAAGGAAATATTTAAAACAGCACAGATGAAGCACTTCTCGAGGACAATACCACTTTTTGATGATAGCATCTAAAGAGTAGCACAACACCAATAGAGATGACAAAGCTCAATCATATGGATGAAATCAGTGGGCGAGTACCAACCTTTGTCAGGAGGCTTATTGTGTACAGCATACAGATGAAGCACTTCTCTGGAACCATCTATTGCTATCTACTGTGGTGGCCATGCTTACTATATACTCCACGATTAGATTAATGTTTCCAACATCTTCTTGTGCAGTTCCACTAAAATATATGGTATCTTCAAATAAGATCCCTGTTTGCACAAGTAGAGATAATTACGTATTACATTAAGAGTGGCATCAAATCAGTGGCAAAACAATTGCTCGTTCCAGCCATAGCAATAAATTAAGATGCAAAACTATATCATTACTTGTGTCATCACAGTTCCAGTGCTTCATTACAGCACCAGGAGTTGATTTTTGTTTTTCTTCCGCTTGTTCTTTCCCTTCATCACTTGGTTCAATAACAGACAAGCTTCGCCTTCGATGTAAGATTTGGCATGTTAATTAGGTTGCACAAGTATAGCACTAAACAATGACATTAATTTTCTAATGAAAGTGGCAAAATACAGGCCAGCAGTTGTGAAATACCCTTATCTTACCTCAATGGGATATTACGATGCACATACAGATTGGAAGTCTTGTCTCCATTTGTGCAGTTCACTAAAATCAAGCAACATTACCATACAAGTAGCACAACATATGAAAGCACACTGCAGAATCATGTGAAAGAAGGCTAGTACTGACCTCTCATGACGCGGAATTCAAACAACTCACAAGAAGAAGATTTGAACCAAATTTGCCAACACGGATAGGAAGTAAGATCTCCTCTTGTGCAGTTCCACTAAGATCAAGCAATCAAGCAACGTTGTCGGTGTGACATTTTGGTTGAACTGCACAAAACACTCTTAAAACGAAAGTGTTGTGTGCAGTGCAACAAAAGGTCACAATGGCAACGAGGTGAAGTAGATAACCCTGTTTACACAGAGGTGCAAAGGAAACAACTAGTGGTCAATAACGGTGGATGACACAGAAGTCAACAAAAAGAAGCATCTACCTTATCTAAATGGGAAAGAAAGCAAGACAGTAGCATTTCTCAAACGGTGGCATTGATTAATATTAACAAAGAGATTATATTAACAATAAAATTCGTTAAACATGTAATTTGCTTTTAACTGTGGCATTGCATCAATTTTCCAGCGGCATTATTAGAGGGTGTTTGTTTACAGGGACATTTTGGTGGAGGGACTAAAAAAACTCCATGTCAGTCCCATCTAAACCAAACAGGAGGGACTTTTAGGGACTAAAAGTGGGCATTTGGGACTAAAGAAAGAAGACCCCGAGGAAGTCTTTTTGGGACTTTTTCCAACAGTTGCCCCTGCCACGCATCGCACCTTGTCTCTATTAGTTCACTACTAGGGGTAACATGGTCTTTTAGCATGTCATTTAGTAACCTCTAGTCCATGTTTAGTCCCTGGAACCAAGCAGGTAGGGACTAGGGAGTTTTTAACCAAACAGGGCCTTAGATTAATAACAGCTAAAGAGTTGCACGGGACAGTGGACGCACCAGCACCATGTGCATCTAACGATGTACTGGAGTGATGCACAGTCTGTTGCAACAAAGAACAAACAACCAAGGAGCATATTTATGTTGGTCCCAGTTTTGTTATCTTTAGACACCTTTCCCTATGTGAGCGCAGCAAATCTAGTCCTGCTCAAACTCTATAGCCTTGTCCCCCAAATCAAAAGATCAATTCGTTACAGATGTGCGTACTGCGTTTGTCATTGTTTTCCCTTTTCGACCAACGTAGGTGCTGGATAGCCAGTCTGTACTACTCCCTCCATTCCTAAATATTTGTCTTTCTAGAGATTTCATCAAGTGGCTATATACGGAGCAAAATGAGTGAATCTGTACTCTCAAATATGTCCACATGCATCCGTATGTTGTAGTCCATTTGAAATGTCTAGAAAGACAAATATTTTGGAACGGAGGGAGTAGTACTTTCCCCACTTCCTTTCCTCTGTGAACCACGTCCTAGATTTATGCTATACAACTTTCCCCATTACTTTCCCCCATTCCTGTCATCTTTGAACCACGTCTTAGATTCATGCGATACAACTTTCCCCACTACTTTCCCCCTTCCTTTCCTTTTTGAACCACGTCCTAGATTCATGTTATACAACTTTTCCCACTACTTTCCCCCATTCCTTTCCTCTTTGAACCACGTCCTAGATTCATGGTATACAACTTTCCCCACTACTTTCCTATTTGATCTAACACCTAGATTCGAGTGCAGAAGCAGAAAAAGCCCACATGCAGCTAGAGCAATGCATGTGGAATAAGTAAATTATACCTTAAGGTTCTTGGGGTGTGGTTCGGTGGGCGACCGGAGGCCGTTCGACCCACACTATGTACGGTGGCGAAGAAGAAGGGGTCGGAGGCCCTCCCACGCTGCCGCTGGGTGAAAGTGAACAACTGCGCTGGTAGTGGATTCCCTCCCTCGCTGACGGTGACAGCGTTAAGCCTCCTTCCCTTCCCGTCGGACAGCTCTTTGACCAGCAGTGAGGGGAGAGAGAGAGAGGCCAGTGAAGTCTTGTTTAGATCTAGAGAGGGTGAGAGAGTGTGAAGAGAGCAACTACAAGCAGACCAGCAGTGAGGGGAGAGAGAGGCCAACGAAGTCTTGTTTAGATCCGGAGAGGGTGAGAGAGTGTGAAGAGAGCAACTACAACCGCTGAGGCTCCAGCGTGTATATATATACCGGAGAGAGTGTGAAGAGTGCAAACCCTAGAAAACAAGCGTCGAGGCTGCAGCTTATACGTGATGAGGTGATTATACGGTCACTACGAGATCGTATAGCTCCGTATCCATCCATTTTGACCAGTCAAAGAATCCTCCTGGCACGAATTATGCTCAAGTGTAGTTATCGAACCCGAGACCTCAAGTTTGATGAGCGAACAGGCTAACCAGCTACACAACCCTCCCGTTATGTTCAATGAGAGGAAAATAACCTTTTATACATTCCTGCATTCGTGTGACAAGCATGCCGTGTTTTTTGTGTGTCGGAGTCATTGGGATTTAAATCATAATCGTGTCATATGGCTTTGGTGGTAAGACTATCCACAGTGGTGCAGAAATAATGCAGCCTTAGTCACCTTACCTCTCTCCACGTAGTACGTTGGGTCCAACCAGTCAGAGGGTGAAACAAACAAATTAATAAGAAAAATTAAAAGTGCCAACGGCGTATCTTACCTCACACATCTCGCTACTGCTCGGGAACACTGTCCAATTGATCCCTGTGTTCGCTCACATACTATTTTAAGTGAATCCTTATTATAACATGCACACAATTTTGGGCACTTGTATTCGACCTAAGTCAGTGTGCCACCGTATCTCGTATGACTCCCTTCATCTAGGTGTAATAAGTCATGTTAGAAGGTGCATCGGGACCAAGGTGCAAGAAGATTGGAGGAGAAGGAGAAACTTGACCGATCATTCCTCCAATCAAAGCCCTGATTTCTGTCTCTAAACGCAACAATTAATCCAAACAACTAAGAGATGTCTCTTCTCTTCTTGTACATACTCCATTTGTATCTCACTTCCTGTGGCTTCGCACTCACACGATTTTCCTATTCTATGAACTGTGTGTGCGTGTGCATGTGTGTGTTTAACAGCATGTGTGTGTGTTAGAGAGAGCGACAGATCGACCTACTCCTACAGAGAGATGGTGTGTAGTGTACGATTTTAGCCGCGAGATTTGGTGCATCCTCTCGTTTCCGGGCCTCCGGTAGGGACAGGCGGACAGCTACCACGCCCGCTCCTGACCAGCCTGGCCCACCCAAAGCCCCTCCATCGCCCGCTCGCGCTTCCCGCCCGAAACGGTCAGCGCCACTCCAAAGAATCGGTGCCGCATTCATGCCCAGGCAGAGCGGACGCGACCTCTCACTGGCGCCTGCGTTGAAGGGAGAAGCGGATTCAAGAGCGATGGCTGCTTTGTCCGTCCAACTTACTGCTGGGTCTATGTGATTTGACGGCTCATTGGTCATTATCACTGAGGTGGTAGGACTGCTGGATGTCCCATGCTTTCGGCGAAAGGAGGTACTATTATATTACATTTTTCTTCATTCTTACGGCGGAGAAGTGCAAGAGCAGTGAAAACACGCAGGCTCAGTGATTACATGGCCACCTCACACTATCAGCATATTTTCTGGACATCGTGCGACACCTAGCTCATTACATAGTACTACTTTTATAGTATGTACTGTAATTTATCAGCGAGATAGTACAATGCTATGAAGCTTCGAGCTTCTGTTACATGTATCTTGCGTCCATGGTTGCCCGTTGCAACATTTCATCAAATACAAAGGGGACTAACATGCATGCTGTTGCATCTCAATGATTGACAGATCATAGCAAATATATACTCCCTCCGTTCCAAAATAAGTGTCTCAACTTTATGCTACATATGGAGCAAAATGAGTGAATCTACACTCTAAAATACGTCTATATACATCAGTGTTTGGAGTATGTATTAGTAGTTCGAAATCTACTAAAGGACATATATATTCCAAACAATATGATAATCTCTCTAACCAAGGTAGTAGGGACGAGGAGTAAACGGAGTGAGTAGTAAAATTTTCTCCTCGTCCTGCGAGCCACCGCGCACGTGGGCGAGGGAGCGGGCGTAAGGCGTACAGTACTACTACTACTCATGTAGTCCCTAGCCATTGAAACAGAGATAGCTAAAGAAAAAAAAAGATCCATGCAGTCCCTAGCCCTTGAACCGTAAACCCTAACCAGGCTTTAATTTGCTGGCAACGTCGGCGCTTCCTAAGAAATGAAGTTTGCAACCCTTTGACCATCGGATCATTTTTTGCGGTTTCACCAAAATCGAGATGAGCATCCCTGTGGCAAAGAAATTGAAGAAGCGTGATTAGAATAAGATTACTAGGAGTAGTTGATGAGACATAAATTCATCACAAATACAGTACGTAGAAGCCAGTAGAGGTATGTGCGGGGCAAAGAAGTAGAGAAATATCCACATGGAGTGATGTGGGCAGCTGGAGCAGTGGTGCAAGCCGATTGTAAAGGGAGTTGTACCTGAGGGATGTCGGGACATAGCTCAACCTAGAGGAGGGCGGTGGGAGGAGGCAACTACCCACGTCGCGGTAGTGAGCAATGGACGAAGGCAACCTCACCGGCTTTGTGAGAGAGAATGGCGGGGACCCCTGATTGGGACATGCCGACAGTGGGTTTTCGCCATTAGCGATGGCGACCGCATCTACACTAAGCATCCACCCCTTCCCCCGGCGGACGTGATCCGCCGGGATGTTAGAGATGTGGCCACAGTGGTTTTGTGCGAGAGAGTGTGAAAACTGAAGAGAGCAACCCCAGCAAGCAACCGTGTAGGCTCATCCTGCCTATGTATATAGTGGAGCGGTTTCCTTTTCTCTCCATATGAACCTATTTATATTGCGTACGTGCCACTGAAGAAAAAAAATTATTTATAAATGGCGCGGCACCTATTACTCATTCTTCTATAAACCTTGCGCTTGGCATCTCCAAACTATTAACCTTGCGATTGGCTCTTCGCCTCTTCGGGAAGTCGAGCAATAATGGTACTGTAGTGTATATCGTTCTGGCTATATGAGACCGAATAAATTGTTGCACGTCCACCACGTGGCGAGGGTCAAGGGGCGAGGGAGAGTGCGTACTATTATGTCCGTTTCAATATGGACTACATACGGAGCAAAATGAGTGAATCTACACTCTAAAATACGTCTATATACATCAGTGTTTGGAGTATGTACTAGTAGTTCATATTGAAATCTACTAAAGGACATATATTCCAAACAATATGATAATCTCTCTAACCAAGGTAGTAGGAACGAGGAGTAAACCAAGGGAGTACTAGTAAAATTTTCTCCTCGTCCTACGAGCCACCGTGCGCGTGAGCGAGGGAGCGGGCGTAAGGCATAGTAAGCAAGCTTCACCTCATCCTGCGAGCCACCGCGCCCGTGGGCGGGGGAGACGGTGTACTAAGCAAGTCTCCTCATTCTGCGAGTTGACGGGACACATCAAAAGTACTCCAGTGTATAGAGCCTTACCTCTAAGGTAGGCCCCACATGGTTTGCCTCTTTTTTAACATAATACGTCAAGTCGCAATTTGTTTGTTCACCCGTGGTAGACGATCCTCCCTCCATCTAGTGGACAACCAGTACACGTGTCAAGTTACCACGTGGGTTGCCTTTTCGTACAGAAATGAGCTCCACTGTGTACCCGCGCGGGTGTGGTTGGGAAAGAGACGGGAGTACGTGCACCGTGCGTGCACCTCTTCTCTTCGTGCACGTCCCCCGCCTATGTGGGTGTGTGAGAGAGATACAAACCTAGACAAATGGCTTGTGCGTTCGTGAGTGTTTTTTGTTTTGGGGGGGAGGTTGATTTCGTGAATGTATTTGTGGGAATATGTGTCGATAACATCTCAAACAAAATTTTGCATGCAATGTGTGTGAAATGGAGGCCTATCCATATCATATATATGAAGGAAATATGCCCTAGAGGCAATAATAAAGTTATTATTTATTTCCTTATATCATGATAAATGTTTATTATTCATGCTAGAATTGTATTAACCGGAAACATAATACATGTGTGAATACATAGACCAACAGAGTGTCACTAGTATGCCTCTACTTGACTAGCTCGTTAATCAAAGATGGTTATGTTTCCTAACCATGAACAAAGAGTTGTTATTTGATTAACGAGGTCACATCATTAGTTGAATGATCTGATTGACATGACCCATTCCATTAGCTTAGCACCCGATCGTTTAGTATGTTGCTATTGCTTTCTTCATGACTTATACATGTTCCTATAACTATGAGATTATGCAACTCCCGTTTACCGGAGGAACACTTTGGGTACTACCAAACGTCACAACGTAACTGGGTGATTATAAAGGAGTACTACAGGTGTCTCCAATGGTAGATGTTGGGTTGGCGTATTTCGAGATTAGGGTTTGTCACTCCGATTGTCGGAGAGGTATCTCTGGGCCATCTCGGTAATGCACATCACATGAGCCTTGCAAGCACTGCAACTAATATGTTAGTTGTGAGATGATGTATTATGGAACGAGTAAAGAGACTTGCCAGTAACGAGATTGAACTAGGTATTGGATACCGACGATCGAATCTCGGGCAAGTAACATACCGATGACAAAGGGAACAACGTATGTTGTTATGCGGTCTGACCGATAAAGATCTTCGTAGAATATGTAGGAGCCAATATGGGCATCCAGGTCCCGCTATTGGTTATTGACCGGAGACGTGTCTCGGTCATGTCTACATTGTTCTCGAACCGTAGGGTCCGCACGCTTAACGTTACGATGACAGTTATTATGAGTTTATGCATTTTGATGTACCGAAGGTTGTTCGGAGTCCCGGATGAGATCACGGACATGACGAGGAGTCTCGAAATGGTCGAGACGTAAAGATTGATATATTGGAAGCCTATGTTTGGACATAGGAAGTGTTCCGGGTGAAATCGGGATTTTACCGGAATACCGGGAGGGTTACCGGAACCCCCCGGGAGACTAATGGGCCTATTGGGCCTTAGTGGAAAAGAGAGAAGGGGCAGCCCACAGCCTAGCCGCGCGCCCCCCCCTTTCCCCAAGTCCTAGTAGGACTAGGAGAAGGGGCCGGCCTCCCCTCTCTCTCCTTTCCCCCCGAGAGTCCTAATTGGATTAGGATTGGAGGGAGGAGTCCTACTCCCGGTGGGAGTAGGACTCCCCTGCGCCTCCCTCTCCCTGGCCGGCCGGCCCCCCTTCCTCCAACCTTTATATACGGGGGCAGGGGGCACCCCAAGACACACAAGTTGATCCTTGAGATCGTTCCTTAGCCGTGTGCGGTGCCCCCTGCCACCAAATTCCACCTCGATCGTACCGTTGTAGTGCTTAGGCGAAGCCCTGCGTCGGTAGTACATCAAGATCGTCACCACGCCATCGTGCTGACGAAACTCTTCCTCGACGCTTTGCTGGATCGGAGCCCGAGGAACGTCATCGAGCTGAACGTGTGCTAAGAACTCGGAGGTGCCGGAGTAACGGTGCTTGGATCGGTCGGATCGGGAAGAAGACGTACGACTACTTCCTCTACGTTGTGTGATCGCTTCCGCAGTCGGTCTACGTTGGTACGTAGACAACACTCTCCCCTCTCGTTGCTGTGCATCACCATGATCTTGCGTGTGCGTAGGAAAATTTTCGAAATTACTGCGTTCCCCAACAGTGGCATCCGAGCCTAGGTTTTATGGTTTGATGTTATTTGCATGAGTAGAACACAAGTGAGTTGTGGGCGATACAAGTCATACTGCCTACCAGCATGTCATACTTTGGTTCGGCGGTATTGTTGGGTGAGACGATCCGGACCAACCTTACGCGTACTCTTACGCGAGACCGGTTCCCTCGATGTGCTTTGCACACAGATGGCTTGCGGAAGACTGTCTCTCCAACTTTAGTTGAACCAAGTGTGACTACGCCCGGTCCTTGAGAAGGTTAAAACGGAGTCTATTTGACGAACTATCGTTGTGGTTTTGATGCGTAGGTGAGATGAGTTCTTACTTAAGCCCGTAGCAGCCACGTAAAACTTGCAACAACAAAGTAGAGGACGTCTAACTTGTTTTTGCAGGGTATGTTGTGATGTGATATGGTCAAGGCATGATGCTGATTTTATTGTATGAGATGATCATGTTTTGTAACCAAGTTATCGGCAACTGGCAGGAGCCATATGGTTGTCGCTTTATTGTATGCAATGCAATCGCGATGTAATGCTTTACTTTATTACTAAACGGTAGTGATAGTCGTGGAAGCATAAGATTGGCGAGACGACAACGATGCTACGATGGAGATCAAGGTGTCGCGCCGGTGACGATGGTGATCATGACGGTGCTTCGGAGATGGAGATCACAAGCACAAGATGATGATGGCCATATCATATCACTTATATTGATTGCATGTGATGTTTATCCTTTTATGCATCTTATCTTGCTTTGATTGACGGTAGCATTATAAGATGATCTCTCACTAAAATTATCAAGAAGTGTTCTCCCTGAGTATGCACTGTTGCCAAAGTTCGTCGTGCCCAGACACCACGTGATGATCGGGTGTGATAAGCTCTACGTCCAAATACAACGGGTGCAAAACAGTTGCACACGCAGAATACTCAGGTTATACTTGACGAGCCAAGCATATACAGATATGGCCTCGGAACACGGAGACCGAAAGGTCGAGCGTGAATCATATAGTAGATATGATCAACATAACGATGTTCACCATTGAAAACTACTCCATCTCACGTGATGATCGGTTATGGTTTAGTTGATTTGGATCACGTGATCACTTAGAAGATTAGAGGGATGTCTATCTAAGTGGGAGTTCCTAAGTAATTTGATTAACTGAACTTAAACTTATCATGAACTTAGTACCTGATAGTATCTTGCTTGTTTATGTTGATTGTAGATAGATGGCTCGTGCTATTGTTCCGTTGAATTTTAATGCGTTCCTTGAGAAAGCAAAGTTGAAAGATGATGGTAGCAATTACACGGACTGGGTCCGTAACCTGAGGATTATCCTCATTGCTGCACAGAAGAATTACGTCCTGGAAGCACCGCTGGGTGACAGGCCTGCTGCTGGAGCAACGCCAGATGTTATGAACGTCTGGCAGAGCAAAGCTGATGACTACTCGATAGTTCAGTGTGCCATGCTTTACGGCTTAGAATCGGGACTTCAACGATGTTTTGAACGTCATGGAGCATATGAGATGTTCCAGGAGTTGAAGTTAATATTTCAAGCAAATGCCCGAATTGAGAGATATGAAGTCTCCAATAAGTTCTATAGCTGCAAGATGGAGGAGAACAGTTCTGTCAGTGAGCATATACTCAAAATGTCTGGGTATAATAATCACTTGATTCAGATGGGAGTTAATCTTCCAGATGATTGCGTCATTGACAGAATTCTCCAATCACTGCCACCAAGCTACAAGAGCTTCGTGATGAACTATAATATGCAAGGGATGAACAAGACTATTCCCGAGCTCTTCGCAATGCTGAAAGCTGCGGAGGTAGAAATCAAGAAGGAGCATCAAGTGTTGATGGTTAGCAAAACCACTAGTTTCAAGAAAAAGGGCAAAGGGAAGAAGAAGGGAAACTTCAAGAAGAACAGCAAGCAAGTTGCTGCTCAGGAGAAGAAACCCAAGTCTGGACCTAAGCCTGAAACTGAGTGCTTCTACTGCAAGCAGACTGGTCACTGGAAGCGGAACTGCCCCAAGTATTTGGCGGATAAGAAGGATGGCAATGTGAGCAAAGGTATATGTGATATACACGTTATTGATGTGTACCTTACTAGAGCTCGCAGTAGCACCTGGGTATTTGATACTGGTTCTGTTGCTAATATTTGCAACTCGAAACAGGGACTACGGAATAAGCGGACGCTAGCAAAGGACAAGGTGACGATGCGCGTGGGAAACGGTTCCAAAGTCGATGTGATCGCGGTCGGCACGCTACCTCTACATCTACCTTCGGGATTAATATTAGACCTAAATAATTGTTATTTGGTGCCAGCGTTGAGGATGAACATTATATCTGGATCTTGTTTAATGCGAGACGGTTATTCATTTAAATCAGAGAATAATGGTTGTTCTATTTATATGAATAATATCTTTTATGGTCATGCACCTTTAAAGAGTGGTCTATTCTTGTTGAATCTCGAAGATAGTAATACACATATTCATAATGTAGAAGCCAAAAGATGCAAAGTTAATAATGATAGTGCAACTTATTTGTGGCACTGCCGTTTAGGTCATATCGGTGTAAAGCGCATGAAGAAACTCCATACTGATGGGCTTTTGGAACCACTTGATTATGAATCACTTGGTACTTGCGAACCGTGCCTCATAGGCAAGATGACTAAAACACCGTTCTCCGGAACTATGGAGAGAGCAACAGATTTATTGGAAATCATACATACCGATGTATGTGGTCCGATGAATATTGAGGCTCGTGGCGGATATCGTTATTTTCTCACCTTCACAGATGATTTAAGCAGATATGGGTATATCTACTTAATGAAACATAAGTCTGAAACATTTGAAAAGTTCAAAGAATTTCAGAGTGAGGTTGAAAATCATCGTAACAAGAAAATAAAGTTTCTACGATCTGATCGTGGAGGAGAATATTTGAGTTACGAGTTTGGTGTACATTTGAAAAATTGTGGAATAGTTTCGCAACTCACGCCACCCGGAACACCACAACGTAATGGTGTGTCCGAACGTCGTAATCGTACTTTACTAGATATGGTGCGATCTATGATGTCTCTCACTGATTTACCGCTATCGTTTTGGGGTTATGCTTTAGAGACGGCCGCATTCACGTTAAACAGGGCACCATCAAAATCCGTTGAGACGACACCTTATGAACTATGGTTTGGCAAGAAACCAAAGTTGTCGTTTCTTAAAGTTTGGGGCTGCGATGCTTATGTGAAAAAGCTTCAACCTGATAAGCTTGAACCCAAATCAGAGAAGTGTGTCTTCATAGGATATCCAAAGGAAACTATTGGATACACCTTCTATCACAGATCCGAAGGCAAGACTTTTGTTGCTAAATTCGGAAACTTTCTAGAGAAGGAGTTTCTCTCGAAAGAAGTGAGTGGGAGGAAAGTAGAACTTGACGAGGTAACTGTACCTGCTCCCTTATTGGAAAATAGTACATCACAGAAAACTGTTTCTGCGACACCTATACCAATCAGTGAGGAAGCTAATGATGATGATCATGAAGCTTCAGAACAAGATACTACTGAACCACGTAGATCAACCAGAGTGAGATCCGCACCAGAGTGGTATGGTAATCCAGTTCTGGAAGTCATGATGCTAGATCATGATGAACCTACGAACTATGAAGAAGCGATGGTGAGCCCAGATTCCGCAAAGTGGCTTGAGGCCATGAAATCTGAGATGGGATCCATGTATGAAAACAAAGTATGGACTTTGGTTGACTTGCCCGATGATCGGCAAGCAATTGAGAATAAATGGATCTTCAAGAAAAAGACTGACGCTGACGGTAATATTACTGTCTATAAAGCTCGACTTGTCGCGAAAGGTTTTCGACAAGTTCAAGGAGTTGACTATGATGAGACCTTCTCACCCGTAGCGATGCTTAAGTCCGTCAGAATTATGTTAGCAATTGCCGCATTTTATGATTATGAAATATGGCAGATGGATGTCAAAACTGCATTCCTGAATGGATTTCTGGAAGAAGAGTTGTATATGATACAACCAGAAGGTTTTGTCGATCCAAAGGGAGCTAACAAAGTATGCAAACTCCAGCGATCCATTTATGGACTGGTGCAAGCATCTCGGAGTTGGAATAAACGCTTTGATAGTGTGATCAAAGCATTTGGCTTTATACAGACTTTTGGAGAAGCCTGTATTTACAAGAAAGTGAGTGGGAGCTCTGTAGCATTTCTAATATTATATGTGGATGACATATTGCTGATTGGAAATGATATAGAATTTCTGGATAGCATAAAGGGATACTTGAATAAAAGTTTTTCGATGAAAGACCTCGGGGAAGCTGCTTACATATTAGGCATAAAGATCTATAGAGATAGATCAAAACGCTTAATTGGACTTTCACAAAGCACATACCTTGACAAGATTTTGAAGAAGTTCAAAATGGATCAAGCAAAGAAAGGGTTCTTGCCTGTGTTACAAGGTATGAAGTTGAGTAAGACTCAATGCCCGACCACTGCAGAAGATAGAGAGAAAATGAAAGATGTTCCCTATGCTTCAGCCATAGGCTCTATCATGTATGCAATGCTGTGTACCAGACCTGATGTGTGCCTTGCTATAAGTTTAGCAGGGAGGTACCAAAGTAATCCAGGAATGGATCACTGGACAGCGGTCAAGAACATCCTGAAATACCTGAAAAGGACTAAGGATATGTTTCTCATATATGGAGGTGACAAAGAGCTCACCGTAAGAGGTTACGTTGATGCAAGCTTTGACACTGATCCGGACGATTCTAAATCGCAAACCGGATACGGGTTTACTTTAAACAGTGGAACTGTCAGTTGGTGCAGTTCTAAACAAAGCGTCGTAGCGGGATCTACATGTGAAGAGGAGTACATAGCTGCTTCGGAAGCAGCAAACGAAGGAGTCTGGATGAAGGAGTTCATATCCGATCTAGGTGTCATACCTAGTGCATCGGGTCCAATGAAAATCTTCTGTGACAATACTGGTGCAATTGCCTTGGCAAAGGAATCCAGATTTCACAAGAGGACCAAACACATCAAGAGATGCTTCAACTCCATCCGGGATTTAGTCCAGGTGGGAGACATCGAGATTTGCAAGATACATACGGATCTGAATGTTGCAGACCCGTTGACTAAGCCTCTTCCACGAGCAAAACATGATCAGCACCAAGGCTCCATGGGTGTTAGAATCATTACAGTGTAATCTAGATTATTGACTCTAGTGCAAGTGGGAGACTGAAGGAAATATGCCCTAGAGGCAATAATAAAGTTATTATTTATTTCCTTATATCATGATAAATGTTTATTATTCATGCTAGAATTGTATTAACCGGAAACGTAATACATGTGTGAATACATAGACCAACAGAGTGTCACTAGTATGCCTCTACTTGAATAGCTCGTTAATCAAAGATGGTTATGTTTCCTAACCATGAACAAAGAGTTGTTATTTGATTAACGAGGTCACATCATTAGTTGAATGATCTGATTTACATGACCCATTCCATTAGCTTAGCACCCGATCGTTTAGTATGTTGCTATTGCTTTCTTCATGACTTATACATGTTCCTATAACTATGAGATTATGCAACTCCCGTTTACCGGAGGAACACTTTGGGTACTACCAAACATCACAACGTAACTGGGTGATTATAAAGGAGTACTACAGGTGTCTCCAATGGTAGATGTTGGGTTGGCGTATTTCGAGATTAGGGTTTGTCACTCCGATTGTCGGAGAGGTATCTCTGGGGCCTCTCGGTAATGCACATCACATAAGCCTTGCAAGCACTGCAACTAATATGTTAGTTGTGAGATGATGTATTACGGAACGAGTAAAGAGACTTGCCAGTAACGAGATTGAACTAGGTATTGGATACCGACGATCGAATCTCGGGCAAGTAACATACCGATGACAAAGGGAACAACGTATGTTGTTATGCGGTCTGACCGATAAAGATCTTCGTAGAATATGTAGGAGCCAATATGGGCATCCAGGTCCCGCTATTGGTTATTGACCGGAGACGTGTCTCGGTCATGTCTACATTGTTCTCGAACCGTAGGGTCCGCACGCTTAACGTTACGATGACAGTTATTATGAGTTTATGCATTTTGATGTACCGAAGGTTGTTCGGAGTCCCGGATGAGATCACGGACATGACGAGGAGTCTCGAAATGGTCGAGACGTAAAGATTGATATATTGGAAGCCTATGTTTGGACATAGGAAGTGCTCCTGGTGAAATCGGGATTTTACCGGAATACCGGGAGGGTTACCGGAACCCCACGGGAGACTAATGGGCCTATTGGGCCTTAGTGGAAAAGAGAGAAGGGGCAGCCCACAGCCTAGCCGCGCGCCCCCCCTTTCCCCAAGTCCTAGTAGGACTAGGAGAAGGGGCCGGCCTCCCCTCTCTCTCCTTTCCCCCCGAGAGTCCTAATTGGATTAGGATTGGAGGGAGGAGTCCTACTCCCGGTGGGAGTAGGACTCCCCTGCGCCTCCCTCTCCCTGGCCGGCCGGCCCCCCTTCCTCCAACCTTTATATACGGGGGCAGGGGGCACCCCAAGACACACAAGTTGATCCTTGAGATCGTTCCTTAGCCGTGTGCGGTGCCCCCTGCCACCAAATTCCACCTCGATCGTACCATTGTAGTGCTTAGGCGAAGCCCTGCGTCGGTAGTACATCAAGATCGTCACCACGCCGTCGTGCTGACGAAACTCTTCCTCGACGCTTTGCTGGATCGGAGCCCGAGGAACGTCATCGAGCTGAACATGTGCTAAGAACTCGGAGGTGCCGGAGTAACGGTGCTTGGATCGGTCGGATCGGGAAGAAGACGTACGACTACTTCCTCTATGTTGTGTGATCGCTTCCGCAGTCGGTCTGCGTTGGTACGTAGACAACACTCTCCCCTCTCGTTGCTGTGCATCACCATGATCTTGCGTGTGTGTAGGAAAATTTTCGAAATTACTGCGTTCCCCAACAATATAGAGGGTCGGGTGATCCACAAGAAGAGAGGGAGGGGTCATAGATATCGATAGAGTCGAAGAGAGGATCAAGTGGGTGGGTGCGAGATCGATGAAGAGAGCCATCAAAATTGTGTGTGTGTGTGTGTGTGTGTGCAAGTCAAAGATATAGGGCGACTGACCTAGCTACCGGAACGTCAGAGGGCACAGGTCAAGTTTGTGTGTGGCAGGGAGACATGACTAGAGCGCTCAATGTATCGGTGTGTGTGTGTGTGTGTGTGTGTGTGTGTGTGTGTGTGTGCTAGGGGGTGGGGGGAGGGGGAGGCAGAGGCCTAACTATAGAGGTAGAATGACTCGTATATGTGTTGAGAAGGAGAGACCCAGCTATGTCTTAAGGGAGATCGGTCGACATCCGTACATACTGAAGGACGGGAAATAGGATGGGCAGAGAGAGAGGAGAGAGAGGGAGGGAGGGAGAGGGGTAGAGTGCTGGATGGGTGATGGAGTTGCTTCTCGAAGATGGTGGGAGAGGCCTACTAGACAAACTGAGGGTGGAACTGCAATAATATCAATAAGAGTGGGGATGTGTTTCTGTGTGTGCCTGTGCGTGATAGATCTCTCGGGACACATCCATGGATGATGAAGGGGAACCATGTGTTTGGTAAGCAAACCTAACTAGATTGGTAGATCAATTTTTTGTTTGTCGGAGGAAGGGACAGACATAACTAATGAGGTAGATCAATCGACGCGTGGGGAAAATGAGTTATATGGACCTAGCTAGCTATATGTATAGAGGGAGATCGGTCGGTGTACGTCCATTTGTTAGAGGAAAATAAGGCCCGACGAGACGGATAGACAGAGAGAATGGAGCTAGGAGGTGGTGCGAGAGGCCTAGCTACTAGCTAGATAGGGGGAGGAGTGTGCGATTGTGAGATCAATGAAAAGAGGGGCGAGAGTTTACACATGAGTGGGACCATATGAGAGACACGAGGCAAGGACACATAAAGGAGGAGATTGAAGGTGCGTGTGTATGTTGTAGCAGACATCGCTGGAGAAGTTTATCGATCGGTGTGCGTCGGAAAGGAGTTGTGGAGACTGTGGGAGAACGACCTAAAGAAGAAGAAAAATGAATGTGCACGATGGATAGAATGCTGAGGGAGGGGGAGGGCGAGGAGGGCGTGTGCATGCACGAGAGAAAGTTAGTGGTATCTACAAAGGTTAGAGGATTGTGTGGGTGTAAGAGACTAACAAAGATCACAATTTGATATGAAAGTGGATTCATATATTTGAATAGGAGATCATAGTGTTTTTAAACATATGCATGCATGAATATAGCGGTGATACGCATGTTGTGGTTTTGCACATGTTATACCATAATGTGATAATGCATGGCGTTTGCAACTCACAGCTAAATGTCGAACAATCTAAACCATACCATACATCGAACAATCTCACATTTTATTTGAATTTGTGATAATGTGTGGTATTTGCAGCTTACAACTAAATATCAAACAATCTAAACAATACTATATATCGAACATTCTCACATTTTATTTGAATTTGTGGTAATGTGTGGTGTTTGTAACTCACATCTAAATACTTGTAGGCGTAGGGGGGCGGGGCACCATACATAATGTGATAAACACATTATACATATGAGACGTGGTTTAGTTTGTGAAGATCTAGCTAGAGCTTGAAATGTACTATGATTTGAAATCAACATAAAGTGGATTCAAAAAATCGAGTTCGAGTTCATATAGTACACATAATTCATATGTAACTCAAGACTAATCATGTGGTGTGCTGTGAAGATAATACACAAACGATGGTTTAACTTGACAATAATGACGATTGTAGATATTATTAAAACAGAGAAATGAATTCAAACGCTTTGACTTCACAACAATCATTATTGTAGATCTTATTCAAATAGAGAAATGAATTCAAATTTAGTTCATATTGACGCGGTAGTATATACGTTTGGAATGCACTAAAACATTCATTTGAGTACTAGGTTGCATGCATTATACACCTAGCAAAATATTTTAATTGAACATAACATGAATTCAAAGTTTTGAATGACATTTGTAGTGCGAATTGATTTGGTACAATACACGTTACGCTTGTCCGGAAATTTCAACCCGCGCCTTGTTAGCCCGAAATATTTAAGATATATCTTTGTCTCGTTGTGCTCCGACAACTCCCTCCATCTCAACCCGCGCCTTGCTATTCCAAAATTATAACGCGCGCGAAAACTCCCACCTCCTGTGAAATCTTGACACGCGAAATGCCCGTGATACCCCTGAACCGAAAGAACCGCCTCAAATCGGTGGGGGTACTTTCGTAACTTACCCCACATTTTGGACAAGCGCGTCCCTAAGCCATGGCTCCCCACTCCCATCCCATCCGCCCACCCATTCGTACACTGAGGCCGGGAAAACTCGCGAAGCCCCACACCCTCCTCCGTCCGCCACCGAGCCGAAGCCTCTTCCCTAACGATGTCGTCCACAGCAACACCTCGACGTCCCTCATCCACCGTACTGGATGAGGATCCATCGTTGATCTGGTCGTCCCGCCGGTTCAGCCGTCCCGTCCTCCACCTCTAAGGAGTTGCCCCGATGTTCCCCTCGTCTTTCGCGCCACCTCCATTCCCACACCACCGTCTTCACCTACACCATCGGAAGAGCATCAGCATCACCATTTCCTCGGATGAAGCTGCGGCCTAATCGGCGCCACCAAAGAGGTTGTACACTAATCGCCGCATTTTCTTCTTGATTCGATCTCACGGTGCTGTCGACGCTCGGTCCCGAGTCGACACGGCGCGGCTCCATCCACTGCGGCGTCGCCGGCCACTTCCTCCACGACGTCGCTCCCTCGGCGGCGACGTCCACATCGGTAGGAGTTGCTGCTGCTTTAGCTCTCGCTCGCGCTACTGCTCTGCTCTTGCTCTCGGTCCCTGCCTGGTCTGCTCTTGCTCTTGCTCGCGCTACTGCTCTCGTTCTTGCTCTTGCTTGCAATGCTGCTCCGATTTAGCTACACTTCAGTCGACTGAATCGACTTTTGGGTCAGTCAATTTTCAGGGGGTGGGAGGGCTCACCGGAGTTAAGGAAGAACCAGCCGCAGCGGGGAGGGGGGCTCGCCGAAGAAGTACCCCACTATCTATCTTAGGATTCAGGGTGGGGGCGGTGGTCGTCGGTGGTGGTGGGGCGGTGGCGTGGGGATCGCCGGAGAAAAAGCTCGGCACGGGGGGGCCTAGAGGGATGGTCGGGGAGGCGGCGGACCAGCGGTGGGGAGTATTTTCGGGGCGGGCGGGGCGGCTGTTTGGCCGGTGGTGGCTGGCGGCTCAGGGGGTGGAGGTTGAAGATGAACTGCATGCCCTTGATTTCGTATCCAACGGCTGCAAAATCGACTTACCAGAGATGAAAAAGTCAGTCGATTGACGTGTAGCCTCACCTCTAGTGCGTTCAGTTTCGACAGTAAAATTCAGTTTCGACAGCAAATTTCAGTCTCGACAGTTAAGTTCAGTTTCGACAGTTACATTCAATTTTGACAGTTAAGTTCAGAGATGAGCGGCTGATGTATACATCTAGCACTTTGTGGTTATGTATTTTACGTCATCTATTGGAGATGCTATTACAATTCCACTCAGGTTAACATTGTCTCTCTTGTCCTGCTTCAGCCTCGGTGTCGTACAACTCACCGGAGCTGCTCCAACGACGAAACCCTCCATCACAGTGGAGCAGTACCTCGGGCTCCATCTCCAGACGCCTAAGATGTTCTTCCCCTCCTCCGACAGCCAAGTCAGCCGGAGCATCCTCACCGGCCAACCCAATCACGCTGAGATCGACATGGCTTCGCCAAAGAGGTTGTACACTTCTTGTGGTTTGACTTAATCTCACCATACTTCTTTGCATCCTGTGATCTTCCAATTCTTGTGAACCAAACACCCAGATTGGCAGAAATCCTGTGTTTTTAAATTCTTTGTTTTGCACGTGCATTCCTATCCTATTCCTGTCTATTTCCTATCCCTGCATTGTTAGAATCCTCAAATTCAAACAAGCCCTTACACAATTACTTCTGTTACAGATATGTGTCAAAGAAAACCTTGTGTGGTTTGTCCTGCTCCTGCGGTGCTGTGTTCCACCCTAGCTCAGCTGCTCCAACAACGAAAGGGTTCTCCACAGCAGGGATGCGCTCTCTAGACTGTCTTCCGCCGCCTCAGATCTTCTTCCCCACCGCCGGCAGCCACGACAACTGCATTACCATCATCAACTGAGCAGATGACCTTGAGGACTACACGCAAGAGAGGTCGCACTCTTCCGTGTCTGCTTACGTTATGCATCAATTAATATGATGAAATGTTACTTTATCGTCGTGTTCACCTATTAGACTCCAAGTCAAGTCCAAACTTATGCTGAAACTTGAGTTTTTAAATGGTTGTGGGGTACATATTGGGGCAGCAATCAGTACTATATGTCTACTATCTGGTTAATCTCGGGTGTCTACTATGAATTTCATGTTGGGTGCAAACAAACATTAAAGGAGCCATTATCTGTATTTTTTAACTAAAGCTATTATCTGCCTGATATCATTCGTTTTGGGTCTACCCAGAGTTTGCTACCATCACTCTGGATTTGTGCATGCACTCCTTACATAATCTCACTATGTTTTATTCCTATGCATGTCAGTTATTGTACACAATGGAACTGAACATGTAGAGCAAAAGCGACGAGCCTTGCGTGGAAATAAAATTTCATGCAGACATCGCTCCATGGTGGGCGCAAAGGCAGCCCCCCTCCACCTATTTCAGATCGTAATCAAGAGGAAGATAACTATTCTGAGGGGGATTCAGAAGCAGAAGACCACTCCTATTTACCCCATGAGGTCTTCGCTCTAACTTGGCATGCTGATGTTGGTTATATCATGCATATGGTGCCTTGCATTGCTTACTTTATACATCAAATATGTCAACTGCTTAGTTTAGACATGCTTTGTGTGAATGCCATCTGTTTAGTTTATTCATTGTTTATGTGAATTATGCAATGCCATCTTGTTTAGCCAGGCATCATATATGTGAATTTTGCAATGCCATCCTGCTTAGCCAGTCATCTTATATGTGAAGTATATCAGGCCATCCTTTTTTTGTTATGTATTACATTTGTCAACAATGTTAGTACATTCAACTACTCTTCGTGTGCATCAGCCATTTGACACGGTGATGGAAAATTCTGGAGTGAAAACAAGGTCTTCAGAGCAGACTATGCTATCTGACGAAGCGCATATCTCGCTGGTTACGGATAGCTCCTCAGAGGAGGATTCAGAGACAGATGACCAGTCCTATCCCCCCCCCCCGAGGTGCATGCTCTAACTTGGCAGGGTTATGTTGCTCATATAGTGCATATGGTATCTTGCATTGCTATGTCATTTGCTTAGTTTAGACATGATTTGTGTGAATGCCACCTGTTTAGTGTCTAATTACCATATATGTGAATTATGCAATGCCATCTTTTTGCAAGACATTATATATGTGAATTATGCAATGCTATCTTGTTGCAAGGCATTATATATGTGAATTATGCAATGCCATGCTGTTTAGCCAAGCGTCATATATGTGAATTATATCATGCCGTCCTTTTTTTGTATTTCTCATTGCTTTTGTTGACAATTTTTGTATATTCAACTGCTCTTCCTGTGCATCAGCCATTTGAATTGGTGATGGAGAAATCTGGAGTGAAAACAAGGTCTTCAGAGCAGAAAATGCTACCTGGTGAAGCAGATATGTTGCTGGTTACAGATAGCTATTCAGAGGAGGATTCAGAGGCAGATGACCAGTCCTATTATCCCCCTGAGGTGTATGCTCAAACTTGGCAGGGTTATATTACTCATATCAGGCATATGTTGTATTGCAATGCTTAGTTTTTACATCACATACACGATGTTGAATGTCCTCTCCTTAGTTGACACATCATATATGCGATTGCCCTATGCTCACTTCCTTAGTATATAAATCATATATTTGAATTATATCATGCCATGATGTTTACATAGACAGCATGTATCTGAATTATGGCATGCCAACCCATTTTCTAAAGACATAATATAGTTATATCATCTCATCCTGTTCACATAGTCATCATATTTTGAATTATGTCATTCTATCCGTGAATTATATCATGCCATCATGTTTCCATCAACGGCATGTTTGTGATTTACGGCATGCCAACCACTTTAATAGACACATCGTATAGTTGTATCATGTCATCCTGTTCACATAGTCATCATATTTTGAAGTATGTCATTCTATCATGTTTAGTTAGCCATCATACATGTGAAATTGTGTCATGCTATCCTGTTTAATTACCCATCATATATTTGAAATTATGTCCTGCTATTCTGTTTGGTTAGACAACATAAATGTCAATTGCCCTGTTTTCTTCCCTACTATCCATTGCACCTGTCTATCTTACAATGTCCGTACATTCAATTACTTTTCTTGTTTATCAGCCATTTCAATTGGAGGGGGTGATGGCAGTATCTGTGGGAGTAAAAACACGGTCTTCGGAAAAGATCGTGCTACCTGTCGATGGAGATAGAACCACGGTTGTACTTGCCCAAGAACCAGCCCCACCACACATAACCCAGACTCACGCAGATTGTAACCCTACCCAGTTGGACAGAGAACTAGCTACACCCCTTCTAACCCCAACCCCAGCAGATAGTAACCCAGTTCCCGTTGACACAGCACCGTCTCCACCACAGAGCACCCAAACACGAGCAGTTAGTAAGGCAACTGCAGTGCCCAAAGCACGAGGACCACCACTCCAAACCCCAAGTCAACGCTTAAAGCAAAAGAAGAATTGTTCTTAGGTTAGGTTCCGTAGCTATGGTTCATACTACTTTGCTCTTGCATCACTGTATTTACTCATACCAACTAATTTCAAATTTGAAGGATGCAATTGAAACTCCAATGGCGCAACAGGTATGTTTTAAACCTGTTTCTTTAACGTGTTTATTGTTGTAACTTGCTCTATGTTGATTTCAGTTTCAATTGAATAAACAGTTATGTTCTCATGCCATGCACATTACAAGTGTTGTTACTGCTGTGTAGTTTCCCATACTTATATTCTGTCTATTTTGCTTTGTCTTAAATAGATATGATTCGAACTGTATCTATCTTGATTTGGCAACATAAACTAGAATGATATATACCATACAGTGACCATACTACATAGATATATGTTTGTTTCATGCTGTTATCCTGTCCACCTTACTACTGAACTGGTTTACCAAAATGAGTTTCATATACTACATTGTAAACCTGTGATGTGTTTGTTTTTTTCTTCTTTAGAATGCGGATAAAATATTGGAGAAGAGTACCCCGTTATGCAATGGTAAAGGAAGTAATGCAGATCAGGTTCAAGATAGTGAGACATCCCTGTTGTTCTCCAAGAAAGCTGATAAAAACTATATTGAAGACACTGAGACAACCCCAAAGTCCTGTCTTGATGTAGTGTTCGAGTTACTGGCTACTACTGCTGGCACCAGCTCTTTGTACTCGCTGCCTGAATCAGTTCAGCTTCTTGAGTCTCAACTTCAAGTTGAAAGACATCGATCAGATGTTATGCGACAGGAAGCCGAAGGACTGAGGAAGTCCCTGCAGAATTTAGATGCATACTTTCTGGTGCAACAGCAAGTGCTTGAGGATTTAAGCACCAAACAAGAGAAAGTTAATAAGCTTGCTAAGCATCTTGCCAGCATTATGGGTACTCAGGATATTGTTTCTTAAACTCTTCTGAAGTGGTTTCAGTTCTGGCTTGTTTTGCTGCGGCGTTTATATGCTGCTTTGTTCCCTATATTTGCACTGGTGGCGAACTTTGATGCCCAATGGATGTAATATGTGTAATAGCCTGATAGCCTAGCGTAAGTTACTTGCTTATTTATTTTCGTTGTCTTGTTTATTTCTTTTCTTGTAGTCAGTGTAGTTCTTTTTCCACTGTTTGCTAGTGGTCAGAATAACCTATTTTTTTAAACTAGGCCACATTAACAATGGGCTACATATTTACTGTAGGCCTCCTACGGGCCGTAGAAATAATAGGCCTTCTAAGGGCCGTAGACACAATGGGCCTTCTACGGGGCGTAGACACAATGGGCCTTCTACGGGGCATAGACACAATGGGCCTTCTATGGGTCGTATCATGAATGGGCCTTCTACGGGCCGTATGATCGGTTGGCCAAACATGGGCCAATAACATACCACATTATGGCCGTAAATGGGCTAGAGTTAAAATCGTCCGTTCATGGGCCGACCATAACGGGCCGTCGTTAATAGGTTGTATTTGATGATGCTATGAAAACGGCCCAACGTATTAACGGGCCACAAACGGGCCGACTGTAACCACGGGCTGTATTTGGCCCACTAGCTGAAAATGACAGTAACGGACCGAAAGTGAACGAATGCTGGAAATGAGCCCAAGAATAAATGGGCCCTAAGAATGCCGAAAGATAACATGGGCTGGAAACGACCCAACGGAATAATGGGTCGTTAATGGGTATAAAGTGATACACTGTTCATTACGGGCCAGTTTTACCACGGGTCATTAATGGGCCGAGGGTTACTAAGGGCCTCATATGGGCCAAAAGACGTCATGGGCCATACATGGGCCGGAAGTTAAAACAGGCTAGAATTATATTGGACGGTCCAGATGACGCTACTGGGCCTAATTCGGATAGGTCGTAAACGGGCCCTGGGTTAGCGCGCTGTAAATGGGCTATATGCGAACAGGCCATTAACAGGCTTGCTGTGGGCCGGCCCGCCACCTTTTAACCAAGTCAAACGGGCCGGCCTTTTCACAGGAATGGGCCTCTATTGGGCCGTGCCACGTGTCGACGTATCATAAGCGCTTTGGGTCCAATGAGTGGATGACGTCTGTCCCAACGGCGAGCTGACACGTGTTTTCTCCAGCCAATGATGATTTTACACGTGGAAAATCCCCATTGGTCGGGGCTGTTAATGGGTTATCGGATCCAAAACCGGACCCGATAGCTTAACGGCGTTCCGTTACGATGGATGCCACGTGTCGGTCACCCTTGACGAAAACACTTCTATGACGCGCGATTTATCATCATGGAAGTGGACACAACCGTGATGATAATTTTGACAATGTCATGGAACACTTCTACGACAGCACAGGTATGACTATCTTGATTCTATCATAAATTTGTCATGGATGTACATGCATGACAAAAAACGCGACCTATTGTGACAAATACATATCATCATGGAAGTGTATTTTTTTGTAATGATTATTGAACTAGACTTATTTGCATATTATGTATGAATGATTTTTACATAAAATACCAACATGTCAATCTGAACTAGTCGATTAAAATACCAACATGTCAATCTGAATGCAGAGAGGGTGCCAATTTACTAGTCGATTAAAATACCAACATGTCAATCTGAATGCTGAGAGGGTACTAATTTACTACATGATCCGTACGGACATTGTGTACGCACAAGTTTGACCTGCTCTCTGTGTGATGTTGTTCGGTTATTCCAATCCTTCAGACCATCATGTTAGCTAGCTTGGATCTCATTATTTAGTGCATCTCCAACCGCTGACAATAAACTGTTCATCTGGACTGTGCGGTTCGAACGTGTTGTGCCATTCAACATGGGCTGTATCTGCTCATCGAGCGGTTAAAATGCACTTTTTCCAGCAAAACAGAGACAAAGCTGGGGGCTTTGTCGGAGTCCGGACATCAGTCACGTAGGACTCCGGCACCTCGGCCCACTAAATCCCTTTTTGGTCTCATTTTTTTCAACCCTCTTTCTCCCCCTTACTTTGCATTCGCATCCTCTTCCTCCGACGCTGTTGTACCTCTCCGGTCGGCACACAGGCACGGCCGGACGTTCACAACTAGCACCGACATGCCCGCCTGTGTCAGGACCCCGATTCTAAGCCACATCGATCTAGCCGGTAACACCTCATATCACTTTGCGGCCTCACGCACGGTATCCCACGGGTGTCGCCTTACCATGGCCCGGGACCGTTTGCGCCTTTTGGCTCGCGTATATGACAATGTCGCTAGCATCCATATGACCGAGAACCCGGGCCGACATGGCTAGTCGTGAACCCAAAGCGGCACAGACCTATGGAGACAGGCATACATGAATCACAACGAACATGTCGGTCATCAACGAGTGATTCCGGGCTGTAGCACTGGGCTAACAGGACTCCGGGGGATCCCGGGCTATAGCAGGCTAGACAGGACTCCGGAGACCACCGCGTGACATTTCCCCGAAGGGACAGACATAGGGACGAAGTGAAACACATGCCGGCCAGTCAAGTGTCCTGAACAGTAGTGCTGGGCTAGCAGGACTCCGGTGAACCGGGCTGTAGCGGACTACTATGGCTCGAGGAGCACTAGACTACATTTCCCCATAAGAAAGGCTGCGAAGGACAAACAACTAGATTGTTGGATCCCACTCATACCAAGCATTTCAATCATACATACAATATGCTCGATATGAGTACATACAACATGGCATCACAACAAAACTCTACAACTCAGGTACTTTATTTAAAGGCTCCAGGGAGCCATACATAACATATCCATACAGATAGGGGTCACATGACCCGACACTCAAGTCATACAGTCATACAAGCACATGCGGAAGCAACTAGTCTGAGTACAGACTCTAGAAAGAAAGAAGGCTTCTCGAAGCCTGTCTATCTACATAGGGCCCTCCATGGCCTGGATTACCACCTGGGTGGCTAGTCACTCGTCGACGTCAAGGTCTACGTAAAACCCATCGGAGGGGGCAGTGTTGTCGTCTGAAAACAATAAATAAGCAAACATGAGTACAAAGGTACTCAGCAAGTCTTACATCAGAACCTACTGTACATGCTCATTCTCAAGAAGGTGGTGGGGTTTATGCAGCAAGCCAGCTTTGACTCTTGGCTAAGCTATCCTACGGAATCTTTTAGCAAAATAGTTTTCGCACACGAGTCCACTACTCACCATCACAATACTCCACCGTGGATCCTCCCTCGTATCCTGCGAGGGGGCCATCCTCGGTACTCACACTTATCTTGAGTCTTTTAGAAGTATCCATTAACTTGTCTATGAACTGTATAGGCAACCAAGTAGTCCTTTACCGCGGATGCGGCTATTCGAATAGTTTTATACCCTGCAGGGGTGTACTTCGTCATACACGCTTTCACCGCTTACCGCCGTCTACACGACATGTACTCGGCAACCTTCAAGCGGAAGCCCAGCGAGGGTGTCGGCCACAGCCTACCTAAACACCTAAGCCCCTAGTCCAGGTTATCGCCTATCCAAGTTCCATCCGCAGGGAGTCCGGCCGAGGTTTCCACATACGGCCCCGAACGATGTGAACAGGGTTCCCGAGACACCAAACGGGTGACTCGGTACACCGTGCCACGGTGTATCTACCGCAACATAGCCCACCCCTAGGGTCAGCGCTACGCACGGCCGCCAACACATATCCTACAAACACCAGAAACTATTTGCAACTCCTGGACAGAGTACTAGGGTGGCTAAGAAGCCGAGAGGGTCCATTTGTTTCGGGCCCAATGTACGGTAGTAACTGCATCTTAAATCACACATACAGATCTCAGTTCTTATGGACGGCCTCAATGAAACAACCCACCATGTACTCCTACATGGCCTCTCATCGATACCTTTACCAAAACATGTTCAACACATCCCTCATATTACTGGCACAAGCATTTCACTCTAGCCCATCACCCAGATGAACCAGACCTGACACAACTCTAAGCATAGCAGGCATAGCAAGGTAGGAATCACAAAACATGGCTCAATCAACTCCTACACATGCTAGTGGGTTTCATCTAGTTACTGTGGCAATGACAGGTCATGCAGAGGATAAGGGTTCAACTACCGTAGCACACAGCAGTTTGAATCGTGTTGTCTTAATGCAGTAAACAAGAGCAGGAGCGAGAAAATGGGTTGTATCGAAATGATCAATGGTTGCTTGCCTGATGGAGTGGTAACGGAATACTGCCCTTCAGTTGGATACTCGTGAATATCCTCGGAGGCAGAACCTACCACGAAGAACACAACCGAGCACAATCAACACATGATGATATGCAACAATATGATGCATGCTATGACATGGCAATATGGATGTGTCTTGAGCTAATGCAACTAGCTATGATTTAAATGAAGTTGGTTTGAGTACAAGATTCAAATTCCAACCCCATATATGATTATTTAAATGCCCTTTATTTGTTTTGTCCAAAACAGAGGACAAGCATTGTTCAAACATGCATGAAAATGGTACAGATGGATTCCTTGAATTTTTCTGATAATTTTTCATATATAATTTGTCTCATTTGGAGTTATGGTTGAATTTCTATGAATTTTTGAAGTTTTGGGTATTTTCTGGAATTTTCTATATAAAATTAAATCCAGAAAAGAGTTACTGTGTCAGCCTTGCGTCAGCATGACATCAGCAAGTCAAAGGCGGTGTCCAGGTCAAACCCGACCAATGGGGTCCACTGGTCAGTGACTCTAGTTGGTTCCTGTGGCTGACGTGTGGGACCAGGTCAACTGTGACGTGGCAAAGTCAAACTGACAGGTGGGGCCCTCCTGAGACCGGTGCTAATCTAACAGAATAGTTAACTAACTAATTAAGCACTAGGGCCCACATGGCAGTGACTCTAGAGGGGTGGTTAGTGGGTTAGTTAGCCGCTAATGACGGCCACGTCGGCTACCGGCGTTTAGCCGCCGGCGACCTCAGATCGCGGCAGCGTCCGCGTCGGGATTTCGCTACAGGCGATGGTTTGGCGCGCTGGGGGCACCAGGGAGGAGCTCGTGCTCGTGCGCATCTAGGGAGACCAACGGGAGGTGCGGGGGTGGCCGGAGCTGACGGCGGCGAGCTCTTTTGCGGCCGCCGGAGTTCGGGTGTTCGTGGGATCGATGCTGCGGTGCACGGGAGGAGGAGCTGGTGGTGGCTACGGGCTCCTGGTGGTGCGCTGAGCACAGAGGTGAGCTTGGCTTCGAGCCACTTTGGCTCTAGCCACAACGGCGCCATGGCCGGCGGCGAGGAGCTCACGGCTCCAGTGGCTAGGCTAGTTAGGGGAAGAGAATCACTGCGGGGAGAAGGGGGAAATGCTCGGGAGCTCACAGCGATCTCGAGGGAGGACTCAGTGGGCTCGGGGACGCTTCTGCAACGGCGAATTGACGACGGCGATCTCCGGGCACCGGAGATGAAGACGACGACGCTCGGGTCGACTGGGGCCTCCTTTGGTCGCGTGCTTCGGGTGTGTAGCTCCACAGGGTCAAGGCGGAGCCCAGGGACGCGGAGAGGGAGCGAGGGGGTGGCTGTGGACGCGGTGGCAGCGAACGGCGGCGACGGCGCGTTCGGGTGTGTGTGAGAGACCGAGACAGGGGAGGGGATGAGGGCGAGGGAGAGTGAATGAGAGGGCCAGGGGGGTGCGTGGCGTCCATAGCGACGTCGGGGAGGCGGCCGAAGCAGGAGGTGGCCGTCGGTGGCCGCGCGCGTGCCGGCGCACCGCGGGCACACGCCCTGCGTCCTCCTGGCAGGAGCTAGGGGACGACTGGCGTCGGCCTGGTGGGCTGGGCCGTCCAGCTACAGTGCTGGGCCGGTTGGTGGCGCCAGGTAAGTGGCCCACTGGCCTACTCTCTCTCTCTTTTCAAATTTATTCTGTTTTTTCTATTTTTGTTATTCTGTTTTGATTTAGTTTAAATACTAAATCATTTTATAAAATCCTGAAAATATTTATGGACACTTTCTGAAATATTTCAGTGGCCCAAAAATAATTCCAACATTATTTGAGCATTTGAATTATTTAATAGTATTTAAATGCCCAAATTCAAATATTTATGAATTAAGTCAATGCCCCTTTTGTTGACCTAAAATTATATGCACCATTTTTCCCAAGGGTTCTAACCCAAGGCAAAGAGGGTGAACATATTTGAAGGGCATTTCAGGTTCATTGAATTTATTTTTAGTAAACCCTAGTTGATTTCAGGGGGGGTGCTGGGGGTTCTGCTTTCCCCATTTCAATTTTCTGATGAAGGTAAACATGATGCACACTCTAATGCATAACCTAGCTAGGGTGTGACAACTCACCCCCACTCAATAGAATCTTGTCCCGAGATTTAGGATCATCTGGGAAGAAGGCGGGGTACTCGAGTCGAAGACGATCCTCCCTTTCCCAAGTGGCTTCTTCCTCGGAATGGTGTGACCATTGAACCTTGAGAAACTTGATATTATGACGTCGAGTGGTACGCTCGGCTTGATCAAGGATACGAACGGGGTATTCCCGATAAGAAAGGTTATCTTGTAAATCAAGCGTTTCGTGGTCCACTCCACGGATAGGATCCGCGAAGTAACGCCTGAGTTGTGAAACGTGGAAGACGTCGTGAACTCTGGAAAGATGCGGAGGTAGTTCCAATTGGTAGGCAACTTCTCCTTGTTTGGCAAGAATGCGAAAGGGTCCAATGTAACGAGGAGCCAATTTGCCTTTGATACCGAAGCGATGGGTTCCCTTTAACGGGGTAACCCGAAGGTAAGCTTTCTCGTCAATTTCAAATGTCATAGGCTTATGCTTACGATCATATTGACTCTTTTGGCGAGATTGGGCTGTTTTCAATTTCTCACGAATAACGCGAACCTGCTCTTCTGCTTCCTGAATCATATCCGGGCCAAAGAGTTGTCTTTCCCCGGTTTCTGACCAGTTAAGAGGCGTTCGACATTTTCGTCCATAGAGAACTTCGAAGGGAGCCTTGCCCAAACTAGCTTGATAGCTATTGTTATAGGCAAACTCCGCGAATGGAAGGCATTTCTCCCAACTCATTCCGAACGAGATAACAGAAGCTCGGAGCATATCTTCCAGAATTTGATTTACTCGCTCTACTTGACCACTTGATTGAGGATGGAAGGCGGTGCTAAAGGAGAGATGAGTTCCCATAGCATTTTGGAAACTTTCCCAAAATCGAGAGGTGAAGAGACTTCCACGGTCTGAGTTAATTTCCAATGGGACACCATGAAGAGACACTATTCGGGAGATGTATAGGTCAGCTAGCTGGCTAGCGGTGATACTCTCACGAACAAGTAGAAAATGGGCTACTTTGGAAAGACGGTCGATCACGACGAAGATGGCATTATTCCCCCTCTTGGTCCTGGGAAACCCAGTGATGAAATCCATATTGATTTTTTCCCATTTCCATTCAGGAATAGCCAAAGGTTGAAGGGTGCCAGCAGGCCGTTGATGCTCTGCTTTAACACGATGACAAACGTCGCAATTAGCAATGTATTGAGCGATTTCTCTCTTCATCCTAGTCCACCAAAACCTCTGGCGTAGGTCTTGATACATTTTGGTACCACCGGGATGAATGGTGAGAGGGGATTCATGAGCTTCCTTAAGGATCAGTCGCCTCAGGTTTCGCGCCTTCGGAACCACTAGGCGATTCCCAAAGTATACAACACCTTGTTCATCAATGGAGAAACAATTCACGACTCCTTTCTTAACGTTTCTCTTGATACGGGAAATTCCCGGATCTATCTTCTGTGCCTTGATGACCTGATCCGTAAGGGTAGGTTCCGCTACCAGGGTGGATAGGAATCCTTGAGGAACAATGTGAAGATTAAGCTTGCGAAATTCCTCATGGAGAAGTGGTTGACTTTGTTGTAACATCAGGTTGTTACAGTAGGACTTACGACTTAATGCATCGGCCATGACATTGGCCTTGCCAGGGGTGTAAGTTATTCCTAAGTCGTAATCCGAGATCAACTCGACCCAACGTCTTTGCCTGATATTCAAATCTGGTTGGGTGAAGATATATTTCAAGCTTTGGTGATCGGTGAATATCTCGCAACGATTACCGAGGAGGTAATGTCGCCAGGTTTTGAGTGCATGGACTACAGCTGCAAGCTCTAGATCATGTGTGGGATAATTTTCCTCATGTGGGTGTAATTGCCGCGAAGCATAGGCAATTACCTGACGATCTTGCATGAGTATGCAACCTAGTCCTTGTCGCGAGGCGTCGCAATAGATAATAAAGTCCTTGGAGAAATCTGGTGGTACCAGTACGGGAGCAGATGTCAGGCGTCTTTTCAGTTCCCGAAAACTGAACTCGCACTGTGGAGTCCACTCGAACTTTTTATCTTTCTTGAGGAGTTCAGTTAGAGGTTTAGCAACCTTGGAGAAATTCTCGATGAAGCGGCGGCAATAGCTCGCCAGGCCAAGGAAACTCCGAACTTGCTTGACCGTTTCAGGTGGAGTCCAATCAAGGACGGCTTGAACTCGCTCGGGATTCACAGCAATACCCTTACCAGAGATTACATGGCCTAGATAGGTCACTTCTGACAACCAAAATTCACACTTGGAGAATTTGGCATAAAGGCGATGCTCTCGAAGTTTCATCAATACCAGCCTTAGATGTTCGGCATGTTCCTCTTCATTCTTGGAGTAGATGAGTATGTCATCGAGGTATACTACGACGAATTTGTCCAAGTACTCCATGAAAACCGAGTTCATTAACCGGGAGAAAGTGGCCGGGGCATTGGTTAAACCGAAGGACATGACGGTGTACTCGTATTGGCCATAACGAGTAACAAAGGCCGTTTTGGGAATGTCCCCGTTTTTGATTTTGATTTGATGGTAGCCCAGCCTCAAATCCATCTTGGAGAAGACTGAGGATCCAGCGAGCTAATCATACAGGTCGTTGATCCTGGGAAGTGGGTATTTGTTCTTGATGGTGACCAGATTGACAGGTCGGTAATCCACAACCATTCGATCCGTTCCATCCTTCTTCTTGACGAAGAGGACGGGGCAAGCCCAAGGAGAGGAGCTAGGACGGATGAACCCTTTGTTCAAGGACTCATCGAGTTGGTTCTTAAGCTCGGCTAGTTCTAAGGGTGCCATCTTGTAGGGTCTTCTAGCAATTGGAACGGTTCCTGGAACAAGGTCTATCACAAACTCGACATCCCGGTCAGGTGGAACACCTGGCAGTTCTTCCGGAAACACATCCGGGAAGTCTCGGACTACCGGAACGTCCTCAAGGTCTGGAAGAGGGTTGGCATTGAGAGAGTAAAGTTGGCGCTTGGCCACTCGAGTTAAGACATTAACTGTCTTGCCCGAGGGATGAGTAAGTTGAACGGTTCTAGTGGCACAATCGATCTTGGCATAATGAGCCGACATCCAGTCCATACCCAAGATGATGTTTATGTCGGAGGACTTGAGAGCTATTAACGATGCAAGGAAAACAAGCCTATCGACAAGAATTTCGTTCCCATGGCTTACCCTAGAAGTTTGCCATTTGGAACCCGGAGTTTGAATTACCATGGAAGTGGGCATGTCACAGAATGTCGTGTTATGCAACCGAGCATAATTCTCGGATATGAATGAATGAGATGCTCCAGTATCGAAAAGAACAGATGCCGGATGGCAGTTAACAAGGAGCGTACCAAGGACGACGTTGGGATCCTCATGAGCCTCTTCGGCTGAAACATAGTTGACGTGGCCACGTGCAGTAGTGGCCGGCTTGGCGTAGAAAGTCTTTCCCGTGGGCTTACCACGGCCAACGGACTTTCCAGCTTGATTGGGGTTGTTCTGGGGACACTCTCGACTATAGTGACCCGGTTCTCCACACTTGAAGCATGTTACCACAGTGGGGCGTGGAGCAACATTAGCAGCGGGGCCACCATAGGGCTTGGGCGGTGCAAATTGCTGGTTCGGACGAGGCGCCTCAAAGGATGGCCTCGGGGTGAATCTGGGTGGCAGTGCGGTGCTTGGAATCCACACCCGACGCTTCTGGGCTCCAGAGTCGGATGAAGACCCAAAATCACGGGAGTGCTTGCGTGAAGCGTCATAATCAGTCTGGCCTGTCTCAGCACTGATAGCTTTATTGACCAGCTTCTGGAAGGATGTGCACTCGTGCAGACGGAGATCGCGGCGAAGCTCAGGGCTAAGTCCCTTACGGAACCTTGCCTGCTTCTTGGCGTCAGTAGAAACCTCTTCAGGAGCATAGCGTGCCAGGTTCCCAAATTCTCGGCTATATGCATCCACAGTCAGCCTTCCTTGGGTGAAGTTGCAGAACTCCTCCCTCTTGCGATCCATGAGACCTTCCGGAATGTGATGCTCACGTAAAGCCTCGCTGAACTCAGCCCAGGTAGTGATTTGGCCGACCGGGCGCATAGCTTCGTAGTTTTCCCACCAATGGCTAGCGGGGCCCTCAAGATGATAAGCAGCATAGGTAACCTTGTCGGCTTCAGCTACGTTGGCAGAACGTAGCTTGTGGGTGATGCTGCGAAGCCAATCATCCGCGTCGAGGGGCTCGACGGAATGGTTAAACTTTGGTGGGTACAGCTTGATAAAGTCGTTGATTGACACCAAGTCATTTCGTGGGTGGCGTGCAGTGTTCTGCTCAATCCGCTCCAGCGGGCGGTTGGTCTCACGCTTGTTCCTTTCCGCCTCCAGCATCACTTCGGCCAGGGAAGGCGGATGAGGCAAATTTTCACCTCTAGCTGCATTGGCTTCCCCCTGCTCCGGGGCAGCAGGGTTTCCGCGGGTGTTGACCATCCTAGAAGGAAACAAGACAACGGTTTAGACAAGGATGGCTCAAACTTAACAGGGAAGTGCAGAATGTAAAGGATAACGCGGAATGCAGAGATGCTCATTCGTATGCCATGGTAATATAAAACTGCCATATATACACCAATGGTCATACTCGTCATACATAGTTTAGTACAAGCCCATGCTACAGTACAACTATGAAGGTAGACGTTACATCTCATCGGAGGCATTCCGAGTCCCTATACATTATTTGTCTACACCTCCGGAATCGATTACACACCAAGTCGTATTCCACAAGTCACACAGGACAGTGGAGATACAACTACTACAATACTGGTGGTACTACTACTAACTCAGATAGCTCCGTAGTAGTCCTCATAGAAGTCACCTCCATAGCCTGGAAGTTCAACGTGATCATCCGGAAACAGACGGTCCTGAGGAGCCTGTGGACCATAGGGGCTAGGATAAGGTCTTGGACCAACAAACGGTGGCCTGCGGGGACCAAGGGGTGGGGTGATGCCTCCCACATCACGCCAATCCACCATGTCTGGCAGAGCTGCTCTCACAGGATACAGATCCCTGGTATCCATACATCCCGCTTGCACCGCGGGTGCAAACCGTGTCAATGTGGCCCAATGATCAGCACGGGTATTAAAGAGCTCCAGCCTCAAGGCCCGATTCTCTCGGTCCTTATCTTCGAGCATCTCAGCGGTGGTACAAGTTAATGTGTCCTCCTGAGTGGAGTCAGCATAGATAGCCTGAAGATACCCCTGCGCTCCCGGAAGTGAAGCTGGCATGTAACGGAAGTCAGTGTTCCGAAGCAGGCCAGTCCGGACTCGCAAGATGGTCATCATGGAATAGGCAGCATCCTGCACAGCCATCTCAATGGTAACTCCGAGTCCATAGGAACAGTGAAGGGGCTCGGTAGATCCAGGATAGGAAGGAAATATCCTGACGGTGCATAAATACTGGCTTTGATTAAAGTCGCGGAACTGCTCTTCAACAGTGTATTCGGGATACCAACGGTATCCTGTCTTGATCATGACCCGGACCAACATAGCAGTATGACCGGGCACGTCGAGGCACCTGGTCAGGCGAACCACTTGATTTTGAGACTGATTGGCCATCTGAAAGCACAACCACAAGGCAAAGACATCAGAATTCCTAGGGAAAATTGGGCAGCATAACGGCTGTAAATGCTCAGAAAAAGATTTGAGACATCCACAACAGTTCACAATACCGCTCAACAGCATCATATCAAGGTTCTGATTCAAATAGCAACGTACTAAAATAGTAGAAACTGGACTGGAACTCGTAGCAATAATCCTATGAGCTACTACGGATTAGTAACACGTGAACCTGATAGAAGAAGAGAGCCTAGTCCTTAACCCACGTTGAATGAGAAGAGAATGACTCAGATCAGAAGCATAGGGTAAAGGAGTAAAAGAACCTTACGTTCCCTCCCACAATCAATTCCCTTACATATAACTAAAGCATTTCTAGACTCGACATCGACCAGTTTGGCTGAACAAACCTACAGGCAGTCCGGCTCTGATGCCAACGCTGTCAGGACCCCGATTCTAAGCCACGTCGATCTAGCCGGTAACACCTCATATCACTTTGCGGCCTCATGCACGGTATCCCATGGGTGTCGCCTTACCATGGCCCGGGACCGTTTGCACCTTTTGGCTCGCGTATATGACAATGTCGCTAGCATCCATATGACCGAGAACCCGGGCCGACATGGCTAGTCATGAACCCAAAGCGGCACAGACCTATGGAGACAGGCATACATGAATCACAACGAACATGTCGGTCATCAACGAGTGATTCCGGGCTGTAGCACTGGGCTAACAGGACTCCGGGGGATCCCGGGCTGTAGCAGGCTAGACAGGACTCCGGAGACCACCGCGTGACATTTCCCCGAAGGGACAGACATAGGGACGAAGTGAAACACATGTCGGCCAGTCAAGTGTCCTGAACAGTAGTGCTGGGCTAGCAGGACTCCGGTGAACCGGGCTGTAGCGGACTACTATGGCTCGAGGAGCACTAGACTACATTTCCCCATAAGAAAGGCTGCGAAGGACAAACAACTAGATTGTCGGATCCCACTCATACCAAGCATTTCAATCATACATACAATATGCTCGATATGAGTACATACAACATGGCATCACAACAAAACTCTACAACTCAGGTACTTTATTTAAAGGCTCCAGGGAGCCATACATAACATATCCATACAGATAGGGGTCACATGACCCGACACTCAAGTCATACAAGCACATGCGGAAGCAACTAGTCTGAGTACAGACTCTAGAAAGAAAGAAGGCTTCTCGAAGCCTGTCTATCTACATAGGGCCCTCCATGGCCTGGATCACCACCTGGGTGGCTAGTCACTCGTCGACGTCAAGGTCTACGTAAAACCCATCGGAGGGGGCAGTGTTGTCGTCTGAAAACAATAAATAAGCAAACATGAGTACAAAGGTACTCAGCAAGTCTTACATCAGAACCTACTGTACATGCTCATTCTCAAGAAGGTGGTGGGGTTTATGCAGCAAGCCAGCTTTGACTCTTGGCTAAGCTATCCTACGGAATCTTTTAGCAAAATAGTTTTCGCACACGAGTCCACTACTCACCATCACAGTACTCCACCGTGGATCCTCCCTCGTATCCTGTGAGGGGGCCATCCTCGGTACTCACACTTATCTTGAGTCTTTTAGAAGTATCCATTAACTTGTCTATGAACTGTATAGGCAACCAAGTAGTCCTTTACCGCGGACGCGGCTATTCGAATAGTTTTATACCCTGCAAGGGTGTACTTCGTCATACACGCTTTCACCGCTTACCGCCGTCTACACGACATGTACTCGGCAACCTTCAAGCGGAAGCCCAGCGAGGGTGTCGGCCACGGCCTACCTAAACACCTAAGCCCCTAGTCCAGGTTATCGCCTATCCAGGTTCCATCCGCAGGGAGTCCGGCCGAGGTTTCCACATACGGCCCCGAACGATGTGAACAGGGTTCCCGAGACACCAAACGGGTGACTCGGTACACCGTGCCACGGTGTATCTACCGCAACATAGCCCACCCCTAGGGTCAGCGCTACGCACGGCCGCCAACACATATCCTACAAACACCAAAAACTATTTGCAACTCCTGGACAGAGTACTAGGGTGGCTAAGAAGCCGAGAGGGTCCATTTGTTTCGGGCCCAATGTACGGTAGTAACTGCATCTTAAATCACACATACAGATCTCAGTTCTTATGGACGGCCTCAATGAAACAACCCACCATGTACTCCTACATGGCCTCTCATCGATACCTTTACCAAAACATGTTCAACACATCCCTCATATTACTGGCACAAGCATTTCACTCTAGCCCATCACCCAGATGAACCAGACCTGACACAACTCTAAGCATAGCAGGCATAGCAAGGTAGGAATCACAAAACATGGCTCAATCAACTCCTACATATGCTAGTGGGTTTCATCTAGTTACTATGGCAATGACAGGTCATGCAGAGGATAAGGGTTCAACTACCATAGCACACAGCAGTTTGAATCGTGTTGTCTTAATGCAGTAAACAAGAGCAGGAGCGAGAACATGGGTTGTATCGGAATGATCAATGGTTGCTTGCCTGATGGAGTGGTAACGGAATACTGCCCTTCAGTTGGATACTCGTGAATATCCTCGGAGGCAGAACCTACCACGAAGAACACAACCGAGCACAATCAACACATGACGATATGCAACAATATGATGCATGCTATGACATGGCAATATGGATGTGTCTTGAGCTAATGCAACTAGCTATGATTTAAATGAAGTTGGTTTGAGTACAAGATTCAAATTCCAACCCCATATATGATTATTTAAATGCCCTTTATTTGTTTTGTCCAAAACAGAGGACAAGCATTGTTCAAACATGCATGAAAATGGTACAGATGGATTCCTTGAATTTTTCTGATAATTTTTCATATATAATTTGTCTCATTTGGAGTTATGGTTGAATTTCTATGAATTTTTGAAGTTTTGGGTATTTTCTGGAATTTTCTATATAAAATTAAATCCAGAAAAGAGTTACTGTGTCAGCCATGCGTCAGCATGACATCAGCAAGTCAAAGGCGGTGTCCAGGTCAAACCCGACCAGTGGGGTCCACTGGTCAGTGACTCTAGTTGGTTCCTGTGGCTGACGTGTGGGACCTGGTCAACTGTGACGTGGCAAAGTCAAACTGACAGGTGGGGCCCTCCTGAGACCGGTGCTAATCTAACAGAATAGTTAACTAACTAATTAAGCACTAGGGCCCACATGGCAGTGACTCTAGAGGGGTGGTTAGTGGGTTAGCCGCTAATGACGGCCACGTCGGCTACCGGCGTTTAGCCGCCGGCGACCTCAGATCGCGGCGGCGTCCGCGTCGGGATTTCGCTACAGGCGATGGTTTGGCGCGCTGGGGGCACCAGGGAGGAGCTCGTGCTCGTGCGCATCTAGGGAGACCAACGGGAGGTGCGGGGGTGGCCGGAGCTGACGGCGGCGAGCTCTTTTGCGGCCGCCGGAGTTCGGGTGTTCACGGGATCGATGCTGCGGTGCACGGGAGGAGGAGCTGGTGGTGGCTACGGGCTCCTGGTGGTGCGCTGAGCACAGAGGTGAGCTTGGCTTCGAGCCACTTTGGCTCTAGCCACAACGGCGCCATGGCCGGCGGCGAGGAGCTCACGGCTCCAGTGGCTAGGCTAGTTAGGGGAAGAGAATCACTGCGGGGAGAAGGGGGAAATGCTCGGGAGCTCACAGCGATCTCGAGGGAGGACTCAGTGGGCTCGGGGACGCTTCTGCAACGGCGAATTGACGACAGCGATCTCCGGGCACCGGAGATGAAGACGACGACGCTCGGGTCGACTGGGGCCTCCTTTGGTCGCGTGCTTCGGGTGTGTAGCTCCACGGGGTCAAGGCGGAGCCCAGGGACGCGGAGAGGGAGCGAGGGGGTGGCTGTGGACGCGGTGGCAGCGAACGGCGGCGACGGCGCGTTCGGGTGTGTGTGAGAGACCGAGACAGGGGAGGGGATGAGGGCGAGGGAGAGTGAATGAGAGGGCCAGGGGGGTGCGTGGCGTCCATAGCGACGTCGGGGAGGCGGCCGAAGCAGGAGTTGGCCGTCGGTGGCCGCGCGCGTGCCGGCGCACCGCGGGCACACGCCCTGCGTCCTCCTGGCAGGAGCTAGGGGACGACTGGCGTCGGCCTGGTGGGCTGGGCCGTCCAGCTACAGTGCTGGGCCGGTTGGTGGCGCCAGGTAAGTGGCCCACTGGCCTACTCTCTCTCTCTTTTCAAATTTATTCTGTTTTTTCTATTTTTGTTATTCTGTTTTGATTTAGTTTAAATACTAAATCATTTTATAAAATCCTGAAAATATTTATGGACACTTTCTGAAATATTTCAGTGGCCCAAAAATAATTCCAACATTATTTGAGCATTTGAATTATTTAATAGTATTTAAATGCCCAAATTCAAATATTTATGAATTAAGTCAATGCCCCTTTTGTTGACTTAAAATTATATGCACCATTTTTCCCAAGGGTTCTAACCCAAGGCAAAGAGGGTGAACATATTTGAAGGGCATTTCAGGTTCATTGAATTTATTTTTAGTAAACCCTAGTTGATTTCAGGGGGGGTGCTGGGGGTTCTGCTTTCCCCATTTCAATTTTCTGATGAAGGTAAACATGATGCACACTCTAATGCATAACCTAGCTAGGGTGTGACAGCTTGCCTTTTACAGTGGTGTCATCCACCTAGGACCCCTCCGTAGGCATGTACACCACGCCCCATGTCGAATTCGTTCATGGCGATCACCGCGTCCAGTAGGTGTTCAGACAAATGCCATTGAGCTTATTTTGGAACGTCGTGTCGTTTTTTAGAGTATGAAGGATGAAAGGGTACTCAACCATGGAGGATGAGTTTGTTGTGCATGCATGGTTGGCTGTATCAGCGGATTTAGTAGGCAGGAGCAGCGGGGGCCGTTCTGGAAGGCGTGCATGATTTGTTTCACGCGCGAAAGCACATTGCGCCATAAGACATGCACATTATCCATGAACACAATGTGAGGTCATTATCGTATCGATGGTACACCATCCAGACCAGCGTCACCATGTTATGTGGCGTGTTTGATATGCTGGAGGCAAGGTGGTCATTGCCCGCTGCAGCTGAAGAGATCATAAGTTTTGCTTCTTCTTGCTCAACTTGTTGATTGATTCATTCATTCATTTAATATTGCTCTATACATTGCACATTGTGTAGCCCGTACACGTTGTCGTGATGTACCACATGATAGATCATTTAGATATGTACACTGTTGGATGAATCTGAATGGACAGTATGCGGGGGACGACATGATCCGTTCATGAAAAACTTGTTGAGTATCCGCTTAATCTTGTTGAATTTGAACTATTGTTGAACTAGACTTATTTGCATATTATGTATGAATGATTTTTACTATTTTTCTATCTGAATTTTGATGAATTCCTTCGTGTTTGCATGAATTTCGTTCGGTTAGTTTAAATAATGATTAAAATGTATGCGAATAGAGTTGGATGGTCGGTTTTTGTATCAATGTCCGTGGACTGGTCCTGTCTTCATACAAATGCCGAAGCAAATTTGAGCGTTGGGGGTGCGCTTAGGATTCGTCTCTTTTGTACGTAGCCACTGTACATCCTTTGTAGCTAGGATATATGCCTAGAATAAGAATGGCAGGCACGAGTGGATAATCATTCGAAGGCTCGGGGCCCCCAGGGAGCAAAACAGCAGCCATCGTCGTACAGCTCGTTTTATTTCCTTCTAGCACGGTAGTACATCCATCTCACCGGCAGGCACAAATAATCGTGCGTATCTTGGAGCATACATCACCGATATCTTCCGCCCACGGCCCACGCGACCTGTACCGCCACCTACCTCGCTTTCGTCCTCCGGCCTCTCCTCGCTGGTTAAGAACACCTCCAGTGGATCTCCTCGTTGGCCCGTTCCACCATTCACGCTCTTCCTTTCTTAGCCAAAAAGCTACAGGCATCCCGGGGCTTCTGCCGCGCGCATGAACGAGAACGATTCGCGGCGATCTTGACATGGCCTCGCGCGTGGACAACGGGTGCCCCTCTCAACGACCAGGTACGCACGCGGCACGCCTTTCCCCCGTCCCTCGCCACCCTCCCGTCTTTGTCAACCTTTGCCGTCCGTTTTCCATCACCGTACCCAGCGGCTTCCTTTCATCGGGTGTGCTTCGTGTTTGTCGTCGCGTGAGGTTGCCACAGCATACATGAGGTTTCGTGCGTCCGTGCATGCACACCAGCACATGCATATGCATGTGCACACGTACGCGATTGTGCGTTTCCGGGGGGTCGGGGTTTGCTCGACTGTTCGTGTACAATCGCACGCATGCGCGTCGGTTTCCTGTAGTATCTATCGGCGAAGCGCGCTGTTTGACGGTGACTGACCGAGCATGTATGCCTGCAGCCAGCGATTCAGTTCGGCCCCTCGACCTGGAGGAACAGCAGCTCGTGGAATATTTCTATTTCGAGCCCTTGAGTTTACTACCCGGGTGATGTGAGCCATAGCAACCGCGATACATGCCAAAAAGACACTCACTGTGGCGGAGTCCGGCACACGTATAGGTATAGCAGTCTCGAGGGCCTGGTTAATATTGTCACTGTTGCCAGCAGTGAAGCTACACGATGGAACGTCTAGCAGCACTCCTCTGGTGACGTCCATGCGCCGTGCTTTTTCACACGCTACGATCATGCGTACGCATGAACGAGCGAGCTCACGAGCGTATGCAGAGTCACACACCTTCTCATGAAAGAACGACTGGAGCCGAGCGTATGGCACACTGTGTGTGCTCGTGGTAAGACGATCGATGCGGTACAGTCTCTGTCACCTTTTGTGCTACCACCGTAAATGCATTGGTTGGTGCACGATCGAGCGAGCATTTGTATCATTCATCACACCCGTCCTTGTCTCGCATGTACAAACATAGGCGAGGCTAGGAGCATCTATAGCCGGACTTTGCAAACCCGGCTTCTCATATTTCATCCTTTAAATTCATACAAAGCATGCAAAAGCAATTCTATATACTATCCTAACTATTCTTCGTCGTTGGAGATGTCCCCGACGAGATGTCGAGCGCCAGCTGGACGGGCGGATGGGAGGGTTCCGGCTCATCCTCCTCCTGTTCCCTCATTCATGTAGGAGAACATCTCCGCCTCCTCCACGGCCTCTTGCGCCTCGATCTCCTACCGGCGATGACGTCTTACCTCCACAGCCAACTCCTGTCGGAGGGAATCAAGGATGGCATGCTGCTCCGCCTGCAGATCTCCGTCGCCAGCGTCTCCCACATCCTCCTCCTCCGTCTCATCCCCCTTCTCCTCAAAGTCCTCCTCATCGCCCCTCTCCTCCGGATCCACTGCATCCGAAGGTAGCCCTGTATCGATCTGGGCTTCGCGCCTAGCCCGGATCTGCTTAAGGAGCTCAAGCCGACACTCCGGCGTCATAAATTGCTAGCTCATCACCCGGCGTCGTGGGGGCATGACTACTAGCCAGACGGGTGGAGTGGAAAGTGGCGGCGGCAGCGGACAGGAGAAGAGAAATGTGGATGGATGTTAGGGTTTTGGTGCCACCGGTCGGCTTAAATAGCCGGACGATGCACTACGCGGCCCGCCGGAGCTGTGCCACGTGGCGCCACCGGTCCGACGGAGGAGACGGGATTTGAACCGCCGGGTTTGAAGGCGTTTCCGGCTGAGACCCCTTTCGTCAGTCCAACGTGGCAGGCGTGCCCGGGCGCCCATATCATCCCCATATTTATGCTGGATATGGGGTGCCGGTCAGTCCGGGTGTTTGAGGCGTTCATCTGGGTCGAAAAAATATAACCGGACAACCCGCCCGGACGTATAAGGCGAATTTGAGAGGTCCGATTATAGATGCTCTAACACGTTTGATGCTGCCATTTAGGATTTGGCTACAACTTGGTCAAAAAAGAGATGGAAATTTTGAGATAATAAAGAGGATAGCACGCACTTGAGGCGTGAAACAGAAACATGCCCGTTGTTTTTGCCAAGAGCCGGTTATTAGCTCGCCGCGCTGCCAAATCCATGGGGCCAGCCGGGCGTTGCTAATTGCGGGCGGAGGAGGCGTCCGCCACGGCATTGTGGACCAGGGACAGGGAGCAGTGGCGCTCTCGCAACGTGCGTGTGACGTACACGCCGTCGTGCAGGTGGCCGGTGGGCGCCTCGCGCGCCTCAGTGGGACACTATTCGTAGATTTTTTGCGCTGCGCCTGCCGACACGTGGAGGCGGCTCTGGCCCACCAGCAGGCAGGTTCACGGGTCCTTGGACGTGGTCTCGGCCTCTGGGGGCAGGTACCGTGAACCTGGGCTCGGTCGCTGGACCGGCCCTTTGAGGCATTTTGACACATAAATTTCCTTTTAGTTTAGTTTTACTTTTTTAATGTATCCTGACATTCGAAAAACAATGTTCTATATTAAATACTGCCAGAACATGTATTTTATATATGTATATAAAAAACTTCTTTTATTTCTAGCAATAGAAATGCTCATGTTTTTTAAATAAATGATTTTGTATGCGAACATAAATGTCTGTATATTGTCACCGAATGTTCCTAAATTAAAAAATAAATGTCTATGCATACAATATATTCATTAAAAATGTCTGCATGTAATTTTCAAAAAGAGTAAAAAAAATATAAGGATGAATATTCAGCCCAAGAAAATATTGGCGGTCAATGTTTTTCAGGGTTTGGCTCGATTGATAGTAGTTTGCACTCATGTGTCATAGTTCATAGATACGACTATGGAAGTTGTGATCGGAATTTTTAAGAATCTCGATGCTATGTTGGCGGCTCATCCACATTTGCACAACAACTTGTGAAAACCACCTTTTGTTTCAACTATGTTGCATGATTTATGCAAGTTTATAGACGCCAATTCCCGTTTTACTATAGCATGGGTATATCTGCCTATATGCACCCTCCTCCCAAAATTATAAACACATTCAATGCTCATTTTATATTGTTATTGGAACAAAATCATTTTTGCTCCTCCTTAGAAGTTGAACGTGATAATAAATAATTTTGATTTTGTTGTGAGGCGAACATTTCTACCTTTTTACTTAACAAGTGACGCATTGATTATGTTGATCCTACGTGTAAGGGTATACATGTCGAAAGTATGGTGAGTAAACGACCGGAGGACCTTATCGAACAACTTATGCGTGACTACAGAGACAAAAGAGACAATGTACCTATGTTCAACTATTTGAGATGGGTAAAATCATGCATCATGTCTTATAATCCAAGGATTTGCAACCGTCCGTGGAGACCAATCTAGATGGTATCTAAACACGGAGGCTGAGGCTCACCATAGTATTGAAAAATAATAGATGAGACCTAAACCAGGAATAGCAATGGTGCTTATCAAGATTGATACTGCTCGGGTGTATCCTTGAGCGGTGTGAGTTTTTTGTGTTACACTACCATGTTCGATTCTTTATGTTTTTCATGTTTTGACCGTCAAGGCTTGATCATCCCAGAGTCATAAAATGATTATGGACTAAGGAGAGATACCATTTAGTTTAAACTCGAAATTCCATGCAATGCATTTCCTTATATGATGTTTGTTTGTGTTCAATGGGGCACAACTACGACTATAAAACCATAACATGATAGAACCAAATCAATTTTGATCACGCATGTCGAAGACACATCAAACCAAAGTGGAAACGCCTATTGTTGATCTGGCACATAGTATCTCAAGCCAAATGTGTTGGGGAACGTTGCAGAAAACAAAAATTTACCTACGGTTTCACCAAGATCCATCTATGAGTTCATCTAGCAACGAGTGATCGGATGCATCTACATACCTTTGTAGATCGCGAGCGGAAGCGTTCAAAAACGGGGATGCATCTACATACCTTCTTGTGAAACCTGGGCTCCTTGGCAAGTGCAATAGCTCCAGTGTTGTCACAGAAGAGTTTGATTGGCCCCGACGCATTGGGTATGACTCCTAGGTCGGTGATGAACTCCTTCACCCAAATTGCTTCATGTGCTGCCTCCGAGGCTGCCATGTACTCCGCTTCACATGTAGATCCTGCCACGACGCTCTGCTTGCAACTGCACCAGTTTACTGCCCCACCATTCAAAATATACACGTATTCGGTTTGTGACTTAGAGTCATTCAGATCTGTGTCGAAGCTAGCGTCGACGTAATCCTTTACGACGAGCTCTTCGTCACTTCCATAAACGAGAAACATTTCCTTAGTCCTTTTCAGGTACTCCAGGATATTCTTGACCGCTGTCCAGTGTTCCTTGCCGAGATTACTTTGGTACCTACCTACCAAACTTACGGCAAGGTTTACATCAGGTCTGGTACACAGCATGGTATACATAATAGAACCTATGGCTGAGGCATAGGGGATGACACTCATCTCTTCTATATCTTCTGCCGTGGTCGGACATTGAGCTGAGCTCAATTTCACACCTTGCAATACAGGCAAGAACCCCTTCTTAGACTGATCCATATTGAACTTCTTTAATATCTTATCAAGGTATGTGCTTTGTGAAAGACCTATGAGGCGTGTTGATCTATCTCTATAGATCTTGATGCCTAATATATATGCAGCTTCTCCAAGATCCTTCATTGAAAAACTCTTATTCAAGTAGGCCTTAATGCTGTCCAAGAGTTCTATATCATTTCCCATCAAAAGTATGTCATCTACATATAATATGAGAAATGCTACAGAGCTCCCACTCACTTTCTTGTAAACGCAGGCTTCTCCATAAGTCTGCGTAAACCCAAACACTTTGATCATCTCATCAAAGCGAATGTTCCAACTCCGAGATGCTTGTACCAGCCCATAAATCGAGCGTTGGAGCTTGCACACCTTGTCAGCATTCTTAGGATCGACAAAACCTTCCGGCTGCATCATATACAATTCTTCCTTAAGGAAACCATTAAGGAATGCCGTTTTGACATCCATTTGCCGTATCTCATAATCATAGAATGCGGCAATTGCTAACATGATTCGGACGGACTTTAGCTTCGCTACCGGTGAGAAAGTCTCATCGTAGTCAACCCCTTGAACTTGTCGATAACCCTTAGCGACAAGCCGAGCTTTATAGATGGTCACATTACCATCCCCGTCTGTCTTCTTCTTAAAGATCCATTTTTTTCTATGGCTCGCCGCTCAACGGGCAAGTCAGTCAAAGTCCATACTTCGTTTTCATACATGGATCCTATCTCGGATTTCATGGCTTCTAGCCATTTGTCGGAATCCGGGCCCGCCATCGCTTCTTCATAGTTCGAAGGTTCACCGTTGTCTAACAACATGATTTCCAAGACAGGGTTGCCGTACCACTCTGGTGCGGAACGTGTCCTTGTGGACCTACGAAGTTCAGTAGCAACTTGATCTGAAGTTTCATGATCATCATCATTAATTTCCTCTCTAGTCGGTGCAGGCACCTCAGGAACATTTTCTTGAGTTGCGCCATTTTCCGGTTCAAGACGTAATACTTCATCAAGTTCTACTTTCCTCCCACTTACTTCTTTCGAGAGAAACTCCTTCTCTAGAAAGGATCCATTCTCGGCAACAAAGATCTTGCCTTCGGATCTGAGGTAGAAGGTATACCCAATAGTTTCTTTAGGGTATCCTATGAAGACGCATTTTTCCGACTTGGGTTCGAGCTTTTCAAGTTGAAGTTTCTTGACATAAGCATCGCATCCCCAAACTTTTAGAAACGACAGCTTAGGTTTCTTCCCAAACCATAATTCATACGGTGTCGTCTCAACGGATTTCGACGGAGCCATATTTAAAGTGAATGCGGCAGTCTCTAAAGTATAGCCCCAAAATGATAGTGGTAAATCGGTAAGAGACATCATAGATCGCACCATATCTAATAGAGTGCGATTACGACGTTCGGACACACCATTACGCTGAGGTGTTCCAGGCGGCGTCAGTTGTGAAACTATTCCACATTTTCTTAAGTGTGTGCCAAATTCGTGACTCAAGTATTCTCCTCCATGATCTGATCGCAAGAACTTGATTTTCCTGTCACGTTGATTCTCAACCTCACTCTTAAATTCCTTGAACTTTTCAAAGGTCTCGGACTTGTGTTTCATTAAATAGACATACCCATATCTACTCAAGTCATCAGTGAGGGTGAGAACATAACGATAGCCACCGCGAGCCTCAACACTCATTGGACCGCACACATCAGTATGTATGATTTCCAATAAGTTGGTTGCTCGCTCCATTGTTCCTGAGAACGGAGTCTTGCTCATTTTACCCATGAGGCATGGTTCGCACGTGTCAAATGATTCGTAATCAATAGACTCTAAAAGTCCATCCGTATGGAGCTTCTTCATGCGTTTGACACCTATGTGACCAAGGCGACAGTGCCACAAGTATGTGGGACTATCATTATCAATCTTACATCTTTTGGTGTTCACACTATGAATATGTGTAGCATTACGCTCGAGATTCATTAAGAATAAACCATTCACCATCGGAGCATGACCATAAAACATATCTCTCATATAAATAGAACAACCATTATTCTCGGATTTAAATGAGTAGCCATCTCGTATTAAACGGGATCCTGATACAATGTTCATGCTCAAACTTGGCACTAAATAACAATTATTGAGGTTCAAAACTAATCCCGTAGGTAAATGTAGAGGTAGCGTGCCGACGGCGATCGCATCGACCTTGGAACCATTCCCGAAGCGCATCGTGTTGGGGAACGTTGCAGAAAACAAAAATTTTCCTACTCGTTTCACCAAGATCATCTAGGAGTTCATCTAGCAACGAGTCAAGGGAGTGAGTTTGCATCTACATACCACTTGTAGATCACGAGCGGAAGCGTTCGTTAGAACGAGGTTGAAGTAGTCGTACTCGACGTGATTCCGATCACCGATGACCAAACGCTGAAAGAACAACGCCTCTGCGTTCAACACACATACGGGACGATGGCGTCTCCTCCGTCTTGATCAAGCAAGGATGAAGGAGAGGTTGAGGAAGACAACTCCAATGGCAGCACGACGGCGTGGTGCAATTGGTACAGCAGTTCTCCGGCAGGGCTTCGCCAAGCAATGACGGAGAAAGAGAGGAGTTGGGGAGGGGAGGGGCTGCGCCTTCAATTGTGTGTTGCAGCCCTCCCCTCACCCCTCTATATATAGGAGGAGAGGGCAAGGGGGGCCGGCCACCTAGGGGAAACCCTAGATGGGGCGGCGGCCAAAGGGGAGGAGGAAAGGGTGGCTTGCCCCCCAAGCTAGGGGGGCGCCCCCTTCTCCCCTTTAGGGTTTCCCCTCCCCAAACCCTAGCCGCATGGGCCTAGGTGGGGAGGCGCGCCCAGCCCACTAGGGGCTGGTTCCCTCTCCCACTTAGCCCATGTGGCCCCCCGGGAGGGGTGGCCCCTCCCGGTGGACCCCCGGAACCCTCCCGGTGGCCCCGGTACAATACCGGCATGCCCCCGAAACTTTCCGGAGTCCGTTTAACCACTTTCCATATATAAATCTTTACCTCCGGACCATTCCGAAACTCCTCGTGACGTCTGGGATCTCATCCGGGACTCCGAACAACATTCGGTAATCACATACTTGTCTTCCTAATAACCCTAGCGTCACCGAACCTTAAGTGTGTAGACCCTACGGGTTCGGGAGACATGTAGACATGACCGAGACGATCTCAGGTCAATAACCAACAACGGGATCTGGATACCCATGTTGGCTCCCACATGCTCCACGATGTTCTCATCGGATGAACCACGATGTCGAGGATTCAATCAACCCCGTATGCAATTCCCTTTGTCTATCGATATATTACTTGCCCGAGATTCGATCGTCGGTATCCCAATACCTCGTTCAATCTCGTTACCGGCAAGTCACTTTACTCGTACCGTAATGCATGATCCCGTGACCAGACACTTGGTCACTTTGAGCTCATTATGATGATGCATTACCGAGTGGGCCCAGTGATACCTCTCCGTCATACGGAGTGACAAATCCCAGTCTTGATCCGTGTCAACCCAACAGATACTTTCGGAGATACCCGTAGTCTACCTTTATAGTCACCCAGTTACGTTGTGACGTTTGGTATACCCAAAGCACTCCTACGGTATCCGGGAGTTACACGATCTCATGGTCTAAGGAAAAGATACTTGACATTGCAAAACTCTAGCAAAACGAACCACACGATCTTTATGCTATGTTTAGGATTGGGTCTTGTCCATCACATCATTCTCCTAATGATGTGATCTCGTTATCAATGACATCCAATGTCCATAGTCAGGAAACCATGACTATCTGTTGATCAACGGGCTAGTCAACTAGAGGCTTACTAGGGACATGTTGGTGTCTGTTATTCACACATGTATTACGATTTCCGGATAACACAATTATAGCATGAATAAAGACAATTACCATGAACAAGGAAATATAATAATAATGCTTTTATTATTGCCTCTAGGGCATATTTCCAACAGTCTCCCACTTGCACTAGAGTCAATAATCTAGTTACGTTGTGATGAATCGAACACCCATGGAATTCTGGTGTTGATCATGTTTTACCCTAGGGAGAGGTTTAGTCAATGGATCTGCTACATTCAGGTCCGTATGTACTTTACAAATTTCTATGTCTCCATCTTGAACATTTTCACGAATGGAGTTGAAGCGACGCTTGATGTGCCTTGTCTTCTTGTGAAACCTGGGCTCCTTGGCAAGTGCAATAGCTCCAGTGTTGTCACAGAAGAGCTTGATCGGCCCCGACGCATTGGGTATGACTCCGAGGTCGGTGATGAACTCCTTCACCCATATTGCTTCATGTGCTGCCTCCGAGGCTGCCATGTACTCCGCTTCACATGTAGATCCCGCCACGACGCTTTGCTTGCAACTGCACCAGCTTACTGCCCCTCCATTCAAAATATACACGTATCCGGTTTGTGACTTAGAGTCATCCAGATCTGTGTCGAAGCTAGCGTCGACGTAACCCTTTACGATGAGCTCCTCGTCACCTCCATAAACGAGAAACATCTCCTTCGTCCTTTTCAGGTACTTCAGGATATTCTTGACCGCTGTCCAGTGTTCCTTGCCGGGATTACTTTGGTACCTTCCTACCAAACTTACGGCAAGGTTTACATCAGGTCTGGTACACAGCATGGCATACATAATAGAACCTATGGCTGAGGCATAGGGGATGACACTCATCTCTTCTATTTCTTCTGCCGTGGTCGGACTTTGAGCCGAGCTCAATTTCATACCTTGTAGCACAGGCAAGAACCCCTTCTTAGACTGATCCATATTGAACTTCTTCAATATCTTATCAAGGTATGTGCTTTGTGAAAGACCTATGAGGCGTCTTGATCTATCTCTATAGATCTTGATGCCTAATATATAAGCAGCTTCTCCAAGGTCCTTCATTGAAAAACTCTTATTCAAGTAGGCCTTGATGCTGTCCAAGAGGTCTATATCATTTCCCACCAAAAGTATGTCATCTACATATAATATGAGAAATGCTACAGAGCTCCCACTCACTTTCTTGTAAACACAGGCTTCTCCATAAGTCTGTGTGAACCCAAACGCTTTGATCATCTCATCAAAGCGAATGTTCCAACTCCGAGATGCTTGCACCAGCCCATAAATCGAGCGTTGGAGCTTGCACACCTTGTCAGCATTCTTAGGATCGACAAAACCCTCCGGCTGCATCATATACAATTCTTCCTTAAGGAAACCATTAAGGAATGCCGTTTTGACGTCCATTTGCCATATTTCATAATCGTAGAATGCGGCAATTGCTAACATGATTCGGACGGACTTCAGCTTCGCTACCGGTGAGAAAGTCTCATCGTAGTCAACCCCTTGAACTTGTCGATAACCCTTAGCGACAAGCCGAGCTTTATAGATGGTCACATTACCATCCGCGTCTGTCTTCCTCTTAAAGATCCATTTATTTTCTATGGCTCGCCGTTCTACGGGCAAGTCAGTCAAAGTCCATACTTCGTTTTCATACATGGATCCTATCTCGGATTTCATGGCTTCTAGCCATTTGTCGGAATCCGGGCCCGCCATCGCTTCTTCATAGTTCGAAGGTTCACCGTTGTCTAACAACATGATTTCCAAGACAGGGTTGCCGTTCCACTCTGGTGCGGAACGTGTCCTTGTGGACCTTCGAATTTCAGTAGGAGCTAGATTAGAAGTATCTTGATCATTATCATTAACTTCCTCTCTAGTCGGTGCTGGCACCTCAGGAACATTTTCTTGAGTTGCGCCATTTTCCGGTTCAAGAGGTAATACTTCATCTAGTTCTACTTTCCTCCCACTCACTTCTTTCGAGAGAAACTCCTTCTCTAGAAAGGATCCATTCTTGGCAACAAAGACCTTGCCTTCGGATCTGAGATAGAAGGTATACCCAATAGTTTCTTTAGGGTATCCTATGAAGACGCATTTTTCCGACTTGGGTTCGAGCTTTTCAGGTTGAAGTTTCTTGACATAAGCATCGCATCCCCAAACTTTTAGAAATGACAGCTTAGGTTTCTTTCCAAACCATAATTCAAACGGTGTCGTCTCAACGGATTTCGACGGAGCCCTATTTAAAGTGAATGCGGCAGTCTCTAAAGCATAGCCCCAAAAAGATAGCGGCAGATCGGTAAGAGACATCATAGACCGCACCATATCTAATAGAGTGCAATTACGACGTTCGGACACACCGTTTCGCTGAGGTGTTCCAGGCGGCGTGAGCTGTGAAACTATTCCACATTTTCTTAAGTGTGTGCCAAATTCGTGACTCAAGTATTCTCCTCCACGATCTGATCGTAGAAACTTGATTTTCCTGTCACGTTGATTCTCAACCTCACTCTGAAATTCCTTGAACTTTTCAAAGGTTTCAGACTTGTGTTTCATTAAGTAAATGTATCCATATCTACTCAAATCATCAGTGAGAGTAAGAACATAACGATAGCCACCGCGAGCCTCAACACTCATTGGACCGCACACATCAGTATGTATGATTTCCAATAAGTTGGTTGCTCGCTCCATTGTTCCTGAGAACGGAGTCTTGGTCATTTTACCCATAAGGCATGGTTCGCACGTGTCAAATGATTCATAATCAAGAGACTCTAAAAGTCCATCAGCATGGAGCTTCTTCATGCGTTTGACACCTATGTGACCAAGGCGGCAGTGCCACAAGTATGTGGGACTATCATTATCAACCTTACATCTTTTGGTATTCACACTAAGAACATGTGTAGCAATACGCTCGAGATTCATTAAGAATAAACCATTCACCATAGGAGCATGACCATAAAACATATCTCTCATATAAATGGAACAACCATTATTCTCGGATTTAAATGAGTAGCCATCTCGAATTAAACGAGATCCAGATACAATGTTCATGCTCAAAGCTGGTACTAAATAACAATTATTGAGGTTTAAAACTAATCCCGTAGGTAAATGAAGAGGTAGCATGCCGACGGCGATCACATCGACCTTGGAACCATTCCCGACGCGCATCGTCACCTCGTCCTTCGCCAGTCTCCGTTTATTCCGCAGCTCCTGCTTTGAGTTACAAATGTGAGCAACTGCACCGGTATCAAATACCCAAGAGCTACTACGAGTACTGGTTAGGTACACATCAATTACATGTATATCACATATACCTTTTGTTTTGCCGGCCTTCTTGTCTGCTAAGTACTTGGGGCAATTCCGCTTCCAGTGTCCGCTCCCCTTGCAATAAAAGCACTCAGTCTCAGGCTTGGGTCCATTCTTTGGCTTCTTCCCGGTAGCTTGCTTGCCGGGCGCGGCAACTTCCTTGCCGTCCTTCTTGAAGGCTTTCTTACCCTTGCCCTTCTTGAACTTAGTGGTTTTATTGACCATCAACACTTGATGTTCCTTCTTGACTTCTACCTCCGCTGATTTCAGCATTGAGAACAACTCAGGAATGGTCTTTTGCATCCCCTGCATGTTGAAGTTCATCACAAAGCTCTTGTAGCTTGGTGGAAGCGACTGGAGGATTCTGTCAATGACCGCATCATCCGGGAGATTAACTCCCAGCTGAGTCAAGCGGTTATGTAATCCAGACATAGTGAGTATGTGCTCACTGACAGAACTGTTTTCCTCCATCTTACAGCTGAAGAACTTGTCGGAGACCTCATATCTCTCGACCCGGGCATGAGCTTGGAAAACCATTTTCAGCTCTTCGAACATCTCATATGCTCCATGTCTCTCAAAACGCTTTTGGAGCCCCGGTTCTAAACTGTAAAGCATGCCGCACTGAACGAGGGAGTAGTCGTCAACACGTGTCTGCCAAGCGTTCATAACGTCTTGGTTCTGTGGGACGGGAGCTTCACCTAGCGGTGCTTGTAGGACGTAATCTTTCTTGGCAGCTATGAGGATGATCCTCAGGTTCCGGACCCAGTCCGTATAGTTGCTACCATCGTCTTTCAGCTTGGTTTTCTCTAGGAACGCGTTGAAGTTGAGGACTACGTGGGCCATTTGATCTACAAGACATATTGTAAAATATTTTTTAGACTAATGTTCATGATAGTAAAGTTCATCTAATCAAATTATATAATGAACTCCCACTTAGATTAGACATCCCTCTAGTCATCTAAGTATTGCATGATCCGAGTTAACTAGGCCATGTCCGATCATCACGTGAGACGGACTAGTCAACGTCGGTGAACATCTTTATGTTGATCGCATCTTCTATACGACTCATGCTCGACCTTTCAGTCTTCTGTGTTCCGAGGCCATGTCTATGCACATGCTAGGCTCGTCAAGTTAACCCTAAGTGTTTTGCATGTGTAAAACTGTATTACACCCGTTGTATGTGAACGTAAGAATCTATCACACCCGATCATCACGTGGTGCTTCGAACCTATGAGCTTTAGCAACGGTGCACAGTTAGGGGGAACACTTCTTGAAATTATTATGAGGGATCATCTTATTTACTACCGTCGTTCTAAGTAAACAAGATGCAAAACATGATAAACATCACATGCAATCAAATATTAAACGTGACATGATATGGCCAATATCACGTAGCTCCTTTGATCTCCATCTTGGGGCTCCATGATCATCTTGTCACCGGCTTGACACCATGATCTCCATCATCGTGTCTCCATGAAGTTGCTCGCCAACTATTACTTCTACTACTATGGCTAACGCGTTTAGCAATAAAGTAAAGTAATTTACATGGCGTTTCTTAATGACACGCAGGTCATATTAAAAGAATAAAGACAACTCCTATGGCTCCTGCCGGTTGTCATACTCATCGACATGCAAGTCGTGATCCCTATTACAATAGCATGAACATCTCATACATCACATATAGATCATTCATCATTCATCACAACTTTGGCCATATCATATCACAAACCACTTGCTGCAAAAACAAGTTAGACGTCCTCTAATTGTTGTTGCAAGTTTTACGTGGCTAAATTAGGGTTCTAGCAAGAACGTTTTCTTACCTACGTGAAAGCCACAACGTGATTTGTCAACTTCTATTTACCCTTCATAAGGACCCTGTTCATCGAATCCGCTCCAGCTAAAGTGGGAGAGACAGACACCCGCCAGCCACCTTATGCAACTAGTGCATGTTAGTCGGTGGAACCGGTCTCACGTAAGCGTACGTGTAAGGTTGGTCCGGGCCGCTTCATCCCACAATACCGCTGAAACAAGAAAAGACTAGTAGCGGCAAGAAGGTTGACAAATCCACGCCCACAACGAATTGTGTTCTACTCGCGCAAGAAGAACTACGCATAGACCTAGCTCATGATGCCACTGTTGGGGAACGTTGCAGAAAACAAAAATTTTCCTACTCGTTTCACCAAGATCATCTAGGAGTTCATCTAGCAACGAGTCAAGGGAGTGAGTTTGCATCTACATACCACTTGTAGATCACGAGCGGAAGCGTTCGTTAGAACGAGGTTGAAGTAGTCGTACTCGACGTGATTCCGATCACCGATGACCAAACGCTGAAAGAACAGCGCCTCCGCGTTCAACACACGTACGGGACGATGGCGTCTCCTCCGTCTTGATCCAGCAAGGATGAAGGATAGGTTGAGGAAGACAACTCCAATGGCAGCACGACGGCGTGGTGCAATTGGTACAGCAGTTCTCCGGCAGGGCTTCGCCAAGCAATGACGGAGAAAGAGAGGAGTTGGGGAGGGGAGGGGCTGCGCCTTCAATTGTGTGTTGCAGCCCTCCCCTCACCCCTCTATATATATGAGGAGAGGGCAAGGGGGCCGGCCACCTAGGGGAAACCCTAGATGGGGCGGCGGCCAAAGGGGAGGAGGAAAGGGTGGCTTGCCCCCCAAGCTAGGGGGGCGCCCCCTTCTCCCCTTTAGGGTTTCCCCTCCCCAAACCCTAGCCGCATGGGCCTAGGTGGGGAGGCGCGCCCAGCCCACTAGGGGCTGGTTCCCTCTCCCACTTAGCCCATGTGGCCCCCCGGGAGGGCTGGCCCTCCCGGTGGACCCCCGGAACCCTCCCGGTGGCCCCGGTACAATACCGGCATGCCCCCGAAACTTTCCGGAGTCCGTTTAACCACTTTCCATATATAAATCTTTACCTCCGGACCATTCCGAAACTCCTCGTGACGTCTGGGATCTCATCCGGGACTCCGAACAACATTCGGTAATCACATACTTGTCTTCCTAATAACCCTAGCGTCACCGAACCTTAAGTGTGTAGACCCTACGGGTTCGGGAGACATGTAGACATGACCGAGACGATCTCAGGTCAATAACCAACAGCGGGATCTGGATACCCATGTTGGCTCCCACATGCTCCACGATGTTCTCATCGGATGAACCACGATGTCGAGGATTCAATCAACCCCGTATGCAATTCCCTTTGTCTATCGATATATTACTTGCCCGAGATTCGATCGTCGGTATCCCAATACCTCGTTCAATCTCGTTACCGTCAAGTCACTTTACTCGTACCGTAATGCATGATCCCGTGACCAGACACTTGGTCACTTTGAGCTCATTATGATGATGCATTACCGAGTGGGCCCAGTGATACCTCTCCGTCATACGGAGTGACAAATCCCAGTCTTGATCCGTGTCAACCCAACAGATACTTTCGGAGATACCCGTAGTCTACCTTTATAGTCACCCAGTTACGTTGTGACGTTTGGTATACCCAAAGCACTCCTACGGTATCCGGGAGTTACACGATCTCATGGTCTAAGGAAAAGATACTTGACATTGCAAAACTCTAGCAAAACGAACCACACGATCTTTATGCTATGTTTAGGATTGGGTCTTGTCCATCACATCATTCTCCTAATGATGTGATCTCGTTATCAATGACATCCAATGTCCATAGTCAGGAAACCATGACTATCTGTTGATCAATGGGCTAGTCAACTAGAGGCTTACTAGGGACATGTTGGTGTCTGTTATTCACACATGTATTACGATTTCCGGATAACACAATTATAGCATGAATAAAGACAATTACCATGAACAAGGAAATATAATAATAATGCTTTTATTATTGCCTCTAGGGCATATTTCCAACACATCGTCACCTCGTCCTTCGCCAGTCTCCGCTTATTCCGCAGCTCCTGCTTTGAGTTAAAAATGTGAGCAACTGCACCGGTATCAAATACCCAAGAGCTACTACGATATAACACCCTCGATGCGACTATATCTCCCACGTGTCGAGGCATGACTTAGAGGCATAATCTCATTGAAGGCATATGTCGCAAGTGAGGTAATCTTCACACAGCCCATGTAGTATAATAAGGAAAAGGATACATAGTTGGCTTACAATCGCCACTTCACACAATTGCATGAATAAAGCATTACATCAATCAAATACACTCATGGTCCGACTACGGAACCAAAATTAAAAGAAGAACCCCAAATGCGACAAAGGTCCCCGATCGACCCCAACTGGGCTCCACTACTGATCAACTAGAATGAAACAACACAAATAAACAAGATCTTCAACGAGCTCCTCCTGAGCTGGGTTGCGTCATCTGCACGGACTCATCGGCACCTGCAAACTGGTTTTGGAAGTATCTGTGAGCCACGGGGACTCAGCAATCTCGCACCCTCGCGATCAAGACTATTTAAGCTTAAGGGTAAGGTAAAGGTATGAGGTGGAGCTGCAGCAAGCGACTAGCATATATGGTGGCTAACCTATTCGCAAAAGAGAGCGAGAAGAGAAGGCAAAGCACGGTCGGTAAAAGTATGATCAAGAAGTGATCCTATAGCTACCTACGTCAAGCATAACTCCAACAACCGTGTTCACTTCCCGGACTCCGCCGGAAAGAGACCATCACGGTTACACACGCAGTTGATTCATTTTAATTAAGGTCGACTTTAGGTTTTCTACAACCGGACATTAACAAATTCCCATCTGCCCATAACCGCGGGCATGGCTTTCGAAAGTTCAAATCCCTGCAGGGTGTCCCAACTTAGCCCATAACAAGCTCTCACGGTCAACGAAGGAATAGACCTCAACCCGAGACATTCCGATCAGACTCGGTATCCCAGTCCAACAAGACATTTCGACAGGATAAAACTAAACCAGCAACACCACCCGAATGTGCCGACAAATCCCGATAGGAGCTGCACATATCTCTTTCTCAGGGCACACTCAGATTGTCCTAGGTACGGGCAAGCCAGCCCAGAGTTGCCCCTGGTGGCCACCGGCAGCTGACAGGTTGGACCAACACTCAGAGGAGCACTGGCCCGGGGGGGTAAAATAATGATGACCCTTAGGAGCGTGACTCCCAAGGGAAAAGAAAAGGCTAGGTGGCAAATGGTAAAACCAATGTTGGGCATTGCTGGAGAAGCTTTACTTAAGGCGAACTGTCAAGGGGTTCCCATTATAGCCCAACCGCGTAAGGGACGCAAAATCCGGGAACATAACACCGATATGACGGAAACTAGGGCGGCAAGAGTGGAACAAAACACCAGGCATAAGGCCGAGCCTTCCACCCTTTACCAAGTATATAGATGCATTAATTAAATAAGATATATTGTGATATCCCAACAAGTAAACATGTTCCAACAAGGAACGGCATCTCCATGTTCCAACAAGGAACAAACTTCAATCTTCACCTGCAACTAACAACGCTATAAGAGGGGCTGAGCAAAGCGGTAACATAGCCAATCAACGGTTTGCTAGGACAACGGTGGGTTAGAGGCTGAACATGGCAATTTGGGAGGCTGACAAGCAAGTGGTAGGCATCGTAGCAATGGCATAGCAAGAGAGCGAGCAAACTAGCATAGCAAAGATAGTAGTGATTTCGAGGATATGATCATCTTGCCTGAAATCCCGCAAGGAAGAAGAACGAGCCCATGACGAAGACAAACGGACGAAGTCGAACGGGTCCTCACAATCACGACGTTACCGGAATCAACCCGAGGAAGCAATCACCGGAAAAGAAGCACACAACATAGTAAACAACCAACACATCAACATGGCATGATGCACAAACGAGTATGATGCATGTCCGGTTTAATGAAGCATGGCATGGAAAATTGCACAAGCAATCCTACAAATTAAATGGAGCTCAATATGCAACGAGTTGCATATTGACAAAACACCACATCAATTATTTAGTTCACTCTCGTTTATGTACCCAACAATATTAAATGTTGATTAACATGGCAAGAGGTGAAGCAAATGAAAACTACCTATCTAGTCAAGTTTAAATGAGGCCGGAACAACAAAACAACAAGTCCGGAAAATCCTCATGTGCAAATATTAGGTTTGGTCCTGATCTGTCCTAAACACAATTTTAGAGTTGTTTAACATGCAAAGTGATGTCACCATGATAAACTAGGCAAAATTCTACCCCATTTACATATAAAGTTTATTTAATTCGGAGCTACGGTTATTAAGTTATGAACAAAATCATTTTAGCATGGCATAGGAGCAAATTAATGCAAACAACATTTTAAACATTTTAATTGTTGTTATCATGATGCGGATGACATGAACAAGTTTATGCAAGTATTAAGAAAATGTAGATAAGAGCATTATAAAGCATTTGTCACCGTGGTGGAAAGAAGAGGGGTGCCACGGCCACGAATCCAAAAATGATGCCACGGCAACATATCGGTTCCGGTAACTCGCAGAGATACCGGCGCAAAAGGAAAAGTGACGGGAGCGTGACACGCGATAGGAGGTGGGGTGATCCCGGATACCGGGTTCCCACAAGATGGTGGCAAGGCAAAAGAGGGGCAACGTGCACCGAACAACTCCGACACGGAGCAAACACGAGCATTTCATACATCACACATGCATTTGTTCACGGACGTCGTCTCGGGGTTATACCTTCGAAGCGTGCAAACGGGCCAGTTCTCGTTCGGTGCCAAGTAGAGGGAGTATACGTTCTCGGGACATGGTGGAAGTAGGGGGTACACGACGACGGTAGAGGTACTCGCGACGGTAGAGGTACACGTTTTCGTAGAAGGACTTGACGAAACCGAGTCACTTAGGGTCGACGGTAGTTGTTCACATTTCGAGGAGGAAGTAGGGGTTCTCGCGATCTCAGCGACGGTAGTTGTTCACGGCGGTAGTGGAACTTGACGGATCCGATGCCTCCAGACGTAGTGGTACATATTCTTTTTTCGGAGAGGTACTTGGCGTCCTGCACGGGATGGTAGTTGTACATGTCCGAAGAGGAACTTAGCGCATCCAGGGTCTTCGGGCGTAGTGGTACACACACGTAGATGAACTTTGACGGGTCGTCGTCATCATGGTACTTGGCGTCCTCTTGGTTTCGACAGAGAAAAACAATGGTTGTGGTACATGGCGTCCAGGGGGCTTCGCGGGTCATCCTGCACTTGGCGATCTTGACGATACCGAGGGTCTCGGCGGAGGCCATGGTGCTCCTGATTGCACCAAGATGAACTAGCAGCAGCAAGGGCGTCGGGGAGGACGGCCTCAGGTCAAAGCTACCACGAAGCAGAGGCGAGGCCACGACAATGCTGGATCTGGCGTGAGGAGGTCGCGGAATGGCTTGTACTGGCTGGCGACGGGGCAGCTTCTCCCCGGCCGGCAAGACGGCGGGAGCGTGGGGACGACGAGAGGGTGCAGCAGATGCTACTGTCGGCGGCGACGTCTAGGCGGGTTGAGGGCGATGCGAAGAACCAAGAGGAGAGGCAGGGCGACGGTCGGACGGCAGGGTCTCCGGAGGGAGCAGAAGGAACTCGGCGGCAGGGCCTCAGCAGCAGGGGGCGCGGCCATGGCGGAGCTTGGCTGCTCGTGGAGGATGGCGGGCGCCGGAGCTCCTGCTCTACTGTAGCGGGCATGGGGACGAGGAGTGGAGCTCGAGCGTCGTGGCCCGAGAGAGAGAGGCTGCAGGGCCTGGAGGGATCGAGAGGAGAGAGCGAGAGGAAGATGGGATCGAGGGAGACGGGGAGGTTCGAAGGAGATGGGGGTCGAGCGCGGCTTTCCTCTCCTAGCGGCGCGAGGGAAGGAATCGAGGGAGAGGGAGATGTGGGATACTGGGATCGAGGCCTAGGGTTACAGGGGCGCGGTCGGGCCTTGGGCCACTGGCTGCGGGGAAGGTCGGCCGGGCGTGGGAGGCCTTGGCCAAATGGGCCAGCACAGATTGAGGTGGGTGGGCAGGTTGCAGCTAGGCTGGGAGGCCCAGCCGGGCTCTTTCTCTCCCATCTCCTTCTCTTTACAAAAACAAAGAAAACAAGAGAAGGAGAAAAAAAGAAGAGAAGGTTAGAGGAAGACTTTGGGCACGGGGAATATTTTTCCGGACTCGCTAAAATATGCTCGTTCCGAGAAAGTAGAAAAGGCCATGATAGAAAGATTTAAATTCAAACTCATTTGATTTAAATTCAAATGATTTGAATGGAAAGTGGGTGATAGGAGGTCCAAAAATGTTGAGAAATTAGGTGAAGCTCCGGAAAATGATGAAAGGACAAGTGGCAAGGTTCGAGGTCAAGCAGCGAGATAACAAAGGCATGGAGAAATTTGCAAGTGTGTTTTAGGTGATTCCAAATGAATGGATAATTTTAATAATAGCTCCACTAATATTGGGAGGATATGTTATAAAGAGAACTCACCCTGTGAATTCCCTCAATTTAAATGGACCGAAGATCCATACGATTTATTTAGTTGAGTTGCAACAAATAATGATATGATGGCATGATGACATGATGCAATGCACATGATGACGTGACATGATGCAACACGCAAGCACATGACAACGCAACAACATCGAATAACTGCACGACACCTGGCACATCGGTCTCGGGGCGTTACATACGAGTACTGGTAAGGTACACATCAATTACATGTATATCACATATACCTTTCGTGATGCCGGCCTTCTTGTCCGCTAAGTATTTGGGGCAGTTCCGCTTCCAGTGACCACTTCCCTTGCAATAAAAATACTCAGTCTCGGGCTTGGGTCCATTCTTTGGCTTCTTCCCGGCAGCTTGCTTGCCGGGCGCGGCAACTCCCTTGCCTTCCTTCTTAAAAATTTTCTTACCCTTGCCTTTCTTGAACTTAGTGGTTTTATTCACCATCAACACTTGATGTTACTTTTTGACTTCTACCTTTGCTGATTTCAGCATTGCAAATACTTCAGGAATGGTCTTTTCCATCCCCTGCATATTGAAGTTCATCACAAAGCTCTTGTAGCTCGGTGGAAGCGATTGGAGGATTCTGTCAATGACCGCGTCATCCGGGAGATTAACTCCCAGCTGAGTCAAGCGGTTATGTAACCCAGACATAGTGAGTATGTGCTCACTGACAGAACTATTTTCCTCCATCTTACAGCTGAAGAACTTGTCGGAGACTTCATATCTCTTGACCCGGGCATGAGCTTGAAAAACCATTTTCAGCTCTTCGAACATCTCATATGCTCCGTGTCTCTCAAAACACTTTTGGAGCCCCAGCTCTAAGCTGTAAAGCATGCCGCACTGAACGAGGGAGTAATCATCGGAACGTGTCTGCCAAGCGTTCATAACATCTTGTTCTGCAGGGAGAACAGGTGCTTCACCTAGCGGTGCTTGTAGGACATAATTTTTTCTTGGCAGCTATGAGGATGATTCTCAGGTTCCGGACCAAGTCCGTATAGTTATTGCCATCGTCTTTCAGCTTGGTTTTCTCTAGGAACGCGTTGAAGTTGAGGACAATGTTGGCCATTTGATCTACAAGACATATTGTAAATATTTTAGACTAAGTTCATGATAATTAAGTTCACCTAATCAAATTATTCAATGAACTCCCACTTAGATAGACATCCCTCCAGTCATCTAAGTATAACATGATCCGAGTTAACTAGGCCGTGTCCGATCATCACGTGAGACAGACTAGTCAACATCGGTGAACATCTTCATGTTGATCGTATCTTCTATACGACTCATGCTCGACCTTTCGGTCTTCTATGTTCCGAGGCCATGTCTGTACATGCTAGACTCGTCAAGTCAACCTAAGTGTTTGCATGTGTAAATCTGTTTTACATCCGTTGTATGTGAAAGTTGGAATCTATCACACCCGATCATCACGTGGTGCTTCGAAACAACGAACTGTCGCAACGGTGCACAGTTAGGGGAACACTTTCTTGAAATTATTATGAGGGATCATCTTATTTACTACCGTCGTTCTAAGTAAACAAGATGCAAAAACATGATAAACATCACATGCAATCAAATAATAATAGTGACATGATATGGCCAATATCACATAGCTCCTTTGATCTCCATCTTGGGGCTCCATGATCATCTTGTCACCGGCATGACACCATGATCTCCATCATCGTGTCTCCATGAAGTTGCTCGCCAACTATTACTTCTACTATTATGGCTAACACGTTTAGCAATAAAGTAAAGTAATTTACATGGCGTTTCTCAATGACACGTAGGTCATACAAAAATAAAGACAACTCCTATGGCTCCTGCCGGTTGTCGTACTCATCGACATGCAAGTCGTGATTCCTATTACAATGGCATGAACATCTCATACATCACATATATATCATTCATCATTCATCACAACTTTGGCCATATCACATCACAAAACACTTGCTGCAAAAACAAGTTAGACGTCCTCTAATTGTTGTTGCAAGTTTTACGTGGCTGCAATAGGGTTCTAGCAAGAACGTTCTTACCTACGTGAAAGCCACAACGTGATTTGTCAACTTCTATTTACCCTTCATAATGACCCTTTTCATCGAATCCGCTCCAACTAAAGTGGGAGAGACAGACACCCGCCAGCCACCTTATGCAACTAGTGCATGTTAGTCGGTGGAACCGGTCTCACGTAAGCGTACGTGTAAGGTTGGTCTGGGCCGCTTCATCCCACAATACCGCTGAAGCAAAATAAGACTAGTAGCGGCAAGAAAGTTGACAACATCTACGCCCACAACAAATTGTGTTCTACTCGTGCAAAGAGAACTACGCATAGACCTAGCTCATGATGCCACTGTTGGGGAACGTTGCAGAAAACAAAAAAATTCCTACGGTTTCACCAAGATCCATCTATGAGTTCATCTAGCAACGAGTGATCGGATGCATCTACATACCTTGTAGATCGCGAGCGGAAGCGTTCAAAGAACGGGGATGAGTGTGACGCCCCCGATTTAATCGTACTCTAATCATACACGCAAACGTGTACGATCAAGATCAGGGACTCACGGGAAGATATCACAACACAACTCTACAAATAAAATAAGTCATACAAGCATCATATTACAAGCTAGGGGCCTCGAGGGCTCGAATACAAGAGCTCGATCATAGACGAGTCAGCGGAAGCAACAATATCTGAGTACAGACATAAGTTAAACAAGTTTGCCTTAAGAAGGCTAGCACAAACTGGGATACAGATCGAAAGAGGCGCAGGCCTCCTGCCTGGGATCCTCCTAAACTACCCCTGGTCGTCATCAGCGGGCAGCACGTAGTAGTAGGCACCTCCGGTGTAGTAGGAGTCGTCGTCGACGGTGGCGTCTGGCTCCTAAGCTCCAACATCTGGTCGCGACAACCAGGTAGAAGGGATAGGGGGAAAAGAGGGAGAAAGCAACCGTGAGTACTCATCCAAAGTACTCGCAAGCAAGGAGCTACACTACATATGTATGCATTGGTATCAACTGGAATAAGGCTATTATAAGTGGACTGAACTGCAGAAAGCCGGAATAAGAGGGGGATAGCTAGTCCTTTCGAAGACTACGCTTCTGGCAGCCTCCGTCTTGCAGCATATAGAAGAGAGTAGACGGAAGTCCTCCAAGTAGCATCGTATAGCATAAACCTAACCGATGATCCTCCCCTCGTCGCCCTGTGAGAGAGCGATCACCGGTTGTATCTGGCACTTGGAAGGGTGTGTTTTATTAAGTATCTGGTTCTAGTTGTCATAAGGTCAAGGTACAACTCCGGGTCGTCCTTTTACCGAGGGACACGGCTATTCGAATAGATAAACTTCCCTGCAGGGGTGCACCACATACCCCAACACGCTCGATCCCATTTGGCCGGACACACTTTTCTGGGTCATGCCCGGCCTCGGAAGATCAACACGTCGCAGCCCTACCTAGGCACAACAGAGAGGTCAGCACGCCGGTCTAAATCCTATGGCGCAGGGGTCTGGGCCCATCGCCCTTTGCATACCTGCACGTTGCGTACGCGGCCGGAAGCAGACCTAGCCTAGTGGCTTTCCAGTCCAATCCGGCGCGCGCCACTCAGTCGCTGACGTCACAAAGGCTTCGGCTGATACCACGACGCCGGGATACCCATAACTGCTCCCACGTAGATGGTTAGTGCGTATAGACCAAATGGCCAGACTCAGATCAAATACCCAGATCTCGTTAAGCGTGTTAAGTATCCACGAACACCGACCAGGGCCAGGCCCACCTCTCTCCTAGGTGGTCGGAACCTGCCCTGTCGCTCCGCCACAAAGTACAGTCGGGGGCCGTCGGGGACCCAGGCCCACCACTACCTGGGTGGAACCACCTGCCCCTTCAGCCCCCATCTCCGAACAGTACCACAGGTAATGTAACAGTGTAAAGTATATAGTATATGCCCGTGATCACCTCCCGAAGTGATCACGGCCCAGTAGTATAGCATGGCAGACGGGCAAGAGTGTAGGGCCACTGATGGAACACTAGCATCCTATACTAGGCATGTAGGATTGCAGGTAAAGGCAACAACAGTAATAACAAGGACATGCTATGCATCAGGATAGGAATAACAGAAAGCAGTATCATGCTACACTACTCTAATGCAAGCAGTATAGAAGAGAGTAGGCGATATCTGGTGATCAAGGGGGGGCTTGCCTGGTTGCTCTGGCAAGAGAGAGGGGTCGTCAACTCCGTAGTCGTACACAGGGGTACCGGCAACGGTCTCGGGGTCTACCGGAAAAAGTAACGGAGGGGGAACATAATAAATAACAGAGCAATCAAAGCAACACAAAGCATAACATGGTGATACGCCGTGCTAGGGGTGACCTAACGCAGTAGGAGGTGATACCGGTGAAGGGGGGAAACATCCGGGAAAGTATCCCCGGTGTTTTGCGTTTTTGAGCAGAGGAGCCGGAGGGGGAACGTTGCGAGTTTGCTATGCTAGGGATGCGTGACGGACGAACGGGCTGCGTATCCGGGTTCGTCTCATCGTTCTGAGCAACTTTCATGTAGAAAGTATTTTCATCTGAGCTACGGTTTATTTTATATTAATTTTAAAAGATTTAAATCATTTTTAGGATTTATTTAATTAAGTTAATCAACATTATCCAGAATAGTGTCTGCTGACGTCATCATGACGTCATCATGACGTCAGTAGTTGACTTGGTCAACCTGACAGGTGGGTCCCGTTCGTCATACTCTGTTTTAATTAATTAACAGTTAATTAGGTTAATCTAATTATAATTAATTAACTTAATTAATTCCTTAATTAAATAATTAATTTAATTATTATTATTATTATTAATTTTTTTTTAAACGTTCTGTGGGGTGGGGCCCCCCTGTCATAGGCACAGGGGGCCTTAACGGGCGCCGGGCACTGGGTGCAGACGTCGCCCGAACGGGCACGGGCGCTAGGCGCTGCGGGCGCAGCCCAACAGAGCGATGCGGGGCGCCGGTGGCCACCGCGAGGAGCGGCCGTAGCTACAGGTGCGGCCGGCTGGGCGAGCACGCGCAGTGGGATGCAGGGGGCGGTGCAGTGAGGGGTCGGGGCGCGAGGCGGGTGGCGCGGTGCGCGGGCGTGCGGCGTCGAGCGAGCAGCTACGGGGAGCCGAGTAGGGAGGAGCAGTAGGGCTGGGCGCGGGCATCGCGGCGTGCAAGGGAGGAGGCGAGCGCGCGCGGCAGAGGCAACGAGGAGCGGCAGCAAGGCGAGGCCACACGCGGGCGCTGGAGCGCAACGGAGATGGGGGAAGGTCGAGGCGCGGGCCACGGCTCCAAGCGGCGCGACGAGCAGAGGGCCGCGACGGGCACGGTGCGTGCATGCGTGCGGTAGAGGAGGCCGGGGTGTGGCGAACGGCACCGGCAACAGAGGGAAAGGGGAAAAGGAGGGGTCCTCACGGCGGTTCGTAGGGGACAAGGCAGTGGTGCTCGGGGTGGTCGACGGGGACGACGCGACGGAGCGGGAGGCAGGCCGGCGGGGAGGTCCGGCGTGGTCGTCCCGGTCGGTGGCGATGGTCGGTCCGGCGCAGGGCGGCGACGGTGGGTGGATCGGGCACGGGGAGCTCTTCCCCCAGGCCCGATGCGTGCGTGCGGCGCGAGGTGGAGGGGAACGAGGGGAGCGAGGAGGGGCTCGTCGGGGACGAGGACGGCGGCCGGCGAGGCGGCTCCAGGCGAGGGCCACGAGGCCATCCCCGATCCGATCTGGATCGCGGGAAGAGGGAGACGTGGGGAGTGGGGGGGAAGTGGGGAGTGGGCTAGGTCACCGGGGGAGAGGGGGGGTTAGGTAGTGGGGTGGCTCGGTCCGAGTGGGCCGGCCAGTTGGGCCGAGGCCCAGGTGGGCCAAGGGGGACTTGTATTCTTTTTTTTGTTTTGTTTTGTTTTCTCTTTTGTATTTTCTTTTTCTTTTATTTCTTTTCTTTTCTGTTTTAATTCTAGTTCCTTTTATTTTTAGTTTTATAAAAATTACAACTAGTACCTAAACTTGTATTCATAAACATTCTACTGTTAGATTAAATCTTAACCCATAATAAAATAGTTTTAATTAATTTTTTTTATAAAATTCAATAGGCATTTGTTTAATTGTTTTCAGTACTGTTTTAATTATTTTAGAGCCCTTAAACTTTTATCAAGGTTTGGTTTCTCCACCACAATTATCTATGCAATATTTGGTTCACCCCGAACATTTTTGTTTCAATGTTTGAAAACTTTTATTGTATGCCCTATTTGGAATTTGAATTTTGAATCGGTTTTTTTTGAACTAACGAGGGATTAGCAACAGTAACTAAGGTGACGTGGCATCATTAGCGGAGGTTCACTGCACCTTAATTATCCGGACGTCACAATGAGGGAGTCGTACTCGACGTGATCCAAATCACCGGAGATCCTAGCGCCGAACGGACGGCACCTCCGTGTTCAACACACGTACGGTCAGCGTGACGTCTCCTCCTTCTTGATCCAGCAAGGGGGAAGGAGAGGTTGAGGAAGATGGCTCCAGCAACAGCATGACGACGTGGTGGTGGTGGAGAAGCAGTACTCCGACAGGGCTTCGCCGAGCTCTACGGAGGAGGAGTAGGTGTTGGAGGGGAGAGGGAGGCGCCAGGGGCATGGGTGCGGCTGCCCTCCCTCCCCCTCTATATATAGGGTCCCCAAGGGGGGGCGCCGGCCCTGGAGATCCAATCTCCGAAGGGGCGGCGGCCAAGGGGGGTGGAGTGCCCCCCAAGGCAAGTGGGGCGCCCCCCACCCTAGGGTTCCCAACCCTAGGCACAGGGGGAAGGCCCAAGTGAAGGAAATATGCCCTAGAGGAAATAATAAAGTTATTATTTATTTCCTTATATCATGATAAATGTTTATTATTCATGCTAGAATTGTATTAACCGGAAACATAATACATGTGTGAATACATAGACAAACAGAGTGTCACTAGTATGCCTCTACTAGACTAGCTCGTTAATCAAAGATGGTTATGTTTCCTAACCATGAACAAAGAGTTGTTATTTGATTAACGAGGTCACATCATTAGTTGAATGATCTGATTGACATGACCCATTCCATTAGCTTAGCACCCGATCGTTTAGTATGTTGCTATTGCTTACTTCATGACTTATACATGTTCCTATGACTATGAGATTATGCAACTCCCATTTACCGGAGGAACACTTTGGGTGCTACCAAACGTCACAACGTAACTGGGTGATTATAAAGGAGTACTACACGTGTCTCCAAAGGTAGATGTTGGGTTGGCGTATTTTGAGAATAGGATTTGTCACTCCGATTGTCGGAGAGGTATCTCTGGGCCCTCTCGGTAATGCTCATCACATAAGCCTTGCAAGCACTGCAACTAATATGTTAGTTGTGAGATGATGTATTACGGAACGAGTAAAGAGACTTGCCGGTAACGAGATTGAACTAGGTATTGGATACCGACGATCGAATCTCGGGCAAGTAACATATCGATGACAAAGGGAACAACGTATGTTGTTATGCGGTCTGACCGATAAAGATCTTCGTAGAATATGTAGGAGCCAATATGGGCATCCAGGTCCCGCTATTGGTTATTGACCGGAGACGTGTCTCGGTCATGTCTACATTGTTTTCGAACCGTAGGGTCCGCACGCTTAAGGTTTCGATGATAGTTATATTATGAGTTTATGAGTTTTGATGTACCGAAGGATTTCGGAGTCCCGGATGAGATCGGGGACATGACGAGGAGTCTCGAAATGGTCGAGACGTAAAGATCGATATATTGGACGACTATATTCAGACATCAGAAAGGTTCCGAGTGATTCGGGTATTTTTCGGAGTACCGGGTAGTTACGGGAGAAGTAATGGGCCTTGATGGGCTTTAGTGGGAAGAGGAAAAAGGCTGATGCGCCCCCCTCCCCTTTGGTCCGAATTGGACTAGGGAAAAGGGGGCCGGCCACCTCTCCTTCTCCTCCACTTCCTTCTCCCTTCCTCCCCTCTTGATGGACTCCTACTAGGACTTGGAGTCCTAGTAGGACTCCCATCCTGGCCGCACCAATAGCCTTGGCCGGCCTCCTCCTCCTCCTCCATCCTTTATATACAGGGGCAGGGGGCACCCCATAGACACAGAAGTTGATCCACGTGATCGTTCCTTAGCCGTGTGCGGTGCCCCCTGCCACCATATTCCACCTCGGTCATATTGTAGCGGTGCTTAGGCGAAGCCCTGCGGCAGTAGAACATCAAGATCGTCACCACGCCGTCGTGCTGGCGGAACTCCTCCCTGAAGCTTTGCTGGATCGGAGCCCGGGGATCGTCATCGAGCTGTACGTGTGCTAAGAACTCGGAGGTGCCAAAGTAACGGTGCTTGGATCGGTCGGATCGGAAAGAAGACGTACGACTACTTCCTCTACGTTGTGTCAACGCTTCCGTTGCGATCTACAAGGGTACGTAGATCAGACTCTCCCCCTCGTTGCTATGCATCACCATGATCTTGCGTGTGCGTAGGAATTTTTTTGAAATTACTACGTTCCCCAACAGTGGCATCCGAGCCTAGGTTTTATGGTTTGATGTTATATGCACGAGTAGAACACAAGTGAGTTGTGGGCGATACAAGTCATACTGCCTACCAGCATGTCATACTTTGGTTCAGCGGTATTGTTGGATGAGACGACCCGGACCAACCTTACGCGTACGCTTACGCGAGACCGGTTCCCTCGACGTGCTTTGCACATAGATGGCTTGCGGGCGACTGTCTCTCCAACTTTAGTTGAACCGAGTGTGGCTACGCCCGGTCCTTGAGAAGGTTAAAACAGAGTCTATTTGACAAACTATCGTTGTGGTTTCGATGCGTAGGTGAGATTGGTTCTTGCTTAAGCCCATAGCAGCCACGTAAAACTTGCAACAACAAAGTAGAGGACGTCTAACTTGTTTTTGCAGGGCATGTTGTGATGTGATATGGTCAAGACATGATGCTAAATTTTATTGTATGAGATGATCATGTTTTGTAACCGAGTTATCGGCAACTGGCAGGAGCCATATGGTTGTCGCCTTATTGTATGCAATGCAATCACAATGTAATGCTTTACTTTATCACTAAACGGTAGCGATAGTCGTGGAAGCATAAGATTGGTGAGACGACAACGATGCTACGATGGAGATCAAGGTGTCGCGCCGGTGACGATGGTGATCATGACGGTGCTTCAGAGATGGAGATCACAAGCACAAGATGATGATGGCCATATCATATCACTTATATTGATTGCATGTGATGTTTATCTTTTTATGCATCTTATCTTGCTTTGATTGACGGTAGCATTATAAGATGATCTCTCACTAAATTATCAAGAAGTGTTCTCCCTGAGTATGCACCATTGCGAAAGTTCTTCGTGCTGAGTAACCACATGATGATCGGGTGTGATAGGCTCTACGTTCAAATACAACGGGTGCAAAACAGTTGCACACGCGGAATACTCAGGTTATACTTGACGAGCCAAGCATATACAGATATGGCCTCGGAACACGGAGACCGAAAGGTCAAGCGTGAATCATATAGTAGATATGATCAACATAATGATGTTCACCAATGAAACTGCTCCATCTCACGTGATGATCGGACATGGTTTAGTTGATTTGGATCACGTAATTACTTAGAGGATTAGAGGGATGTCTATCTAAGTGGGAGTTCTTAAGTAATATGATTAATTGAACTTTAATTTATCATGAACTTAGTCCTGGTAGTATTAGCATATCTATGTTGTAGACCAATAGCTCGCGTTGTTGCTTTCATATGTTTATTTTGATATGTTCCTAGAGAAAATTGTGTTGAAAGATGTTAGTAGCAATGATGCGGATTGGATCCGTGATCTGAGGTTTATCCTCATTGCTGCACAGAAGAATTATGTCCTTGATGCACCGCTAGGTGACGGACCTATTGCAGGAGCAGATGCAGACGTTATGAATGTTTGGCTAGCTCAATATGATGACTACTTGATAGTTTAGTGCACCATACTTAACAGCTTAGAATCGGGACTTCAAAGCCGTTTTGAACGTCATGGACCATATGAGATGTTCCAGGAGTTGAAGTTAATATTTCAAGCAAATACCCGAGTTGAGAGATATGAAGTCTCCAACAAGTTCTATAGCTAAAAGATGGAGGAGAATCGCTCAACTAGTGAGCATGTGCCCAGATTGTCTGAGTACTACAATCGCTTGAATCAAGTGGGAGTTAATCTTCCAGATAAGATAGTGATTGACAGAATTCTCTAGTCACCATCACCAAGTTAGTAGAACTTCGTGATGAACTATAATATGCAAGGGATGACAAAAGTAATTCCCAAGCTCTTCGTGATGCTGAAATCAATGAAGGTAGAAATCGAGAAAAACATCAAGTGTTGATGGTAGACAAGACCACTAGTTTCAAGAAAAGGGCAGAGGGAAGAAGGGGAACTTCAAAAAAGAACAGCAAGCAAGTTGCTGCTCAAGTAAAGAAACCCAAGTCTGATCCTAAGCCTGAGACTAGGTGTTTCTACTGCAAAGGGACTGGTCACTGGAAGCGGAACTACCCCAAGTAATTGGCAGATAAGAAGGATGGCAAAGTAAACATAAGTATATTTGATATACATATTATTGATGTATACTTTACTAGTGTTTATAGCAACCCCTCGGTATTTGATACTAGTTCAGTTGCTAAGATTAGTAACTCGAAACGGGAGTTGCAGAATAAAGACTAGTTAAGGGTGAAGTGACGATGTGTGTTGGAAGTGGTTCCAAGATTGATATGATCATCATCGCTCACTCCCTATACTTTCGGGATTAGTGTTGAACCTGAATAAGTGTTATTTGGTGTTTGCGTTGAGTATGAATATGATTTGATCATGTTTATTGTAATAAGGTTATTCATTTAAGTAAGAGAATAAATTGTTGTTCTGTTTACATGAATAAAACCTTATATGGTTACACACCCAATGAAAATAGTTCGTTGGATCTCGATCGTAGTGATACACATAATCATAATATTGAAACCAAAAGATGCAAAGTTAATAATGATAGTGCAACTTATTTATGGCACTGCCGTTTAGGTCATATTGGTGTAAAGCGCATGAAGAAACTCCATGCTGATGGGATTTTGGAATCACTTGATTATGAATCACTTGATGCTTGCGAACCATGCCTCATGGGCAAGATGACTAAGACTCCGTTCTCCGGAGCGAGCAACTGACTTATTGGAAATAATACATACTGATGTATGCGGTCCGATGAGTGTTTAGGCTCATGGCAAGTATCGTTATTCTCTGAACTTCACAGATGATTTGAGCAGATATGGGTATATCTACTTGATGAAACATAAGTCTGAAACATTTGAAAAGTTCAAAGAATTTCAGAGTGAAGTGGAAAATCATTGTGACAAGAAAATAAAGTTTCTACGATCTGATCGCGGAGACAAATATTTGAGTTACGAGTTTGGTCTTCAATTAAAACAATGTGGAATAGTTTCACAAACTCATGCCACCTGGAACACCACAGCACAATGGTGTGTCCGAATGTCATAACCGTACTTTATTAGATATGGTGCGATCTATGATGTCTCTTACCGATCTACCACTATCGTTTTGGAGATATGCATTAGAGACAGCCGCATTCACGTAAAATAGGGCACCATCTAAGTCCGTTGAGACGACACAATCTGAACTATGGTTTGGCAAGAAACCAAAGTTGTCGTTTTTTAAAGTTTGGGGTTGTGATGCTTATATGAAAAAGTTTCATCCTAATAAGCTCAAACCCAAATCGGAGAAATATGTCTTCATAGGATACCCAAAGGAGACTGTTGGGTACACCTTCTATCACAAATCCGAAGGCAAGACTTTTGTTGCTAAATTCGGAGTTTTTCTAGAGAAGGAGTTTCTCTCGAAAGAAGTGAGTGGGAGGAAAGTAGAACTTAACGAGGTAACTGTACCCGCTCCCTTATTGGAAAGTAGTACATCACAGAAAACTGTTTCTGCGACACCTACACCAATAAGTGAGGAAGTTAATGATAATGATCATGAAACTTCAAAACAAGATACTACTGAACCTCGTAGATCAACCAGAGCAAGATCTGCGCCAGAGTGGTACGGTAATCCTGTTCTGGAAGCCATGTCACTAGACCATGACGAACCTACGAACTATGAGGAAGCGATGATGAGCCCAGATTCCGCGAAATGGTTTGAGGCCATGAAATCTGAGATATGATCCATGTATGAGAACAAAGTTTGGACTTTGTTTGACTTGCCCGATGATCGGCAAGACATAGAAAATAAATGGATCTTCAAAAGGAAGACGGGCGCTGATACTAGTGTTACTATCTACAAAGCTAGAATTGTCGCAAAAGGTTTTCGACAAGTTCAAGGTGTTGACTACGATGAGAGTTTCTCACTCGTATCTATGCTTAAGTCTGTCCGAATCATGTTAGCAATTGCCGCATTTCATGAAATCTAGCAAATGGATAAACAAAACTGCATTCCTTAATGGATTTCTTAAAAAAGAGTTGTATATGATGCAACCAGTAGGTTTTGTCAATCCTAAAGGTGCTAACAAAATATGCAAGCTCCAGCGATTCATCTATGGACTGGTGCAAGCATCTCAGAGTTGGAATACACGCTTTGATAAGTTGATCAAAGCATATAGTTTTATACAGACTTGCGGTGAAGCCTGTATTTACAAGAAAGTGAGTGGGAGCACTACAACATTTCTGATAAGTATATGTGAATGACATATTGTAGATCGGAAATAATGTAGAATTATTCTGTAAAGCATAAATGAGTGTTTGAAAGGAGTTTTTCAAAGAAAGACTTCGGTGAAGCTGCTTACATATTGAGCTTCAAGATCTATAGAGATAGATAAAGACGCTTGATAAGTTTTTTCAATGAGTACATACCTTAACAAGATTTTGAAGTAGTTCAAAATGGAGCAGTCAAAGAAAGAGTTCTTGCCTGTATTACAAGGTGTGAAGTTGAGTAAGACTCAAAGCCCGACCACGGCAGAAAATAGAAAGAGAATGAAAGTCATTCCCTATGCCTTAGTCATAGATTCTATAAAGTATGCCATGCTGTGTACCAGATCTATTATATACCCTACACTGATTTGGCAAGGGAGTACAATAGTGATCTAGGAGTAGATCACTGGACAGTGGTCAAAATTATCCTTAGTGGAATAAGGATATGTTTCTCGATTATGGAGGTGACAAAAAGGTTCGCCGTAAAGGGTTGCGTCGATGCAAGTTTTGACAATGATCTGGATGACTCTAAGTCTCGATCTAGATACATATTGAAAGTGGGAGCAATTAGCTAGAGTAGCTCCGTGCAGAGCATTGTAGACATAGAAAATTGCAAAATACATAACGGATCTGAATGTGAAAGACCGTTGACTAAGATTCTTTCACAAGCAACACATGATCACACCTTAGTACTCTTTGGGTGTTAATCGCATAGATATGTGAACTAGATCACTGACTCTAGTAAACCCTTTGAGTGTTGGTCACATGACGATGTGAACTATGGGTGTTAATCACATGGTGATGTGAACTATTGCTGTTAAATCACATGGCGATGTGAACTAGATTATTGACTCTAGTGCAAGTGGGAGACAGAAGGAAATATGCCCTAGAGGCAATAATAAAGTTATTATTTATTTCCTTATATCATGATAAATGTTTATTATTCATGCTAGAATTGTATTAACCGGAAACATAATACATGTGTGAATACATAGACAAACAGAGTGTCACTAGTATGCCTCTACTAGACTAGCTCGTTAATCAAAGATGGTTATGTTTCCTAACCATGAACAAAGAGTTGTTATTTGATTAACGAGGTCACATCATTAGTTGAATGATCTGATTGACATGACCCATTCCATTAGCTTAGCACCCGATCGTTTAGTATGTTGCTATTGCTTTCTTCATGACTTATACATGTTCCTATGACTATGAGATTATGCAACTCTCATTTACCGGAGGAACACTTTGGGTGCTACCAAACGTCACAACGTAACTGGGTGATTATAAAGGAGTACTACAGGTGTCTCCAAAGGTAGATGTTGGGTTGGCGTATTTCGAGAATAGGATTTGTCACTCCGATTGTCGGAGAGGTATCTCTGGGCCCTCTCGGTAATGCTCATCACATAAGCCTTGCAAGCACTGCAACTAATATGTTAGTTGTGAGATGATGTATTACGAAACGAGTAAAGAGACTTGCCGGTAACGAGATTGAACTAGGTATTGGATACCGACGATCGAATCTCGGGCAAGTAACATACCGATGACAAAGGGAACAACGTATGTTGTTATGCGGTCTGACCGATAAAGATCTTCGTAGAATATGTAGGAGCCAATATGGGCATCCAGGTCCCGCTATTGGTTATTGACCGGAGACGTGTCTCGGTCATGTCTACATTGTTCTCGAACCGTAGGGTCCGCACGCTTAAGGTTTCGATGACAGTTATATTATGAGTTTATGAGTTTTGATGTGCCGAAGGAGTTCGGAGTCCCGGATGAGATCAGGGACATGACGAGGAGTCTCGAAATGGTCGAGACGTAAAGATCGATATATTGGACGACTATATTCGGACATCGGAAAGGTTCCGAGTGATTCGGGTATTTTTCGGAGTACCGGGTAGTTACGGGAGAAGTAATGGGCCTTGATGGGCTTTAGTGGGAAGAGGAAAAAGGCTGCTGCGCCCCCTCTCCTTTGGTCCGAATTGGACTAGGGAAAAGGGGGCCGGCCACCTCTCCTTCTCCTCCACTTCCTTCTCCCTTCCTCCCCTCTTGATGGACTCCTACTAGGACTTGGAGTCCTAGTAGGACTCCCATCCTGGCCGCACCAATAGCCTTGGCCGGCCTCCTCCTCCTCCTCCATCCTTTATATACAGGGGCAGGGGGCACCCCATAGACACAGAAGTTGATCCACGTGATCGTTCCTTAGCCGTGTGCGGTGCCCCCTGCCACCATATTCCACCTCGGTCATATTGTAGGGGTGCTTAGGCGAAGCCCTGCGACAGTAGAACATCAAGATCGTCACCACGCCGTCGTGCTGGCGGAACTCCTCCCTGAAGCTTTGCTGGATCAGAGCCCGGGGATCGTTATCGAGCTGTACGTGTGCTAAGAACTCGGAGGTGCCGGAGTAACGGTGCTTGGATCGGTCGGATCGGAAAGAAGACGTACGACTACTTCCTCTACGTTGTGTCAACGCTTCCGTTGCGATCTACAAGGGTACGTAGATCAGACTCTCCCCCTCGTTGCTATGCATCACCATGATCTTGCGTGTGCGTAGGAATTTTTTTGAAATTACTACGTTCCCCAACACCAAGGGGGGCGCACCAGCCCACTAGGGGCTGGTTCCCCTCCCACTTCAGCCCATGGGGCCCTCCGGGATAGGTGGCCCCACCCGGTGGACCCCCGGGACCCTTTCGGTGGTCCCGGCACAATACCGGTGACCTCGAAACTTGTCCCGATGGCCGAAATAGCACTTCCTATATATAATTCTTTACCTCCGGACCATTCCGGAACTCCTCGTGACGTCCGGAATCTCATCCGGGACTCCGAACAACTTTCGGGTTACTGCATATTCATATCCCTACAACCCTAGCGTCACCGAACCTTAAGTGTGTAGACCCTACGAGTTCGGGAGACATGTAGACATGACCGAGATGGCTCTCCGGTCAATAACCAACAACGGGATCTGGATACCCATGTTGGCTCCCACATGCTCCTCGATGATCTAATCGGATGAACCACGATGTCGAGGATTCAAGCAACCCCGTATACAATTTCCTTTGTCAATCGGTACGTTACTTGCCCGAGATTTGATCGTCGGTATCCCAATACCTCGTTCAATCTCGTTACCGGTAAGTCACTTTACTCGTACCGTAATGCATGATCCCGTGACCAGACACTTGGTCACTTTGAGCTCATTGTGATGATGCATTACCGAGTAGGCCCAGAGATACCTCTCCGCCATACGGAGTGACAAATCCCAGTCTTGATCCGTGTCAACCCAACAGACACTTTCGGAGATATCCGTAGTATACCTTTATAGTCACCCAGTTACGTTGTGACGTTTGGTACACCCAAAGCACTCCTACGGTATCCGGGAGTTACACGATCTCATGGTCTAAGGAAAAGATACTTGACATTGGAAAAACTCTAGCAAACGAACTATACGATCTTGTGCTATGTTTAGGATTGGGTCTTGTCCATCACATCATTCTCCTAATGATGTGATCTCGTTATCAATGACATCCAATGTCCATAGTCAGGAAACCATGACTATCTGTTGATCAACGAGCTAGTCAACTAGAGGCTTACTAGGGACATGTTGGTGTGTATTTATTCACACATGTATTACGATTTCCGGATAACAGAATTATAACATGAATAAAAGACAATTATCATGAACAAGGAAATATAATAATAATGCTTTTATTATTGTCTCTAGGGCATGTTTCCAACAAAATGTACATGAAAGTCAAAATAAACGTCATTACAATATGTCACGTGGAATTCACCACATAATAGCTTGGTCAGAACCCTTTTGTTGGAGTGAATAGTAATTGAATGAGTGCAATCTAGCCCTTTTTTGGCATGAATCTTGCATTTTGGATATTGTGGACAAGGAAGAGCGGTAAATTGATGCTCTGATCTAAATGCATGAGGGTGCAGAGCAAAGGAGGATCACATGTGTTTATGGCGAGCCTCACGTTGAAAATTTTGGACATCAACTTCATAATATAATAAATGTCGGTGATCTTCCATGGGTGGTAATTGGTGATTTCAGTATGATGATTGTAAAAACGTTGTGATTGAGTAATACAAGTTTACCCCCCGCAAAAAATACATCATATTGAAAATGTAAGAACTAAGAACCATGGCACGTGGCATCTTATTATTTCATGGGAATAGTGTGTGCTATGTCATTCCCACATTCAACCACCATATTTTTAATTGATGCAATTATATTAGTACCTATTTTTTATTCTAGAAACACAATACAAACATCAATGCATACATACGTGCAAATGAACATTGGGATTGACAAAGTCATGACAAATGCCTTGTACTGGATGAATATCGCATGTAAGCCTGAAATAGATTCAAGAAAATGTGAATATCCATGCCAAGTCAAGGGATTAATTTCGGATGGGCTGGTTTTATCACAATTTTTTTCGTACTTGTTATTTTTTATAGAAAAAATTAATACTTATTCTAAGAGCATGGTTAATAGTACAACCAGCTGATGGCTATATGACATTGTCATGTCATCTATAGCTAACCTTTTAGCATTCAAGTATAATAGTAAGATACAAACATGTGCCACTTTATTAATAGTACATGGCTCACCTCCCACTCTCACATACTAGTACTACATCCGTCATGGTTTATTAGTCCATTTTGAATTCTGTGCCAACATTTCACCTTAAATTTAACTTACAAAACTAGTAAATGTGTATGTGCAATGCACGTTGATATTAGGTAATATATTAATTACGCGCAAATATTAGGTAGGATATCATTTGCGTATTAATTATCTGATTAGCATTGACATTAATATTTGGTATGATATTAACTGCACACTAAACGTGTTGAGCGCTCACCATTGGAGCAGTCTGAGTCGTTGGATTGACCTGATTTGATGGCCGGGATTTGTTGGATCTGCCCCTTTGGGTCTTTTTATATTGGTATAGATGTAAATACATGTCATAAAAAATAATATAATTGACTATGTTCGAATACAAATTCAACGATATAATTTTTGATGACGTGCATTAATATTTTGTTAGTTAAACCTATAGTCAAAATTTGACACAAAATACAATGGAGACTTATAAATCAGGACGGAGGTAGTAGTGCTTAGGAGCACGTGGTGCAGCCGGCTCTTATTCCGTAGCCGGCTCCTCTTGTCTCCCCTCCATACCTGCAGAAAAATAATATTTTGATCCTTACAGCCTGTTTACCACTGAAATGCGTAGCTCATCCCTCCTCCATCACTTCGTAAAAGCACTTCACCAGGAAACGAAACTACTTCACGGACGACCAGTGAATGGACGATGCATGCACGATGTACAATTGAACGGTGTCCTACAAAGAGCTTAATGACACCAACGGCTTGATTACTAGTATCATCCGTAAATCGTGCATAGACGTCGTGTGTACAGCAACACTGACCAGGAAATGTTTCAACCGAGTCCCCTTTCCCAACCTTTTTTTCGACAGAACTTGCCTGTCTTTCCCATTGTCCATGCCGTCCTTTCGGACCAAACGATTCCGCCGAACGCAACACTAGCATTTCAGGCTTTCAGCAGAGCCGGATGAGCTGAACTTTACCGTCGTGGCGTCCCGAAGCACCGAGCATCGAAACCGCACAAGAACCACCGGTGTCTCGTGCCTACGCACATCGCTGGTACTAGTACTGCCTACGAGTAGCCCCTTCGGTGCATGGCATGCGAGGCTGCAACTCTGCAGCATGGGGGGCTGCAGCCAGGAGCGAGAGCCTACGTTGTCCGGGCTCTGCGCAGTAGCCGCTCTCCTCTCTCTAGCTCCAGAGAAGGCCGTTGTTGGTTTTCTAGTCTCCAGGCCCGAGGCAGCCCGGAGCCTGGCATTTCACGTGGCCCCGCCCAGCAGCCCTCTCACCTCGGGCCCCGGGCCCAGCAGAGAGCGCACCCGGCCGGTACGGCCCCCACATGGGTCCCGCGGCCCGCAACACCGGGGAGAAGAAGGACCCGGGCCACAGCAGCCACGGCGAAGCGTCCCACTGCGAGGCGGGACCGCGCGACGCGTGGGGCCATCGCGTCATTGAGGACGGTCTATCGGCCTTGCCATCGGCGATGCGCGTGCCCCCACGCACTGGCCCGTGCGCCCCGCAGCTGGAACCAACCCGAGCCATTGAACCGGTAGGACATAGGAGTAGCTCCAGCCACTAGGGCGCGGTACCCTGTCGCTGTAGCCTCGGCGTGCAACAGAGGCCTGTCACTGTTCCCTGCTCACGCATCGAGCGGCGCTTTGACCCATTCCCCTCGTAACCAAAACGGGATGGCAGCGGCGCGGCCCCCGTACCGTACCGCGCACCACCCGTTGCGCCCCGCCCCCACAGGTCTTGTCGAGTGACCCATCGCGCCCTCGCACGTCGGTCCTCCGCGGATTCCCTCTTCGGTGCATGCGCAGACGTAGTACCAGTGCCGCCGGGCGCGACCGTCGGTCGCCGGGGAAAAGCCTGCCTCGCATCGTGATGCCCTTCCTGGCAGGAGGGGATTACTGTTGCCCGCTCGTACTGACACCGAGCGCGACGGGGCAATGAGCGTGCCGAGCGACCGGGCGCGTGCGCTTCCATGATGGCCAAGGTGCGGCGCGCACGAGGCGCACAACGGGGCGCGCCCAATCCGGTGCCGAAACGTCTATGGGCCCTGGGGAGCCGCGGCAGAGCGCGCAGTTATCCACTCCTGACATCCCGCCCCGCCATTTGCACCTCAGTACAGTACTTATCCTAGTTTAATTTTGTTTAGCAGACCCGATTAATCCCCCACTCGGCGCGTCGCGTCCGAGGCGCTCGCGTCCAAATCCGGCCCAAATCCCGCGCCGGGGCCCGCGCTGGGGCCCGCGCTGTCATTGATACGCCAACCCCCCACGTCCTCCACGTCCGTACGCGCCGGGGCCCACCACGAACTCGCTTGGAAACGGGTCCGCTCGGGGTTACCGGGTCAAGACCCGCCGGCCCCGCGTTGCGCGCCCGGGACATGACACGGGCTTCCACCCTGACGCTGCGCCATCGCTTCGGCTCTTTCCCCCCAGCGAGCTGCACTGCTGCTAGTTAACCGCAAGCGGCCGTCGTCTTTTCCCTCCTCAAAAAAGCAGCCGAGGGGGGTGGTGACTGGAGGCGGAGGCAGAGGGAGGAGCAGCGCCAGTGCGAGCGATAGTGGGGGAGCTCGGACGAGGCCCAGGGCTTCCGGAGACCTCCTCCTCCCGCGCCGCCGTTCGCCGGACTTGCTTGCTCAGGTATCGACCCCCGCTCTCTGGATCGGTCCGTTTCTCCGGCTCGTTTCGCTAGCTTTTTTGCGGGCGCGTCCGTGTTCCGTCGATTGGGAGGCGATTGCGGAATCGCGCCCGTGTCGGTGCCTATGTGAATTTTGAGAGGCTTTTGTTGGAAGCGGTTTTGAGAGGTTTTCGGTGGATATCGGTGGTGTTTGGCGCCGGATTCGAGCGGATCTAGCTTGGGGTATCTGATCCCCTGCTTTTCGCCCCCGCTAAGCTCTCATGCGGCATGCGATGTGTGCCACATTTCCCCTTAATTTTGGAGCTCGTACACTTTTGTTTGGTTCTGTATATCGTTGCTCATGCGACAATTTCAGACTGGTTATTCGCGTGCTTAATGCTGTATTGCTGTAGCTCTGCATAGTGTTGTTAATCGGCGTATAGACGGTTGTTTTTGCTCTTGTTTTCAGTTACTAAGCATAACTGATCGTGTGGCTAGTTTAAACGCGTCATCAAGTCGGGTTGTTTTTGCTCTTGTTTTCAGTTACTAAGCATAACTGATCGTGTGGCTAGTTTAAACGCGTCATCAAGTCGGGATGAACTGCAGCCTCATAAGAACGCGTGTCTGCTCTAGACTTCAGGTTGAGGCAAAGTGTTTCCCAGTGGGATGCTGTACCCTGTACCTTCGTTAGACGGCAAAGAATATAGCATCTCCTACGATTTGCAGATATATTGGGAAAATCTGTGTTCGTGGTGCGTTGCGTTGGTAACTTACTGGAGGCTGTCCCAGAAATGACATTAGCAAAACAATCATAATTTTTTATGGTCCTAAGAATAAGAATGTCCTCATTATGTGCTGTAGTGGTGGTGTTCAATATCAATTCCTACATATTTCATCTATTGCACAAACTGTTTTCCTTTTTCGTATAGATGCTTCTGGGCTTTAATACAGCTTCATTATTCATTTGCCCACTTCTTGTGGTGCTGCTGTTTATTCAAAGGATATAATCTGCTGAAGTTATTTTATTCTCAGCTAGCCAGGCTAACACAGAGGTTCAAATGAAAGTATGGTTGTTTCTGTTATTGTTTAGGCAGTCAATTGTTTTTTTCATTATGTGTCCACGTATTTGAGAACATCACTTGGATTGGATAATACAACTTGTCAGTAAATAGTGAGAAATGATTTAAATAATATTGATATTTGGTTTTGCCAAAAGGCTTGAAACAAATACTTTAACTCTGGACGGTTATGTTGCAATTACGACTGAAATTGCTATGAGCAGTACCTCTCTTTCAGAGCGGAACTCTGTCTTGCTTTGTTTTAGCGATAAAACCATGGTGGGGCTCCCACCCTGCCATTCTAGAAAAAATAGGGGAACATGAGGCAGCTATGACTTAGATGATATTTTATTGCGTTCACTTTGGTAACCTTTTCTTCTCCTGTCTGGCGAGTATTTAAATAATCTGTTATAGATTTCTGGACATCACATATTCCATGGTTGGAGGCTATCCCACCATAACAGCTAGAAACCCAAAACCGATACATCACATATTCCATGGTTGGAGGCTATCCCACCATAACAGCTAGAAACCCAAAACCGATACTGACTCTAGTGTACGCTATTTATTTGTAACTTTTTGTTCTCGCTTATTCCACTCAAGTTTTATTATTATTTATTGTTGATAATATTAGCTGTGGTTCAAATTCCTTCTGAGTTTATTTCGATGTTTGCTATATATAGAGGACTCCTTAATTATTCTTAGATAATTCTCAATAGAACTCATCAATTATCTTTAGATACCTCAAATACGAGCAGTATGAAGAAAGTCTGTATATACATCCTTGTTTTTCTTTTTGCATTTATGAACAGAAAATCAGTATATATGCACTCATTTTTTTCTCCATACTACTCACTTTGGGGTATTTAGTACTTACAAATGAAATATGTTTAAAATAATAAGCGGACTCATTCTTGGGCATGTAGCAATTACAAATGAAATATATTAAAAATAATAAAGAGATATAATCGATTCACCTACCTCTTTATCATTCTCAGTATAACTCATTAATCATTCTTAGCTACTTCATACGAGTAGTATGAAGAAAATCAGTACCCATCCTTAGTTTATGCATTTTACCCTTTTTATGCACAAAAAGCAGTCTATATGCCAAAACTAAGTATATCACCAAATTATATTATATGCACACTCATTTGTTTTTCATATAACCCACTTTGGGGCATCTAGTAATTACTAATGAAATATAATATGGCAATAAAGAGGTATAATTCATCTATGAGGTATATGAGAAGCGGATCATACTCCCCAGGAGTGTAGAATCATTTCCGTATGCATATATATGTGTGCTTTTGTGTGTGTGTGTATTACATGCCTACTCTAGATTAATATAGCTCACTATTTTCTCATTTTGCTATGGCAAAATAAGTATTATATCAAAACAACAGCATCTAGCATAGCTTATGCGATAGCCAGCTACAGCTGCAATATTCTTGATTGAATATTCCTACCCCTGAATGCCATGGACCACATTTTAAAGCCTTATTTATTGTGATTGCTATGGACCTCATACTAGTAGTATGAAGAAAATCAGTACTCATCCTTAGTTTATGCATTTTGCCCTTTTTATGCACAGAAAGTAGTATATATGCCAAAGCTAAGTATATCAGCAAATTATATTAAGTATGCACACTCATTTTTTTTCTCTCCATATAACCCACTGAGAGAATATCACATGGAAACCAAGTTTTGGTGGAAAGCGGTGAAAACCACGTGGAAATGATGTTTCGAAGTTTCAAAAAAACACAAGGTCTTTAGAGTGTGATGTTCTATTAGTATGTGAAATTTTCAAGTTCAAATACATTACCATTTACGAGGTATGAAAAAGGCAAAAGCAGCAATGAATAGTGTCAACCAGTAAATGTCACTATTCATGGCTGAATTTGTTTTTCCCATAGCTTGTAAATGGTAATGTGTTTGAACTTGAAATTTCACTTGCCAATAGAACATCACCGTCTTAACATCCCATATTTTTTCAGTTTTTTTTCCAAACTTTCATAAGTGGTTTCCATGAAGTTTTCTTTGAAACTTGGCTTCCATGTGATATTCTCTCCAACCCATTTTGGGGCATCTAGTACTCCCTCTGTAAACTAATATAAGAGCATTTAGATAACTAAAGTAGTGATCTAAACGCTCTTATAGTAGTTTACAGAGGGAGTAATTACCAATGAAATATCACCTTTGTCCCAAATTACTTGTCTTAGATTTGTCTAGATATGGATGTATCTAGACACGTTTAGTGTTGGATACACCTGTATCTAGACAAATCTAAGACAAGTAATTTGGGACGGAGGGAGTATAATAAAGCAATAAAGAGGTATAATTCATCTATGAGGTATATGAGAAGCGGATCATACTACCAGGAGTTTAGAATCATTTTTGTATGCATATATATGTGTGCTTTTGCGTGCGTGCGTGTGTGTATTACGTGCCTACTCTATAGATTAATATAGCTCACTATTTTCTCATTTTGCTATGGCAAAATAAGTATTATATCAAAACAACAACATCTAGCATAGATTATGCGATAGCCAGCTACAGCTGCAATATTTCCAATTGAATATTCCTACCCCTGAATGCCATGGACCACATTTTAAAACCTTATTTATTGTGATTGTTAATTTACAATCTCAATCTGTTTAACATTTGTCAGCAGTTTTTTTACTATGTTATGGCCGCATGTTAACCTAGTCCTTCTTGTTTTCATTGATATAAGCGTAGTTTTACTTCCTATTAATATAGTTCATATTTTTATTGTTTGTGCCCTGTCAACCCTACGTTAGGATAACGTGATCAGTTAGCAATAGTCTTATGCAATTTTTTACAGCTTATCTTCTACTCCCTCTGTCCCAAATAAGTGTCTCGAGACACTTATTTTGGGACGGAGGGAGTATTTCTGTAATATTATGTTGCACGATTTCCTTTATCCCCTTTGTGCCTTGCTTTGGCCCTACAAGCATCAGTTATGCCAACTTTTAACCGAAAATTTATTGCTGTCTTCTTTACAAATTATAGTAATGTGTACCCAAACCCTATTGTGCATCACCCATTCCATTTCTTTTTCTTTTTAAGACTTGAGTAATACCATGTCTTGGTTGATAAGCTGCTCCTGTTTGTGAGGTAGAAGTATATGTGATAAGAGGATACAGTCAAATTGTAGGTGTTGGATTACATGTTTAGACTATGTGATGTCGTATATGCACTTCCTAGAGTGTAAATTGAGAAATGCACCCATTCCGTTTCTCTTGTTAGGTTTATGCTTGATTCTAATATTCCATCATTCTACATGAAGTTATACTTGATACTCCCTCCGTCCGAAAAAACTTGTCCAAAGCTTGTCTCTCAAATGGATGTATCTAGCACTAAATTGATGCTAGATACATTCATTTGAGGGACAAGCTTTTTCGCATGGAGGGAGTATGTATTAGTCTTGATACTTTACATTCTCATGATCTTACATTTTGGTGCTCTCTTGTCTTAGCAGTGGCCATCATGGTTAGGAAGAAAAGAACTGGTCCTGGCAGCCCTGGAGAGAGTTCTGGGGAAGCTTCCGGAGCTTCTGGGCAGGGTTCCTCGCAGCGAGCTGAGAGAGCTCCTCAACAGCATGGTGGAGGACGTGGTTTGGCACCTCAACAGCATGGCCGTGGTGGGGGGCAACACCAGGGCCGCGGTGGGCACTATCAGGGCCATGGAGGATCAGCTTCACACTATCCAGGTGGTGGCCCACCTGAATATCAACAGCGTGACTATCAGGGGCGGGGACATCCAGGTGGTGGTCCACCTGAATATCAACATCGTGACTATCAGGGGCGTGGACATCCGGGGGGTGGCCCACCTGAATATCAACCACGTGACTATCAGGGGCGTGGACATCCGGGGGGTGGCCCACCTGAATATCAACCACGTGACTATCAGGGACGTGGTGGTCCGCGCCCCAGAGGTGGAGTGCCGCAGCCATACTATGGCGGGCATAGGGGAGGTAGTGCTGGACGTAACGTTCCTCCAGGTCCATCAAGAACAGTTCCCGAGCTGCACCAAGCCCCGCATGTCCAATATCAAGCCCCGGTGGTTTCACCATCCGCATCGGGAGCTGGCTCATCCTCTCAGCCTGTGTCAGAGGTGAGCAGTGGACAAGTCCAGCAACAGTTTCAGAAACTTGCGATTGTTGATCAAAGTTCAACAAGCCAATCCAGTCAACTGGCACCAGCATCAAGCAAATCAGTTAGATTTCCATTGCGCCCTGGAAAGGGTACACATGGAGATAGGTGTGTCGTGAAGGCAAACCATTTCTTTGCTGAGCTCCCTGATAAAGACCTTCACCAATATGATGTATGCCCTTTACATGAAGTTCTTTTTCCCTGCTGCAGTTTTTATTTTGTAATTTTTGATCGACAATCTTGTTTTGTCAGGTCTCCATAACTCCAGAGATTACATCACGTGGTGTCAATCGTGCTGTGATGGCAGAACTTGTTAGGCTCTATAGACATTCTCAATTGGATGGACGCCTACCTGCGTATGATGGAAGGAAGAGCCTATATACAGCTGGGCCATTGCCATTTCCTTCAAAGACATTTGAAATTACTCTGCATGACGAAGAAGAAAGCCTTGTTGGTGGTCAAGTCGCACCAAGGTATGCTGTTGCTGTGACATTTGTACTTCATTGTGTTCATAGTAGTTCTGTACTGACATTCCTTTTGTTTTAAGGCGTGAGAGACAATTCAGGGTGGTGATCAAATTTGCTGCTCGTGCTGATCTCCACCATTTGGCTATGTTTCTAGCTGGAAGGCAACCCGATGCACCTCAAGAAGCTCTTCAGGTGCTTGACATTGTGCTGCGTGAACTGCCTACTGCCAGGTATCCTTTGGCAAACCATGCCTTGTTTTATTGTTTTTCTGGCTGTATGGGTTATAATTTCCATGTGTTTTTCTTCTGTAGGTATTCTCCAGTTGGCCGATCATTTTATTCTCCAAACTTAGGGAGACGTCAGAAACTTGGTGATGGTTTGGAAAGCTGGCGTGGATTTTACCAAAGTATAAGACCTACACAGATGGGGCTTTCGCTGAATATTGGTTAGATATCCCTCTCATGTTTTTTTTACCTCTGTGTCACTGTTCATTTGTTGTTTTGTTAGTTGTGATGAACGGTGGGTGGCCCAAAGTAATACTCCCGCCGTCCCAAAATAAGTGTCGCTGATTTAGTATAAAGTTAGTACAAAGTTGTACTAAATCAACGACACTTATTTTGGGACGGAGGGAGTACATAACGTTCCACTTTACAGAGCATCTTAGTGGAGGTTACATATTGGGAGTGGTCTTGCTGACATAATGATTTATATGGTGTTTATTCTTGCAGATATGTCTTCTACTGCATTTATTGAGCCTCTTCCTGTGATTGATTTTGTTGCTCAGCTTCTGAGCAGAGACATCTCAGTTAGACCCTTATCTGATTCAGATCGTGTGAAGGTTTGATTCACCACTTGTTTCACTGTTTTTAACGGACTTGCTTTATGCAGATTTACCATAATTACCCCCCTCCTGCAGATTAAAAAAGCCCTAAGAGGTGTAAAGGTTGAGGTTACACATCGAGGAAACATGCGTAGGAAATACCGTATATCTGGACTAACTTCACAAGCAACACGAGAGCTATCGTATGTGCTTCTTCCCTCGCTTTATACACCGAAATCTTTATGCTCTTGTACGTTCGTGGGTGATTTGATTTCCTGTTGGTTTCATGTGGTAGATTCCCTGTTGATGATCGTGGTACTGTGAAGACTGTGGTGCAATACTTCCTGGAGACTTATGGTTTTAATATTCAGCACACCACTCTACCTTGCTTGCAAGTGGGCAATCAGCAAAGGCCTAATTATCTTCCTATGGAGGTTACTATCTTGAACAATCTCGCTTGCATTGATTTGAAAATGATATTTTCATCTATGTGCTACATCCAGTCTCAGCATCTTGTCGAGTTGTTCAATGAGTTTATCACTCTGAAATATCAGGTTTGTAAGATTGTTGAAGGACAACGTTACTCAAAACGACTGAATGAGAAACAGATAACTGCTCTACTGAAAGTGACTTGCCAGCGCCCTCAAGAGCGTGAGAAGGACATCTTGCAGGTGATTGTTCATTATATTATTTCTGATGCAAGCTGTTATAACTGCTGTTACAAAATTGCTTTATGACATGCTGTGCCTATCACTTGCTATTTTTTGTGCGGTGCTGCTTGGCGTTCTCCTCAGTTTGACAAAAAATTTCCACTTCGATGTATTCAATCCACACTATTGCAATCAAATAATCTATAAAGTTATGAAGTTCTTGGAATTCCTCCACAAGCATGTTTTACAAGATGATAGTTGTTTGATGAGATTTTTGTTAAGGCCAAAACCATAATTTTTGGGAAGACAACTATCTATGAGGCTATGACCTATGAGCCATTTATCTGAACTGTTCTTTTGTCTGTATTATTCATACACACTAGTACACTACCCACCGATTCACTCTAATCTGCACCAGCTTTATACATTTAAACTGGACTATCTAAATCTCTTCTCTCGCTTTTCATATTTGACCAGACAGTGCATCACAATGCATACTATGAAGATCCATATGCACAGGAATTTGGCATAAAAATTGATGAGCGACTTGCATCGGTTGAAGCTCGTGTTCTGCCTCCGCCAAGAGTAAGTCTATTCAGACTTGATTAGACAGCAGTTGACTTACCATATTGGACATACGTTGTGCGTAGCAACTGACTACACCTTTTTTATTAGCTTAAATACCACGATAGTGGCAGAGAGAAGGATGTCTTGCCCAGGATCGGCCAATGGAACATGATGAACAAGGTACACCTTGATAAAATGTCACCAGAAATTAAAATATTACTCCCACCGTCCCAAGATTCTTGTTATAGATTTTTTTAGATACGGATGTATCTAGTCACGTTTTAGTGTTAGATACATCCGCATCTAGACAAATCTAAGACAAGAATTTTGGGACGGAGGTAATATCATTTTTGTAAAGGCCTTCAGCTACCTGTTTCCATACTGGGAACAGTAGTGGAGAATCGTACTGAAAGAAATTTGGAACAGAATTATGCTAGATAGATAAAATAACATACAGTACCTAGATTGTCTGCTTCTTTGCAACACACAACTTTGCTAAATACTACACTAAGGAGTTTTATTGATGCTATTTAACTTCATATTCTTGCGTTCATTTCTTCACATTTCCTGAAGACCGTCTAGTTTCACATGTGAACATTTTAAGAGTCTGCATGATTTACCTTAACCAACCATTTCTTAAACCTAGACCTACATCTACTTTCTAGGTACTAGTGGCTGTAGTTTTACTGCATATCCCCCCTTTTGTCTTGTTAGTCTTGTTATGTTTTATGTAGTTCTGATGTGTGTTCATTTTCATTGGTAGAAAATGGTGAACGGTGGTAGGGTCAGTCACTGGGCATGTATAAACTTCTCTCGGAATGTGCAAGATAGTGCTGCCAGGGGTTTTTGCCATGAGCTTGCTATAATGTGCCAAATATCTGGAATGGTATGATCGAGTCATCAAACTAGCTTTCCATAATATATCTGTTCACTTCTCTTATGTTGTATTCTCTGGTGTTGAAATTCTTACTTTCTCTCTCTTTCTTAGGACTTTGCACCTGAACCTGTGCTGCCCCCACTTACTGCGAGACCTGAACATGTAGAAAGAGCACTAAAGGCGCGTTATCAAGATGCCATGAATATAATCAGACCCCAGGGAAGAGAACTTGACCTGCTAATTGTAATACTGCCTGACAATAATGGTTCTCTTTATGGTATGATCTCTTCCAAACAACATTTAAAGATTGCCTGGATGATATTTTTGCTTATTATCTTTCTTTCCCTCCCAGGGGACCTCAAAAGGATTTGCGAGACTGATCTTGGATTGGTATCTCAGTGTTGTCTGACAAAACATGTTTTTAAGATGAGCAAGCAGTATCTTGCAAATGTAGCTCTGAAGATTAATGTTAAGGTATTTCGCTGTGCTTCAACCATTCCATCTTTATTGTGCACCTCGGTTGTTATATGTTTACCTACTTTTTAGGTGGGTGGAAGGAATACTGTACTTGTGGATGCCTTGACAAGGAGGATTCCCCTTGTCAGTGACAGACCAACAATAATATTTGGTGCTGATGTTACACACCCTCATCCTGGAGAAGATTCCAGTCCTTCCATTGCTGCTGTAAGTGACTTATTGCTACTATGAATTTTTTTGAAGTTCTGCTATGATACAATGGACCTGCTAGGTGTACTGGAAGCTAATCGCGTGCAATATTCTTTCCTTCAGGTGGTTGCTTCCCAAGACTGGCCTGAGGTCACTAAGTATGCAGGATTAGTTAGCGCCCAAGCCCATAGGCAAGAGTTGATACAGGATCTTTTCAAAGTATGGCAAGATCCCCAAAGAGGAACTGTGACTGGTGGCATGATCAAGTACGATCTTTGTAATCTCATGGTACACATCACTCCTCTAGTATCTATTGCTGCTAACAGTGTAAATTCTGTTAAATTGCAGGGAGCTTCTCATTTCTTTCAAGAGGGCAACTGGACAGAAACCCCAGAGAATCATATTTTACAGGTTCTTATCCTTGCTTGGGCATGTTTGGTAAACATAATTGTCTGTTATTAAGCAATTAGTATTTTCAGGGATGGTGTCAGCGAGGGACAGTTCTATCAAGTTCTTTTGTATGAACTTGATGCCATTAGAAAGGTAGAATTGCTTCGTTCATGCTTTTTTCTTGATAAACTCTGACCAGCCACACTTGTTTGGCAATACTCAGCATACATCTCTAACTGTTATTTCTTAACTACATGTAGGCATGTGCGTCCTTGGAGCCCAATTACCAGCCTCCAGTTACTTTTGTAGTCGTCCAGAAGCGTCATCACACCAGGCTTTTTGCTAATAACCACAATGATCAGCGTACTGTTGATAGAAGCGGAAACATACTGCCTGGTTAGTTGTTTGTACACACAAGCTGTTTTCTGCTTTGCTACTCAATTCCGAATCTGACGATTGTGGAATGGACCTCTATCTATTTCTAGGCACTGTTGTTGATTCAAAGATTTGCCATCCGACCGAGTTCGATTTCTACTTGTGTAGCCACGCTGGCATTCAGGTTGGTACTTTATTTGCAGTCTGCATTTTGTCGAATTTCTGATTGCTGATTTACCTCTTAATTCCTTTCAGGGAACAAGCCGTCCTGCTCATTATCACGTTCTATGGGACGAGAACAAATTCACTGCTGATGAGTTGCAAACTCTAACAAACAACTTGTGCTACACGTAATTTACTGTCTTGAACTTTTTAGTTTAAAATGTTCTGTTTAACTGGCCCCAACTGAAGACAATCTCTACTGTTTCAGGTATGCTAGGTGCACCCGCTCTGTATCAATTGGTAAGTCACAATACGATTCTCACGCTATCAGTGTTGCGTAAAACTTGCGTTGCACTACCAATGTTTGAAAATTTGACTCTGACTATTGCGTTTGCTTGCAGTGCCCCCGGCATATTATGCTCATTTGGCAGCCTTCCGGGCTCGGTTTTACATGGAACCGGATACCTCTGACAGTGGGTCCATGGCAAGCGGTGCCCGTGGCCCTCCACAGGGTGGACGCAATACCAGGCCGTTTGGGAACGTTGCTGTCAGGCCCCTCTCCGCCCTGAAAGAAAACGTGAAGCGGGTCATGTTTTACTGTTAAGGTCGGATGGCATGTTTTACTGTTAAGGTCGGATGGTCATTGTTTACACTATTATGCAAACCTGAAGATATTCGACTAAGTTTGGGTGTGTTAAAAGTATCCGCACTGCATTGGTGGCACTGGGAGATCTCCGCCATGCAAAAACTTTCGTTGTTGCGCAGTGTGTAACTCTGTAACCGTCTACCTATCTGTGGTCGTATTTGAACTACCCTGAAATCATTTCTAGTTTGGGAAGGACTTCTGCCTGTTATTTTAAAAGTCTATAATCATGTTGGGATCTAATGACGCTAAATGTTACTCCGTATGTATTTATGGCAGCCATCTGCTGTGGTCCTTTTGTTTGTTGATTTGCATCATACTCCCTCCGTTTTTATTTAGTCCGCGTATTAGCTTTAGTCAAAGTCAAGCTTTATAAACTTTGATCAAATTTATAAACAAAAATATTAACATATACAATAAGAAACTTATACCATTAGATTTATTATTGAATGTACTTTCACAGCATATAAACAAAAATATTAACATATACAATAATAAACTTATTATTGAATGTACTTATAGAAAATGTTTGTACTTTTTTTTAAAAAATTTGGTCAAACTTTACAAAGTTTGACTTCAGTCAACTCTAATATGCAGAGTAAATAAAAACGGAGAGAGTACATGGGGACTAGCCTTTGCTGAAATCTAATAATCCTCAGAGTGGTTTTTTATTTTCCAGTTTTGCTGCTTAAATTTCAATGATACGGCGATCCAGGTCAGTTTTTCCCTCGCATTGTGCGATCCATACTTGCAGCTACTGCTTCAGAATCTGTGCAAGCCCTCCTAGTTTCAGCTTCTGCTTCTACCTGACCAGCTTTTGTTTCTAGTTGTGGATGGCGGTTGCATACAGCAATTGTACACCAGTCCTATCATTTGTGCCCTCCTGCGTTCCAAGCTGATGATTTGCATTCTTCCAAGTCTGCGTTGTAATTCAGCTCTACTACTTATCTGCAACTACAACGTTGACATGCGTGAGCCTTTGGCTGTATTCCAAGTAGGCACCGACAGTGAAATCTAGGATAAAAAGTGTAGACTGATTTCACTGCAGTAGCACTATGCTTAGCTTTCTACTCCTTCCGGTTTTTTTTAGTTCGCATATAAGATTTCACTGAAGTCAAGTCTCGTAAAGTTTGACCAACTTTATAGAAAAAAAGTACCAACATTCATAATATAAAATCAATATCAATAGATGTGTTATGACTTAAAGTTTCATATTGTATAAATTTAACATAGCAGATGTTGATATTTTTTCATAAAAATACGGTCAAACTTTGTGAAGTTTGACTTCAGAGAATTCTAATATGCAGAGTAAAAAGGACTTGAGGGAGTACCGTGTTCTCTAAAAACTCTAGTCCACAACTTAGGACTATGGGCTCTCAGCTAGGCACTGACCGATGTCGTCATGTCTCGACGAGAACATCGACCAGACCCTTTGCTCGAACTCCCCCAAAAATGCAGATATCTTCTCACCTGTCTAGCTTAGTTTTTCTTTTGCTGTTAACTCTCCGTCTCAGCCTGTAGGTGGGACAACCAGCGGGTGTCCCACTTCGTGCCATTTTTTTTTGAGAAATACTTCGTGCCACATATGTTCACTTATTTAAGTGGGATTAAGTGTGCAGCTCACATAATGTATGTTGTATTATGTGGGCTGCTGCATACCCACATAATTTATAAAACATGGCAATACAAAATTTAAGATGCAAGACAATTTAACATAGAGGCACGTAAGTCTAGATTGAAGTACAGTGCCCACATATGATACAACACAAACCAAAATCTCCACCGGAGGTTAACATAGATGGCAAACATTTCCGCAGAATTAGAAAACATATTTATTATAAAATATATTTATATTACATGAATGAGCAGACTAGTACACATGAATCAGCGAGATTGCTTGGTCATATATTCAGGATGTATAAATGTCAATCTGTGCAGTTCTTTAGGCTTACTAGTTTTCTTTTTGCGGGGGTAAAAGAGTTTTATTCCATATAAATAGTGTTACAATTGAGAGGCACCAACTCCTCAATACATGGTGGCCCACGATCTTAGCCATACAACAATACTCTTCATATGACTATACAATGCCAACTGATCTGCTACCTTGTTTTGCTTACGCATAAGTTTCCGTGAAATAAACTCACAATCTACCATTAGGCGCTTAATCTCAGCTACCAAATGCCAGTATGCTGATCGGGTGTAACGCCCTCAATGCGGCTATATCTCTCACGCGTCGAGAGACGACTTAGAGGCATAACCGCATTGAAAGCAATGTCGCAAGTTAGACAATCATCACAACATCCCATGTAATATATAGACAATAAAAGGGGGATATATAGTTGGCTTACACTCGCCACGTCAATCAAAGTACATAAATAGCATTACATCATTCAAACACTCATGGCCCGACTATGGCGCCAAAATAAAAGATCAACCCAACATGCGACACGGTCCCGATCGCCCCAACTGGGCACCACTACTGATCATCAGGAAAAGAAACATAGTAACGGCGTGAGTCCTCGTCGAACTCCCACTTGAGCTCAAGTGCGTCATCTGGAACGGAGTCATCCGGCCCTGCATCTGGTTTGGAAGTAATCTATGAGCCACAGGGACTCAGCAATCTCGCACCCTCGCGATCAAGACTATTTAAGCTTATAGGTAAGGCAAGGTAAATATGTGGAGCTGCAGCAAGCGACTAGCATATATGGTGGCTAACCTATTCGCAAAAGAGAGCGAGAAGAGAAGGCAAAGCGCGAACGAATAACTAGAGAGCAACCTGCGGCAAGCAGTACTCCAACACCGTGTTCACTTCCCGGACTCCGCCGAGAAGAGACCATCACGGTAACTCACACAGTTGATTCATTTTAATTAAGTTAAGGTTCAAGTTATCTACAACCGGACATTAACAAATTTCCATCTGCCCATAACCGCGGGCACGGCTTCGAAAGTTCAAATCCCTGCAGGGGAGTCCCAACTTAGCCCATGACAAGCTCTCACGGTTAACGAAGGAATAGACCTCCTTCCGAGACATTCCGATCAGACTCGGTATCCCGGTTCTACAAGACAACTCCGACAATGGTAAAACAAGTTCAGCAACACCACCCGCTGTGCCGACAAATCCCGATAGGAGCTGCACATATCTCGTTCTCAGGGCACACCGGATAAGCTAAGCGTACGGGAGCCAACGTAACCCAAGTTGCCAAGGGACGGCCCCGCACGATGCTCTAGGTTGGACCAATGCTCAGAGGAGCACTGGCCCGGGGGTTTAAAATAAGATGACCCTTGAGTCCGCGAAACCCAAGGGAAAAGGCTAGGTGGCAAATGGTAAAACTAAGGTTGAGCATTGCTGGAGGAGTTTTATTCAAGGCGGACTGTCAAGGGGTTCCCATTATAACCCAACCGCGTAAGGAACGCAAAATCCGGGAACATAACACCGATATGACGGAAACTAGGGCGGCAAGAGTGGAACAAAACACTAGGCTAAAAGGCCGAATCTTCCACCCTTTACCAAGTATATAGATGCATTAAGATAACATGGCAATATAATGATAGCCCAACAAGTAAGTAATGTTCCAATAAGGAACGGTCTCCAATCTTCACCTACAACTAGCAACGCTATAAGAGGGGCCGAGCAAAGCGGTAACATAGCCAATCAACGGTTTGATAGGACATGGTGGGTTAGAGGTTTGACATGGCAATTTGGGAGGCATGATAAGCAAGTGGTAGGCATCGTAGCATAGGCATAGCAAAAGAGCGAGCATCTAGCAAAGCAAAGATAGTAGTGATTTCGAGGGTATGATCATCTTGCCTGCAAGTTGTCAGAGTTGACTGGATACTCTAAAGCAAACTCAACGGGCTCCTCGTTAGCGAACTCGTCTCCCGGCTCTACCCAAACAAGACAAACAAGCAACAAGTACACAATCAACCATGTGCAAAGCTCAAACAATATGATGCAAAGATGGTATGCTATGCGGGATGCGATATGTGATGCATATGCAAGATTTGACAAGGAATGAATGAACCTGGCCTCAACTTGGAAATCCAAGTATGCCACTGGAAAGATGAGATGAAATCACTTAAAAACGATATAAAGATCACCGGAATCGGAGTCACGGTTTGGAAATGGCAAGCAATTCAAATATGACACCGGTCTGCGACTTACAGCAAGTAGCCATCTAAATGCAACAAGATGAACATGCTACAACACTCAAACATGGCAACAAAATACATGGCAGGGATCCATTCATGATGCTTAACAAAAGATGAACACTGAGCTACGGCCAATTCATCCATTAACAGGTTCAAACAAGCATGGCAAAATTGCATTTGGCAAACAGATTTCAGACTTAGTGAAATCAACACTTGTCTGGAATTTCAGATCAGGTAGCACACTTTGGAGCATGAAAACTATATGCTACAGGACCTGAACATGGCAAAGTAAAGCATGGCATGGAGCTACTCAAAGAGCTTAACAAAAGTCCCTTAGTGACCTTGAGCCAAAAGGGATCATAAAATACATTTGCAAGCATGTGAACATGGCAAAAACATAATCAGTTCTCAGACTTAGTGAAAACTGGAGCATGCAAAAACAGATATCAAGTAGGCATGTTTACGAGCTCGATGCACTCATTACAGAGCAAGTCATGACAACCTAAGCATACACCCATCAAGAATACACATTATACAAGCTAGACATGGCAAGAATAATAACATAGCATGCACGGATCGACTACAACAACCTCGGCAAAATCGCTAACAAGTAGACAATCTGCCCAGATTCACGAAATAGCAAAAGTAGAGCTCGATTGACTCAAGCTAGGGTGCTCCATAATTGCAAACAAAGACATGGATGGATAGAGCACTACAAGATTAACAGAACATCCTTACTGATCATCCTCAAAAGAGGCACGGATCACTAGGAAACAACATGAACATATGGCATAATGAGATAAAACAGTCCAAGGACTTAGTGGAAATGCTAAGTCCCTGAAATCAGCCTTAACGAATGCACCACTTTGCAAGCTTGTGCTAGTCACCACACACATCACAAAAATACATGGGTTGCACCTATGGATAGATGGCAAAACATATAACAAAACACATGTAGAGCTCAGGGGCATATCATGCACACATTAATCATGGCAAAAATGACAAATATCTAATTGGAGCAGCAGATCTGACAATTAACTCAAATAGCACTCTTCCAACAGTATTTCGAGCATCAAGATGAACTCAAATGAAAATGATGCAATGCGATGAAATGATGTACTCTCTGAGATGAACATTTTGATATGCTATATGCCCAAAACGGAGTTACGGATGCGGAGTTACGATGCGATGAACATAGCGAACAAATTAGGGTTTCGGGCAAAAAGTCAACCCGATCCCGATCTGGATCTGGAGGGCACTGTAGCGGCGGCGCGTATTTCGAGGTTCGCCAGGGAGGCCGGTGCCGGAGTCGGACTTGCCGGCATCGAGGAGGGAGGAGGAAGGCCGGGGCTCGCCGGGGCGTGCGGCGGCGCGACCGCGGCGTCGGGCGGCGAGGGCGGCGACCGGAGCTCGCCGAAGTTGCTGCCGCGGGCTCCGGCGACGAGGAGGTGCGGCGGCCGGCGAGCGGGAGCGCGGCGGCATGAGGAGGCGGGTGGCGGCGCGCGGGAGGCGGGGCGCGGCCCGGCTGGCCGAGTGGAGAGGGCCCGCCCCGGGCCGGGACGGGCCATCAGCGGCGGTGGTGGCCGGGGCCACGTGGCGCGCGCGGATTGGCGCGGAGGCGGCGGCGGACGCATCCGGCGCCGTCCGAACGTGTCCGGTGGCGGCGGAGATGAACTTTTTAGGGTTTGGACGGGGGAGATCCGGAATTTCGAGAGGGTGGTCTATATATAGAGGTAGAGGGAGCTAGGAGTGTCCAAATGAGGTGCGATTTTCGGCCACGCGATCGTGATCGAACTCTCTAGATGATGGAGAGGGTTTTGTGGGTTTTGGGCCAACTTGGAGGGGTGTTGGGCTGCAACATACACGAGGCCTTTTCGGTCCCTCGGTTAACCGTTGGAGCATCAAACGAAGTCCAAATGGTACGAAACTTGACAGGCGATCTACTGGTAGTAAACCAAGGCCACTTGGCAAGTCTCGGTCCAATCCGGAAATGTTTAATCCCCACACACGAAAGAAAGGTAGAAATGGCCACCGGAGGAGAACGAAGCGCCGGAATGCAAAACGGACAACGGGGAAAATGCTCGGATGCATGAGACGAACACGTATGCAAATGCAATGCACATGATGACATGATATGAGATGCATGACAACGATAACAACACACGGAGACAAAAACCCGAACCCGAGAAAATAATAACTTAACGCCGGAAACGGCAAGAGTTGGATTACATATTGGGTAAATCATATCCGGGGTGTTACAACACTCCACGACTACGAAAGGATCTCGTCCCGAGGTCTAGGACTGAAAGAACACCGGGTACTCAGAACGGAGGTGATTTTCGCGTTCCCAGGTAGCTTCATGGTCGGAATGGTGTGACCACTTGACTTTGAGGAATTTGATTGACTTGCTGCGAGTCTTGCGTTCAGTCTCTTCAAGAATAGCAACGGGGTGCTCACGGTAAGAGAGATCTGCTTGGAGCTCAATGTCTTCGAAGTTGACGGTGCGGTCAGGAGTTTTGAAGCACTTTCGGAGCTGAGAGACATGGAACACGTCATGCACATTTGCAAAGTTTGAAGGAAGCTCGAGTTGATAGGCGAGATCGCCTCTCTTGCTGACGATCTTGAAAGGTCCCACGTATCTAGGGGCAAGATTCCCTTTGATACCGAAGCGACGAGTACCTTTCATTGGAGAGACGAAGAGGTAAACATGATCTCCGATCTCGAAAGCCAAATCACGGTGCTTACTATCATAGTAGCTCTTCTGGCGGGATTGGGCTGCTTTGAGGTTATCTCGAATGCCTTTGCACATTTCCTCTGCCTCTGTGATTAAGTCATTACCCAGAAGCTGACGTTCACCGGTTTCAAACCAGTTGAGAGGGGTACGGCACTTCCTGCCATATAGAATTTCAAATGGGGCCTTGCCCGAACTTGCTTGAAAACTGTTGTTGTAGGAGAATTCAGCATATGGAATACAATCCTCCCACTTCATGCCGAAGGAGATCACACAAGCCCTGAGCATATCTTCAAGAATCTGATTGACACGTTCGACTTGACCGCTAGTTTGAGTATGGAAAGCTGTGCTGAAGCGGATGTTGGTGCCCATGGTCTTCTAAAAAGAATGCCAAAACTTGGAGGTAAAGATGCTGCCACGGTCTGAAGAGATCACTTGTGGAATACCGTGCAGAGAGACCATCCGAGAGGTATAGAGCTCCACCAATTGAGCTGCAGTGATTGACTCTTTGATAGGCAGAAAATGAGCCACTTTAGTGAGTTTTTCGATGACAACGAATATAGCATCATTGCCACGCTTGGACGTTGGAAATCCAGTCACGAAGTCCATCTCAATGTGGTCAAACTTCCATTCTGGAATGGCAAGAGGTTGTGGGAGACCAGCTGGCCTTTGGTGTTCTGCCTTCACTCTTCTGCAGACATCACATTCATTCACGAACTAAGCAATCTCGCGCTTCATTCGAGTCCACCAATAAGCCCGCTTGAGGTCTTGATACATCTTCGTGCTCCTAGGGTGGAAGGAGAGGAGAGAATTGTGAGCCTCGTTCATGATCACTTTACGAAGGTCACCTTTGGGCACAACAATACGATCCTCGAAGAAGAGAGTATCCTTGTCATCAAGGCGGTAGCACTTGTACTTGGGTTGACTCTTGGCAATCCTAATCTTCACCTTCTTCACCATAGCATCAAGAAGCTGAGCTTGGCAAATCTGGTCTTCCAAGGTAGGAGAGACTTGAAGGTTGGCAAGGAAACCTTGAGGAACAACTTGCAGATTAAGTTTGCGGAAAGCTTCACAAAGCTCGGGTTGATAAGGCTGGAGAATCAGACTGTTGCAATAAGCCTTCCTCCTCAATGCATCAACAATCACATTGGCCTTGCCTGGAGTATACTCGATACTCGGATTATACTCTTGAATCATTTCGACCCATCGAGTCTGCCTGAGGTTGAGATTAGGCTGAGTGAAGATGTACTTGAGACTCTTGTGATCAGTGAAAATGTCCACTTTTCTTCCCAATAAGAGATGTCTCCAAGTCAAAAGAGCATGCACAACTGCCGCCAACTCGAGGTCATGAGTGGGGTAGTTCTTCTCGTTGGGCTTCAACTGGCGAGAGGTATAAGCCACAACTTTCTTCTCTTGCATCAACACTGCGCCAAGACCTTGGAGAGAGGCATCACAAAAGACCTCGTACGGTTTGGATTCATCAGGCGGAGTCAGAATTGGAGCAGTGACCAATATCTCTTTCAAGGTGTTGAAAGCGATGCCACATTCCGGAGACCAAACGTACTTGACATGCTTCTGGAGAAGATTTGAGAGAGGCTTCGCAATCTTAGAAAAGTTTTCAACGAATCTTCGATAGTAGCTTGCGAGACCGAGGAAGCTACGGAGTTGCTTCATGTTCTGAGGTGGTTCCCAATTCACAATTGCAGACACCTTCTCAGGATTCACCGCAATGCCCTTGGCAGAGATGATATGCCCAAGATAAAGAACCTCATCAAGCCAAAATTCGCACTTGGAAAACTTGGCGTAGAACTGGTGTTCCCTCAGCTTATCGAGCACCAAACGAAAGTGCTTGGTATGATCTTCCTTGTTCTTCGAAAAGACCAGAATGTCGTCGAGATATACCAAAACGAAGTCATTAGTGTAGGCGTTGAAGATGAAGTTAATCATGCGAGAGAACGTCGGAGGAGTGTTGACAAGGCCAAAAGACATGACAATGTATTCATATGAACTATAGCTTGTCCTGAAGGCCGTCTTGGGAATATCTTGCTCACGGATACGAATCTGATGATAACCCATACAGAGATCAAGCTTGGAGAATACTTGGGCACCTTTGAGTTGTTCGAACAGCTCGTTGATGTTGGGAAGTGGGTATTTGTTCTTGATGGTCTTCTTGTTCAATGGACGGTAATCAACACAAAGTCGGTCCGTTCCATCCTTCTTTTTCACAAAAAGAACACCACAACCCCACAGAGAAGAACTAGGTCGGATGAGACCCATTCTCTCTTGAATATCGAGTTGCTTCTTCAGCTCCTTCAACTCTTCAGGTCCGAGCTTGTAAGGACGCTTGCACACTGGTTCTATGCCAGGCTCAAGATCGATGACGAATTCAACTGGCCGGTGCGGAGGCATTCCTGGAAGCTCTTCTGTAAAGACGTCTTGATATTCGCAAACGACTGGAATTTGCGAGATAGCATCCAGTTCACCCTTCTCATTGAGAGAAAACAGACAGATGGTGTCGTCATTAGCGGCAAAGACAATTACATCCTCAGACGAATGAGTCAATTGAATCTGCCTGGCTGCACAATCAAGCTGAGCCTTGTGCTTAGAAAGCCAATCCATCACGAGAATAAGATCAATATCGGAGTTACCAAGAACCATTGGAGAAGCCAGAAACTTGAAATCACCCATCATGATAGAAACATCCGGGACTATTGAAGTAGCCCTCATAGACTTAGCCGAAGAAACCACTCCCATAGGTTTAACCAACATTTGCGAAATGAAGTCATGCTTGGAAACAAATGATCTTGACATGAAACAATGCGATGCACCAGTGTCAAAAAGAACTTTTGCGGGAAAAGAGTTAACTGGAAAGTTACCCATGATGACATCTGACGAGTCCTCTGCCTGAGCTGCATTCATCAAGTTGACCTTGGCGTGCTTGGGGTTATGCTTGACCACAGCTGTACTTGCCGATCTCACAGGAGGAGGAGGAGGGAGACGCCTCTGGTTGAAGCACTTGTTGGCATAATGGCCCTTCTGTTGGCACTTGTTGCACGTGACCTCTGAAAGCGGACGGTGGTACGGAGCACTCAATCTTGGAGCTTGAGACGAAGTCTTGTTCTAAAAGCCAGGGTTTGGTGGGTGGGAAGATCCACTGCCACCTTTGCTCTTCTGCTGATACGGCTGACGGAACGGAGGAGGAGGAAGCCAATTGCGCTCTTGAAGAATTTGCATGATCAACTCTGTGTTTGCATTGGTTGCGGCCATCACAGCTTGCCATGCCTCCGGAGGAGGTGGAGGTGGTGGCGAATCAGGATTCAGAGTCATGCGCGTTGGAGGAGCCATCCTGAAGAGGTTGACATCCATTAGCACATTGATAGACAAATATTGAGGCTGAATCCAACGGAATGAAATTGCAACATATAGTCTTCACATCCGAACATAAGAATGAATGCATTCCAATTGAAATGGTCACATATCCATAAATTGAGAAGCCACTTAGAATTTAGGTAGAGGAATAAATCAACAAGGTACGGATCACGAACGAATACTCGGTAAGAAATCCCAATCTCAAACCAAATATCCGTGGAAGAAGAACTAGAGCTACAAGAATTCCCACCTATGAAACTCCCGAACCTTTCCGGTTATGCAATCAGTGAAGGAAATATGCCCTAGAGGCAATAATAAAGTTATTATTTATTTCCTTATATCATGATAAATGTTTATAATTCATGCTAGAATTGTATTAACCGGAAACATAATACATGTGTGAATACATAGACAAACAGAGTGTCACTAGTATTCCTCTACTTGACTAGCTCGTTAATCAAAGATGGTTATGTTTCCTAACCATGAACAAAGAGTTGTTATTTGATTAACGAGGTCACATCATTAGTTGAATGATCTGATTGACATGACCCATTTCATTAGCTTAGCACCCGATCGTTTAGTATGTTGCTGTTGCTATTCTTCATGACTTATACATGTTCCTATGACTATGAGATTATGCAACTCCCGTTTACCGGAGGAACACTTTGGGTGCTACCAAACGTCACAACGTAACTGGGTGATTATAAAGGAGCACTACAGGTGTCTCCAAAGGTAGATGTTGGGTTGGCGTATTTCGAGATTATGATTTGTCACTCCGAATGTCGGAGAGGTATCTCTGGGCCCTCTCGGTAATGCACATCACATAAGCCTTGCAAGCACTGCAACTAATATGTTAGTTGTGAGATGATGTATTACGGAACGAGTAAAGAGACTTGCCGGTAACGAGATTGAACTAGGTATTGGATACCGACGATCGAATCTCGGGCAAGTAACATACCGATGACAAAGGGAACAACGTATGTTGTTATGCGGTCTGACCGATAAAGATCTTCGTAGAATATGTAGGAGCCAATATGGGCATCCAGGTCCCGCTATTGGTTATTGACCGGAGACGTGTCTCGGTCATGTCTACATTGTTCTCGAACCGTAGGGTCCGCACGCTTAAGGTTTCGATGACAGTTATATTATGAGTTTATGAGTATTGATGTACCGAAGGAGTTCGGAGTCCCGGATGAGATCGGGGACATGACGAGGAGTCTCGAAATGGTTGAGACGTAAAGATCGATATATTGGACGACTATATTCGGACATCGGAAAGGTTCCGAGTGATTCGGGTATTTTTCGGAGTACCGGGTAGTTACGGGAGAAGTAATGGGCCTTGATGGGCTTTAGTGGGAAGAGGAAAAGGCTGCTGCGCCCCCCTCCCCTTTGGTCCGAATTGGACTAGGGAAAAGGGGGCCGGCCACCTCTCCTTCTCCTCCTATTCCTTCTCCCTTCCTCCCCTTTTGGTGGACTCCTACTAGGACTTGGAGTCCTAGTAGGACTCCCTATCCTGGCCGCACCTTTGCCTTGGCCGGCCTCTTCCTCCTCCATCCTTTATATACAGGGGCAGGGGGCACCCCATAGACACACAAGTTGATCCTTGAGATCGTTCCTTAGCCGTGTGCGGTGCCCCCTGCCACCAAATTCCACCTCGATCATATTGTTGCAGTGCTTAGGCGAAGCCCTGCGTCAGTAGTACATCAAGATCGTCACCACGCCGTCGTGCTGACGAAACTCTTCCTCGTCGCTTTGCTGGATCGGAGCCCGAGGATCGTCATCGAGCTGAACGTGTGCTAAGAACTCGGAGGTGCCGGAGTAACGGTGCTTGGATCAGTCGGATCGGGAAGAAGACGTACGACTACTTCCTCTACGTTGTGTCAACGCTTCCGTTGTGATCTACAAGGGTACGTAGATCAGACTCTCCCTCTCGTTGCTATGCATCACCATGATCTTGCGTGTGCGTAGGAATTTTTTTGAAATTACTACGTTCCCCAACAGTGGCATCCGAGCCTAGGTTTTGTGGTTTGATGTTATTTGCACGAGTAGAACACAAGTGAGTTGTGGGCGATACAAGTCATACTGCCTACCAGCATGTCATACTTTGGTTCGGCGGTATTGTTGGACGAGATGACCCGGACCAACCTTACGCGTACGCTTACGCGAGACCGGTTCCCTCGATGTGCTTTGCACATAGATGGCTTGCGGGTGACTGTCTCTCCAACTTTAGTTGAACCGAGTGTGGCTACGCCCGGTCCTTGAGAAGGTTAAAACGGAGTCTATTTGACAAACTATCGTTGTGGTTTTGATGCGTAGGTGAGATGAGTTCTTGCTTAAGCCCGTAGCAGCCACGTAAAACTTGCAACAACAAAGTAGAGGACGTCTAACTTGTTTTTGCAGGGCATGTTGTGATGTGATATGGTCAAGGCATGATGCTGATTTTATTGTATGAGATGATCATGTTTTGTAACCAAGTTATCGGCAACTGGCAGGAGCCATATGGTTGTCGCCTTATTGTATGCAATGCAATCGCGATGTAATGCTTTACTTTATTACTAAGCGGTAGTGATAGTCGTGGAAGCATAAGATTGGCAAGACGACAACGATGCTACGATGGAGATCAAGGTGTCGCGCCGGTGACGATGGTGATCATGACGGTGCTTCGGAGATGGAGATCACAAGCACAAGATGATGATGGCCATATCATATCACTTATATTGATTGCATGTGATGTTTATCTTTTATGCATCTTATCTTGCTTTGATTTACGGTAGCATTATAAGATGATATCTCACTAAATTATCAAGAAGTGTTCTCCCTGAGTATGCACCGTTGCGAAAGTTCTTCGTGCTGAGACACCACGTGATGATCGGGTGTGATAGGCTCTACGTTCAAATACAACGGGTGCAAAACAGTTGCACACGCGGAATACTCAGGTTATACTTGACGAGCCAAGCATATACAGATATGGCCTCGGAACACGGAGACCGAAAGGTCGAGCGTGAATCATATAGTAGATATGATCAACATAGTGATGTTCACCAATGAAACTACTCCATCTCACGTGATGATCGGACATGGTTTAGTTGATTTGGATCACGTGATCACTTAGAGGATTAGAGGGATGTCTATCTAAGTGGGAGTTCTTAAGTAATATGATTAAATTGAACTTAAATTTATCATGAACTTAGTCCTGGTAGTATTTTGCAAATTATGTTGTAGATCAATAGCTCGCGTTGTTGCTTCCCTGTGTTTATTTTGATATGTTCCTAGAGGAAATTGTATTGAAAGATGTTAGTAGCAAGGATGCGGATTGGATCCGTGATCTGAGGATTATCCTCATTGCTGCACAGAAGAATTATGTCCTTGATGCACCGCTAGGTGACAGACCTATTGCAGGAGCAGATGCAGACGTTATGAACGTTTGGCTAGCTCAATATGATGACTACTTGATAGTTTAGTGCACCATGCTTAACGGCTTAGAATCGGGACTACAAAGACGTTTTTAACGTCATGGACCATATGAGATGTTCCAGGAGTTGAAGTTAATATTTCAAGCAAATACCCGAGTTGAGAGATATGAAGTCTCCAACAAGTTCTATAGCTAAAAGATGGAGGAGAATCGCTCAACTAGTGAGCATGTGCTCAGATTGTCTGGGTACTACAATCACTTGAATCAAGTGGGAGTTAATCTTCCAGATAAGATAGTGATTGACAGAATTCTCTAGTCACCATCACTAAGTTAGTAGAACTTCGTGATGAACTATAATATGCAAGGGATAACGGAGACAACTCCCAAGCTCTTCGTGATGCTGAAATCAACGAAGGTAGAAATCAAAGAAAAACATCAAGTGTTGATGGTTGACAAGACCACTAGTTTCAAGAAAAAGGGCAAAGGAAAGAAGGGGAACTTCAAGAAGAACGGCAAGCAAGTTGCTGCTCAAGTGAAGAAGCCCAAGTCTGATCCTAAGCCTGAGACTAAGTGCTTCTAGTGCAAAGGGACTGGTCACTGGAAGCGGAACTACCCCAAGTAATTGGCGGATAAGAAGGATGGCAAAGTGAACATAAGTATATTTGATATACATGTTATTGATGTGTAATTTACTAGTGTTTATAGCAAACCCTCAGTATTTGATAGTAGTTCAGTTGCTAAGATTAGTAACTCGAAACGGGAGTTGCAGAATAAACAGAGACTAGTTAAGGGTGAAGTGACGATGTGTGTTGGAAGTAGTTCCAAGATTGATATGATCATCATCGCACAATCCCCTATACTTTCGGGATTAGTGTTGAAACTAAATAAGTGTTATTTGGTGTTTGTGTTGAGCATGAATATGATTTGATCATGTTTATTGTAATACGGTTATTCATTTAAGTAAAAGAATAAATTGTTGTTCTGTTTACATGAATAAAACCTTATATGGTTACACACCCAATGAAAATAGTTCATTGGATCTCGATCTTAATAATACACATATTCATAATATTGAAACCAAAAGATGCAAAGTTAATAATGATAGTGCAACTTATTTGTGGCACTGCTGTTTAGGTCATATTGGTATAAAGCGCATGAAGAAACTCCATGCTGATGGGCTTTCGGAATCACTTGATTATGAATCACTTGATGCTTGCGAACCATGCCTTTTGGGCAAGATGACTAAAACACCGTTCTCCGGAACAATGGAGCGAGAAAAGATTTGTTGGAAATCATGCATACTGATGTATGTGGTCCGATGAATATTGAGGCTCGCGACAGGTATCATTATTTTCTGATCTTCACAGATGATTTGAGCAGATATGAGTATATCTACTTGATGAAACATAAGTCTGAAACATTTGAAAAGTTCAAAGAATTTCAGAGTGAAGTGAAAAATCATCGTAACAAGAAAACAAAGTTTCTATGATCTGATCGTAGAGAAGAGTATTTGAGTTACGAGTTTGGCCTTCAGTTAAAAACAATGTGAAATAGTTTCACTACTCACGCCACAAGGAACACCATAGTGTAATGGTGTGTCCGAACATCATAACCGTACTTTATTAGATATAGTGCGATCTATGATGTCTCTTACCGATCTACCACTATCGTTTTGGGGTTATGCATTAGAGACAACTGCATTCACGTTAAAAAAGGGCACCATCTAAGTCCGTTGAGACGACACAATCTGAACTTTGGTTTAGCAAGAAACCAAAGTAGTCGTTTCTTAAAGTTTGGGGTTGTGATGCTTATATGAAAAAGTTTCATCCTGATAAGCTCAAAACTCAAATCGGAGAAGTGCATCTTCATAGGATATCCAAAGGAAACTATTGGATACACCTTCTATCACAGATCCGAAGGCAAGACTTTTGTTGCTAAATTCGGAAACTTTCTGGAGAAGGAGTTTCTCTCGAAAGAAGTGAGTGGGAGGAAAGTAGAACTTGACGAGGTAACTGTACCTGCTCCCTTATTGGAAAGTAGTACATCACAGAAAAATGTTTCTGTGACACCTACACCAGTTAGTGAGGAAGCTAATGATGATGATCATGAAACTTCAGAACAAGACACTACTGAACCTCGTAGATCAACCAGAGTAAGATCCGTGCCAGAGTGGTACGGTAATCCTGTTCTGGAAGTCATGCTACTAGATCATGATGATCCTACGAACTATGAAGACGCGATGGTGAGCCCAGATTCCGCAAAGTGGCTTGAAGCCATGAAATCTGAGATATGATCCATGTATGAGAACAAAGTATGGACTTTGGTTGACTTGCCCGATGATCGGCAAGCCATAGAAAATAAATGGATCTTCAAGAGGAAGACGGACGCTGATAGTAGTGTTACTATCTACAAAGCTAGAATTGTCGCAAAAGGTTTTCGACAAGTTCAAGGTGTTGACTACGATGAGATTTTCTCACTCGCATCTATGCTTAAGTCTGTCCGAATCATGTTAGCAATTGCCGCATTTTATGAAATCTGGCAAATGGATAAACAAAACTGCATTCCTTAATGGATTTGCTAAAGAAAAGTTGTATACGATGCAACTAGAAGGTTTTGTCGATCCTAAAGGTGTTAACTAAATATGCAAGCTCCAGCGATCTATCTGTGGACTGGTGCAAACATCTCGGAGTTGGAATATACGCTTTGATGAGTTGATCAAAGCATATAGTTTTATACAGACTTGCGGTGAAGCCTGTATTTACGAGAAAGTGAGTGGGAGCACTACAGCATTTCTGATAAGTATATGTGAATGACATATTGTTGATCGGAAATAATGTAGAATTATTCTGTAAAGCATAAAAGGAGTGTTTGAAAGGAGTTTTTCAAAGAAAGACTTCGGTAAAGCTGCTTACATATTGAGCTTCAAGATCTATAGAGATAGATCAAGACGCTTGATAAGTTTTTCAATAAGTACATACCTTGACAAGATTTTGAAGTAGTTCAAAATGGAACAGTCAAAGAAAAAGTTTCTTGCCTGTGTTACAAGGTGTGAAGTTGAGTAAAGACTCAAAGCCCGACCACGGCAGAAGATAGAAAGAGAATGAAAGTCATTCCCTATGCCTCATTCATAGGTTCTATAAAGTATGTCATGCTGTGTACCAGATCTATTGTATACCCTGCACTGATTTGGCAAGGGAGTACAATAGTGATCTAGGAGTAGATCACTGGACAGCGGTCAGAATTATCCTTAGTGAAATAAGGATATGTTTTTCGATTATGGATGTGACAAAAAGGTTCGTCGTAAAGGGTTACGTCAATGCAAGTTTTTGACACTGATCCAGATGAATCTAAAGTCTCAATCTGGATACATATTGAAAGTGGGAGCAATTAGCTAGAGTAGCTCCATGCAGAGCATTATAGACATAGAATTTTGCAAAATACTTACGGATTTGAATGTGACAGACCCGTTGACTAAAATTATCTCACAAGCAAAACATGATCACACCTTAGTACTCTTTGGGTGTTAATCACATAGAGATGTGAACTAGATTACTGACTCTAGTAAACCCTTTGAGTGTTGGTCACATGACGATGTGAACTATGGGTGTTAATCACATGGTGATGTGAACTATTGCTGCTAAATCACATGGCGATGTGAACTAGATTATTGACTCTAGTGCAAGTGGGAGACTGAAGGAAATATGCCCTAGAGGCAATAATAAAGTTATTATTTATTTCCTTATATCATGATAAATGTTTATAATTCATGCTAGAATTGTATTAACCGGAAACATAATACATGTGTGAATACATAGACAAACAGAGTGTCACTAGTATGCCTCTACTTGACTAGCTCGTTAATCAAAGATGGTTATGTTTCCTAACCATGAACAAAGAGTTGTTATTTGATTAACGAGGTCACATCATTAGTTGAATGATCTGATTGACATGACCCATTTCATTAGCTTAGCACCCGATCGTTTAGTATGTTGCTGTTGCTATTCTTCATGACTTATACATGTTCCTATGACTATGAGATTATGCAACTCCCGTTTACCGGAGGAACACTTTGGGTGCTACCAAACGTCACAACGTAACTGGGTGATTATAAAGGAGCACTACAGGTGTCTCCAAAGGTAGATGTTGGGTTGGCGTATTTCGAGATTAGGATTTGTCACTCCGAATGTCGGAGAGGTATCTCTGGGCCCTCTCGGTAATGCACATCACATAAGCCTTGCAAGCACTGCAACTAATATGTTAGTTGTGAGATGATGTATTACGGAACGAGTAAAGAGACTTGCCGGTAACGAGATTGAACTAGGTATTGGATACCGACGATCGAATCTCGGGCAAGTAACATACCGATGACAAAGGGAACAACGTATGTTGTTATGCGGTCTGACCGATAAAGATATTCGTAGAATATGTAGGAGCCAATATGGGCATCCAGGTCCCGCTATTGGTTATTGACCGGAGACGTGTCTCGGTCATGTCTACATTGTTCTCGAACCGTAGGGTCCGCACGCTTAAGGTTTCGATGACAGTTATATTATGAGTTTATGAGTATTGATGTATCGAAGGAGTTCGGAGTCCCGGATGAGATCGGGGACATGACGAGGAGTCTCGAAATGGTCGAGATGTAAAGATCGATATATTGTACGACTATATTCGGACATCGGAAAGGTTCCGAGTGATTCGGGTATTTTTCGGAGTACCGGGTAGTTACGGGAGAAGTAATGGGCCTTGATGGGCTTTAGTGGGAAGAAGAAAAGGCTGCTGCGCCCCCCCTCCCCTTTGGTCCGAATTGGACTAGGGAAAAGGGGGCCGGCCACCTCTCCTTCTCCTCCTATTCCTTCTCCCTTCCTCCCCTTTTGGTGGACTCCTACTAGGACTTGGAGTCCTAGTAGGACTCCCTATCCTGGCCACACCTTTGCCTTGGCCGGCCTCTTCCTCCTCCATCCTTTATATACAGGGGCAGGGGCACCCCATAGACACACAAGTTGATCCTTGAGATCGTTCCTTAGCCGTGTGCGGTGCCCCCTGCCACCAAATTCCACCTCGATCATATTGTTGCAGTGCTTAGGCGAAGCCCTGCGTCAGTAGTACATCAAGATCGTCACCATGCCGTCGTGCTGACGGAACTCTTCCTCGACGCTTTGCTGGATCGGAGCCCGAGGATCGTCATCGAGCTGAACGTGTGCTAAGAACTCGGAGGTGCCGGAGTAACGGTGCTTGGATCGGTCGGATCGGGAAGAAGATATACGACTACTTCCTCTACGTTGTGTCAACGCTTCCGTTGTGATCTACAAGGGTACGTAGATCAGACTCTCCCTCTCGTTGCTATGCATCACCATGATCTTGCGTGTGCATAGGAATTTTTTTGAAATTACTACGTTCCCCAACAATCAGGTGTTGGGGATACAGGGGAAGCATAATATCTCACCCAAATCTAGCAAATCCTACATCCAGCTGTATCCATCCTTCAACACATAACCGAGAAAAAACTTCGGAAACCATCTACCTCAACCTTCGAAAAGCATCCGTTATACAAGTTATGGCGATACTCCCGAACTCCCGCCCCATTACTGGGTGGCGTCGAGGTTATCTCACCAACGAACTGCATAAAAGAGATTTTCAATGTCGGCGTACTAAACTCAGGTATTCCAGAACTGCAAAGATAAAATTGTGACGACAACACCTCGGAGCTCAACTCCCCGGGACACTGCCACAACCCCTAAAGACAGGAGGCACCAAGAACAATGTTCTTGTCACAAAACCATCGGAACGATTCCAAGATACCCGCGTGATCCTAATTTTTTAGTGAAATTTGAGAAGAGAGAGTCAAAACTCTACGCCAGGATGCCTTACCAGAGCGATGAGGAGACTCGGAAGTAAAAAGAATTCCTAAACTCTCCGATATATAATTCCTAAATGACTCAAAACATTTTTCTAGACTCAACAATGGCTGCTAAAAACGATCAAGCAATGGGGCTCCTAAGGTCGGGGAAGGCTCTGATTACCAACTTGTAACGCCCTCGATGCGGCTATATCTCCCACGTGTCGAGGCACGACTTAGAGGCATAACCGCATTGAAAGCAATGTCGCAAGTTAGGCAATCATCACAGCATCCCATGTAATATATAGATAATAAAAGGGGGATACATAGTTGGCTTACACGCGCCACGTCAATCAAAGTACATAAATAGCATTACATCATTCAAACACTCATGGCCCGACTACGGCGCCAAAATAAAAGATCAACCCAACATGCGACACGGTCCCGATCGCCCCAACTTGGCACCACTACTGATCATCAGGAAAAGAAACATAGTAACGGCGTGAGTCCTCGTTGAACTCCCACTTGAGCTCAAGTGCGTCATCTGGAACGGAGTCATCCGGCCCTGCATCTGGTTTGGAAGTAATCTGTGAGCCACAGGGACTCAGCAATCTCTCACCCTCATGATCAAGACTATTTAAGCTTATAGGTAAGGCAAGGTAAATATGTGGAGCTGCAGCAAGCGACTAGCATATATGGTGGCTAACCTATTCGCAAAAGAGAGCGAGAATAGAAGGCAAAGCGCGAACGAATAACTAGAGAGCAACCTGCGGCAACCAGTACTCCAACACCGTGTTCACTTCCCGGACTCCGCCGAGAAGAGACCATCACGGTAACTCACACAGTTGATTCATTTTAATCAAGTTAAGGTTCAAGTTATCTACAACCGGACATTAACAAATTCCCATCTGCCCATAACCGCGGGCACGGCTTTCGAAAGTTCAAATCCCTACAGGGGAGTCCCAACTTAGCCCATGACGAGCTCTCACGGTCAACAAAGGAATAGACCTCCTCCCGAGACATTCCGATCAGACTCGGTATCCCGGTTCTACAAGACAACTCCGACAATGGTAAAACAAGTCCAGCAACACCACCCGCTGTGCCGACAAATCCCGATAGGAGCTGCACATATCTCGTTCTCAGGGCACACCGGATAAGCTAAGCATACGGGAGCCAACGTAACCCAAGTTGCCAAGGGACGGCCCCGCACGGTGCTCTAGGTTGGACCAACGCTCAGAGGAGCACTGGCCCGGGGGTTTAAAATAAGATGACCCTTGAGTCCGCGAAACCGAAGGGAAAAGGCTAGGTGGCAAATGGTAAAACTAAGGTTGGGCATTGCTGGAGGAGTTTTATTCAAGGCAGACTGTCAAGGGGTTCCCATTATAACCCAACCACGTAAGGAACGCAAAAAATCCGGGAACATAACACCGCTATGACGGAAACAAGGGCGGCAAGAGTGGAACAAAACACTAGGCTAAAAGGCCGAGCCTTCCACCCTTTACCAAGTATATAGATGCATTAAGATAACATGGCAATATAATGATATCCCAACAAGTAAGTAATGTTCCAACAAGGAACGGTCTCCAATCTTCACCCGCAACTAGCAATGCTATAAGAGGGGCTGAGCAAAGCGGTAACATAGCCAATCAACGGTTTGGTAGGACATGGTGGGTTAGAGGTTTGACATGGCAATTTGGGAGGCATGATAAGCAAGTGGTAGGCATCGTAGCATAGGCATAGCAAAAGAGCGAGCATCTAGCAAAGCAAAGATAGTAGTGATTTCGAGGGTATGATCATCTTGCCTGCAAAGTTGTCAGAGTTGATTGGATCCTCGAAAGCAAACCCAACGGGCTCCTCGTTAGCGAACTCGTCTCCCGGATTTACCCAAACAAGACAAACAAGCAACAAGGACACAATCAACCAGGTGCAAAGCTCAAACAATATGATGCAAAGATGGTATGCTATGCGGGATGCGATATGTGATGCATATGCAAGATTTGACAAGGAATGAATGAACCTGGTCTCAACTTGGAAATCCAAGTATGCCACTGGAAAGATGAGATGAAATCGCTTGAAAACGATATAAAGATCACCGGAATCGGAGTCACGGTTTGGAAATGGCAAGCAATTCAAATATGACACCGGTCTGCGATTTACAGCAAGTAGCCATCTAAATGCAACAAGATGAACATGCTACAACACTCAAACATGGCAACAAAATACATGGCAGGGATCCATTCATGATGCTTAACAAAAGATGAGCACTGAGGTACAGCCAATTCATCCATTAACAGGTTCAAACAACCATGTCAAAAATGCATTTGGCAAACAGATTTCAGACTTAGTGAAATGAACACTTGTCTGGAATTTCAGATCAGGTAGCACACTTTGGAGCATGAAAACTATATGCTACAGGACCTGAACATGGCAAAGTAAAGCATGGCATGGAGCTACTCAAAGAGCTTAACAAAAGTCCCTTAGTGACCTTGAGCCAAAAGGGATCAGAAAATACATTTGCAAGCATGTGAACATGGCAAAAACATAATCAGTTCTCAGACTTAGTGAAAACTGGAGCATGCAAAAACAGATATCAAGTAGGCATGTTTACGAGCTCGATGCACTCATTACAGAGCAAGTCATGACAACCTAAGCATACACCCATCAAGAATACACATTATACAAGCTAGACATGGCAAGAATAATAACATAGCATGCATGGATCAACTACAACAACCTCGGCAAAATCGCTAACAAGTAGACAATCTGCCCAGATTCACGAAATAGCAAAAGTAGAGCTCGATTGACTCAAGCTAGGGTGCTCCATAATTGCAAACAAAGACATGGATGGATAGAGCACTACAAGATTAACAAAACATCCTTACTGATCATCCTCAAAAGAGGCACGGATCACTAGGAAACAACATGAACATATGGCATAATGAGATAAACAGTCCAAGGACTTGCTGGAAATGCTAAGTCCCTGAAATCAACCTTAACGAATGCACCACTTTGCAAGCTTGTGCTAGTCACCACACACATCACAAAAATACATGGGTTGCACCTCTGGATAGATGGCAAAACATATAACAAAACACATGTAGAGCTCAGGGGCATATCATGCACACATTAATCATGGCAAAAATGACAAATATCTAATTGGAGCAGCAGATCTGACAATTAACTCAAATAGCACTCTTCCAACAGCATTTCGGGCATCAAGATGAACTCAAATGAAAATGATGCAATACGATGAAATGATGTATTCTCTGAGATGAACATTTTGATATGCTATATGCCTAAAACGGAGCTACGGATGCGGAGTTACGATGCGATGAACATAGCGAACAAATTAGGGTTTCGGGCAAAAAGTCAACCCGATCCCGATCTAGATCTGGAGGGCACTGTAGCGGCGGCGCGTATTCCGAGGTTCGCCAGCGAGGCCGGTGCTGGAGTCGGACTTGCCGGCGTCGAGGAGGGAGGAGGAAGGCCGGGGCTCGTCGGGGCGTGCGGCGGCGCGGCCGCGTCGTCGGGCGGCGAGGGCGGCGACCGGTGCGGCGACCGGAGCTCGCCGGAGTTGCTGCCGCGGGATCCGGCGGCGAGGAGGTACGGCGGCCAGCGAGCGGGAGCGCGGCGGCGCGAGGAGGCGGGTGGCGGCGCGCGGGAGGCGGGGCGCGGCCCGGCTGGCCGAGTGGAGAGGGCCCGCCCTGGGCCGGGACGGGCCGCCGGCGGTGGTGGTGGCCGGGGCCACGTGGCGCGCGCGGATTGGCGCGGAGGCGGCAGCGGACGCGTCCGGCGCCGTCCGGACGTGTCCGGTGGCGGCGGAGATGAACTTTTTAGGGTTTGGACGGGGGAGATCCGGAATTTCGAGAGGGTGGTCTATATATAGAGGTAGAGGGAGCTAGGAGTGTCCAAATGTTGGGGAACGTAGTAATTTCAAAATTTTCCTACGCACACGCAAGATCATGGTGATGCATAGCAACGAGGGGGAGAGTATGATCTACGTACCCTTGTAGATCGCAACGGAAGCGTTGACACAACGTAGAGGAAGTAGTCGTACATCTTCTTCCCGATCCGACCGATCCAAGCACCGTTACTCCGGCACCTCCGAGTTCTTAGCACACGTACAGCTCGATGACGATCCCCGGGCTCCGATCCAGCAAAGCTTCGGGGAGGTGTTCCGTCAGCACGACGGCGTGGTGACGATCTTGATGTTCTACCGACGCAGGGCTTCGCCTAAGCACTACAACGATATGATCGAGGTGGAATATGGTGGCAGGGGGCACCGCACACGGCTAAGGAACGATCTCAATGATCAACTTGTGTGTCTAGAGGTGCCCCCTGCCCCCGTATATAAAGGATCCAAGGGGGAGGGCTGGCCGGCCAAGGAGGAGGGCGCAGGAGGAGTCCTACTCCTACCGGGAGTAGGACTCCCTCCCTCAATCCTATTCCTAATAGGATTCCTCGAGAGAGAGAGAGAGAGAGAGAGAGAAGGGGGCCGGCCACCTCTCCTAGTCCTAATAGGACTAGGGGAGGGGGGAGGCGCGCAGCCCACCTTGGGCTGCCCCTTTCACCTTTCCACTAAGGCCCAATAAGGCCCATATGGTTCCCGGGCGGAATGTAACCTCCCGGTACTCCGGTAAAATCCCGATTTCACCCGGAACACTTCCGATATCCAAATATAGGCTTCCAATATATCAATCTTTATGTCTCGACCATTTCGAGACTCCTTGTCATGTCCGTGATCACATCCGGGACTCCGAACAACCTTCGGTACATCAAAATGCATAAACTCATAATAACTGTCATCGTAACGTTAAGCGTGCGGACCCTACGGTTCGAGAACAATGTAGACATGACCGAGACACGTCTCCGGTCAATAACCAATAGCGGGACCTGGATGCCCATATTGGCTCCTACATATTCTACGAAGATCTTTATCGGTCAGACCGCATAACAACATACGTTGTTCCATTTGTCATCGATATGTTACTTGCCCGAGATTCGATCGTCGGTATCCAATACCTAGTTCAATCTCGTTACCGGCAAGTCTCTTTACTCGTTCCGTAATACATCATCTCACAACTAACATATTAGTTGCAGTGCTTGCAAGGCTTATGTGATAAGCATTACCGAGAGGGCCCAGAGATACCTCTCCGACAATCGGAGTGACAAATCCTATTCTCAAAATACGCCAACCCAACATCTACCTTTGGAGACACGTGTAGTACTCCTTTATAATCACCCAGTTACGTTGTGACGTTTGGTAGCACGCAAAGTGTTCCTCCGGTAAATGGGAGTTGCATAATCTCATAGTCATAGGAACATGTATAAGTCATGAAGAAAGCAATAGCAACATACTAAACGATCGGGTGCTAAGCTAATGGAATGGGTCATGTCAATCAGATCATTCAACTAATGATGTGACCTCGTTAATCAAATAACAACTCTTTGTTCATGGTTAGGAAACATAACCATCTTTGATTAACGAGCTAGTCTAGTAGAGGCATACTAGTGACACTCTGTTTGTCTATGTATTCACACATGTATTATGTTTCCGGTTAATACAATTCTAGCATGAATAATAAACATTTATCATGATATAAGAAAATAAATAATAACTTTATTATTGCTTCTAGGGCATATTTCCTTCACCAAATGAGGTGCAGTTTTCGGCCACGCGATCGTGATCGAACGCTCTAGATGATGGAGAGGGTTTTGGTGGGTTTTGGGCCAACTTGGAGGGGTGTTGGGCTGCAACACACACGAGGCCTTCTCGGTCTCTCGGTTAACCGTTAGAGCATCAAACGAAGTCCAAATGGTACGAAACTTGACAGGCGGTCTATCGGTAGTAAACCAAGGCCACTTGGCAAGTCTCAGTCCAATCCGGAAATGTTTAATCGCCACACACGAAAGAAAGGTAGAAATGGCCACCGGAGGAGAACAAAGCGCCGGAATGCAAAACGGACAACGGGGAAAATGCTCGGATGCATGAGACGAACACGTATGCAAATGCAATGCACATGATGACATGATATAAGATGCATGACAACGATAACAACACACGAAGACAAAAACCCGAACCCGAGAAAATAAAATAACTTAACGCCGGAAACGGCAAGAGTTGGATTACATATTGGGTAAATCATATTCGGGGTGTTACATCAGGACAGATTATCACCGGTTAGGGCCGTCAATGCCTCCGAGGAGTCCGATTGGACTATGATAGGATCATTGCCATGCTGCACCGCCACTGCCATACCTTGCATTAGCGCATGCAACTCTGCCTCCAAAGCATCATTGTAGTTAAATAAACACTGGCACGCTGCAAAAATAACTCTTTCATCATGTCTCCTCAAGATCATCCCGGCCGCTGCAGGCTTACTAGCTTCTTCAATTCAGCTAACTAAAAGCTAACAAAAAAGAGAACATGAATGAGCACTCTAAGTCAGAACTCGAAACTTGCCAAATTTTAGGAGTACAACAGAGAAAAATGAGCCGAGTTAAATAAAAGTACATAACAAAGATGAGACTTTTTTACACAATTACAGAACACAAGGACGCATCAGCAAATCACAGGAGAAAAGAACTTAAGGAAATTTCGGCTATACTTGTAAACTTGTTTTGTTATTTTCTGCACATCATTCAGGTCCTACTGGAAGGTGTGCGTGATGCTTCTAGGCAAAAGAAACAACACAGCGAAGGTGCGCACAGCTTCTGCCGAGGTTTTCCACGCATGCAGTGGCCGCGCTGTCGAGCTGGTCTGGTAGTTTCATTGATCAAATCAACGCACCAAATCTAACTGTAGTATAAGTATACACGTACGTACGTAGTAATCTGAGATGCATGCACGTGCACATGCAGATGTCAACGCAGCAAGCAAGTGTTTCATTTCTTACTTTCACTCCAACGTACATAGTATGTACTGTACGAGGCATGCATGGATGCATGTGGCCTGAATATCTGAACCCTGACGATTTATCTGTAATCAACTCTGAATGTTTATCGGTACTCCCCCGCAGACCAGAGAATCTTTGCGCTTCCCATAATCGTCCCGTGGTCTCTCGTCAACCGTGGGACGGACGTGCGTACGCCGCGCGCAGGAGCAAAGATGCCCCGTCGCAAAAACCCAACCATATTCACGTCCGTAACCTGGGAACTCCTGCGACCTTTCTCTCTGATACTCTGATCAGCTCTCCCTCCCGAGAGCCGAGAACATGACAGTCCAGTATCTTTCTCATGACCGACAGCGCTGCGCCATCAAACCCTATAGTACGAGAGGCAGCAGGCCTATAGATTTTATAGAGAAAAAAGGGCAATGGAGTACGTGCGATTGCAAATCAGAGGATTTCTTTACGCATTGAGATTGGTTGGGACGCGATGTCGCTTGTCTCTAGCGGTGTCTCGGCCTGTTTGGCCCGTCCGGGGGAGAACCTTCCCCCACTAGACTTGCATAATATCGCCCACGGTCAGTAGTCACGGGTGCCATTGACGCTACTTCCCCGGCGGGCGGAGGAAGGAAAGGAAGGACGAATCCTATGTGAATGTGCGCCTCCTCTTGATGGGTGTGCTTGGATGCTAGTAACAGCTTTCCAGTCGCGGTCCTCCTGTGAACTACTCCATCCTGTAGAGCGCGCATGCCATGTGGCCAATGCCCAGCTCGGTCGATCGACCCTGCATAGCCTGGGTTTTGCACGTATTACCAATTTATTCTTGCACGAGAGTTACGGTAGTGACCTTTTCTCTTTGATTGATAAATGACGTTTTATCAACTACAAATGTTGCACCAAAGGCACACAAGTCACAACCATCCTCTGCATAACTTTAGAAACTTAATGTGCATATGAATGCTACACGCACAAACACTAAACACTCTTATATTTCTTTATAGAGGGAGTAGTAGGTAAAAATACATAGTCACACACTGGCACGACTAAGATAATACCAACTAGGGGGCATGATTGATTTGCAGTCATGTCAGGTAGAAATTTCCTTGGCTTCCTGCTCCAATTTGAGATTACAGTGTGACTAAAGCAAACAGTCTAGGCGCGGACGGGGGAAGAGGATGAAAGATAAGAGGAGGAGGAGGAGGATGAAATGGGCCAAACCGCCAAAGTGAGTATGCCAGATCAGGTGCGGCTAGGGAAAATGGCGTTGCGATTCGAGTTCGCTAGAAGCAGCAGTGATGTAAACAAATAGCCACCAAGTTGGTATTGATTTCCACAATGGAAATACCTTTGTACTATTTAAATTTTAAAATGCAATGTATATTAGTTTTGTCCAACGTCAAATTTGGTAAATTTTAATCAAATTTATAGCGAACTATATCAACATATACATAACCAAATGTGCATTAGGACAAAGTTTGACCAAGTTTCGTTTTGTAGATGCTGATATTTTTTTATAAACTTGCTCAAACTCTACATAATTTGATTTAGAGCAAAACTAATATGCACATATCTAAGTAGTTTATCTCAACATGCACACATGTCACCTCATTAGAGGCCCACATCAAATATTTTTTTCCATTATTATTTGATCCCCACCACTTATATTTATCTCAACATGCACACATCCCACCTCACCATATATGCCACCTCATCAAAGGTTTATCACAACATACATGGACAAGTTTTCCATCATATTACACTAATATTTAATAAATATTTTCAAGTATACAATAATCAAATAGGATATACGACATGCATTTTTAGTGTTAATTCATATATTATTAATTCAAATATTCATGTTTAACACAATCAAATCTCATTGAAATTTATTACAACCGATTCTTGCAGCAATGCACGAGGCATCACCCTGTTTTATATTAGAGGGAGTACCAACAAAATTAGGAGGTTACAATGATCTTCTTCGTTTGCAGGATTATCAAAACATAAGGTAAACAACTAGACTACGATGCCATGCCATCTCTAATACTATACTCCCTCCGTTCAAAAATACTTGTCCTAGAAATGATTGTATCTAGACTTATTTTAGTTATAAATACATCTATTTTATCCATTTATAGGACAAGTATTTCCGGACGGCGGGAGTACTAGAGACATAAATGATGTCTGAGACTGCACCATGAAAACATATGAGTCTTTTAGGTTGGGGACAGTAGAAATGTAGTGAAGGAGGATGATTTTTCCCCATACACGGGTAGAAAAAGGGCCTATAGTCTCGGTTCGTAAGGGCCTTTAGTCCCGGTTCCTGAACCGGGACTAAAGTGTCGGTATTAATGCCCTGACCCTTTAGTCCCGGTTCAATCCAGAACCGGGACTAAAGGGCGCGGCCACGTGGAGCTCCACCTTTTTTTGATTTTTTTTATCTTCAAATTTCTGAATTATTTTAACCTCTAGTCTGTAATCACCACCCCTCATCACTTCTCAATTTATCCTCTAATCATCCCTCATCATTCCAAATCATCTAACTTTCCGAACGGTCACCCATCCTCCCACTCCCCCAGCCTGAGCACGCTTAACTTCCAGGTTCTATTCTCCCTCGCTCCAAGTCTGCACTTGTTGTTTTCCTGACAATAGTAAGATGTCAATCCTATTAACCTTCAGGAATTTTGCTTGAGCATGAAGTGACACATTTCACTGTTTGAGTTTGAAACTATTGTTTTAAAAAACAATAATTATTTAGTAACACTAATATTTCTTGAATAATTAGTTTGACCATTGTTTGACCATAGTTTGACCAGATTTGACCAAAATTGAAATAACTAAAATAATTATTTAGTAACACTAATATTCTAGAATAATTAGTTTGACCATTGTTTGACCACAGTTTGCCCACTGTTTAAATATTTTTCAATTTTTTCCACTCTAGATCTTAAAAGCCCCGTAACTTTTTTTCTATTAGGTTTTTGAGGATTTTGCAAATGTTTAACGGGGTTCCCCTGGTTAAATTCGAATGTAACTTTTCGAGTAGATGATTTTTCATATAAAAAACTTTTTCATCCGAGTTAGTATGCAAAAGTTATGCCCATTTTTACAAATTTCAGAGAGATTTTGCAAATAAAGTCAAAATTCACATTTGCAAATTTTCCCAACAACTAGACCACATATCACATGGGAAACTTATTTTCTTTTATTTTTTTGACATTTCCATCATTTTCGTTTATTTTTTTCAAAACTGAAAAGGCGATCCAGGGGGACGGGGGGGGGGGGGGGGGTGGGGGGTAGAGTTTGAAAATGGGACCTTTAGTACCGGTTCGTGGCACGAACTGGGACTAAAGGTCTCATCCCCATTAGTCCCGGTTCGTGCCTCAAACCGGGACTAAAAGTCTAATCTTTAGTCCCGGTTTGAGGCACGAACCGGGACCAATGGTTGTGGGCCAGGAGCGAGGCCCATTGGTCCCGGTTCATCCCACCAACCGGGACCAAAAGGTCCAGATGAACCGGGACCAATGGCCCACGTGGCCCAGCCGCCCCCCTGGGCTCAGGAACCGGGACCAATGCCCCCATTGGTCCCGGTTCTAGACTGAACCGGGACTAATGGGGTTACCCGGCCTGGACCAAAGCCCCCTTTTCTACTAGTGATATAGTTTGCAACGCCATGATTCAAAATATAGTTTGACAATTTCTTTGTACATGACTTGTTTGATTTGAATATGTCATAAATCCTATCGAACGAAGGAAACCCTAAAGAATAATAGTACTTTGCGTTAACCTAGTCAAAATACCTAACCTCTATTATCCTAGGAAAACAGTTGTAGCTTTGACAATCTTTATCTTTGACGTATCCTCTGTTGGCAACATGGAACATCAAGCACACGTAGACAAAAGTAAAGGCTGATGGCGAGTGCCACGGCTCATCAGTCACCACACATCACAGCCTTTCCTCCCAAGAATCATTGGAAGATCGCAGCCACTTTTATGGGCGATCTTGAGCTTTCACGGTAGCTGTCCCTGTCGCCGCCGGCGTCACCGTCGTCAACACGACGACGCAGTACGGATGGGCGTCCACGCAATAATCAAAGCTAGCGAGCGACCAGTACCAATGGCCGCCTGCAGGGCGATGACGGGGAAACGCCGAAACTTTTTCTTATGTACGGCCGGCCGTGTGGAACAGAATGATAGCGCAGTAGCGGATCTTGCAGTTTTCAACCTAAACATTCCTTTGCTGACAGGCGCATTGCACCAACCACCAAACTCTTTTTTTTTTGCAATGCTCTTATTTTGTCTTTCACCACAAGGAAATTACATTAATTTCTCATATCGTGTGAAGGCATATGTCACGCTAACTCAGTTCCAATCACAAGCTGTTTACTCATGTGGACGACTCTTTAGACACAAGGATGATTTTCATTGTGAAACTTTGATTATTGTTCACATAAGTACGCTACTCCATCCGATCCATATCACTTGTGGCAACTTTAGTACAAAATTTGTACTAAAGTTGCAACAAGTAATATGGATCGGAGAGAGTAATAGTTTTTGTAAATTCATGATTTTATGTCACAAGCCAAATCAGTCTCTTATACTAGGGAAAGAAATGGGAGCGCTCTCGCGACCCCTTGCGTCACTCGCGGCGGCGGTCACTCTGGCCCCGCCGTCCACCGCTGCTGCTGCTCCCCTGCTGGCTAGAGCCACCTTGGGCGCGCTGCCTCCGCCGCTGGCCGCGTTGCCGCCCCCAGATCAGGTCTCCCAGTCCAGATCGGGAGGATCTGGAGCCCGCATCCCTTGCCCTTTCAGTCAGGATCGGGGGGATCTAGATCGGGTCTCCACGCTCCTGCCGCTGCTGACGGTTGTCCGCGACTCTGCTACTGCCGTTGGGGTTGGTGGGCTCTTGGTGACGCCCCTGGTGACACCCTCTCCCAAGCTAGCGGCTGCATCTTTGGGTAGTGACGCACGCACCATGACCGAAGCTTCCGCCGCCGCGCTTTCTCATTGTAGGTCCGACCCGCCTGTGGGTGGCCGATGGGCCCCTCACCTCGCCGACCCCACCACAATGCCATCTTCGACCCCACCACCCCACCACCCTCCGCTCCTCTAGCCGACGCCTCCACCGGCTGTCTGTCGTCGCGTTGCCCCTGCTAGGTCCGACAACTCCGACACCACTGCTTTGAAGGAAATATGCCCTAAAGGCAATAATAAAGTTATTATTTATTTCCTTATATCATAATAAATGTTTATTATTCGTGCTAGAATTGTATTAATCGGAAACATAATACATGTGTGAATACATAAACAAACAGAGTGTCACTAGTATGCCTCTACTTGACTAGCTCGCTGATCAAAGATGGTTATGTTTCCTAACCATAGACATGAGTTTTCATTTGATTAACGGGATCACATCATTAGGAGAATGATGTGATTGACTTAACCCATTCCGTTAGCTTAGCACTTGATCGTTTAGTTTGTTGCTATTGCTTTCTTCATGACTTATACATGTTCCTATGACTATGAGATTATGCAACTCCCGTTTACCGGAGGAACACTTTGTGTGCTACCAAATGTCACAACGTAACTGGGTGATTATAAAGGTTCTCTACAGGTGTCTCCGAAGGTACTTGTTGGGTTGGCGTATTTCGAGATTAGGATTTGTCACTCCGATTGTCGGAGAGGTATCTCTGGACCCACTCGGTAATGCACATCACTATAAGCCTTGCAAGCATTGCAACTAATGAGTTAGTTGCGGGATGCTGTATTATGGAACGAGTAAAGAGACTTGCCGGTAACGAGATTGAGCTAGGTATTGAGATACCGACGATCGAATCTCGGGCAAGTAACATACCAATGACAAAGGGAACAACGTATGTTGTTATGCGGTTTGACCGATAAAGATCTTCGTAGAATATGTAGGAGCCAATATGAGCATCCAGGTTCCGCTATTGGTTATTTACCGGGTGTATCGGTCATGTCTACCTAGTTCTCTAACCCGTAGGGTCCGCACGCTTCAAGTTTGATGATGGTTATATTATGAGTTTATGTGTTTTGATGTACCGAAGGTAGTTCGGAGTCCCGGATAAGATCGGGGACATGACGAGGAGTCTCGAAATGGTCGAGACGTAAAGATCGATATATTGGACGACTATATTCGGACACCGGAAAGGTTTCGAGTGATTCGGGTATTTATCGGAGTACCGAGGAGTTACGGGAATTCGCCGGGGAGTGTATGGGCCTTATTGGGCTTTAGGGGAGAGACAGAGAGGCAGGCCGCGCGCCCCCCAAGGCCTAGTCCGAATTGGACTAGGGGGAAGGGCTGCGCCCCGTCCTTCCTTCTCTTCTCTTTTCCCTTTCCTTCTCTCCTACTCCTACTACTTGGAAGGGCTCCTAGTTCTACTAGGAAAGAGGGAATCCTACTCCCGGTGGGAGTAGGACTCCCCTAGGGCACGCCATAGAGAGGGCCGGCCCCTCCCCTCCTCCACTCCTTTATATACGTGGCCAGGGGGCACCCCATAGACACAACAATTGATCTCTTGATCTCTTAGCCATGTGCGGTGCCCCCCTTCACCATAATCCACCTCAATCATATCGTAGCGGTGCTTAGGTGAAGCCCTGCGTCAGTAGAACATCATCATCGTCACCACGCCGTTGTGCTGACAAAACACTCTCTCAACACTCGGCTGGATTGGAGTTCGAGGGACGTCATCGAGTTGAACGTGTGCAGAACTCGGAGGTGCCGTGTGTTTGGTACTTGATCGATCGGATCATGAAGACGTACGACTACATCAACTGCGTTGTGCTAATGCTTCCGCTTTCGGTCTACGAGGGTACGTGGACAACACTCTCCCCTCTCGTTGCTATGCATCACCATGATCTTGTGTGTGCGTAGGAATTTTTTTGAAATTACTACGTTCCCCAATAGTGGCATCCGAGCCAGGTTTTATGCATAGATGTCATATGCACGAGTAGAACACAAGTGAGTTGTGGGCGATATAAGTCATACTGCTTACCAGCATGTCATACTTAGGTTCGACGGTATTGTTGGATGAAGCGGCCCGGACCGACATTACGCGTACGTTTACACGAGACAGGTTCTACCGACGTGCTTTGCAGACAGGTGGCTGGCGGGTGTCAGTTTCTCCAACTTTAGTTGAACCGAGTGTGGCTACGCCCGGTCCTTGCGAAGGTTAAAACAACACCAACTTGACAAACTATCGTTGTGGTTTTGATGCGTAGGTAAGAACGGTTCTTGCTAAGCCCGTAGCAGCCATGTAAAATTTGCAACTACAAAGTAGAGGACGTCTAACTTGTTTTTGCAGGGCATGTTGTGATGTGATATGGTCAAGACATGATGCTAAATTTTATTGTACGAGATGATCATGTTTTGTAACCGAGTTATCGGCAACTGGCAGGAGCCTTATGTTTGTCTCTTTATTGCATAAGATGCAAGCGCCAAATAATTGCTTTACTTTATCGCTATGCGATAGCAATAGTTGCAAGAGCAATAGTTGGCGAGACAACCATGTGACAACACATTGATATAGATCAAGATGACGGAGATCATGGTGTCATTCCGGTGACGATGGAAATCATGACGATGCTTTGGAGATGGAGATCAAAGGCACAAGATGATGATGGCCATATCATGTCACATATTTTGATTGCATGTGATGTTTATCTGTTATACTCCCTCCGTTCCCAAATATTTGTCTTTCTAGGTATTTCAAATAGACACAACATATGGATGCATGTAGACATATTTTAGAGTGTAGATTCACTCATTTTGCTTCGTATGTAGTCATTTGTTGAAATCTCTAGAAAGACAAATATTTGGGAACAGAGGGAGTACATCTTATTTTGCTTAGTTCGACGGTAGCTTTATAAGATGACCCCTCACTAAATTATCAAAGTATAAGTGTTCTCCCTGAGTATGCACCGTTGTGAAAGTTCTTCGTGCTGAGACACCACATGATGATCGGGTGTGATAGGCTCTACGTTCAAATACAACGGGTGCAAAACAGTTGCACACGCAGAATACTCAGGTTAAACTTGACGAGCCTAGCATATAACAGATATGGCCTCGGAACACGGAGACCGAAAGGTCGAGCGTGAATCATATAGTAGATATGACCAACATAGTGATGTTCACCATTGAAACAACTTCATCTCACGTGATGATCGGACATGGTTTAGTTGATATGGATCACGTGATCACTTAGAGGATTAGAGGGATGTCTATCTAAGTGAGAGTTCTTAAGTAATATGATTAATTGAACTTAAATTTATCATGAACTTAGTCCTGGTAGTATTAGCATATCTATGTTGTAGATCAAAAGCTCGTGTTTAGCTCCCCTGTTTTATTTTTGATATGTTCCTAGAGAAAACTAAGTTGAAAGATGTTAGTAGCAAGGATGTGGATTGGATCCGTGATCTGAGGTTTATCCTCATTGCTGCACAGAAGAATTATGTCCTTGATGCACCGCTAGGTGACAAACCTATTGCAGGAGCAGATGCAGATGTTATGAACGTTTGGCTAGCTTAATATGATGACTACTTGATAGTTTAGTGCACCATGCTTAAACGGCTTAGAATCCAGACTTCAAAGACGTTTTGGACGTCATGGACCATATGAGATGTTCCAGGAGTTGAAGTTAATATTTCAAGTAAATACCCGAGTTGAGAGATATGAAGTCTCCAACAAGTTCTATAGCTAAAAGATGGAGGAGAATAGCTCAAGCAGTGAGCATGTGCTCAGATTGTCTGGGTACTACAATTGCTTGAATCAAGTGGGAGTTAATCTTCCAGATAAAATAGTGATTGACAGAATTCTCTAGTCACCATCACCAAGTTAGTAGAACTTCGTGATGAACTATAATATGCAAGGGATAACGGAAACGATTCCCAAGCTCTTCGTGATGCTGAAATCGACGAAGGTAGAAATCAAGAAAAGCATCAAGTGTTGATGGTAAACAAAACCACTAGTTTCAATTAAAGGGACAAAGGAAAGAAAGGGGAACTTCAAGAAGAACGGCAAACAAGTTGCTGCTCAAGTGAAAAAACCCAAGTCTGGACCTAAGCCTGAAACTGAGTGCTTCTACTGAAAAGGGACTGGTCATTGGAAGCGGAACTACCCCAAGTAATTGGCGGATAAGAAGGATGGCAAAGTGAACATAGGTATATTTGATATACATGTTATTTATGTGTACTTTACTAATGTTTATAGCAGCCCCTTAGTATTTGATACTAGTTCAGTTGCTAAGAATAGTAACTCGAAACGGGAGCTGCAGAATGAACAGAGACTAGTTAAGGGTGAAGTGACGATGTGTATTGGAAATGGTTCCAAGATTGATATGATCATCATCGCACACTCCCTATACTTTCGGGATTAGTGTTAAACCTAAAATAAATGTTATTTAGTGTTTGCATTGAGCATAAATATGATTGGATCATGTTTATTGCAATACGGTTATTCATGTAAGTTAGAGAATAATTGTTGTTCTGTTTACATGAATAAAACCTTCTATGGTCATACACCCAATGAAAATGGTTTGTTGGATCTCGATCATGGTGATACACATTTTCATAATATTGAAGCCAAAAGATGCAAAGTTAATAATGATTGTGCAACTTATTTGTGGCACTGCCGTTTAGGTCATATTGGTGTAAAGCGCATGAAGAAAATCCATGCTGATGGGCTTTTGGAATCACTTGATTATGAATCAGTTGATGCTTGCGAACCATGCCTCATGGGGAAGATGACTAAGACTCCGTTCTCCGGAACAATGGAGCGAGCAACAAATTTGTTGGAAATCATACATACTGATGTATGTGGTCCGATGAATATTGAGGCTCGCGGCAGGTATCATTATTTTCTGATCTTCACAGATGATTTGAGCAGATATGAGTATATCTACTTGATGAAACACAAGTCTGAAACATTTGAAAAGTTCAGAGAATTTCAGAGAGAAGTGGAGATTCATTGTAACAAAATAAAAGTTTCTACGATATGATCGCAGAAGTAAAATATTTGAGTTACGAGTTTGGCCTTCAGTTAAAACAATATGAAATAGTTTCACTACTCACGCCACCTGGAACACCACAGTGTAATGGTGTGTCCGAACATCGTAACCGTTCTTTATTAGATATGGTGCGATCTATGATGTCTCTTACCGATTTACCACTATCGTTTTGGGGTTATGCATTAGAGATAGCTACATTCACGTTAAATAGGGCACCGTCTAAATCCGTTGAGACGACACCGTATGAACTATGGTTTGGCAAGAAACCTAAGCTGTCGTTTCTTAATGTTTGAGGTTGCAATGCTTATGTGAAAAAGTTTCAACCTGATAAGCTCAAACCTAAATCGGAGAAGTCCGTCTTCATAGGATACCCAAAAGAAAATGTTGGGTACACCTTCTATCACAGATCCGAAGGCAAGATATTCATTGCTGAGAATGGATCCTTTCTAGAGAAGGAGTTTCTCTCGAAAGAAGTGAGTGGGAGGAAAGTAGAACTTGATGAGGTAACTGTACCTGCTCCCTTATTGGAAAGTAGTTCATCACAGAAATCTGTTCCTGTGACTAGTACACCAATTAGTGAGAAAGCTAATGATGATGATCATGTAACTTCAGATCAAGTTACTACCGAACCTCGTAGGTAAACCAGAGTGAGATCCACACCAGAGTGGTACGGTAATCCTGTCCTGGAGGTCATGTTACTTGACCATGACGAGCCTACGAACTATGAGGAAGCGATGATGAGCCCAGATTAGGCGAAATGGCTTGAGGCCATGAAATCTGAGATGAGATCCATGTATGAGAACAAAGTATGGACTTTGATTGACTTGCCCAATGACCGGCGAGCCATTGAGATTAAATGGATCTTCAAGAGGAAGATGGACGCTGATAGTAGTGTTACTATCTACAAAGCTAGAATTGTCGCAAAAAGGTTTTTGACAAGTTCAAGGTGTTGACTACGATGAGAGTTTCTCACTCGTATCTATGCTTAAGTCTGTCCGAATCATGTTAGCAATTGCCGCATTTTATGAAATATGACAAATGGATAAACAAAACTACATTCCTTAATGGATTTATTAAAGAAGAGTTGTATATGACGCAACCAGAAGGTTTTGTCAATCCTAAAGGTACTAACAAAATATGCAAGCTCCAGCGATCCATCTATGGACTGATGCAAGCATCTCGGAGTTGGAATATACGCTTTGATAAGTTGATCAAAGCATATAGTTTTATATAGACTTGCGGTGAAGCCTGTATTTACAATAAAGTGAGTGGGAGCACTACAACATTTCTGATAAGTATATGTGAATGACATATTGTTGATCGGAGATAATGTAGAATTATTCAGCAAAGCATAAAGGAATGTTTGAAAGGAGTTTTTCAAAGAAATACCTCAGTGAAGCTGCTTACATATTGAGCATCAAGATCTATAGAGATAGATCAAGACGCTTGATAAGTTTTTCAATGAGTACATACCTTGACAATATTTTGAAGTAGTTCAAGATGGAACAGTCAAAGAAAGAGTTCTTGCCTGTGTTACAAGGTGTGAAACTGAGTAAGACTCAAAGCCCGGCCACGGCAGAAGATAGAAAGAGAATGAAAGTCATTCCCTATGCCTTGGCCATAGGTTCTATAAAATATGCCATGTCGTGTACCAGTTCTATTGTATACCCTACACTGTTATTGGCAAGGGAGTACAATAGTGATCTAGGAGTAGATCACTGGACAGCGGTCAAAATTATCCTTAGTGGAATAAGGATATGTTTTTCGATTATGGAGGTGACAAAAAGGGTTCGTCGTAAAGGGTTACGTCGATGCAAATTTTGACACTGATCCAGATGACTCTAAATCTCAATCTGGATACATATTGAAAGTGGGAGCAATTAGCTAGAGTAGCTCAGTGCAGAGCATTGTTGACATAGAAATTTGCAAAATACATACGGACCTGAATGTGGCAGACCCGTAGACTAAACTTCTCTCACAAGCAAAACATGATCACACCTTAGTACTCTTTGGGTGTTAATCACATAACGATGTGAACTAGATTATGACTCTAGTAAACCCTTTGGATGTGGGTCACATGACGATGTGAACTATGGGTGTTAATCACATGGTGATGTGAACTATTGGTGTTCACATGGCGATGTGAACTAGATTATTGACTCTAGTGCAAGTGGGAGACTGAAGGAAATATGCCCTAGAGGCAATAATAAAGTTATTATTTATTTCCTTATATCATGATAAATGTTTATTATTCATGCTAGAATTGTATTAACTGGAAACATAATACATGTGTGAATACATAGACAAACAGAGTGTCAGTAGTATGCCTCTACTTGACTAGCTCGTTGATCAAAGATGGTTATGTTTACTAACCATAGACATGAGTTGTCATTTGATTAACGGGATCACATCATTAGGAGAATGATGTGATTGACTTGACCCATTCCATTAGCTTAGCACTTGATCGTTTAGTTTGTTGCTATTGCTTTCTTCATGACTTATACATGTTCCTATGAGTATGAGATTATGCAACTCCCGTTTACCGAAGGAACACTTTGTGTGCTACCAAACGTCACATAACTGGGTGATTATAAAGGTGCTCTACAGGTGTCTCCGAAGGTACTTGTTGGGTTGGCGTATTCTGAGATTAGGATTTGTCACTCCGATTGTCGGAGAGGTATCTCTGGGCCCACTCGGTAATGCACATCACTATAAGCCTTGCAAGCATTGCAACTAATGAGTTAGTTGCGGGATGATGTATTACGGAACGAGTAAAGAGACTTGCCAGTAATGAGATTGAACTAGGTATTGAGATACCGACGATCAAATCTCGGGGGAGTAACATACCGATGACAAAGGGAACAACGTATGTTGTTATGCGGTTTGACCGATAAAGATCTTCGTAGAATATGTAGGAGCCAATATGAGCATCCAGGTTCCGCTATTGATTATTGACCGGAGACGTGTCTCGGTCATGTCTACATAGTTATCGAACACATAGGGTCCGCACGCTTAAAGTTCGATGACGGTTATATTATGAGTTTATGTGTTTTGATGTACTGAAGGTAGTTCGGAGTCCCAGATGAGATCAGGGACATGATGAGGAGTCTCGAAATGCTTGAGACGTAAAGATCGATATATTGGACAACTATATTTGGACACCGGAAAGGTTTCGAGTGATTCGGGTATTTATCGGAGTACCGGGGAGTTACGGGAATTCGCCGGGGAGTGTATGGGCCTTATTGGGCTTTAGGGGAAAGAGAGAGAGGCAGGCCGCGCGACCCCCCCAAGGCCTAGTCCGAATTGGACTAGGGGGAAGGGTTGCGCCCCCTCCTTCCTTCTCTTCTCTTTTCCGTTTCCTTCTCTCCTACTCCTACTACTTGGAAGGGCTCCTAGTTCTACTAGGAAAGGGGGAATCCTACTCCCGGTGGGAGTAGGACTCCCCTAGGGCGTGCTATAGAGAGGGCCGGCCCCTCCCCTCCTCCACTCCTTTATATACGTGGCCAGGGGGCACCCCATAGACACAACAATTGATCTCTTGATCTCTTAGCCGTGTGCGGTGCCCCCCTTCACCATAATCCACCTCGATCATATCGTAGCGGTGCTTAGGCTAAGCCCTGCGTCGGTAGAACATCATCATCGTCACCACACCGTTGTGCTGACGAAACTCTCCCTCAACACTCGGCTGGATCGGAGTTCGAGGGACGTCATCGAGTTGAACATGTGTAGAACTCGGAGGTGCCGTGCGTTCGGTACTTGATCGGTCGGATCGTGAAGACGTACGACTACATCAACCGGATTGTGCTAACGCTTCTGCTTTCGGTCTACGAGGGTACGTGGACAACACTCCCCCCTCTCGTTGCTATGCATCACCATGATCTTACGTGTGCGTAGGAATTTTTTTTGAAATTACTACATTCCCCAACATGCTTGCCACCTCAGGCCCCTCCAATGGCTAGCTGCTTCACCTTCCTGCGTTGTGCCATGCAGGTCCCCTGCATCCAGTCCAAGGGGACCTGGATCCTGCTACCATGGCCTCGATGGTCTCTGCTCCCAGCAAGCTATTGGCCCCTCTGGCATTGGCTATTGCTACTCGGATCTCGCTGCGGCTGCCACGTGACTCCACCTAAGGGGACGGCGCACCTCTGGCACGTCTAGGTTGGGGTGATTTGTGTGGCTGCTTTATTCGGTATGCAAGGCCCGGTATTCCCGTGTGCGGCTGATAACCCACAAGTATAGGGGATCATGACAGTTTTCGAGGGTAGTATTTCACCCAAATTTATTGATTCGACATAAAGGGAGCCAAAGAATATTTATGAGGCTTAGCAGTTGAGTTTTCAAGTCAACCACAACCGGGAAATTATATTTCTGTAGTAAAGTGTTTAGTAGCACAGTAGCAATAATAACAAGAACAGTAACAACAGCAATTTGTAGTGATTGTAACAGTAGCAGCAACGAAAGTGACTTAACAAAGATCAATATGAGGAAAACGTAGGCATTGGATCAACGATGGATATTTGTGTTGGATGATATTCATCATATAACATTCACAACCTAGAGCGATACACAATAGCTCCAATTCATCAATGTAATGTAGGCATGTGTCCCGTATATAGTCATACGTGCTTATAATAAGAACTTGCATGGCATCTTTTGTCCTACCCTCCCATGGCAGCGGGGTCCATAAGGAAATCTAAGGGATATTAAGGCCTCCTTTAATAGAGAACTGGAATAAAGCATTAGCACTTAGTGAATACATGAACTCCTCGTACTATAATAATCACCGAAAAGAATCCCAATTATTGTCACCTTGGGGTATGCGGATCATAACACGTAATAGGTGCATACATCTTGCAAGATAGGATAAAGAACTCAAATATATTCATGAAAATATAAAGGGTTCAGATATGAAATCACGGCACTCGGGCCCTAGTGACAAGTATAGTGGATAATAGGGATCAAGCCCTAACAAATTGACTCAGTTACATGACAAATCTCATCCAACTCCATCACCGTCCAGCAAGCCTATGAAGGAATTACTCACTCTCGGTGGTGAGCATCATGGAATTGTTGATGGAGAAGGGTTGGTGATGACGACGACAACGAATTCCACCCTCTAGAGCCGCAAACGGACTCTAGATCAACCCTCCCGATGAAGAACATGAGGTGGCAGCGGCTCCGTATCGTAAAATACAATGATTACTTATCTCTATTTCTCTCTCCACGAGACGATACTTATAGAGTTGGACTTAGGGGAGGCTCCTGGGGCCCACAAGCTCACTGGGCTTGTGGCTCCTGGGTGTCCCCCTCCAGTAGTTCTCTTCGCCAATATTTTTATATATTCTGGAAATATTCTCTGTAAATCTTCAGCCCAATCCGAGAACTTATATTTCTGCACAAAAATAACACCATGACAATTCTGCTGAAAACAACGCCAGTCCGGGTTAGTTCCATTCAAATCATGCAAATTAGAGTCCAAAACAAGAGCAAAAGTGTTTAGTAAAGTAGATATGTTTGGGACATATCAGTCTGGATGGGTGGCACGTTATATCAGGGCGCCGCTCGTCACCTCCCGTGCCCTCCAGTGCCTCTGCGTCCACCCCTCGGCCAGCTCCGCCGACGTGGCTGAGAGACCGTTGCTTCCAGTGGCTCTCCAAGGGTCACCATGCTCACGAGTGCAAGGACCCATTCTGGTGCATGGGATGCCTCCTATTTGACAAGAAAGCATGTTTTTGTTGTGCACAACACTGCATCGACCAGACTATGACACCACGACATGCTGCTCCACCATCCACCTCACCGCCTGCATTAGTTATTGAGGCAATACCGGTTGATGCCACGTTGCATCCTGTCCTCGTGGAGCAGACTGAGCTACTCCACGCTGAGCTTCGCGATTGCATTACGCGATTTGGGAGTTTTTTTGGCAAGTGCAGAGGCCGCTCTTGCCAAGCTTCAGGTTGTGCCCGTTGTGTCCCTACTGCCCAAGATCGAAGTTTGTGTTGGGCAACATAGTATTTCAAATTTTTTCCTATGATCACGGAAGATCTATCTAGGAGAAGCATAGGAACGAGCGGGGAGAGTGTGTCCACATACCCTCATAGACCGAAAGCAAAAGCATTTAGTAACTCGGTTGATGTAGTCGAACGTCTTCGCGATCCACCCGATCCAAGCACCGAACGTACGACACCTCCGTGTTCAGCACACATTCAACTCGATGACGTCCCTTGATCTCTTGATCCAGTTGAGGATGAGGGAGAGTTCCGTCAGCACGATGGCGTGGCGACGGTGATGATGAAGTTACAGGCGCAAGGCTTCGCCTAAGCACTACGACGATATGACCGAGGTGTGTAACTGTGGTGGGGGGCACCGCACACGGCTAAGAGAAGACTTGGTGTGTCTTTGGGGTGCCCCCTCCCACGTATATAAAGGGGGGGGGGGGGGGGAGGAGAGGTGGCCGGCCCAAGGGGGGCGCGCCAGGTGTGGGGAGTCCTACTAGGACTCCCTAGTCCAAGTAGGATTCCCCTCTCCTTTTTCCTTTTTCAGAATAGCAAAGAGGGAAAGAGAGGAGGAGTAGGAGAGGAAAAGGGGGAGCGCCGCCCCCACCCCTTGTCCAATTCGGATTGGCAAGGGGGGGGGGGAGGGGCGCCACCTCCCTGGACAGCCCTCTCTCCTCCACTAAGGCCCATGTGTGGCCCATTAACTTCCGGGGGGGGGGGGGAGGGGTTCCGGTAACCCCCATTACTCCGAAACTTATCCGATACTTCCTGAAACCATTCCAGTGTCCGAATATAACCTTCCAATATATGAATCTTCATCTCTCGACCATTTCGAGACTCCTCATCATGTCCGTGATCTCATGCGGGACTCCGAACAAACTTTGGTCATCAAATCACATAACTCATAATACAAATCGTCATCAAACGTTAAGCGTGCGGACCCTACGGGTTCGAGAACTATGTAGACATGACCGAGACACATCTCCGGTCAATAACCAATAGTGGAACCTGGATGCTCATATTGGCTCCTACATATTCTACGAAGATCTTTGTCAGTCAAACCACATAACAACATACGTTGTTCCCTTTGTCATCGGTATGTTACTTGCCCGAGATTCGATCATCGGTATCATCATACCTAGTTCAAGCTCATTACCGGCAAGTCTCTTTACTCGCTCTGTAATGCATCATCCTGTGACTAACTCATTAGACACATTGCTTGCAATGCTCATAGTGATGTGCATTACCGAGAGGGCCCAGAGACACCTCTCCAATACACGGAGTGACAAATCCTAATCTCGATCTATGCCAACTCAACAAACACCATCAGAGTCAGCTATAGAGCATCTTTATAATCACCCAGTTACGTTGTGACATTTGATAGCACACAAGGTGTCCCTCTGGTATTCGGGAGTTCCATAATCTCATAGTCAGAGGAACATGTATAAGTCATGATGAGAGCAATAGCAATAAAACTAAACAATCATTATGCTAAGCTAATGGATGGGTCTTGTCCATCACATCATTCTCTAATGATGTGATCCCGTTTATCAAATGACAACACATGTATATGGTCAGGAAACTTTAACCATCTTTGATTAACGAGCTAGTCTAGTAGAGGCATACTAGGGACACTCTGTTTGTCTATGTATTCACACATGTACTAAGTTTCCGGTTAATACAATTCTAGCATGAATAATAAACATTTATCATGATATAAGGAAATATAAATAACAACTTTATTATTGCCTCTAGGGCATATTTCCTTCAGTCTCCCTCTTGCACTAGAGTCAATAATCTAGATTACATGGTAATGATTCTAACACGCATGGAGTCTTGGTGCTGATCATTTTTTGCTCGTGAGAGAGGCTTAGTCAACAGGTCTGCAACATTCAGATCCGTATGTATCTAGCAAATCTCTGTCTCCCTCCTTGACTTGATCGCGGATGGAATTGGAGCGTATATTGATGTGTTTGGTTCTCTTGTGAAATCTGGATTCCTTTGCAAAGGCAATTTCTCCAGTATTATCACAAAAGATTTTCATTGGACCCGATGCACTAGGTATGCCACCTAGATCGGATGAATCCTTCATTTGCTGCTTCCGAAGCAGCTATGTACTCTGCTTCACACGTAGATCCCGCCACAACGCTCTGCTTGGAACTGAACCAACTGATAGCTCCACTATTCAATATAAATACGTATCCGGTTTGTGACTTAGAGTCATCCAGATCAGTGTCAAAGCTTGCATCGACGTAACCATTTACGATGAGCTCTTTGTCACCTCCATAAATGAGAAACATATCCTTAGTCCTTTTCAGGTATTTTAGGATGTTCTTGACCGCTGTCCAGTGATCCACTCCTGGATTAGTTTGGTACCCCCCTGCTAAAGTAATAGCAAGGCACACATCAGGTCTGGTACACAACATTGCATACATGATAGAACCTATGGCCGAGGCATAGGAAATGACTTCCATTTTCTCTCTATCTTCTGCAGTGGTGGAGCATTGAGTCTGACTCAACTTCACACCTTGTAACACAGGCAAGAACCCTTTCTTTGACTGATCCATGCTGAAATTCTTCAAAACTTTATCAAGGTATGTGCTTTGTGAAAGTCCAATTAAGTGATTTGATCTATCTCTATAGATCTTGATGCCCATTATATAAGCAGCTTCATCGAGGTCTTTCATTGAAAAATTCTTATTCAAGTATCCTTTTAGATATGCTATTCAGAAATTCAATATCATTTTCCAATTAACAATATGTCATCCACATATAATATCAGAAATGCTAAAGAGCTCCCACTCACTTTCTTGTAAATACAGGCTTCTCCAAAAGTCTGTATAAAACCATATGCTTTGATCACACTATCAAAGCGTATATTCCAACTCCGAGAGGCTTGCACCAGTCCATAAATGGATCACCGGAGCTTCCACACTTTATTAGCACCTTTTGGATCGACAAAACCGTCTGGTTGCATCATATACAACTCTTCTTTAAGATATCCATTAAGGAATGCAGTTTTGACATCCATTTGCCAAATTTCATAATCATAAAATGCGGCAATTGCTAACATGATTCGGACAGACTTAAGCATCGCTACGGGTGAGAAGGTCTCATCGTAGTCAACTCCTTGAACTTGTCGAAAACCTTTTGCAACAAGTCGAGCGTTGTATATAGTAACATTACCGTCAGCGTCAGTCTTCTTCTTGAAGATCCATTTATTTTCTATTGCTTGTCGATCATCAAGCAAGTCAACCAAAGTCCACACTTTGTTCTCATACATGGATCCCATCTCACATTTCATGGCCTCAAGCCATTTCGCGGAATCTGGGCTCATCATCGCTTCCTCATAGTTTCTAGGTTCGTCATGGTCAAGTAACATGACCTCCAGAACAGGATTACCGTACCACTCTGGTGCAGATCTTACTCTGGTTGACCTACGAGGTTCGGTATTAACTTGATCAGAAGTTTCATGATCATTATCATTAGCTTCCTCACTAATTGGTGTAGGAATCACTGGAACTGATTTCTGTGATGAACTACTTTCCAATTCGGGAGAAGGTACAATTACCTCATCAAGTTCTACTTTCCTCCCACTCACTTCTTTCAAGAGAAACTCCTTCTCTAGAAAGGATCCATTCTTAGCAACGGATATCCTGCCTTCGGATCTGTGATAGAAGGTGTACCCAACAGTCTCCTTTGTGTATCCTATGAAGACACATTTCTCCGATTTGGGTTCGAGCTTATCAGGTTGAAGCTTTTTCACATAAGCATCGCAACCCCAAGCTTTAAGAAACGACAACTTGGGTTTCTTGCCAAACAACAGTTCATATGGTGTCGTTTGAACGGATTTAGATGGTGCCCTATTTAATGTGAATGCAGCCGTCTCTAAAGCATAACCCCAAAATGATAGCGGTAAATCAGTAAGAGACATCATAGATCGCACCATATCTAATAAAGTACGATTACGACGTTCGGACACACCATTACGCTGTGGTGTTCCAGGTGACGTGAGTTGCGAAACTATTCCACAATTTTTCAAATGAAACAAACTCGTAACTCAAATATTCACCTCCACGATCAGATCATAGAAACTTTATTTCCTTGTTACGATGATTTTCCACTTCACTCTGAAATTCTTTGAACTTTTCAAATGTTTCATACTTATGTTTCATCAAGTACATATACTCATATATGCTCAAATCATCTGTGAAGGTCAGAAAATAACGATACACGCCATGAGCCTCAATACTCGTCAGACCGCATACATTAGTATGTATTATTTCCAACAAGTCTGTTGGTCGCTCCATCGTTCCGGAGAATGAAGTCTTAGTCATCTTGCCCATGAGGCATGGTTCGCAAGCATCAAGTGATCCCAAAAGTCCATCGGCATGGAGTTTCTTCATGTGCTTTACATCAATATGACCTAAACGACAGTGCCAGAAATAAGTTGCACTATCATTATTGAACTTGTATCTTTTGGCTTCAATACTATGAATATGTGTATCACTACTATCGAGATTCAACAAAAATAGACCACTCATCAAGGGTGCATGACCATAAAAGATATTACTCATATAAATAGAACAACCATTATTCTCTTATTTAAATGAATAACCGTCTCGCATCAAACAAGATCCAGATATAATGTTCATGCTTAATGCTGGCACCAAATAACAATTATTTAGGTCAAAAACTAATCCCGAAGGTAGATGTAGAGGTAGTGTGCCAACGGCGATCACATTGACTTTGGAACCATTTCCCACGCGCATCGCACCTCGTCCTTAGCCAATCTTCGTTTAATCCGTAGCCCCTATTTCGAGTTGCAAATATGAGCAACAGAACCAGTATCAAATACCCAAGCGCTACTACGAGCATTAGTAAGGTACACATCAATAACATGTATATAAAATATACATTTCACTTTGCCATCCTTCTTATCCGCCAAATACTTGGGGCAGTTCCGCTTCCAATGACCAGTCCCTTTGCAGTAGAAGCACTCAACCTCAGGATTAGGTCCATACTTGCGCTTCTTCACTTGAGCAGCAACTTGCTTCCCGTTCTTCTTGAAGTTCCCCTTCCTCCCTTTGCCCTTCTTCTTGAAACTAGTTGTCCTTTTAACCATCAACACTTGATGCTCCTTCTTGATTTCTACCTCCGCAGCCTTTAGCATCGTGAAGAGCTCGGGAATTGTCTTATCCATCACTTGCATATTATAGTTCATCACGAAGCTTTTGTAGCTTGGTGGCAGTGATTGAAGAATTCTGTCAATGACACTATCATCAGGAAGATTAACTCCCAGTTGAGTCAAGTGGTTGTGGTACCCAGACATTCTGAGTATATGTTCACTGACAGAACTATTCTCCTCCATCTTGCAGTTGTAGAACTTATTGGAGACTTCATATCCCTCAATCCGGGCATTTGCTTGAAACATTAAGTTCAACTGCTGAAACATCTCATATGCTCCATGACATTCAAAACGTCGTTGAAGTCCCGATTCTAAGCCGTAAAGCATGGCACACTGAACTATCGAGTAGTCATCAGCTTTGCTCTGCCAAATGCTCATAACGTCTGGAGTTGCTCTTGAAGCGGGTCTTGCACCTAGCGGAGCTTCCAGGACGTAATTCTTCTGTGCAGCAATGAGGATAATTCTCAAGTTACGAACCCAGTCCGTGTAGTTGCTACCATCATCTTTCAACTTAGCTTTCTCTAGGAACCCATTAAAATTCAAGGGAATGGTAGCACAGGCCATTGATCTACAACAACATAGACATCAAAATACTATCAGGTACTAAGTTCATGATAAATTAAAGTTCAATTAATCATATTACTTAAGAACTCCCACTTAGATAGACATCTCTCTAGTCATCCAAATGATCACGTGATCCATATCAACTAAACCATGTCCGATCATCACGTGAGATGGAGTAGTTTTCCATGGTGAACATCACTATGTTGATCATATCTACTATATGATTCATGTTCGACCTTTCGGTCTCAGTGTTCCGAGGCCAAATCTGCATATGCTAGGCTCATCAAGTTTAACCCGAGTATTCTGCGTGTGCAAAACTAGCTTGCACCCATTGTATGTGAATGTAGAGCTTATCACACCCAATCATCACGTGGTGTCTCGGCACGACGAATTGTAGCAACGGCGCATACTCAGGGAGAACACTTATACCTTGAAATTTAGTGAGGGATCATCTTATAATGCTACCGCCATACTAAGAAAAATAAGATGCATAGAAGATAAACATCACATGTAATCAAAATAAATGATATGATATGGCCATCATCAGCTTGTGCCTTTGATCTCCATCTCCAAAGCACCATCATGAGCACCATCGTCACTGGCTTGACACCTTGATCTCCATTGTAGCATTGTTGTCGTCTCGCCAACTATTGCTTCTATGACTATCGCTACCGCTTAGTGATAAAGTAAAGCAATTACATGGCGATTGCATTTCATATAATAAAGCGACAACCATAAGGCTCCTGCCAGTTGCCGATAACAGTTACAAAACATGGTCATCTCATACAACAATTTATATCTCATCACGTCTTGACCATAGCACATCACAACATGCCCTGCAAAAACAAGTTAGCCGTCCTCTACTTTGTTGTTGCAAGTTTTACGTGGCTGCTACGGGCTTCTAGCAAGAACCGTTCTTACCTACGCATCAAAACCACAACGATTTTTCATCAAGTGTGTTGTTTTAACCTTCAACAAGGACCAGACGTAGTCAAACTTGATTCAACTAAAGTTGGATAAACAGACACCCGCTAGCCACCAGTGTGCGAAGCATGTCGGTAGAACCAGTCTCATGAACGCGGTCATGTAATGTCGGTCCGGGCCGCTTCATCCAACAATACCGCCGAATCAAAGTAAGACATTGCTGGTAAGTAGTATGACTATTATCGCCCACAACTCATTGTGTTCTACTCATGCATATAATATCTACGCATAGACCTGGCTCTGATACCACTGTTGGGGAACGTAGTATTTCAAAAAATTTCCTACGATCACGCAAGATCTATCTAGGAGAAGCATAGCAGGCAGCAGGGAGAGTGTGTCCACGTACCCTCATAGACCGAAAGTGGAAGCGTTTAGTAATGCGGTTGATGTAGTCGAATGTCTTCGCGATCCAACCGATCCAAGCACCGAACGTACGACACCTCCGCGTTCAGCACACGTTCAACTCGATGACGTCTCTCGATCTCTTGATCCAGTTGAGGATGAGGGAGAGTTTCATCACCACGACAGAGTAGCGACGGTGATGCTGAAGTTACCGGCACAGGGCTTCGCCTGAGCACTACAACGATATGACCGTGGTGTGTAACTTTTGAGGGGGTACCGCACATGGCTAAGAGAAGACTTGGTGTGTCTTTGGAGTGCTGAGGGAGTCCTGGATTAAGGGGTCCTTGGACATCCGACCTGTGTGACATGGGCCGGACTGTTGGGCCGTGAAGATACAAGATAGAAGACTTCCTCCCAAGCCCGGATGGGACTCTCCTTTGCGTGGATGGCAAGCATGGTGACCGGATGTATTATTTCCTTTCACTATAACCAACTTTGCGTATCCCTAGTCCCCTCCGGTGTCTATATAAACCGGAGGGTTTAGTCCTTAGAAAGATATCACAATCATACAGGCTAGACTTCTAGGGTTTAGCCACATCGATCTCGTGGTAGATCAGCTCTTGTAATCCTCATACACATCAAGATCAATCAAGCAGGACATACGGTATTACCTCCATCAAGAGGGCCTAAACCTGGGTAAACATCGTGTCCCCTATCTCTTGTTACCATCGACCCTAGACGCACAGTTCGGGACCCCCTACCCAAGATCCACCGGTTTTGACACCGACATTGGTGCTTTCATTGAGAGTTCCACTGTGTCGCCGCCAGAAGGTTCGATGGCTCCATCAATCATCTACAACGATGCTGCCCTGGGGGAGGTTTTTCTCCCCAGCCAGATCTTCGTATTCGGCGGCTTCGCACTGTGGGCCAACTCGCTTGGCCATCTAGAGCAGATCGACAGCTATGCCCCAGGTCACCAGATTAGTTTTGGAAACCTAGATTATGTCGTTTATATCCGAGGAGACTTGATCTTCCAAGGATTCACGACCCCAACCTCCGCTCCGGCCTTAGAGCCGGAGCATGTTGCCAGGTCCGAAGACGGGATTTCTAAACCCTCCGGACTATCTATGGCCACTAAGCTCAGTACGTGAGAGTTGGATGAAGCAATGTCGCTGACAACCATCACAAAGCCAGACTATTCTCGGGACACTGGCTCCGAACCCTCGGAGACAGCATCGTGTGAGCTCGGCCATGGAGTACCCTTCCCGCCGCACTCGACGAATTCTTTTCCCCCTGGACAAACCTCGCCTTTAAGCGAGGCTCTAGACTTGATGCGATCCCTCGTTATTACAGAGTAGCAACGTCCAAACTACGCCCAGCCCGGACTAGGGGCTGAGAGCAGGGAATTTTACGTCCCACCCACCACCCACTTCATTGCCACAGTTCAGGACTTGACTGACATGCTCGATTACGGCTCCAAAGACATCGACGGTATGGACGACAATGCCAGAGAAGAACATGCCCAAAACTTGCTGATACGTCTCCGTCGTATCTATAATTTTTGATTGTTCCATGCCAATATTCTACAACTTTCATATACTTTTGGCAACTTTTTATACTATTTTTGGGACTAACATATTGATCCAGTGCCCAGTGCCAGTTCCTGTTTGTTGCATGTTTTTTGTTTCGCAGAATATCCATATCAAACGGAGTCCAAACGGGATAAAAATTGATGGAGATTTTTTTTGGAATATATATGATTTTTGGGAAGAAAAATCCACGCGAGACGGTGCCCGAGGTGGCCACGAGGCAGGGGGGCGCGCCTGCCCCCTGGGCGTGCCCCTGACCCTCGTGGGCCACTCATAAGGCGGTTGATGCCCTTCTTTCACCGCAAGAAAGCTAATATCTGGATAGAGATCGTGTTAAAATTTTAGCCCAATCGGAGTTACGGATCTCCGGGAATATAAGAAACGGTGAAAGGGAAGAATCGGGGAACACAGAAACAGAGAGAGACAGATCCAATCTCGGAGGGGCTCTCGCCCTCCCATGCCATGGAGGCCAAGGACCAAAGGGGAAACCATTCTCCTATCTAGGGAGGAGGTCAAGGAAGAAGAAGACGAAGGGCCCCCTCTCCCCTTCTCTTTCGGTGGCGCCGGAACGCTGCCGTGGCCATCATCATCATCACCGCGACCTACACCAACACCTCCGCCATCTTCACCAACATCTCCATCACCTTCCCCCCTCTATCTACAGCGGTCCACTCTCCCGCAACCCGCTGTACCCTCTACTTGAACATGGTGCTTTATGCTTCATATTATTATCCAATGATGTGTTGCCATCCTATGATGTCTGAGTAGATTTTCGTTGTCCTATCGGTGGTTGATGAATTGCTATGATTGATTTAATTTGCTTGTGGTTATGTTGCTGTCCTTTGGTGCCCATCATATGATTGCGCGCATGGATCACACCCTAGGGTTAGTTGTATGTTCATAGGACTATGTATTGGAGGGCAAGAGTGACATAAGCTTCAACCTAGCATAGAAATTGATGCATACGGGATTGAAGGGGGACCAATATACCTTAATGCTATGGTTGGGTTTTACCTTAATGAACATTAGTAGTTGCGGATGCTTGCTAATAGTTCCAATCATATGTGCATAGAATTCCAAGTCAGGGATGACATGCTAGCAGTGGCCTCTCCACATAATACTTGCTATCGGTCTAGTAAAGTAGTCAATTGCTTAGGGGCAATTTCGCAACTCCTACCACCACTTTTCCACACTCGCTATATTTACTTTATTGTTTCTTTATCTAAACAGCCCCTACTTTTTATTTACGTACTCTTTATTATCCTGCAAACCTATCCGACAACACCTACAAAGTACTTCTAGTTTCATACTTGTTCTAGGTAAAGCGAACGTCAAGCGTGTGTAGAGTTGTATCGGTGGTCGATAGAACTTGAGGGAATATTTGTTCTACCTTTAGCTCCTCGTTGGGTTCGACACTCTTACTTATCGAAAACTGTTGCAATCCCCTATACTCGTGGGTTATCACTTGCCGTTTACCAAACGTTGAATGGCCCCTTTTTCGTATGACGTGTACATGGTGGATACACCCAAAGAGGGTGACAGAGATAATGCGAAAAATCCAGTCGAGGATAAACCTCCTGAGATACAGCTAAAGCGTTGACGTCAGCGGCACCGTTCTAAATCACGTCGTGGAAAAGACAGCGATACTAGCACGAGGGACAACAACACTCGGGACAAGGTCGAAGACCAAGAAAACCCCATCGAACCAACCTCCGAACAGGACGATCGGGAAGATGGGCAAGTTTGCACTGATGAACAGGCCATAAACGAAGACTCGGAGGACAATAATTATCTTCCACTCTCCAAGGAGGAGGTGAGCCTCGGCGATGAAGTCTTTATCGTGCCCGAGGAACCTCTCGAGCAAGAGCGCTTTAAGTGCCGGCTAATAGCCACTGTGAGGAGCCTGAAAAAGAAACAACAGCAGCTTCAAGCTCATCAAGATCTACTCAACAACAGGTGGACTAATGTCCTGGCAGCCGGGGAGTACGGCCTCGAGCGCCAACTAAAAGTTACCTGAAGCGTAAACTGCTACCTCAATTCGACGACGAGGCACTTGAGCCCGTACCGTCGGCACGTAATGCGTCTGACCGGGCACGCGTGCGTCTGACCGGCCACCACATGGCCGGGACAAAACGACAACTCAAGCCGAACACCAGCCCATACTATCTTGCCATAAAGGTGGAGACACAACAGCTTGGGGCCATACATATGACCTACGGCAGGACCTGCAAAATAGTGCAGGTCCGACCGGATCGATCTATGGATCGAGGGGGCGTGCCTCGATGCGCGACGACGGCTATCTAGCCGGACATGACAAGCATAACCATGCCCAGGCCAAAAACCGCAGACGAACTCCATCTGAACTATGCCGCGACATGGCCTGATATAGAGGCGCCGCACACCCCCTCTGCTTCACTGAGGAAGTAACAGAACATGAATTCCCAGAAGGGTTTAAACCCGTGAATATCAAATCTTATGATGGAAGAACAGATCCCGTGGTATGGATCAAGGACTTTCTTCTCCATATTCATATGGCTCGCGGTGATTATCTTCATGCCATCAAATACCTCCCCCTTAAACTCAAGGAACCAGCTCGACACTGGTTGAACAGCCTGCCTGAAAACTCTATTGGAAGTTGGGAGGATCTGGAAGATGCCTTCCGCGACAACTTCCAAGGCACATACGTCAGACCTTCGGATGCCGATGACTTAAGTCACATAGTTCAACAGCCCGGAGAATCAGCCAGGAAACTCTGGACTAGGTTCCTAATTAAAAAGAATGAAATTGTTGACTATCCAGATGCCGAAGCACTCGCAGCCTTTAAACATAGCGTCCATGACGAATGGCTCGCCCGCCATCTCGGCCAAGAAAAGCCAAAGTCCATGACAAATCTCACCGCACTAATGACCCGCTTTTGCACGGGAGAAGATAGCTGGCTCATTCGTAGAAGCAATAGCTCAGGCGATCCTGGCACCTCAGAGGTCAGAGACGGCAATGGCAAGCCACGACGCAATAAAGAGAAGCATAGCAACAATAATGCAGAAACCCAAGACACAAGGGTCAACACCGGATTCAGTGGCTCCAAAACCGGTCAACGGAAGAAGCCATTTAAGGCAAACATAGATGGTCCATCCAGTCTAGATAAAATACAGGATCGGCCCTGTCAGATCCATGGCAGCCCCGATAAACCCACCAACCATACCAACATAAATTGTTGGGTTTTCAAACAGGCTGGCAAGCTTAATGCCGAACACAAAGGGAAGGGGCCGCCCAGTGACAGTGAAGAAGAGGAGGCTCGCCTACCGAGTGTCAGTGTAAAAACCGGTGGATCTCGGGTAGGGGGTCCCCAACTATGCATCTATGGTTGATGGTAACAGGAGGCAGGGACACGATGTTTTACCCAGGTTCGGGCCCTCTTGATGGAGGTAATACCCTACATCCTGCTTGATTGATATTGATGAGTATGAAGATTACAAGAGTTGATCTACCACGAGATCGTTGTAGCTAAACCCTAGAAGTCTAGCTTGTACGATTATGATCGTCCCTATGGATTAAAACCCTCTGGTTTATATAGACACCGGAGGGGACTAGGGTTGTACAAAGTCGGTTACAGAGAAAGTAATCTTCATATCCGAACGCCAGGCTTGCCATCCACGCCAAGGAGAGTCCCATCCGGACACGGGAGAGTCTTCTGTCTCATATCTTCATAGCCCATTAGTCCGGCCCATGTCACACAAGCCGGACGCTCGAGGACCCCTTAATCCAGGACTCCCTCAGTAGCCCCTGAACCAGGCTTCAATGACGATGTGTCCGGCGCATAGATTGTCTTCGGCATTGCAAGGCGGGTTCCTCCTCCGAATACTTCAAAACGGCCTTCGAATATAGAAAACGTGTTCGACTCTGCAAAACGAGTACCACACACACACACACACACAGACATAGAGAGTATAATATTTTACGAGTCCAATCCACTGACAACTTTTGTAGCGTGACATCACGTCACAACCCGGTCATTATTTCGAACCGTTTTTTCTTTAGCCTCCCGCTCCATGTTTCAAGATGCGGTATTGTTGGCACGTCTTGTCAAAGCAGAGATCGCGTCCCCTTATTGCGGGATTCTCGTTAATACATGCATGGGTAATCCAACCGCGCCGCCTGCATGACCCTTGGGGAATAGGCGAGTGTTAAGGCAAGTGGGGAGGCGCTTGATATTCACTGCCTTTATAAAGGGATAAGGATTCACCTCTTTCACCCATGCCTTCCTTTTCTCTGCCCATCCATTCTCGAGCTCTAGCGCCCAAGCTTCCATCCTACCCACCTCGAAAAGCACTCCAGCCATGTCCGAATCTGGAGCACAGGGAAAATGGATGGTTTCCTCCGTCAAGGAGAAGGACATCACCAAGCTCCTTGAGGCCGGGTACTTAGCCAAAGAAATCGCCCACCGGCTTCCAGCAACGGGGCAGCTCATCCCCATCCCAGAGCCCCATGAGAGGGTGGTATTCATCCCCCACTTCGTCCGCGCATTGGGATTTCCTCTCCACCCATTCGTCCGCGGACTCATGTTCTACTACGGGATGGATTTCCACGATCTGGCCCCAATTCCTTCCTCAACATCTCGGCATTCATTGTCGTGTGTGAGGCCTTCCTCCGCATCCCACCCCACTTCGGATTGTGGTTAAAGATCTTCAATGTGAAGTCGAAGGTGGTGGGCAGTCAACACGCAGAGTGCGGAGGCGCCATGGTGAGCAAGCTGCCCAATGTCACATGGCCCAAAGGTACCTTCGTGGAGACCGTCAAAGGGAAGCAACATTAGTGGTTCTATGTCATAGAGCCTCGCGAAGCCACTTGGGCCGCGGCTCCTGAATTCCAGTCCGGCGCCCCGATGCGGCTCACCTCCTGGCTAGAGAAGGGCCTGGACTAGTCTTCGTCGGACGAGCTGACAGCGCTTCAGACGCGCATCAGGAGCATGGTGGACAAGAACGTCAAGCTTGTCAATGTGATCCAGGTGATGCTCGCTCGCCGGATCCTTCCGTGCCAAAGCCAGACCTTGCAGCAGTTCTTCGGTACTACGCACGAAGAGATTTGGAAGGTGCTCTTCAAGGCCAATGAGACGTGGTCGGCGACGACCAAGGACTGCGGGCATGACCTGGCCCATCCCGCTAGCGCGGTAGGTTTTCCTGATTTCAAGGTGTATCCTTTACTTTCATATTCAAGGAAGACGTCTAAGCTTCCCCATTCATTTTTTGAGGGCTGGATAAAGAAGGCGGAGCAGATCCAGTGTCCGGCTCCACTCCCAAAGACCCAACAATCCCTCTTCTGACGAAGATGCTGGTTCCGGCGCCCTACCAAGCACCGGAGAAGAAGGCCAAGGAGACTAGAAGTGGTCTCCGCCATAAGGGCACTTCGGACGTCACGTCCGAAGACGCCGAGACCCACTCCTCCCACACCGATGATGACGACGAGGAGGAGGAAAGAGATTCTCCCCCAGAGGGGGGAGGGAAGAAAAGGGTCCCCCCCCACGCATTTGGAGGCAGAGGCGTCCAAGAAGGGGAAGGCCTCCGCCACGGACAACTCCGTGTGGGACATTGACAATAGCTCTGAGTGGCGCCCCAGGGATAAGCCCCTGGCAGAATCATAAGTACTCAAAGACGCACACAAATATCCAGCTCCTTTACTTCATGATTTTAACATGTTAAATTATGCGCTGCAGTCCGGCTCGTTCCGACCTCCAGCGATCCTCATCTTCAGGGAATTCGCTGGATCCGAAGGTAATGGACAGCGGGTCCCTTCCGACGGCCTCTTTCCCAAGGCCATGGATGACGCCGAGGTGCTATCCCGAAGGACCTGCCCAGGACAGGGAGAGACGCAGGAGGCCGTCGGGGTGGTGCCAGAGGGTGAAACCTCGGCCGCCGGAGACATGGGGGAGCAAATCCCCATGGAGACTGGCGATGGGGGCTGTATCCAATCCGCCCCCAGCCGAATACAATTCCGAAGACCTATACGACTCCGGAATCCGGCAAGAAGCCTCCGTCTAAAGAAGGAGGTGCACCGATTACACCGGTGACCTCTGTCCATCCAGAGGCACCGGATACTCTACTGGAAGCACTGTGAAGTGCTTCCATGGTTGAGGAACACCGTACCCTCATGGGTATGGTGGCTGAGAGGATTCAGTCCGCAAAGAGCGGACTGAACGAAGCCTGCACAAGCCTTCTAACAGGCTTTGAGGTATGAAGCGAATTTATACAAAAGGAATGCCATAGTATAGACGGTAGCCCCTGAGACAATGTCCGGTATTCGAAAAGAAGAGCCAGACAGAGGATTAACTAATTTTTGCAGGAGACTAACCACACGTGTCTATGTGAATAAGTAGGCATCTTTGCTGGCTGTGACCTCTCATGCTGCTAAGGTATCCGGACTGAAGCAGAGTCTGGAGCGGACCGAGGAAGAGCTCGGCCGTGTGAAAAAACAGCTGGAGGACCATCAAGGTATGCGATGACCTTGTGTAGGTTCAGAAAGGATGAATGATTTGTGTTGACCATAGTGTCATGATATTTTGTAGGAGCGGCGACCGAGGTGGAGGCCCTCAAGAAGGCGATGGCCGAAGCCCAGGAGAGAGCGGCAAAGGAATAAGCCGCTCGCGAGAAACACAAGGCCAGGGTTGGTGAGGTCCAGCAGGAGCTCCAGGATGCCGTGGAGAAATGCGAGTCCTTGGAGCACAATATTGCGGATCAAGAGTCCGAACTTCCCAAGGCCCGCCAAAGCGCATATGATGCCCGGGTTGAAGCCCAGGGCACCCTCGAGGAGATCCAGGAGGCCAGAAAAATCGCGGCGGGTAAGGCCTTTATTATGTAGAGCAAGTATGTGAAGAAAAGGTTCCTCTTACTGACCCAGATTTGGAGTTCTCCAGGGGTGTTGGCGGATCTGCCACGCAGTGTTGCCGATGCTACAGAGTTCTTCCGAGCCGGAGAGGGGGGCTCAATGGAGAAGCTATTCTGGTCACAATACCTTGCGCCAGAACGTCCGGTGCCCTTTAGCGATCAGCTAAAACAGCTGGTCGAACTACATAGTGTTATCAAACTAGCCATGAAGGATTTAATAATCCGGCTATGGCCTGTCGAAGTCATACCCAGTAGTTACTTCAGGCTCGTGAAGAGGCTGGTTAATGCCTGCCCCTGGCTTGACGTCATCAAGCGGTCAGTCTGCATCGAAGGTGTGCAAATGGCCTTCGCCTGTGTCAAGGTGCAGTGGGCGAAGATGGACGCCGTCAAGCTTGCGACTGAGGGACCGCCCGCGGGCAAGGAGCACCGTACGCCAAAGCGGTATTTTTAGGATGTCCTGAAGGGATCCCGTATTGTGGCAAGTGTTCAAAAGACATTATCTTTGAATGAATACCTTCATGTTATCCTGCCCTGTATGATGAAGACAAGACTAATATGTAATATAATGCTTGCTGTTTATTTTGGAATTTTACCTCCCGTGCGGCCGTTTTATTAAATCTGAGAGTTGGCCAGTCGTCGGCTTCAGCCCCCATGTAGGTAGTACGGGGGTGTTCGGGTTGAAACCTAAACACTCTTGATCCAAAGTTTTGGTCCTTAAAGGAGGTGTTTAGCGCAGCGAACCAGGCAATCGGACTATGTGGCTTTATCACCCTCACTTAGCCATAGGAGTTTGACGATAGAAATGTAGGCGCAACCCCTAGTATTCGTTAGTCCGGACTAGGGTGCTGTAGACACCTGACCGGGTGAAGGCCGATCAGTCGCATAATTAGGGAAAAATCGCAAGAGATTTTAACCTCCAAAGAGCTGACCGGCTCACGCCGCATCATGACAGTCAGTTTTCGGCTTTCTGTACTGAGGTGCTCATCTGGATAAACCAGGACACAATCGCAGTAGTTCTCCCTTTACTACCCTAGCCGATAGAGCGGAACGTAAGGTAGTAAGCATAGGAGCCGGGCAACCCAACTATTGACCAAAGACATGATTCAGAGCCGATGCATATAATGCTAAATTGGGGGGCCGAACTATACTGTAAAAGTGTTCGGACTTGTTGCCGTAGTATGGAGCGCAATAAAACCCCTGGCGAATTACGTCGTACCAAAGTGTACGGATGGAATCATTAAGAATAGCAAAATAAAATGAAGTAAAAAAGCCAGTGCCACATGAGTTGGGCCGCAAACTATGTTCATTATAATTTTGATTAATACGTCAAAGCGTATTTGTACCAATAGTGTGATAAGCAACAGGGCTATTTAACATGCCAAGATCAAGGGGGAACTGCGTACGGGTCCTAAGAACAGGTAGAATGATCGTCAAGAAGAAATCTAGAGATTCCCTCACATGTCTGTGCTGCTTGCCGCCTTGGTATATCCGTCCTTCGAAAGGACCGATGATCAGGCCGTCGAGAGGGGCCTGTAGAGAAGAGACCAAAAAATGGTAAAAAGGAAAAGGGAAAAGTATGTGTGGGAGCCGTATGATGGACCACAATCAATTTACGCCTCCGTCTATGCCCATGGTATTTTGAGTGCGTAGTTATGTACGCGTAGTACGTATGCCGCCATTTGGTCGGGACTGATACGGAGGCCGAATTGATAGTCGAGCTCCTGACAAGCTGGAATGTCCTGCTGCAGAGTAGTCCAGACTCGTTTGACAGTGTCCGGGAGCATGGACGCCAAATTAAGGTTATGCTTGTTAAGGCCGCTCTGTACTTCTGCTGCCAAGGCCGCGGTGTGATCCTCAGTACAAAGGGAGCGCTCCGTGTTTCCATTGACCATGATGACACCGCGTGGTCCAGGCATCTTGAGCTTGAGATAAGCATAGTGTGGCAGCACATTGAATCACGCAAATGCAGTTAGTCCGAGCAGCGCGTGATAGCCGCTGCAGAAGGGGACGATATCGAAGATCAAGTCCTCACTTCGGAAGTTGTCCGGAGATCCGAAGACGACTTCCAATGTAATTGAGCCTATGCAGCAGGCCTCTACACCTGGTATCACTCCTTTAAAGGTAGTTTTTGTGGGTTTGATTCTTGACGGATCGATGCCCATTTTGCGGACTGTGTCCTGATAGAGTAGGCTGAGGCTGCTGCCACCATCCATGAGGACGCGCCTAAGGTGGAATCCATCAATGATTGGGTCAAGGACCAGTGTGGCTGAACCACCATGATGGATACTGGTTGGATGGTCCCTGCGATCGAAGGTGATCGGACAAGACAACCATGGGTTGAATTTTGGGGCGACTGGCTCTATCGCATAGACGTCCCTGAGCGCATGTTTGCGCTCCCTCTTGGGGATATGGGTAACGTATAGCATGTTCACCGTTTTGACCCCGGGGGGGGGGGGGGACTTCTTCTGTCCCCCTGTGTTCGGAGGACGGGGCTCCTTGTTGTCATTTTCGCTTTGCGTCCCCTTCTCCTTGTCTTCAGCATTTAGCTTGCCGGCCTGTTTAAAGATCCAACAACTCCGGTGGTTATGATTGGCTGGTTTATCTGGGGTGCCGTGGATCTGACATGGACGATCGAGTATGCGGTCCAAGCTGGAAGAGCCCTGATTATTCCTTTTATATGGCTTCTTCCGCTGATAGGACTTGGAGCCACTGAATCCGGCGTTGATCGCCATGTCATTAGTATTGTCACCATTGTTTTGACGCTTATGCCTGTTGCGTCAGGTCTTGCCGTTGCTATTCTTGGGTTTGAAGGTGCCAGGTTCGCTTGCATTATTATTGCTACGGGCTAGCCAACTATCTTCGCCCGCACAGAAGCGGGTCATAAGTGCCGTGAGGGCCACCATGGACTTCGGCTTTTCTTGGCCGAGGTGTTGGGCGAGCCATTTGTTGCAGATGCTATGCTTAAAGGCCGCTAGGGCTTCAGCATCTGGGCAGTCGACGATCTGGTTCTTTTTAGTTAAGAACCTGGTCCAGAATTTCCTGGCTGACTCCCCGGGCTGTTGAACTATGTGACTTAAGTCATCAGCATCTGGAGGTCTGACGTATGTGCCTTGGAAGTTGTCGCGGAAGGCGTCTTCTAGGTCTTCCCAGCTGCCAATAGAGTTTTCGGACAGGCTGTTCAGCCAGTGCCGGGCCGGTCCCTTGAGTTTAAGGGGGAGGTATTTGATGGCATGAAGATCATCACTGCGGGCCATATGAATATGGAGAATAAAGTCTTCAATCCATACCGCAGGATCTGTTGTTCCATCATATGATTCGATATTCATGGGTTTAAACCCTTATGGGAATTCATGTTCCATTACTTCATCAGTGAAGTAGAGGGGGTGTGCGGCGCCTCTATATCGGGCCAGATCACGATGTAGTTCAATGGAGTCCGTCTGCGGTTTTCGGCCCGGACATAATTGTGCTTGTCATGTTCGGCTTGATAGCCGTCATCGCGCATCGGGGCACGCCCCCATGATCCGTAGATCGATCTGGCCGGACCTACTTTATTCTTCAGGTCCTGCCATAGGTCATATGTGTATGCCGAACTGTTGTGTCTCTGCCTTTACGGCGAGATTGTATGGGCCGATGTTCGGCTTGAGTTACCGTTTTGTCCTGGCCACGTGGTGGTCGGTCAGCCACATTACGTGCTGCTGGTACGGGCTCGCATGCCTCGTCGTCCAATTGAGGTAGCAGTTTACGCTTCGGGTAACTTTTGGTTGGGCGCACGAGGCCGTATTCCTTAGCTGCCAGGACATTAATCCATCTATCGTTGAGTAGATCTTGATCAGCTTGAAGCTGCTGCTGTTTCTTTTTCAGGCTCCTTGCAGTGTCTATTAGCCGTTGCTTAAAGCGCTCCTGCTCGAGAGGTTCCTCAGGCACGATAAAGTCTTCATCGCCGAGGCTCATCTCATCCTCGGAGGGTGGAAGGTAATTACTGTCCTTCGAGTCTTCGTTTGCAGCCTGTTCATCAGAGCTAACTTGCCCATCCTCCTGATCGTCTTGTTCAGAGTTTGCTCAACAGGGTTTTCTTGGTCTTCGGCATCATCCGGAGTATTGTTGTCTCTCGTCCCGGTATTGCTATCTTTGATGCGGCGTGATTTAGAGCGGCGCCGTCGGCGCTTTGGCTGTATCTCAGGAGGTTTATCTTCAACTGGGTCTTCTTTGTCATCGCCATTAACTTCTTTGGGTGTATCCACCATGTACACGTCATACGAAGAGGTGGCCGTCCAGCGTCCGGTAAACGGCGGGTTTTGGGCCTCCTCCTCTCCGGCATCGTCATCCATACCGTCGATGTCTTCGGAGCCGTAATCGAGCATGTCGGTTAAGTCCTCGATAGTGGCTATAAAGTGGGTGGTGGGTGGGACATAAAATTCCCTGCTCTTAGCCCCTAGTCCAGGCTGGGCATAGTTTGGACATTGCTCCTTTGTAATGACAAGGGATCACATTAAGTCCAGAGCCTTGCTTAAAGGCGAGGTTTGTCCTGGGAGAAGAGAGCCCGTGGAGTACGGCAAGAGGGAGACTCCTTGGCCAAACTCACACGATGCTAATTCCGAGGATTCGGAGCCCGTGTGTGGAGAAGGGTCTGGCTCCATGATGGCTGCCAGCGACACTACTTCCCCCGGCTCTCCCACAATGGGCCTAGTGACCGCAGATATTCTGGCGAGCTCAGGGAGCCCGTCTTCGGACCTGGCGATACGCTTCGGATCTAGGGCCAGAGCGGAGGTTGGGGTCGCGAATCCTTGGAAGATCAAGTCTCCTCGGATAACAATGACATAGTCCAGATTTCCAAAACTAATCTGGTGACCTAGGGCGTAGCTGTCGATCTACTCTAGATGGCCAAGCAAGTTGGCCCGCAGTGCGAAGCCACCGAACACAAAGATCTAGCCGGGGAGGAAAACCTGCCCTAGGGCAGCATTGCTGTAGATGATTGATGGAGCCATCGAACCTTCTGGTGACGACGCAGCGGAATTCTCAATGAAAGCACCAATGTCGGTGTCAAAACCAGTAGATCTCGGGTAGGGGGTCTCGAACTGTGCGTCTAAGGTTGACGGTAACAAGAGGCAAGGGACACGATGTTTTACCCAGGTTCGGGCCCTCTTGATGGAGGTAATACCCTAAATCCTGCTTGATTGATATTGATGAGTATGAAGATTACAAGAGTTGATCTACCACGAGATCGTTGTAGCTAAACCCTAGAAGTCTAGCCTGCACGATTATGATCGTCCCTATGGACTAAAACCCTCTGGTTTATATAGACACCGGGGGGGACTAGGGTTGTACAAAGTCGGTTACAGAAAAAGGAATCTTCATATACGAACGCCAGGCTTGCCATCCACACCAAGGAGAGTCCCATCCGGACACGGGAGTGAGTCTTCTGTCTCGTATATTCATAGCCCATTAGTCCCGCCCATGTGACACAGGACGGACGCCCGAGGACTCCTTAATCTAGGACTCCCTCACCGAGCACCGGTGGACAGAAGAAATTTCCCCTCGAAGTAAAAACAGTAAACATGATATATGTGACGCATACCTATGAAAGGGAGCACAATCACGAAGTACGAGATGACCACACCACAAAGACAGACGCCCGAAAATGCAATCCAAAGGCGGCCTGCTCGATCACTTTTTGATCACAAGGACCACCCAACCTGTATCCGTGACGAAGGTTCGGCAGCCCTGGTCCTTGATCCAATTATCGGCGGATTCCATCTTACGTGAGTCCTTATGGATAGGGGAAGTAGCCTCAATTTACTCTATCAAGACACTGTCCGCAAAATGGGCATTGATCCTTCGAGGATCAAGCCCAACACAACCACCTTCAAGGGAGCAACACCCGGCTCAGGCTCAATCTTACTAGAAGTTGTCTTTGGTTCACCGGAAAACTTCCGACGTGAAGAATTGATCTTCGATATTGCCCCATTCCGCATTGGCTACCACGCACTGCTCAGGCGGACCGCTTTTGCTCGTTTCAACGCAATCCCAAACTACACCTATTTAAAGCTTGAGATGCCCGGTCCCTGCAGCACCATAACAATCAACGGAAACGCGGAACGCTCCCTCCGGGCTGAGGGGCACACTACGGCAGTCATAGCCGAAGTGCAAAGCGGCCTCCTTAAGCCGCATATCTCATCGGTCATTAAACCGCCGGCCTCTACTCCGCGGGACCGGTCAATTTCAGAGCTGGATTAGCAGCTCCGCCTCCGTTGCTCGCCTCTTATACCCGCGGATTTTGCACCGCACATGCATAACTATGCACTCAAAATACCTTGGTCATCGGCGGAGGCACAAAATGGACCAGCCTACAAATTGGTTAGTCCGAACTTTAACCTTTCCTCTTTTCTAACTATTTCTCTATACTCTTGTTATAGGTAAATTAATACTTGTCCGTCCCATGGACCTTAAGGGACTCTTTATGAGTCCTGCTTCCCCGCAAATAACCGGGGATCACTCCCTTTACGGAAGCCTTTTCATGGAAGCACAGGCAGCGTAGATGAGGGACAGGAGGTCCAAAAGATTTTTTGTAGACCAAAAGTTCTATTTGAAACCTGTACAAAGCCTCTTCCCTACCCTCGACCCCTGGCACGTAAAATGGCCTACGTGGTGGTGTCATAATCTGTAAAATTACGTTCGACGTATCAATCAGATTTTAGTGAACATAATCCGTCTTCAGTATTTACTTTTCCAAATGAACCTTGCTTCTTCGGTTGCTTCACACAGACACCTCGGCGCGAATCGCCAAGGGCTTGATACGGCAACATATGGATTGCCAAAAAAGTCCGAGCAGCTCTATAGCGCACTTCGGCATCACAAGTTTGGCATTATATGCATTAGCTCCGAATCATGTCTTTGGTCAATAGTTGGGTTGCCCGGCTCTAGTGCTTGCTACCCTATGTTCCGTCCTATCGGCTAGGGTAGTAAAGGGAGAACTACTGCGATTGTGTTTCCGATTCTCCTGGTCAAGCACCTCAGTAGAGAAAGCCAAAAACTGACTGTCATGATGCGGCAAGAGCTGATCAACCACTCAATGACTTATCAGAATCTTTTGCGATTTCTTCCGTATTACACGAAGGACCATTTTTCGGTCACCTATGTCACGCAACCATATTCGGATAACTGCGTACATACTAGGGGCTACATCATAGACCCACTATAAAACTCCTATGGCTAAGTGAAGGTGTTAAAGCCCTATAGTCCGATTGCCTCATTCGCCGCACTGACACCTCCGTGCTGAACCAAGACGTTGGGTCAAGAGTAATCAGGTGCTATTCCGAACACCCCCGTATTATATGTGAGGGGGCTGAAGCCGACGACTGGCAAACTTTCAGGTTATAAGAAACGGCCGCACTGGAGGAAATAATGGCAATAATATATAATATAGCTTTAACGTATCATCATATTGTTTTTACAACTCCGGTAGATTTATTCAAATATAATATCCTTCGAGCACTGACCCTCTATCAAGCGGGCGCCCTCTAGGACGTCCTCCAAATAATGCTCTAGCGTGCGATGGTCCTTGCTCCCAGGCGGACCCTCGGTTGCAACATTGGTGGCCTTCATCTTTGCCCAGTGCATCTTGACACGGGCGAAGGCCATCCGCGCACCTTCTATGCATGCCGACCGCTTGACGGCGTCAATACGTGGCACTGCAACGACAAGCCGCTGTACCAACCCAAAATAACTACTCGGAACAGGTTCGGCTGGCCATAGCCAAACTACGACTTCCTTCATGGCTGCTCCGGCCATCTTGTGTAGCTCGGCCCACTGGGCCATCTGTTCATTCAGCAACGCGAGATGCTTTGCCTTGTTGAATTGCGACCAGAAAAGCCTCTCTGCAGCACGTCCCTCCTATGCCCGGAAGAACTGCGCCGCGTCAAAAACACTCCTCGGCAGATCCAAGAACATGTCTGGAGAACTCCACATTTGGTTAAGAAAGGCATACTTTGGGTCGCCGAACTTATAGTCTATAAACGAAAGGGCTTACCAGATGCTATCTCCCTAGCCTGCTGCGTCTCCTCCCGAGACGCTCTAGAATCGGATTGCGCTTCCTTCGCCTCTAGTAAGGCCTTGTTGAGTTCGGCTGCCTTGGTTTTGTTATCTTCCTCGAGAGATTTGCACCTACTATTAGCATCCTTCAGCTCTTGCTCTACGGTGGATATTCTGTCCTAGCACTAGCGCAGGGCAGCCTGTTCGGCCTTTAAATCTATAGCCGCCTTCTTGGCAGTTACGTCGCTCACTCTGGCCTGCTCCTTGTCCCAGGCAAGTTAAGCCCGAAGGGTCTCAACTGCGGCAACACCATCTACAGTTATGCATATGATTTTTAGCCTCGTGCTCATACTACTATACATGCATAAACAAGCTACCCCAACACATACCTTGTGCCTCATTGAGCCACATGTTAATAAGAGTGATGTCCTCATCTGCTAACTCAAGTTTCTGCTTTAGATCTGCAACTTCCGCAGCTTGGACGGTCGCCATGGGTGTAACAACATGTGTTCGGATCAATAAGGTTACTTCCTGAACATGTCTTTTTGATCCTCTGATCGCCTCCCTATGGAAGCCGACCAGAGGTTCAGGGGCTACAATCTATACACATGTGCATTGTGCATGAAAAATAGTTGAAACTATTACATTACATACCTCGAAGCCTCTCAACAGGCCCATGAAGGCTTCATTCAATCCGCTTCTCGCGGATAGAACTCTTTCGACCACCGTACCCATTAAGGTACTATGTTCCTCTTAGATGGACACACCTTGTAACATGCTTGTCAGAGTATCCGGCACCTCCATATTCCTGGAGGCTGCCGTGGGAGTATGCATTCCCTTCAAAGGGATACATCTGCTCGACCCTAGGGTCATCTTCGGCTGTAAGCCGGATAATTTAGGGCCTTCATTGCTAGCCCCCATAGGGGCTGCACCCTTGGACCCTTAAAGATTGAAGTACCGCCCTCGGGTGTTGTCTTCAGTGTCCCCCACGCCGCTTGATGGCCAGGGAGATTCTCCGAGATGACACCTCAAAGTCATCCTCCCTAGGAGGCGAGGAAGCATGATAAGGCGTCTCGCTTTCCATCATCCCCGGAGATAAGTCCCCTGATGAGGAGGACTGTCGGGGCGGACTGTGGGCCGAACTGCAAGCATATAGTTTAAATATTGCCCCCGTAATACGAAAAGAGTAGGATATGTCTAGAACATCCTTGTTCACTTACGATTGAGCAAGGGGCTTGTCCTTAGAGAGGTGCCTCGCAATGACGTCGGCTTCGAATCCCGAACCATAGTGTAGGGATGCCTTCCCTCTCTTCGGTGCTTCCCCTTCAAGTCTTCGGATGCAGTTCTTTTCCTCCCATGAGGGGAAGGAATGTCACATTCTCTTTCCCCTTCGTGTTTTGAAGAGGGAGCTTCAGCCCCTCCGGACATAGTGTCCGGCATACCTACAGAACGGAGGTCGCTTTCGGCCTCTTCGCTCTTTTTCTTGCCCTCTGGCGCTGGAATTTGATACGGCGCCTGGACCAGCATCCTCGCCAACACAGGACCGGCCGAGTCTTCAGGAAGTGGAGCTAAACATCTAATTCGTTCTGGTTTCTTTATCCAACCCTGGTTGAAAATAGAACTCTCAGTACATTGCAATGGGATAATCAAGCAAGTCGCGATCAGAAGTTGGGCGCTTATCGATGTACCTGAACGGTTGCAGTTGAGACCGACATCCTCTGCCGTATCCGGCCACCGCTCTCGAGTCTTGAAGAACAGTTCCCACATCCCTTCGTGCGTTGTGCTAAAAAATTGCTGAAAGTTCCGCGGTCCCTCTGGATTGAACTCCCACATATGGAGAGGCCGTCGCTGGCACGGGAGAATTCGGTGGACTAGCATCACTTGGACCACATTGACGAGGCCAACGTCCCTCTCAAGGATACTCCTGATATGACTTTACAGCGCCTATACTTCATTAATTGATCCCCAGTATAGCCCCTTATTTATCCACGAGGCAAGTTGCAGTGGAGGGCTGGATCAGAACGCAGGTGCGGCTGCCCATTTGGTGCCGCGGGGTTCGGTGATATAGAACCACTCCTGTTGCCATAAGTTGGAGGTTTCCGCGAAGGTGCCTTTTGGCCAGACAGTGCTGGCGAGCTTGTTCACTATAGCACCGCCGCACTCTACTTGTTCCCCTTTAACTAGATTTGGCTTCACATTGAAAGTCTTGAGCCATAGGCCGAAGTGTGGGGGGACGCGGAGAAAGGCTTCGCACACGACGACAAACACCAAGATGTGAAGGAAAGATTCTGGAGCCAGATCATGAAAATCTTTCCCATAATAGAACATGAGGCCACGAACGAAGGGGTGAAGAGCGAACCCTAACCCGCGGAGGAAGTAGGAGATGAATACAACCCTTTCACCGGATTTTGGCGTGGGGATAACCCGCTCTTTCGAAGAAAGCCTGTGGGGGATCTCCGAGTCAGGTACCTCGCCTTCCGGAGCATCGCAATGTCCTCCTGGGTGACCGAGGAGGCCTACATGCCTTGGGAGATGGATCCAGACATAACTAGAGGGCCGGATAACAATGGGAGAAATCGAATCTTGGGCGCTAGAGCATGAGGTTGAGAAGGCTGAGGAAGAGGAAGGACGAGTTTGTGTCCCTTTATAAAGGCGAAGAATATCGAACGCCTCCTTATGAGACTTTATGCTCGCCTATTCCCAAGGGATCTCCAACAACACGGTTGGATTACCCGCGCCCATATTAATGAGGATCCCGTGATAAAGGGATGCGATCTCTGCTTCGACAAGACGTACCAATAAAAACCGCGTCTCAAAACATGAAGCGGGAGGCTAAAAGACGGTTCGAAGTAATGACCGGGCGGAGACGTGGCGTCTGACTACAAAAGATGTCAATAGATGGGACTTGTTAAATTTTATACTTTCTGCTGTTGTGTGTGGTACTCGCTTTGCAGAGCCAGACTCATCTTCTATGTTCGAAAGACCGCTTTGGAGTATTCGGAGGAGGAACCCGCCTTGCAATGCCAAAGACAATCTGCGCGCCGGACACATCGTCATTGAAGCCTGGTTCAGGGGCTACTGAGGGAGTCCTGGATTAAGGGGTCCTCGGGCATCCGGCCTGTGTGACATGGGCCGAACTGTTGGGCCGTGAAGATACAAGATAGAAGACTTCCTCCCAAGTCCAGATGGCACTCTCCTTTGCGTGGATGACAAGCATGGCGACCGGATGTATTATTTCCTTTCTCAGTAACTGACTTTGTGTAACCCTAGTGCTCTCCGGTGTCTATGTAAACCGGAGGGTTTAGTCCTTAGAAAGATATCACAATCATACAGGCTAGACTTCCAGGGTTTAGCCACATCGATCTCGTGGTAGATCAGCTCTTGTAATCCTCATACTCATCAGGATCAATCGAGCATGACGTAGGGTATTACCTCCATCAAGAGGGCCTGAACCTGGGTAAACATCGTGTCCCCTGTCTCCTGTTACCATCGACCCTAGACGCACAGTTCAGGACCCCCTACCCGAGATCCGCCGGTTTTGACACCGACAGGTGCCCCCTCCAACGTATATAAAGGGGGGTGGGGTGGAGGAGAGGTGGCCGGACCAAGGGGGGTCGCCAGGTGTGGGGAGTCCTACTAGGGCTCCCTAGTCCAAGTAGGATTCCCCTCTCCTTTCGTTTTTCAGAATAGCAAAGAGGGAAAGAGAGGAGGAGTAGGAGAGGGAAGGGGGGGGGGGACGCCGCCCCCACCCCTTGTCCAATTCGGATTGGCAAGGGGGGGGGTGCGTGCCACCTCCCTGGTCGGCCCTCTCTCCTCCACTAAGGCCCATGTGCGGCCCATTAACTTCCCGAGGGGGGGGGTCCGATAAGCCCCGGTACTCCGAAACTTATCTGATACTTCCCAAAACCATTCTGGTGTCTGAATATAACCTTCCAATATATGAATCTTCACCTCTCGGCCATTTCTAGACTCCTCGTCATGTCCGTGATCTCATCCGGGACTCCGAACAAACTTCGGTCATCAAATCACATAACTCATAATACAAATCGTCATCGAACGTTAAGCGTGCGGACCCTACGGGTTCGAGAACTAGACATGACCGAGACACATCTTCGGTCAATAACCAATATCGGAACCTGGATGCTCATATTGGCTCCTACATATTCTATGAAGATCTTTATCGGTTAAACTACATAACAACATACGTTGTTCCTTTTGTCATCGGTATGTTACTTACCCGAGATTTGATCGCCGGTATCATCATACCTAGTTCAATCTCGTTATCGGCAAGTCTCTTTACTCGTTCCGTAATGCATCATCCCATGACTAACTCATTAGACACAATACTTGCAAGGCTCATAGTGATGTGCATTACTGAGAGGGCCCAGAGATACCTCTCCGATACACGGAGTGGCAAATCCTAATCTCGATCTATGCCAACTCAACAAACACCATCGTAGACACCTGTAGAGCATCTTTATAATCACCCAGTTACGTTGTGACGTTTGATAGCACACAAGGTGTTCCTCCAGTATACGGGAGTTGCATAATCTCATAGTCAGAGGAACATGTATAAGTCATGATGAAAGCAATAGCAATAAAACTAAATGATCATTATGCCAAGCTAACAGATGGGTCTTGTCCATCACATCATTCTCTAATGATGTGATCCCATTTATCAAATGACAACACATGTCTATGGTCATGGAAGTTTAACTATCTTTGATTAACGAGCTAGTCTAGTAGAGGCATACTAGGGATACTCTGTTTGTCTATGTATTCACACATGTACTAAGTTTCCGGTTAATACAATTCTATCATGAATAATAAACATTTATCATGATATAAGGAAATATGAATAACAACTTTATAATTGCCTCTAGGGCATATTTCCTTCAGTTTGTTCTACCGATGGCGATGCAGGCATGTATGGAGATCTCTCCCCTTATGCTGCATCCTGCCGTCGTCCTATATGTTGTGCCGATTACTTATGGGAGTGAAGCCGTTGTTGAGGTAATGGCTCCGGTGCTGCAGATTATGCCTGAATTGCAGAAGCTTCGTGGGGAGCCCACTTCACCTATTTCGATGGTGCTTCCTAAGGAGATGGGGTCGCTTGGAGGGGCCTTGGCGATGCCGACTGTGATCTCACCGTCATCATTGGAGCCCAGTCAGCCGATTGCCTTTGTGGACCATGGAGGTTTGGATGCTGCTATTGTTGTCCCACTTGTGGATGTTGGCCAGGTGGCATCTGTGGGCGCCGAGGTTAATGAGGTAGGTGATTTGGCACCTAATTTTGAGCCGTTGAAGACCATCCGATCGCCCATCTTTGACCGTGAAGGTATGTTGGCACTTATTGACGAGGTGGTCTTCACGAAAAAGCTTTGTCGCTTGCTCAATGATTTGAGGCAGCTAGCCCTGGGTCTGGCAAGGCGATTGTTGCCTCCTAGCAGAGAAGGCTTCTACGAGAAAAATCAAGAAGGTCAAGAAGGCTCTCACACTGGTACAACGAGGTGCTATACAAACGGTTTTTAACCCCTTTCCACGACGGCATTTTGAACCGTGACTAATTGAGTGTGTGCGATAGGGGTGGTCCTTCCCACACGACCCAGAAACCGTCAGAGATATGGAGCCTTGATGCATATAGTTGTCCATATAAAACTATTTCTGATATCTCTAAAATCCCAAATGCTCCATCCTTGCTACTCGTGTGTGCTGGCATTAGCATCGCTGTTGGAGTTCTGTGGTTTTACCTAAAACCAAGTGCTGTCTAGGCACATTCCAGGCATGTACCAAACTAGCTCTACGTTTACGATGCTCGACACATCACAAACAATTCATGATTGTAAACCGTGTATGATAGGTCGACAATCACACACATTTAGTTTTCCCCGTGCTGTTTGTGATATTGTCTGACATCACACATGCTTTGCAAACGACAACTGTGTGCATGGTTACACATGTTTCCTCTCCGTGAACCGTGTAGGATTATGATGTATATCAGACACTAATACGTCCATTTTACATCATGCGTTTATATTGATATTTATTGCATTATGGGCTGTTATTACACATTATATCACAATACTTATGCCTTTTCTCTCTTATTTTATAAGTTCTACATGAAGAGAGAGAATGCCGGCAGCTGGAATTCTGGACTGGAAAAGGAGAAAATATTAAAGACCTATTCTGTACAACTCCAAAAGTCCTAAAACTTCTCGGAGAATATTTTTGGAATATATAAAAAATATTGGGCAAAGAAAGCACAAGAGGGGGGCCACCTGCCAGCCACAAGGGTGGAGGGTGCGCCCCTCGTCCTTGTGGGCCCCCTGGCAGGCCCCCGACGCCCATCTTCTGCTATATGGTGTGTTTTGACCTAGAAAAAAAATCAGAAGGAAGCTTTCGGGACGAAGCACCGCCGTCTCGAGGCGGAACTTGGGCCGAACCAATCTAGGGCTCCGGCGGAGCTGTTCTGCCGGGGAAACATCCCTTCGGGAGGGGGAAATCGAAGCCATCGTCATCACCAAATATCCTCTCATCGAGAGGGGGTCAATCTCCATCAACATCTTCACCAGCACCATCTCCTCTCAAACCCTAGTTCATCTCTTGTATCCGATCTTTGTCTCAAAACCTCAGATTGGTACCTATGAGTTGCTAGTAGTGTTGATTACTCCTTGTAGTTGATTCTAGTTGGTTTATTCGGTGGAAGCTCATATGTTCATGTTGGGGAATGCAGTAATTTCAAAATTTGCCTACGCACACGCAAGATCCATCTAGGTGATGCATAACAACGAGAGGGGAGAGTGTTGTCCACGTACCCTCATAGACCGTAAGCGGAAGCGTTATGACAACGCGGTTGATGTAGTTGTACATCTTCACGATCCGACCAATCCTAGCACCGAAGGTACGGTACCTCCACGATCTGCACATGTTCAACTCGGTGACATCCCATGAACTCTAGATCCAGCTGAGTGTCGGGGGAGAGCTTCGTCAGCACGACGGTGTGATGACGGTGATGATGAAGTTACCGACGCAGGGCTTCGCCTAAGCACTACAACAATATGACCGAGGTGGAAATCTGTGGAGGGGGGCACCACACACGGCTAAGAGATCAACTTGTGTGTCTATGGGGTGCCCTCCTTCCCCGTATATAAAGGAGTGGAGGAGGGGAGGGCCGGCCCTCTCTATTGCGCGCCCTAGGGGGAGTCCTACTCCCACCGGGAGTAGGATCCCCCCTTTCCCCTAGTTGGAGTAGGAGAGAAGGAAGGGGGAGAGAGAGGGAAGGAAGGGGGCGGGGCGGCCCCCACCCAATTCAGATTGGGCTAGGGGGGCGCGCCCTCCACCTTGGCCTTCCTCTCCTCTATTCCACTAAGGCCCAATAAGGCCCATATACTCCCCCAGGGGTCCCGGTAACCCCCCAGTACTCCGGTAAATGCCCGAACTCACCCGGAACCATTCCGAAGCCCAAACATAGGATTCTAATATATTGATCTTTATGTCCTAACCATTTCGAGCCTCCTCGTCATGCCCGTGATCACATCCGGGACTCCGAACAACCTCTGGTACATCAAAACACATAAACTCATAATACCGATCATCACCGAACATTAAGCGTGTGGACCCTACGGGTTCGAGAACTATGTAGACATGACTGAGACTCATCTCCGGTCAATAACCAATAGCGGAACCTAGATGCTCATATTGGTTCCTACATATTCTATGAAGATCTTTATTGGTCAAACTGCATAACAACATACGTTGTTCCCTTTGTCATCGGTATGTTACTTGCCCGAGATTCGATCGTGGGTATCTCAATACCTAGTTCAATATCGTTACCAGCAAGTCTCTTTACTCGTTCCATAATGCAACATCCTATAACTATCTCATTAGTCACATTGCTTGCAAGGCTTATAGTGATGTGCATTACCGAGAGGGCCCAGAGATACCTCTCTGATACTCGGAGTGACAAATCCTAATCTCGATCTATGCCAACTCAACAAACACCATAGGAGACACCTATAGAGCATCTTTATAGTCACCTAGTTACGTTGTGATGTTTGATAGCACACTCAGTATTCCTCCAATATTTGGGAGTTGCATAACCTCATAGTCATAGGAACCTGTATAAGTTATGGAGAAAGCAATAGCAATAAACTAAACGATCAAAGTGCTAAGCTAACGGATGGGTCAAGTCAATCACATCATTCTCTAATGATGTGACCCCATTCATCAAACAACAACTCTTTGTCGATGGCTAGGAAACTTAACCATCTTCGATTAACGAGCTAGTCAAGTAGAGGCATACTAGTGACACTCTGTTTGTCTATGTATTCACACATGCACTAAGTTTCCGGTTAATACAACTCTAGCATGAATAATAAACATTTATCATGATATAAGGAAATATAAATAAGAACTTTATTATTGCCTCTAGGGCATATTTCCTTCAGTCTCCCACTTGAACTAGAGTCAATAATCTAGATTACATTGTAATGATTTTAACACCCATTGAGTCTTGGTGCTGATCATGTTTTGCTCATGAGAGAGGCTTAGTCAATGGGTCTGCAACATTCAAATCCGTATGTATCTTGCAAATCTCTATGTCTCCCTCCTTGACTTGATCGCGGATGGAATTGAAGCATATGAAATCTGGATTCCTTTCCCAAGGCAATTGTACCAGTATTGTCCCAAAAGATTTTCATTGGACCCGGTGCACTAGGTATCACACCTAGATCGGATATGAACTCCTTCATCCAGACTCCTTCATTTGCTGCTTCCAAAGCAGCTATGTACTCCGCTTCACACGTAGATCCCGCCACGACGCTCTGCTTGGAACTGCACCAACTGACAGCTCCACCATTTAATAAAAATATGTATCCTGTTTGTGACTTAGAGTCATCCGGATCAGTGTCAAAGCTTGCATCAATGTAACCGTTTACGACAAGCTCTTTGTCACCTCCATAAATGAGAAACATATCCTTAGCCCTTTTTAGGTATTTCAGGATGTTCTTGATCACTGTCCAGTGATCCACTCCTGGATTACTTTGGTATCTCCCTGCTAAACTAATAGCAAGGCACACATCAGGTCTGGTACACAGCATTGCATACATTATAGAACCTATGGCCGAAGCATAGGGAATGACTTTCATTTTCTCTCTATCTTCTGCAGTGGTCGGGCATTGAGTCTGACTCAACTTCACACCTTGTAACACAGGCAAGAACCCTTTCTTTGCGTGATCCATTTTGAACTTTTTCAAAACTTTATCAAGGTATGTGCTTTGTGAAAGTCCAATTAAGCGTCTTGATCTATATCTATAGATATTGATGCCCAATATATAAGTTGCTTCACCGAGGTCTTTCATTGAAAAATTCTTATTCAAGTATCCTTTTATGCTATTCAGAAATTCAGTATCATTTCCGATCGACAATATGTCGTCTACATATAATATCAGAAATGCTACAAAGCTCCCACTCACTTTCTCGTAAATACAGGCTTCTCCAAAAGTCTGTATAAAAACCATATTCTTTGATCACACTATCAAAGCATATATTCCAACTCCGAGAGGCTTGCACCAGTCCATAAATGGATTGCTGGAGCTTGCACACTTTGTTAGCACCTTTTGGATCGACAAAACCTTCTGGTTGCATCATATACAACTCTTCTTTAAGATATCCATTAAGGAATGTAGTTTTGACATCCATTTGCCAAATTTCATAATCATAAAATGCGGCAATTGCTAACATGATTCGGACGGACTTAAGCATCGCTACGGGTGAGAAGGTCTCATCGTAGTCAACTCCTTGAACTTGTCGAAAACCTTTTGCAACAAGTCGAGCTTTGTATACAATAATATTAACGTCAGCGTCAGTCTTCTTCTTGAAGATCCATTTATTCTCTATGGCTTGCCGATCAACGAGCAAGTCAACCAAAGTCCACACCTTGTTCTAATACATGGATCCCATCTTAGATTTCATGGCCTCAAGCCATTTTTCGGAATCCGGGCTCATCATCGCTTCCTCATAGTTCGTAGGTTCGTCATGGTCAAGTAACATGCCTTCTAGAACAAGATTACCGTGCCACTCTGTGCGGATCTTACTCTGGTTAACCTACGAGGTTCGGTAGTAACTTGATCAGAAGTTTCCTAATCATCATCATTAGCTTCATCACTTACTGGTGTAGGAATCACTGGAACTGATTTCTGTGATGAACTACTTTCCAATAGGGGAGTAGGTACAATTACCTCATCAAGTTCTACTTTCCTCCCACTCACTTCTTAGGAAAGAAACTCCTTCTCTAGAAAGGATCCATTCTTAGCAATGGATATCTTGCCTTCGGATCTGTGATAGAAGGTGTACCCAACAGTCTCCTTTGGGTATCCTATGAAGACACATTTCTCCGATTTGGGTTCGAGCTTATTGGGTTGAAGCTTTTTCACAAAAGCATCGCAGCCCCAAACTTTAAGAAACGACAACTTGGGTTTCTTGACAAACCACAATTCATAAGGTGCCGTCTCAACGGATTTCGGTGGTGCCCTATTTAATGTGAATGCAGTTGTCTCTAAAGCATAACCCCAAAATGATGGCGGTAACTCGGTAAGAGACATCATAGATCACACCATACCTAATAAAATGCGGTTACGACGTTTGGACACACCATTACGCTGTGGTGTTCCAGGTGGCGTGAGTTGCGAAACTATTCCCCGTTGTTTCAAATGAAGACCAAACTCATAACTCAAATATTCACCTCCACGATCAGATCGTAGAAACTTAATTTTCTTGTTATGATGATTTTCCACTTCACTTTGAAATTCTTTGAACTTTTCAATTGTTTTAGACTTATGTTTCATCAAGTAGATATACCCATATCTGCTCAAATCATTTGTGAAGGTAAGAAAATAACGATACCCGCCGCGAGCATCTACACTCTTCGGACCGCATACATTAGTATGTATTATTTCCAACAAGTCTGTTGCTTGCTCCATTATTCCGGAGAACGGAGCCTTAGTTATCTTGCCCATGAGGCATGGTTCGCAAGCACCAAGTGATTCCAAAAGTCATTCAACATGGAGTTTCTTCATGCGCTTTACACCAATATGACCTAAACAGCAGTGCCACAAATAAGTTGCACTATCATTATTAAACTCATATCTTTTGGCTTCAATACTATGAAGATGTGTATCACTACTATCAAGATTTAGTAAAAATAGGCCACTTATCAAGGGTACATGACCATAAAATATATTATTCATATAAATAGAACAACCATTATTCTTTGATTCAAATGAATAATGGTCTCGCGTTGTGGCACCCCGGCTCAGAGCGACCGGTTTACCATACATTGCCATCCCAGAGACTATGTGTTCTAGCAACGCACAACATCTTGGTACAGAATAACAACCGCTTTATTGATGCTAGCAGAACAGAGTTACATTACAAGAGCTGTCGAGGCCAAGCGACACACTCGGTGCGACTGAACAATATGTACATTATTTAGTGAACATAAATGGGCATCGATCCGAACAACTACGTGGAAGCGGAATAATGTCATGGCGGAAGCTCCATATCACAGGGACACCGATGTGGACACGATCTAGACTTGGACAGCGCTCTCCTCCAAAGATACTTTCCTGAAATCTGGCATGACATGCCAGGTCAGGACATTGAATGTACTTGCAAGCTCACAACAGGCATCATCATAATGACAAACAATATCATGATATTTAACCAATTATTAAAAGTGCAACACTATATGCCAACATGCTGTGCTCAAGCTCGAACGTCCCTCGGGACAGCTTACCTACCGTGATCATCTCTGGATCAGAAACACACCACTAAAGTGGTCAGATCACAAACACACCACCAAAGTGGTCAGAACACACCACCAAAGTGGCCTTTCTCAAGAACAACTCGTGATCCTTACGGCGATCACAACCACAACCATCATTTGGTCCCAAATGCCTCGATGGGCTTTCTGCCATCCATCAACAATGCAAAGTTCATCACTTAGTGTGCAATTTTTATTAAACGTTGACTCATGGTGGGACCTACTACGAGGTGTCCGTAACCGTGGACTCGGCTATCGATAGATTACACACTCTGCAGAGGTAGCACACTATACCCACACCACGGAACCCATGGCCTCGCACTCCCATTCGGGTGGACCAACGACCTCCCGACAAAACCCCTCCATTGCCACAGCACTCTCCCGGCCACTCCGAACCAAATCCCCAAACGGGCTGGTCCTGGGTGGCCCCGTGACACCCCAACCACCGTCGTGGTCAAAACACTCCCACTCGGGGACACTCCCACTCGGGGACTCGGTACCATAATCTCATCAACGAGCACACAAGATTATGTCTGCTCACCAGGCCAGGGCAAGCACGACATAACCTTCCCTAGATTGGGGCACCGACCAGAGGCCGTGTCAATGGACCAAATCAAGGCCTTCCCACAAAGGCAAATGTGGTTGCACTGGAAAGAAACTCGATTCAGCGGCACCATGACCCAGTCAACGGTATATTCAAGTTGAGTTATATTCAGGTCTAACTAAAAAAAATGACCGGTGTCATAGCATGCCATGAAATGCAAAATAACACATGCATCGTATAATGATAAAAATGACCGATGTCATCCTTATACACACCAAGCATAACGTCAACAACTCAATTCACTCTACTTGCTAAAATGACTCACAACTTAACCAAAATACTTTGCCACAAGTTTTATTAACTTCTTACGCAAGAAAGTAACTCTGATAAATTTCTCATATGCTTGTCAAAAAGATTTCATTATCAACAGCTCTTACTTTCTTTATCACTAAGTTGGGTTCAAACATTCTGTAAGACAAATAATATGATTAAACAAGTATTTAACAAAACATTTTCTAACAACTTTTTTTATCAATCTAAGAGGGCAAAAACATAGCTTTAAATAATTGCTAACATACATAACAAAATTATTTCTAACATCACCTCAAATAAATCTTAACTTCCTTTATCCACTAAACTAGTTTCAACCATTATGTAACTCAAGCATAACAACTAACCAATATTTAACAGAATATAAATAACTCCATAATCATTTAAATGCATGGATGAATCCTTTCATTCAAGTAAGAAAATCACAAATATTGAAATGGCACCATGAAAATGTTACTGTGGCTTGCCTTAGTGCAGATGAGGTTCACAAGCCTCCTGGTGATCCTCAAGACAAGTTTAACCTTCGGAAAATGGTTTTAAACACAACAAGAAAATATCAAGAACACTTCTAAAAATCACCAGAAATTCTAGACAGCTTAGAAAAATCTCATCTTTGGTGAGCTGCTAGATTTCTTATCAAAGAACACAATGCAAAAAGAATCAATTCATTTGGACTTATGGTTGAAGAGCTATGACTGTTTGAAGTGTTCTATAAATTCAAATGAATTTGAAATAGACTGGGGGGGGGGGGTGACGTCGAAGGCGTAAAGCCTTGGGGCGCCACCACTCGTACTGCTTCGCATGCGTACTGAGTGGTTGACTAGCGGGCCCCGCTAGTCAGGTGGGGAAAGAGGGAGAGGGAAACAGAGGGGGCCACGGCTTCGCCAGAGCTCTCGTCGGCGACGAGGGTTCCTTGGCCCAAACGAGAGGGAGGGATGGCAGGAGGGGGTTGAGGCGCACCTGCCAGTACCCGTAGCGTAGATAGGGGCAGTCGTACGACATCGGAATCAACCTCGCAAGAGGAGGCAGAACGTGGAGGTCACCGGAGTTGACGAAGACGGCGAGCAGAGGCCACTCCAGGGGCTCCAAGCGGGCGGGATGGCCTCACCAGAGAGAGGCGGAGGCCCTGGAGGGGTCGCCCAGGCCTGGAAGGAGCTGGAGCTACCGCGGCGACCAGAGGGGATCGCCGGTGAGCTCGAGCTCGGGGACGGCGACCCGAGGCCTGCCCGGTCGGGCTCCAGCTTCCTACTTGATCGTGCGGTGTGTGTGAGTGTTGGCTGGTGTTCGAGGAGGCTGGGGAGGGCTCTATATATAGGCGAGAGGCGAGGGTGCTTCGGGCTCCGCCGGTGGACACCTGTCCACGGCACCTGGCGACGAGCGGCGTCAGTGAGAGGGGGAGAAGGCGACGGAGGTCACGCGGCCACTGTGGGCGGGCAGAGACAAGCACATGATCAAGAGGGTGGCGACGAGCACAGTGCGCTCCGCACTGTTGGGCTGGCCGGACCTTGCCCATTCTCGCTGCGGCGAGCTCCGGCGTCGGCGAGCGCCAGGGGGGAGTTAAGAGCATTGAGACGATGATGGTGGCGAGGTTTGGCATGGTTGGGCAGGCGGGGAAGCGAGCACGCGAGCACAGAGGCTCGGGCGCGTCACAGAGTGCGTCGGCTGCATGCCAGCACGCCTGGACGAACGCGGTCACCGCGTGAACTATGACATCAGGTCGATCTAAGCAAAAAATCAATGTCTGGCATGTTGTTCGTGGTAGTTTTGAGTGTTACCATGATTTGGTTTGGATCCAGGTGCAGTAGAGAAGTTTTCACACACCAAGTAAGTTTCTGGTCAGTAACTTTGTGATGTTACTATGGTCAAATGGCTTGGAGTTTGAAGCTGTGCTTTGGAGGCTAGTGATGCACAAGAAATTTCAGGTCAAATGGAGCAAGTAAAATGGTAGTTGCTGTAGAAACCACCATTTCTGTCCAGAATAGAAAAGATTTTCTATAGCAAAAATATTCCAAAAAGTGATGAAATATTTTTGCTCAGGAAGGTGCACTAGGGTTCACAGAATATTTGTGAATTATCTCAGATTTTTCTAAGCCATAAAAATTGGGGTTTCTTTGAAGCAAACATATCTGGCTTAGGGTTTTAGAGAGAAAATGAATATTTTTCTTTTAAGAAAAATATTCCAAAGATTATTTTTGGGGTGGGTCAGAAGTGGAATAATGATTCAGGAGGGAAGTGAAGCACTTGGGTGAAAGCCAAGGATGCCCAAGTGTTGAGGTCCATATGAAAAGATTCGGAAACTCCAAGTTTCAAAAAATTTCAAATCTATACCTAATATTAAAGGGAATAGGTATTCTTGGTTTGGTTTAGTCCTTTACATTTGGTTTACACATGTTAAGCGATCTGGGCCAGTTACATGTATGTTGATGGGCCTTTTATGAGCTTTCATAGAGAGACCGTGAAAAATAATTGGGTCAAAATAAATCAACATTGTGGGAATTGAACACAAGACCTCCTGTCTATCTCTTAGATGTAACAACCAAAGACTTATGCATCTTTCATATTTACCAATCCCAACTCACTCTAAATAGACGAGTGGCAGTCATCATGTTTATTTATTTATTTTGCGAGAAAATGAGTTGATATTAAAACGACCAAATTACTGAAAGGTCCACACAGAAAAGGAAATTACAAGCAAGCCCCTCTACAACCCGACTATGCCGGCGCCGTGGACGAGCCGGTGACGCGCCATTCACCACTGCTCGCTGACGCCTTGGATCGAAGCAGCCCCCGAGCGAAACGGGAAGTCTTCGATCAACGGTCCCTGAGGACCTACACCCATGGCCGTCGTCATCGTTGCACCGCTCAACATCGCTTTCCTTCTCCAAATCTTCAACCGCCGGAATCGCCATCCCTCGATCTCCGGCACGGGGGAACCGTGCACGGCCTCTCCACCGAGCAGCAAGCACGAAGAAAGGAGCTGGTCCACCGCAGAGCTCCACCAGAACTTCGCTATCGAAGGGGAGACCAACACCTGCAAAAAGCCGATCCAGTCACACCGCTGCCTCCACGACGCCACCGGTTGGCTCCCTAGGCACTCCTACACTATGTACACACTACAAATCAGGCCTCACCTGTCCTCCCGCCGCCGGAGCATCAGGCGGAGGGCGGGGGGAGCCGCCGATTTGGCAACGACGAGGTGGAAAGCCCGGGGTTCGCACAAATCGCCCTTCGTTCCTGTAGATGGGGAAGGGTGAGGTCCAAGGCTCATGTTTAGGGAGAGCTAATTAAGCGAATGTGCTAATAAAGGAAGGATTGTGGGCTTAAATATAATATTTAAACAAATGTGGCTAATTAAAGAAAGCATTATGGGTAAATCGGTGGAATAACTATTAGAAAGATTGTGGTCTTAATAAATTCTACATGAAGGATTTGAGGTAAAAAGATAGGATAATTAAAAGAAAGGATCTATAGGCCTTAATGTGTTGGGGCTACTAAATTAGAAAAGGAAGGATTTGATTCCCGACTAAAACGGGTAAAGACTTCATGGTAATTAATGAAAGGATCATATTTAAATGCCATTAAAAAGGATTGTATTTAAATGAAATCAGTGGGACATTACGCCCCACAAAGAAAATATGAAAACGACTAAATTGCGACGTATTTTTTTACGTTCATTTTGTAGAAGGACGATGCTGCATTGCAACATGTTCTTCATAATGAATCCGATACTGTGGGACATTATGCTTGTGCAAAACATCAATTTTCCCCGTTGCAACACACGGGCATATGTGCTAGTGAAAATCAAGCAAATAGGAAGGGGCAAAACCCATGCTATCACATGCATCAAACAAGATCCAGATATAATGTTCATGCTCAACACTAGCACCAAATAACAATTATTTAGGTCTAAAACTAATCCCGAAGGTAGATGTAGAGGTAGCGTGCCAATGGCGATCACATCGATTTTGGGACCATTTCCCACGCGCATCGTCACCTCGCCTTAGCCAATCTTCGCTTAATCCGTAGCCCCTATTTCGAGTTGCAAATATTAGCAACAGAACCAGTATCAAATACCTAGGTGCTACTGCGAGCATTACTAAGGTACACATCAATAACATGTATATCAAATATACCTTTCATTTTGCCATCCTTCTTCTTCGCCAAATACTTGGGGCAGTTCCGCTTCTAGTGCTAGTCCCTTTGCAGTAGAAGCACTCAGTCTCAGGCTTAGGTCCAGACTTGTCCTTCTTCACTTGAGCAACAACTTGCTTGCCGTTCTTCTTGAAGTTCCCCTTCTTCCCTTTACCCTTTTTCTTGGAACTGGTGGTCTTGTTGACCATCAACACTTGATGCTCCTTCTTGATTACTACCTCCGCAGCCTTTAGCATTGCGAAGAGCTCGAGAATTGTCTTATCCATCCCTTGCATATTATAGTTCATCACGAAGCTCTTGTAGCTTGGTGGCAGTGATGGAAGAACTCCATCAATGACACTATGATACGTCTCCAACGTATCTATAATTTTTGATTGCTCCATGCTATTATATTATCTATTTTGGATGTTAATGGGCTTATTTTTACACTTATATTATTTTTGGGAATAACCTATTAACCGGAGGCCCATCCCAAATTGCTGTTTTTTTGCCTATTTTAGAGTTTCGCCGAAAAGGAATATCAAACGGAGTCCAAACGGAATGAAACCTTCAGGAGCGTTATTTTTGGAACAAACGTGATCCAGGAGACTTGGAGTGGACGCCAAGAATCAATCGATGAGTCCATGAGGCAGGGGGGCGCGCCCTCCACCCTCATGGGCCCCTCGTTGCTCCACCGACCTACTTCTTCCTCCTATATATATATCCACGTACCCCGCAAACATCCAGGAGCACCACGAAAACCTAATTCCACCGCTGCAACCTTCTGTACCAAAGAGATCCCATCTTGGGGCCTTTTTCGGAGCTCCACCGGAGGGGGCATTGATCACGGAGGGCCTCTACATCAACTCCGTGGCCCCTCCAATGATGTGTGAGTAGTTTAGTTCAGACCTTCGAGTCCATAGCTAGTAGCTAGATGGCTTCTTCTCTCTCTTTGGATCTCAATACAAAGTTCTCCTTGATTCTCTTGGTGATCTATTCGATGTAATCTTCTTTTGCGGTGTGTTTGTCGAGATCCGATGAATTGTGGGTTTATGATCAAGTTTATCTATGAACAATATTTGAATCTTCTCTGAATTCTTTTCTGTATGATTTTTTATCTTTGCAAGTCTCTTCGAATTATCAGTTTTGTTTGGCCTACTAGATTGATCTTTCTTGCAATGGGAGAAGTGCTTAGCTTTGGGTTCAATCTTGTGGTGCTCGATCCCAGTGATAGAAAGGGAACCGACACATATTGTATTGTTGCCATCGAGGATAAAAATATGGGGTTTATATCATATTGAATGAGTTTATCCCTCTACATCATGTCATCTTGCTTAAGGCGTTACTCTGTTATTATGAACTTAATACTCTAGATGCATGCTGGATAGCGGTCGATGTGTGGAGTAATAGTAGTAGATGCAGGCAGGAGTCAGTCTACTTGTCTCGGACGTGATGCCTATATACATGATCATGCCTAGATATTCTCATAATTATTCACTTTTCTAGCAATTGCCCGACAGTAATTTTTTCACCCACCGTAATACTTATGCTATCTTGAGAGAGCCACTAGTGAAACCTATGGGCCCCGGGTCTATTTTCCATAATACAAGTTTCCAATCTATTTTATTTTGCAATCTTTACTTTCAACCCATATCATAAAAATACCAAAAATATTTATCTTATTATTATCATCTCTATCAGATCTCACTCTTGCAAGTGGCCGTGAAGGGATTGACAACCCCTTTATCGCGTTGGTTGTGAGGTTCTTATTTGTGTGTGTAGGTACGAGGTGACTCACGTGTGGTCTCCTACTGGATTGATACCTTGGTTCTCAAAAACTGAGGGAAATACTTACGCTGCTTTACTGCACCACCCTTTCCTCTTGAAGGGAAAACCAATGTAGTGCTCAAGAGGTAGCAAGAAGGATTTCTGGCGCCGTTGCCGGGGAGATCTACGCCAAGTCAAGACATACCAAGTACCCATCACAACTCTTATCCTTCGCATTACATTATTTGCCATTTGCCTCTCGTTTTCCTCTCCCCCACTTCACCCTTGCCGTTTTATTCGCTCTCTTTTCCTTTGGCCCTCTCTTTTCTGTTTGCCTCTTTTTTAGCTTGCCTCTTGTTGCTTGTTGCCCTTATGGCTTTACCAAAAGGAGTTGACCCTCACCTCAGAAGGTTGGAAGAAATCGAAAACAACGTTAGAAGTTTTATGTCCTTGCAGTTTGAGCACAATAATTTCTTTAGAAATGAGCCAAAAGAACAAAAAAGTTTTATCAGTTTCGTGAATAAAGAGCTCGATGATATGTCTAAGGAATTTTATGGTTTCAAATCTCAGCTTGCTCATCTTGAAAAATTAGTGGCTGAAATCTCAGATAAGCAGGCCACCTTAGTTAATAAGATGGCCGCTAAACCGGAAAGTTTGCATGACAATAAAGATGAAGATCTAAAAGTGATTGATGTTTCCCCTATTAAATCTTTGTTTTGCAACATGAATCTTTATAATGATGGGACTGGAGATGAGCCAACTTTAGTTAGAAGGCGTCCCAATGATTCCGAGTTTTTAGATCTTGATGCAAAAATTGATAAAAGTGGGATTGAAGAGGTCAAAACTTTAAATAGCAATGAACCCACTATGTTGGATTTCAAGGAATTTAATTATGATAATTGCTCTTTGCTAGATTGTATTTCCTTGTTGCAATCCGAGCTAAATTCTCCTCATGCTTATAGTCAAAATAACTTTCGTTCCGTCATATTCCAAATAACTTATCTAATTACAACATATTAACCGCTAATGCACCTTTTTTATCAAATCTCAGGGACATGGTCTAATCATGAGGGTAGTATTTTATCATGGTGTTGGATCCCAAGTTTTTATGGATTACTTTTTTGTTACCGGGGTCGACCCCAAAGCCATAATGTCTTAAAATGAAGAGGCTATAGAGAAACTTTGATTTTTTCCTTTGTCTCGAACTTCGTGAAGAACTCCATTCAGCTTTTACTAAACATATCATTGATGCTTTGATGCAATCTTATGAAGAAAAGCTTGAGTTGGAAGTTTCTATCCCTAGAAAACTTTATGATGAGTGGGAACCTACTATTAAAATTAAAATTAAAGATCATGAATGATATGCTTTGTGTGATTTGGGTGCTAGTGTTTCCACGATTCCAAAAACTTTGTGTGATTTGCTAGGTTTCCATGAATTTGATGATTGCTCTCTGAACTTGCACCTTGCGGATTCCACTATTAAGAAACCTATGGGAAACATTAATGATGTTCTTATTGTTGCAAATAGGAATTATGTGCCCATAGATTTCATTGTTCTTGATATAGATTGCAATCCTTCATGTCCTATTATTCTTGGTAGACCTTTCCTTAGAACAATTGGTGCAATTATTGATATGAAGGAAGGGAATATTAAATTCCAAATTCCATTAAGGAAAGGCATGGAACACTTCCCTAGAAATAAAGTTAAATTACCATATGAATCTATTATGAGAGCCACTTATGGATTGCCTACCAAAGATGGCAATACCTAGATCTATCTTCACTTTTATGCCTAGCTAGGGGCGTTAAACAATAGTGCTTGTTGGGAGGCAACCCAATTTTATATTTATTCCTTGATTTTTGCTCCTGTTTAGTAATAAAAAAATAATCTAGCCTCTTTTTTTGGTTGTGTTTTTTGTGTTTAATTTGTGTTTGTGCCAAGTAGAACCGTTGGGAAGACATGGGGAAAGTCTTTTTGATCTTGCTGTAAAAAACAGAAACTTTAGCGCTCACGAGAATTGCTGGAATATTTTATTGGAGAGTGATATTTAGTTAATTCTTTTTGAAGATGATTAATATATATATTCCTCACGTCCATAAATTTATTTTAGAATTTGTGGGGTTCCAGAATTTGCGTTAGTTACAGATTACTACAGACTGTTCTGTTTTTGACAGATTCTGTTTTTGTGTGTTGTTTGTTTATTTTGAGGAATCTATGGCTAGTAAAAGAGTTTATAAACCATAGAGAAGTTGGAATACAGTAGGTTTAACACCGATATAAATAAATAATTAGTTCATTACAGTACCTTGAAGTGGTGTTTTGTTTTCTTTCGCTAACGGAGCTCACGAGATTCTCTTGTTAAGTTTTGTGTTGTGAAGTTTTCAAGTTTTGGGTAAAGATTTGATGGATTATGGAACAAGGAGTGGCAAGAGCCTAAGCTTGGGGATGCCCATGTCAACCCAAGGTAAAATACAAGGACACCAAAAGCCTATGCTTGGGGATGCCCTGGAAGGCATCCCCTCTTTTGTCTTTGTTCATCGGTAACTTTACTTGGAGCTATATTTTTATTCGCCACATGATATGTGTTCTGCTTGGAGCGTCTTGTATGATTTGAGTCTTTGCTTTTTAGTTTACTGCAATCATCCTTTCTGTACACACCTTTTGAGAGACACACACATGAATTTGAATTTATTAGAATATTCTATGTGCTTCACTTATATCTTTTGAGCTTTATAGTTTTTGCTCTAGTGCTTCGCTTATATCTTTTAGAGCACGGTGGTGGTTTTATTTTATAGAAACAATTGATCTCACATGCTTCATTTATATTATTTCGAGAGTTCTTTAGAACAACATGGCATTATAAGAACTTTCATATAAGTGCATTGAATACTAAGAGAAGTTTGATACTTGATGATTGTTTTGAGATATGGAGATGGTGATATTAGAGTCATGCTAGTTGAGTAGTTGTGAATTTGAGAAATACTTCTGTTGAACTTTGTGATTCCCGTAGCATGCACGTATGGTAAACCGTTATGTGATGAAGTCGGAGCATGATTTATTTATTTATTGCCTTCTTTATGAGTGGTGGTCGGGGACGAGCGATGGTCTTTTCCTACCAATCTACCCCCTAGGAGCATCCGCGTAGTACTTTGTTTCGATAACTAATAGATTTTGGCAATAAGTATGTGAGTTCTTTATGACTAATGTTGAGTCCATGGATTATACGTACCCTCACCCTTCCACAATTGCTAGCCTCTCTAGTACCGTGCAACTTTCGCCGGTACCATAAACCCACCATATACCTTCCTCAAAGCAGCCACCAGACCTACCTATTATGGCATTTCCATAGCCATTCCAAGATATATTGCCATGCAACTTTCCACCGTCCCACGTTATTATGACACGCTTCAGCATTGTCATATTGCTTTGCATGATCATGTAGTTGACATCGTATTTGTGGCAAAGCCACCGTTCATAATTCTTTCATACATGTCACTCTTGATTCATATCCTGGTACACCGCCAGAGGCATTCACATAGAGTCATATTTTGTTCTAAGTGTTGAGTTATAATTCTTGAGTTGTAAGTAAAAATAAGTGTGATGATCATCATTATTAGAGCATTGTCCCAGTGAGGAAAGGATGATGGAGACTATGATTCCCCCACAAGTCAGGATGAGACTCCGAACGAAAAAAGAGAAAAGAGGCCAAAAAAAGAAAGAAGGCCCAAAAAAATGAAATGAGAGAAAAAGAGAGAAGGGACAATGTTACTATCCTTTTTCCACACTTGTGCTTCAAAGTAGCACCATGATCTTCATGATAGAGAGTCTCTTATGTCGTCACTTTCATAAACTAGTGGGAATTTTACATTATAGAACTTGGCTTGTATATTCCAACGATGGGCTTCCTCAAATTTCCCTAGGTCTTCGTGAGCAAGCAAGTTGGATGCACACCCACTCAGTTTCTTTTGTTGAGCTTTCATACACTTATAGCTCTAGTGCATCCGTTGCATGGCAATCCCTACTCACTCACATTGATATCCATTGATGGGCATCTCCATAGCCCGTTGATACGACTAGTTTATGTGAGATTATCTTCTCCCTTTTTTGTCTTCTCCACAACCACTATTCTATTCCACCGTAGTGCTATATACATGGCTCACACTCATATATTGCGTGAAGATTGAAAAAGTTTGAGAACATCAAAAGTATGAAACAATTCCTTGGCTTGTCATTGGGGTTGTGCATGACTTAATACTTTGTGTGATGAAGATAGAGTATAGCCAGACTATATGATTTTGCAGGGATAACTTTCTTTAGCCATGTTATTTTGAGAAGACATTATTGCTTAGTTAGTATACTTGAAGTATTATTATTTCTATGTCAATATTAAACTTTTATATTGAATCTTTCGGATCTGAACATTCATGCCACAATAAAGAAAAAATACATTGAGAAATATGTTAGGAAGCATTCCACATCAAAAATTATGTTTTTATCATTTACCCACTTGAGCACGAGCATGAATTAAGCTTGGGGATGCCTGATATGTCTCCAACGTATCTACAATTTTTGATTGCTCCATGCTATTATATTATCTATTTTGGATGTTAATGGGCTTATTTTTACACTTTTATATTATTTTTGGGGCTAACCTATTAACCGGAGACTCAACCCAAATTGCTGTTTTTTTGCCTATTTTAGAGTTTCGCCGAAAAGGAATATCAAACAGAGTCCAAACGGAATGAAACCTTTAGGAGCGTTATTTTTGGAACAAATGTGATCCAGGAGACTTGGAGTGGACGTCAAGAATCAATCGAGGAGGCCACGAGGCAGGGGGGGGGGGGGCGCAAGGCAAGGGGCGCGCCCACCCCCATGGGCGCGCCCTCCACCCTCGTGGGCCTCTCGTTGCTCCACCGACCTACTTCTTCCTCCTATATATATCCATGTAGCTGCCAAACATCCAGGAGCACCACGAAAACCTAATTCCACCGCCGCAACCTTCTGTACCCAAGAAATCCCATCTTGGGGCCTTTTCCGGAGCTCCGTCGGAGGGGGCATTGATCACGGAGGGCCTCTAGATCAACTCCATGGCCCCTCCGATGATGTGTGAGTAGTTTACTTCAGACCTTCGGGTCCATAGCTAGTAGCTAGATGGATTCTTCTTTCTCTTTGGATCTCAATACAAAGTTCTCCTCGATTCTCTTGGAGATCTATTCGATGTAATCTTCTTTTGCGATGTGTTTGTCAAGATCCGATGTATTGTGGGTTTATGATCAAGTTTAACTATGAACAATATTTGAATCTTCTCTGAATTCTTTTATGTATGATTGGTTTATCTTTGCAAGTCTCTTCGAATTATCAGTTTGGTTTGGCCTACTAGATTGATCTTTCTTGCAATGGGAGAAGAGCTTAGCTTTGGGTTCAATCTTGCGGTGCTCGATCCCAGCGACAGAAAGGGAACCAACACGTATTGTATTTTTGCCATCGAGGATAAAAATATGGGGTTTATATCATATTGCATGAGTTTTGAAATGCCCTCGATGCGGCTATATCTCCTACGTGTCGAAGCACGACTTAGAGGCATAACCGCATTGAAAGCAATGTCGCAAGTGAGGTAATCTTCACAACAACCCATGTAAATAAATAAAGGGGAAAGGTACATAGTTGGCTTACACTCACCACGTCACACAATTACATAAATAAGTCATTACATTCATCCAATACACTCAGGGTCCGACTACGGTACCAAAATAAAGATCAACCCCCAAATGCGACAAAGTCCCCGATCGCCCCAACTGGGCACCACTACTGATCATCTGGGAAAGACACGTAGTAACGACGAGAGTCTTCATTGAACTCCCACTTGAGATCGGTCATATCATCTGGAGCGGCATCATCGGTCCCTGCATCTGGTTTTGGAAGGAATCTGTGAGTCACGGGGACTCAACAATCTCACACCCTCGCGATCAAGACTATATAAGCTTATAGGTAAGGTAAAGGTATGATGTGGATCTATAGCAAGCGACTAGCATATATGGTGGCTAACATATACGCAAAAGAGAGCGAGAAGAGAAGGCAAAAGCACGGTCGAACAACTATGATCAAGAAGTGATCCTAGAACAACCTACGTCACGCATTACTCCAACACCGTGTTCACTTCCTGGACTCCGCCGAGAAGAGACCATCACGGTTACACACGCGGTTGGTGCATTTTAATTAAGTTAAGTTTTAGGTTATCTACAACCGGACATTAACAAATTCCCATCTGCCCATAACCGCGGGTATGGCTTTCGAAAGTTCAAATCTCTGCAGGGGAGTCCCAACTTAGCCCATCACAAGCTCTCACAGTCAACGAAGGATATTCCTTCTCCCAAGACAATCCGATCAGACTCGGCATCCCGGTTACAAGACATCCTCGACAATGGTAAAACAAGTCCAGCAACACCACCCGAATGTGCCAAAAAATCCCGATAGGAGCTGCACATATCTCGTTCTCAGGGCACACTCAGATGAGCTCTCCATACAACTAAAACCAAACCTCGAGTTTCCCCGGGGGGGGGGGGGGCTGCACAGGGCTCTAGTTTGGACAAACACTCAGAGGAGCACTGGCCCCCCCGGGGGGGGGGGGGGGGTTAAATAAAGATGACCCTTGGGCTCCGGAAACCCAAGGGAAAAAGAGGCTAGGTGGCAAATGGTAAAACCAAGGTAGGGCATTGCTGTCAAGGGGTTCCCATTATAACCCAACCATGAAAGGAACGCAAAATCCGGGAACATAACACCGATATGACAGAAACTAGGGCGACAAGAGTGGAACAAAACACTAGGCATAAGGCCGAGCCTTCCACCCTTTACCAAGTATATAGGTGCATTAAGATAAACAAGATAATATTGTGATATCCCAACAATAAACATGTTCCAACAAGGAACGATCTCCAATCTTCACCTACATCTAGCAACGCTATAAGAGGGGCTGAGCAAAGCGGTAACATAGCCAAACAACGGTTTGCTAGGACATGGTGGGTTAGAGGTTTGACATGGCAATTTAGGAGGCATGATAAGCAAGTGGTAGGTATCGTAGCATAGGCCTAGAAAAGAGCGAGCATCTAGCAAGCAAAGCTAGAAGTTATTTCGAGGGTATGGTCATCTTGCCTACAAAGTTCTCAGAGTTGCCTTGATCCTCGTAAGAGATCTCAATAGGCTCCTCGTTCATGAACTCGTCTCTCGGCTCTACCCAAGCAAGAACAACAAGCAAAAAGGAATGCAATCAACCACATGCAATGCTCAAACAACATGATGCAAACATGGTATGATATGCGGAATGCGATGTGTGATGCATATGCAAGATTTGGAAAGGAATGATTGAACCTGGCCTCAACTTGTAAATCCAAGACTTCCACTGGAAAGGTGAGTCGATTTCGGTTGAAATCGATATAAAGATCACCGGAATCGGATGCACGGTTTGGAAATGGCAAGCAAAACAAATATGACACCGGTCTGCGATAATCAGCAAGTAGCCATCTAAATGCATCAATAACAACATGCTACAGCAATCCAACATGACAACAAAATACATGGCAGGGAGCCACTCATAATGCTTGACAAAAGATGAACACTGAGCAACAACTAATCCACTCATTAACAGGTTCAAACAAGCATGGCAAAAGTGCAAAAGATTACTGGTTCCAGACTTAGTGAAATAACAACAAATCAGGAATTTATCATCAGGAAGCAATCTTTAGAGCATGAAAACTACATGCTACAGGAACTTATCATGGCAAAGCAAGGCATGGCATGAAGCTACGCTAATCACATAACAAAAGTCCCTTAGTGACCATGAGCCAAAAGGGATCAGAAAATACATTTGCAAGCATGTGAACATAGCAAAAACATAAACAGATTCAGACTTAGTGAAAAATTGGAGCATGCAAAATAGTTAACAAGTAGGCATGTTTACGAGCTCGATGCACTCACTACATAGCATGGCATGACAATCTAAGCATGCACCCATCAAGAAGACATGGCATAGAAGCTAGACATGGCAAGAACAACAACATAACATGCACGGATCAATAGCAACAACCTCGGCAAAATCGCTAAACATGTTAACAATCTGCTAGGAACATTTTATAGCGAAAGTAGAGCTCGATTGACTCAAGCTAGGGTGCTCCATTGTCAGTGTACAAAAAGAGGGGTACACTTTTTGTCCACCTATAGCTGTGCACGGGCAGTCTGAGCCACGGGCACCACCACACCAAGCAAGGCAAGGGAGGTGAGCCAGGGTAAGACCAAAGCTCAAGAGAACTAGAACGACGCCAAGGCCAAGACCACAAAGAGCAAAGGGGACGAAGCGGACTCCCCCGGCAAGATCCTTGTCGAGAGACAGTTCTAGCAGCTCCAGCAAGACCCTTGCCACGGCGACTCGTCCCACGCCTACGGAGCAAATCACCCTTGAGTCCACTGCCCCCAAGGGGCAAGGATTCTGAGACATCCCCGTGGCGGCATGCAGATCTTTGTGAAGACATTCAAGATTAGATACGCACTAAGGATACGACAACCCTTGGCGGGATCCCAGCCGAGGAAGACCACAAGGCCCTCGGCAAGCGCCTTGCCGGGGATGACAGCAGGCGCCTCGGCAAGAACCTTGCCGGGGCGCCGGCAAGGCCCTTGCCGAGGACACCCGCAGGGCCACCATCAGGCCCACGCCGACTAAACCTCCACCACCGCATGCATGCAGCTGCCGACCCAACCAGCTGGGCAGGCACCTGCATGGCGGCATGCAGATCTTCGTGAAGACCCACCACTGCGCCACCTCAGCTGCCTGCCTACCTACGTGGCATCTCAGGCGTCGCTGGCCAGGGCGCGTGTCGACACAAGAAGGAGCGGCGACGGACGAGACAGGTCTCTCCCCCGTCCCTGATAAAGCAAGGACACCTAAGCAAGACACATTAAATGCGCCTTGTCATGTAATGCGAGGGATAACCTCGCATCACTGTACCCTTTCCACCTCCTGTGTGCCATTGTGGCAACCTCTTTTTCTATAAAAGGAGGCCCGAGGCGACTAGGAGAAGGATTCGGCTCTTTGGAGCTCCTCACACCCCATAGATAGCTCAAGAACACATATATACAATCCACCAAAGCAGGAGTAGGGTTTTACGCATCCTCGCGGCCCGAACCTAGATAAACAAACTGTGTGCTACCTGTTAGATCCGCTCTTCCCATGACCCCGCGCCCCGCTAACCGTAGTAGGGATTCTTGTGATCCCATAGGTGTCATTCCCACCGACATCTTTGGCACGCCAAGTAGGGGGCGCAGTTGTGAGAATCGGCTTTAGCAGTTAGTTCGGTGCTTCTACATCATCATGGCACCCAAGAAGAAGACGACGGTGGCGGTTGGCCAGTCGGAAGCCGGACAGCCCGTCCCGACGCGAGGGCCTCCAAGACTCCCACGCCCGCGTCAACAGCGCGCTCCTCCCGGGCAGCGTGCACTGAACAGCGTAATCACGCCGAAGATCCCGGGTGTCGCCACGGGAAGAGCCCCGAGCGCCACTCCCGGGACGTAGAAGACCTTCCCACTCACCGAGGCGCTGGTGAAAATGGCATGCGACCGCGGAGTCGTGATAGAGCTCCTTCTGACATGGTCAGAAGTCGGAGCGCGTCACGATCCATGCAGGTTTCGCTGCCACCGACGCCAGCAGAGGCCCTGGCATGCGCGCAGTTGCTCCTCAACTTTCCTCCCACCACGGGGAAACTCGACGAATGGAAAGCCACTATCCGAAGCCTTGTTGCGGTGGCCAAAAAAGACGAACCAAGTCCGATGGGGCCCCCGGGTCGACGCTCCGATGGAGTCTCGTGGACCAGTGGCGGAAAAGCCGGCGGCGCCGCGACCACGGTGCATTCACCTCGTCCCCATCCGGTACCACGGACGCCGGCTCGTCGCGACGTCGCGGGCGACGCCATCTCCATAGCATCGTCTGACCCGCGAACCCACTATGACCAGCGCCAAGTTCTTCGGGAACGAGCCCATGAAGACGCTTGAACCACTATCGAGCGCTGGCGCGGAGCGCGCCACCAGTCAGACAGGCGAGCAGGGCCTGCTGTGAACCACCTGGCCCCGGAGAGCCCTGGAGGCCTACCTTACGAGATAGGCTGTCCGGCTTTTACCCGTGAGCTGCGGCAGTTCCGGTGGCCCACTCACCGCACCTTCAAACCTGACGTTGGCGAAAAGTACAGCGGCAAGACTCACCCGTCTGAGTTCCTCGGCATCTACACCATCGCGATGCAAGCCGCCGGAGCTCGCAGCGATAAGGTGCTTGCGAATTACTTTCCATTGGCTCTTAAACCCAATGCCATGTCGTGGTTGATGCACTTGCCGGTAGACTCTATTTCCTCCTGGTCGGATTTGTGCCATGAGATTGTGGGCGCCTTTACTGGAGGTCACCAAGCCCATGGCCAAGCAAGCGACCTGCATGTCATTCCCAGAAGGGAGGTGAGAGTCTGCGCAAGTATATACAGAGGTTCAGCTGGCTACAGTACAATATCCCTGATGTTCACCCTGCCTCCATCATCAGCGCGTTCCATCAGAACGTGCATAACCGCAAGATGCGCGAAGAACTGGCAATGAACAAGGTGAAAGAATGGCAGAACTCTATGTTCTTGCTGACAGATGTGCCCAAGCTGAAGAGGGAAGGAAGTACCCCGGCGAAGATGCCGGCGTGGAAACCGACTCCTCAGATGAGGATATTGCCACCCCGACGAAGAAAGGCCGGCGCCGCAACACGAAGCGCAAAGGTAAAGCTGTGCTTGCCGTCGAGGGATCTGGCGACTCCGGCTTCGCCAAGAAAACCAAGGTAGATGACCCCGGCAAGGAAATTGCCGGATGTGTCGCCTACCGGGCCTTGGCGGCTGCCGAGAAGCCAGGAAACTCCGACAAGCAATACTACAAGATCCATCGCACCAAAGGCCATGATCTCCAGAACTGCCGATAGGTTGAGCTCCTTGCTGAGAAGCAGAGGGCTGAATATGAGAGGCGGGACAAGGAGAAAGGCCAGGACGGTGCTGAGGGGTCTGGCAAGAAGCGTGACGGCCAGGCGGGCCGTCGCGGCAAAGATAAACAGTGGGAGAGGCCCGCCCGGGGCCATGACAAGAAGCTAGAAGATGATGATCACGAAGAGGACGATGAGTCTGGCGACCAAGGATTTCAGAAAGCTACAGAGGCCATGTGCGTCGATGGCGGAGCCTCGCTGCATACCTCTCACCGCCAGCTTAAACAGTGGGCGTGTGAGATTACAATGGCGGAACCGTCGTTTGATGCCCAATGGCCGCTGAAGTGGTCCAGCACACCTATCATTTTTGACATTGAGGATCACCTTGATCGCACTACTATGGTCGGGTGCTTGCCATTGTTGGTTTCACCAACAATACGCAACCTCAAGGTGACAAAGATGCTAGTCAATGGCGGGGCCGGTCTGTACTTAATCTCGCCTGCCGTGATCGAGAAATTGTAGATTCCTGATGAAGACCTCGAAGAGACGGGCACGTTTCAGGGGGTCAACCCGAGAAGAAGTCACCCCAAGGGAAAGGTCACATTGCCCGTGACTTTGGGAGTGATCTGAACTATAGGACAGAAATGATTGTGTTCGACGTTGCCAAGATCCCCTTGCCTTACAGCGGGATCCTTGGCCGCCCAGCGCTGGCCAAGTTCATGGCGGCGTCACATTACGCCTACAACACCCTGAAGATGCCGGGGCCTGTGACGATCATCACCGTCCCATCAGACAAGCTAATTTGCGCTGACCAACTCTACCAACAAGCAGTTGCAGCAACCGCCACTGCTAAGGCGCTTGACGGCCTTGCCGCCCGCTCTCTTCCTCTTCCGCAGCCTCCCAACGCCAGCTGCCCAAGGAGACGACCCCGAGAAGTTCAGGGAGCCGGCGACGCGGATGATGGGGTCGCCGGTGCCGCACGGAGCGGCACCCGACACCTAATCGTACCCATCATCCTGCCGCCTACTACCCTCGTCGTTGCTACCGCTGTCCTCCTCGTCACTCCCGCCCGAGGAGGAGTCTTCACTATCAGAAGAGATCTCCACGCAGCACCTTGCACGGGTCCCAAAGCACCCGAAGACCTTGACGGAGAGAAGGTCTCCCTCCATCAGCTTAAAATGGAGAGTGAGCCCCTCCGTCAAGCGGTGGATGTGAGCAAACGTCTTCCATCCCCGACAAAGATACATCACGTGAGGGGCGGGAAGTCGACGCCGACCCGCGTGCCACTGATCCCGCAGCCCCTCATGTGCAGCCGCAACGTCTCCGGCGGATCCAGCTCCATCTCCCGCGCAAATGGAGTCGGGACACGAAGGCGACGGCGCGGCGGCCGGCGCAGCCTGACGAAGAACTCACAAGGGTCATGCCCAACATGGCCCTCCATTGGAGGAGGGGCTGCTGGCGGAGGCGAGGCCGGCGCGCCGCCCTGTCCTCCTCTTCCCCGAACGCCCCGACCTCGCCCCCTCCCCTTCCCCTCGCGGCTGGCTCTGCCACCGCAGGCGCAGGAGAAGGAGGGACGCGTTGTCGAGCGGTGACCCTTGCCGCCACCGTTGAAGGACCGGGATTCCCTCTCTTCATGACGGATGGAAGAAAGGGGCAGAAGCTGAAGGAAGAAGAAGATGGAAGAATGCGGGACGTCGTCCCCCCCCGCTGTTTATAAGGGGACGGGGTTGTGGCTTAGCTGCCCCGCTCGTCCAATCAAGACACGGGAGGCGCAGGGAGCCAAGGCCGACCCGCTGCCCCAACCAGCGACGGCCCGGTTTCCCGCCTCCACCATTTGCCACCCCAAGCGCATGGGAGACACATGGTGGACGTGCAGAACCGAGGGGACAGGTGAGGCGACCTCTCCCCACCCCATGATCGTGGGGAGTGGACGCCTCGAGGACCGCGCCTCGGCCCCATTCAGTAAATGGGCCGCGCCTCCACGCCTCCCTCCGTTTATGGGCAAGGCATGAACCGCCCCCTTTACTATGATGTGACGCATGCCTGCGGGAACCAAGCCCACGCATGCCGCCCATGTCACACGCGCCTCCCCACGCCGCGCCATGCGCGGGAATCGTGGGAAGCGCAGCGCGCGAAGAATCTTACCACGGTAAAAATAGCCCCGCCTGCCCGCGCACCATTTTTGGGCCTAGCCCAAACAACGCGTTGCGCTTATGTGTGGACCAGGCCCGGGGGCTCCTGTCGGTGTACAAAAAGAGGGGTACACTTTTTGTACCCCCATAACTGTGCATGGGCAGTCTGAGCCACGGGCACCACCACACCAAGCAAGGCAAGGGAGGTGAGCCAGGATAAGATCAAAGCTCAAGAGAACTAGAACGACGCCAAGGCCAAGACCACGAAGAGCAAAGGACACCCGCAGGGCCACCATCAGGCCCACGCCGACTAAACCTCCACCACCACATGCATGCAGCTGCGGACCCAACCAGCTGGGCAGGCACCTGCGTGGCGGCATGCAGATCTTCGTGAAGACCCACCACTGCGCCACCTCAGCTGTCTGCCTACCTACGTGGCATCTCAAGCGTCGCTGGCCAGGGCGCGTGTCGACACAAGAAGGAGCGGCGACGGACGAGACATGTCTCTCCCCCGTCCCCGATAAAGCAAGGACACCTAAGCAAGACGCATTAAATGCGCCTTGTCATGTAATGCGAGGGATAACCTCGCATCACTGTACCCTTTCCACCTCCTGTGTGCCACTGTGGCAACCCCTTTTTCTATAAAAGGAGGCCCGAGGCCACCAGGAGAAGGATTCGACTCTTTGGAGCTCCTCATGACCCATAGCTAGCTCAAGAACACAGATATACAATCCACCAAAGCAGGAGTAGGGTTTTACGCATCCTCGCAACCCGAACCTGGATAAACGAACTGTGTGCTACCTATTAGATCCGCTCTTCCCACGACCCCACGCCCCGCTAACCGTAGTAGGGATTCTTGTAATCTCATAGGTGTCGTGCCCATCGACATCCATAATTGCGAACAAAGACATGGATGGATAGAGCACCACAGTATTAACAAAACATCCTTACTGATCATCCTCAAAAGAGGCATGGATCACTAGGAAACAACATGAACATATGGCATAAAAACAATAACATGACAAGGACTTTGTGAAATTCTAAGTCCCTGAAATCAGCATCATTGAGTAAGCTAATATGCATGGTTGTGCTAGTCACCACAAAGATCACAAAAATACATGGCATACACCCCTGTAAAGATGGCATAGCATTCATCAAAACACATGTAGAGCTCAGGATCATAGCATGCACACATTAATCATGGAAAAAATGATAAAAGTCCATTTGCAGAAACAGATCCGCAACTTTCCTCACATGGCCCTCTTCCAACATTATTTAGGGCATCAAGATGAGCTTAAATGAAAATGATGCAATGAGATAAAATGATGTACTCATTGAGGCGAACATTTTGATACGCTACACGCACGAATCGGAGCTACGGATGTAGAGTTATGGCATGTCAAAGATAGCAAAAATCTAGGGTTTCAGGGAGGAAAAAGTCAACCGGTAGTTTCAGATCTGGATCCAGTTTGCACGTAGATCGAGATTCGTTGCCGGGGAACTGTAGCTTGCCGGAGATGAAGAAGCTCGCCGGAGAAGCAAGGGGGCGTCGCCGGACTTGGGGCTCTCCGGGGCGAGGTGAGGAGGAGGCCGGGGCGGCGACGACGACGGTCGGGCGCGGCGCCGTTATGGCTTGGCGGCGCGTCGGGCGGCGGGAAGCTCGCCGGAGTGGGACGACTGCAGCGGCGGAGCTTACCGGTGCCGGGGTTGGCGGCGGAGCACGGCGGCTGGCTCGGGCGAGGAAGGCGGCACGGGCGCGAAGGAGCGGCGTGGCGACTCGGGCCCTCGGGGGCCGGCTGCGGGCCGGGCGGGCCGTGGCGGTGGGAGGAGGCGGCCGGCCACGTGGCGTCGCCTGATTGGCGCAGGCGGCGACGGCGATTTCGTCCGGCGGCGGCCGGACGTGTCCGATGGCGGCGGGGCGATCTTTAGGGTTTTTTGGACCCGGATTTGGACGGGGAGGCACATATATATATAAGCATAGGGAGCTAGGAGAGTCCAAATGAGGTGCGGTTTTTGGCCACGCGATCGTGATCGAATGATCTAGATGATGGAGGAGGTTTAGGTGGGTTTTGGGCCAGTTTGGAGGGGTGTTGGGCTGCAACACACACGAGACCTTTTCGGTCCCTCGGTTAACCGTTGGAGTATCAAATGACGTCCAAATGGCACGAAACTTGACATGTGGTCTACCGGTAGTAAACCAAGGCTGCATGACAAGTATCAGTCCAATCCAAAAACGTATAACACCCACACACGAAAAGAGGTAGAAAGGACCACCGGAGGACATAGGAGCGCCGGAATGCAAAACAGACCACGGGGAAAATGCTCGAATGCATGAGACGAACACGTATGCAAATGCAATGCACATGATGACATGATATGAGATGCATGACAAAGACAACAACACATGGAGACAAAAACCCGACAACAAGGAAATAAAATAACTTAGTGCCGAAAACGGCAAGAGTTGGAGTATAGATAAGGTAAATTACATCCGGGGTGTTACAACACTCCACCACTACGAAACGATCTCGTCCGGAGATCTAGGACTAGGAAAACTCCGGGTACTCAGAACGGAGGTGATCCTCGCGTTCCCAGGTGGCTTCACGGTCAGAATGATGTGACCACTTGACTTTGAGGAATTTGATAGACTTGTTGCGAGTCTTGCGCTCAGCTTCTTCAAGGATAGAACCAGGGTGCTCACGATAGGACAGGTCTTCTTGGAGATCAACATCTTCGAAGTTAACAGTGCGGTCAGGGGTCTTGAAGCACTTGCGGAGCTGAGAGACATGAAACACGTCGTGCACGTTTGCAAAGTTGGAGGGAAGCTCAAGTTGATAGGCGAGATCGCCTCTCTTGCTGACAATCTTGAAAGGACCCACGTATCTAGGGGCAAGCTTCCCTTTGATACCCAAGCGACGAGTACCTTTCATTAGAGAGACGCGGAGGTAGACATGGTCTCCGATCTCGAAAGCCAAATCATGATGTTTGCTATCATAGTAACTCTTCTGGCGCGATTGCGCGGCTTTGAGGTTATCACGAATGGCTTTGCACATCTCTTCTGCCTCTGTGATCAAGTCATTGCCAAGAAGTTGACGTTCACCAGTCTCTGACCACTTAAGAGGAGTACGGAACTTCCTGCCATAGAGAATTTCAAATGGGGCCTTGCCCGAACTCGCTTGAAAGTTGTTTTTGTAGGAGAACTCGGCATATGGAAGACAATCTTCCCACTTCATACCGAAAGAGATAACGCAAGCCCTGAGCATATCTTCAAGAATCTGATTAACACGCTCGACTTGGCCACTAGTTTGAGGATGAAAAGTTGTGCTGAAACGGATGTTGGTGCCCATGGTCTTCTGAAAAGAATCCCAAAACTTGGAGGTGAAGATGCTGCCACGATCTAAAGAAATCAACTGCGGAATGCCGTGTAGAGAGACAATCTGGGAGGTATATAGCTCTGCCAATTGAGCTGCTATGATGGATTCTTTGATTGGAAGGAAATGAGCCACTTTAGTGAGTTTGTCGATGACAACGAAGATAGCATCATTGCCACATTTGGACTTTGGAAATCTAGTCACGAAGTCCATCTCAATGTGGTCAAACTTCCATTCTGGAATGGAAAGAGGTTGGAGGAGACTAGCTGGTCGTTGCTGTTCTGCCTTCACTCTTCTGCAGACATCACATTCATTCACGAACTGAGCAATCTCACGCTTCATTCGAGTCCACCAATACGACTGCTTGAGGTCCTGGTACATCTTTGTACTTCCAGGGTGGATATAGAGGAGTGAATTGTGAGCCTCGTTCATAATGACTTTATGAAGATCACCTTTAGGCACAACAATGCGATCCTCGAAGAATAGAGTATCCTTGTCATCAAGGCGATATCACTTGTACTTGGGTTGACTCTTGGCATTCCCAATCTCCACCTTCTTCACCATAGCATCAAGAAGTTGAGCCTCACGAATCTGATCTTCCAAAGTAGGAGAGACTTGAAGGTTGGCCAGAAATCCTTGAGGAACAACTTGCAGATTGAGTTTGTGGAAAGCTTCACAAAGCTCGGGTTGGTAAGGCTTGATAATCAAGCTGTTGCAGTAAGCCTTCCTGCTCAATGCGTCAGCAATTACATTGGCCTTGCCTGGAGTATATTCGATACTCGGGTTATACTCTTGAATCATTTCGACCCAACGAGTCTGCCTGAGGTTGAGATTAGGCTGAGTGAAGATGTACTTGAGACTCTTGTGGTCAATGAAGATGTCCACTTTTCTTCCCAATAAGAGATGTCTCCAAGTTAAAAGAGCATGAACAACTGCCGCCAACTCGAGGTCATGAGTGGGGTAGTTCTTTTCTTTGGGCTTCAACTGGCGAGAGGTATAGGCCACAACTTTCTTCTCTTGCATGAACACTGCACCAAGACCTTAAAGAGAGGCATCACAGAAGACCTCAAACGGTTTGGATTCATCAGGAGGAGTTAGAACTGGAGCAGTGACTAACTTCTCTTTCAGGGTGTTGAAAGCGATGTCACATTCAGGAGACCAGACATACTTGACGTGCTTCTAGAGATTGTTGGAAAGAGGCTTCACGATCTTTGAAAAGTTCTCAATGAACCTTTGTGGGATCGAAAGTATGTCTAGAGGGGGGGTGATTAGACTACTTGACCAAATAAAAACTTAACCTTTTCCCAATTTTAGTTCCTGGCAGATTTTAACTATTTTAGGACAAGTCAAGCAATCATCACACTATTCAAGCAAGCATGCAAAGAGTATATTGGCAGCGGAAAGTAAAGCATGCAACTTGCAAGAATGTAAAGGGAAGGGTTTGGAGAATTCAAACGCAATTGGAGACACGGATGTTTTCCCGTGGTTCGGATAGGTGGTGCTATCCTACATCCACGTTGATGGAGACTTCAACCCACGAAGGGTAACGGTTGCGCGAGTCCATGGAGGGCTCCACCCATGAAGGGTCCATGAAGAAGCAACCTTGTCTATACCACCATGGCCATCGCCCACGAAGGACTTGCCTCACTAGCGGTAGATCTTCACGAAGTAGGCGATCTCCTTGCCCTTACAAACTCCTTGGTTCAACCCCACAATCTTGTCGGAGGCTCCCAAGTGACACCTAGCCAATCTAGGAGACACCACTCTCCAAGAAGTAACAAATGGTGTGTTGATGATGAACTCCTTGCTCTTGTGCTTCAAATGATAGTCTCCCCAACACTCAACTCTCTCTCATAGGATTTGGATCTGGTGGAAAGAAGGTTTGAGTGGAAAGCAACTTGGGGAAGGCTAGAGATCAAGATTCATATGGTAGGAATGGAATATCTTGGTCTCAACACATGAGTAGGTGATTCTCTCTCAGAACATATGAGTTGGAAGTGTATATGTGTTCTGATAGCTCTCTCCACGAATGAAGAGGAGGTGGAGGGGTATATATAGCCTCCACACAAAATCCAACCATCACACACAATTTACCAATCTCGGTGGGACCGAATCAACAAACTCGGTCAGACCGAAAAGGTAAACCTAGTGACCGTTAGAGATTTTCGGTGGGACTGACATGCAACTCGGTAGGACCGATATGGTTAGGGTTTGGGCATAACGTAATCTTGTTGAGACCGATTACACAAACTCGATGAGACCGATTTTGGTAATTAGCTAACCAGAGAGTTGGTCAGGCAAACTCGGTGGGACCGATTTGCTCTTTCGGTGAGACCGAAAAGTTACAAAAGGGAAACAGAGAGTTTACATTGCAATCTCGGTGGGACTGATCCGCTCTTTTGGTGAGACCAAAAAGTTACGAAAGGGAAACAGAGAGTTTGCAATCCCATCTCGGTGAGACCGAGATCCCTATCGGTAGAACCAAATTGCTAGGGTTTGGCAGTGGCTTATGACTCGGTGGCGCCGGATAGAAAGAATCGGTAGGACCGAGTTTGGCTTAGGGTTTATGTCAAATGTGGATATGGGAAAGTAGTTGAGGGTTTTTGGAGCATATCACTAAGCACATGAAGCAAGAGGCTCATTAAGCAACACCTCATCCCTCCTTGATAGTATTGGCTTTTCCTAAAGACTCAATGTGATCTTGGATCACTAAAACATAAAATGAAGAGTCTTGAGCTTTTGAGCTTGAGCCAATCCTTTGTCCTTAGCAGTTTGAGGGTTCCACTTTCACATCCATGCCATGCCAGTCATTGAGCTTTCCTGAAATAATCATCTTGGAATAGCATTAGCTCAATGAGCTATATGTTGTTATGAATTACCAAAACCACCTAGGGATAGTTGCACTTTCAACCTTCGACAATAGCTTGCGAGACCAAGGAAGCTATGGAGTTGCTTCACATTTTGAGGTGGTTCCCAATTCACGATAGCAGACACCTTCTCAGGATTAACCGCTATGCCCTTGGCAGAGATGATATGCCCAAGGTAGAGAACCTCATCGAGACAAAACTCGCACTTTGAAAACTTGGCATAGAATTGATGTTCTCTGAGCTTATCCAGCACCAAACGCAAGTGCTTGGCATGATCTTCCTTGTTCTTGGATAATACCAAAATGTCATCAAGGTAGACCAAGACGAAGTCATTTGTGTAGGGGTTGAAGATGAAGTTCATCATGCGAGAGAATGTTGGCGGAGTGTTGACGAGGCCAAAAGACATGACAATGTATTCATATGAACCATAGCTTGTTCTGAATGCTGTCTTAGGGATATCTTGCTCACGAATGAGAATCTGTTGATAGCCCATACGGAGATCAAGCTTGGAGAATACTTGAGCACCTTTGAGTTGTTCAAACAGCTCGTTGATGTTGGGAAGTGGGTACTTGTTCTTTATAGTCTTCTTGTTCAATGGATGGTAGTCAACACAGAGTCGGTCCATTCCATCCTTCTTCTTCACAAAAAGAACTCCACAACCCCACGGAGAAGAACTAGGTCATATGAGACCCATTCGCTCTTGAATATCGAGTTGCTTCTTCAGCTCCTTCAACTCTTCAGGTCCAAGCTTGTAAGGACGTTTGCAAACAGGTTCCGTGCCAGGCACAAGACCGATGACGAATTCAACTGGCCGGCGCGGAGGAATTCCTGGAAGCTCTTCTGGAAAGACGTCTTGATATTCGCAAATGACTGGAATTTGAGAGATGGCTTCCAGCTCGCCCTTCTCATTAAGAGAAAACAGTGGAATGGTATCATCCCTTGCGGCAAAGACAATTACATCCTCAGACGAATGAGTCAATTGAATCTGCCTGGCAGCACAATCAAGGTGAGCCTTGTGCTTAGAAAGCCAATCCATACCAAGAATAAGATCGATATCTAAGTCGCCCAGAACAATAGGAGAAGCTAGAAATTTGTAGTCGCCCAACGTGATAGTAACATCCGGGACGTAGATATTAGCTGTCATTTGCTTGCCTGGGGACACGATTTGCAAAGGTCTTTGCAAATGCTGATAATCGCACTCATACTTTGATGCAAAAGTTTTAGAAATGAACCAATGCGATGCACCAGTGTCAAAAAGAACTTTCGCTGGAATATTGTTAACAGGAAGGTTACCCATGATGACATCTGACGAGTCCTCTGCCTGAGCCGCGTTCATCATGTTGACCTTGGCGTGCTTGGGGTTATGCTTGACCACTGCGGTGCTAGCAGATCTCATAGGGGGAGGAGGAGGAAGGCGCCTCTGATTGAAACATTTGTTGGTATAGTGACCCTTTTGTTGGCACTTGTTGCACGTGACCTCCGAGAGCGGACGGTGATACGGAGCACTTGATCTTGGAGCTTGAGACGAAGTCTTGTTCTGAAAGCCAGGGTTGGGTGGGTGGGAAGATCCACTACCACCTTTGCTCTTCTGCTGATAAGGCTGACGAAATGGAGGAGGAGGAAGCCAATACTTTTGCTGCTTAGCCACTTGAGTTGCGGAAGAAGGAGTTGCATCTCTGACTCGCTTCTTGGAAGCATCGCACTTGAGTTGAGCAGCCTCTTGTTTTAGTGCCATGTTGTAAAACTCATCGTACTTCTGAGGCTCAAAAAGCACGAGAGCAAGTTGAAGATCTTCTCTGAGACCACCCATGAACTAGTGTATCATGCTTTTCTCGTCAGGGACGTCTTGCTTAGTGAAACGGGCGAGCTTTTGAAACAGGATGTTGTACTGGTGAACAGACAAAGAGCCTTGCTTCAGGTTGCGGAATTCCTCACGCTTGCTTTCAACAACACTATGAGGAATATGATGAGCTTTGAAGTCTTGACGGAATTCATCCTAGGTAATCACACGGCCTCCTCTGGAATCTTTGTATTGCTGAAACCATTCTGCAGCTTGGTCTTTGAGTTGGAAGGAGACGAACTTGACAAAGTCCTCAGGCCTGACGTTACTTCACTTGAAATGCTTGCATATATCCATGAGCCAATCATCAGCGTCTGAGGCATCGACACAGTTGCTGCTACCTCTTGAGCTTGCGTTGGATTTCCCCGAAGAGGAAGGGATGATGCAGCAAAGTAGCGTAAGTATTTCCCTCAGTTTTTGAGAACCAAGGTATCAACCCAGTAGGAGGCCATGCTCAAGTCCCCCGTACCTGCACAAAACCATAGCTACTTGCAACCAACACGATTAGGGGTTGTCAATCCCTTCACGGTCACTTACGAGAGTGAGATCTGATAGATATAATATTTTTTGTATTTTTCGTATAGAGCTGCAAAGTAAAAAGTAAAAAGCAAAGCAAGATTAAAGTGATGGAGATTGATATGATGAGAATAGACCCAGGGGCCATAGGTTTCACTAGTGGCTTCTCTCAAGAGCATAAGTATTCTACGGTGGGTGAACAGATTACTGTTGAGCAATTGACAGAATTGAGCATAGTTATGAGAATATCTAGGCATGATCATGTATATAGGCATCACGTCCGTCACAAGTAGACCGAAACGATTCTGCAGGTACTACTATTACTCCACTCATCGACTGCTATCCAGCATGCATCTAGAGTATTAAGTTAAAAACAGAGTAATGCTTTAAGCAAGATGACATGATGTAGAGAGATAAATTCATGCAATATGAAATAAACCCCATCTTTTTATCCTCGATGGCAATGATGCAATACGTGCCTTGCTGCCCCTTCTGTCACTGGGAAAGGACACCGCAAGATCGAACCTGTAACACCCTCGATGCGACTATATCTCCCACGTGTCGAGGCACGACTTAGAGGCATAATCGCATTGAAGGCATATGTCGCAAGTCAGGCAATCATCACAAACATCCCATGTAAGATAGATAATAAAAGGGATAACATAGTTGGCTTACACCCGCCACGTCAATCAAGTACATAAATAACATACATCATCCAAACACTCATGGCCCGACTACGGCGCCAAAATAAAAGACAACCCAACAAGCGACATGGTCCCGATCACCCCAACTGGGCACCACTACTGATCATCAGGAAAAGAAACATAATATCGCCGAGAGTCCTTGTCGTACTCCCACTTGAGCTCAAGCGCGCCATCTGGAGCTGTATCTTCTGGCCCTGCATCTGGTGTAATAGTAATCTGTGAGCCACATGGACTCAGCAATCTCGCACCCTCGCGATCAAGACTATTTAAGCTTAATAGGTAAGGCAAGGTAAATATGTGGATCTACAGCAACCGACTAGCATATATGGTGGCTAACTTATTCGCAAAAGAGAGCGAGAAGAGGAGGCAAAGTGCGAACGCATAACTAAAGAGGGCAATCCTGCAACAAACATTACTCCAACACCATGTCCACTACCCGGACTCCGCCGAGAAGAGGCCATCACGGTAACTCACACAATTGATTCATTTTAATTTAGTTAAAGTTTAATTTATCTACAACCGGACATTAACAAATTCCCATCTGCCCATAACCGCGGGCACGGCTTTCGAAAGTTTAAATCCCTATAGGGGAGTCCCAACTTAGCCCATGACAAGCTCTCACGGTCAACGAAGGAATAGACCTCCTCCCGAGACGTTCCGATCAGACTCGGTATCTCGGTTCTTGAAGACATTTCGACAGGTTAAAACAAGACCAGCAACACCACCCAGATGTGCCGACAAATCCCAATAGGAGCTGCACATATCTCGTTCTCAGGGCACACCGGATGAGCAAGACATCGGGTAGGCCAGCCCAGAGTTGCCCTTGGTAGCCCCGGACATCGCTCGGCTGGACCAACACTCAGAGGAGCACTGGCCCAGGGGGGTTTAAAATAAGATGACCCTCGGGCTCCGGAAACCCAAGGGAAAAAGAGGCTAGGTGGAAAATGGTAAAACCAAGGTTGGGCATTGCTGGAAAAGCTTTAATCAAGACGAACTATCAAGGGGTTCCCATTATAACCCAACCGCGTAAGGAACACAAAATCCGGGAACATAACACCGATATGACGGAAACTAGGGCGTCAAGAGTGGAACAAAACACTAGGCGAGAGGCCGAGCCTTCCACCCTTTACCAAGTATATATATGCATTAAGATAACATGGCAATATAATGATATCCCAACAAGTAAATAAATGTTCCAACAAGGAACACTCTCCAGTCTTCACCTGCAACTAGCAACGCTATAAGAGGGGCTGAGCAAAGCGGTAACATAGCCAATCAACGGTTTGCTAGGACAAAGGTGGATTAGAGGCTGAACATGGCAATTTGGGAGGCTTGAAAGCAAGTGGTAGGCATCGTAGCATTGGCATAGCAAAAGAGCGAGCAAACTAGCATAGCAAAGATAGTAGTGATTCCGAGGGTATGATCATCTTGCCTGCAAAGTTGTCAGAGTTGACTGGATCCTCGAAAGCAAACTCAACGGGCTCCTCGTTTGCGAACTTGTCTCCCGGCTCTACCCAAACAAGACAAACAAGCAACAAGAACACAATCAACCACGTGCAAGGATCAAACAAGATGATGCAAACATGGTATGCTATGCGGGATGCGATGCGGGATGCATATGCAAGATATGACAGGAAATGCATGCACCTAGCCTCAGCTTGGAAAACCAAGTGTTCCACCGGAAAGATGAGATGAAATCTCTTGAAAACGATATAAAGAACACCGGAATCGGAGTTACGGTTTGGAAATGGCAAGCGATTCAAATATGACACCGGTCTGCGATTTACAGCAAGTAGTCATCTAAATGCAATGAGATGAACATGCTACAGCACTCAAACATGGCATCAAAATACATGGCAGGGATGCATTCAAGATGATTAACAAAAGTCTAGCACTGAGCTACGGCCAATTCATCCATTAGGAGGTTCAAACAAGCATGGCAAAAATGCAAATGGTAAAACAGATCTCAGACTTTGTGAAATTAACACTTGTCTGGAATTTCAGATCAGGTAGCTCTCTTCGGAGCAACAAAACAACATGCTACAGGACCTGAACATGACAACGTAAAACATGGATGGAGCTACTCAAAGAGCTTAACAAAAGTCCCTTAGTGACCTTGAGCCAAAAGGGATCACAAAATACATTTGCAAGCATGTGAACATAGCAAAAACATAATCAGTTTTCAGACTTAGTGAAAACTGAGACATGCTGAAATCATAACTCAAGTAGGCTTGTTTACGAGCTCGATGCACTCACTACGGTGCAAGTCATGATAAGCTAAGCATAAACCCATTAAGAACACGCAAAATGCAAGATAGACATGGCAAGAACAATGGCATAGCATGCACGGATCAAGTACAACATCACCGGCAAGATTGCAAACAAGTTGACAATCTGCCCAGATTCACAAAGTAGCAAAAGTAGAGCTCGATTGACTCAAGCTAGGGTGCTCCATATATGCAAACAAAGACATGGATGGATAGAGAACTACAAGATTAACAAAACATCCTTACTGATCATCCTCAAAAGAGGCACGGATCACTAGGAAACAACATGAACATATGGCATCATGACTAAACAGCTCGAGGACTTAGTGGAAATGCTAAGTCCCTGAAAACAGAATTTCCAAGTGCCTCACTTTGCAAGCTTGCACTAGTCACCACACACATCACAAAAATACATGGGCTGCACCTCTGGAAAGATAACAAAACCCTTAACAAAACATATGTAGAGCTCATGGGCATATCATGCACACAATAATCATGGCAAAAATGACAAATGTCTAAGATGGAGTAGCAGATTTGACAATTAACTCAAGTAGCCCTCTTATAACAGCATTTCGGGCATCAAGATGAACTCAAATGAAAATGATGCAATGGAATGAAATGATGTACTCTCTGAGATGAACATTTTGATATGCTATATGCATGAATCGGAGCTACAGATGCAAAGTTATAGCATGATGAACATGGGCACTTGGAACGGAAATATCAGGGACTTGAAAAAAAAACAACCCCAGATCTAGGGTTTGACCCGAGGCACGTAGATCGAGGCGGGCGGCGCACTGTTCACCAGCGGGGATGGAGCTCGCCGGAGTGGTCGGGGAAGCAAGGGGCCGACCGGATCTAGATGGGCTTCGGTGGCCGGCTGCGGGCCTCCCGGGCCAGCGGCGGGAGCAGCGCGGCGGCGCCACGTGGCGGCGAGTGGTTGGCGCGGGCGGCAGAGCGGACAATGTCCGGTGGCGGTTTTCTTGTCCGGTGCGGCGCGGTGGAAGAGGAACTAGGGTTTCAGAGAGGGGGATCCGCGAATTTCGGGAGGGGTCTATTTATAGAGGTAGGAGGAGCTAGGGAGCTCCAAATGAGGTGCGGTTTTCGGCCACGCGATCGTGATCGAATGCTCTAGCTGATGGAGCAGAGTTAGGTGGGTTTTGGGCCAAATTGGAGGGGTGTTGGGCTACAACACACACGAGGCCTTTTCGGTCCCTCGGTTAACCGTTGGAGTATCAAACGAAGTCCAAATGATACGAAACTTGACAGGCGGTCTACCGGTAGTAAACCAAGGCCGCTTGGCGAGTCTCGGTCCAATCCGGAAATGTTTAATCCCCACACACGAAAGAAAGCTAGAAATGACCATCGGAGGGGAACGAAGCGCCGGAATGCAAAACGGACAACGGGGAAAATGCTCGAATGCATGAGATGAACACGTATGCAAATGCAATGCGCATGATGACATGATATGAGATGCATGACAACGATAACAACACACGGAGACAAAGACCCGAACCCAAGAAAATAAAATAACTTAACGCCGAAAACGGCAAGAGTTGGAGTACAAATTGGGTAAATCATATCCGGGGTGTTACAACACTCCACCACTACGAAAGGATCTCGTCCCGAGATCTAGGACTGAAAGAACGCCGGGTACTCAGAACGGAGGTGATCCTCGCGTTCCCAGGTAGCTTCACGGTCAGAATGGTGTGACCACTTGACTTTGAGGAACTTGATCGACTTGTTGCGAGTCTTGCGTTCAGTCTATTCAAGGATAGCAACGGGGTGCTCACGATAGGAGAGATCTTCTTGGAGCTCAATTTCCTCGAAGTTGACAGTGCGGTCAGGCATCTTGAAGCACTTTAGGAGCTGAGAGACATGGAACACATCATGAACATTTGCAAAGTTTGAAGGAAGCTCGAGTTGATAGGCGAGGTCGCCTCTCTTGCTGACAATCTTGAAAGGTCCGACGTATCTGGGGGCAAGCTTCCCGTTGATACCGAAGTGACGAGTCCCTTTCATAGGAGAGACGCGGAGGTAAACATGATCTCCGATCTCAAAATCCAAATCACGGTGCTTACTATCATAGTAGCTCTCCTGGCGGGATTGGGCTGCTTTGAGGTTATCTCGAATGACTTTGCACATTTCTTCTGCCTCAGTGATTAAGTCATTACCCAGCAGCTGACGTTCACCGGTTTCAGACCAGTTGAGAGGGGCACAACACTTCTTGCCATACAAAATTTCAAATGGGGCCTTGCTCGAACTTGCTTGAAAACTGTTGTTGTAGGAGAATTCAGCATAAGGAAGACAATCCTCCCACTTCATGCCGAAGGAGATCACACAAGCCCTGAGCATATCTTCAAGAATCTGGTTGACACGCTCGACTTGACCGCTAGTTTGAGGATGGAAAGCTGTGCTAAAGCGGATGTTCGTGCCCATGGCCTTCTGAAAAGAATCCCAAAACTTGGAGGTAAAGATGCTGCCACGGTCTGAAGAGATTACTTGAGGAATACCGTGCAGAGAGACAATTCGAGAGGTATAGAGTTCCGCCAATTGAGCTGCAGTGATCGACTCTTTGATAGGCAGAAAATGAACCACTTTAGTGAGTTTGTCAATGACAACGAATATAGCATCATTGCCACGCTTGGACTTTGGAAACCCAGTCACGAAGTCCATTTCAATGTGGTCAAACTTCCATTCTGGAATGGCAAGAGGCTGGAGGAGACCAGCTGGCCTTTGGTGTTCCGCCTTCACTCTTCTGTAGACATCACATTCATTCACGAACTGAGCAATCTCTCGCTTCATTCGAGTCCACCAATAAGCCTGCTTGAGATCCTGAAACATCTTCGTGCTCCCAGGGTGGATGGAGAGGAGAGAATTGTGAGCCTCGTTCATGATCACTTTACGAAGTTCACCTTTGGTCACAACAATACGATCCTCGAAGAAGAGAGTATCCTTGTCATCAAGGCGGTAGCACTTGTACTTGGGTTGACTCTTGGCAATCCCAATCTTCACCTTTTTCACCATAGCGTCAAGAAGCTGGGCTTGGCGAATCTGGTCTTCCAAGGTAGGAGAGACTTTAAGGTTGGCGAGGAATCCTTGAGGAACCACTTGCAGATTAAGTTTCCGGAAAGCTTCACAAAGCTCGGGTTGATAAGGCTTGAGAATCAGACTGTTGCAGTAGGCCTTCCTGCTCAATGCGTCAGCAATCACATTGGCCTTGCCTGGAGTATACTTGTCAGGACGCCGATTCTAAGCCACATCGATCTAGCCGGTAACACCTCATATCACTTTGCGGCCTCACGCACGGTATCCCACGGGTGTCGCCTTACCATGGCCCGGGGCTGTTTGCGCCTTTTGGCTCGCGTATATGACAATGTCGCTAGCATCCATATGACCGAGAACCCGGGCCGACATGGCTAGTCGTGAACCCAAAGCGGCACAGACCTATGGAGACAGGCATACATGAATCACATCGAACATGTCGGTCATCAACGAGTGATTCCGGGCTGTAGCACTGGGCTAACAGGACTCCGGGGATCCCGGGCTGTAGCAGGCTAGACAGGACTCCGGAGATCACCGCGTGACATTTCCCCGAAGGGACAGACATAGGGACGAAGTGAAACACATGCCGGCCAGTCAAGTGTCCTGAACAGTAGTGCTGGGCTAGCAGGACTCCGGTGAACCGGGCTGTAGCGGACTACTATGGCTCGAGGAACACTAGACTACATTTCCCCATAAGAAAGGCCGCGAAGGACAAACAACTAGATTGTCGGATCCCACTCATACCAAGCATTTCAATCATATACACAATATGATCGATATGAGTACATACAACATGGCATCACAACAAAACTCTACAACTCAAGTACTTTATTTAAAGGCTCCAGGGAGCCATACATAACATATTCATACAGGTAGGGGTCACCTGACCCGACACACAAGTCATACAGTCATACAAGCACATGCGGAAGCAACTAGTCTGAGTACAGACTCTAGAAAGAAAGAGGGCTTCTCGAAGCCTGTCTATCTATATAGGGCCCTCCATGGCCTGGATCACCACCTGGGTGGATAGTCACTCGTCGATGTCAAGGTCTACGTAAAACCCATCGGAGGGGGCAGTGTTGTCGTCTGAAAACAATAAATAAGCAAACATGAGTACAAAGGTACTCAGCAAGTCTTACATCAGAACCTACTATACATGCTCATTCTCAAGAAGGTGGCGGGGTTTATGCAGCAAGCCAACTTTGACTCTTGGCTAAGCTATCCTACGGAACCTTTTAGCAAAATAGTTTCCGCACACGAGTCCACTACTCTCCATCACAATACTCCACTGTGGATCCTCCCTCGTATCCTGCGAGAGGGCCATCCTCCATACTCACACTTATCTTGAGTCTTTTAGTAGTATCCATTAACTTGTCTATGAACTGTATATGCAACCAAGTAGTCCTTTACTGCGGACGCGGCTATTCGAATAGTTTTATACCCTGCAGGGGTGTACTTCGTCACACATGTTTCCACCACTTAGCGTCTGCACATGAAATGTGCTCGGCAGACTTCAAGCGAAAACTGACGTGGGTGTAGACCATGACCTGACTAACCTCACAAGTCCCTAGTCCAGGGTCATCGCCTATTCAGGTTCCATCCGCAAGGAAATCCGGCCGGGGTGTCCTCAACGGCCCCGAACGATGTGAACAGGGTTCCCGAGACACCAAACGGGTGACTCGGTACACCGTGCCACGGTGTATCTACCGCAACATAGCCCACCCCTAGGGTCAGCGCTACGCACGGCCGCCAACACATATCCTACAAACACCAGAAACTAGTTGCAACTCCTGGACTGAGGCGAGAGGGGTCAGTAAGTCGAGCGGGGTCATATTTCAGGGCCCAATGTGTGGTAGTAGCTGAATCTTAAATCACGCATACATAACTCAGTTCTTAGGGACGACCTCAATGAAACAACCCACCATGTACTCCTACATGGCCTCTCATCGATACCTTTACCAAAACATATTCAACACATCCCACATATCACTGACACAAGCATTTCACTCTCGCCCATCACCCAGATGAACCAGACCTGACACAACTCTAAGCATAGCAGGCATAGCAAGGTAGGAATCACAAAACATAGCTCAATCAACTCCTACACATGCTAGTGGGTTTCATCTAGTTACTGTGGCAATGACAGGTCTTGCAGAGGATAAGGGTTCAACTACCGTAGCACACAGCAGTTTGAAACGCGTTGTCTTAATGCAGTAAACAAGAGCAGGAGCGAGAACATGGGTTGTATCGGAATGATTAATGGTTGCTTGCCTGATGGAGTGGTAACGGGATACTGCCCTTCAGTTGGATACTCGTGAATATCCTCGGAGGCAGAACCTACCACGAAGAACACAAGCGAGCACAATCAACACATGACGATATGCAACAATATGATGCATGCTATGACATGGCAATATGAATGTGTTTTGGCCTAATGCAAGCTAAAACAGAAGGGTAATTGCTTATTTGAACCAAAGGTTCAAGTGTTAGCTCATTTGACTTGATCATATTAGTGCATCACCTTATACTGCATAAACAGCAGGTTTAACTTGTTCTGACATGCATGAAACCAGTACCAATGGATAGCTTGGATTTTTCTGATCATTTTTCATATATAATTTGTCTCATTTGGAGTTATGGTTGAATTTCTATGAATTTTTGAAGTTTAGGCAATTTTCTAGAATTTTCTATATAAAATTAAATCCAGAAAAGAGTTACTGCGTCAGCCTTGCGTCAGCATGATGTCAGCAAGTCAAAGGCGGTGCCGAGGTCAAACCCGACCAGTGGGGTCCACTGGTCAGTGACTCTAGTTGGTTTCTGTGGCTGACGTGTGGGACCAGGTCAACTGTGATGTGGCAAAGTCAAACTGACAGGTGGGGCCCTCCTGAGACCGGTGCTAATCTAACAGAACAGTTAACTAACTAATTAAGCACTAGGGCCCACAGGGCAGTGACTCTAGAGGGGTGGTTAGTGGGTTAATTAACCTCTAATGATGGCCACGTCGCCTACCGGCGTTTAGGCGCCGGCGACCTCAGATCGCGGCGGCGTCCGCATCGGGATTTCGCTACAGGCGATGGTTTGGCGCGCTGGGGGCACCAGGGAGGAGCTCGTGCTCGTGCGCATCTAGGGAGACCAACGGGAGGTGCGGGGGTGGCCGGAGCTGACGGCGGCGAGCTCTTTTGCGGCCGCCGGAGTTCAGGTAAGGTTGGGGTTGGCACTAGGGGGCACGGCAGGTCGAACGGGTGGGTGGGTTAGGCTCCTGGGGACGCGTTGAAGGCGGTGGTGCGCTCGGACGCGTGCTTGCACGGCCGTAGCCACGACGGCGTCGAGGCTCAGCGACGGCGAGCTTCGGGTGCTCGCGGGGCAACAGCTACGGGGCGAAATCAACGGCGTGGCTAAGGGGAAAGGGACGGGGAGCTCACAGCGGTGCCGTAGGGGTGGCTAGCGGGCTCGGGGGCGACCTTGACAGCACGAATCGACGGCGAGGAGCTCAGGCGGCCGAGGTTGAAGATGACGGTGGTGGTGACGTTCCAGGCTCTCCTGGCTCGCGTAGCTCGGTGGAGAGGACGAGGAAGACATGACGGTGCTTCTGGGCTCAGCGGCAGGGCGAGGGGAGCACAGGGGCTGCGTCTACGGCGTACGGCGGCGACGAGCTCTGCTCGGTGGAAGAGAGAGGGAGCCAGGGGGGAGAATGGGGAAGAGAGAGTGAGCGAGAGGGTTCCAGGGGAGGCGTGGCGCTCGTCTAGGGGGGGGGTCGGGAAGCAGGAGGTGGCCAGCAGGGTGGAGGTGCCGCGCGCGCGTGCCGGCGAGCGTCGGGCACACGCCCTCCTCCTTCTGTCCGAGGAGGGAGACGACAGGAGGCAGCGGGGGTGGGCTGGGCCGCCAGCTGGAGGTGGGCCAGGTAGTCCAGGTAAGTGGCCCAGTGGCTTTTCCCTCTTTTACTTATTTCTGTTTTCTATTTCTGTTATCCTGTTTTGATTTAGTTTAAATACTAAATCATTTTATAAAATCCTGAAAATATTCATGGACACTTGCTGAATTATTTCAGTGGCCCAAAAAATAGTTCCAACATTATTTGAGCATTTGATTTATTTAATAGCATTTAAATGCCCAAATTCAAATACTTATGATTTAAATCAATGCCCTTTTGTTGACCTAAAAAATATGTGCACCATTTTTCCCAAAGGTTCTAACCCAAGGCAAAGAGGGTGAGCATTTTAGAAGGGCATTTCAGGTTCATTGAATTTATTTTTAGTAAACCCTAGTTGATTTCAGGGGGGGGGTGCTGGGGGTTCTGCTTTCCCCATTTCAAGTTTCTGATGAAAGTAAACATGATGCACACTCTAATGCATGGTCTAGCTAGGGTGTGACAACTCACCCCCACTCAATAGAATCTCGTCCCAAGATTTAGGATCATCTGGAAAGAAGGTGGGGTACTCGAGTCGAAGACGATCCTCCCTTTCCCAAGTGGCTTCTTCCTCGGAATGGTGTGACCATTGAACCTTGAGAAACTTGATATTATGACGTCGAGTGGTACGCTCGGCTTGATCAAGGATACGAACGGGGTATTCCCGATAAGAAAGGTTATCTTGTAAATCAAGCGTTTCGTGGTCCACTCCACGGATAGGATCCGCGTAGCAACGCCTGAGTTGCGAAACGTGGAAGACATCGTGAACTCTGGAAAGATGCGGAGGTAGTTCCAATTGGTAGGCAACTTCTCCTCGTTTGGCAAGAATGCGAAAGGGTCCAATGTAACAAGGAGCCAATTTGCCTTTCATACCGAAACGATGGGTTCCCTTTAACGGGGTAACCCGAAGGTAAGCCTTCTCGTCAACTTCAAATGTCATAGGCTTATGTTTACGATCATATTGACTCTTTTGGCGAGATTGGGCTGTTTTCAATTTCTCACGAATAACGCGAACCTGCTCTTCTGCTTCCTAAATCATATCCGGGCCAAAGAGTTGTCTTTCCCCAGTTTCTGACCAGTTAAGAGGCGTTCGACATTTTCGTCCATAGAGAACTTCGAAGGGAGCTTTGCCCAAACTAGCTTGATAGCTATTGTTATAAGCAAACTCCGCGAATGGAAGGCATTTCTCCCAACTCATTCCGAACGAGATAATAGAAGCTCGGAGCATATCTTCCAGAATTTGATTGACTCGCTCTACTTGACCACTTGATTGAGGATGGAAGGCGGTGCTAAAGGAGAGATGAGTTCCCATAGCATTTTGGAAACTTTCCCAAAATCGAGAGGTGAAGAGACTTCCACGGTCTGAGTTAATTTCCAATGGGACACCATGAAGAGACACTATTCGAGAGATGTATAAATCAGCTAGCTGGCTAGCGGTGATACTCTCCCGAACAGGTAGGAAGTGGGCTACTTTGGAAAGACGGTCGATCACGACAAAGATGGCATTATTCCCCCTCTTGGTCCTGGGAAACCCAGTGATGAAATCCATACTGATTTTATCCCATTTCCATTCAGGAATAGCCAAAGGTTGAAGGGTACCAGCAGGCCGTTGATGCTCTGCTTTAACACGACGACAAACGTCGCAATTAGCAATGTATTGAGCGATTTCTCTCTTCATCCTAGTCCACCAAAACCTCTGGCGTAGGTCTTGATACATTTTAGTACTATCGGGATGAATGGTGAGAGGGGATTCATGAGCTTCCTTAAGGATCATCTGGCGTAGATGTTGTTTCTTGGGAACCACCAGGCGGTTCTCGAAGAAGACAGCACCTTGTTCATCCATGGAAACGCATTTAGCTACTCCGCTAGCAATGTTTTCCTTAATCCGGGATATGCCCTTATCACGCTTTTGGGCAGCTATGATTTGATCCATAAGGGTAGGTTTCGCCACCAGGGTAGATACGAATCCTCGAGGAACAATGTGAAGGTTAAGCTTACGAAATTCCTCATGGAGAAGTGGTTGGCTTTGTTGTAACATCAGGTTGTTACAATAGGACTTACAACTTAGTGCATCAGCCATGACATTGGCTTTGCCGGGGGTGTAAGTTATTCCTAAGTCGTAATCCGAGATCAACTCGACCCAACGTCTTTGCCTGAGATTCAAATCTGGTTGGGTGAAGATATATTTCAAACTTTGGTGATCGGTGAAGACCTCGCAACGATTACCGAGAAGGTAATGTCGCCAGGTTTTGAGTGCATGGACTACAGCTGCAAGCTCTAGATCATGTGTGGGATAATTTTCCTCATGTGGGTGTAATTGCCGTGAAGCATAGGCAATTACCTAACGATCTTGCATGAGTATGCAACCTAGTCCTTGTCGCGAGGCATCGCAATAGATAATAAAGTCCTTGGAGAAATCTGGTGGTACCAGTACGGGAGCAGATGTCAGGCGTCTTTTCAGTTCCTGAAAACTGAACTCGCACTGTGGAGTCCACTCGAACTTTTTATCTTTCTTGAGGAGTTCAGTTAGAGGCTTAGCAACCTTGGAGAAATTCTCGACGAAGCGGCGGCAATAGCTCGCTAGGCCAAGGAAACTCGAAACTTGCTTGACCGATTCAGGTGGAGTCCGATCAAGGACGGCTTGAACTCGCTCGGGATTGACATTAATACCCTTACCAGAGATTACATGGCCTAGATAGGTCACTTCTGACAACCAAAATTCACACTTGGAGAATTTGGCATAAAGGCGATGCTCTCGAAGTTTCATCAATACCAGCCTTAGATGTTCGGCATGTTCCTCTTCATTCTTGGAGTAGATGAGTATGTCATCGAGGTATACTACGATGAATTTGTCCAAGTACTCCATGAAAACCGAATTCATTAACCGGGAGAAGGTGGCCGGGGCATTGGTTAAACCGAAGGACATGACAGTGTACTCGTATTGGCCATAACGAGTAACAAAGGCCGTTTTGGGAATGTCCCCGTTTCTGATTTTGATTTGATGGTAGCCCAACCTCAAATCCATCTTGGAGAAGACTGAGGATCCAGCGATCTGGTCATACAGGTCGTTGATCCTGGGAAGCGGGTATTTGTTCTTGATGGTGACCAGATTGACAGGTCGGTAATCCACTACCATTCGATCCGTTCCATCCTTCTTCTTGACGAAGAGGACGGGGCAAGCCCAAGGAGAGGAGCTAGGACGGATGAACCCTTTGTTCAAGGACTCATCGAGTTGGTTCTTAAGCTCGGCTAGTTCTAAGGGTGCCATCTTGTAGGGTCTTCTAGCAATTGGAACGGTTCCTGGAACAAGGTCTATCACAAACTCGACATCCCTGTCAGGTGGAACACCTGGCAGTTCTTCTGGAAACACATCCGGAAAGTCTCAGACTACCGGAACGTCCTCAAGGTCTGGAAGAGGGTTGGCATTTAGGGAGTAAAGTTGGCGCTTGGCCACTCGAGTTAAGACATTAACTGTCTTGCCCGAGGGGTGAGTAAGTTGAACGGTTCTAGTGGCACAATCGATCTTGGCATAATGAGCCGACATCCAGTCCATACCCAAGATGATGTTTATGTCGGAGGACTTGAGAGCTATTAAAGATGCAAGGAAGACAAGCCTATCGACAAGAATTTCGTTCCCATGGCTTACCCTAGAAGTTTGCCATTTGGAACCCGGAGTTTGAATTACCATGGAAGTGGGCATGTCACAGAATGTCGTGTTATGCAACCGAGCATAATTCTTGGATATGAATGAATGAGATGCTCCAGTATCGAAAAGAACAGATGCCGGATGGCAGTTAACAAGGAGCGTACCAAGGACGACGTTGGGATCCTCATGAGCCTCTTCGGCTGAAACATAATTGACATGGCCACGTGCAGTGGTGGCCGGCTTGGCATAGAAAGTCTTTCCCGCGGGCTTACCACGGCCAACGGACTTTCCAGCTTGATTAGGGTTGTTCTGGGGACACTCTCGACTATAGTGACCCGGTTCTCCACACTTGAAGCATGTTACCACAGTGGGGCGTGGAGCAACATTAGCAGCGGGGCCACCATAGGGCTTGGGCGGTGCAAATTGCTGGTTGGGACGAGGCGCCTCAAAGGATGGCCTCGGGGTGAATCTGGGTGGCAGTGCGGTGCTTGGAATCCACACCCGGCGCTTCTGAGCTCCAGAGCCGGATGAAGACCCAAAATCATGGGAGTGCTTGCGTGAAGCGTCATAATCAGTCTGGCCTGTCTCAGCACTGATAGCTTTATTGACCAACTTCTGAAAGGATGTGCACTCGTGCAGACGGAGATCGCGGCGAAGCTCGGGGCTAAGTCCCTTGCGGAACCTTGCCTGCTTCTTGGCGTTAGTAGAAACCTCTTCAGGAGCATAGCGTGCCAGGTTCCCAAATTCTCGGCTATATGCATCCACAGTCAGCCTTCCTTGGGTGAAGTTGCAGAACTCCTCCCTCTTGCGATCCATGAGACCTTACGGAATGTGATGCTCACAGAAAGCCTCGCTGAACTCAGCCCAGGTAGTGATTTGACCGACCGGGCGCATAGCTTCGTAGTTTTCCCACCAATGGCTAGCGGGGCCCTCGAGATGATAGGCAGCATAGGTAACCTTGTTGGCTTCGGCTACGTTGGCAGAACATAGCTTGTGGGTGATGCTGCGAAGCCAATCATCCGCGTCGAGGGGCTCGACGGAATGGTTACACTTTGGTGGGTACAGCTTGATAAAGTCATTGATTGACACCAAGTCATTTCGTGGGTGGCGTGCAGTGTTCTGCTCAATCCGCTCCAGCAGGCGGTTGGTCTCACGCTTGTTCCTTTCCGCCTCCAGCATCACTTCGGCCAGAGAAGGCGGGTGAGGCAGATTTTCACCTCTAGCTGCACTGGCTTCCCCCCACTCCGGGACAACAGGGTTGCCGCGGGTGTTGACCATCCTAAGAGGAAACAAGACAACGGTTTAGACAAGGATGGCTCAAACTTAACAAGGAGTGCAGAATGTAGGGATAACACGGAATGCAGAGATGCTCATTCGTATGCCATGGTAATATAAAACTGCCATATATACACCAACGGTCATACTCGTCATACATAGTTTAGTACAAGCCCATGCTACAGTACAACTATGAAGGTAGACGTTACATCTCATCGGAGGCATTCCGAGTTCCTATACATTATTTGTCTACACCTCCGGAATCGATTACACACCAAGTCGTATTCCACAAGTCACGCAGGACAGTGGGGATACAACTACTACAATACTAGTGGTACTACTACTAACTCAGATAGCTCCGTAGTAGTCCTCATAGAAGTCACCTCCATAGCCTGGAAGTTCAACGTGATCATCCGGAAACAGACGGTCCTGAGGAGCCTGTGGACCATAGGGACTAGGATGAGGTCTTGGACCAACAAACGGTGGCCTGCGGGGACCACGGGGTGGGGTGATGCCTCCCACATCACGCCAATCCACCATGTCTGGCAGAGCTGCTCTCACAGGATACCGATCCCTGGTATCCATACATCCAGCTTGCACCGTAGGTGCAAACCGAGTCAATGTGGCCCAATGATCAGCACGAATATTAAAAAGCGCCAGCCTCAAGGCCCGATTCTCTCGGTCCTTATCTTCGAGCATCTCAGCGGTGGTACGAGTTAATGAGTCCTCCTGAGTGGAGTCAGCATAGATAGCCTGAAGATACCCCTGCGCTCCCGGAAGTGAAGCTGGCATGTAACGGAAGTCAGTGTTCCGAAGCAGGCCAGTCTGGACTCGCAAGATGGTCATCATGCAGTAGGCAGCATCCTGCACAGCCATCTCAACGGTAACCCCGAGTCCATAGGAACAGTGAAGGGGCTCGGTAGATCCAGGATAGGAAGGAAATATCCTGACGGTGCAGAAATACTGGCTTTGATTAAAGTCGCGGAACTGCTCTTCAACAGTGTATTCGGGATACCAACGGAATCCTGTCTCGATCATGACCCGGACTAACATAGCAGTATGACTGGGCACGTCGAGGCACCTGGTCAGGCGAACCACTTGATTTTGAGAACGGTTGGCCATCTGAAAGCACAACCACAAGACAAAGACATCAGAATTCCTAGGGAAAATTGGACAGCATAACGGCTGTAAATGCTCAGAAAAAGATTTGAGACATCCACAACAGTTCACAATACCGCTCAACAGCATCATATCAAGGTTCTGATTCAAATAGCAACGTACTAAAATAGTAGAAACTGGACTGGAACTCGTAGCAATAATCCTATAAACTACTACGGATTAGTAACACGTGAACCTGATAGAAGAAGAGAGCCTAGTCCTTAACCCACGTTGAATGAGAAGAGAATGACTCAGATCAGAAGCATAGGGTAAAGGAGTAAAAGAACCTTATGTTCCCTCCCACAATCAATTCCCTTACATATAACTAAAGCATTTCTAGACTCGACATCGACCAGTTTGGCTGAACGAACCTACAGGCAGTCCGGCTCTGATGCCAACGCTGTCAGGACCCTGATTCTAAGCCACGTCGATCTAGCCGGTAACACCTCATATCACTTTGCGGCCTCACGCACGGTATCCCACGGGTGTCGCCTTACCATGGCCCGGGGCCGTTTGCGCCTTTTGGCTCGCGTATATGACAATGTCGCTAGCATCCATATGACCGAGAAGCCGGGCCGACATGGCTAGTCGTGAACCCAAAGCAGCACAGACCTATGGAGACAAGCATACATGAATCACATCGAACATGTCGGTCATCAACGAGTGATTCCGGGCTGTAGCACTGGGCTAACAGGACTCCGGGGATCCCGGGCTGTAGCAGGCTAGACAGGACTCCGGAGATCACCGCGTGACATTTCCCCGAAGGGACAGACATAGGGACGAAGTGAAACACATGCCGGCTAGTCAAGTGTACTGAACAGTAGTGCTGGGCTAGTAGGACTCCAGTGAACCGGGCTGTAGCGGACTACTATGGCTCGAGGAACACTAGACTACATTTCCCCATAAGAAAGGCTGCGAAGGACAAACAACTAGATTGTCGGATCCCACTCATACCAAGCATTTCAATCATACACACAATATGATCGATATGAGTACATACAACATGGCATCACAACAAAACTCTACAATTCAAGTACTTTATTTAAAGGCTCCAGGGAGCCATACATAACATATTCATACAGGTAGGGGTCACCTGACCCGACACTCAAGTCATACAGTCATACAAGCACATGCGGAAGCAACTAGTCTGAGTACAGACTCTAGAAAGAAAGAGGGCTTCTCGAAGCCTGTCTATCTACATAGGGCCCTCCATGGCCTGGATGACCACCTGGGTGGCTAGTCACTCGTCGACGTCAAGGTCTACGTAAAACCCATCGGAGGGGCCAGTGTTGTCGTCTGAAAACAATAAATAAGCAAACATGAGTACAAAGGTACTCAGCAAGTCTTACATCAGAACCTACTATACATGCTCATTCTCAAGAAGGTGGCGGGGTTTATGCAGCAAGCCAGCTTTGACTCTTGGCTAAGCTATCCTACAGAACCTTTTAGCAAAATAGTTTGTGCACACGAGTCCACTACTCACCATCACAATACTCCACCGTGGATCCTCCCTCGTATCCTGCGAGAGGGCCATCCTCGGTACTCACACTTATCTTGAGTCTTTTAGTAGTATCCATTAACTTGTCTATGAACTGTATATGCAACCAAGTAGTCCTTTACCGCGGACGCGGCTATTCGAATAGTTTTATACCCTGCAGGGGTGTACTTCGTCACACATGTTTCCACCACTTAGCGTCTGCACACGAAATGTGCTTGGCAGACTTCAAGCGAAAACCGACGTGGGTGTAGACCATGACCTGACTAACCTCACAAGTCTCTAGTCCAGGGTCATCGCCTATTCAGGTTCCATCCGCAAGGAAATCCAGCCGGGGTGTCCTCAACGGCCCCGAACGATGTGAACAGGGTTCCCGAGACACCAAACGGGTGACTCGGTACACTGTGCCACGGTGTATCTACCGCAACATAGCCCACCCCTAGGGTCAGCGCTACGCATGGCCGCCAACACATATCCTACAAACACCAGAAACTAGTTGCAACTCCTGGACTGAGGCGAGAGGGGTCAGTAAGTCGAGCGGGGTCATATTTCTGGGCCCAATGTGTGGTAGTAGCTGAATCTTAAATCACGCATACAGAACTCAGTTCTTAGGGACGGCCTCAATGAAACAACCCACCATGTACTCCTACATGGCCTCTCATCGATACCTTTACCAAAACATATTCAACACATCCCACATATCACTGACACAAGCATTTCACTCTAGCCCATCACCCAGATGAACCAGACCTGACACAACTCTAAGCATAGCAGGCATAGCAAGGTAGGAATCACAAAACATAGCTCAATCAACTCCTACACATGCTAGTGGGTTTCATCTAGTTACTGTGGCAATGACAGGTCATGCAGAGGATAAGGGTTCAACTACCGTAGCACACAGCAGTTTGAAACGCGTTGTCTTAATGCAGTAAACAAGAGCAGGAGCGAGAACATGGGTTGTATCAGAATGATCAATGGTTGCTTGCCTGATGGAGTGGTAACGGGATACTGCCCTTCAGTTGGATACTCGTGAATATCCTCGGAGGCAAAACCTACCACGAAGAACACAACCGAGCACAATCAACACATGACGATATGCAACAATATGATGCATGCTATGACATGGCAATATGAATGTGGTTTGGCCTAATGCAAGCTAAAACAGAAGGGTAATTGCTTATTTGAACCAAAGGTTCAAGTGTTAGCTCATTTGACTTGATCATATTAGTGCATCACCTTATACTGCATAAACAGCAGGTTTAACTTGTTCTGACATGCATGAAACCAGTACCAATGGATAGGATGGATTTTTCTGATCATTTTTCATATATAATTTGTCTCATTTGGAGTTATGGTTGAATTTCTATGAATTTTTGAAGTTTAGGCAATTTTCTGGAATTTTCTATATAAAATTAAATCCAGAAAAGAGTTACTGCGTCAGCCTTGCGTCAGCATGATGTCAGCAAGTCAAAGGCGGTGCCCAGGTCAAACCCGACCAGTGGGGTCCACTGGTCAGTGACTCTAGTTGGTTTCTGTGGCTGACGTGTGGGACCAGGTCAACTGTGATGTGGCAAAGTCAAACTGACAGGTGGGGCCCTCCTGAGACCGGTGCTAATCTAACAGAATAGTTAACTAACTAATTAAGCACTAGGGCCCACATGGCAGTGACTCTAGAGGGGTGGTTAGTGGGTTAATTAACCGCTAATGATGGCCACGTCGCCTACCGGCGTTTAGCCGCTGGCGACCTCAGATCGCGGCGGCGTCCGCATCGGGATTTCGCTACAGGCGATGGTTTTGCGCGCTGGGGGCACCAGGGAGGAGCTCGTGCTCGTGCGCATCTAGGGAGACCAACAGGAGGTGCGGGGGTGGCCGGAGCTGACGGCGGCGAGCTCTTTTGCGGCCACCGGAGTTCGGGTAAGGTTGGGGTTGGCACTAGGGGGCACGGCAGGTCGAACGGGTGGGTGCGTTAGGCTCCTGGGGACGCGTTGAAGGCGGTGGTGCGCTCGGACGCGTGCTTGCACGGCCGTAGCCACGACGGCGTCGAGGCTCAGCGGTGGCGAGCTTCGGGTGCTCGCGGGGCAACAGCTACGGGGCGAAATCAACGGCGTGGCTAAGGGGTAAGGGACCGGGAGTTCACAGCGGTGCCGTAGGGGTGGCTAGCGGGCTCGGGGGCGACCTTGACGGCGCGAATCGACGGCGAGGAGCTCGGGCGGCCGAGGTTGAAGATGACGGTGGTGGTGACGTTCCAGGCTCTCCCGGCTCGCGTAGCTCGGTGGAGAGGACGAGGAAGACACGACGGTGCTTCTGGGCTCAGCGGCAGGGCGAGGGGAGCACGGGGGCTGCGTCTACGACGTACGGCGGCGACGAGCTCCGCTCGGTGGAAGAGAGAGGGAGCCAGGGGGAGAATGGGGAAGAGAGAGTGAGCGAGAGGGTTCCAGGGGAGGCGTGGCGCTCGTCTAGGGGGGGTCGGGAAGCAGGAGGTGGCCAGCAGGGTGGAGGTGGCACGCGCGCGTGCCGGCGAGCGTCGGGCACACGCCCTCGTCCTTCTGTCCGAGGAGGGAGACGACAGGAGGCAGCGGGGGTGGGCTGGGCCGCCAGCTGGAGATGGGCCAGGTAGTCCAGGTAAGTGGCCCAGTGGCTTTTCCCTCTTTTACTTATTTCTGTTTTCTATTTCTGTTATCCTGTTTTGATTTAGTTTAAATACTAAATCATTTTATAAAATCCTGAAAATATTCATGGACACTTGCTGAATTATTTCAGTGGCCCAAAAAATAGTTCCAACATTATTTGAGCATTTGATTTATTTAATAACATTTAAATGCCCAAATTGAAATACTTATGATTTAAATCAATGCCATTTTGTTGACCTAAAAAATATGTGCACCATTTTTCCCAAAGGTTCTAACCCAAGGCAAAGAGGGTGAGCATTTTAGAAGGGCATTTCAGGTTCATTGAATTTATTTTTAGTAAACCCTAGTTGATTTCAGGGGGGGGGGTGCTGGGGGTTCTGCTTTCCCCATTTCAAGTTTCTGATGAAAGTAAACATGATGCACACTCTAATGCATGGTCTAGCTAGGGTGTGACAATACTCGATACTCGTATTATACTCTAGAATCATTTCAACCCATCGAGTTTGCCTGAGGTTGAGATTAGGCTGAGTGAAGATGTACTTGAGACTCTTGTGATCAGTGAAAATGTCCACTTTTCTTCCCAATAAGAGATGTCTCCAAGTCAAAAGAGCATGCACAATGCCGCCAACTCGAGATCATGAGTGGGGTAGTTCTTCTCATTAGGCTTCAACTGGCGAGAGGTATAAGCAACAACTTTCTTCTCTTGCATCAACACTGCGCCAAGACCTTGGAGAGAGGCATCACAAAAGACCTCGTACGGCTTGGATTCATCAGGCGGAGTCAGAGCTGGAGCAGTGATCAATTTCTCTTTCAAAGTGTTGAAAGCAATGTCACACTCCGGAGACCAAACGTACTTGACGTGCTTCTGGAGGAGATTTGAGAGAGGCTTCATGATCTTAGAAAAGTTTTCAACGAATCTTCGACAGTAGCTTGCGAGACCGAGGAAGCTACGGAGTTGCTTCACATTCTGAGGAGGTTCCCAATTCACAATTGCAGTCACCTTCTCAGGATTCACGGCAATGCCCTTGGCAGAGATGATATGACCAAGATAAAGAACCTCATCGAGCCAAAATTCACACTTGGAGAACTTGGCGTAGAACTGGTGTTCCCTCAGCTTGTCGAGAACCAAACGTAAGTGCTTGGCATGATCTTCCTTGTTCTTCGAGAAAACCAGAATGTCATTGAGATAGACCAACACGAAGTCATTGGTGTAGGCGTTGAAGATGAACTTCATCATGCGAAAGAACGTCGGAGGAGCGTTGACGAGGCCAAAAGACATGACAGTGTATTCATATGACCCATAGCTTGTCCTGAAAGCCGTCTTGGGAATATCTTGCTCACGGATTCGAATCTGATGATAACCCATACAGAGATCAAGCTTGGAGAATACTTGGGCGCCTTTGAGTTGTTCGAACAGCTCGTTGATGTTGGGAAGTGGGTATTTGTTCTTGATGGTCTTCTTGTTCAATGGACGGTAATCAACACAAAGTCGGCCCGTTCCATCCTTCTTCTTCACAAAAAGAACACCACAACCCCACGGAGAAGAACTAGGCTGGATGAGACCCATTCTTTCTTGAACATCGAGTTGCTTCTTCAGCTCCTTCAACTCTTCAGGTCCGAGCTTGTAAGGACGCTTGCACATAGGTTCCATACCGGGCTCAAGATCAATAACGAATTCAATTGGCCGGTGCGGAGGCATTCCTGGAAGCTCTTCTGGAAAGACGTCTTGATATTCGCAAACGACTGGAATCTGCGAGATAGCATCCAGTTCACCCTTCTCATTGAGAGAAAACAGACGGATAGTATCATCACGAGCGGCAAAGACAATTACATCCTCAGACGAATGAGTCAATTGAATCTGCCTAGCTGCACAATCAAGCTGAGCCTTGTGCTTAGAAAGCCAATCCATTCCGAGAATAAGATCAATATCCGAATCACCAAGAACCGATGGAGAAGCCAGAAACTTGTAGTCCCCCAAGGTGATAGTAAGATCCAGAGCAACGGAGTTAGCCTGCATGCGCCTACCGGGAGAGACAACTGCTAATGGACTAGGCAAAATTTTCAAAGCCAAACCATGCTTAGATGAAAACGGCCTCGAGATGAAACAATGCGATGCACCCGTGTCAAAAAGAACTTTAGCAGGAATATCATTAATAGGAAGGTTACCCATGATGACATCTGACGAATCCTCTGCCTGAGCTGCATTCATCAAATTGACCTTGGCGTGCTTGGGCTTATGCTTGACCACAGCTGTACTTGCCGATCTGACAGGAGGAGGAGGAAGACGCCTCTGGTTGAAACACTTGTTGGCATAGTGACCCTTCTATTGGCACTTGTTGCACGTGACCTCTGAAAGCGGACGGTGGTACGGAGCACTCGATCTTGGAGCTTGAGACGAAGTCTTGTTCTGAAAGCCAGGGTTGGGTGGGTGGGAAGATCCACTGCCACCTTTGCTCTTCTAATACGGCTGACGGAACAGAGGAGGAGGAAGCCAATACTTCTGCTGCTTGGCCACTTGAGTAGAGGAAGGAGTAGTGTCTCTGACTCGCTTCTTGGAAGCATCACACCTCAACTGAGCAGCCTCTTGCTTTAGTGCCATGTTGTAGAACTAGAGCTAGAGCGTTCTCATCAGGGACGTCCTGCTTGGCTCAAAGAGAACAAGAGCTAGCTGGATTTCTTCTCTGAGACCACCCCTGAACTAGTATATCATGCTCTTCTCATCAGGGACGTCCTGCTTGGCAAAGCGGGCGAGCTTCTGGAACAACTTGTTGTAGTCATAGACAGACAAAGAGCCTTGCTTCAGGTTGCGGAATTCCTCACGCTTACTTTCAGTCACACTCTGAGGGATGTGATGAGCTCGGAAATCTTGACGGAATTCATCCCAAGTGATCAGACGTCCACCTCTGGAATCCTTGTACTGCTGGAACCATTCTGCAGCCTGATCTTTGAGTTGGAAGGAAGCGAACTTATCGAAATCTTCAGGCCTGACGTTACTGCACTCAAAATGCTTACACAGACCCACAAGCCAATCATCAGCATTAGTTGCCTCAACACAATTGCCGAACGTCTTTGGCCCATTAGCAAGGAACTGGTTGAGTGTAGCAAAGTGGTTCTGATTGTTGCCTTGATTCCCTTGGCTGCCTTGATTGCGCTCTTGGAGGATTTGCATGATCAACTACGTGTTTGCATTGGTTGCGGCCATCACAGCTTGCCATGCCTCCGGAGGAGGTGGAGGTGGTGGCGGATCAGGATTCGGAGTCGTGCGCGTTGGAGGAGCCATCCTAAAGAGGTTGACATCCATTAGCACATTGATAGACAAATATTGAAGCTGAATCCAGCGGAATGAAAATAGCAACATAAAGTCTTCAGATCTGAACAAAATGAACGAATGCATTCCTCTTGAAATGATCACATATCCATAAATTGCGAAGCCACATAGAATTAGGTAGAAGAAGTAAATCAACAAGGTACGGATCAAGAACGAATAATCGGTAAGAAATCCCAGTCTCAAACCAATATCCGTGGAAGAAGAGCTAGAGCTACAAGAATTCCCACCTATGAAACTCCCGAACCTTTCCGGTTATGCAATCAGGTGGTGGGGATACAGGGGAAGCATAATATCTCACCCAAATCTAGCAAATCCTACATCCAGTTGTATCCATCCTTCAACACATAACCAAGAAAAACTTCGGAAACCATCTACCTCAACCTTCGAAAAGCATCAGTTATACAAGTTATGGCGATACTCCCGAACTCCCGCCCCAGTACTGGGTGGCGTCGAGGTTATCTCACCAACGAACTGCATAAAAGAGATTTTCGATGTTGGCATACTAAACTCAGGTATTCCAGAACTGCAACGATAAAATTATGATGACAACACCTAAGAGCTCAACTCCCTGGGACACTTCCACTAAACCCCTGACAGGAGGCACCAAAACAATGTTCTCATCATAAAACCATCAGAACAACTCCAAGATACCCGCGTGATCCTAAATTTTTTTTGTGAAATTTTAGAAGAGAAGAGTCAAAACAATATGTCAGGATGCCTTACCAGAGCGATGAGGAGACTGGGAAGTAAAAAGAATACCTAAGCTCTCCGATATATAATTCCTAAATGACTCAAAACATTTTTTCTAGACACAACTCGGCTGCTAAAAACGATCAATCAGTGGGGGCTCCTAAGGTCGGGGAAGGCTCTGATTACCAGCTTGTAACACCCTTGATGCGACTATATCTCCCACATGTCGAGGCACGACTTAGAGGCATAATCGGATTGAAGGCATATGTCGTAAGTCAGGCAATCATCACAAACATCCCATGTAAGATAGATAATAAAAGGGATAACATAGTTGGCTTACACTCGCCACGTCAATCAAGTACATAAATAACATACATCATCCAAACACTCATGGCCCGACTACGGCGCCAAAATAAAATACAACCCAACAAGCGACATGGTCCCGATCACCCCAACTGGGCACCACTACTGATCATCAGGAAAAGAAACATAATATCGCTGAGAGTCCTCGTCGTACTCCCACTTGAGCTCAAGCGCGCCATCTGGAGCTGTATCATCTGGCCTTGCATCTGGTGTAATAGTAATCTGTGAGCCACAGGGACTCAGCAATCTCGTACCATCGCGATCAAGACTATTTAAGCTTAATAGGTAAGGCAAGGTAAATATGTGGAGCTGCAGCAAGCGACTAGCATATATGGTGGCTAACTTATTCGCAAAAGAGAGCGAGAAGAGGAGGCAAAGCGCGAACGCATAACTAAAGAGGGCGATCCTGCGGCAAACATTACTCCAACACCGTGTCCACTTCCCGGACTCCGCCGAGAAGAGGCCATCACGGTAACTCACACAGTTGATTCATTTTAATTTAGTTAAAGTTGAAGTTATCTAAAACCGGACATTAACAAATTCCCATCTGCCCATAACCACGGGCACGACTTTGGAAAGTTCAAATCCCTGCAAGGGAGTCCCAACTTAGCCCATGACAAGCTCTCACGGTCAACGAAGGAATAGACCTCCTCCCGAGACGTTCCGATCAGACTCGGTATCTCGGTTCTTGAAGACATTTTGACAGGTTAAAACAAGACCAGCAACACCACCCAGATGTGCCGACAAATCTTGATAGGAGCTGCACATATCTCGTTCTCAGGGCACACCGGATGAGCAAGACGTCGGGTAGGCCAGCCCAGAGTCCCTGGTAGCCCCAAACATCGCTCGGCTGGACCAACACTCAGAGGAGCACTGGCCCGGGGGGGTTTAAAATAAGATGACCCTCGGGCTCCGGAAACCCAAGGGAAAAAGAGGCTAGGTGGCAAATGGTAAAACCAAGGTTGGGCATTGTTGGAAAAGATTTAATCAAGACGGACTATCAAGGGGTTCCCATTATAACCCAACCACGTAAGGAACGCAAAATCCGGGAACATAACACCGATATGACGGAAACTAGGGCGGCAAGAGTGGAACAAAACACTAGGTGAGAGGCCGAGCCTTCCACCCTTTACCAAGTATATAGATGCATTACGATAACATGGCAATATAATGATATCCCAACAAGTAAATAAATGTTCCAACAAGGAACACTCTCCAATCTTCACCTGCAACTAGCAACACTATAAGAGGGGCTGAGCAAAGCGGTAACATAGCCAATCAACGGTTTGCTAGGACAAAGGTGGGTTAGAGGCTGAACATGGCAATTTGGGAGGCTTGAAAGCAAGTGGTAGGCATCGTAGCATTGGCATAGCAAAAGAGAGAGCAAACTAGCATAGCAAAGATAGTAGTGATTTCGAGGGTATGATCATCTTGCCTGCAAAGTTCTCAGAGTTGACTGGATCCTCGAAAGCAAACTCAACGGGCTCCTCGTTAGCGAACTCGTCTCCCGGCTCTACCCAAACAAGATAAACAAGCAACAAGAACACAATCAACCACGTGCAAGGATCAAACAAGATGATGCAAACATGGTATGCTATGCGGGATGCATATGCAAGATATGACAGGAAATGCATGCACCTGGCCTCAACTTGGAAAACCAAGTGTGCCAGTGGAAAGATGAGATGAAATCGCTTGAAAACGATATAAAGAACACTGGAATCGGAGTTACGGTTTGGAAATGGCAAGCGATTCAAATATGACACCGGTCTGCGATTTACAGCAAGTAGTCATCTAAATGCAATGAGATGAACATGCTACAGCACTCAAACATGGCATCAAAATACATGGCAGGGATGCATTCAAGATGATTAACAAAAGTCTAGCACTGAGCTACGGCCAATTCATCCATTAGGAGGTTCAAACAAGCATGGCAAAAATGCAAATGGTAAAACAGATCTCAGACTTAGTGAAATTAACACTTGTCTGGAATTTCAGATTAGGTAGCTCTCTTCGGAGCAACAAAACAACATGCTACAGGGCCTGAACATGACAAAGTAAAACATGGATGGAGCTACTCAAAGAGCTTAACAAAAGTCCCTTAGTGACCTTGAGCCAAAAGGGATCACAAAATACATTTGCAAGCATGTGAACATAGCAAAAACATAATCAGTTTTCAGACTTAGTGAAAACTGGGACATGCTGAAATCATAACTCAAGTAGGCGTGTTTACGAGCTTGATGCACTCACTACGGTGCAAGTCATCATAAGCTAAGCATACACCCATTAAGAACACACAAAATGCAAGCTAGACATGGCAAGAACAATGGCATAACATGCACGGATCAACTACAACATCACCGGCAAAATTGCAAACAAGTTGACAATCTGCCCAGATTCACAAAGTAGCAAAAGTAGAGCTCGATTGACTGAAGCTAGGGTGCTCCATATATGCAAACAAAGACATGGATGGATAGAGCACTACAAGATTAACAAAACATCCTTGCTGATCATCCTCAAAAGAGGCACGGATCACTAGGAAACAACATGAACATATGGTATCATGAACTAAACAGCTCGAGGACTTAGTGGAAATGCTAAGTCCCTAAAAACAGAATTACCAAGTGCCTCACTTTGCAAGCTTGCACTAGTCACCACACACATCACAAAAATACATGGGTTGCACCTCTGGAAAGATAACAAAACCCTTAACAAAACATATGTAGAGCTCATGGGCATATCATGCACACAATAATCATGGCAAAAATGACAAATGTCTAAGATGGAGTAGCAGATCTGACAATTAACTCAAGTAGCCCTCTTCTAACAGCATTTTGGGCATCAAGATGAACTCAAATGAAAATGATGCAATGGAATGAAATGATGTACTCTCTGAGATGAACATTTTGATATGCTATATGCACGAATCGGAGCTACGGATGCAAAGTTATAGCATGATGAATATGGGCACTTGGAACGGAAATATCAGGGACTTAGAAAAAAAACAACCCCAGATCTAGGGTTTGACCCGAGGCACGTAGATCGAGGCGGGCGGCGCGCACTGTTCACCGGCGGGGATGGAGCTCGCCGGAGTGGTCGGGTAAGCAAGGGGCCGGCCGGATCTAGATGGGCTTCGGGGGCCGGCTACGGGCCTCCCGGGCCGGCGGCGGGAGCAGCGCGGCGGCGCCACGTGGCGGCGAGTGGTTGGCACGGGCGGCGGAGCGGACAATGTCCGGTGGCAGTTTTTTTGTCTGGTGCGGCGCGATGGAAGGGGAACTAGGGTTTCGGAGAGGGGGATCCGTGAATTTCGGGAGGGGTCTATTTATAGAGGTAGGAGGAGCTAGGGTGCTCCAAATGGGGTGCGGTTTTCGGCCACGCGATCGTGATCGAACGCTCTAGGTGATGGAGCAGAGTTAGGTGGGTTTTGGGCCAAATTGGAGGGGTGTTGGGCTACAACACACACGAGGCCTTTTCGGTCCCTCGGTTAACCGTTGGAGTATCAAACGATGTCCAAATGATACAAAACTTGACAGGCGGTCTACCGGTAGTAAACCAAGGCCGCTTGGCAAGTCTCGGTCCAATCCGGAAATGTTTAATCCCCACACATGAAAGAAAGCTAGAAATGACCATCGGAGGGGAACGAAGCACCAGAATGCAAAACAGATAATAGGGAAAATGCTCGAATGCATGAGATGAACACGTATGCAAATGCAATGCGCATGATGACATGATATGAGATGCATGACAACGATAACAAGACACGGATACAAAGACCTGAACCCGAGAAAATAAAATAACTTAACGCCGAAAACGGCAAGAGTTGGAGTACAAATTGGGTAAATCATATCCGGGGTGTTACAGAACCCAAAGCTAAGCACTTCTCCCATGGCAAGAACTACCAATCTAGTTGGCCAAACCAAACAGATAATTCGAAGAGAGTTGCAAAGATAACCAATCATACATAAAAGAATTCAGAGAAGATTCAAATATTATTCATAGATAGACTTGATCATAAACCCACAATTCATCGGTCTCAACAAACACACCACAAAAAGAAGAAGATTACATCGAATGGATCTCCACAAGAGAGGGGGAGAACTTTGTATTGAGATCCAAAAAGAGAGAAGAAGCCATCTAGCTACTAACTATGGACCCGAAGGTCTGAGGTAAACTACTCACACTTCATCGGAGAGGCTATGATGATGTAGAAGCCCTCCGTGATGACGGCCCTCTACGGCTGAGCTCCGGAACAGGCCCCAAGATGGGATCTCGTGGATACAGAAAGTTGCGGCGGTGAAATTAGGTTTTTTGGCTCCTTATCTGTTCGTTTGGGGGTACGTAGGTATATATAGGAGGAAGGAGTACATCGGTGGAGCACTGAGGGGCCCAAAAATCGATCAGAACGATTCCAAGATACCCGCATGATTCTAAATTTGTTTAGTGAAATTTGAGAAGAGAAGAGTCAAAACTCTACGTCAGGATGCCTCACCAGAGCGACAAAGGGACTGAGGAGTAAAAAGAATCCCTAACTCTCCGATATACATAATCCTAGATGACTCAAATTTTTTTCCTAGACTCAACAACTCCAACGATTCGATCAAGCAGGGGGCTCCTAAGGTCGGGGAAGGCTCTGATACCAACTTGTAATGCCCTTGATGCGGCTATATCTCCTACGTGTCAAAGCACGACTTAGAGGCATAACCGCATTGAAAGCAATGTCGCAAGTGAGGTAATCTTCACAACAACCCATGTAAATAAATAAAGGGGAAAGGTACATAGTTGGCTTACAGTGACCACGTCACACAAATAGATAAATAAGTCATTACATTCATCCAATACACTTAGGGTCCGACTACGGTACCAAAATAAAGATCAACCCCCAAATGCGACAAAGTCCCCGATCGCCCCAACTAGGCACCACTACTGATCATCTGGGAAAGACACATAGTAACAATGAGAGTCTTCATCGAAATCCCACTTGAGCTTGGTCATATCATCTAGAGCGGCATCATCGGTCCCTGCATCTGGTTTTGGAAGGAATCTGTGAGTCACGGGGACTCAGCAATCTCACACCCTCGCGATCAAGAGTATTTAAGCTTATAGGTAAGGTAAAGGTATGATGTGGAGCTGCAGCAAGCGACTAGCATATATGGTGGCTGAGATATTCGCAAAAGAGAGCGAGAAGAGAAGGCAAAAGCACGGTCGAATAACTATGATCAAGAAGTGATCCTAGAACAACCTACGTCACGCATTACTCCAACACCGTGTTCACTTCCCGGACTCCGCCGAGAAGAGACCATCACGGTTACACACGCGGTTGGTGCATTTTAATTAAGTTAAGTTTCAGGTTATCTACAACCGGACATTAACAAATTCCCATCTGCCCATAACCGCAGGCACGGCTTTCGAAAGTTCAAATCCCTGCAGGGAGTACCAACTTAGCCCATCACAAGCTCTCATGGTCAACGAAGGATATTCCTTCTCCCAAGACAATCCGATAAGACTCGGCATCCCGGTTACAAGACATCCTCGACAATGGTAAAACAAGTCCAACAACACCGCCCGAATGTGCCGACAAATCCCAATAGGAGCTGCACATATCTCGTTCTCAGGGCACACTCAGATGATAGCTCCATACAGCTAAAACCAAACCTCGAGTTTCCCCGAGGGGGCGCTGCATAGGGCTCTAGTTTTGGACCAACACTCAGAGGAGCACTGGCCTGGGGGGGGGGGGTTTAAATAAAGATGACCGTTGGGCTCCAGAAACCCAAGTGAAAAAGAGGCTAGGTGGCAAATGGTAAAACCAAGGTTGGGCATTGCTGGAGGAGTTTTATTCAAGGCGAACTGTGAAGGGGTTCCCATTATAACCCAACCGTGTAAGGAACGCAAAATCCAGGAACATAACACCGATATGACAAAAACTAGGGCGGCAAGAGTGGAACAAAACACTAGGCATAAGGCCGAGCCTTCCACCCTTTACCAAGTATATAGGTGCATTAAGATAAACAAGATAATATTGTGATATCCCAACAATAAACATGTTCCAACAAGGAACGATCTCCAATCTTCACCTGCATCTAGCAACGCTATAAGAGGGGCTGAGCAAAGCGGTAACATAGCCAAACAACGGTTTGCTAGGACATGGTGGGTTAGAGGTTTGACATGGCAATTTGGGAGGCATGATAATCAAGTGGTAGGTATCGTAGCATAGGCATAGCAAAAGAGCGAGCATCTAGCAAGCAAAGATAGAAGTGATTTCGAGAGTATGGTCATCTTGCCTGCAAAGTTCTCAGAGTTGCCTTGATCCTCGTAAGCTAACTCAACAGGCTCCTCGCTCACGAACTCGTCTCCCGGTTCTACCCAAGCAAGAACAACAAGCAAAAAGGAACGCAATCAACCACATGCAATGCTCAAGCAACATGATGCAAACATGGTATGATATGCGGGATGCGATATGTGATGCATATGCAAGATTTGGAAAGGAATGATTGAATTTGGCCTCAACTTGGAAATCCAATAGTGCCACTGGAAAGTTGAGTTGATTTCGGTTGAAATCGATATAAAGATCACCGGAATCAGATGCATGGTTTGGAAATGGCAAGAAAAATAAATATGACACCGGTCTGCGATAATCAGCAAGTAGCCATCTAAATTCATCAATAACAACATGCTACAGCAATTCAACATGGCAAAAAAATACATGGCAGGGATCCACTCATAATGCTTGACAAAATATGAACAATGAGCTACGACCAATTCACGCATTAACAGGTTCAAACAAGCATGGAAAAAGTGCAAAAGATTACTGGTTTCGGACTTAGTGAAATAACAACAAATCAGGAATTTATCATCAGGAAGCAATCTTTAGAGCATGAAAACTACATGCTATAGGAACTTATCATGGCAATGCAAGGCATGGAATGAAGCTACTCTAAGCACATAACAAAAGTCCCTTAGTGACCATGAGCCAAAAGGGATCAGAAAATACATTTGCAAGCATGTGAAGATAGCAAAAACATAAACAGATTCAGACTTAGTGAAAAAGTGGAGCATGCAAAACAGTTAACAAGTAGGCATGTTTACGAGCTCGATGCACTCACTATAGAGCATGGCATGACAAACTAAGCATACACCCATCAAGAAGACATGGCATAGAATCTAGACATGGCAAGAACAATAACATAGCATGCACGGATCAATAGTAACAACCGCGGCAAAATCGCTAAACATGTTAAAAATCTTCCAGGAACATTTTATAGCAAAAGTAGAGCTCGATTGACTCAAGCTAGGGTGCTCCATAATTGCAAACAAATACATGGATGGATAGAGCACCACAATATTAAAAAAAAACATCCGTACTGATCATCCTCAAAAGAGGCACGGATCACTACGAAACAACATGAACATATGGCATAAAAAAATAACATGACAAGGATGAAATTATAAGTCCCTGAAATCAGCATCATTGAGTAAGCTACTTTGCATGCTTGTTCTAGTCACCACAAAGATCACAAAAATACATGGCATACACCCCTATAAATATGGCATAGCATTCATCAAAACACATGTAGAGCTCAGGATCATAGCATTTACATATTAATCATGGCAAAAATGATAAAAGTCCATTTGCTGAAATAGATCCGCAACTTTCCTCACATAGCCCTCTTGCAACAGCATTTCGGGCATCAAGATGAGCTCGAATGAAAATGATGGAATGAGATGAAATGATGTACTCGTCGAGACAAACATTTTGATATGCTACACGCACGAATCGGAGCTATGGATGTAGAGTTATGGCATGTCAAAGTTAGCAAAAATCTAGGGTTTCGGGGAGGAAAAAGTTAACCGTCAGTTTCAGATCTGGATCCGGTTTGCACGTGGATCGAGATTCATCACCGGGGAACTGTAGCTTGTCGGAGAGGAAGAAGCTCGCTGGAGAAGCAGGGGGGCGTCGCCGGACTTGGGGCTCTTCGTGGCGAGGAGGTGAGGAGGAGGCCGGGGCGGCGCCGGCGGTGGTCGGGCGCGGCGCCGGCGTGGCTTGGCGGCGCGTCGGGCGGCGGGGAGCTCGCCGGAGTGGGACGGTTGCGGCGGTGGAGCTCACCGGCGCCGGGGTTGGCGGCGGAGTAGGGCGGCCGGCTCGGGCGAGGAAGGCGGCGCGGGCGCGAAGGAGTGGCGCGGCGACTCGGGCCCTCGGGGGCTAGCTGCGGGCCGGGCGGGCCGCGGCGGTGGGAGGAGGCGGCCGGCCACATGGTGTCGCCTGATTGGTGCGGGCGGCGGCGGCGATTTCGTCCGGCGGCGACCGGACGTGTCCGATGGCGGCGGGGCGATCTTTAGGGTTTTTTGGACCCGGATTTGGACGGGGAGGCACATATATATAGGCATAGGGAGCTGGGAGACTCCAAATGAGGTGCGGTTTTCGGCCACGCGATCGTGATCGAACGATCTAGATGATGGAGGAGGTTTAGGTGGGTTTTGGGCCAGTTTGGAGGGGTGTTGGGCTGCAACACACACGAGGCCTTTTCGGTCCCTCGGTTAACCGTTGGAGTATCAAACAAAGTCCAAATGGCTCGAAACTTGATAGGCGGTCTACCGGTAGTAAACCAAGGCCGCATGACAAGTCTCGGTCCAATCCAAAAACGTATAACACCCACACACGAAAAGAGGTAGAAAGGACCACTGGAGGACATAGGAGCGCCGGAATGCAAAACGGACAACGAGGAAAATGCTCGAATGCATGAGACGAACACGTATGCAAATGCAATGCACATGATGACATGATATGAGATGCATGACAAAGACAACAACACACGGAGACAAAAACCCGACAACAAGGAAATAAAATAACTTAGTGCCGGAAACAGCAAGAGTTGGAGTACAGATAAGGTAAATTACATTCGGGGTGTTACAAGATTATCCCTCTACATCATGTCATCTTGCTTAAGGCATTACTCTGTTCTTATGAACTTAATACTCTAGATGCATGCTGGATAGCGGTCGATGTGTGGAGTAATAGTAGTAGATGTAGGCAGGAGTCGGTCTACTTGTCTCGGACGTGATGCCTATATACATGATCATGTCTAGATATTCTCATAATTATTCTCTTTTCTATCAATTGCTCGATAGTAATTTGTTCACCCACCGTAATACTTATGTTATGTTGAGAGAACCACTAGTGAAACCTATGGCCCTCGGGTCTATTTTCCATCATACAAGTTTCCAATCTATTTTATTTTCCAACCTTTACTTTCAACCTATATCATAAAAATACATAAAATATTTATCTTATTATTATCATCTCTATCAGATCTCACTCTTGCAAGTGGCCTGAAGGGATTGACAACCCCTTTATCGTGTTGGTTGCGAGGTTCTTATTTGTGTGTGTAGGTACGAGGTGACTCGCGCGTGGTCTCCTACTGGATTGATACCTTGGTTCTCAAAAACTGAGGGAAATACTTACACTGCTTTACTGCACCACCCTTTCCTCTTCAAGGGAAAACCAACGCAGTGCTCAAGAGGTAGCACACTATCATTAGGAAGATTAACTCCCAGCTGAGTCAAGTCGTTGTGGTACCCAGACATTCTGAGTATATGTTCACTGACAGAACTATTCTCTCCATTTTGCAGCTGTAGAATTTATTGGAGACTTCATATCTCTCAATCCGGGCACTTGCTTGAAATATTAACTTCAACTCCTGGAAATCTCATATGCTCCATGACGTTCAAAACATCGTTGAAGTCCCGGTTCTAAGCCGTAAAGCATGACACACTGAACTATCGAGTAGTCATCAGCTTTGCTCTGCCAGACGTTCATAACATCTGGTGTTGCTCCTGTAGTGGGTTTGTTATCTAGCGGTGCTTATAGGACGTAATTCTTCTGTGCAGCAATGAGGATAATCCTCAAGTTACGGACCCAGTCCGTGTAGTTGCTACCATCATCTTTCAACTTAGCTATCTCTAGGAATGCATTAAAATTCAATGGAACAACAACACGGGCCATCTATCTACAACAACATAGACATGCAAAATACTATTAGGTACTAAGTTCATGATAAATTAAAGTTCAACTAATCATATTACTTAAGAACTCCCACTTAGATAGACATGCCTCTAATCATCTAAGTGATCACGTGATCCATATCAACTAAACCATGTCCCATCATCACGTGAGATGGAGTAGTTTTCAATGGTGAACATCACTATGTTGATCATATCTACTATATAATTGACGCTCGACCTTTCGGTCTAAGTGTTCCGAGGCCATATCTGCATATGCTAGGCTCGTCAAGTTTAACCCGAGTATTCGGCATGTGCAAAACTGGCTTGCACCCATTGTATGTGAACGTAGAACTTATCACACTCGATCATCACGTGGTGTCTCGGCAAGACAAACTATAGCAACGATGCATACTCAAGGGGAACACTTGTACCTTGAAATTTAGTGAGAGATCATCTTATAATGCTATCGCCGAACTAAGCAAAATAAGATGCATATAGGATAAACTTCACATGCAATCAATATAAGTGATATGATATGGCCATCATCATCTTGTGCCTTTGATCTCCATCTCCAAAGCACCATCATGATCACCATCTTCACCAGCTTGACACCTTGATCTCCATCGAAGCATCGTTGTCATCTCGCCAACTATTGCTTCTACGACTATCGCTACCGCTTAGTGATAAACTAAAGAAATTACATGGCGATTGCATTTCATACAATAAAGCGACAACCATATGGCTCCTGCCAGTTGCCAATAACTCTGTTACAAAACATGATCATCTCATACAATAAAATTTAGCATCATGTTTTGACCATATCACATCACAACATGCCCTTCAGAAACAAGTTAGACGTCCTCTACTTTGTTGTTGCAAGTTTTACGTGGCTGCTACGAGCTGAGCAAGAACCGTTCTTACCTATGCATCAAAAACCACAACGCGGTATAGTGATTGCTTTTTGATCTTCAAAAAGAACCATGTTCATTGAATCTGATTCAATTAAGTTGGAGAAACTGACACCCACTAGCCAACCGTGTGTGAAGCACTCGGTAGAACCAGTCTCGTGTAAGCGTACACATAATGTCGGTCTGAGCCGCTTCATCCAACAATACCACTGAATCAAGAATCAACTAGTGACGACAAGAAATATGTATATACCCACACCCACAACTCCTTTGTGTTCTACTCGTGCATATAACATCTACGGATAGACCTGGCTTGGATGCCACTATTGGGGAACGCAGTAATTTCAAAATTTTCCCACGCACACGAAAGATCCATTTAGGTGATGCATAGCAACAAGAGGGGAGAGTGTTGTCCATGTACCCTCATAGACCATAAGCGGAAGCTTTACAACAACACGGTTGATGTAGTCGTACGTCTTCACGATCCGACCGATCCTAGCACCGAAGGTACGACACCTTTGCGATCTGCACACGTTCAGCTCGGTGACGTCCCACGAACTCTAGATCCAGCTGAGTGTCGGGGGAGAGCTTCGTCAGCACGATAGTGTGATGACGGTGATGATGAAGTTACTGACGCAGGGCTTCGCCTAAGCACTACAATGATATGACCGAGGTGGAAATCTGTGGAGGGGGGCACCGCACACGACTAAGAGATCAACTTGTGTGTCTATGGGGTGCCCCCCTTGATGAGGACACCACAATCATTGAGAAGTATCCAACAATTATAGGTCCAATCACAAGAAGTCACGCCAAACTAATAAGTGACCAGGTGAACTCTAGCTTAAGTTTACCTTGTAACCTTGACGACACAACTATGATTTCATCCCCATTGCTGTTGGTTGAACTTAGGTATCACATGGAAGAAACCCAACAACCTATGAGCTCTTGAAGCAACCGGTTTGAAGGAACAAGTTTGGAGGAAACAAGTTTCAAATGAAGCTGATGTTGTCAATTTTTATCTCTAATGTTTTGGTGTGCCACACCCCTGTGATGGAGAGACGGGGCTATAGGGGTACATCAACAGAAGATACATCAAATTATCTTTCCAATGCAAAAAACCTCACATTATTTGGAGTTGTGAGTCAAAAGTTGTAGTCATTCTCGTGGAAGGTGTCCAGGCTATCAAGGCTTCGCGTATTTCCGAGGAGCTCTTCAACAACTCCCAAAGTTTACTACTTATTCCCCCAAGAAAGCCATGCAAACCTGTTTATTTTTAAAACCATTTTCACACCTAGCCAATGGGGTTGTCCCTGCTATAAAACCCCATCTCCCCCATCCTCTAGAGAAACCTTTTGTCAAACCATTCACCTACAAGCTTATGCAGCAAGACTGCTAGAGAGATCCGAGAGATCTTGCTACCTTTGCTCTTGTGAGTTCATTCGGATTCGGGAGAAAGAGCCAATGGTTCTCCCTAGTTCGTGCTCTACGGTTCTGGCCATTTTGTGTGGATTAGTCCTGGTTTGTGGTTCTGCGATTGTTCGGACAGCGGGTTGGAGTTCTTGTAGCTTCGGCCAGCCTTCCCCAACGTACGGGTTACATTCAACCCTGGCAGGTATAAAGCTAGTTATCCCGGCTGCTTGCAGCTACTTATCCCTCCCGATTCGATCCTACGACGTGAAGATCGGGCCACCCTCGGGCGTGAACTCGTTCATCGGGTTCCCACCTATCATCTTGTATCAGAGCCTTCATTGACATGGTTGGATCTATTATCCAAGTTTATCTTGCTATCATCTCTTTAGATCGAGTGTTTTTCATGCTATATTTTATCTCCTAGAAGTCCAAAGCCCCACCAAAAATAAACCCAAGCCTTGTTGGTGTTGAGATCTTGTTGTTGCATACCTTGCATGTTCTTCATCTTTTAGATCTGCACCAAGTTCATCTTCGTAATTGCTTTCAGATTTGGTTGTTGTGCCTTGGAAAAAAGAAAGAGAAAAAAAGACTAGAAAAAAAGAATCAAAGAAAGAAAAAAAAGTGGAAAAAAGTCAAGAGAGAAAAAGAAAAGTGTTGTGTAAGATCCAAAAATTTCAGCTTGATAGAAAATTTTCAGAAGCTTGTATGTTGTATTTTTCAATCTTGGTGCAAAGGTGTAGCAGATCCATCCACACATTTTTCTTGGTTTGCATCAACTTGATTTCAGTACAAGCCCCTTTTTGTTTACCCCACCGAGCTCCACCAAAAACCGAAGCTAGTTCTTTGATCCCTGTCTTTCAATCGCTTTAACACATTCGAGAGAAGCACAATCTGATGTGAACTCATAAGAACTTTGGTGAGTAAGAGGTGAGGTTGTGTGATTCCACAAAATTATCCTATTCCACTTTTGGCCTTACTAACATGGCAAGATCTAGATCAAGTGTTCATGGAGAAAACCATGGGGAAGAAGATGCCCCGGTGACACTTGAGGAAGTTGGGGATGAGAATTCCGTGCATGCTGCTATGGACGGTGACTTGGAGGATGATAACAACAGCCATGGTGGACATGTGGCTGCTTCTCGTGGGCGTGGGGCTGCTGCTCATGGAGGGCATCGCGGAGGAAAACTTCGAGGGCGAGGCCATGGTCCTCGTGGGCACTACTACGACCCTCATGAGCATGTTGCTCGTGGTCACGGAGATGATTTTGATGATTATGATGGTGTTCTGTACCGTCGTGCTGCTGATGATGGGTGTCGTGCAGAATGTCGTGACCGAGATGGACGAGACAACATAGTAAGAATCAAGTTGCACGTCCCCAAGTTCACAGGAAAGGAAGACCCTGATGCATATTTTGATTAGGAAGAGCAGTGTGATCAGATTTTTTGTATCCATAACCTTGCTAATCCGAAGAGACTCAACCTTGCTTGTGTTGAGTTTTCTGGTTATGCACTCACTTGGTGGAACCAACTCCAAGAAAATCAGCTGCTGCTAGGCCGTGACCACATTGACACTTGGGAAGAGATGAAACAAGCCATGAGACGAAGGTTTGTTCCTTCACAATATCAAAGAGATCTCCGAAACAGATTGCAATGCCTCAACCAAGGTACACGCACAGTGGACGAGTACTATAAAGAGATGGGATTACTACTCGTTCGTGCTTGTATTCATGAAGATGAGGAGTCAAAGATGGCAAGATTTCTGCATGTTCTCAACACTGAAATTTCTGATTTTGTGGAGATGTTTCCCTATAACACTCTACAAGATATTATGGAGCAAGCAAAGCGCACGGAGAGGAAGGTGCAGGGGAGTGGTCATGGACGGATATCTCAGAGCCACACCACCACACCATGGCAAAGGTCGCAGGCAAGTGCCTCTCATGGTGGTTCTCAGTTTCAGCATACTTCACACCCTACTGCCACCCAACGAACAGCGGCTTCATCAGCATCATCACTGGCTCCTAGGAATATTGACAAGCGTGCTCCTTCTACTGCTGGAAGTACTTCTAACCCCACGGCTGTACCATCATCTCAAAGCCGAGATATTGAGTGTTGGAAGTGCAAAGGGAATGGTCACATTTCTTCTGAATGTCGAAACAAGAGAGTTCTCTTTGTAAATGAACAAGGTGAATGGGAATCTGAGAGTGAGCATGAAGATAATGGAGCATCGGATGATCATGGGGATGAAGAGGGCAAGAAGAGTGGTTGTGATATTCAGGCCAACATGGGAGATTGCTTTGTTTTCCGTTGTGTTCTTAGTGTTAATGTAGTTAGAGAAGAGAAAGGGCAGCGACATAATATTTTTCACACCCATGGCACCATCAAGGACAAGGTTTGCATAATTATTGTTGACAATGGCAGCTTCAACAACATTGCAAGTTCCGATTTGATAGAGAAATTGGGACTGAAACAAAGAAGGCACCCAAGTCCATATAAGATGCAATGACTCAATGATTATGTTACACTTCGAGTAAGCAACATAGTCACCGATCAGTTTTCCATTGGGAAATATCAAGATCAAGTGGAATGTGATGTGGTGCAAATGCAAGCATGCCAATTGTTGTTGGAAAGACCTTGGTTGTATGATCGTGATGTGCAAATCAGCGGCCATACTAATCGTCTCTCGTTCCAATACGAGGGAGAGCGCATATCTTTGCTCTCTTTGACACCCGAAGAAATATTGATGGATGATCTGAAAAGGAAAGAGAGAGTGAGCGAGAAACACTTGAGTGACATCCACCAACATAGTGAGTGAGATAATCCAAAGCCAAATAAAACCCCACAACTTAAATTGACCAAGACATGGGAAAATAGGGATTAGTTATGATGGCTAGGAAAAGGGATATGAGAGAGTTGAGATAACCCAATTCCGTGTTGTTTGTACTTTTGTACAAGGACAACTTCCATTCTACTAACGAATTATCCTTTACCACTCCTAGTGTTGTTGCTGAAATTTTGCAGGGGTATGAAGATGTGTTCCCCGAGGAGATACCACCAGGGATGCCACCACGAAGAGGCATTGAACACCAAATTGATTTGGTCCCAGGAGCCCCATTGCCGAACCGACCACCATACCGCACAAATCCATAGGAAACCAAGGAGATTCAACGACAAGTTGAAGGCCTACTAAACAAAGGTTATGTAAGGGAAAGTCTCTATCCTTGTGTTGTACCCGTTCTTTTAGTACCCAAGAAAGATGAAACTTCTCGAATGTGTTGTGATTGTAGGCCTATTAACAACATCACCGTGAGGTATAGGCACCCCATACCTAGGCTTGATGATATGCTTGATGAACTTAGTGGCGCCACTATCTTTTCTAAAATTGACTTGTGAAGTGGCTACCACCAAATTAGAATGAGAGAGGGTGATGAATGGAAAACTGCTTTCAAAAGAAAATCTTGTATGTATGAGTGGTTAGTTATGCCATTTGGATTGACAAATGCACCTAGTACCTTCATGAGATTAATGAATCATGTGCTTAGAATGTTCATTGGCAAGTTTGTGGTTGTTTACTTTGATGACATCCTGATTTATAGCAAAACTTTGGATGAACATGTTGAACACATCCGGTGTGTGCTTGTTGTCCTAAGAGAGGAGAAATTATGTGCTAACAAGGAAAAGTGCACATTTTGCATAGGAAAAGTTGTGTTTCTTGGCTTTGTTGTTTCAGGTCAAGGTGTGGAGGTAGATGAGGAGAAGGTCAAGGCCATCCGTGAGTGGATGCCTCCACAAAATGTAAGCCAAGTACGAATCTTTCTAGGCCTTGCTGGTTTCTACCATTGGTTTGTGAAGGACTTCAGCACCATTGCTGCCCCAATGAATGAGCTAACCAAGAAAGATGCTCCCTTCAATTGGGCAAACGTGCAAGAGAAGGCCTTCGGATAGCTGAAACAAAAATTGACATCTGCACCATTGCTTGCGCTACCAAACTTTGGTAAGACTTTTGAAATTGAATGTGATGCAAGTGGTGTTGGTATTGGAGGCGTACTAATGCAAGAAGGTAGGCCTATTGCATATTTTAGTGAGAAGCTAAGTGGTCCAACTCTAAATTACTCAGTTTATGACAAAGAATTATATGCACTTGTGAGATCTTTGGAAACATGGCAACATTATTTGTGGCCTAAAGAATTTGTGATACATTCCGAGCATGAATCTTTAAAGCACCTTAGGGGTTAACATAAACTGAACCGTAGGCATGCAAAATGGAGTGAATTCATAGAATCTTTTCCCTATATTGTCAAGTACAAGGAAGGAAAAGATAATGTTGTTTCCGATGCTTTGTCTAGACGCCATATTTTACTCTCACAACTTGATACTAAAATTATTGGGTTGCAAAGCATCAAAGAATTGTATGCCAATGACCCATATTTTGTTGACCCACACTCAAAGTGTAGTGAGGGGAAAGGTTGGGAAAAGTTCCACTTGCATGATGGATTCTTGTTTCGAGATAACAAATTGTGCATCCCAGATTGCTCTGTTCGCTTGTTGCTTTTGCAGGAGGCTCATGCTGCTAGTCTCATGGGACATTTTGGAGCAAATAAAACTGAGAGTGTGTTGATTGACCATTTCTTTTGGCCAAGGATCAGGCGTGATGTTGAGCGCTACGTGCTACATTGTGAGATCTGCCGCAAAGCTAAGCACGTTTAAACCCTCATGGACTTTATACGGCTTTATCAATTCCTAGTACACCATGGGAAGATATTTCCATGGATTCTGTTCTTGGATTACCACACACTAAGAGGGGGAGTGATTCAATTTTTGTGGTGGTTGATAGGTTTAGAAAAATGGTGCATTCTATCCCATGTCATAAGAGCGATGATGCTTCACACATTGCTGATTTGTTTTTCAGGGAAGTCATGCGACTACATGGAGTATCATGCACTATTGTTTCAGATTGTGACACCAAGTTTCTAAGCTATTTTAGGAAAACATTGTGGGAAAAGCTAGGAACAAAGCTTATTTTTCCACCACATGCCACCCACAAACGGATGGACAAACTAAAGTTGTCAACCGCACACTATCCATGATGCTGAGAGAAGTTTTAAAGAAAAAATTGAAGATGTGGGAAGAGTGTCTCCCCCATGTGGAGTTTGCAGACAACAGGGCAGTATGTTCGACCACTAATTTTTGTGCTTTTGAAATTATTTATGGTTTCAAACCTGCTGCTCCCATTGATCTTTTGCCTTTATCATTGCAGGAGCGAACCAATCTTGATGTGTAGCGACCTGACCTCAGATGGTCAAATCTCTGTGCTTCAGTGTCATCCCTGGATCGGTAATGCTGACACACATAGTACTCGAAGGATTTATAACAGAGTGTCAATCACACACTTATTACATCAAATGTCTCAAGAGAGAACTTAATACAATAATATGGCTTAAGGCCATCTAATACGATAATAGCGGAAAGCTTGGAAGATAAAGTGAGTCCATCAACTCCAACGGCATAACTGAGCTGCACGGCAACGACCTAAATGACCTTACTCCTCGTCTGAAAAGTCTACAACATAATACTTTGCAGCCCGAAAACAGGTCAGCACATGGAATATGCTGGCAAAATAACTCAGTAGAGCAAGAACAGAATAATGCTATCACTACATGCATATTTGGCTGGTGGAAAGCTCTATGGCTATAGTTTTTGCGAAAAGCCAATTTTTCCCTACAACAAAGGAATAGATTTTAATTTTACTATCCTGGTAGTTGAAACATCATTGAGAAGGTTCCTCCAACTCAATCCCAATTAAAGTGATTAACATCCCAACAGTATTATTTAATAAATGATGAGATACATGGGATAACTCAAATACTAGATACTCAAGAATTGTCCATAACCGGGGACACGGCTAACCATGATAAGATTATACACTCTGCAGAGGTTTGCACACTTTTCCCCACAAGACTGGACCGCCTCCGCTGGATTTCCTGCACTACAAGGTGTTCGGGAAACGGATGACCGAGACACAGTCTTTTAGAAACATTAACTCTTTACTCCGGACAGACCATACCAAACCTACATCCCACTACCTGCTGATCTGCCTCTTCAAGAGCTTCACGTAGCTTATTCAACTATGCTAGAGCCCATAATAGCTTGTGGCTGCACATGGAAGTTTTCTAGCAAGAATCATCTCAGTTCCCTTTGAGCCTGGGTGGCGGTCCATAGGAAGATCACACGGGTACTCCGGAATTTCCAAAAAAATACAGGCAACACTGGGTACTCCAGGTGCCTCAATCCACCCAGATGTTAATTTAAGTTGCCACCTTAAGTTTGAACCATTAATTAACAATCTCACATCTGTCATGGATTTCACTCAAACCCAAACCACGTCTACGAGCATAGCATAGCATAGTAATATAAGCAACACGTAAAGTAACTCCCAAGGGTTTGAATGTAACATGGTAATAGGTTCTACCTCAACAACTACTTCCCAACCCACATGTTAATGATATCCTAATCATGCAATGTTTGAGGATTGGAACTAATGCATAAAAACGGGGTGATAAAAGGGATATGATCAAAGTGTTACTTGCCTTGCTGACGGTCTGCGAAACCTAGGGACTCGTAGTAGCACGCTTCGCACTCCGGGTGTTCTATCACAAACAAACAATAACTTACATAAGCAACAAGCAAATAAGCACGGGTAAATCTCAAATAAGATGGGTTGACCAGAAGGTTCAACTTAAGAACTCTGGTTCGCAAAAAGAATCAAATCAAACGGAGCAACCAAACTCAAACGGCGAAAGAAAGAAGCTTCATTTACTAATCTGAACCTAGGTTAAATTTTATAGTAGTAAAAACTTATTTGAGTTGGTTAAACGGAAAGAGGGTTTCGAGACGAAACTCTAGGCGCTTGAATCGCGTGATTCCGACTAACGAGCAGACAGAAAAACAGAAACTAAGATCGGATGAGAAATCACGATCAGAAAAATCGCGGAATAAATCCGATAAAAGAAAACAGACGAACAGACTAACGGACAAGCGTTAGTTAGCTGGATATAACGGGCGAAAACCGTTCGTTAAAACGAACATACGGACGAACGTCCGCTAACTAGAAGAACCAAGAAAAAAACCGGCGAATCCAAAAAAACAGATCTAGGGTTTTCTAAAAAAACGAACGGTTTAAAAAAACCGGCGGCGGGTCCGACTGCTACCTACGGCGAGGGGTTCCAGCTAGGCGGGGGAGCGGCGGCTCGCGGGGCGGCGGCGGCAAGCGGCGACGGCGGGGCTGGCGGCGGTGGCGGTGTGGTGTTCGGGCTCGGGGGCGGGCGTATATAAAGGGCGGGGGCGGCGGCGCGACTTGGAAGAGGGGGCAAGGCGCGGCGGCAGGCGGAGTCCAACTTGGACTCCGGTCCGAGCGGCGGCGGTGGCGCGCGCGCAGGAGGCAGTGGCGGTGACCTGGCTCTGCTGGGCCTTACGCCCAGTCGGGCGCGTAACTCTTTTTTTTAAATAATTCCACCTACAGAAAATAAAATCCTAGAAAAATAAATAAAAATCTAAAAATGCCAAAACAAATTTTTACTGTCTCAATAAAATATTTAGAATGAGATGAACATTTTCTTGGCCCTAAAATGCAATTTTGAAAAACGTGCAGTTTTTCTAATGCAAACAAAATTGCAATAAAATCCAAATAAAACAAATATTTGATTTCAATATTTTTCCTCCAATATTTCAATTATCTTGGAGAAGTCATATTATATCCTCTCATATATTTTAGTATGAAATATTTTTGGAGAGAAAATAATTAAAACCAAAATCCTCGTTTCAAAATTTGATAAAATCAAATTTGAAAACCAGGAAAATCCCCAACTCTCTCCGAGGGTCCTTGAGTTGCTTAGGATTTTGAGGATTGCTAGACGAAAAGCAAATAAAATATGATATGCATGGATGACTATGTATAACATTCCAAATTAAAAAATTTGGGATGTTACAAACCTACCCCCCTTAAGATGAATCTCGCCCTCGAGATTCGGGTTGGCTAGAAAATAGGTGTGGGTGGTCTTTGCGAAGATCATCCTCTCGTTCCCAGGTGGCTTCGTCCTCGATATGGTGGCTCCACTGAACTTTACAAAACTTGATAACTTTACTGCGAGTGACTCTGCTGGCAAACTCAAGAACCTTTACTGGCTTTTCCTCGTAAGTCAAATCACTGTCCAACTGAATTGCCTCCAAGGGTACTGTATCTCTTAACAGTATATCGGCCATCTCAGCATGACACTTCTTCAGCTGTGAAACGTGGAAAACATCATGAACTCCTGACAATCCCTCGGGTAACTCCAACTTGTAGGCAACTTCTCCCATCCATTCCAAAACACGATACGGTCCTACAAATCTCAGAGCTAGTTTCCCCTTAACTCCAAACCGTTTCACTCCTCGCAAGGGGGATACTCGCAGATATACTCTGTCTCCAATTTCATAGGTTACCTCTTTGCGTTTGGAGTCCGGATAACTCTTCTGCCTGGACTGAGCAATCTTTAGTCTATCACGAATCAATTTAACCTTCTACTCAGACTCTTTGATCAAGTTTGGTCCAAACAACTATCGATCTCCTACCTCGTCCCACATCAAAGGTGTTCTGCACCTGCGTCCATACAGGGCTTCAAACGGTGCCATCTTCAAACTGGCTTGGTAGCTATTGTTGTACGAGAACTCTGCGTAAGGCAAATTGTCATCCCAACTAGATCCATAATCTAGCGCACATGCTCTCAACATGTCCTCCAAAATTTGGTTCACTCTCTCGGTCTGTCCATCTGTCTGTGGGTGAAAAGCTGTACTGAACTCTAACCTTGTTCCCAAAGTCTGATGTAATTGATGCCAGAACTTTGAAGTAAACTGTGTTCCTCTATCTGATACGATGGTCCTCGAAACTCCATGCAGACATACGATCCTGGTCATATAAATCTTGTCCAACTTTGCACTGGTATAAGTGGTTTTCACTGGGATGAAGTGAGCCACTTTGGTCAAGTGATCAACTACTACCCATATGGAATCATATCCTGCTCTAGTCCTGGGCAATCCGGTGATAAAATCCATGCCAAGTTTATCCCACTTCCATTCGGGTATCGGCATAGGCTGTAATAATCCTGCTGGCTTTTGATGTTCTGTCTTCACTCGCTGACATACGTCACATACGGCTACATACTCGGCAATATCCTTTTTCATACCGGTCCACCAGAAATGTTCCTTCAAATCTAGATACATCTTGGTGTTTCCGTGGTGTATCGAGTATGGTGAGTCATGATCCTCTTGAAGTATTAACTTCCTGATCTCCTGGTTATTGGGCACATAAACTCGATCCTCAAACCATAAGGTATCGTGCTCGTCTTCACGAAAACCTGTGGCCTTTCCTTTGCTCATCTTCTCCTTTATCTCAGCAATCTCCTTGTCATCCTTTTGAGCTTCCCGAATCTTGTCTAGCAATGTCGACTGGACTTCCATTGTTGCAACAAATCCTCTAGGAACAATCTCCAATCGAAGTTCCATGATATTCTCTGCTAACTCCTTCGGCAGTCCCTTACTTTCAAGGATATTAGCATAACTCTTCCTGCTCAAAGCGTCTTCTACAACATTGGCCTTTTCTGGGTGATAGTGTAGCTTCATATCATAATCCTTTATAAGCTCCAACCATCTTCTCTGTCTAAGGTTCAGTTCCTTCTGGGTGAAGATGTACTTCAAACTCTTATGGTCCGTCTATACATCACATCGGTTTCCAATAAGGTAATGCCTCCTGGTCTTCAATGCATGCACTACGACTGCTAACTCCAAATCAAGCGTGGCATAGTTCATATCATGAGGTTTTAGTTGTTGTGAGGCATATGAAACAACTCTTCCATCCTGCTTAAGTACACATCCAAGTCCTAAGCGAGAGGCGTCGCAATACACTTGGAATTCCTTCTGTATATCCGGTAGTGTTAGCACTGGTGCCGTAGTCAACTGTTCCTTCAACTCCTGGAAACTTGCCTCGCAATCTTCTGTCCATTTAAACTTAGTATCCTTCTTTAACAGTTCAGTCATTGGCTTTGCAATCTTGGAAAAGTTCTCAATGAATCTCCGATAGTAACCTGCAAGTCCAAGGAAACTGCGGATCTCGCTAACTGAGGTGGGTGCCAACCATTCAGTGACTGACTGAATTTTGCTGGGGTCTACTGCTATACCTTCTCCTGATATAACATGTCCAAGGAATCCGACTTCCTTCAACAAAAATTCGCATTTGCTAAACTTAGCATACAACTGGTGTTCCCTGAGTTTCTCGGGAACTAAGCGCAAATGATCCTTGTGCTCCTCCTCGTTCTTCGAGTATACCATAATATCATCAATAAACACCACAACAAACTTGTCCAAGTACTCCATGAACACCTTGTTCATCATGCTCATGAAATAAGCAGGGGCATTAGTTAGTCCAAATGACATGACCGTGTACCCGTATAATCCATAACGCGCCGTGAATGCTGTCTTTGGTATATCCTTCTCACATATCTTCAACTGATGGTATCCTGATCGCAGATCAATCTTTGAAAACACCTTAGCTCCTTGCAACTGATCAAACAGATCGTTGATCATCGCTAGTGGGTACTTGTTCTTAATCGTCACCTCATTCAAGGCTCGATAATCAACAACCATCCTTAGGGATTTGTCCTTCTTCTCCACCAAAAGCACAGGGGCTCCCCAAGGTGATGAACTTCTTTGAATGTATCCTTTTTCCAGCAACTCCTTGATATGTTTCTTAATTTCCTCCAGGCCATTTGCGGGCATACAATAGGGTCTCTTGGATATTGGTCCTGTTCCGGGCAATAGCTCTATCAAAAACTCAATATCTCTATCGGGTGGCATGCCCGGTAACTCCTCTGGAAAAACATCTGGGTAATCCTTCACTATAGGCACTTCCTCCTGAACAACTACCGTAAGGGCATTCACTTGGCTCCTCCTAGGCACATGCCAAGACACATACTTAATCCTTTTTCTCTCTGGGGTGGTAAGGTAAATCGTCTTACTAGCACAATCAATACTCCCTCAAAACTTTGACATCCAATCCATACCTAATATCACATCCAATCCTTGTGACTCCAAGATAATTAGGTCGGACGGAAAAACATGTGTGCCAATGGTTAAGGGTACCTGGTCGCACCATCAGCTAGCCATGTATTCTGCTTTGGGCGAGCTTACTAACAGAGGGGTCCTAAGGGTTTGGGTTGGTAGCTTAAACATATCCACAAATCCCCTTGATATGTATGAATGCGATGCACCAGTATCGAAAAGAACAAGAGCGGTAAATGACTTAACCAAAAACTTACCTATTACCGCGTCCGGCTGCTCTTCAACTTCCTCCACGTTAACGTGGTTCACTTGTCCTTTGTTGAATGGATTACGCTTCTTCCCCACGCTCCCATTTCCGTTTCCATTCTTTCCTTCAGGGCACTCCATGGCATAACGTCCAGTCTTCCCACACTTGAAGCAAGTAACGTGACTTAGATCTCTTTTGGTGGGTGTGGCTGGATTGGGGCGGTTCTGATTATTGTTGGTTCCGTTCCCATTCCCATTTTTAGAACCATTGTGGTTATGTGATCCTCCTCCAGTGTGGTTGTGACCTCCATGGTTATGAACAAGTCCTCCCGAGTTCGGGGTTAGGCGAGGCCTCTGCTGAGCTCCCGAGTTATACTTCCCTTGTCCATACTTTCTCTTGCGGCTCTTAATCTGCTGCTGCTTTCCTTCAATCATAAGAGCCTTATCTACCAACTCCTGATAGTTGTTGAAGGTTGCTACCATCAACTGCATGCTCATCTCATCATTCAGCCCTTCCATAAACTTCTCCTGCTTCGCGGCATCGGTGGCCACATCATCAGGGGCATAGTGAGATAACTTGCTAAACTCATCCACATACTGTGCCACAGTATGGTTCCCCTGATGTAGGTTGCGGAACTCCCGCTTCTTCATCTGCATAGCTCCAGTTGAGACATGGGCCGTGCGGAAAGCTTGTTGAAACTGGTCCCAAGTGACGTTGGCTATGGGGAAAGTGGCTGTGTAATTCTCCCACCATGAGGCTGCAGGTCCATCCAATTGATGTGCGGCAAAACGCACCCTCTCAGCATCCGTGCAACCTGCGGTGGTCAACTCCCTTCCAATACAGCGTAGCCAATCATCAGCAACTATAGGCTCAGTGCGACTGGAAAACACCGGCGGCTGTAACCTTAGAAAACGGGCTAGGTTGTCCATTGGCAGCGGGTTGTTGTTGTTGTTGCCCTGGTTTTGAACTAGCAATTTCATCAAAGTATTCTGCTGCTGGATCAACTGAGTGAGCTCCAGTGGGAAAACAAAACCGGGGTCACGTCTCGGAGGCATCTGATGGGTTTAGATGGAAGAGATCAGAATAGAAAGGGGTCTAGTGAGAAAACACTACCCATATGCACATGAGACAAACACAAACATTTCACTCAATCAATCAAGCAAGGGCAAACAAATGGTCTAGAACTATGGAAAAAGTGCTCATCTACTACTAATTACATGGGGGAATACTACTAATATTTGGTGGTCATCTAGAAATTTTGATCAATGGAAGACTCCATGATGTCTGCTCCAGCTTCATCTTCAAAGTTATCATCACTAGGTTCGGAATCGGTGTCGTCGATGATGATGTATTCCCCGGGGCGTATCTCCTTGGGTTCTTCTTCTTCTATTGGTGCTGGTCCTCCCATGAATATTCCGATCTTCTTGACTAAGTCGTCATTCTTCTCCAATAGTGTCTTGATTTCCTCCTCATATCCATCGTGTGTAAACTTGAGTTCTTCCTCCAGCTCGATGATTCTAGCCTTCGCCTTCTTCAAGTCCATCATGTCCACGCACATCTGGTTCTCCTGACGTCGAATGTGCTGGTTTAACTCCTGGATGAAAGTTGCAATGGATCTATCCTTCCTAGTGCTGATTACTTCCCATTGCTCGTCTTGGCGCCCACATATTTGGTAGATAGTGTCCTTAAGCTCCCTGTTGTAGACCTCTCCAATGCGTCCCATGGTAATGTGGGTGGCCATGCTCTTGCCTAGACTCCAGGTGGGTGCTTCAAAAGAAAACTCTATGGGTTTAGAAGTTGGCGAGAACGTCCTTCCTGGAACTTGTACTTGAACCATCCAGCGCTCCTCTTCAGGTAAAGTGGCGTTGTACGTTCTGGTGAAGCTTGGTATTCCAATGTTCAAGTACCTAGTGACTTCCTTCAAGTGGCGTCCAAAAGGTGTGTCTTCATCCAGTTGTGCAAACTTGTTCTTCATCTCCGCCATCCTAAAGAGTAGAAAATGGAGAGAAGTCAGAAATGAGAAGAGAAGTGTGACCTAGGGTTTATCTTAGTGGTCGTGTCCTACACTCAGCGTGTGCTCTGATACCATCTTGTAGCGACCCGACCTCAGATGGTCAAGTCTCTGTGCTTCAGTGTCATCCCTGGATTGGTAATGCTGACACACAGAATACTCGAAGGATTTATAACAGAGTGGCAATCACACACTTATTACATCAAATGCCTCAGGAGAGAACTTAATACAATAATATGGCTTAAGGCCATCTAATACGATAACAGCGGAAGGCTTGGAAGATAAAGTGAGTCCATCAATTCCAACGGCATAACTGAGTTGCATGGCAACGACCTAACGACCTTACTCCTTGTCCGAAAAGTCTGCAACATAATACGTTGCAGCCCGAAAATGGGTCAGCACATCGAATATGCTGGCAAAATAACACAGTAGAGCAAGAACAGAATAATGCTATCACTACATGCATATTTGGCTGGTCGAAAGCTCTATGGTTATAGTTTTTGCAAAAAGCCAATTTTTCCCTACAACAAAGGAATAGATTTTAATTTTACTATCATGGTAGTTGAAACATCATTGAGAAGGTTCCTCCAACTCAATCCCAATTAAAGTGATTAACATCCCAAAAATATTATTTAATAAATGATGAGATACATGTGATAACAAAAATACTAGATACTCATGAATTGTCCATAACTGGGGACATGGCTAACCATGATTAGATTATACACTTTGTAGAGGTTTGCACACTTTTCCCCACAAGACTCGATCGCCTCTGCTGGATTTCCCGCACTACAAGGTGTTTGGGAAATGGATGACCGAGACACAGTCTTTCAGAAACATTAACTCTTTACTCCGGACAGACCATACCAAACCTACATCCCACTACCTGCTGATCTGCCTCTTCAAGAGCTTCACGTAGCTTACTCAACTATGCTAGAGCCCATAATAGCTTGTGGCTGCACATGGAATTTTTCTAGCATGAATCATCTCAGTTCCCTTTGAGCCTGGGTGGCGGTCCATAGGAAGATCACACGGGTACTCCGGGATTTCCAATAAAATATAGGCAAAACTGGGTACTCCAGGTGCCTCAATCCACCCAGATGTTAATTTAAGTTGCCACCTTAAGTTTGAACCATTAATTAACAATCTCACATCTATCATGGATTTCACTCAAATACAAACCACGTCTACGAGCGTAGCATAGCATAGTAATATAAGCAACGTGTAAAGTAACTCCCAAGGGTTTGAATGTAACAGGGTAATAGGTTATACCTTAACAACTACTTCCCAACCCACATGTTAATGATATCCTAATCATGCAATGTTTGAGGATTGGAACTAATGCATGAAAACTGGGTGATAAAAGGGATATGATCAAAGTGTTACTTGCCTTGCTGACGGTCTGCGAAACCTAGGGACTCGTAGAAGCACGCTTCGCACTCCGGGTGTTCTATCGCAAACAAACAATAACTTACATAAGCAACAAGCAAAGAAGCATGGGTAAATCTCAAATAAGAGGGGTTGACCAGAAGGTTCAACTTAAGAACTCCGGTTCGCAAAAAGAATCAAATCAAACAGAGCAACGAAACTCAAACAGCGAAAGAAAGAAGCTTCATTTACTAATTTGAACCTAGGTCAAATTTTACGGTAGTAAAAACTTATTTGAGTTGGTTAAACGGAAAGAGGGCTTCGAGACGAAACTCTAGGCGCTTGAATCGCCTGATTCCGACTAACGAGCGAAAAGAAAAACAGAAACTAAGATCGGATCAGAAATCGCGATCAGAAAAATCGCGGAATAAATCCGATAAAAGAAAACTGACGAACAGACTAATGGACGAGCGTTTGTTAGCTGGATCTAACGGGTGAAAACCGTTCGTTAACACGAACGTACGGACGAACGTCCGCTAACTAGAAGAACCGAGAAAAAACCGGCGAATCCAAAAAAATAGATCTAGGGTTTTCTAAAAAAACCGAAGAGTTTAAAAAAACCGGCGGCGGGTCCGGCGGCTACCTCCGGCGAGGCGGGGGCAGCGGCGGGGCGGCGGCTCGCGGGGCGGCGGCGGAAAGCGGCGGCGGCAGCAAGCGGCGTCGGTGGCGGCGGTGGTAGTGTGGTGTTGGGGCTCGGAGGCGGGCGTATATAAAGGGCGGGGGCGGCGGCGCGAGTTGGAGGAGGGGGCAAGGTGCGGCGGCAGGCGGAGTCCGACTCGAACTCCGGTCTGAGCGGTGGCGGTGGCGCGCGCGCAGGAGGCGGCGTCGGCGGCCTGGCTCGGCTAGGCCTTAGTCCTAGTCGAGCGCGGAACTCTTTTTTTAAAATAATTCCGACGACAGAAAATAAAATCCTAGAAAAATAAATAAAAATCTAAAAATGCCAAAACAAATTTTCACCATCTAAATAAAATATTTAGAACGAGATGAACATTTTGTTGGCTCTAAAATGCAATTTTGAAAAACGTGCAATTTTTCTAATGCAAACAAAATTGCAATAAAATCCAAATAAAACAAATATTTCATTTTAATATTTTTCCTCCAATATTGCAATTATCTTATAGAGGTCATATTATCTCCTCTCATATATTTTAGTATGAAATATTTTCGGAGAGAAAATAATTAAAAGCTAAATCCTCGTTTCAAAATTTGATAAAATCAAATTTGAAACCGGGAAAATCCCCAACTCTCTCCGAGGGTCCTTGAGTTGCTTAGGATTTCGAGGATCGCTAGACGAAAAGCAAATAAAATATGATATGCATGGATGACTATGTATAACATTCTAAATTAAAAAATTTGGGATGTTAAATGATGCAAATAAGCGTGCTGACTTAGTGAAGAAAATTCATGAACGGAGCAAGGAAAATATTGAGAAGATGACTGAACAATATGCAAAACGAGTAAATAAGGGAAGAAAGAAGGTGTTGTTTGAAGATGGTGATCTTGTGTGGGTACACCTGCGGAAGGATCGTTTTCCAGATCAACGCAAATGGAAGTAGCAGCCACGTGGAGGTGGCCCATTCAAAGTGCTTGCGAAGATAAATGACAATGCCTACAAGATTGACCTTCCGATGGATTAATGTGTTAGTCCAACCTTCAATGTGTCTGACCTCTCTTCGTACTTTGGACCATCAGAGTTGAGGACGACTCCTTTTCAAGAGGGGAGGATGACGAGGACACCACAACCATCGACACGTATCCAACAATTATAGGTCCAATCACAAGAAGTCGCGCCAAACTAATAAGTGACCAGGTGAACGCTAACTTAAATTTACCTTGTAACCTTGATGACACAACTATGATTTCATCCTCATTGTTGTTGGTTGAACTTAGGTATCACATGGAAGAAACCCAACAACCTATGAGCTCTTGAAGCAACCGGTTTGAAGGAACAAGTTTGGAGGAAACAAGTTTCAAGTGAAGCTGATGTTGTTAGTTTTTACCTCTAATGTTTTGGTGTGCCACACCCCGGTGGTGGAGAGACGGGGCTATAGGGGTACATAAACAGAAGTTACATCAAATTATCTTTCCAATGCAAAAAGCCTCACATCATTTTGAGTTGTGAGTCAAAAGTTGTAGTCATTCTCGTGGAAGGTGTCCAGGCTGTCAGCGCTTCGCGAATTTCCGAGGAGCTCTCCAACAACTCCCAATGTTGACTGCTTATTCCCCCAAGAAAGCCATGCAAACCTATTTACTTTTGAAACCATTTTCACACCTAGCCAAGGGGGGTTGTCCCTGCTATAAAACCCCATGTCCCCCATCCTCTAGAAAAAACCTTTTGTCAAACCATTCACCTACAAGCTTATGCAGCAAGACTGCTACAGAGATCCAAGAGATTTGCTACCTTTGCTCTTGTGAGTTCATTCGGATTCGCGAGAAGGAGCCTCTGGTTCCCCCTAGTTAGTGCTCTACGGTTCTGGCTGTTTTGTGTGGATTAGTCCCGGTTTGTGGTTCTGCGATTGTTCGGATAGCGGGTTTGAGTTCTTGTAGCTTCGGCCAGCCTTCCCCAACGTATGGGTTGCATCCAACCTTGGTATGTATAAAGCTAGTTTTCCCGGCTGCTTGCAGCTAGTTATCCCTCCCGATTCATTCCTATGACGTGAAGATCGGGCCACCCTCGGGCGTGAACTTGTTCATCGGGTTCCCACCTATCACCCCTCCCTCGTATATAAAGGAGTGGAGGAGGGGAGGGCCGACCCTCTCTATAGCGCGCCCTAGGGGGAGTCCTACTCCCACCGGGAGTAGGATTACCCCATTTCCCTAGTTGGAGTAGGAGAGAAGGAAGGGGGAGAGAGGGAAGAAAGGGGAGGGGCCCCCCACCAAATTCGGATTTGGCTAGGGGGGCGTGCCCTCCACCTTGGCCTTCCTCTCCTCTATTCCACTAAGGCCCTATAAGGGCCGTATACTCCCCGGGGGGTTTCGGTAACCCCCGGTACTCCGGTAAATGCTCGAACTCACCCAGAACCATTCCGATGTCCAAACATAGGGTTCCAATATATCGATCTTTATGTCTCGACCATTTTGAGACTCCTCGTCATGCCCATGATCACATCCAAGACTGCGAACAACCTTCGGTACATCAAAACACATAAACTCATAGTACCGATCGTCACCGAACGTTAAACGTGCGGACTCTACGGGTTCGAGAACTATGTAGACATGACCGAGACTCATCTCTAGTCAATAACCAATAGCGGAACCTGGATGCCCATATTGGTTCCTACATATTCTACGAAGATCTCTATCGGTCAAACCGCATTACAACATACGTTGTTCCCTTTGTCATCGGTATATTACTTGCCCGAGATTCGATCGTTGGTATGTCAATACCTAGTTCAATCTCATTACCGGCAAGTCTCTTTAATCGTTCCATAATGCAACATCCCGTAACTAACTCATTAGTCACATTGCTTGGATGGCTTATAGTGATGTGCATTACCGAGAGGGCCCAGAGATACCTCTCTGATACTCGGAGTGACAAATCCTAATCTCGATCTATGCCAACTCAACAAACACCATCGGAGACACCTGTAGAGCATCTTTATAGTCACCCAGTTACGTCGTGACGTTTGATAGCACACTAAGTGTTCCTTCGGTATTCGGGAGTTTCATAACCTCATAGTCATAGGAACATGTATAAGTTATGGAGAAAGTAATAGAAATAAACTAAACGATCAAAGTGCTAAGCTAGCGGATCGGTTAAGTCAATCACATCATTCTCTAATGATGTGATCCCGTCCATCAAATGACAACTCTTTGTCCATGGCTAGTGTCAGTGTCAAAACCGGAGGATCTCGGGTAGGGGGTCCCGAACTGTGCGTCTAAGGCGGATGGTAATAGGAGGCAGGGGACATGATGTTTTACCCAGGTTCGGGCCCTCTTGATGGAGGTAAAACCCTACGTCCTGCTTGATTTATCCTTGATGATATGAGTATTACAAGAGTTGATCTACCACGAGATCGGAGAGGCTAAACCCTAGAAGCTAGCCTATGGTATGATTGTCTGTTGTCCTACGGACTAAAACCCTCTGGTTTATATAGACACCGGAAAGGGATAGGGTTACACAAGGTTGGTTACAAAGGAGGAGATATACATATTCGTATTGCCTAGCTTGCCTTCCACGCCAAGTAGAGTCCTATCCGGACACGAGACGAAGTCTTCAATCTTGTATCTTCATAGTCCAACAGTCCGGCCAAAGGATATAATCCGGCTGTCCGGATACCCCCTAATCTAGGACTCCCTTAGTAGCCCCCGAACTAGGCTTCAATGACGATGAGTCCGGCACACAGTTGTCTTCGGCATTGCAAGGCGGGTTCTTCTCCATCTTCCGAACGTTTGTAAAGCAGTGTCCGGTCCCATAAATGTTTGGACCTATTGGCTTCTATGCCCAATAAGGGCTATCTCCCATGCATCGAATGAATACGAGGCGCCAGGGCGTTTTTACATTCACCCCCTAGCCAGATAAATAAATTGTCTATTAAAGGGATGGGGATCCTTAGATCCAATCCATACCATCCTCCCCCAGCGAGAATCCATCGGAGCGCGTTTCAAAAAGATCAATTCCAGCATGGCCGACTTCCATAGCTCCTCCTCCCGCCCCTGTAGCCCTAAGCCCGGTGATTGGGAGAGGTGTTCAGTCCCGCGCAGTCGATTAGTCGAACTGCAGACTAAGGGATTTCTCCGTCTGGTGTATATGGTGCCCGTTCGAGCCGGGCTTGCCACCTACAATGGCGGGGAGCAAGCGGAGAGCTTTCCCTGCCCCTCTATGGGGGAACGGGTCTGCCTTGTTCCATATTTATTAAGGGGACTCGGATTTCCAATTCATCTGTTCCTCTGCGGGCTCCTGGAGTTCTACGGCCTCCAATTACACAATTTCACCCCCGCCTCCATCCTACATATCGCCGGCTATGTTTCTCTCTGCGAGTTGTTCCTGGGCTGCGAGGCTCACTTCGAGCTGTGGAAAAGGCTATTTTGCCTCGTCCCTCGCACACAGAGGGGGTCACTTTATCAAGTGGGCGGAGCCAAAATATGGCGCATCGCCGATACCAGATACCTATCCGGTACCTCGAAGAAGTCATCCGAAGACTGGCCTTTAGAATGGTTTTATATGGAGGACGTTCCCATTCCGGACCCTGTTCGGCGGGGTCTTCCTGAGTTCAATAATGCTCCTCTGAATAAACGCCAAAGTTGGCGCCCACGGAGCCCCCAGGTGGAAGACAATGGAGAAGTCCTCTATCTAATGAACCGGATTAAAGCACTGGCTCGATCAGGATTGACAATAATCAAAGTTATGTTGATTTTCATAATGCGGGGAGCGCAACCACTTCAATATCGTGGACACCCCTTGTGGTGTTTTAACGGGGCGGATGATGCCACCCGCTGCGGGCGTCATATTCCAGACAATGCTGCCGCTTTAGCGAAAATTCTGTCTGAATTGTTCAAGGGTGAGGAAGAGGTGTTCACCCGCATCAAGCCACGGGATGGATTATCCATGTACAATCCTCCAAGCTGGGTAAGTTATATCTCCCTACTCCCATTTCTCCCGCATTCTTTGTCGTAAGTATTCACCTTGCCACTTTGCGGCAGGAACTGCGAAAAGCCATAAAGGAGGTCAGCAGCCCTTCTCCACAACCAGAGGACCCTGACCGGGCCCTCGACTTCGGACTTGAAGAAGATCCAGTTATATTCATGGAGCTGATAGACCGGCAGTTCTATCAGTTAAGCTGCGATGATGCCATGGTGGCCATTACGGCCGACTATCCCAGACTGCTCCCTGCATCGCACGTAAGAAAAACCAAAAATCCCAACTCCAAAAACTAGGATCCCCTTTTAGACACTTCACCCACCATATACACATGGCATTTTTACTAGGAAGTCATTCGGGACGCCTTGCCGAACCCGCAGCATCTCACCAACAAGAGGCACCGAGGCCGGGTAGGCCAAAAACGAAGGCGGTCAGGACAGAGACGCCGGCACAAAGGTATGACGAAAACCCTACTCCATGGTTGTCGTCTTTCTCAAAATATAATGACGCCCGTGTTTCTTTAACAGAAAAAACACTCGCCGGAATATGTCCGGCGATGTTACTAATCACGCTTCCACCAGTCGGGCGCCAGGACCGGACATAGAGGCGGAAACTGATGCAAATAGATTATCCGCTACAAACTCCGAAGTGGAAATTGCCATGAATCATAGGCGCCACCGGGCCGTACTCCGCGACGCTTGTTTCTCACCAGAGGCATTTGATGCCTTCAATTCTGGAGAGGCGTACCTCCGAGCTGCTCAAGATGGTCTAGCCAGAGCCACGGATCAGTATGTAAAGGATGTATGGGTAAATAAATCTGACGATTTATATGTATCAGTAGCCCCTGAGACTTGAAATAGTTAGCAGAATTGATTTAAGGATCATCTTTATTGTGCAGGTTCTTATAGAGAAGAATACTAGGCTGTCACAGGAGCCAGAGGAATGCAAGACCCAACTGCGTGCCGCTGTTGCCGCATTGCAGGAACCGAAAAAGTCACCCGCTGGTAACATTTACTTTAAAGAATGATGTTTACCATATAGTGTGCGGCGTGGCTGCAGATCTAACAATAGATGTTGCAGATGAATCCGGAGAAAATCCCGAGGACCAGCATGTTATGCGACAGCTAGAGGCTCGCAAACGTGTGCTGACTGAGGTTAGGCGGGAGAAAAACAATCTCCAAGACGCCAATATCAAGCTGAGCATGGAACTAAAATACGTTCGAGCCCAGCTTGCAGACTCCGAGAAGTAGAATAAGCGGCTTCGGCGCGGCATTTTCAGTAAGTGCTTGAACGAATCCTTTTAAAGGAGTTCGGCGAAGAAGCCAACTAACAACGTTATGTCTGTAGGTATGCTAACGGGTCGTCCCACGGAGGAAATGCCCAGGTCTGCGGGTGATCTTCTATCCGAGCTCTCACATCTGCACAAACAAGTTCGGCAGGTGGTGCAAGGTGTCGCCCATGCCTGGTGGCCATCCGTCTCCCTGCCAGAGGGTGTTGCAGAGCTTACAGAGAAGCTCAAGGGAGCACGTCGGTGCTTCCGATTATGGAAGATATCGGCCTGCCGACAGGGTGCCAGAGAAGCCTGGGCTATGGTGAAGACGCGGTATACCAAGGCAGACCCAAATCACATGGCCGAGGTCGGACCTGTGGGGCCCGATGGAAAAGAGATCCCCGTTAGCTTAGTTTATGGGCAAGTAGAATTAGCCGCAAAGTATTCCCAACAGGATTGTAAGCTAGACCGCCTGTTGGATGGTATAGAAGAGGAATTTAGTCAGTGACTATGTAATTAAAGTGACATGTACAATGCCTTCTAGCCGGATTGTTGATCATTTGTCTTGGCGGACCTTTTCGCTTCAACCTCGGGACCCGATAGTCCGGAGTGTATCCGAATACCCGCTCAGTTATATAAGAACATGGGTATGCGTGGAGACCAGGCGTAGGGGTCATTAGTGCTTGAACAAACAAGTGCCTAACTAGTTATGTTATATTACATGGGTAGTAAGAAACATCTTCCAGGGAGAATAGATCCGTTAAGGGTTCCTTTCCCTGGGTAAGCATGCCCTAAAGTGCATGTACGGACTGCGATAGGAAACGTAGGAAAAACATCTGGGGGCAGATATGGACAATGAACAAAAATCATCTTTTGTTCACCGACCGAATATTCCCTTAAGAACGCTAGCTTTTGGCTTCACCCAGTCTGAGGTACACATCTGGCTGACCCGGCAGTAACAATCGCAGAGGTGCTCCCCTTATGCCCTAGCCGAATTAACGGGAACGTAGGGCATAAATACAAGGGCCAGGCAACCCAGCTTGGCCAAAACTAAAGTCATATCGATGCATATAATGGCAAAAAAAGGTACATGCGGAAGCATGACACATGTGCGGGGCCTGAGCCCAGATAAATAATTAAGCTTCTGTGAAAGAAGCCCCCAGGTATGATGAGCGCGGCTAGCGCATCTATAATGTGCAAGCGAGGCACAAGTTGGCCCTTGAAGGCCTAGAGAAAGAATAAAAGAAAGGAAGAAAGAAAAACAAGACAGATAATGTATATGCAAAAAATGGACAAAGGGAGGGGATGAACATGGAGTCCGGTGCTAGGCGTAGAATGTTTGGAGCCTGTCCGCGTTCCGTGGGTTCAGCTCGAGTCAACTAGTTGATGCATCCCGCAGTCGGTATGCTCCACCGGTCAGAACTTGGTCAATAATGAAGGGACCTTCCCATTTGGGCTCGAGCTTGTTCTTTTTCTTATCCGGCAGGCGTAGAACTAGTTCGCCAATGTTATAAGTTTTGGCCCGTACTTCTCTGCTTTGGTATCTGCGAGCCTGTTGCTGATAAAATGCGGAACGGGCTTTGGCTACATCACGCTCCTCCTCCAGGGTGTCCAGACTATCCTGCCGATCGAGCTCGGCTTCTCTTTCTTCGTACATGCGCACTCGAGGTGAGTCATGAATTATGTCACAGGGCAAGACTGCCTCTGTGCCGTACACCATAAAGAAGGGTGTATGTCTGGTACTACGATTCGGCATGGTCCGCAGCCCCCAGAGTATGGAGTCGAGCTCCTCTACCCAGTGCGTGTTAGACTCCGTTAAGGAACGCACTAATCTGGGTTTAATGCCGCTCATTATAAGACCGTTTGCTCGCTCGACTTGGCCGTTGGTTTGTGGGCGATAGACTGAAGCATAATCGAGCTTGATGCCCATTTTGCTGCACCAGAGTTTTACCTCATCAGATGTGAAGTTTGTGCCGTTGTCAGTGATGATGCTGTGGGGGACGCCATAACGATGTACTACCCAAGATATGAAGTCTATCACCGGTCCGGATTCGGCTGTTTTAACAGGTTTGGCCTCTATCCATTTGGTAAATTTATCCACCATGACCAATAAGTATTTTTTCTTGTGGGTTCCCCCTTTAGGGGTCCAACCAAGTCAAGCCCCCAGACCGCGAAGGGCCACGTAATGGGGATTGTTTGGAGGGCAGTGGGTGGCATGTGGCTTTGATTTGCAAAGAGCTGGCAACTGGCGCAACATTGGACCAAGTCCTGTGCATCTGCCCGGGCCGTTGGCCAATAGAATCATGTATGGAAGGCCTTGCTTACGTGAGCCCGGGCTGCGGCGTGGTGACCGCCGAGTCCGGCGTGGATTTCTGCCAAAAGGTTCGGCCCTTCCTCTTCGGAGATGCACCTTTGAAGGACTCTGGTAGTGCTTTTTTATACAATTCTCCCTCGTGGACCCTGTAGGCCTTAGATCACCGCACTATGAAGCGTGCCTCATTTTGGTCCTCCGGAAGTTCCTGCCTAGTTAGGTAGGCCAGGAATGGTTCTGTCCACGGGGCTATAATGGCCATTATTACGTGGGCTAAAGGTGTTATTTCGATGGCGGAGCCTTCAATTGTTTCAGAGTGTTCAGTATCAGGCATTTTGGCCGGGTCCGGGCTATTGTTACCGGTGTCCCCTTCCCATACTACGGATGGCTTGAACAGCCTTTCCAGAAATTTGTTGGGGGGGGGGGGGACCACATCGCGTTTTGCGCCGATGCGGGCGAGGATATCCGCCGCTTGATTGTTTTCCTGAGCCACATGGTGAAATTCGAGCCCCTCGAACTGAGCTGACATTTTTAGGACGACGTTTTGGTAGGCTGCCATTTTCAGATCCTTGGTGTTAAAGTCTCCATTTATTTGGGATATTGCAAGGTTTGAATCCCCACGCACCTCCAGGCGTTGAATGCCCATGGGGACTGCCATCCGAAGACCATGCAACAGAGCTTCGTATTCGGTTGCGTTGTTGGAGTCTGTGTACAATATTTGCAGTACGTACTGAACGGTATCTTTGGTTGGGGACGTCAGGATGACGCCAGCCCCTAGACCAGCCAGCATTTTAGAACCATCAAAGTGCATGATCCAATTGGAGTATGCGCCGTACTCTTTAGGGAGTTCGGCCTCCGTCCATTCGGCGACAAAGTCGGCCAATACTTCTGACTTAATGGCTCGTTGAGGTTTTTATGTTATGTCGAATGGGAGGAGCTCAATGGCCCATTTAGCAATCCGGCCCGTAGCATCGCAGTTGTTTATAATATCATTAAGTGGCACTTCCGAGGCTACTGTAATCGAACACTCTTGAAAGTAGTGTCGCAGCTTCCGGGATGCCATGAATACCGCATAGGCTATCTTTTGATAATGTGGGTACCGTGATTTACATGAAGCGAGGACAGTGGATACATAGTATACCGGCTTTTGAAGAGGGAATTTATGTCCGTCAGCTTCTCGTTCGACGACGAGCACTGCGCTTACAACTTGATGAGTTGCCGCAATGTACAACAACATTGGTTCGCCGATGTTTGGCGCGGACAGGATTGGGTTGGTTGCCAAAATGGCCTTTATTTCTTCCAATCCGGCTGTGGCAGCGTCCGTCCACTCAAAGTGTTCGATGCGCCAAAGGAGGCGATAAAGGGGTAAAGCCTTTTCTCCTAAGCGGGAGATAAAGCGGCTTAGAGCTGCCACACATCCAGTTAACTTCTGGATTTGTTTGAGGTTTGTTGGGGTAGCCAACTATGACAAAGCTCGGATTTTGGCCGGATTAGCTTCAATACCTCTACTGGAGACAATGAAACCCAGGAGCTTTCCGGCTGGTACGCCGAAAACGCATTTTTTCGGATTGACCTTGATGTCGTATGCTCGGAGGTTGTCGAATGTGAGCCTCAAGTCATCTATCAAAGAGTCGACGTGTTTGGTTTTGATGACCACATCGTCTACTTATGTCTCTACTGTTTTGCCGATTTGTTTCTCCAGACATGTCTGAATCATGCGCTGATATGTTGCGCCGGCGTTTTGAGCCCAAAAGGCATTGTGTTGAAACAGAAGGGACCGTATGGTGTGATGAATGCCATTGCGGCTTGGTCGGACTCCGCCATCTTGATTTGGTGGTAACCGGAGTATGCGTCGAGGAAACACAATGACTCTTGTCCTGCGGTAGCATCGATAGTTTGATCGATGCGGGGGAGGGGGAAGGGATCCTTTGGGCAAGCTTTATTGAGGTCCTTGAAATTGACACAAAGGCGCCAGGATTTATCCTTCTTTGGTACCATCACCAGGTTTGCTAGCCAGTCCGGGTGTTTTATCTCTCTGATGAATCCGGCCTCCAATAACTTGGCTAGTTCCTCTCCCATGGCCTATCTCTTAGGTTCGGAGAAACGCCGAAGAGCTTGCTTGACTGGCTTGAATCCCTTTAGGATATTGAGGCTATGCTCGGCCAGCCTACGTGGGATTCCTGTCATATCTAAGGGGTGCCAGGCGTATATGTCCCAATTCTCGCGCAGGAACTCTAGTAGTGCAGCGTCCACGACGGGGTTTAACTGTGCCCCGATGGAAGCTGTTGTTGTGGGGTCCGTTGGGTGGACTTGGAATTTGACTATTTCATTCGCTGTTTTAAAAGAGGTGGACTTGGATCTCTTATCGAGTATCACGTCGTCCCTGTCCACTTTGGAGCGTAGCATGGTTAATTCCTCGGTCAAGAGGGCTTCGGATAATGCCTCGAGGGCCAGTGCGGCTATTTTGTTTTCAGCACGGAGTGCTGTGTCCAGATCACTAGCGAGGGTGATGATTCCGTTGGGCCCGGGCATTTTGAGCTTCATGTACCCATAATGGGGTTCATCTTGGAAGATCGTGATCGCCTCACATCCTAAAAGGGCGTGGTATCCACTACTGAATGGGGCCACTTGCAATGTAATTTCTTCGGACCTATAATTCTCTGGCGTATCGAATACCACATCTTGTGTGATTTTCCCAGCGCATCGTGCCTCCCGACTGGGTTTGATTCCCCTGAAGGTTGTGCTAATTTGCTCAATGCGGCTCTAGTCTATTTCCATTTTTTGAAGAGTTCCTCATAGATGAGGTTTAATCCGCTGCCGCCATCCATGAGTACTTTGGTGAGTTGAAAGCCGTCCACAATTGGACTGAGGACTAGTGCGGCTGGTGCTCATGCTGTTTGGAATTTAGGTTCATCACTGGCATTGAAGGTAATAGCCGTGTCACTCCATGGATTTATTGCTGCTACGTGGCAGATTTCGACCATGCTGCGGAGTGTTCGCTTGCGCCTATTATTTGACGCAAAGGTCTCAAAGACTGTTAACACCGTATTGTTATCCATGGGATGGTGCTCTGTGGCATTTGGGATAAGAAGATCCTCACCACTTTTGGCCACCTGCCGGAGTATCCAACATGCTCTAAGGCTGTGCGTTGGTATTGTATCCGCTGTACTATGAATTTTGCAGGGTCCGTTAAGCCATCCCTGCAGTATGGTTCCATGCAATGTAGAGGATTTTTGTTTCTTTGCAACTAGCTCGGGTGTCTTACGATAGTGCACCCTTTTACTTCGGACTGGGTGTGTATTCGGAGCCGGATTATCCCAAAATTTTGTTTCGGTTTTCCAAGCGTTTTCCATCGCACAGTACTTCTGTACTATGGACGCCAAGTCAGGGAAGCGTGATATGTCATGGCGACATAAGGCGTTAAGGATTCCCTTGTCCGTGCAATTATTGCAGAAAAGTGAGACTGCATCTTCCTCGCGACAGTCCTTAACCTTGTTCATCACAAGGAGGAATCTGGCCCAATAATGATGTACTGTTTCATGGGGCTCTTGCCTGATGTGGTAAAGATCGTTTATGTCTGGGTGGGTGGGTGGATTTGAGTCCGAACCCCTACCCGATCTGAGACCCAGGGGCCGAGGAGTTTCCAATCTTGGAAGTTCGGGTTCCGGAGTGTTACCCAATAAGTCTGGCCTACTGCCTGATTCCAGGTTCAGGGCTTGGGTGATGTCCTCCCGTAAGAGAGTATCCGGCTCGGAGAGCTCAGGAATCTGGACATACTTAGTCCTCAAAATAGAGGAAGAGTTGCCGCATTGTTCCTCCACCACCGCAACGTGAAGGGTGATCGATGGAGAGTTAATCTCCCTTTGATCGGGTTTAAGCCCAATCCGATCATAGTCCGTAGCGACTCCCAAGGCGGCGATGCGATCCAAGAGTTTGTTTAGGGAAGAGGGCTCCATTGGATCCATCTACTCGGCAACTTCCGAGCCGACGTGGAGGCTGTTTTTGATGACCCGAGAAGTCATCGTCGATGCAGCGGCCGAATGGGCGGTCATGACGAAACTGCCTAGCCGGAGAGTTTGGCCGACAGCTAGAGCTCCCCCGGCGGTAATGTTGCTTTTAACAACGAGACAAGGCATCCTTCCTTACGGCGACGTCACAGAGGAACTCTCAATGAAAGCACCAATGTCAGTGTCAAAACCGACGGATCTCGAGTAGGGGGTCCCGAACTGTGCGTCTAAGGCGGATGGGAACAGGAAGCAGGGGACACAATTTTTTTACCCAGGTTCGAGCCCTCTTGATGGAGGTAAAACCCTATGTCCTGCTTGATTTATTCTTGATGATATGAGTATTACAAGAGTTGATCTACCACAAGATCGGAGAGGCTAAACCCTAGAAGCTAGCCTATGGTATGATTGTCTGTTGTCCTACGGACTAAAACCCTCCGGTTTATATAGACACCGGAAAGGGCTAGGGTTACACAAGGTCGGTTACAAAGGAGGAGATATACATATCCGTATTGCCTAGCTTGCCTTCCACGCCAAGTAGGGTCCTATCCGGACATGAGACGAAGTCTTCAATCTTGTATCTTCATAGTCCAACAGTCCGGCCAAAGGATATAATCCGGCTGTCCGGATACCCCCTAATCCAAGACTCCCTCAGCTAGGAAACTTAACCATCTTCGGTTAGTCAAGTAGAGGCATACTAGTGACACTCTATTTGTCTATGTATTCACACATGTACTAAGTTTCCGGTTAATACAATTCTAGCATGAATAATAAACATTTATCATGATATAAAGAAATATAAATAACAACTTTATTATTGCCTGTAGGGCATATTTCCTTCAGTTCAGATTCTTAACGATAATTAATACTCCTCTGATTATGAACATGAACATGCTTTGTGAGTAGTTATGTTTGTTCCTGAGGACATGGGAGAAGTCTTGTTATAAGTAATCATGTGAATTTGTTATTCATTCGTTATTTTCATGAGATGTATGTTGTCTCTCCTCACTACAGAAAAACACTTCCATGATGATACGTGTTTGTCACAGTAGGTCACGTTTTCTGTCATGCATGTGCATCCATGGCGATTTTATGACAGAATTAAGAAAGTCATACTTGTGCTGTCGTAGAAGTGTTCCATGACATTACCAAAATTATCATCACGGAAGTGTCCACTTCCATGATGATAAATCGCGCGTCATAGAATTGCTTTTGTCAGGGGTAACGGACACATGTAATCCACCATAACGGGTCTCCATTAAGCTATTGGGTTCTGGTTTGGATCCGATAACCCGTTAACAGCCCTGACCAATGGAGATTTTCGACGTGTAAAATTCTCAATGGCCAGATGAACCACGTGTCGCCTCATCGTTTGGACAGATGTCATCCACTCATTTGACCGAAGGAGCCAATGATACATCGACACATGGAATGGCCCAAGAGAGGCCCATTCCGGTGAAAAGGCCGGCCCGTTTGACTTGGTCAAAAATATCAGGCCGGCCCACAAAAAGCATGTTAACGGCCTATTCACATATAGCCCATTTACAGCCCGCTAGGTCACGGCCCGTTACAGCTTATCCGAATTAGGCCCAGTGGCATCATCCGGGCCATCCAGCATGATTCCAGCCCGTTGTAACTTCCGTCCCATGTATGGCCCATGACGTCTTTCTGCCCATATGAGGCCCTTTGTAACTCTTGGACCATTAACGGCCCGTGGTGAAACTGACCCATAATGAAGAGTGAATCGCTTTATACCCATTAACGACCCATTAGTCAGTTAGCCGTTTCTAGCCCGTGTTAACTTTCGGCCTTCTAAGGGCCCATTTATTCTTGGGCTGATTTCTAGAATTTGATTACTTACAGTCTGTTACTGGCCTGTTCCGTTGTGGGCCAAATTTAGCCCGTGGTTACAGTCGGCTTGTTTGTGGCCCGTTAATAGGTTGGGCTGTTTTCAAAGCATCATCAATTACGGCCTATTAACGGCCCGTTATGATCGGTCTATAAAACAGATGATTTCCATTCTAGCCTGTTTACGACCCATTTTGCGGTCCGTAATTGGTCCAATAATAGTATGGCCCATGTTTGGCGAAACGATTATACGGCCCATAGAAGTCCCATAGATGAGACGACCCGTAGAAGACCCATGGATCCTACGGCCCGTGGAAGGCCCAATGATCGTACAGCCCATGGAGGGCCATGGTCACTACACCAGGTAGCAAGACCATGGTCACAACAGTCCTCGTGTTGCCATGGTTATTGTGGCCACTAGAGAAATGCAGAAAAAAAACTACAATGACTACAAGAAAACAACTAAACAAGACAATAATGAAATAAATAAGCAAGCAACTAACGCTAGGCTATTACAGGTATTACACATATTACATCCACTGGGCATTAAAGTTCGCTACCAGTGCAAATATAGGGAACAAAGCAGCCTATTACATACACTGGCCGTCTAAATTGGCCACTAGTGCAAATAAACGCGGCAACAAAACATGTCCATAACTGAAACAACTTCAGAAGAGCTCAAGAAACGTTATCCTGGGTATCCACCATGCTGGCAATAAGCTTAGCAATCTTATTAGCTTTGTCCTGTTTGGTGCTAAAATCCTCCAATGCATGCTTGTTGTTGCACCAGAAAGTATGCATATGCATGCTCCAGGGACTTCCGCACTCCTTCCGCTTCTTGTCACAGCACAAGTGATCGATGTCTTTCAGCTTGTAGTTGAGACTCAAGAAACCAAACTGATTCAGACAGTGAGTTTGAATAGCTTGTGCAAGTGGTAGTGGCCAATAACTCGAACACTAAACCAAGACAGGACTTCGGGGTTGTCTCACTGTCTTCAAGATAGTTTTCCTTAACTGTTTTATCAGCTTTGTTGGAGACCAACAAGGATGTCTCATTATCCTGAACCTTATCTGCATTACTTCCTCATTGCTTAATAAGGCAATCATCCACAATATTTTGTCGGCATTCTAAAAGAAGAAATAAGCAGACACATAACAGGTTTAGCATGTACTAGTATATGAAACTCATTTCGGTGAACCGGTTCATTAGTAAGGTGGACATGATTAAACTACCAGTCTTCTATTTCCAAGTAGTACATAATAAAAACATCAAACAAACATATATCTATGTCCTATGGTCACCGCATTGTCTTGCCAAATCAAAGTAGAGACATGGTTCAAATCATATGAGTTGAAGACAAAGTAGCACTGAAAGAATACAAAGCGTGGGAAACTACACGGCACAACAAGATTTCAGATGGGTACTGACGATGACATGTACCTAGGGGAGGGTCATAGGCCTGACCGAGATGCCTTACCCAAGGACACTGCCATAGAATCAAAGACATTCAAGATAGAACAGAGGAAACCGACTGAGTTCACCAAGGAGTGCAATCCACTCGACCTCTAACCCCACTCAGAAACCCCAATTCCATTCAACCAAGGTGAAGTCACTCGACCATACAAGAAACCACTCAGAATGCAGAAGACCTAAAGTTACTCCAGATAGCAACGGTCAGACGTTCAGTTTGTAGTCTTAAAGATCATTTATAGCTCTTTAAAACTGGCATTACCTGTAACGCACTGTCTTAATGTACATTGAACCCTGTGTAACATTTGATGGCTGGGGTCCTAGCGCACTCTATATAAGCCACCCCCTCCTCCGGCACAAGGGTTCGCACTCCCTGTAACTCTCACGGATAATCCAGTCGACCAGCCTCCGGGCACCGAGACGTAGGGCTTTTACTTCCTCCGAGAAGGGCCTGAACTCATAAACCTTGCATGCACAATATCGCCGTAGCTAGGATCTTGCCTCCTCTTACATACCCCCTATTCTATTGTCAGACTTACTCCCACGACAGTTGGCGCCCATAGTGGGGCAGGTGTCTTAGCGAGGTTGCGATTTTTTCCGATCATCATCATGGTTTCAGGTGGTGGTCTATCTTTTGGACGCGAGATCCGTCTCGGCGTGCTCGTATTCATCGCCGACGACTCCGTGTGGCTCCAGGAGGCCCCCCTTCACATTGAAGCCCTTCCCGTCCGTGGGGCTACACACTTCCGTGTGAGTGCTTGCGGCGTCCTCCTGCGACAGCCGTCGACCCAATATTGGTCGGCTCCCACAACATCTTCACTCCCCGCAGGTCATCGTTGCAAGCGGTCCGGTCGATCGCGGCTTCAGCGGTGGGTGAAGTACGCGGTGGTTTGTCAGTCGGCCACTCCTGAAGTCACAGCAATCGAGCCCGATGAATCTCTCTACGGACTATTCGACATGTCAACTGGTTCCACTGAGACTCTGTCCGAGTGCGACAGTAGTGACCCTGCGGCAGAAGTCTTGATGGTCGACACACCGCGTAGCCCTCCTGGTTTCCGTTGTGGTGGTGGTGGCGATGGCGATGGTGGCTCGTCGCGCGGTCACGAAGAGGATCGTCCTGAGGCTCTCACTTTGCAGCAGAGGGACGAGCTACACCGCCGCAACGTGGAGGCGCTCCACACTCCCATCATCAGCGAAAACAAACTAGTCGCCCAGGACACCGGAGGACGGAATTCAAGTCGGAAGCAAATGCGCAAAGTCGAACCCCCATGTCCTATGAGGCCACAGTTGTGACCCAAGGGAAGTTCAAAGGAAAACCCAAGGGGCCGTGGATACCCAGGAAAGTGAAGGATCAAGAGGGAAATGATGTGCTAGATTTGCCGTGTCATATACACACTAAGAAGGATGAAGAGGGAAACCTGATTTATCCCAAGCATACTACTCGACAATGCCGACTCCTAATCCAGAGCTTCCGAGAGGGTCAGCCCAGCGAGAAAGAAAAGGAAACCGATAAGGATGAAGACAAAGAGGAGGATGATGGTTACCCTAATGTCAATGCCACTTTAGTGATTTTTGCTGACCTCGAGAGCAAAAGTCGACTAAAAGTTATCAACGGAGAAGTGAACATGGTCGCTCCGATGACAACGACATATCCAAAGTGGTCGAAGACTACTATCACATTCGACCAGTCCAATCACCCAGCGCACGTTGCTACCCCCGGGCGGCAAGCGTTGGTGGTCGACCCAGTCATTGGAGGCACCCGATTGACCAAGGTTTTGATGGATGGTGACAGTGGTCTGAAAATTTTGTATAATGAGAGCATCCGAGGGATGGGAATTCCGATGTCCAAACTCACCGAGAGCAACATGCATTTCCACGGTGTCATTCCAGGGAAGAAGGCTGATTCACTCGGCCAGATCACCCTTGATGTGGTTTTCAGTGATTCCAAGAATTACCGGAAGGAAAAGTTGACATTTGAGGTCATGAACTTTCACAGTGTCTACCATGCTATTCTGGGCAAGCCTGCATATGCTCGTTTCATGGCTCGACCATGTCATGTGTACCTCAAATTGAAGATGCCTGGTCCCAGAGGTGCGATTACAGTCACTGGTAATCGGCGGAGAGCAGAAGAGTGCCTCCAGAAAGGTTAAAAAATTGCTGATGAGCAGATGGCAGCAGTAGAAATGGAAGAGTACAAGAAGACTGCTGACCCGACTGATATGTTGTGCACTAAGAAGCCTGCTTCAGAGTCTGCATTTCAGTCGTCCAGTGAAACAAAACCCGTGCACATCCATCCGACTGACCCCAATGCTGCCCCGACTCATATATGAACAACACTCGATAGCAATTAGGAAGAAGCACTCATCCAGTTCCTCTATGAGAACTGGGACATCTATGCATGTAAACTGTCTGACATGCCAGGTGTACCTAGGGGACTGGCTGAGCACCGTTTGCGGGTCAACCCAAAAGTAAAACCTGTCAAGGAGTATCTTCATTGGTCTGTCATGGAGAAAAGGAAGGCCATTGGCGAGGAAGTGGCTCGACTTCTGGCAGCTGAGTTCATCCGAGAGATATACCACTCCGAATGGCTCTCCAATGTCGTCATGGTCCCCAAGAAAGATGATTCACTTAACATGTGCATCGACTTCAAACACATCAATTGGGCCTGCCCGAAAGGTCATTTCCCTCTCCCTGAATCGACCAGATTGTCGACTCTACTGCGGGGTATGAGCGTTTATCCTTTTTGGATGCCTATTCCGGGTACCATCAGATCCGACTGTATGGACCCGACGAAATAAAAACTGCCTTCATCACCCCATTCGGGTGTTTTTGCTATGTTACCATGCCTTTTGGTGTCAAAAATGCTGGCACCACATTCATGCGCATGATTCAGAAGTGTTTGCTCACTCAAATCAGTCGGAATGTGGAAGAATACATGGATGACATCATGGTCAAGTCACGTAAAGGTTCCGACCTACTGACTGACCTCGCCGAAACATTTGCCAACTTGAGAAGATATGCTATCAAGGTTAATCTGTCTAAGTGCACATTCGGAGTCCCAGGTGGAAAGTTACTCGGTTTCCTCGTTTCTGAACGAGGGATCGATGCAAACCCATAGAAGATTGGAGCAGTCCTTTGAATGAAACGCCCTGTGCGTGTGCATGACGTTCAGAATCTCACTGGTTGTTTGGCTGCGTTGAGCCGATTCATTTCTCGTCTCGGTGAAAAGGCTTTACCTCATTACCGATTGATGAAAAAGTTTGACAAGTTCGAGTGGACCCCTGAAGCCGACGCAACATTTGTAGAGCTCAAAGCCCTACTTTCCACCCAGCCGGTGCTTGCGATTGAGCACAACGCTCACGGTCGAGTAGGAAGAAGAAGGCAAAGCTTTCAAAGTTCAGAGCCCAGTATATTACATTTCTGAAGTCTTGACTCCGTGCAAGTAGAGATATCCGCATTATCAGAAGGTTGTCTATGGAATTTATTTGACTGCGAAGAAAGTTGCATACTACTTTTTAGATCACTCAGTTTCAGTCGTCAGCGACGCTCCATTGTCAGAGATCCTGAACAATAGAGATGCAACTGGTCGAGTGGCAAAATTGGTGATTGAATTCCTTCCATTGGATATAAAGTTTGAGGCAAACAAAGCAATCAAGTCCTAAGAAATAGCTGATTTCCTCGCCGAGTGGATTGAACAGCAGCAACCGACTTAGATTCACTCGGAGCATTGGACTATGTTCTTTGACGGGTCCAAGATGCTGAATGGCCCCGGTGTTGGTGTAGTACTGGTATCTCCCAGAGGCGACAAGCTGAGTTATGTCCTTCAAATTCACTTTTATTCCTCAAACAATGAAGTTGAATATGAAGCGCTATTGTATGGGCTGCGTATGGCTATCTCACTCGGCGTCCGTCGTCTGATGGTCTACGGTGACTCAGACTTTGTGGTCAATCAAGTAATAAAGGAATGGGAAATCAGGAGTCTAGCCATGACTGGTTATTGCAATGCACTAAGGAAGCTAGAAAAGAAGTTTCAGGGGTTAGAACTCCACCACATACCTCGAATCAAGAATCAAGCCGCTGATGATCTAGCAAAGTTTGGTTCCTCTCGGAAACCTATACCCAACAATGTGTTCTTGGAGCATCTCCATACCCCGTCAGTCCAAGAAGATCCTTTAACAGAGGATCCCCCACAGCCGAAAAGTTCTATCGATCCGACTGAGATCGAAGTCCCGTCCATGGACGACCTAATCATGGAAGTTTTGGTAATCACCCCGACTAGATAGTACCATATATTGCGTATTCGCTTAGGAAAGAGATTCAAGAAGATGAAGATGAGGCCCGTCGGATTGTCCGTCGATCCAAAGCATTCATGGTGATAGGTGGTCAGCTTTATAGAGAAAGTGTCACCGGAGTCGCTCAGCGATGTATTACACCAGAGGAAGGTCGAATGATTCTAAATGATATCCACTCAAGGACCTGTGGTCACCATGCGTCCTCTCGGACCATCGTGGACAAAGAATACCGAGCGAGATTCTACTGGCCGCGTGCAAATGAGATGGCAAAAGATATAGTCGACAAGTGTGAAGGCTGCCAGTTCTACTCAAACATGTCTCACAAGCCTGCATCTGCCTTGAAGACTATTCCACTCGTCTGGCCATTTGCTGTCTAGGGTTTGGATATGGTTGGACCTTTCAAGATTGGCAGAAGTGGTTTCACTCATTTTCTTGTGGTAGTTGACAAATTCACCAAGTGGATCAAAGCCAAGCCTATCAAGAATCTCTATTCACGCACAACCATCAGTTTCATTAGAGAGTTGATATTCAGATATGGAGTCCCTCACAGTATTATCACAGATAATGGGTCCAACTTTGATTCGAATGAGTTCAGGGCATTCTGTGCTTCCCAAGGCACTCGGGTTGACTACGCATCCATTGCGCACCCATAGTCGAATGGGCAAGTAGAAAGGGCGAATGGTTTGATTCTTCAAGGACAAAAACCCCGACTAATTCGTGATCTCAAGCATGCTGCTGGAGCTTGGGTGACTAAATTACCATCTGTTCTATGGGGATTAAGAACAACTCCAAACCGGTCGACGGACCGAACCCCTTTCTTCATGGTGTATGGCGCTGAATCTATACTTTCGAGTGATTTGCTGCACAACGCTCCCCAAGTGGAACTTTTCTCAAAAGCCGAAGCTGAACAGGCACGCCAAGATGCAGCCGATCTCTTGGAGGAAGAACATGAGATGGCTCTGATCCGGCCGACCATCTACCAACAAGACTTGCATCAATTCCATGCCCGTAATATCAGAGGCCAAGCATTCCAGGAAGGAGACCTTGTGCTTCGAGTGCATCAGAAGCGGGCTCATAAGCTCGCTCCAACCTGGGAAGGCCCCTTCATCGTCACCAAGGTTCTCCACAATGGGGCATATCGCCTCTACAACGTAGCCACGAAGAAAGATGAGCCACGCTGATGGAATGCGGAGCTGTGAAGGAAATATGCCCAAGAGGCAATAATAAAGTTGTTATTTATATTTCCTTATATCATGATAAATGTTTATTATTCATGCTAGAATTGTATTAGCCGGAAACTTAGTACATGTGTGAATACATAGACAAACAAAGTGTCCCCAGTATGCCTCTACTTGACTAGCTCATTAATCAAGGATGGTTAAGTTTCCTAGCCATAGACATGTGTTGTCATTTGATGAACGGGATCACATCATTAAAGATTGATCTGATGGAGAAGACCTATCCGTTAGCTTAGCACTATGACCGTTTAGTCTATTTCTATTGCTTTCTTCATGACTTATACATGTTCCTATGACTATGAGATTACTCAACTCCTGAATACCGGAGGAACACCTTGTGTGCTATCGAATGTCACAAAATAACTGGGTGATTATAAAGATGCTCTACAGGTGTCTCTGATGGTGTTTGTTGACTTGGCATAGATCGAGATTAGGATTTGTCACTCCGTGTATCGAAGAGGTATCTCTGGGCCCTCTCGGTAATGCGCATCACTATGAGCCTTGCAAGCAATGCAACTAATGACTTAGTAATGGGATGATGCATTACGGAATGAGTAAAGAGACTTGCCGGTAACGAGATTGATCTAGGTATGATGATATCGACGACCGAATCTCAGGCAAGTAACTTACTGATGACAAAGGGAACACCGTATGTTGTTATGTGGTTTGACTGATAAAGATCTTCGTAGAATATGTAGGAACCAATATGTAACGCCCTCGATGCGGCTATATCTCCCACATGTCGAAGCACGACTTAGAGGCATAACCGCTTTGAAAGCAATGTCGCAAGTGAGGTAATCTTCACAACAACCCATGTAATACAATAAGGGGAAAAGGATACATAGAAGGCTTACAATCGCCACTTCACACAAATACATGAATAAAGCATTACATCATCCAAATACAATCAGGGCCCGACTACGGAGCCAAAATAAAAGAAGACTACCCCAAATGCTACACAGATTCCCGATCGACCCCAACTGGGCTCCACTATGGATCAACTAGAACGAAACAACACAAAGGACAAGATCTTCATCAAGCTCCTCCTGTTCTTGGTTGCGTCATCTGCACGGTCTCATCGGCACCTGCAAGCTGGTTTTGGAAGTATCTATGAGCCACAGGGACTCAGCAATCTCACACCCTCGCGATCAAGACTATTTAAAGCTTAAAGGTAAGGTAGTGGTATGATGTGGAGCTGCAGCAAGCGACTAGCATATATGGTGGCTAACATACGCAAATGAGAGCGAGAAGAGAAGACAAGGCATGGTTGATCAAACTATGATCAAGAAGTGATCCTAGAACAACCCACGTAAAACATAACTCCAACACCGTGTTCATTTCCCGGACTCCGCCGAAAAGAGACCATCACGGTTACACACGCGATTGATGTATTTTAATTAAGGCCAGCTTCAGGTTATCTACAACCAGACATTAACAAATTCCCATCTACCCATAACCGCGGGCACGGCTTTCGAAAGTTCATAACCCTGCAGGGGTGTCCCAACTTAGCCCATCACAAGCTCTCATGGTCAACGAAGGATATTCCTTCTAGTGGGAAGACCCGATCAGACTCGGAATCGTGGTTACAAGACATTTCGACAAGGTAAAACGAAACCAGCAACACCGCCCGAATGTGCCGACAAATCCCGATAGGAGCTGCACATATCTCTTTCTCAGGGCACACCGGATTGTCTAAACTTCCGGTAGGCCAGCCCAGAGTTGCCCCTGGTGGTCACCGACGGCTGACGAGGTGGACCAACACTTAGATGAGCACCGGCCCGGGGGGGGGGGGGGTTAAAATAATGATGACCCTCGAGAGAGCGACCCCCAAGGGAAAGGTAGGTGGTGGTAGGGCAAATGGTAAAACCAAGGTTGGGCATTGCTGGAAGAGGTTTATTCAAGACGAACTGTCAAGGGGTTCCCATTATTACCCAACCGCGTAAGGAACGCAAAATCCGGGAAGATAACACCGATATGACGGAAACTAGGGTGGCAAGAGTGGAACAAAACACCAGGCATAAGGCCGAGCCTTCCACCCTTTACCAAGTATATAGCTGCATTAATTAAAGAAGATATATTGTGATATCCCAACAAGTAAACATGTTCCAACAAGGAACATCATCTTCATGTTCCAACGAGGAACAAACTTCAATCTTCACCTGCAACTAACAACGCTATAAGAGGGGCTGAGCAAGCGGTAACATAGCCAATCAACGGTTTGCTAGGACATGGTGGGTTAGAGGCTTGGTTCAACAATATAGGAGGCATGATAAGCAAGTGGTAGGTATCGCAGCATCGGCATAGCAAAAGAGCGGGCAACTAGCAAACAAAGATAGAAGTGATTTCGAGGGTATGATCATCTTCCCTGAGATCCCGCAAGGAAGAAGAACGAGTCCATGAAGAAGACAAACGGACGTAGTCGAACGGGTCCTCACAATCACGACGTTATCGGACCCAACCCGAAGAAGCAACACCGGAAAGAAGCACACAACATAGTAAACAACCACGACATAGAAATGGCATGATGCACAAAAAATTACGATGCATGTCTGGTTTAAAGAAGCATGCCATGGCAAAGTGCACAAACAACACTACAAGTTAAGTGGAGCTCAATATGCAATGGGTTGCATATTGATGGAACACCACATCAATTATTTAGTTCTCTCTCGATTATGTACCCCAACAATATTAAATGTTGTTAAACATGGCAAGAGGGCGAAGCAAATGAAAACTACCTATCTAGGCAAGTTTAAATGAGGCCGGAACGACAAACAACAAGTCCGGAAACTCCTCATGTGCATATTTTGGTTATGGTACTATTCTGCCCTAAACACAATTTTAAAGTTATTGAACATGCAAAACAAGTGAACCAAGTTAAACTAGGCATTTTTCTACCCCAAATGCATATAAAGTTTATTAAATTCAGAGCTACGGTTATTTAGTTATGAAATAAAGCATTTTAGCAAGTCATTTAAGCAAATTTAAACAAACAACATTTTAAAAATTTTAAACATAGATGAAAGTTGCATATTATTAAACTAGACAAAATTCTAAGCAACTCTCATATATAATTCATTTTAATCCGATGCACCAATTGTGAGTTATTATATGCATGAACCACAAGGGCTTTTCTGTAAAACTGTAATCTCCTGGAAAAATAGACAAATTCGCTGAATCTAAAAAAACACTACTGGGCTGTGGGAATTCCTCACATGGGCCAAAGCTCGACTCGGTGGAGGAGGTAGGAGGCCGGTTCAGGAGCGCTTGGCCTTGGGGCGCTGCGGCTGGAGAGGCCCAGGCGCTGGATCGGGAAGCGGTCAACGTAGGGGGGTCGAGCGGGACTCCGCTGGCCTCGTCTCCAAGCAGAGGGAGCAGACTAGATCCGCTGGTTCGTTCGACAGGGGAGGCAGTGGCAGCAGCGGGTGAGGTGGAGGCTGCCAGGAAGAACGAGGCGAGGCAGCTAGTCTCCGGTGGGGCAGCGGGATGACCTGGAAGAGGGGACGCAGGGCCTCGCCGGGTCTGATGGAGACAGCGACGAACGGAGCAGGGCGGAGATGGGAGCTGCAAGGCCATGGCGGAGCTCCTGCATAGTGCGGCGATAGGATTAGAGATGAGAGAGACCTCGGGGAGGAAAAGAGAGAGAGGAAGAAAAGGACGCGAAGACAACGCCTGGAACAGCTGCTGGTCTTGGTCGCCGGTGGAGGGGTCGGCGAGGGCGAGCTCGACTCTCGCGATGTTGAAGGCTCACAGGATCGAGGCTTTGCCGCGGCATCTGCTTCGGGGCAGCGAAGGCAGAGGCGGGCGAGGCGGCGGCTGGCCTCGGGAGGAGCTGGGGCGTCGGCTGAAATTGAGGAGAAGAAGCTTGAGGGAAGGCTCGAGCGCATGTGGTAAGACAATCGGGGTGGATCCCCATGGAGGATGAGGTTGCTCGGGGATGGATTGGATCGGCTTGGTGGTTGGTTGGGCGCTGAAAAACAAGGAGAGTGGCGGTGGCGGGTGAAGGGACAAGCCTCCTAATTTCTAGGGTTGGGCAATATATATACACCAGGTGGATTAGGTTAGGCGCTACCTCATCCCTACGATCGTAATCAGATGGTCGCGAATAAAATATTAGGGAGCCCAAATAAGAAAATGATGACGTTTTGTAGATGTTTGGGGATGATCCGGACACAACGGTGACGACTGCTCGGGTCGGGTCCGGGACAGTTTCGGACAGTGAGGCGAGGGGTCGATGCACTGAGCAAAGAGGGGTAGGCATGGTCCTAGGTGGATTGTGTAGAGCGGGATGGTCTGAGAGAAGAGGGGAGAGAAGAAGCCCGGCACGATTTCCGAAGACCGAAAGCGTCCGACGTTAGACCGGCTATATTGTCGCTATAGTTAATCCTTGGGGCGTCAACCGAACTCCGAATGTGATGAAACTTGGCAGGCGACCTACTAACAACATAACAACACCACATGCCAACTTTCAACCCATTCCGAGAACATTTTCCGGCCACTTATAAAATACTATTTTGGACATGCCGCGGGCGCGTGCAAGTGTGTGTGGGCTCAAAACGGGCAACGGAAAGAACAAGGACACCGGGATGGATGCAAGTTTTGAAAACATGATGATGCAATGCGGATGATGACATGATAAGATGCAACAGGCAAGCAAATGACATGGCAACAACAGCGAATAATAGGAGGACACCTGGCACATCGGTCTCGGGGTGTTACAACACTCCACCACTACGAGAGGATCTCGTCCCGAGATCTAGAATGGCACCGGAGGGAAAACGAAAGAGGAAGAGAAAAGGTAAAACTAAGTTGCTTCTTTGACAAACAAGTGAAACCAAAGAACCTTGAAAGGTTGAACAACTTGAAAGAAAGAATACAACAGAGATGAACAAAGTTGGAAACACTCTGTTAGAAAAGAGGAACAAGGAACATTGCAAGAAACCTTGAGGTTGAAAGACATAAGAAAAGGGTTACAATGGACAAGAAGTATATGCAAGCACTCCGGTAGAAACGAGATGTACAAAGAACGACAAGGATCGATTACGATAACGCTCCGGTTAAAACAAGATAGAGAAGGAATAAGACTGATGTAAATTTGGACAGCACTCCGACTATAAATGGAAGGAATCGAACATGATGTTGGGAAGATTGGGTGATACTTGATGAAATCAACAACACATTACCTCCGGAACTATTGAAAGAATGGCACAAGGGGTAAGAAAGATTTCAGGCAGCACTCCGGTTGAGAAGGGAGGTAAAACTTGATAAGATGAGAGAGCTCGAATGAAAACATGACACTCCGGTTAAATGAATAAGCATGAAAAGAACAAGGTCCTGACAAGAACAAGAAGCAGGGTTGAAGAAAGCAACATCACAATGCCTCCGGAAGAAATGAGAGAATGGAATGGAATGAACGGAGGAGAAAAACAAGGTGCTGAGGGAGCATGCTTAAAACAAAAGCTAGAACAGAGTTGTTGAGTTATCAACAACGAAACGAATAAACTTGTAGTGGGCTTATGGAAAGCATCTCAAAACTGAGGTGAAATTCTACCACTAACAAAAAAAATAGATTGGATTGATATCAACAAGGAGACGAGAAACTTATTTCACCGGGAGAATAAATGAAGAACTTGGGTCATTTATAAGCACCATAAAAGTAACAAACCTTAGGGGAGCCTTTAGGTGAAATATAACCCAAGGTAACTCCAACGAAGAGATTGATGGATTTAGAATATATCATTCTTAACAACATGTGAATCATGAAACCTGAACTCAAATTATCAAGAATGACATAACACCACCTTAAAAGATAAGGTGGGAAAACAATTGCACTCCGGATTACAAGAAGAAGAATGCCTGAACTCCTCTGAAAAGAATCTTGATGAACACTTCAAGAAGAAATTGAATCCTTGATCAACCATCATGTAAAGCCTCCTTGAAGAACTCCGGTAAGAAAATAATGAACAACCAAAATGAAGGATAAAAGAATAAGGTTGAAGCCTTGCAATGATTTAGATGGATCTTCGTGATGATATAATGCGGAAACCATGGAACTCCGGAAAAGAAAAGATAAACATCTCGAGCTGAGAATGTGATACGATGAACCACTCCGAAAAAGAAATTGAATGAACTTGATGAAACAAGAATAAGAATTACATTATACTTATACTTCACCAATTAAATTGATGACAATAAATGGATTTGACATACTACTTATTCCCGTAAAAAGGATTAAGATAGATATAGCACAAACTTGGGGAGGACTTCAATGAACCACCGGTGGGATTGACAAGAATGAATGAATTAATATGATAACCATGGAAGAGAATCTTGAACGAACCACTGTAAATATTGGAAATGAACGGATAAAATATAACGAAACAACGGGAAGAAATTGCAAATGAACGAAGATGCTTGAGAGAAAATTAGATACAACTAAAACAAAGAAATCACGTGCTGATTAAAGAATATTGAATGATGCACCGGTGAGATTTATAGAAAGAGAGTTGAAAGCTGGAATGAAGAAATCTTCTGAAATGATGGGCTTTGGACGAATCAAACTGAAAAGACTCTTCAATTTCTCCGGATAGGTGAAAAGAAATCTCACAACCGAAGAGAATTATGAGAGGATGGCAACAAGCTAGATTCACGAATCTTGAAGGGAATGGAACAAGATTGAGAGAAAATCTCTTCTTCGGTCTTCAAAATCCGAGAATGACGACAAGAAACACCACCGTGAATTATTGAGGCACACCGGAATGAAGAATGGAAAAATTGAGCCAACGATGAAAAGAATTGTGAAAGATCTAGGAGAAGGCATTTGACTGATGATAACTCATTCTTATGTCAAACATTGAAAAGAATTTGATGGTAGCTCCGGGAAAATAGAAGAGTCAGGTAAGATCCTAGAAAAAGACCTGTGGGTTAGGGCCCACTCAAAATATACACCGTTGAATGATTTGAAGGAGAGATTGCACCGGTTGAATTAAATGGCTTGAATAAGATAACAACCTCGAAATAACTTGAACGGATTAAGAGTGGAAACACGAATCTTCTGAGATATCTTTAACACTCTGGAACAATAGAATAGCGAGCGGTGGAAGATTATGAGGTGCACCGACATGAGAAGGTATTTGAAACGATGAAAAAGGATATGATCAACACCAAAGCTTGATTTGAATCCACCAGAAAAGAAAACGAGTGAAGAGTGATGAACTTGAAGCTTCGTTGGCATCTTCCTGAGAATCAATGGTTAAGAACATTGACGGAAAAGGAATGGAGAGACTTCACGAGAATATAAAGGATACTTGACTAAAACATCGGATTCCTTGAAGAAAAAGTGGTGGGTGGGCGGGAAAAGCAAAGGCAACTTGGAGACGGATGAAACAAACACCGTTCAGAAGAAACTGATACTTGATCTTGCGGATGTTGAAATGATCAGATCCACTTGAAGAGAAGCACGCCAGTTAAAGGGATTGACAAAAACAATCTTGATGATTAAGAAGGATTGGTATTCACATCGGAGTATGGGAACACCATTTGGGAAAGGGTATGAAATCAACATTTGACTTCGAAGCAACTTGAATACCACAACTAAAAACAAAACAAAGGATTGGCTTGCAAAATAAGCCGGAACAAACATATGATAGAGATTTCGTCCGAAGTTTTTGTGGTGGGGCCTACACGGGCTCGATCGTACAACACCATCATGTACAAGGCAGTGCACATGACATATGAAGCGTCCCCGAGTCGGCATAGCCAAGGACTCTTTAAGACACAACGAGACCACTGTAAAACCAACCGTGAATACGTGGACCACTAGACGTCGAACCCCAATTTCATATCATACATCTATCGGAAAGATATCCTAAGAGCTACTTGAATTCCCACTTATAAACTCCCGAAATTTTCCGGTTATGCAATTAGGTGTTGGGGATACAGGGGAAGCATAATATCTCACCCAAAACTAACAAATCCTACATCCAGCTGTATCCATCCTTCAACACATAACCAAGAAACCTTCGGAAATCGTCTACCTCAACCTTCGAAAAGCATCCGTTATACGAGTTATGGCAATACACCCGAACTCCCGCCCCAGTACTGGGTGGCGTCGAGGTTATGTCACCAACAACTGCATAAAAGAGATTTTGGATGTCGGCGAAACTAAACTCAGGTATTCCAGAACTGCAACGATAAAATTGTGACGACAACACCTCGGAGCTCAACTCCCCGGGACACTGCCACAACCCCTAAATGTCAGGAGGCACCAAGAACAATGTTCTCGTCACAAATCGATCGGAACGATTCCAAGATACCCGCGTGATCCTAAAAAAAAATTAGTGAAATTTGAGAAGAGAAGAGTCAAAACTCTATGTCAGGATGCCTTACCAGAGCGATCAAGGGACTGGGGAGTATAAAGAATTCCTAAACTCTCCGATATATAAATCCTAAAGGACTCAAAAACATTTTTCTAGACTCAACAATGGCTGCTAATAACGATCAAGCAGTGGGGGCTCCTAAGGTCGGGGAAGGCTCTGATTACCAACATGTAACGCCCTCGATGCGGCTATGTCTCCCATGTATCGAAGCACGACTTAGAGGCATAACCGCATTGAAAGCAATGTCGCAAGTGAGGTAATCTTCACAACAACCCATGTAATACAATAAGGGGAAAAGGATACATAGTTGGCTTAAAATCGCCACTTCACACAAATACATGAATAAAACATTACATCATCCAAATACAATCAGGGCCCGACTACGGAGCCAAAATAAAAGAAGACTACCCCAAATGCTACACAGATCCCCGATCGACCCCAACTGGGCTCCACTACTGATCAACTAGAACGAAACAACACAAAGGACAAGATCTTCATCGAGCTCCTCTTGAGCTTGGTTGCGTCATCTGCACGGTCTCATCGGCACCTGCAAGCTGGTTTTGGAAGTATCTGTGAGCCACAGGAACTCAGTAATCTCACACCCTCGCGATCAAGACTATTTAAGCTTAAAGGTAAGGTAGTGGTATGAGGTGGAGCTGCAGCAAGCGACTATCATATATGGTGGCTGACATACGCAAATGAGATCGAGAAGAGAAGGCAAGGCACGGTTGATAAAACTATGATCAAGAAGTGATCCTAGAACAACCTACGTCAAACATAACTCCAACACCATGTTCACTTCCCGGACTCCGCCGGAAAGAGACCATCTCGGTTACACACACGATTGATGTATTTTAATTAAGGTCAACTTCAGGTTTTCTACAACCGAACATTAACAAATTCCCATCTACCCATAACCGTGGGCATGGCTTTCGAAAGTTCATAACCCTGCAGGGGTGTCCCAACTTATCCCATCACAAGCTCTCACGGTCAACGAAGGATATTCCTTCTAGTGGGAAGACCCGATCAGACTCGGAATCCTGGTTACAAGACATTTCGACAAGGTAAAACTAAACCAGGAACACCGCCCGAATGTGCCGACAAATCCCGATAGGAGCTGCACATATCTCTTTCTCAGGGCACACCGGATTGTCTAATCTTCCGGTAGGCCAGCCCAGAGTTGCCCCTGGTGGTCACCGGCGGCTGACGAGGTGGACCAACACTCAGAGGAGCACTGGCCCGGGGGGGGGGGGTTAAAATAATGATGACCCTTGAGAGAGCGACTCCCAAGGGAAAAGTAGGTGGTGGTGAGGCAAATGGTAAAACCAAGGTTGGGCATTGCTGGAAGAGTTTTATTCAAGACGAACTGTCAATGGGTTCCCATTATTACCCAACCGCGTAAGGAACGCAAAATCCGAGAAGATAACACCAATATGACGGAAACAAGGGTGGCAAGAGTGGAACAAAACACCAGGCATAAGGCCGAGCCTTCCACCCTTTACCAAGTATATAGATGCATTAATTAAAGAAGATATATTGTGATATCCCAATAAGTAAACATGTTCCAACAAGGAACATCATCTCCATGTTCCAACAAGGAACAAACTTCAATCTTGACCTACAACTAACAACACTACAAAAGCGGTAACATAGCCAATCAACGGTTTGATAGGACAAGGTGGGTTAGAGGCTTGGTTCAACAATATAGGAGGCATGATAAGCAAGTGGTAGGTATCGCGGCATCGGCATAGCAAAAGAGCGGGCAACTAGCAAGCAAAGATAGAAGTGATTTCGAGGGTATGATCATCTTGCCTGAGATCCCGCAAGGAAGAAGAACGAGTCCATGAAGAAGACAAACGGACGTAGTCAAACGAGTCCTCACAATCACGACGTTATCGGACCCAACCCGAAGAAGCAACACCGAAAAGAAGCACACAACATAGTAAACAACCACGACATAGACATGGCATGATGAACAAACAATTATGATGCATGTCTGGTTTAAAGAAGCATGGCATGGCAAAGTGCACAAACAACAATACAAGTTAAGTGGAGCTCAATATGCAACGGGTTGCATATTGACGGGACACCACATCAATTATTTAGTTCTCTCTCGATTATGTACCCCAACAATATTAAATGTTGTTAAACATGGCAAGAGGGCGAAGCAAATGAAAACAACCTATCTAGGCAAGTTTAAATGAGGCCGGAACGACAAACAACAAGTCCGGAAACTCCTCATGTGCATATTTTGGTTATGGTAATGTTCTGCCCTAAACACAATTTTAAAATTATTGAACATGCAAAACAAGTGAACCAAGTTAAACTAGGCATTTTTCTACCCCAAATGCATATAAAGTTTATTAAATTCGGAGCTACGGTTATTTAGTTATGAAATAAAGCATTTTAGCAAGTCATTTAAGCAAATTTAAACAAACAACATTTTAAAAAATTTAAACATAGATGAAAGTTGCATATTATTAAACTAGACAAAATTCTAAGCGACTCTCATATATAATTCATTTTAATCCGATGCACCAATTGTGAGTTATTATATGCATGAACCATAAGGGCTTTTCTGTAAAACTGTAATCTCCTGGAAAAATAGACAAATTCGCTGAATCTAAAAAAACACTACTGGGCTGTGGGAACTGCTCACATGGGCGAAAGCCCGACTCGGTGGAGGAGGTTGCAGGCCGGTTGAGGAGAGCTTGGCCTTGGGGCGCTGCGGCTGGAGAGGCCCAGGCGCTGCATCGGGAAGCGGTCAACGCAGGGGGGTTGAGCGGGACTCCGCTGGCCTCGTCTCGAAGCAGAGGGAGCAGGCTGGATCTGCTGGTTCGTTCGACAGGGGAGGCAGTGGCAGCAGCGGGTGAGGTGGAGGCCGCCGGGAAGACACGAGGCGAGGCAGCTGGTCTCCGGTGGGGTAGCAGGACGACCTGGAAGCGGGGACGCAGGGCCTCGCCGGGTCTGATGGAGACGGCAACGAACGGAGCAGGGCGGCGATGGGAGCTGCAAGGCCATCGCGGCGATAGAATTAGAGATGAGAGAGACCTCAGGGAGGAAAAGAGAGAGAGGAAGAAAAGGACGCGAAGACAATGCTTGGAACAGCTGCTGGTCTTGGTTGCCGGTGGAGGGGTCAGTGAGGACGAGCTCGACTCTCGGGAGGTTGAAGGCGCACAGGATCGAGGCTGTGCTGCGGCATCTGCTTCGGGGCAGCGAAGGCAGAGGCGGGCGAGGCGGCGGCTGGCCTTAGGAGGAGCTGGGGCGTTAGCTGAAATTGAGGAGAAGAAGCTTGAGGGAAGGCTCGAGCGCATGTGGTAAGACAGTCGGGCTGGATCCCCATGGAGGATGAGGTTGCTTGGGGATGGATTGGATCGGCTTGGTGGTTGGTTGGGCGCTGAAAAACAAGGAGAGTGGCGGCGGCGGGTGAAGGGACAAGCCTCCTAATTTCAAGGGTTGGGCAATATATATACACCAGGTGGATTAGGTTAGGCGCTACCTCATCCCTACGATCGTAATAGGATGGTCACGAATAAAATAGTTAGGGAGCCCAAATAAGAAAATAATGACGTTTTGTAGATGTTTGGGGATGATCCGGACACAACGGTGACGACTGCTCGGGTCGGGTCCGGGACAGTTTCGGACAGCGAGGCGAGGGGTCGATGCACTGAGCAAAGAGGGGTAGGCATGGGCCTAGGTGGATTGTGTAGAGCGGGATGGTCTAAGAGAAGAGGGGAGAGAAGAAGCCCGGCACGATTTCCGAAGACCGAAAGCGTCCGACGTTAGACCGGCTATATTGCCGCTATAATTAATCGTTGGGGCGTCAACCGAACTCCGAATGCGATGAAACTTGCCAGGCGACCTACTAACAACATAACAACACCACATGCCAACTTTCAACCCATTCTGAGAACATTTTCCGGCCACTTATAAAATACTACTTTGGACATGCCGCGGGCGCGTGCAAGTGTGTCTGGGCTCAGAACGGGCAACGGAAAGAATGAGGAGACCGGGACAGATGCAAGTTTTGAAAACATGATGATGCAATGCGGATGATGACATGATAAGATGCAACACGCAAGCAAATGACATGGCAATAACAGCGAATAACAGGAGGACACCTGGCACATTGGTCTCGGGGTGTTACACAATATGAGCATCCAGGGTCCGCTATTGGTTATTGACCGGAGATGTGTCTCGGTCATGTCTACAAAGTTCTCGAACCCGTAGGGTCCGCACGCTTAACGTTCGATGACGATATGTATTGTGAGTTATGTGTTTTGATGTACCGAAGGTTGTTTGGCGTCCCGGATGTGATCACGGACATGACGAGGAGTCTCGAAATGGTCAAGACATAAATATTGATATATTGGACCATGTTATTCGGACACCGGAAGAGTTCCGGATAGTTTCAGATAAAAACGGAATGCCGGAGGGTTACCGGAACCCCCTCGGGAAGTTATGGGCCTTAGTGGGCCTTAGGGGAGAGAGAGGGCCACAGCCAGGAGGTGGCGTGCGCCCCTCCCCAAGGGGAGTCCGAATAGGACAAGGGGAGGGGGCGCGGCCCCTCTTTCCCTCTCCCACTCCCTCTCCTTGATTCTTCTCCTAGTTGGACTAGGAAAGGGAGGAACCTACTCCTACTAGGAGTAGGATTCCCCTCTTGGGGCACACCATAAGGGCCGGCCGGCCCTCCCCTCCTCTCTCCTTTATATACGGGGGACGGGGCAACCCATAGAGACACAAGTTGATCTTTAGCCGTGTGCGGTGCCCCCTCCACATTTTTTCACCTCGGTCATATTGTCGTTGTGCTTAGGCGAAGCCCTGCATCGGTAACTTCATCATCACCGCCAACATGCTATCATGATGACGCAACTCACCCTCGGCCTCAATTGGCTCAAGAGTACGAGGGATGTCACCGAGCTGAACGCATGCAAATCGCAGAGGTGCCATGCGTTCGGTACTTGATCGGTTGGATCGCGAAGACATTCGACTACATCAACTGCGTTACTAAACGCTTCCGCTTTCGGTCTATGAGGGTACGTAGACACACTCTACCCTCTCGTTGCTATGCATCTCCTAGATAGATCTTGCATGATCAATGTTATTTTTTGAAATACTGCGTTCCCCAACAGTGGCATCAGAGCCAGGTCTATGTGTAGATGTTATATGCACGAGTAGAACACAAAGAGTTGTGGGCGATAATAGTCATACTTCTTACCAGCATGTCATACTTTGATTCGGCGGTATTGTTGGATGAAGCGGCCCAAACCGACATTACATGACCGCGTTCATGAGACTGGTTCTACCGCCGTGCTTCGCACACAGGTGGCTAGTGACTGTCTGGTTCTCCAGCTTTAGTTGAATCGAGTGTGACTACGCCCAGTCCTTGTTGAAGGTTAAAACAACACACTTGACGAAAAATCATCATGGTTTTTGAGGCGTAGGTAAGAAAGGTTCTTGCTAAGACCTTAGCAGCCACGTAAAACTTGCAACAACAAAGTAGATGACGTCTAACTTGTTTTTGCAGGGCATGTTGTGATGTAATATGGTCAAGACGTGATGAGATATAAATTGTTGTATGATATGATCATGTTTTGTTAAAGTTATAGCCTACTGGCAGGAGCCTTATGGTTGTCTCTTTATTGCATAAGATGCAAGCGCCATATAATTGGTTTACTATATCGCTATGCGATAGCAATAGTTGCAAAAGCAATAGTTCGTGAGACGACCATGTGACGACACGTTGATAAAGATCAAGATGATGCAGATAATGGTGTCATGCCGATGACGATGGAGATCATGATGGTACTTTGGAGATGGAGATCAAAGGCACAAGATGATGATGGCCATATCATGTCACATATTTTGATTGCATGTGATGTTTATCTTTTATGCATCTTATTTTGCTTAGTACGACGGTAGCATTATAAGATGGTCTCTCACTAAATTTCAAGGTATAAGTGTTCTCTCTGAGTATGCACCATTGCTACAGTTCATCATGCTGAGACACCACGTGATGATCGGGTGTGAGAAGCTCTACGTTCACATACAACTGGTGCAAGCCAGTTTTGCACATATAGAATACTCGGGTTAAACTTGACGAGCCTAGCATATGCAAATATGGCCTTGGAACACTGAGACCGAAAGGTCGAGCGTGAATCATATAGTAGATATGATCAACATAGTGATGTTCACCATTGAAAACTACTCCATCTCACATGATGATCGGACATGGTTTAGTTGATATGGATCACGTGATCACTTAGATGATTAGAGGGATGTCTATCTAAGTGGGAGTTCTTAAGTAATATGATTAACTGAACTTAAATTTATCATGAACTTAGTACTAATAGTATTTGCATATCTATGTTGTAGATCAATTGCTTGCGTATACCGTCCCTGTTTTATTTATGATATGTTCCTAGAGAAAACTATGCTGCAAGATGTTAGTAGCAATGATGCAGACTAGCTCCGGGATCTGAGGATTATCCTCATTGCTGGACAGAAGAATTATGTCCTTGATGCACCGCTGGGTGAAGGACCTATTGCAGGAGCAGATGCAGACGTTATGAACGATTGACAAGCTCGGTATGATGACTACTTGATAGTTTAGTGCGCCATGCTTTATGGCTTAGAACTGGGACTTCAAAAACGTTTTGAATGCCGCAGAGCATATAAGATGTTCCAAGAGCTGAAATTGATATTTCAGACTCATGCCCGAGTCTAGAGGTATGAGACCTCTGACAAGTACTTTGCCTACAAGATGGAGGAGAATATCTCCACCAGTGAGCATGTGCTCAGAATGTCTGAGTACTACAATCGCTTGAATCAAGTGGGAGTTAATCTTATAGATAAGATAGTGATTGACAGAGTTCTCTAGTCACTATCGCCAAGTTACTGGAACTTCGTGATGAACTATAATATGCAAGGGATGACAAAAACGATTCCCGAGCTCTTTGTGATGCTGAAATCAATGAAGGTAGAAATCAAGAAAAGCATCAAATGTTGATAGTTGACAAGACCACTAGTTTCAAGTAAAAGGGCAAGGGAAAGAAAGGGAAGTTCAAGAAGAATGGCAAGCAAGTTGTCACTCCCATGAAGAAGCCCAAAGCTAGACCCAAGCCTAAAACTGAGTGCTTCTACTACAAAGGAAATGGACACTTGAAGTGGAACTGCCCCAAAACTTGGTGGATAAGAAGAATGGAAAAGTGAACAAACGTATATATGATATACATGTTATTGATGTGTACTTTACTAGTATTCATAGTAGCCCCTGGGTATTTGATACTGGTTCAGTTGCTATGATTAGTAACTTGAAACAGGAGTTATAAAATGAACAGAGACTAATTGAGGGCAAGGTGACGATGTGTGCTGGAAGTGGTTCCAAGGTTGATAAGATCACCATCGCACACTCCCTTTACGTTCGGGATTAATGTTGAACCTGAAATAAATGTTATTTGGTGTTTGCGTTGAGCATAATATGATTGGATCATGTTTATTGCAATACGATTATTCATTTAAGTCCAAGAATAATGGTTATTCTATTTACATGAATAAAACCTTCTGTGGTCACACACCCAATGTGAATGGTTTATTGAATCTCGATCGTAGTGATACACATATTCATGATATTGATGCCAAAAGATGCAAAGTTGATAATGATAGTGCAAAATACTAGTGGCACTGCCGTTTAGGTCATATTGGTGTAAAGCGCATGAAGAAACTCCATGCTGATGGGCTTTTTGAATCACTTGATGCTTGCGAACCATGCCTCATGGGCAACATGACTAAGACTCCATTCACCGGAACAATGGAGCAAGCAACAGACTTATTAGAAATAATACATATTGATGTATGTGATACAATGAGTATTGAGGCTCACGGCGGGTATCGTTATTTTCTGACCTTCACAGATGATTTGAGCAGATATGAGTATATCTATTAATGAAACACAAGTCTAAAATGTTTGAAAAGTTCAAAGAATTTCAGAGTGAAGTGGAGAATCATCGTAACAAGAAAATAAAGTTTCTATGGTTTGATCACAGAGATGAAATATTTGAGTTACGAGTTTGGCCTTCAGTTGAAACAATGTCGAATAGTTCCACAACTCACGCCACCTGGAACACCACATCATAATGGTGTGTCCGAACATCGTAACCATACTTTATTAGATATGGTGCGATCTATGATGTCTCTTACTGATTTACGACTATCATTTTGGGGTTATGCATTAGAGACAACTGCATTCAGGTCCACAGCCACACCCGATTGGATGCGGTTTGCTTGCTCCGATCCGTACTCCCGCACCATCGAATTTTCATCCAGTGCCTGTGACACATTTCATCCTGGGCATCAATCCTCAGCTGGAGTACTTCTGTACTATAGGTAGTACCCGCCGGTGTGTCCATCTACGCCTCGTAACGCCTCGACGCCTAGGTGTGGCACCCTCGCCACGGCCACGCCACCACCAGCCGGTTCATCTCGAACGAGTGAGTCGTGAACCACGCCACCACCATGAGAATGACATGTGGGCCAGCGGCATTTAAGGTCCGCATGTCATTGACTCATAGGCCAGTGCACTAAGTCACTGAAGCTCAGTCCCGTGGGCCCCGAGAGGGAAATGTAACTCCTGCGGCAGGCCTTGTGGTGCTCCCACTGTACAAGCTCGCGCCAAACCCGGATGAGATTTTGTAACCAACTAGTAAGGTACACGTGCATTGCACCCAAATCTCTACTCTCTATATCTATATCTATCTGTATACTCTGATAAAAAACAGAGTTGGTGATGATGGTGTGCCTGCCATCCTGCAATATAGGTCGTCCGATTTATATCTGACGGATAGGAAAGAAACTATGGCAATTTTGCAAAAAGTGTTGGGGAACGCAGTATTTCAAAAAATTCGAACGATCACATAAGATCTATCTAGGAGATGCATGGCAACGAGAGGGGGAGAGTATGTCTACGTACCCTCGTAGACCGAAAGCGGAAGCGTTATGAAACGCGGTTGATGTAGTCGAACGTCTTCACGATCAACCGATCAAGTACCAAACACATGGCACCTCCGTGATCTGCACACGTTCAGCTCGGTGATGTCCCTCGTACTCTTGATCCAGCTGAGGCCGAGGGGGAGTTTCGTCAGCACGACAGCATGATGACGGTGATGATGAAGTTACCGACGCAGGGCTTCACCTAAGCACTACAATGATATGACCGAGGTGGAATTCCGTGGAGGGGGGCACCGCACATGGCTAAACAATCAACTTATGTGTCTATGGGGTGCCCCCCTCACCGTATATAAAGGAGTGGAGGAGGGGAGGGCCGACCCTCTCTATGGCGCGCCCAAGGGGGAGTCCTACTCCCAGTAGGAGTAGGTTCCCCCTTCCCTAGTTGGAGTGGGAGAAGAAGGAAGAGGAAGAGAGAGGGAAGGAAAGGGGGGCCGACCCCCCAGGAAATTCAGATTGGGCAGGGGGGGGGGGCGCCCTCCACCTGGCCGTCTCCTCCTCTCTCCCACTAAGGCCCAATAAGGCCCATTGACTCCCCGGGGGGTTCCGGTAACCCCCCGGTACTCCGGTAAATGCTCGAACTCATCCGGAACGATTCCGATGTCCAAACATAGCCTTCCAATATATCGATCTTTATGTCTCGACCATTTTGAGACTCCTTGTCATGTCTGTGATCACATCCGGGACTCCGAAGTACCTTCGGTACATCAAAACACATAAACTCATAATACCGATCGTCATCGAACGTTAAGCGTGCGGAACCTACGGGTTCGAGAACTATGTAGACATGACCGAGACTCACTTCCGATCAATAACCAATATCAGAACCTGGATGCTCATATTGGTTCCTACATATTCTACGAAGATCTTTATCGGTTAAACCGCATAACAACATACGTTGTTCCCTTTATCATCAGTATGTTACTTGCCCGGGATTCGATCGTCGGTATCTCAATACCTAGTTCAATATCATTACCGGAAAGTCTATTGATTCATTCTGTAATGCAACATCCTGCAACTAACTCATTAGTCACATTGCTTGCAAGGCTTATAATGATGTGCATTACCGAGAGGGCCCAGAGATACCTCTCCGACAATTGGAGTGGCAAATCCTAATCTCAATCTATGCCAACTCAATGAACACCATCTGAGACACCTGTAGAGCATATTTGTAGTCACCTAGTTACGTTGTGACGTTTGATAGAAAACTAAGTGTTCCTCCGGTATTCGGAAGTTGCATAATCTGATAGTCATAGGAACATGTATAAGTCATGGAGAAAGTAATAGCAATATACTAAACAATCATAGTGCTAAGCTAACGGCCGGGTCAAGTCAATCACATCATTCTCTAATGATGTGATCCCGTTCATCAAATCACAACTCATGTCTATGGTTAGGAAACTTAACCATCTTTGATTAACAAGCTAGTCAAGTAGAGGCATACTAGTGACATTCTATTTGTCTATGTATTCACACATGTACTAAGTTTCCGGTTAATAAAATTCTAGAATGAATAATAAACATTTATTATGATATCAGGAAATATAAATAACAACTTTATTATTGCCTCTAGGGCATATTTCCTTCAATAAGATACCCACACCCCTCTCCACATTTGCAAATAAGGCCTTCTCTTGTTCATCCTTTTCTCTCACAACATAAACTATTCATACAAATGCATCTTGATTTTCGGTGCAACGCATGGGCATCTTGCTAGTTATGAATAAATAAAACTCTATCAACGAGCCCTATCAGACACCAAATTTCTTGGCTTCTGTGCTATAGCTAGATCTTCCCCTCGTTTCTGTTTTCCAACCCGGCGGCCGGCGGGGTGCAGTTTGCCAATAGTTGGCTTGCTCAACGGCGGTCCCAGATGAAAGTGAAAATGCTAGGCAACACGCCTTCTCTAGCTATGTGGTGTGCCAGACGAGCCGTGTAGTACTCCCGATTCCCGGGCGTGTGGGGGTGCGACGCGAACGCGGCATGCCTTTTCCTTTTACTGGCAATGTGTCCGTGCGTTGCGACGGATCCAAAGTAGTAGCTAGGTCGACGCATCGTCGGTTTGGTCACATTCGGTCTGACATGTTCTAGTGTTTCTAGCAAGATGCCCGTACGTTGCACGAAGTTGATGGAAAAGGGAAGCACAACTTATAAATTGACGGATGGAGTACTAGTTACAGTGATGCATAAAATTAAGCAAAGGGATCGCACATGTCGGTATTGTCTGGAATGAGAATGGAATATCATAATAAAAATTAAGGCCACTATGATGCGATCGCAGTGGTGGTTACAGGAGGCAAGAAGAAAGATGCATCCATCAACGTCCGACCTCGTCCTCCTCAACTTAGTGCGCCGGGCCACCGACCGGCGGCTAAGGAGTGGCGGCTTTTGTGTCGAGGTCAAGATGCTTCTCAGCAAAAGCATCCAAGGATTCCAGCCGATTGAGGAAGGACAACGATGTAGCGTCCTCAATGGTCTTGTAGATACCTATGTACACGATTTGCTTGTACATGTGGATGTGTAGGTCGACGAATTCTTGCAGGGCGAGGCGCCTCGTGGCGAGCGCGACCTCCAGGTGGACATTCTTCGTGGCGTCAGCGGGCAGTCGCAGGGCCACCGGTGCATGAAAGAGGTTCTGGCCATGGAGGCCGATTAGGGTGGCAGGCAATGAGGATCCCGGGCGCGCGGGCTGGAGGAGTACGACAATGTCGTCCCCGAGTTTCTTGAGGACGATGAACTTGTTGGTGGTGGCAACGATCATCTCGTCCAACTGAGAGTCATAGTTGGTGTCAACGGCTGCCATCCACCAGCCGGTCGCGAACACCGTCTGGAGGCGATCCTCGGTGCCATGCCATAGGCCAGCGTCATCGACCATCTGGCACTGCCGCTTGCCGCTCGCGTGCATCGCCGCCATGGGTCTGGAGTGAGCACTTTTGTGCTTAATGTAGGTGCTTAGGCAAATGCTTAGGTGCGTATGATGTGGTAGCTGCATTGGAATGGAGGGGCGCCTTTATATGAGTGCAAACTGCATTGCATTCACATCGTGCAGCCTCTTTTCCCGGCCCTCCTCCCATTACTTCCCTCATGCATGCATGATGCTAATTGAAGGAGGATTCATCATTGGCCGTTCAACATTTCGGGACCCGCTACCCCTCCCTCATCTGCATTAAAGCCATATCGGGAACTACGTTGTCCGCTATCAAATCGAATAGTACTACGCCGCTGTAACGACCTAACCTCAAACAGTCAAATCTCTGTTCTTAATTGTCATCCCTGGATCGGTAATGCTGACACACAGTACTTCGAAGGATTTATAACAGAGTGGCAATCACACACTTATTACATCGAATGTCTCAAAAGAGAACTTATTACAATAAATATGGCTTAAGGCCATCTAAACATGATAACAGCGGAAGTCTTGGAAGATAAAGTGAGTCCATCAACTCCAACGGCGTAGCTGAGTGCACGACAATGACCTAGCGCACCTTATGCTTCATCTGAAAAGTCTGCAACATGATATGTTGCAGCCCGAAATGGGTCAACATATGGAATATGCTGGCAATATAACATAGTAGAGCAATGAACAAGTAAATGCTATCACTACATGCATATATGGCTGGTGGAGGCTCTATGGTTATAATGTTTTTGCGAAAAGCTAATTTTTCCCTACAACAAAGGAATATATTTTATTTAACTATCATGGTAGTTGATAAACATTGATAATGGTAAATCCCCATCTCAATCCCAATTAAACAAGTAATTAACAACCCAACAAATTAATTAGAGTGATGAGATCAACATATAATTCAAGCACTAGACACTAAAGATGTCCATAACCGGGGATACCGCTAATCATGATTAGTTTATACACTCTGCAGAGGTTTGCACACTTTTCCCCACAAGACTCGATCTCCTCCGTTGGATTTCTCGCACTACATGATGTTTGAGAAATGGATGACCGAGACAGAGTCTTTCAGAAACATACTCTAGGTAGACAGTACCAACCTACATTCCCCTACATCTGGTATGCTACCACTGATAGAGGTCATGAACATACTCAACTATGCTAGAGCCCATAATAGCTTGTGGCTGCACACAGAAGTTTCTAGCATGAATAATCTTATGATCCCTTTGATCCTAAGTGGCGAACCAAAGGACAACACTGGTATATCCCCAGGTGCCTGCAACCAATCCACCTAGATGTGTGTTTAAGTAGCCACCTTAAGTTAACCATTAATTAACAATGTCACATCGGTCATGGATACACTCAAACCCAATCCACGTCTACGAGCATAGCATAGCAATATAAGCATAGCGTAGAAGTAACTCCCAAGGGTTATATATTTAAAGGGCAATAGGTTCTGCCTCATCATCTACTTCTCAATACCCACATGTTAATCAAATCCTAATCATGCAGTGTTTGAGGATTGTAACTAATGCATAAAACTGGGTGATAAAGGGATATGATCAAAGTGTTACTTGCCTTGCTGACGATCCGCAAACCCTAGAGACTCGTAGTAGCATGCTTTGCACTTAGGAAATTCTATCACAAATAAACAATAGCGTACATAAGAACTCAAGCATTGATGCAAGGGTAAAACTCAAATAAGAAGATCCAAACTGAAAGTTCAACTAAAGAGGTTCGACTTGCAAAAAGAATCGATCAAATTGGAGCTTCAAATTTCAAAAACAAATCTGCTTCAAACCATATTTCAAATTGTCAAAATCATGTTCAAGTCGATTAACTGGAAAGAGGGCTTCGAGACGAAGATTTTGGCAATGGTTTCACTGGATTTAGACGAACGGTTGAAAAGTTGCATGGGTTTGAAGATCAGGGGCCAATCTATGATAAAAATAATCGTAGATAGGTCCCTGGTGGAAAATAAAACAAAAAGAAAAATCTATAGGACGAATGTCCGCTAACAGAGGCAAACAAACGAAATCGTTCGTTAAAACGAACTAACGAACAAACATTCGCGAAATAAGCTAAACCGAGAAAACCGAACCGATCTAATAAAAAAACATCGAAAGTAGGGTTTAATAAAACCGGGCGGTTTTATACCTAAAACCAAAACAAAAAATGGCAGCGAGATCAGCGATGTCCGGCGGCTTCCGGTGAGGCGGGGCGGCTGTGGCGCAGACGCGGGGTGACGGGCAGCAGAGCGGCGCGGGCGGCGGAGGGGCGGCATGGCGTGGCAGCGTGCGGCGGCGGGGTGGCGCAGGCGATGGCTTGGGCGGCGAGCGGGATGAGGAGAGGCGGCGGGGTGCGGCGGCTTATAAAGGGGGTCGTGGGGGTGCTTGCGGGAGGGGGCAGGGCGGCGGCGGACTCCGAGGCGGCCACGTCGGCAGCGTCGCGTGCGGGAGCAGGAGACCGGCTCGGAGTCGGGGGCGACCGGGCGCTGGGCCGGCTGGGCTTCGGCCCAGTCGGTCCGAAGACTTTGTTTTTTTATATAAAATCCACCGAAAGAAAAATCCTAAAGAAATATTTTTTTAAATGGCAGAAATAATTTTCACCGTCTAAATGAAATATTTAGAACATAGTGAACATTTTCTTGGCGTAAAAAATGAAATTTTGAAAAATGCATGTTTTTTCTAATTCAAATAAAATAACCAATAAAATCCAAATAAAATATTTATTTGATTTTAATAGTTTTCCTCCAATATTTCCTTTATTTTGGAGAAGTCATATTAACTCCTCTCTTTTATTTTTAATATCGGAAATATTTCAGAGAGAAAATAATTAAAACCGAAATGATCCTCTGTTGAATATTTGAGAAAATTCAAATACGAAAATGAATGAAATCCCCAACTCTCTCCATGGGTCCTTGAGTTGCTTAGAATTCCTAGGATCGCAGACGAAATGCAATAAAATATGATATGCATATGATGACCTATATATAACATTCTAAATTGAAATTTCGGGATGTTACAGCCGCCCGCTGCATGCCCGACTGAACACGCCCCCTTGCCTCCATCAAACCCCTCCGTTAAACCCGCATGCAAACCAAGAAACCTATTTCGGCCACATGTCCATTCATGAGCGGACCGGAATTAAAAGCAACACCGGCCGGGCTCCTCCCATCCGCCCTCAGTTTAAACGAGGCCAGACACCGGCCAAGCGCCTACCGTCCACCCTCTATTTAAACGAGGCCAGACAGACAGCGGGCAAGAATCACACCCCTCGGCCTCTCCCCCATCTCCTCCTTCACCATTTTCTCCACTCTCCCGATGGCTTCCGAGGAGCCGTTCTCCAGCATACTACCCGGTTGGGTGGCCCGCCGAGCCCTCCGGATACGGGAGAGGCCGCTCGGTGCTTCATCAACCTCGCTTGGCCCGACGGAGCCAGTTGCCGCCCCAATCCGGCGCGTGGTTCAGCAACTTGGTGCACCAGTTTAGCTTGATGAGGAGTGGCGATTTGCTCCATGCCGGTACGACGGCAAGCACCCCGGTATGGGCATCGTCGCTGCCGCGTCGTACAACGCCAGCAGTCTCTGCGGTGGTTGCGCCTCCCGTGCCTGTGGGCGCGCCTCCCATGCCTGCGGCCGCGCCTCCCGTGCCTGCAACAACGCCATGCAGGCAGAGACAGAAGCCGGGTGCATGGAGAGCGACGAGTCGGTGGCCAGCTTCTCTGTGTCTACCGCCATCATCGAGGAGAAGTAGAACACGCGAGGCCGCCGCCACTTGGGTCCCATGAAGGCCACCGCCGAGGTGACGACTGCGCATTCAGGTGGTTTCTTTGCTGCTTCGTCTCTTCCAAGGACCTTCGTCGACCCCTCAAGTGTCTCCCGGACATGAGGAAAACAAATGGATCCGCAGGCGGCCATTTAGATTAGGTACTCCCTCTCCGGCTGGCGGGAAATATTTGTTCTAAGAATGGATAAATTGGATGTATCTATAACTAAAATAAGTCTAGATACATCCATTTCTAGGACAAGTATTTCCGGACGGAGGGAGTATTAATTATACCAAGAGAGCCGGATTAGCACCGCTTAGTTCATGTAAATGTAATGAAATCCATCATGTTTATATGAAGATCTGGCTTTTTATATGAAATCCTGCATGCTTATATGAAAACAGTCCGTGTTTGCACGAATTTCATCTGGTTGGTTAGAGTTGTGAAAATGTATGCCGCTGGCGTTTGATATCATCCACCGCGGAAGGAAGCGGGAGGAAATTTGCCGGCTACCGTTGGAGATGCTCTTATGCTGGAAATAATAGAGTCACATCCGATCCATTTGAGTTAATTGCGTGTATGATTCTCCCTTTATAAAATATTAATTGCTTGTATAGTGTACACGTGACTTGCAGTGTGGCTATAGCTTCATACAGAAAGTTAAAAATAAACAAGTCCATCCTTAATCTTGTATTCTAAGTACTCTGTGGGTTCCACTGTCAGTACAGTAGCGAAAGAAGTATATATTAAATTAGTAATATATAATATAACAATCTAAAGTTAAATACAGAATTCGAACTCAGGTCATCGCGTTGCGAGCACTCGGCGCTAACCAGTCCATCACATTTTTGTTGTAGACCATGCTAGAGATATATCTCCATGTCTACTCTTATACTTCATCCGTTCCTAAATATTTGTGTTTTTCAGATTTCAAATGGACTACCACATACAGATGTGTATGTAGACATATTTTAGAGTGTAGATTCACCCATTTTGCTCTGTATGTAGTCACTTGTTGAAATATCTAAAATGATAAATATTTAGGAATGGAGGGAGTAGAAAACAGAGTTAGTGATGACAGTGTGCGTGCCATCCTGCAATATAGGCAGTCGGATTTATATCTAACGGATAGGAAGGAAACTATGGCAATTTTGCAAAAAGATACCCACACCTATCTCCATGTTTGCAAATAAGGCCTTCCCCCGTTCATCCTTTTCTCTACTCTTACTAGCAATGTGCCCGTGTGTTGCGACGGTTCCAAAATATAATAATACATGTTCACAAACTTGAAAGGAAAACACTCTAGTTTGGTGTATATATCACTAAAAATATACTTGTATTAGGTTTCACTCAAAATATATTCCTTGTGGCCGTTTTGATGAGGTGGGGAAGGTATGTGGTTGGTTTCAATATACTAAGGGATTTCTGCAAATTGGAGAAGAGAAGTGGGGTCTTGTTGCAAAAAGCCACGACTTACATCATAGTCGTTAGATGCAGATATGATGGTCAGAAAGGACAGATGGCAGACACACCATCATCACCAACTGAGTCTTTTATAGGATTAGGGATAAAAAACAGAGTTGGTGATGATGGTGTGCCTGCCATCCTGCAGTATAGGCCTTCCCTATATCTGATGGATAGGAAGGAAACTATGACAATTTTGCAAAAAGATACCCACACCCCTCTCCACATTTGCAAATAAGGCCTTCCCTTGTTCATCCTTTTCTCTCACTAGATAAACTACTCATATAAATGCATCTTGATGTTCCGTGCAATGCATGGGCATCTTGCTAGTCTCTCACAAGATAAACTACTCATACAAATGCATCTTGATGTTCCGTGCAATGCACGAGCATCTAGCTAGTTTCTTTTAAAATAGTTACTGCGATAATTGGGTTGAAGTGATATATTTTATGTCTGCCCCGAATGATTTTAGATTCACTAGTAGTAACAAAGAAAAGGTTGTATCGTTAATTAACAGAAAACAAGGTGAAAACTATCACATGATGCTGGTAAAAATAAAGCACATTGGGTTCGGCGTCATCGTCACTACAGCGGTGCGTGCGCGAGAAGTCTACATATCAAGGGGGCTATGGAGAAAAAGACGTATCGAGTGTGTCTGAGCGAGGCACAGAGACACAACGTTTGAGAGAGAAACCAATTGACAGATTAAGATCAAATCGAGTTATCACCCTTCTGCTGTCATTGTTGGGGTTGGGGTCGGGGTGGGGAGGGGGGAGAGAAAGACGTATCGAGAGTGTGTGCGGTCTGCACAGAGGCACAACTAGCGAGTGTGTGTGTGTGCGTGTATTTGAAAGAGGAGTAGATAGATTACTATCAAGATCGAGGTGCCACCCTACTCCTTCTGTGTCGGGTAGTGTGTGTGTGTGTGTGTTTGAGAGAGAAGCCAGTCGATAGATTAGTATCAAGATCGAGGTGTCACCCTAATCCTTCGGTGTCGGTAAGTGTGTGTGTGCGGGTGGGTGGGGGGTAGTAACACTTACATATCTCTACTCTTATAAAAAATAGAGTTGGTGATGATGGTGTTCCTGCCACCCTGCAATATAGGCCATCCGATTTATATATGACGGATAGGAAGGAAACTATGGCAGTTTTGCAAAAAAGATACCCACACCCCTCTCATATTTGCAAATAAGGCATTCCCTCGTTCATCCTTTTCTCCCACAAGATAAACTACTCATACAAATGCATCATGATGTTCCGTGCAACGCATGGGCATCTTGCTAGTAGGGAGAAGGAGTTTGTGTGACACATATCTATATTAAGGGATAGGTAGATAGGATGTGTGCGAGGCATGCTTAAAGCAACACGGAGATAAAGAAACGGTGTGCATGCAAGTGCCGGAAAAAATGAAGCGATGAACAATGTCTACGCGCGCGCGCGTGTGTGTGTGTGTGTGTGTGTGTGCGAGAGAGAGAGAGAGAGAGCGAAATCTCAAAACAAAAGGTGCTCTGCTAGAATCCCATTGTATGTATTCATATGGTTCCGGAACTCGAGTTAACCTTAGGCATATGTGTGAGAGACATACTTATCCTTTGAGACATTAGTGGCTGTGGGTGGGCGGAATTAAAGGGGTGGGCGTGTTTGACAGAGAGAGCGTGTGTGTTTCTGTGTGAGAGACTTGTAGGACAGGGTAGAAAGACGAATTCTAACCTTGACGGAGGGAGAGAAATACACAAAGTGCGCATGTGTGATTCTGATGCCCACGGGGAAATGAGATATGTATGCGTGTGAGAGAGATTGCACAATTCATTCACGTATCACTATCTAGCGATCGTGGACGTGCATCGCTTGAACATAAATCAATATCTACTTCGTATCGTGGCTAAAGGTACAATATCGATTTAACGCTATAAAGATTGGACACTCATATATCACATTTTTTTCTATCTAAATAAACCTTTTCAATTGTGCATGCCAAAGTTACAGTGATGTTTCTTGAAACACCCAATGTAGCTATCATGTACATGCACCGTTGTTACTCTTGCATTCAAATTCATTAGTCTTGGATGATTTAAGGTTCTATTATGAAGTAATATATGTAATATTCATATATGAATTCAACGGATACGCAATTTATGAAATGGAGGCTATGTAATCATATGAGGTAACACTTTTAAGTAGCGGACTACAATATCCATTTCTTTTGTGGGACTACAATATCCATTTCTTTTTGTGCGCCTCTACACTAACACGTCAATGCATTATGTTTAAAGTAAATAACCAATGGCACTAAATTATCTATTTACACGAGAAATACATAGGCTGAGCGTTTGATCCCTTTTTTGTGAACGCGCCTCTTCACCCGTACGATTGGCCGCACCCGTGTTAACGTCCAAGTTATCGGCGCATCATCCTGAGTTATTGTCTTTTTTTCTGGGGTGGAGTTCACATCAGTTATTAATTGCTGACGCGTGCCCCGTGTACACAGTCTCTTAGGACCTTCCCGCTAGCACAGTCCAAAATTAGTTGAAACTAGATACGAACGATCCCACGGGCGGCAAAATCTCCCGCCTCCTTCTAAAATTTCCGCCACCTGGTCTTTAGCATGCAAAATTCCCCTTTTCCCCTTGGTGCATGGAGAACAACAGTAACAAGCCGCCCTCATCTACATAATAGGTCGGGGCTGCTTTGGTAACTTCCGGTTCCCCCCACCACACGACACCCCCATTTCCTCTCCCCTGTCGCAAAAACGACTAACTCCACAACACCAGAGCATCTTACATCACGTCGTTCGTACTTCACCGGCCTTTCTTCCCCCTCTCGAAACCCTAGACTGCTCATCCACCGACGCACCAGAGCCCATTCACTACCAGCGGCATCAACCTCGCCGAATCTGCTTCTGCGGCCACATCTACCCCTCCCGCCTCCACTAGAAACAAGTAGACTGCTCATCCACCACTATACCACGGCCTATTTAGTGTCGGCCTTGTCCACGACGCCGGATCTGCTTCGTCGGTACTATCATCAACCACAGCGCATCTGAAGCGGCTCATTCGTACTCCCCACCGGCGAAGCTTCGTCCACACCCCCCCGGAGCCGCCCCACCGACGCCCCCGTCGACGGTCTCTGATCTTCTTCCCCGACACCTTCCTCAACCCTACCAGAGCCGCTTTGCCGACACCATCGTCAACCCTACTGGAGTAGCTTTGCCTATACCATTCTCAACCCTATCGGGGCCGCTTTGCCAAGTCACAAGTCCATGGCCACAGATCCGCTTCATCGCACCCTCATCCAACCTACCGGAGCAGCTTCTGACGCCCCGTCCACGGCCGCAGATCTGCATCGTCGACACCATCCTTAACCCAAATACCAGAGAAGCTTCACCGATGCCCTCGTCCACGGCCATAGATCCGCTTCGCCCACACCGTAGTCCACCCTACCGGAGCTGCTCCACAGACACCCTACTTGATGGTTCTAGATCTCCTTACCGGACCCTGACAGCCAGCGCAGCATCATCACCCTTGACATTTCTAACCTGATTCCCACCGTATGGCAAGATGCCAAGCACCCGCCACGGCCTAGGTACTTCACCTTTAAACCCGTCCAGCATCACTTGTCCGATGTACTTCAAATATACTAACGTGTCGCTGTTATCTGTTATGCACCTGGCAAAAACTACAAGGACGATGTTTCTTCTGGATCTAGCAGCTTGGCCAACCAAGATCCTGGAGTGAAGTATTGCTATGATCTTGTAAGTGCGTCTCTCTTTCTTGTATTGGTGTGTGCCTGCCTGCGTGCTTTGCTAGGATTTTTGACCAGTAATCCCTTTGTGCAGACAATGATTTCTACTACTGGCTGCTAAATTAGATATGTAGAGGTCATACATGATACTACCTCGTAGCTCCATTCCTAAATATAAGTCTTTATAGAGATTCCACTATAGGCTACATAGGGAGGAAAATGAGGGAATCTACACTCGAAAATGCATCTATATACATCTATATGTGGTCCATACTGGAATCTCTCCAAAGACATATATTTAGGAACAGATGTAGTACATTACACAAAATCGTAGGTGGCATGTAGGAATTCCAGTGCACTACATTAGGCTTCCTTAGAGTGCCTGCTAGTCCAGCACACAGAGTCATGGCTAGTTTATGCTACGCACACAATCGTTAATTGGTGGTTTAAATATGCGCAAGGGATATGCAATGTATTATCATGTAGATAGGGTTACACAATGAAAAAGTACAAGATGTATGTGGCAATTTCATGGAACATCGCAAAAAAAAAGGAGAGGCAGCGGTGAGCCTATACAGTGTGCTATGGTAGGTCACTGCTCCATTGCAATCATCGTGACATGTTATTTGTATGTCAGTTCTATTGGCCAAGTTTCTTAGGGATAGTTATTACGAGTTATCCTAAGAAAATAAGCACATGTCAATATAACCTCCAGGTAATAAGCCAACAAGTTCTTTTCAGTGCCTTCCTTTTCAGCTTATCTTTGGTATGATCAGTGAAAAGTCTAGATTGCATTATATTTTGTCATATTTCTGCCCATATGAAAATTAATTTGACTTGCAAACATCAAAAAATTGAACCCACTATAGTAATTAATATGATAGAAAAACATACCATGACTATTTGTTCAAAATGCAAATACAAGGATACCATCTACTTGGCACAATCTACTTTGGTCAATGTCTTCCATAGAGATCCCATTGCCTAATTTAAATGAAGAACACATGACCCACATTTAAATGAAGAACAATTATTTATTGAAATTCGATGGTCCAAGTGGCTAGTTATTATCATATAGCAGCCCCACCTGAAAGCATCATATAGCAGCAGCAGCTCATAGCAACTCATCATACAACAACAACAGCAGTGTGCAATTCATCATATACCAGCAACAGCTCATAGCAATTCATCATATATGTCGGTGGGAACGACACCTATGGGATCACTGGGATCCCTTCTACGGTGAGGGGGCGTGGTGTCATGGGAAGAGCAGGTTTAGGAGCTAGCACACAGATCGTTTACCCATGTTCGGGCCGCGAGGATGCGTAAAACCCTAGTCCTGCCTTGGTGGATGTATTGAGTGTTCTCGAGCTTTTTGAACTAGTTATGGTGGCTATCCGTTCCAAAAATCCGAATCCCTTTCCTGGTCGCCTCGGGCCTCCTTTTATAGGAAAAGGGGTTGCCACAGTTGCACACAGGAGGTGGAAAGGCCTACAGTGCGCGAGCTTATCGCATGGCATTACGGGACAAAGCGCAATAAATGCGCTACGTAGGTGTCCATTAGCTTTATCGGGGCCGGAAACGAGGCCCATCCCGTCCGTCGCCGCTTCGCCTCGCTTCGACACATGCCCAGACCAGCGATGCATGCAGCGCCATGTAGGTAGGCATGCAGCTGAGGTGGCGCAGTGGTAGGGCCTTCATGAAGATCTGCATGCCGCCACGCAGGCGCTTGCTGATTTGTCCTCGAAGTTGCATCTTGCCACGCAGGTGCCTACCCAGCTGGTTGGGCTGGCAGCTGCATGCGAAAAGTGGCGGAGTCTTGGCTGGTGCGGGCCTAGCAGTGGCCCTGCGGATGCCCTCGGCCAGGGTCTTGCCGGGGGCCCGACAAGGGACTTTCCATGGCGTTGCTGTCATCCCCGGCAAGGGTCTCGCCATGGGCCTTGTGGATTTCCTCGGCTAGGATCCTGCCGAGGGTCGTCGTCTTTTGGTCCTCATCTAAACTCATATGTTTATGATCTTGACGAAGATTTGCATGCCACCACTGAGGCGCCTCCCTAGCCTTGATTCCAACGTAGTTGTTGACGGTGTTCGGAACCTTTCGGCTCAAGGGTGGCTCGCTCTACTAGTGTTGGGCAAGTTTCCCCGGCAACGCTCTTGCCGGGGCTGCGGGGGGGGGGGGGGGGCCTCAGCAAGGATCTTGCCGAGGGAGCCCACCTCGCCCTCTTGCCCTCCTGTGCTTCTGGTCTTGGCGTTGCATTGGTTGTCCTGTGCTTCGGCTTCTCTCCAGCTTCCCTCCTCTGCCCTGCTAAGTGTGACCGCGGCGCGCGGCTCTGACTGCCCGTGCACAAGTAAAGGGGTCAAAAGGAGAGCCCCTACTTTTGTACACCGACAATATAGCAGCAGCACGAGCAGCTCATAGCAATTCATCATATAGCAGCAACAGAAGCAGCTCATAGCAGTTCATCATATATCAGCAGCAGGAGCAGCTTATAGCAACTCATCATATAGCAGCAGCATCAGCTCATCGCAATTCATCATATAGAAGCAGCAGCTCATAACAATTCATCATTTAGCAGCAACAGGAGCAGTTCATAGCAAAGCATCATATAGCAGCAGCAGAAGCAGCTCATAGCAATTCATCATATAGTGGATCAGAATGAAAATTTGGAAAAAACAGAGGAGATCCTCACCTTGTTGGATGAGCTCATCCTTCAACAGCACCTCAAGGCCACGACCTGGGAGGAGGGGAGGGGGAATAAGGTGCCTTCTGTCACAGTGTGGCATCAGCCGTAGTTGTGCGGCGCCCGTCGGAGTAGTGCATTGGACGGACCACAGTGGAGCAGCTGCTGGAGACCATGAGAATGAGGAGCGGCGCCAGAGGGAGGAGCAGCCGGGGAGATTTGGCCCTACCCGCCGGCCATGTAGCCTAGCTGGACAGAGCATTGTCAAGGACCAGGCCAGATGGGACCACTGGCGACGACGCGCTAGAGGAACCCTATCGCTGTAGGTAGGGGATCCAGGTAGAGGGAAAGGGGAGAGGAGATGCAAGCGGGCAGGGCAATTGCATTTTGAGTGTAATATAGGCAGACAACAGAGTCATTTCACTATTCTCCTTCCCTTCAATTTTTAGCGAGCTTCTACCCAAAACACCCCCTCCAAAGCGAAATAAGTTAAGCCCAAGCCCATAACTCAAAAATGACTTATTTGCATCTTTTATGGCTTATTTTGACAGAGTAGAACTGGCCCTTAACCTGCAATTCAATTGTGCATGCAATAATGAACCACTCCTACCTGCTATAGTGTATATTTAGGCATCATCATACATGGCATAACCTAATACATGTGCATTCCATTGTAGAATCTGGAGTATGCAATGTTTATGTTAGTTCATACGTTGGACATGATGTTTAAATGCCCCTTAAATCTGGTCAGTCAAGTGATGGTCTTTAAGCCTCCTTGTTTGCTTATTTTCTTGATACATCTGTTCAATTGCTTGTTTGCATCAGCCAGCCATACCAGAACTGTTTGCTTTGATTACTTGTTGTTCTTGACCTAATACTCTAACAGGGCTTGTCAACGATTTAAACACTAATGGCTGCTCTAGTGGGGGCTTGTCTAACACATAGGTGACATAAAGGTTTGGCTGTACACTAAAGTAGGCTCTCCAAGAGTACCTGAGATCCAGTTCAAAGGTATGCCTAGTTTTTACAAAGTGCACACATAGTAAATGCCCATTTCATTGTATGCAAGTGCAAGAGATGTGGCATGTTTCATTATGTGGTGTAGTTTTGTTATATCTCATCCTTTTGTGTTGTTCACAGACTGGAAAGTATGCGTATTTATCTTCCAAGGAGATGAGTAACTAGTTTGTGTCACCTTGCAGAGGGGGTGCAATGAAGATAAGATTGAGGATTTCCATGTACAAGATGTTAGGAAGGAGCCTTGCAAGAGAAGTAGGAGCAGCGCTAAGCCTGTTCAACCAGTTAAGGAAGTCACTGTATCCAAATCAACAGTTCAATTCCTTGTTTTTTCCAGGCATAGTTAATTTGCTCTTTTCAATTGCTTTATTTGTCTTCAGTTAATGAGATGCTAAAACAATGATGCGTGATGTTGGGTACTTGTATAACTATTAGTTGACATAATTAAAGGCCTTACCATTTAATTACGCTGGCGAAGTGCGCCTGAAGCTTTGAAGTCTATTAACCAACTATTACTACATGAGGCTCACAATCTAGTTTATACTAGGCTAATGATTTTATAGCTTTGCTTGCTGTAGTAGGTTTCTATGAATCCCTCTGCTATTCATTATGCTCCCTAAGACTTTAATTGAGCTACAGAATGGCCAACTGCTTGCTTACTTATACGCAACGTGTTGTCTAAATTTGTAACATGTCTGTGTTTTGGATTTGGCCCCAACATCATGCTCCTATGGTGAGCTAAGAGAGATTTTTGTATGCAGGCTACACAGACTACCATTTTTATAAATTTTAAAATATCACCTACTTATGCTTCATGACGTGTATCATTAATGTTAGTCCTGTTTTGCCATGTACAAAATAGTCTGTCTTGCTCGCTTCACTGTTGTAACTATATTTCTGCCCTAGTCATGTGTTCTTATAGAAACATTTCAGGATGAAGTGACATCAACACAAAGATCTGTGAGCAGTGCGGCATGGCCGTTACCGAATGATTATGGATTGGAAATGGAATGTGCTGATGTTCTCGAGCATCAACTATAGGTGGCAAGACAACGTGTACATGATTCTCAATGTACAATCAACAAGCTGAGACTGGACATGTAGGTATTAGATGAAGGAGTCAAAAAATGAAACAAGACACTGAGGTAGCAATGATTCGAAGCACTTCTTTTTCCATTACACTATTTTGGAAACCTAAGGACTCGATTGTATGGATATGGAAAATACAGGATTTCCGATCCTAGCGGGAAAAGGAGGGAAACGGATACTCAATTTAAAGTGAGTAAACAGAATTCCATACTCGATCTCATAGATCCCTATAGAGTTCTGTGGAAAGCCGTATTCGATGAAAGTCCACGAAGGAATTGGAGATTTTGCAGACTGGAGTTTGTGCTATCTCAATCCGGCCAATCCTATTTTCTGAAGAGATTATAGTTCAAATGGTAAGTTCTGTTGATGCGTGTCCATGATGTATGAGATTTATTTGTCTAGTGTATGTAATTTGCTGTTTGTGTACGCTTTATTATCACTGGTGCCGAACTATAACACCCAGTGGGTATATTCGGCTGTAATTTCTTTATTGTATAGTGTAGGATTATTGTATGTTTCTATGCCATAGTCTTTTTATTGTATAGTGTATGTTTTTTAGAGGCGATAGTATAGAGTAGGATAATTGTTGCATATGCTACATCGTTGAAACGAGGGCCCACACGCCCAAACATTTCCTGGACGCCATACAAATGAACAAACATGTGTAGTCCAAGCGGGCCTTAATTGGGCTGGTCAAAATAATATTAAGTGAATCCCAAATTATGTGGCCCACCGTAACAACGACTCTTAGCAGGATGTTAACATGCCAAAAGATCGATAGGGCCGTATAAATGGAAATGGCCCGCGAGCCTCTAGCAGGCCGAAATAGATGTCAATTTTGTCTCGGCCCTTTTACTTTACGGGCCAGTAAGAGGCCGAAAGTGTTATGGGGCAAAGGAGGCCCAATTTGCAAACAAGGCTTTTAACAGGCCGAAAGTTGCGCTGGGCTGGAATGATGCCCTGTGGAATTTGGGCCCCTAATGGACCTAAAGTCGAAGGCCCAACTGTTGTGCGGGCCGTTAACAGGCCGGGAGACAAAATGGGCTAGGAGTTGGCCCATTTACCGAATGGGCCGATGATAAGTCTCCAACATATTTGTAATTTTTTATTGTTCCATGCTATTATATTATCTGTTTTGGATGTTTATGGGCTTTATTATACACATTTATATTATTTCTGGGACTAACCTACTAACCCAAGGCCCAGTGCAAATTGCTGTTTTTTGCCTATTTCAGTGTTTTGCAGAAAAGGAATATCAAACAGAATCCAAACGGAATGAAACCTTTGGGGGAGTCCCTTGGATCACGTTTGTTCCAAAAATCAACGAGGAGGCCACGAGGCAGGGAGGAGCGCCTGCCCCCTAGGCGCGCCCCACCTTCGTGGGCCCCTTGTAGCTCCATCGACCTACTTCTTCCTCCTATATATGTTCATATACCCCAAAAACATCTAGGAACACCACGAAACCCTATTTCCACCACCGCAACCTTCTGTACCTAAGAGATCCCATCTTGGGGCCTTTTCCAGAGCTCCGTCGGAGGGGGAATCGATCATAGAGGGCTTCTACATCAACACCATAGCCTCTCCGATGATGTGTGAGTAGTTTACCACACACCTTCGGGCCGTAGTTATTAGCTAGATGGATTCTTCTCTCTCTTTGGATCTCAATACAACGTTCTCCTCGATCTTCTTGGAGATCTATTCAATGGAACTCTTTTTGCGGTGTGTTTGTCGAGAACCGATGAATTGTGGGTTTATGATCAAGTTTATCTATGAACAATATTTGATTCTTCTCTAAAATCTTTTATGTATGATTGGTTATCTATGCAAGTCTCTTCGAATTATCAATTTGGTTTGGCCTACTAGATTGATCTTTCTTGCAATGGGAGAAGTGCTTAGCTTTGGGTTCAATCTTGCAATGTCCATTCCCAGTGACAGCAGTGGCAGCAAGGCACGTATTGTATTGTTGCCATCGAGGATAAAAAGATGGGGTTTATATCATATTGCTTGAGTTTATCCCTCTACATCATGTCATCTTGCCTAATGCATTACTCTGTTCTTATGAACTTAATACTCTAGATGCATGCTGGATAGTGGTCGATGTGTGGAGTAATAGTAGTAGATGCAGAATCGTTTCGGTCTACTTGTCACGGACGTGATTCCTATATACATGATCATGCCTAGATATTCTCATAATTATGCACTATTCTATCAATTGCTCGACAGTAATTCGTTCACCCACCGTAATACTTCTGCTATCTTGAGAGAAGCCACTAGTGAAACCTATGGCCCCCGGGTCTATCTTTTATCATATAAAGTTTCCTATCTATTTTATTTTGCAATATTTACTTTCAATCTATATCATAAAAATACCAAAAATATTTATTTATCTTATTATCTCTATCAGATCTCACTCTCATAAGTGACCGTGAAGGGATTGACAACCCCTTTATCACGTTGGTTGCGAGGTTATTATTTGTTTGTGCAGGTATGAGTGACTTGCGTGTAGTCTCCTACTGGATTGATACCTTGGTTCTTAAAAACTAAGGGAATACTTATGCTACTTTGCTTCATCACCCTTTCCTCTTCAAGGGAAAACCAACGCAATGCTCAAGAGGTAGCAAGAAGGATTTCTGGCACCGTTGCCGGGGATATGTACACACAAGTCAAGATATACCAAGTACCTATCATAAACTCTTATCGCTCGCATTACATTATTTGCCATTTGCCTCTTCTTTTCCTCTCCCCCGCTTCACCCTTGTCATTTTATTCGCCCTCTTTTCCGTTTGCCTCTTTTTCGCTTGCTTCTCGTATCGCCGTGTGTCGTTATGGCTAATCCTTCTATCATTATTAGTACTCTAGATCATGAAGTTCTTAATTTTAAACAAAGGGAGGATGAAAATCTAAAAGAATCTTGGTATAGAATTTGCAATGCTTAGAATAGATCTACTAGGAAGCAATCCACTTCCGTTCTTCTTCGCAATTTTTATGTAGGCATCACTCCTTGGAACAGATATATTCTTGATACCATCACCGAAGGGAATTTTTTGGGTAGCCATACTTTTGATTCTTACAGTGCTTTGATAGATTTGTTTGGCCCACCACCTCTCTTGGTTAATGGAACTCTTTTAACTTTGGAACATGTGATGCAAAGGCTTGAAATTATCGAAAATAAAGTTGCCTTTGTAGAGTTGATTGAAAATTTGGATAAAAAGATCCACAACCAAATCACCCAATATGGATCTAAGGTAGGAGCTACTCTGAATTATTTTAAAGAAAAAGAACCTATAGTTAACGAAAGAATAGATCAAGATTCCACAAGAATTGGTAAACTTGAGGATATTACTACTAATTTAGGGTCTGCCTTTTCATCCGTTAAAAACACTCCAAATGCTCCTACTACCAAGGTTGCCAAATTAGTGTATGTTCCTAAAAATAAGGGTGAAACTTCTAGTAAGGGAAATGCAGATCTCAAATCAATAAGTGTTCACCCTAACTTCTTCAATATCATTAAGGAACCTTTTGCTACAAATGAATTTCTTGATTTCTTGCCTAGGATTTTGATCATTAATAAAAAGAAGGAAACTCCCAAGGGTTATAAGTGTTCTATTGAATAATTGCATACCAAAGATGATAATACCTAGATCTATTCTTGCTTTTATGCCTAGCTAGGGGCGTTAAACGATATCACTTGTTGGGAGGCAACCCAATTTTATTTTTGTTTCTTGCTTTTTGGTTCTGTTTACTAATAAATAATTCATATAGCCTCTATTTAGTTGTGGTCTTATGCTTTTAATTAGTGTTTGTGCCAAGTAGAACCTTCGGGAAGACTTGGGGAAAGTCTTTGTGATCTTGCTGTAAAACAGAGAAACCTTAGTGCTCACGAGATTTGCTTCCATTTTTTACTGGAGAGCGTGATTAGGTTGATTATTTTTGCAGATGATTAATAGATAAATTCCTCACGTCCAGCAACTTGTTTCAGAATTTTTGGGGTTATAGAAGTATTCGAAACCTACAGATTACTACAGACGGTTCTGTTTTTGACAGATTCTGTTTTTCGTGTGTTGTTTGCTTATTTTGATGAATCTATGCCTAGTATCGGAGGGTATGAACCATAGATAAGTTGGAATACATTAAGTTTATCTATGAACAATATTTGATTCTTCTCTGAAATCTTTTATGTATGATTGGTTATCTATGCAAGTCTCTTTGGATTATCAGTTTGGTTTGGCCTACTAGATTGATCTTTCTTGCAATCAGAGAAGTGCTTAGCTTTGGGTTCAATCTTGCGGTGTCTTTTCCCAGTGATAACAGGGGCAGAAAGACAAGTATTGTATTGTTTCCATCGAGGATAGAAAGATGGGGTTTATATCATATTGCTTGAGTTTATCCCTCTACATCAGGTCATCTTGCCTAATGCGCCACTCTGTTGTTATGAACTTAATACTCTAGATGAATGCTGGATAGCGGTCGACGTGTGGAGTAATAGTAGTAGATGCAGAATCGTTTCAGTCTACTTGTCGCGGACGTGATGCCTATATACATGATCATGCCTAGATATTCTCATAATTATGCACTCTTCTATCAATTTCTCGACAGTAATTCGTTCACCCACCGTAATACTTATGCTATCTTGAGACAGACCACTAGTGAAACCTATGGCCCCCGGGTCTATCTTTTATCATATAAAGTTTCCTATCTATATTATTTTGCAATCTTTACTTACAATCTATATCATAAAAATACCAAAAATATTTTTATTTATCTTAATATCTATATCAGATCTCACTCTCGTAAGTGACCGTGAAGGGACTGACAACCCCTTTATCGTGTTGGTTGCGAGGTTCTTATTTGTTTGTGCCGGTACGAGGGACTGGCGTGCAGTCTCCTACCGGATTGATACCTTGGTTCTCAAAAACTGAGGGAAATACTTACGCTAATTTGCTACATCATGATAATCCTCTAATGCAAGGAATCATCGTAGCAATTTACAAAGGTGGAAGTGATAAGTATGGAGTGTCGAACCCACAAGGAGCTAAAGGAAAGATCAATATTCTCTCAAGCCCTATCTGCCACTGATACAACTCTACGTACACCGAACGTTTGCTTCTAACTAGCAACGAGAAATAAAACTATGTTGTGGGTATGAAGAGGATAACTTTGTATGATAACGGAGAGCTAAAATATAAAAGTAGGTGCTGTTATCATGAAGTTAGAATATATTACTAAATATTATAAATAGCGAGTGTGGAATAATGGTGGATCGGTGTGCGGAATTGTCCTAGGCAATCGTTAACAAGAACAGTAATCACTATTGCAGTTTCATATGAGGGAGAGGCATAAGCTAACATACTTTCTCTACATGGATCATATGCACTTATGATTGGAACTCTAGCAAGCATCCGCAACTACAAAAGATCATTCAGGTAAAACCCAACCATAGCATTAGAGCATCAAGTCCTCTTTATCCCATACGCAACAACCCCCTTACTCGGTTTTGTGTTTCAGTCACTCACGCAACCCACTATAAGCGAATCATAAGCGTATTGCAACACCCTACATCGACACGGAGGGCACCATAGGACAGCACCAAAGTAAAACATACAACTCATACCAATCTAGATCATAAATCAACCCAAAGACAGAGGATATATACTCAAAACATCATAGGATGGCGACACATCATTGGATCATAATCTGTGGCATAAAGCACCATGTTCAAGTAGGGATTACAGTGGGGTGCAGGAGAGTTTTCCGCATAAAAGAGATGAGGATGGTGATGATGATGGTGATGTTGATGAAGACGATCACCGCGGTGATGATTCCCCTCTTGATGGCACTCCGGTGCCACCAAGAGAGAGGAGGAGAGGTTCTCCCCCTGGTGCTGCCTCCTCCATGTCCCCCTGGATGGGGAGACATTACCCCTCTGGTCCTTGGCCTTCATGGTGATGATGGCCCCTCCGGGATCCTCCTCCATGCCCTTCGGTGATGATGGCCCCCTCCGCCAGGGTGCCAGAGAGGGCCTAGATTGATTTTAGGTGGCTACGGAGGCTTATGGCGGCGGAACTCCCGATCTAGGTTAATTTTCCGAGGTTTCTGTATTTATAGGAATTTTTGGCGTCGGTCTCACGTCAAGGAGGTGCCCGAGGCATCTGCAAGGCAGGCCCACGCGCCTGGGGTGGGTGGGCGCGCCCCCCACCCTCGTGGATGCCCCGGGGCTCTCCTGGCCCAACTCTTTTACTCCGGGGTCTTCTTTTGGTCCATAAAAAATCGTCAAAAATTGGCACATCAATTGGACTCTGTTTGATATTCCTTTTTCTGTAAAACTCAAAAATAAGGAAAAAAAAGAAACTGGCACTAGGCTCTAGGTTAATAGGTTAGTCCCGAAAACTATATGAAATAGCATATAAATGCATATAAAACATTCAAGGTTGATAATATAATAGCATGAATACTTCATAAATTATAGATACGTTGGAGACGTATCAGCATCCCCAAGCTTAATTCCTGCTCGTCCTCGAGTAGGTAAATGATAGAAGAAATAATTTATGAAGTGTGACTACTAACAAGTGCATAAGTTTCATCAATGATAGTTCCAATCACTTTTTCTAGCATCATTATATATCATAATAGTAGCTCATTTTCATAAAACTTTTCATGATCAAGTAACAAGCTATTCACATGTTAAAGTATAGATCCTAAACTCTCTTGAAACTAACAAACTATATTCTCAGTCATCAAACAATTGCAATTCATCTTATTTTCAGGAAGGGTCTATGTCAGAGCTTTGATTTAGCAAACTCCACATACTCAACTATCATTTAGTCTTTCACAATTGCTAACACTCACGTGATATTTTTGGGTTCAAAGTTTTAATCGGACATAGAGAAAGATAGGGGCTTGTAGATTCGCCTCCCAACATTTTACCTCAAGGGTAATATCAACAATAATAGTTCATCATAACTTACATCCAATTGGATATATACATATATATATATATATATCAGGATCTTTCCAACACAATGTGCTTGCTAAAGGATAAAATGTAAAAAGGAAAGGTGAAAATCACCATGACTCTTGCATAAGGGTAGAAGATAAAAATAAAAGATAGGCCCTTCACAGAGGGAAGCAGAGGTTGTCATGCGCTTTTATGGTTGGATGCACAAAATCTTAATGCAAAATAATGTCACTTTATACCACTTGTGATATGGACCTTTATTATGCAGTCTGTCACTTTCATTTCTTCCACATCACAAGATCTTATAAAGCTTATTTTCTCCACATTAATAGATCATACATATCTAGAGGGCAATCATGCACCGATGACAACTTACTTGAAGGATCTTACTCAATCCATACGTAGGTATGGTGTACTCTCATGGCAAAACTCGTTTTAAGGGATGTTTGGAAGCACAAGTAGTATTTCTACTTGGTGCAAAGAATTTGGCTAGCTTGAGAGGGAAAGGCAAGCTCAACATGTTGGATGATCCAAGACAATATACTTTATTTCGGATATAAGAAAACATAACCCATTACATTGTCTTCCTTGTCCGACATCAACCTTTTAGCATGTCATATTTTAACGAGTGCTCACAATTACAAAAGTTGTCCAAGATAGTATATTTATATGTGAAATCTCTCTTCCTTCAATATTCTTTCATGAATTATTCAAGTGACCAATTTTATGTTTGCTAACTTTCAATAAGTTTACTACATATACTTATTCGGTGTGAAGTCATTACTCCCCATGGTATAAGCATATGAAACATATATAAATTCAGATTTATGATATTCAATTATTCAACCATTTACTCATAGGATATACGTGAAGCACGTGAGTAAATGATAAACTACTTGGGAGGATTCTTTTTCATTTAAGATTTCAGTTCCAATGATTTTATTCAAACAGCAAGTAAAATTGAAAATATTCTCCAAGCAAAACACATATCATGTGACGAATAAAAATATAGCTCTGAGTAAGGTATACTGGTAGTTTTTGAAGAAGAAAGAGGGGATGCCTTCCAGGGCATCCCCAAGCTTAGGCGCTTGAGTCTTCCTTGAATATTACCTTGGGGTGCCTTGGGCATCCCCAAGCTTAGGGTCTTTCCACTCCTTGTTCTCCTCATATCGATATCTCACCCAAAGCTTGAAAACTTCAATCACACAAAACTTAATGGAACTTCGTGAGATAGGTTAGTATGCTAAAGAGTAAACCATTCACTTTGGTACTGTCAAAGACAAGGCTCCTAATTGTTCTCACACAATGCCTACTGTACCTTATCATTTCTACAACTTATATTGAGTATGAGTCATTGAAACTAGAAAAGAAGCAAACTATGCAATGAAAACAGAATCTGTCAGAAACAGAACAGTCTGTAATGATCTGAACACTAACCATACTTCTGCTACGCAAACAGTTATGAAATAAATTTGTGGATGTGAGTAATTTGTCTATTAATCTTATGCAAAAAGAATCAGCGTAAAATCACTCTTCTGTAAAACATGGCAGCTAATCTCGTGAGCGCATAGTTTCTGTTTTTTACAGCAAGATCACATTAACTTTCACCCAAGTCTTCCCAAAGGTCTTACTTGGCACTTTATTGAAACAAAATATATGAAACATGATTACTACAGTAGCTTAATCATGTAAATACAAAAAAACAGTAAGGGTAAATATTGGGTTGTCTCCCAACAAGCGCTTTTCTTTAATGTCTTTTAGCTAGGCATGATGATTTCAATGATGCTCACATGAAAGATAAGACTTGAACATAAAGAGAGCATCATGAAGAATATGACTAGCACATTTAAACCTAACCCACTTTCTATGCCTAGGGATTTTGTGAGCACACAATTTATGGGAACAAGAATCAACTAGCATAGGAAGGTAAAACAAGTATAACTTCAAAACTTTAAGCACATAGAGAGGAAAACTTGATATTATTGCACTCCTACAAGCATGTATTCCTCCCTCATAATAATTTTAAGTAGCATCATTAATGAGTTCAACAATATTACCATCACATAAAGCATTCTTTTCATGATCTACGAGCATACAAATTTTACTACTCTCCACATAAGCAAAATTCTCCTTATTCGGAATGGCGGGATCACTAGTTCCTAAAGTTGACACTCTTTCAAACCCGCTTTAGATGATAGTATTATTCATACTCCAAAAGATATAAGTGAAGTTCATGGATCATTCTACAATTAATATAAACTAACCAATGTCCAAGCTCAAATGTATGAGTGAAGCACAGGAAGCATTCTATAAAACCATACACAAAAGATTTAAGTGAAGCACAAAGAGCAATTCTATATGATCATACCTAAAAGATATAAGTGAAGCACATGAAGCATTCTATAAATAAATGAAGGGCTATCTCATACTAGCATGGTTCATAAAGTAAGAACAAAAAACACAAAGGACATAAATCATGTGAACGAAACAAAAACCAAGGTATTCTGATAATTGTTGAAGAAGAAAGATGGGATGCCAACCGGGGCATCCCCAAGCTTAGATGCTTGAGTATCCTTAGAATATTTACTTGGAGTGCCTTGGGCATCCCCAAGCTTGAGTTTCTGCCTCTCTTTATTCTTCTCACATCGGTAACTCCTCGTTCTTCGAACACTTCATCCACCAAAAACTTTAACAAAAACTTTGTGAGATCCGTTAGTATAATAAAGCAAATCACTACCTTTAGGTGCTATTGAAAACTCATTCCAATTTCATATTAGAACTATATCTACTGTATTCCAACTTCACCATGGTTCATACCCCCCCCCCCCCCCCGATACTACCCATAGATTCATCAAAGTAAGCAAACAACACACAAAAAACAGAATTTGTCTAAAACATGATAGTCTGTAGTAATCTGAAGGTTTAGTAAACTTCTACAACTCCAAAAATCATGAAATAAATTTGACAATTTGAAAATTTTATACAGAAGTAATGTGCAAAAATTTTCAAACCATTTGACTTTTCAGTCAAAATGTAAAATCACATGCTGCAGCCAAAGTTTCTGTTTTTGTTCTTCACATAGTAAACAAGCAATCTAATCATCCTAAAACCAAAGCTTGGCACATTATTTTTATAATACAATGGATATATATAAGGGGATAATTATTTACATAGAAACTTCCATGAAAAATTCTACATTGTTTCCATGAGCATGAACACGAGTGCTCAAGGTCGACCCTCACTTCTTCAATGCATTACTTTCCAATCACTTCTCTGTTTGAAAAACTTTTTAGGCATGAGAGGCAAGTAATTTTTTTGTATTTTTATTCTTTTAAGTTTTTTGTATGTTTCACCCACAACTAAACAGAAACAAAAAGGAAAAACAAAATCTACTTAGTTAAGGAAAGCAAACAAGCACACACGAAATATCAACGCCACGCTATTGCTCCCCGACAACGGCGCCAGAAAAGAGCTTTATATTCCCCAAGTGCAAGGAATCAGCGTAGCAATTTCCAAAGGTGGAAGTGATAAGTATGGAGTGTCGAACCCACAAGGAGCTAAAGGTAAGATCAATATTCTCTCAAGCCCTATCTGCCACTGATACGACTCTACGTACACCGAACGTTTGATTCCAACTAGCAATGAGAAATAAAACTATGTTGTGCGTATGAAGAGGATAACTTTGTATGATATCGGAGACCTCAAATATACAAGTAGGTGATGTTATCATGAAGTTATAATATATTACTAAATATTATAAATAGCGACTGTGGAATAATGGTGGATCGGTGTGCGCAATTGTCCTAGGCAATCGTTAACAAGACTGGTAATCACTATTGCAGTTTCATATGAGGGAGAGTCATAAGCTAACATACTTTCTCTACTTGGATCATATGCACTTATGATTGGAACTCTAGCAAGCATTCGTAACAACTAAAGATCATTAAGGTAAAACCCAAGCATAGCATTAAAGCATCAAGTCCTCTTTATCCCATACGCAACAACCCCCTTACTCGGGTTTGTGTTTCAGTCACTCACGCAACCCACTATAAGCGAATCATAAACGTATTGTAACACCCTACAATGGGAATCCCTCACGCTTGCGTGACACGGAGGGCACCATAGGACAACACCAAAGTAAAACATACAACTCATCCCAATCTAGATCATCAATGAACCCAAAGATAAAGGATATCTACTCAAAATATCGTAGGATGGCAACACATCATTGGATCATAATATGTGGCATAAAGCACCATGTTCAAGTAGGGATTACAGCGGGGTGCGGGAGAGTGGACCGCGTAAAAGAGATGAGGACGGTGATGATGATGGTGATGTTGATGAAGACGATCACCGTGGTGATGATTCCCCTCTCGATGGCACTCCGGTGCCACCCAGAGAGAGGAGGAGAGGTTCTCCACCTTGTGCTTGAAGGAAATATGCCCTAGAAGCAATAATAAAGTTATTATTTATTTCCTTATATCATGATAAATGTTTATTATTCATGCTAGAATTGTATTAACCGGAAACATAATACATGTGTGAATACATAGACAAACAGAGTGTCACTAGTATACCTCTACTTGACTAGCTCGTTAATCAAAGATGGTTATGTTTCCTAACCATGGACAAAAGAGTTGTTATTTGATTAACGAGGTCACATCATTAGTTGAATGATCTGATTGACATGACCCATTCCATTAGCTTAGCACACGATCGTTTAGTATGTTGCTATTGCTTTCTTCATGACTTATACATGTTCCTATGACTATGAGATTATGCAACTCCCGTTTGTCGGAGGAACACTTTAGGTGCTACCAAACGTCACAACGTAACTGGGTGATTATAAAGGAGCATTACAGGTGTCTCCAAAGGTAGATGTTGGGTTGGCGTATTTCGAGATTAGGATTTGTCACTCCGATTGTCGGAGAGGTATCTCTGGGCCCTCTCGGTAATGCACATCACTTAAGCCTTGCAAGCATTGCAACTAATGAGTTAGTTGTGGGATGATGTATTACAGAACGAGTAAAGAGACTTGCCGGTAACGAGATTGAACTAGGTATTGGATACCGACGATCGAATCTCGGGCAAGTAACATACCGATGACAAAGGGAACAACGTATGTTGTTATGCGGTCTGACCGATAAAGATCTTCGTAGAATATGTAGGAGCCAATATGGGCATCCAGGTCCCGCTATTGGTTATTGACCGAAGACGTGTCTCGGTCATGTCTACATTGTTCTCAAACCGTAGGGTCCGCACGCTTAAGGTTTCGATGACAGTTATATTATGAGTTTATGAGTTTTGATGTACTGAAGGAGTTCAGAGTCCCGGATGAGATTGGGGACATGACGAGGAGTCTCGAAATGGTCGAGACGTAAAGATCGATATATTGGACGACTATATTCGGACATCGGAAAGGTTCCGAGTGATTCGGGTATTTTTCGGAGTACCGGGTAGTTACGGGAGAGGTAATGGGCCTTGATGGGCTTTAGTGGGAAGAGGAAAAGGCTGCTGCGCCCCCCTCCCCTTTGGTCCGAATTGGACTAGTGAAAAGGGGGCCGGCCACCTCTCCTTCTCCTCCTATTCCTTCTCCCTTCCTCCCCTTTTGGTGGACTCCTACTAGGACTTGGAGTCCTAGTAGGACTCCCTATCCTGGCCGCACCTTTGCCTTGGCCGGCCTCCTCCTTCTCCATCCTTTATATACAGGGGCAGGGGGCACCCCATAGACACACAAGTTGATCCTTGGTGATCGTTCCTTAGCCGTGTGCGGTGCCCCCTGCCACCAAATTCCACCTTGATCATATTGTTGCAGTGCTTAGGCGAAGCCCTGCGTCAGTAGTACATCAAGATCGTCACCACGCCGTCGTGCTGACGGAACTCTTCCTTGACGCTTTGCTGGATCGGAGCCCGAGGATCGTCATCGAGCTGTACGTGTGCTAAGAACTCGGAGGTGCCGGAGTAACGGTGCTTGGATCGGTCGGATCGGGAAGAAGACGTACGACTACTTCCTCTATGTTGTGTGATCGCTTCCGCAGTCGGTCTGCGTTGGTACGTAGACAACACTCTCCCCTCTCGTTACTATGCATCACGATGATCTTGCGTGTGCGTAGGAAATTTTTGAAATTACTACGTTCCCCAACAGTGGTATCAGAGCCTAGGTTTTATGGTTTGATGTTATTTGCACGAGTAGAACACAAGTGAGTTGTGGGCGATACAAGTCATACTGCCTACCAGCATGTCATACTTTGGTTCGGCGGTATTGTTGGACGAGACGACCCGGACCAACCTTACGCGTACGCTTACGCGAGACCGGTTCCCTCGACGTGCTTTGCACATAGATGGCTTGCGGGTGACTGTCTCTCCAACTTTAGTTGAACCAAGTGTGGCTACGCCCAATCCTTGAGAAGGTTAAAATGGAGTCTATTTGACGAACTATCGTTGTGGTTTTGATGCGTAGGTGAGATGAGTTCTTGCTTAAGCCCGTAGCAGCCACGTAAAACATGCAACAACAAAGTAGAGGACGTCTAACTTGTTTTTGCAGGGCATGTTGTGATGTGATATGATCAAGGCATGATGCTAAATTTTATTTTATGAGATGATCATGTTTTGTAACCAAGTTATCGGCAACTGGCAAGAGCCATATGGTTGTCGCTTTATTGTATGCAATGCAATCGCGATGTAATGCTTTACTTTATTACTAAACGGTAGTGATAGTCGTGGAAGCATAAGATTGGCGAGACGACAACGATGCTACGATGGAGATCAAGGTGTCGCACCGGTGACGATGGTGATCATGACGGTGCTTCGGAGATGGAGATCACAAGCACAAGATGATGATGGCCATATCATATCACTTATATTGATTGCATGTGATGTTTATCTTTTTATGCATCTTATCTTGCTTTGATTGACGGTAGCATTATAAGATGATCTGTCACTAAATTATCAAGAAGTGCTCTCCCTGAGTATGCACCGTTGCGAAAGTTCTTCGTGTTGAGACACCACGTGATGATCGGGTGTGATAGGTTCTACGTTCAAATACAACGGGTGCAAAACAGTTGCACACGCGGAATACTCAGGTTATACTTGACGAGCCAAGCATATACAGATATGGCCTCGGAACACGGAGACCGAAAGGTCGAGCGTGAATCATATAGTAGATATGATCAACATAACGATGTTCACCATTGAAAACTGCTCCATCTCACGTGATGATCGGTTATGGTTTAGTTGATTTGGATCACGTGATCACTTAGAGGATTAGAGGGATGTCTATCTAAGTGGGAGTTCTTAAGTAATATGATTAATTGTACTTAAATTTATCATGAACTTAGTCCTGGTAGTATTTTCCAAATTATGTTGTAGATCAATAGCTCGCGTTGTTGCTTCCCTGTGTTTATTTTGATATGTTCCTAGAGAAAATTGTGTTGAAAGATGTTAGTAGCAATGATGCGGATTGGATCCGTGATCTGAGGTTTATCCTCATCGCTGCACAGAAGAATTATGTCCTTGATGCACCGCTAGGTGACAGACCAATTACAGGAGCAGATGCAGACGTTATGAACGTTTGGCTAGCTCAATATGATAACTACTTGATAGTTTAGTGCACCATGCTTAATAGCTTAGAATCGGGACTTCAAAGACATTTTGAACGTCATGGAACATATGAGATGTTCCAGGAGTTGAAGTTAATATTTCAAGCAAATACCCAAGTTGAGAGATATGAAGTCTCCAACAAGTTCTATAGCTAAAAGATGGAGGAGAATCGCTCAACTAGTGAGCATGTGCCCAGATTGTCTGAGTACTACAATCGCTTGAATCAAGTCGGAGTTAATCTTCCAGATAAGATAGTGATTGACAGAATTCTCTAGTCACCATCACCAAGTTAGTAGAACTTTGTGATGAACTATAATATGTAAGGGATGACAAAAGTAATTCCTAGGCTCTTCGTGATGCTGAAATCAACGAAGGTAGAAATCAAGAAAAACAGCAAGTGTTGATGGTTGACAAGACCACTAGTTTCAAGAAAAGGGCAAAGGGAAGAAGGGGAACATCAAGAAGAACGGCAAGCAAGTTGCTGCTCAAGTGAAGAAGCCCAAGTCTGATCCTAAGCCTGAGACTAGGTGCTTATACTGCAAAGGGACTGATCACTGGAAGCGGAACTATCCCAAATGATTGGCAGATAAAAAGGATGGCAAAGTAAACATAAGTATATTTGATATACATGTTATTGATGTGTACTTTACTAGTGTTTATAGCAACCCCTTAGTATTTGATGCTAGTTCAGTTGCTAAGAGTAGTAACTCGAAACGCGAGTTGCAGAATAAACAGAGACTAGTTAGGGTGAAGTGACGATGTGTGTTGGAAGTAGTTCCAAGATTGATATGATCATCATCGCACACTCCCCTATACTTTCGGGATTAGTGTTGAACCTAAATAAGTGTTATTTGTATTTGTGTTGAGCATGAATATGATTTGATCATGTTTATTGTAATACAGTTATTCATTTAAGTAAAAGAATAAATTGTTGTTCTGTTTACATGAATAAAACCTTATATGGTTACACACCCAATGAAAATAGTTCATTGGATCTCGATCTTAATAATACACATATTCATAATATTGAAACCAAAAGATGCAAAGTTAATAATGATAGTGTAACTTATTTGTGGCACTGCTGTTTAGGTCATATTGGTATAAAGCGCATGAAGAAACTCCATGCTGATGGGCTTTCGGAATCACTTGATGCTTGCGAACCATGCCTTTTGGGCAAGATGACTAAAACGCCGTTCTCCGGAACAATGGAGCGAGAAAAGATTTGTTGGAAATCATACATACTGATGTATGTGGTCCAATGAATAGTGAGGCTCGCGACAGGTATCATTATTTTCTGATCTTCACAAATGATTTGAGCAGATATGAGTATATCTACTTGATGAAACATAAGTCTGAAACATTTGTAAAGTTCAAAGAATTTCAGAGTGAAGTGAAAAACATCGTGACAAGAAAATAAAGTTTCTACGATCTGATCGCGGAGACAAATTTGAGTTACGAGTTTGGTCTTCAGTTAAAACACTGTGAAATAGTTTCACTACTCACGCCACCTGGAACACCACATCATAATGGTGTGTCCGAACGTCATAACCGTACTTTATTGGATATAGTGCAATCTATGATGTCTCTTACCGATTTACCACTATTTGTTTTTGGGGTCATGCATTAGAGACAGCTGCATTCACGTTAAAAAGGGGCACCATCTATATCCGTCGAGATGACGCCTTATGAACTATGGTTTGGCAAGAAACCAAAGTTGTCGTTTCTTAAAGTTTGGGGTTGCGATGCTTATATGAAAAAGTTTCATCCTGATAAGCTCAAAACTCAAATCGGAGAAGTGCATCTTCATAGGATATCCAAAGGAAACTATTGGATACACCTTCTATCACAGATCCGAAGGCAAGACTTTTGTTGCTAAATTCGGAAACTTTCTGGAGAAGGAGTTTCTCTCGAAAGAAGTGAGTGGGAGGAAAGTAGAACTTGACGAGGTAACTATACCTGCTCCCTTATTGGAAAGTAGTACATCACAGAAAAATGTTTCTGTGACACCTACACCAGTTAGTGAGGAAGCTAATGATGATGATCATGAAACTTCAGAACAAGACACTACTGAACCTCGTAGATCAACCAGAGTAAGATCCGCGCCAGAGTGGTACGGTAATCCTGTTCTGGAAGTCATGCTACTAGATCATGATGATCCTACAAACTATGAAGAAGCGATGGTGAGCCCAGATTCCGCAAAGTGGCTTGAAGCCATGAAATCTGAGATATGATCCATGTATGAGAACAAAGTATGGACTTTGGTTGACTTGCCCTATGATCGGCAAGCCATAGAAAATAAATGGATCTTCAAGAGGAAGACGGACGCTGATAGTAGTGTTACTCTCTACAAAGCTAGAATTGTCGCAAAAGGTTTTCGACAAGTTCAAGGTGTTGACAACGATGAGATTTTCTCACTCGTATCTATGCTTAAGTCTGTCCGAATCATGTTAGCAATTGCCGCATTTTATGAAATCTGGCAAATGGATAAACAAAACTGCATTCCTTAATGGATTTGCTAAAGAAGAGTTGTATACGATGCAACTAGAAGGTTTTGTCGATCCTAAAGGTGTTAACTAAATATGCAAGCTCCAGCGATCTATCTGTGGACTGGTGCAAACATCTCGGAGTTGGAATATACGCTTTGATGAGTTGATCAAAGCATATAGTTTTATACAGACTTGCGGTGAAGCCTGTATTTACGAGAAAGTGAGAGGGAGCACTACAGCATTTCTGATAAGTATATGTGAATGACATATTGTTGATCGGAAATAATGTAGAATTATTCGGTAAAGCATAAAAGGAGTGTTTGAAAGGAGTTTTTCAAAGAAAGACTTCGGTAAAGCTGCTTACATATTGAGCTTCAAGATCTATAGAGATAGATCAAGACGCTTGATAAGTTTTTCAATAAGTACATACCTTGACAAGATTTTGAAGTACTTCAAAATGGAACAGTCAAAGAAAAAGTTTCTTGCCTGTGTTACAAGGTGTGAAGTTGAGTAAAGACTCAAAGCCCGACCACGGCAGAAGATAGAAAGAGAATGAAAGTCATTCCCTATGCCTCATTCATAGGTTCTATAAAGTATGCCATGCTGTGTACCAGATCTATTGTATACCCTGCACTGATTTGGCAAGGGAGTACAATAGTGATCTAGGAGTAGATCACTGGACAGCGGTCAGAATTATCCTTAGTGAAATAAGGATATGTTTCTCGATTATGGACGTGACAAAAAGGTTCGTCGTAAAGGGTTACGTTGATGCAAGTTTTTGACACTGATCCAGATGAATCTAAAGTCTCAATCTGGATACATATTGAAAGTGGGAGCAATTAGCTAGAGTAGCTCCATGCAGAGCGTTATAGACATAGAATTTTGCAAAATACTTACGGATCTGAATGTGACAGACCCGTTGACTAAAATTATCTCACAAGAAAAACATGATCACACCATAGTACTCTTTGGGTGTTAATCACATAGAGATGTGAACTGATTGCTGACTCTAGTAAACCCTTTGAGTGTTGGTCACATGACGATGTGAACTATGGGTGTTAATCACATGGTGATGTGAACTATTGCTGCTAAATCACATGGCGATGTGAACTAGATTATTGACTCTAGTGCAAGTGGGAGACTGAAGGAAATATGTCCTAGAGGCAATAATAAAGTTATTATTTATTTCCTTATATCATGATAAATGTTTATTATTCATGCTAGAATTGTATTAACCGGAAACATAATACATGTGTGAATACATAGACAAACAGAGTGTCACTAGTATGCCTCTACTTGACTAGCTCGTTAATCAAAGATGGTTATGTTTCCTAACCATGGACAAAAGAGTTGTTATTTGATTAACGAGGTCACATCATTAGTTGAATGATCTGATTGACATGACCCATTCCATTAGCTTAGCACACGATCGTTTAGTATGTTGCTATTGCTTTCTTCATGACTTATACATGTTCCTATGACTATGAGATTATGCAACTCCCGTTTGCCGGAGGAACACTTTGGGTGCTACCAAACGTCACAACGTAACTGGGTGATTATAAAGGAGCATTACAGGTGTCTCCAAAGGTAGATGTTGGGTAGGCGTATTTCGAGATTAGGATTTGTCGATCCGATTGTCGGAGAGGTATCTCTGGGCCCTCTCGGTAATGCACATCACTTAAGCCTTGCAAGCATTGCAACTAATGAGTTAGTTGTGGGATGATGTATTACAGAACGAGTAAAGAGACTTGCCGGTAACGAGATTGAACTAGGTATTGGATACCGACGATCGAATCTCGGGCAAGTAACATACCGATGACAAAGGGAACAGCGTATGTTGTTATGCGGTCTGACCGATAAAGATCTTCGTAGAATATGTAGGAGCCAATATGGGCATCCAAGTCCCGCTATTGGTTATTGACCGGAGACGTGTCTCGGTCATGTCTACATTGTTCTCGAACCGTAGGGTCCGCACGCTTAAGGTTTCGATGACAGTTATATTATGAGTTTATGAGTTTTGATGTACCGAAGGAGTTCGGAGTCCCGGATGAGATTGGGGACATGACGAGGAGTCTCGAAATGGTCGAGACGTAAAGATCGATATATTGGACGACTATATTCGGACATCGGAAAGGTTCCGAGTGATTCGGGTATTTTTCGGAGTACCGGGTAGTTACGGGAGAGGTAATGGGCCTTGATGGGCTTTAGTGGGAAGAGGAAAAGGCTGCTGCGCCCCCCTCCCCTTTGGTCCGAATTGGACTAGGGAAAAGGGGGCCGGCCACCTCTCCTTCTCCTCCTATTCCTTCTCCCTTCCTCCCCTTTTGGTGGACTCCTACTAGGACTTGGAGTCCTAGTAGGACTCCCTATCCTGGCCGCACCTTTGCCTTGGCCGGCCTCCTCCTTCTCCATCCTTTATATACAAGGGCAGGGGGCACCCCATAGACACACAAGTTGATCCTTGGTGATCGTTCCTTAGCCGTATGCGGTGCCCCCTACCACCAAATTCCACCTCGATCATATTGTTGCAGTGCTTAGGCGAAGCCCTGCGTCAGTAGTACATCAAGATCGTCACCACACCGTCGTGCTGACGGAACTCTTCCTCGACGCTTTGCTGGATCGGAGCCCGAGGATCGTCATCGAGCTGTACGTGTGCTAAGAACTCGGAGGTGCCGGAGTAACGGTGCTTGGATCGGTCGGATCGGGAAGAAGACGTACGACTACTTCCTCTACGTTGTGTGATCGCTTCCGCAGTCGGTCTGCGTTGGTACGTAGACAACACTCTCCCCTCTCGTTGCTACGCATCACCATGATCTTGCGTGTGCGTAGGAAATTTTTGAAATTACTATGTTCCCCAACAGTGCTTCCTCCTCCATGGCCTCCCCCTAGATGGGGAGAGGTTCCCCCTCTGGTCCTTGGCCTTCATGGTGATGATGGCCCCTCCGGGATCCTCCTCCATGCCCTCCGGTGATGATGAACCCCTCCGGTAGGGTGCCAGAGAGGGCCTAGATTTGTTTTCGGTGGCTACGGAGGCTTCTAGCGGCGGAACAACCGATCTAGGTTAATTTTCTGAGATTTCTGTATTTATAGGAATTTTTGGCGTCGGTCTCACGTCAAGGAGGTGCCCGAGGCGTCCATGAGGCAGGCCCACACGCCTGGGGGGGGGGGGGGGGGTGGGCGCGCCCCCACCCTCGTGGACGCCCCGGAACTCTCCTGGCCCAACTCTTTTACTCCGGGGTCTTCTTTTGGTCCATAAAAAATCGTCGAAAATTGGCACATCAATTGGACTCCGTTTAATATTCCTTTTCTGTAAAACACAAAAACAAGGAAAAACCAGAAACTGGCATTGGGCTCTAGGTCAATAGGTTAGTCCCAAAAACCATATGAAATAGCATATAAAACATCCAAGGTTGATAATATAATAGCATTAATACTTCGTAAATTATAGATACGTTGGAGACGTATCACATCACCCTTTCCTCTTCAAGGGAAAACCAACACAGTGCTTAAGAGGTAGCAGCCGATTACATGCCTAATGTCATGGCCGGCTAGAATTGGCCCAACTGTAGAATGGGCTGAGAAAAGGCCGAAAGACGTTCCGGGCCGTTAACGGGCTTGAACAGACCATGGGCCGCTAACAGACCGAAAGAAGCTCAGGCCGCAAGTGGGCCCAAAGATGTAGCGGGCCGTTAACGGGCTAAAACTGACGATGGGCTGGAAATTGTCAGATGTAGAATGTGCCTTTGATGGGCCGGTTCTGTGTAACTTGTATGGGCCGTGCTTGTAAATGGGCCTGACTCAAGTAGGCCGCTAATGGGCCGGCCCGCTTATTTTGACAGGCCCGGCCTTTTAACCTGAATGGGCCAGTATTGGGCTAGTCCACGTGTTGACATATCATAGGCGTATCTCGCCCATTGGATGAGTGACACCTGTGCCAACGTAGAGCTGACATGTGGTTCCGTCGACCAATGAGAATTTTACACATGGAAAATCGTCATTGGTCGTGGCTGTTAGCGGGTTATCGGATCCAAAACCAGAACCGATAGCTTAACGGCGACCCGCTACGGTGGATGCCACGTGTTGGTCACCCTTGACGAAAGCACGTCCATGACGTGGCATTTATCTTCATGGAAGTGAACATTTCTGTGATGATAGTTTTGGTAATGTCATGGAACACTTCTACGACAGCACAGGTATGACTATCTTGATTCTGTCATAAAATCATCATGGATGTACATGCATAACAGAAAACGTGACCTACTGTGACAAACATGTATCATCACAGAAGTGTCCTTTTTTGTAGTGTATATTTCTAGCTCATGAATTTTGGCACGTCATGAAAGAAGCTAGTGAAATATTTGCTCATTATAATATCAATGGTGGTTACCCTCATATAGAGGAGATACTTTTTAATCAAGAGGAGATAAGGAGATTACAATCTCTAGATTATGCCGCTTATAATGAAAACTTAATAAGAAGGCTTCCTACCAATGTTTTGATTGATAAGATTTCTGAACTCAATGATAACTTTGCTACACAAAATAATGGATTAGGGTTTGTGCTTAGAGATAAACTTAGTGAGTTCAATCAAATGAATGTTTATAATGAAGAGATAATTATCAAATAGAAAGGGTCGAAAGAGGAACCTATTCCTCCCAACCTTGATCTTATAGACCCATACCTTATTAAATTTAGCCCCTTTGATTATTATTTTTCTTACCACAAAGAAAGCTTGTTGCAGAAAGGAGGGAGTATGAGATGAGCATGGATGATCTCCCTTATTTCTATCACAATACCTAGATCTATGCAATATGCCTAGCTAGGGGCGTTAAACAATAGTGCTTGTCGGGAGGCAACCCAATTTTATTTTGTGTTTTTTGTTTTTGCTTGTGTTATTAAATAAATATGCAATATTAATATTTGTGTTTTAATGTTTTAATTATTTTTTGTGCCAACTAAGACCTTTGGGATGATCTATGGTGATAGTTGATTTGATTTTGCTGAAAAACATAAAATTTTGTGTGCAGTAGTAGAATTGTTAGAACTCACTGGAGCGTTATAAAATTCTGATTTTTTACACAATATTGCTATACAAATTTCCTACGATGTCCTAATTTTTCAGAATTTTTGGAGTTTAGAAGTTTGGCTAAAGTCCAGATTGCTACAGACTGTTCTATTTTTTGACATATTCTGTTTTCATTGTGTCATTTGCTTATTTTGATGAATCTATGGGTAGTACTGGGGGTATGAACCATGGAGAAATTAGAATATAGTAGATATAACAACAATATAAAATTGTAATGAGTTTACAGCAATACCTAAAGTGCTTATTTGCTTTGTTTCACTAACGGATCTCACGAGTTTTCTGTTGAGTTTTGTGTTGTCAAGTTTTCAAGTTTTGCGTGAATTTTTGATGGACTACGGAATAAGGAGTGGCAAGAGCCTAAGCTTGTGGACGCCCAAGGCACCAAAGGTAATAATCAAGGACAACCAATCATCTAAGCTTGGGGATGCCCAGGATGGCATCCCCTCTTTTGTCTTCAATCCATCGATATAATTACTTGAGGCTATATTTTTATTCACCACATGATATGTGTTTTGCTTTGAGCGTCTTCTATTATATGAGTCTTTGCCTTTTAGCTTGACAAAATCATCCTTGCTGTACACGCCTTTTTAGAGGGACTGATACATCTCCAACGTATCTATAATTTTTGATTGTTCCATGCTATTATATTATCTGTTTTGGATGTTTATGGGCTTTATTATGCACTTTTACATTATTTTTGGGACTAACCTATTAACCGAAGGCCAAGTGAAAATTGTTGTTTTTTTCCTATTTCAGTGTTTCGCAGAAAAGGAACATCAAACGGAATCCAAACAGAATGAAACCTTCACGAGGATCTGTTTTGGAACAAATGCAATCCAGGAGACTTGGAGTGGACGTCAAGGAAGTACCGAGGTGGCCATGAGGTAGGGCGACGAGCCTAGGGGGCCATGCGCGCCCCCACCCTCGGGGGCCACTCGCAGCTCTACCGATCAACTTCTTATGCCTATATATACTCTTATACCCTAAAAACATCGGGGAGAGCCAGGAAACCACTTTTCCATCGCTGCAACCTTCTGTACCCGTGAGATCCCATCTGGGGACCTTTTCTGGTGATCTGCCAGAGGGGGATTCGATCACGGAGGGCTTCTACATCAACACCATAGCCTCTCCGATGATGTATGAGTAGTTTACCATAGACCTTCGGGTCCATAGTTATTAGCTAGATGGCTTCTTCTCTCTCTTTGGATCTCAATACAAAGTTCTCCTCGATGTTCTTCAAGATCTATTCGATGTAATTATTTTTGCTGTGTGTTTGCCGAGATCCGATGAATTGTGGATTTATGATTAAGATTACCTATGAATAATATTTGATTCTTCTCTGAATTCTTATATGCATGATTTGATATCTTTGCAAGTCTCTTCGAATTATCAGTTTGATTTGGCCTACTAGATTGATCTTTCTTGCAATGGGAGAAGTTCTTAGCTTTGGGTTCAATCTTGCCGTGTCCTTTCCCAGTGACAGTAGGGGCAGCAAGGCACATATTGTATTGTTGCCATCGAGGATAAAAATATGGGGTTTATATCATATTGCTTGAGTTTATCCCTCTACATCATGTCATCTTGTGTAATGCGTTACTCTGTTCTGTTGAACTTAATACTCTAGATGCATGATGGATATCGGTCGATGTCTGGAGTAATAGTACTAGATGCAGAATCGTTTCGGTCTACTTGACACGGATGTGACACCTATGTTCATGATCATGCCTAGATATCATCATAACTATGTGCTTTTCTACCAATTGCTCGGCAGTAATTTGTTCACCCACTGTAATATATGCTATCTTGAGAGAAGCCACTAGTGAAACCTATGGACCCCGGGTCTGCTTTACATCATATAAGTTTCCGATCTACAATTCTGGTTTACTATTTATTTTGCAATCTTTACTTTTCAATCTATACAACAAAAATACCAAAAATATTTATCTTATTATCTCTATCAGATCTCACTTTCGTAAGGGGCCGTGAAGGGATTGACAACCCCTTTATCGCGTTGGTTGCGAGGTACTTGCTTGTTTGTGTAGGTACTAGGTGACTTGCGTGTAGTCTCATACCGGATTGATACCTTGGTTCTCAAAAGCTGAGGGAAATACTTACGCTACTTTGCTGCATCATCCTTTCCTCTTCAAGGGAAAACCAACGCATGCTCAAGAGGTAGCAAGAAGGATTTCTGGCGCCGTTGCCGGGGAGATCTACGCCAAGTCAAGACATACCAATACCCATCACAAAATCTTATCCCTCGCATTACATTATTTGCCATTCGCCTCTCGTTTCCCTCTCCCCCACTTCACCCTTGCCTTTTTATTCGCCTCTTTTCTGTTCGCCCTTGTTTGGTTCGTCTCTTTTCGCTTGCTTCTTGTGTGATTGTTTGTTGGATTGATTGTTTGTCACGATGGCTCAAGATAATGCTAAATTATGTGACTTTCCCAATACCAACAATAATGATTTTATTAGCACTCCGATTGCTCCTCTTACCGATGCTGAATCTTGTGAAATTAATATTGCTTTGCTGAATCTTGTCATGAAAGATCAATTTGCAGGCCTTCCTAGTGAAGATGCTGCTATCCATCTAAACAGCTTTGTTTATGTATGTGATTTGCAAAAGAAGAAAGATGTTGATAATGATATTGTTAAATTGAAGCTATTTCCGTTTTCGCTTAGAGATCGTGCTAAAACTTGGTTCTCTTCTTTGCCTAAAAATAGTATTGATTCATGGAATAAGTGCAAAGATGCTTTTATCTCTAAGTATTTCCCTCCCACTAAGATCATCTCTCTTAGAAACAATATTATGAACTTTAAGAAACTTGATCATCAGCATGTTGCACAAGCTTGGGAGAGGATGAAATTAATGATACGTAATTGCCCTACACATGGTTTGAATTTATGGATGATTATACAGAATTTTTATGCTCGATTGAGTTTTTCTTCTAGAAATCTTCTAGATTCGGCCGCGGGAGGCACTTTTATGGAAATCACTTTAGGAGAAGTTACTAAACTCCTAGATAATATTATGGTTAATTATTCTCAATGGCAGACCAAAAGACCTACTTATAAAAAAGTTCATACGATAGAAGAGATTAATGTTTTGAGTGGAAAGATGGATGAACTTATGAAATTGTTTGCTAATAAGAGTGCTTCTTTTGATCTTAATAATATGCCTTTGTCCACTTTGATTGAGAATAATAATGGATCTCTGGACGTGAATTTTGTTGGTAGGAACAATTTTAGTAACAACGCGTATACAGGAAATTTCATTTCTAGGCCGTTTCCTAGTAATTCCTCTAATAATTATGGTAACTCCTACAACAACTCTTATGGAAATTTTAATAAGATGCCCTCTAATTTTGAGACTAGTGTTAAGTAATTTATGAATTCGCAAAAGAATTTCAATGCTTTGCTTGAAGAAAAATTGCTTAAGATTGATGAGTTGGCTAGGAACGTGGATAGAATTTCTCTTAATGATGATTCTTTGAAACTTAGATCTATTCTACCTAAGCATGATATCAATGAGTCTCTCAAAGCCATGAGAATTTCCATTGATGATTGGAAAGAAAGAACCGCTAGAATGCGTGCTAAAAAGGATTGCTTTGTTAAGGCATGTTCTTCTAGTTTTCATGATAATAATGATGAAGATCTAAAAGTGATTGGTGTGTCTCCTATTAAATCTTTGTTTGCCAATATGAATCTTAATAAATATGGGACTGGAGATGAGTCAAATTTAGTTAGAAGGCGTCCCAATAATTCAGAATTTTTAGATCTTGATGCAAAAATTGGTAAAAGTGGGATTGAAGAGGTCAAAACTTTACATAGCAATGAACCCACTATTTTGGATTTCAAGGAATTTAATTATCATATTTGCTCTTTGATACATTGTATTTCCTTGTTGCAATCCGTGCTAAATTCTCCTCATGCTTATGATCAAAACAAAGCTTTTACTAAGCATATCGTTGATGCTTTAATGCAATCCCATAAAGAAAATCTTGAACTAGAAGTTTCTATTCCTAGAAAACTTTATGATGAATGGGAACCTACTATTAAAATTAAGATCAAATATGATGAATGCTATGCTTTATGTGATTTGGGTGCTAGTGTTTCCACGATTCCAAAGACTTTGTGTGACGTGTTAGGTTTCCGTGAATTTGACGATTGCTCTTTAAATTTGCATTAAGAAACCTATGGGAAGGATTAATGATATTATTATTGTTGCAAATAGGAATTATGTGCCCGTAGATTTCATTATTCTTGATATAGATTTCAATCCTACATGTCCTATTATTCTTAATAGACCTTTCCTTAGAACGATTGGTGCAATTATTAACATGAAAAAAGAAATATTATATGGCAATTTCCGTTAAGGAAAGACATGGAACACTTTCCTAGAAAGAAAATTAAGTTACCTTATGAATCTATTATGAGAGCCACATATGGATTGCATACCAAAGATGACAATACCTAGATCTATTCTTGCTTTTATGCTTAGCTAGGGGCATTAAACGATAGCGCTTGTTGCGAGGCAACCCAATATTATTTTTGTTCCTTGCTTTTTGTTCCTGTTTAGTAATAAATAAATCATCTATCCTCTGTTATGATTGTGTTTTTATGTTTTAATTAGTGTTTGTGCCAAGTAAAGCCTTTAGGATCTTCTTGGATGATTGTTATTTGATCTTGCTGAAAAAACAGAAAGTATGCGCTCACGAGAATAATTTTCATTTTTAACCAGAGAGCGATAAAATGCCGATTCCAACTGAAGTAGATCAATACAAATATTATTTAGGATTTCCTAATTTCTCAGGATTGTTGGAGTTACAAAAGTATTCGAAACCTACAGATTAATACAGACTGTTCTGTTTTTGATAGATTCTGTTTTTCGTGTGTTGTTTGCTTATTTTGATGAATCTATGGCTAGTATCGGGGGTATGAACCATAGAGAAGTTGGAATATAGTAGGTTTAACACCAATATAAATAAAGAATGAGTTCATTACAGTACCTTAAAGTGGTGGTTTGTTTTCTTATACTAACGGAGCTCATGAGATTTCTGTTGAGTTTTGTGTTGTGAAGTTTTCAAGTTTTTGGGTAAAGATATGATGAATTTCGGAACAAGGAGTCGCAAGAGCCTAAGATTGGGGATACCCAAGGCACCCCAAGGTAAAATTCAAGGACAACCAAAATGCTAAGCTTGGGGATACCCCGGAAGGCATCCCCTCTTTCGTCTTCATCTATCGGTAACTTTACTTGAGGCTATATTTTTATTCACCACATGATATGTGTTTTGCTTGGAGCGTCCTGTATTGTTTGAGTATTTGCTTTTTAGTTTACCACAATCATCCATTCTATACACACCTTTTGGGAGAGACACACATGAATCGGAATTTATTAGACTACTCTATGTGCTTCACTTATATCTTTTGAGCTAGATAATTTTGCTCTAGTGCTTTACTTATATATTTTTAGAGCACAGTGGTGGTTTTATTTTATAGAAATTATTGGTCTCTCATGCTTCACTTATATTATTTTGAGAGTCTTTTAGAACAGCATGGTAATTTGCTTTTGTTATGAAATTAGTTCTAATATGATAGACATCCGGGATGGGTATAATAAAAACTTTCATATAGAGTGCATTAAATGTTATGAGAAGTTTGATTCTTGATAGTTGTTTTGAGATATAAAGGTAGTAATATTAGAGTTGTGCTAGTGGAGTAATTATGGAATTGATAAATACTTGTTTTGAAGTTGGCAAGTCCCGTAGCATGCATGTATGGTAAAAGTTGTGTGACAAATTTGAAGCATGAGGTGTTCTTTGAGTGCTTTCTTTATGAGTGGCGGTCGGGGACGAGCGATGGTCTTTTCCCCCTAGGAGCATGTGCGTAGTGCTTGGTTTTGATGACTTGTAGATTTTTGCAATAAGTATGTGAGTTCTTTATGACTAATGTTGAGTCCATGGATTATACGCACTCTCACCCTTCCATCATTGCTAGCCTATTCGATATCGTGCATTTCCCTTTCTCACCTCGAGAGTTGGTGCAAACTTCGCCGGTGCATCCAAACCCCGTGATATGATATGCTCTATCACACATAAGCCTCCTTATATCTTCCTCAAAACAACCACCATACCTACCTATTATGGCATTTCCATAGCCATTCCGAGATATATTGCCATGCAACTTTCCACTGTTCCGTTTATTATGACACGCTCCATCATTGTCATATTGCCTTGCATGACCATGTAGTTGACATCACATTTGTGGGAAAGCCACCTTCATAATTCTTTCATACATGTCAATCTTGATTCATTGCATATCCCGGTACACTGCCGGAGGCATTCACATAGAGTCATATTTTGTTCTAAGTATCAAGTTGTAACTCTTGAGTTGTAAAGTAAATAAAAGTGTGATGATTTTCATTATTAGAGCATTGTCCCATGTGAGTAAAGTTCTTTGAGAAAAAGAGAAAGGCCATAAAAAGAGAGAAAAAGAGAGAAGGGGCAATGTTACTATCCTTTTTCCACAAATGTGCTTCAAAGTAGCACCATGATCTTAATGATAGAGAGTCTCTTATGTTGTCACTTTAATATACTAGTGGCAATTTTTCAATATAGAACTTGGCTTGTATATTCCAACAATGGGCTTCCTCAAAATGCCCTAGCTCTTCCTGAGCAAGCAAGTCGGATGCACACCCACTTAGTTTCTTTTGTTGAGCTTTCATATATTTATAGCTCTAGTGCATCTGTTGCATGGCACTCCCTACTCCTTGCATTGACATCAATTGACGGGCATCTCCATAGCCTGTTGATTAGCCGTGTCAATGTGAGACTTTCTCCCTTTTTTCTTGTCACACAACCTCCATCATCATATTCTATTCCACCCATAGTGCTATATCCATGGCTCGCGCTCATATATTGCGTGAAACTTGAAAGAGTTTGAAAAGGCTAAAGTATGAAACAATTGCTTGGGTTGTCATCGGGGTTGTGCATGATGGGAGCATTTTGTGTGACAAAAATGAAGCATGGCCAAACTATATGATTTTGTAGGGATAAGCTTTCTTTGGCTATGTTATTATTATAAGAGATGATTGCTTGGTTAGCATTGCTTGAAGTATTATTATTTTTATGTCAATTTTAAACTTCTGTCTAGAATCTTTCAGATCTAAACATTCATGTCGCAATAAAGAGAAATACATTGAAAACTATGTTAGGTAGCATTCCACATCAAAAATTCTGTTTTTATTATTTACCTACTCGAGGACGAGCAAGAATTAAGTTTGGGGATGCTTGATATGTCTCCAACGTATCTATAATTTTTGATTGTTCCATGCTATTATATTATCTGTTTTGGATGTTTATGGGCTTTATTATGCACTTTTATATTATTTTTGGGACTAACCTATTAACCGAACGCCCAGTGCAAATTGCTATTTTTTTTCCTATTTTAGTGTTTCGTAGAAAAGGAATATCAAACGGAATCCAAAAAGAATGAAACCTTCGCGAGGATCTTTTTTGGAACAAATGTAATCCAGGAGACTTGGAGTGGACGTCAAGGAAGCAGCGAGGCGGCCACGAGGTAGGGCGGCGTGCCCCCTCACTGCTCCATCGACCTGCTTCTTTCGCCTATATATACTCTTATACCCTCAAAACATCGAGGAGAGCCACAAAACCACTTTTCCACCGTCGCAACCTTCTGTACCCATGAGAGCCCATCTGGGGACCTTTTCTGGCGGTCTGGCGGAGGGGGATTCGATCACGGAGGGCTTCTACATCAACACCATAGCCTCTCCGATGATGTGTGGGTAGTGTACTAATATGTCTCCGTCGTATCTATAATTTTTGATTGTTCCATGCCAATATTCTACAACTTTCATATACTTTTGGCAACTTTTTATACTATTTTTTGGACTAATATATTGATCCAGTGCCCAATGCCAGTTCCTGTTTGTTGCATGTTTTTTGTTTCGAATAAAATCCATATCAAACGGAGTCAAAATGGGATAAAACGGATGGAGAACATTTTTGGAATATTTGTGAAATATGGGAAAAGAATCAACGCGAGACGGTGCCCGAGGGAGCCATGAGGCAGGGGGCGCACTTGCCCCCCTGGGCGCACCCCTAACCCTCGTGGGCCCCCCCGTAAGGCGGTTGCTGCTCTTCTTTGGCTGCAAGAAAGCTAATTTTTAGAAAAAAATAGGGGCGAAGGTTTCAATCCAATCGGAGTTACGGATCTCCGGATATATAAGAAACAGTGGAAGGGCAGAATCCCAGAACGCGGAAACAGAGAGAGACAGAGAGACAGATCCAATCTCGGAGGGGCTCTCGCCCCTCCCACGCCATGGAGACCATGCACCAGAGGGGAAACCCTTCTCCCATCTAGGGAGAATGTCAAGGAAGAAGAAGAAGGAGGGGGGCTCTCCCCCCCTCGCTTCCGGTGGCGCCGGAATGCCGCCGGGGGCCATTATCATCACTGCAATCTACACCAACACCTCCGCCATCTTCACCAACACCTCCATCACCTTCCCCCCTCTATCTACAGTGGTCCACTCTCCCGCAACCCGCTATACCATCTACTTGAACATGGTGCTTTATGCTTCATATTATTATCCAATGATGTGTTGCCATCCTATGATGTCTGAGTAGATTTTCGTTGTCCTATCGGTGGTTGATAAATTGCTATGATTGATTTAATTTTTTTGTGGTTATGTTGCTATCCTTAGGTGCCCATCATATGAGTGCGCGTGTGGATCACACCATAGGGTTAGTTGTATGTTGATAGGACTATGCATTGGAGGGCAAGAGTGACATAAGCTTCAACCTAGCATAGAAATTGATGCACGCGGGATTGAAGGGGACCAATATATCTTAATGCTATGGTTGGGTTTTACCTTAATGAATGTTAGTAGTTGAGGATGCTTGCTAATATTTCCAACCATAAGCGCGTAGAATTCCAAGTCAGGGATGACATGCTAGTAGTGGCCTCTCCCACATAAAACTTGCTATCAGTCTAGTAAAGTAGTCAATTGCTTAGGAACAATTTCGCAACTCCTACCACCACTTTTCCACACTCGCTATACTAAATTTATTGCTTCTTTACCTAAACAGCCCCTACTTTTTATTTACGCGCTCTTTATTATCTTGCAAACCTATCCAAAAACACCTACAAAGGACTTCCAGTTTCATACTTGTTCTAGGTAAAGCAAACGTTAAGCGTGCGTAGAGTTTTATCGGTGGTCGATACAACTTGAGGGAATATTTGTTCTACCTTTAGCTCCTCGTTGGGTTTGACACTCTTACTTATCGAAAGAGGCTACAATTGATCCCCTATACTTGTGGGTTATCGAGACCTTTTTCTGGCGCCATTACCGGGGAGCCATAGCATGGGGTGAATATTCTTGTGTCTGCTTGTTTGCTTTATCACTAAGTAATTTTTATTTGCTGTTATAAGTTGTTCTCTATCTTTAGCTATGGATATTGAGCATGAAATACCAAAAAAATTAGGTGTACCTGCTACTCATGGAGATGTGGAACCTCCTCAAACCCTCGATGCTGGTTATGTGAAAAATATTTTGTACTACTTTGATAATCCTGAGAAAACACCATTCAATTATGTAATGGGAGACACGTTGGATCAATGTGAGTAATTTAGGGATTATCGGTTGACTCAAAATGGGAAACTATTATGGGATCAAATTCATATGTTGCATTGGTATGCTCGGGAACTATGCTTGAGATATGATTATACTTGTTGTTCTAGGATGAAGGCTCCACACCTTCCCTTTTCATGCAAATTTAATGATGATAAAACCTTGGCTTCTTATGCTAATGGTATATATGATTACTATGATGTGGAACAAATAGAAGAATTTGTTGCTTTTATGGGTGCTTATGAAATTGAATCTTTGTTTAAAGAGTGTGAAAATTTTGATGATTCAGTTTATAGACCTGGAAATTTAGCTATCCTTAAATATTTCTATGAGAATTATGAATTCAATTCCGATGTTGATGATTTTATTGAGAGAGTCTCCGCTGTGCAAGAAGAGACTAATATTTTGCAGGAGTCTATGGAGGAAGAAATTAATGACATTCTGAGCTCATCGGATGAAAAAGATGAGGAGAGAGAAGAACAAAAGAAGGAAGAGCGGATTGATCACCCATGCCCACCTTCTAATGAGAGTAACTCTTCAACTCATACATTGTTTAATTTCCCTTCGTGCTTACCGAAGGATGATTGCTATGATGACTGTTATGATCCCGTTGATTCTCTTGAAATATCCCGTTTTGATGATGCTTGCTATGCTTGTGGCCAAGATGCCAATATGAATTATGCTTATGGAGATGAACTTTCTATAGTTCCTTATGCTAAACATGAAATTGTTGCTATTGCAACCACGCATGATAGTCCTATTATCCTTTTGAATTCTCCCGACTACACTATATCGGAGAAGTTTGCTCTTGCTAAGGATTATATTGATGGGTTGCATTTTACTACTACACATGATGATTTTGATAGATATAATATGCATGTGCTTGCTGCTCCTACTTGCAATTATTATGAGAGAGGAACTATATCTCCACCTCTCTATGTTTCCCACACAATAAAATTGCAAGAAACTGCTTATGCTATGTATTGGCCTTTACTTGGTGTGCATGAATTGTTCTTTTATGACATGCCGATGCATAGGAAGAGAGTTAGACTTTGTCATTAGATGATATATGTCGCTTTGTGCTCACTACTAAATGCCAAATCATTGCTAATTCAATTTGGCTTTGATATACCTTGGGATCCGGGTGGATCCATTACTTGAGCACTATATGCCTAGCTTAATGGCTTTAAAGAAAACGCTGCCAGGGTGACAACCCGTAAGTTTTAGAGAGTCATTTATTTATGTTGTGTGCTTTTATAAGGTTTAGAAATAAAAATAATGTGCCAAGGTTTGCCTTTAGGATGTTTTAGATGCTTGTTGGTTTGTACGGTGCAGGACAAAAACTTTGGCTGTAGTGCACGATTTTACATTTTTTACTGGAACGTCAAACCGTTCTGAAATTTTTTGCACTGTGCTTATATACAATTGTTTTGTTTTTCCTAATTTTGTAGAAGTTTTGGAGTACCAGAGATATGGTTATTGTTCAGAATACTACATACTGTCCTGTTTAAGACAGATTCTGTTTTTGATGCATAGTTTGCTTGTTTTGATGATACTATCAATTTTTATCAGTGGATTAAGCCATGGAAAAGTTATATTACACTAGCTACAATGCAAAAACAAAATATGAATGGGTTTGCCATAGTACTTAGAGTAGTGATTTGCTTTATTATACTAACGGATCTTACCGAGTTTTTTGTTGAGTTTTGTGTGGATGAAGTGTTCGAAGATCGAGCAGGTCTCGATGTGAGAAGAAGGAACAGAGGCAAGAGATAAAGCTTGGGCATCCCCGAGGCACCCCAAGTAAATATTCAAGGAGACTCAAGCGTCTAAGCTTGGGGATGCCCCGGAAGGCATCCCATCTTTCTTCAACAAGTATCGGTATGTTTTCGGATTCGTTTCGTTCATGCGATATGTGCAATCTTGGAGCGTCTTTTGCATTTAGTTTTCACTTTTATTTTATGCACCATGCTGGTGTGAGATAGTCCTTGGTTTATTTATAGAATTCTCTTTGCACTTCACTTATATCTTTTGAGTATGGCTTTATAGAATGCTTCATGTGCTTCACTTATATCATTTGAAGTTTGGATTGCCTGTTTCTCTTCACATAGAATACCGCCATTTGTAGAATGCTCTTTTGCTTCACTTCTATTTATTAGAGCGTGGGCATATCTTTTGAAGAAAGAATTAAACTCTCTTGCTTCACTTATATCTATTTAGAGAGATGACAGGAATTGGTCATTCTCATGGTTAGTCATAAAATCCTACATAAAACTTGTAGATCACTGAATATGATATGTTTGATTCCTTGCAATAGTTTTGCGATATTAAGGTGGTGATATTAGAGTCGTGCTAGTTGAGTAATTGTGAAATTGAGAAATCCTTGTGTTGAGGTTTGCAGGTTCCGTAGCATGCACGTATGGTGAACCGTTATGTTATGAAGTTGGAGCATGAGGTATTTATTGATTGTCTTCCTTATGAGTGGCGGTCGGGGACGAGCGATGGTCTTTTCCTACCAATCTATCCCCCTATGGGCATGAGTAGTAGTACTTTGCTTCGAGTGCTAATAAACTTTTGCAATAAGTATATGTGTTCTTTATGACTAATGTGAGTCCATGGATTATACGCACTCTCACCCTTCCATCATTGCTAGCCTCTTCGGTACCGTGCATTGCCCTTTCTCACCTCGAGAGTTGGTGCAAACTTCGCCGGTGCATCCAAACCCGGTGATATGATACGCTCTATCACACATAAGCCTCCTTATATCTTCCTCAAAATAGCCACCATACCTACCTACCATGGCATTTCATAGCCATTCCGAGATATATTGTCATGCAACTTCCATCATCATCATATACATGACTTGAGCATTTATTGTCATATTGCTTTCCATGATCGTAAGATAGCTAGCATGATGTTTTCATGGCTTGTCCATTTTTTGATGTCATTGCTATGCTAGATCATTGCACATCCCGGTACACCGCCGGAGGCATTCATATAGAGTCATATCTTTGTTTTAGTATCGAGTTGTAATATTGAGTTCTAAGTCAATAAAAGTGTGATGTAACGCCCTCGATGCGGCTATATCTCCCACGTGTTGAAGCACAACTTTGAGGCATAACCGCATTGAAAGCAATGTCGCAAGTGAGGTAATCTTCACACAACCCATGTAATACATAAGGGAAAGAGATACATAGTTGGCTTACAATCGCCACTTCACACAATTACATGAATAAAGCATTACAACATCCAAATACAATCAGGGCCCGACTACGGAGCCAAAATAAAAGAAGAACCCCAAATGCGACAAAGGTCCCCGATCGACCCCAACTGGGCTCCACTACTGATCAACAAGAAAGAAACACTCAAAGGACAAGATCTTCAACGACCTCCTCCTGAGCTGGGTTGCGTCATCTGCGCGGACTCATCGGCACCTGCAAGCTGGGTTTGGAAGTATCTGTGAGCCATAGGGACTCAGCAATCTCGCACCCTCGCGATCAAGACTATTTAAGCTTATGGGTAAGGTAAAGGTATGAGGTGGAGCTGCAGCAAGCGACTAGCATATATGGTGGCTAACATACGCAAATGAGAGCGAGAAGAGAAGGCAAAGCACGGTCGATAAAAGTATGATCAAGAAGTGATCCTAAAACAACCTACGTCAAACATAACTCCAACACCGTGTTCACTTCCCGGACTCCGCCGGAAAGAGAACATCACGGTAACACACGCGGTTGATGCATTTTAATTAAGGTCAACTTCAGGTTTTCTACAACTAGATGTTAACAAATTCCCATCTGCCCATAACCGCGGGCACGGCTTTCGAAACTTCAAATCCCTACAGGGGTGTCCCAACTTAGCCCATCACAAGCTCTCACGGTCAATGAAGGAATAGACCTCCTAGCGGCAAGACCCGATCAGATTCGGAATCCCGGTTACAAGACATCCTCAACAATGGTAAAACAAGTCCAGCAAGACCACCCGCTGTGCCGACAAATCCCGATAGGAGCTGCACATATCTCGTTCTCAGGGCACACCGGATCAGCTAAGCGTATGGGGGCCAACGTAACCCAAGTTGCCAAGGGACGGCCCCGCACGGTGCTCTGGGTTGGACCAACACTCAGAGGAGCACTGGCCCGGGGGTTTAAATAAAGATGACCCTTGAGTCTACAGAACCCAAGGGAAAGAAAAGGCTAGGTGGCGAATGGTAAAACCAATGTTGGGCCATGCTGGAGGAGTTTTATTCAAGGCGAACTGTCAAGGGGTTCCCATTATCACCCAACCACGTAAGGAACGCAAAATCCGGGAACATAACACCGATATGACGGAAACTAGGGCGACAAGAGTGGAACAAAACACCAGGCATAAGGCCGAGCCTTCCACCCTTTACCAAGTATATAGATGCATTAATTAAATAAGAGATATTGTGATATCCCAACAAGTAAACATGTTCCAACAAGGAACAACATCTCCATGTTCCAACAAGGAACAAACTTCAATCTTCACCTGCAACTAACAACGCTATAAGAGGGGCGGAGCAAAGCGGTAACATAGCCAAACAACGGTTTGCTAGGACAAGGTGGGTTAGAGGCTTGGTTCAACAATATGGGAGGCATGATAAGCAAGTGGTAGGTATCGCAGCACAGGCATAGCAAAAGAGCGAGCATCTAGCAAGGCAAAGATAGAAGTGATTTCGAGGGTATGATCATCTTGCCTGAAATCCCGCAAGGAAGAAGAACGAGTCCATGAAGAAGACAAATGGACATAGACGAATGGGTCCTCACAAGCACGACGTTACCGGAACCAACCCGAAGAAGCAAACACCGGAAAAGAAGCACACAACATAGTAAACAAACCACACATGAACATGGTATGATATGCGGGATGCGGTATGCGATGCATATGCATGATGTTACAGGAAATGCAAGAACCTGGCCTCAACTTGGAAAACCAAGTGTGCCACTGGAAAGATGAGATGAAATCGCTTGAAAACGATATAAAGATCGCCGGAATCGGAGTTACGTTTTGGAAATGGCAAGCAATTCAAATATGGCACCGGTCTGCAATTTACAGCAAGTAGTCATCTAAATGCAATGAGATGAGCATGCTACAGCACTCAAACATGGCATCGAAATACATGGCAGGTGTCGGATTTCGGGTTCCGGCAGACCCTTAAGGTTCGAACACTGGGGTGCGCGCGGAAATCTCACCTTCAACCTCTCCGTCTCAATGGGATCTAAACTACTAAAAGAACTGCATGAAAGACACAAGATTTATACTGGTTCGGGCCACCGATGTGGTGTAATACCCTACTCCAGTGTGTGGTGGATGGATTGCCTCCTGGGGCTGGTGAGGATGAACAATACAAGGAAGAACAGCCTCGCGAGGATCTGTTCCTGGCTGAGGTGATGAACTGTTGTGAAGAGCTCAGTCACCCTCTTTCCCTCTCTCTCTCTCTACTTGCAAACCAAACGAACCGACCGACCCCCCGCTATGTGGGTGGCTAGTCCTATTTATAGAGGCCCTGGTCCTCTCCCCAAATATTGAGTGGGAAGGGATCCGACAATGGCAGGCTAATTTGAAGGGGGACAGTGAGTACATCTATCCTGACAAAAGCAGTCTTCGCCTGCCAAAGGCTCTGGTGATGACGCCGCGCTGGGCTCCATGGTGACCTCCGTCTCGTAGTCCTCCTGGCCTTGGTCCCGTTGCACTGAAGTTGCAACCTTTGCCTGATGCCTCGGTACTTCGCTGATACGCTTTCTCCCTTTGCACCAAAGAGGAAAGAGGGACGCTGCGCGCGCTGGCACCCGCCTGGTGCCCCATGTCGTCATGGCTTGCGTCATAGGCACCTCGCGAGGTACCCCGCCTTGAACTCTTCGCCTCCTCGCGAGCCAGCCTGACGAGGCTGTGCCTGAGGATGCGCCGTGTCGTCCGCCTCGCGAGGCTTGGCCCCTCGCGAGGGTCTTGAGCCTCGTGTTGTTGAGGATGGGCCGTGCTGGGCCCCCACTTGGGCCACGCCGCATGCCGCACGCAGGCAAGTCTGGGGACCCCCGTTCCCAGAACGCCGACAGTAGCCCCCGGGCCCAAGGCGCACATGGGCTTGGCCGTGCCGAGAGGCGAAAGGGCAAGGGCGAAGCGGCGCGGGCCCTAATAGCCTGCGGCCTTGGACGCCGCATGGCGGTTGATTGGACATGGCGCCTCCGCTTCCCCACGACGCCTTGGTGATCGTGCGAGTTGGACAAGTCCCTGCATGCAGAACGTGTTATGATTACCTGTGATCGTGGAGACGGGCGGTTGGCCTTCGCCGGCTATAAGTACGGCACTGCTCGTGCCCGTCAAGTCCATCTTCTCTTGCTCTCTCCTGCGCCTCAGTTCTTGCTCCGTCTTGGTGCGATGGCTCCATCGAGGAGGTAGTCGGCCGCAGAGAAGGGGAAGGCCCTCCAGGTCGGTCCTGCCTCTCCCCCATCCAAGCGTGGTTGCGGGCGCCCCCGGAAGAACCCGGTGGCCGCCCCGGCAGTTCCCAGCGGCCGTGGGGGGGGGGGGCTCCCAGCGCGGCGGCGGGCAAGCCGCCACAGCCGGAGGGTGCGCCTGGGTTGCGCGCTCCCCCAGGCCGCGCTTTCGCACCGGGAAGGCGCCGCCGGAATTCGTCGTTTGGTCGGCGGAGCCAGCTCGCGCCCGGCTCCCGCTCCCTCGCTTCCTCCTTGGCGAACTCCCGGCCGGCGCTCCTCGCAGTATCTGGCTCCAGGCAGAGGGCTGATGCAGCAGGTCCTCGTGGGTCGCGCTAGAGGTCTCCGCCAGCGGGGGCTTGGTCTTCACTCGCGCCTGGCAGGTGTTTGCTCGCGCTCGCGGCCTGGAGCGTCGGTGCACTCTGCACTTCAGGTTCGATGGCGACGCCACCCTCTACGTGAGGGTGTTTGGGGAAGATGGTCACCGCGCGGCGTGCTGCCCTGAGGATGGTGAGTGCGTCCGCGGGCCCCGCTCCGATGGTGATGGGGGAGATAGCGCCTGAGCGGGCGGCGGCGTCAGCGACTCCCCCAGCCTCGTCAGCTCTTCCTCAAGCGACTCCTCCAGTGGTGGCAGCACTTCTCCCCCGCGCCGTCGGATCTACCTAGGAGGTGGTGGTTCGTCCGCCAGCCATCGTCCCCCGGCGCAGCGCGAGAGGGGGTCCGCCTGAGGCTCCGGGGCAGCCTGTGTCGCCGCCGTGGGCCGATGCGGGAGGGGCGGCACCAGGCTCGTCTTCTTCCTTTCTCCTTTGTTCCCTGTGTAAGACAGAACAGTTGCATGGAGCCCCCTGGGGGCGTGTTGGGAAATGTTGCCGCTTCAGCTATTACCTTGATCTCATTTTTGTACTTCCTGATTTCACGCCTGTGCGTACATAGTTTTCGATCCCTGCTGGGGAGTGGGGCGACCGACCCAGGCCCTGTGCGCGCGTCATGGTACCCGAGGGGCACGGACTAGGAGGGGTGCTCCTGTAATGCGCCAGGGCCGTGAAACCCTCCTGGGGCTAGGGCAGAAACCCTCGCGAGGGCGCCTGAGCACCATCCCTCGCGAGGTTGTTCACGAGGGAAACCAAAGCGAGGGGCGAAAATCGACGAACCATAAATCATCAACAGCGATAACTCCAATAAGACTGCAAATGCAAACGAACACGTCAACTGCGGAAAGCAAATGGGAAAGCCGCGTCCGGCACCTAATCTAGTCTTCGATGTCTTCTCACCAGCGCGGAGCTAAGTGCTGCCACTGGGCGTGGGAGGGAGCCCCAGGGCCTGAGGCCGGCGCTCCTGAGACTTCGGGGCGTGTACAGCCCCACTCATTATTACGTGAGAGTGTCACGGGGCGGTGAGCTTCACAGGCATTGGCCTTGCTTCACAGGCTCTGGGCCTTTTTCCAAAGCGATGATCTTCACAGGCACTCTCCTTGCTTCACAGGCTCCGGGTCTTTCCAAAAAGAGATGATCTTCACAGGCACTCGCCTTGCTTCACAGGCTCTGGGCCTTTCCAAAACGCGATAGCTTCACAGGCACTCGCCTTGCTTCACAGGCTCCGGGCCTTTCCAAAAAGAGATGATCTTCACAGGCACTCACCTTGCTTCACAGGCTCTGGGCCTTTCCAAAACGCGATAGCTTCACAGGCACTCGCCTTGCTTCACAGGCTCTGGGCCTTTCCAAAAAGAGATGATCTTCACAGGCACTCGCCTTGCTTCACAGGCTCTGGGACTTTCCAAAACGCGATAGCTTCACGGGCACTCGCCTTGCTTCACAGGCTCCGGGCCTTTCCAAAAAGAGATGATCTTCACAGGCACTCGCCTTGCTTCACAGGCTCTGGGCCTTTCCAAGACGCGATAGCTTCATAGGCACTCGCCTTGCTTCACAGGCTCCGGGCCTTTCCAAAAAGAGATGATCTTCACAGGCACTCGCCTTGCTTCACAGGCTCTGGGCCTTTCCAAAACACGATAGCTTCACAGGCACTCGCCTTGCTTCACAGGCTCCGGGCCTTTTCAGGGGTAGAACCTCCGGAGGTGCTGGATGTTCCACGCATTCTGGATTGGCACTCCCTCCTGAGTCTCCAAGCGCGCGGACCCGGGCCTGGAAACATGAACAATCTTGAATGGGCCCTCCCACATGGGAGAGAGCTTGTGCAACCCCTCCCTGGAGAGAACCCGCTTGAGCACGAGGTCTGCTACCTCGAGAGTGCTGGGTGGATGTTGCGGCAGTGATATCGCCGCAGCGCCTGCTGATACCTCGCCGCTCGGAGCGCGGCTTCCCATCGTCGTTCCTCCCCCAACACGAGATCTGTCCCCCGCATGGCGTCCTGCTGCGCCTCGTCGAATGCCAGGATCCGCGCGGAGCGACGTCTGACCTCGTGAGGGAGGACGGCCTCCGCTCCATAGACCAGGAAGAATGGGGTCTCCCCAGTCGGCTTGGTCGTGGTGGTGCGGATGGACCACAACACGGATTGAAGCTCATCGTACCAACCTCGGCCGCAGGCCTCCAGCTTCTTCTTGAACGTCCTGGTCTTGAGGCCTCTCAGGACCTCCGCGTTGGCTCGTTCGGCCTGGCCGTTGCTTTGTGGGTGCGCCACGGAAGCGTAGCATATCTGTGTTCCAAGGTTAGCACAGTATGTTTTGAAGAGGTTACTAGTGAACTATGAACCGTTGTCTGTGATGATGCAGTTCGGCACCCCGAACCAGCTCACGATGCCCCTGATGAACTTGACCGCGGAGCCCGCGGGGATGGTGCGGATGGCCTCCACTTCAGCCCACTTGGTGAACTTGTCCACGGCGACGTAGAGGTAGCGGTAGCCCCCTGGCGCCCGAGGAAACGGGCCCAGGATGTCCAGCCCCCAGACTGCGAACGGCCATGAAAGGGGTATAGTCTGCAGGCCTCCGACCAGCTGGTGGATTTGCTTGGCATAGAACTGGCAGGCCTCACAAGCTCTTAACAGCTCTACGGCGTCATTGAGTGCGGTAGGTCAATAAAACCCACTGCGGAACGCCTTGCCGATGAGGGTCCGCGATGATGAGTGGTGCCCGCAGTCTCCGCCGTGTATGTCCTCCAGCAGTTCCTTTCCTTGCTCCCTGGAAATGCAATGCAGGAGTACATCGTTTGGCCGCTTTCGGTAGAGTTCTTCGTCTCTGATGCAGTACGCAGTGGCCTGCCGCGCCACTCGCTTCACTTCCTCCTCTTTCTCAAGCATGGTCCCTTGCATCAAGTAACTCCAGAGCTCGGTGATCCAGCACTCCTCCTGAGGTTCCATCGTCAGGAGCAGGCATGCTCCTGAGGCCGGGCCACAGACCGGGGCTCTTGAGGCAGGTGGCTGGGGGAGCTCCTCCCGAGGCTGAGCCGTGTTTGACAGTGACGGCAAGGCTGAGGACTTGAAGAGCCTCTCCTCGAAGACGCCAGGCTCCTGAGGTAGCCGCCTGGATGCCCGCTTGGCCATGTCGTCGGCCTCCTGATTGGTGCCACGGGGCACATGCTGCAACTCCAACCCCTAGAACTACTTCTCCATCCTGTGGACCTCCGCAAGGTAAGCTTCCATGTGCTCGTCTTTCGGCTCGTACACCTTGTTGGAGAAGTTCACGAGGAGCTGTGAATCGCCCTTGATGGTAAGGCGCTTCACCCCCAGGGCTGCCGCGGCCTTCAGGCCTTCTATTAGACCCTTGTATTCCGCTATGTTGTTGGAGACCTTTTCACCTTGTTGGAAGAAGAGCTGTATGGCATAGTAGAGCCTGTCCTGAGTGGGCGATATAAGCACCGCTCCAGCCCCAGCACCATGTCTGGAGAACGCCCCGTCAAAGTGCATGACCCAGCCTTCTGGTGCCTCGCTCCCCGGGAAGAGGGACCGATCCTCGTTGGCCTTGAGGCCTGGTGCCTCTGTCCATTCTGCCACAAAATCCGCCAATGCTGCTCTTTTGATCACCCTGGTTGTGCTGAACTCGAGATGAAACGCCTGCAGCTCTATGTTCCATTCAGCGACCCTTCCGGCTGAGTTATGGCTCCTGAGCACCCTCTCCAGGGGGTATGACGAGACGACTTTGATGGGGTGAGCCTGGAAGTAGTGACGCAGCTTGCGCGAGGCTACCAGTAGCGCGAGGAGGAGCTTCTGAGGCATTGGGTACCGGGCCCTCGCGTCCTGTAGCACCGTGCTAACAAAGTAAACTGGGTGCTCGACAAGGCTGGGAGCATCTGGGGTTGCTACACCCTCGGGAGGTAAGGGCGCCTCACGGGGCGTCGTGGCCTCGGGAGGTGGACCATCTGGTAGGGCGGCCTCTCCTGCCCCCGGTGCATTCCTCGGCAGCTGACCCTCCTCAGCTGCGGTTGGGGCTTCTGCAGTCTTTCCTTGTTCCCGTTTTGTCCTGCCTCGGGCTGCCGTTGCGGCCTTGACTTGGCACTCCTCCCTAACCGCCACCAGGGCTGCACTAGCACAGTAGGGTGTGGCGGCGAGGTACAGCAGCAGGGGCTCCTGAGGGCGCGGAGCCACCATGACTGGGGGACTGGTCAGGTATCTCTTGAGATCTTGAAACGCCTTATCTGCTTCTTCAGTCCACTCAAAGGCCCCTTTCTTCTTCATCAGCTGGAAGAAAGGCAGCGCTCGCTCCCCTAGTTTGGAGATGAAGCGCCCTAGCGCGGTCACGCGCCCCGTGAGCTTCTACATTTCTCTGAGGGTCTTTGGCGGGCTCATGTCCTCGACCGCTTTGACCTTGTCGGGGTTGGCCTCGATGCCCCAAGAGCTTGCCCGAGGGGACGCCAAATACACATTTCTCTGGGTTGAGCCGTAGGTTTACTGCGTTGAGGCTCGCGAAGGTCTCCTCCAGGTCTTGTATCAGGGTCATGGCCTCCCGAGACTTCACCACTATGTCATCGACGTAGGCCTCGACATTCCTTCCGAGCTGCTGACCCAGGGTGATGTGCATCAGTCGCTGAAAGGTTGCCCCCGCGTTACGTAGCCCGAATGGCATGCACGTGTAGTAGTATACCCCGCATGGCGTCAAGAAAGCAGTCTTCTCGACATCTTCCACGGCCATCTTGATTTGGTGATACTCGGAGAAGGCATCCAGGAAGCATAGCAGGTCGCACTCCGCAGTGGAATCGACAATCTGGTCGATACGGTTGAGCGGGAACGGATCTTGCGGGCATGCCTTGTTGAGGTTGGTGAAGTCGACACACATGCGTCTCCCCCCCCCATCTTGGGCACAACGACAGGGTTGGCCAACCAATCCGGGTATCGGACCTCGCGAATGACCCCTGCAGCCTCTAGCTTGCGGGTCTCTTGGGTGATGAAAGCTTGCTTCTCCGTGGACTGCCGCCTGGCCTTCTGCTTCACGGGGCGTACATTTGGGCATACGTTGAGGTGGTGCTCGATGACACTTCTGGGGATCCCCGCCAGCTGATCCGGCTCCCAAGCAAATACCATCTTATTCGAGCGCAGGAACTTGACCAAGGCCTCCTCCTGCTCGAGCTCTAGGTTGGCGCCTATGATGAAAGTGGCGCCGGAGGACCCGTCCTCGTCGACGGGGATCTGCTCGGTCTCCGCTTTGTTCAGGGTGAATAGCAGCTTCTTCTTGGCGGGCGCAGCCCCCTTGGGATCTGGGGCCTCCGTGTTTGCGGGCCGTGCCGACGCCGCTGTCTTGAAGGCGAGCTCGAGCACTCGCAATGCGTCCCCGGTGTCCCCGCGCACAGTGAGGGTACCATTGCTCCCGGGAATCTTCATGAGGTTGTATGCCGGATGCGTGGCGGCCATGAACTGGGCCAGTGCCGGGTAGCCGAGGATGACTTTGTAAGGAAGGCCGATGGGGGCGATGTCAAAGTCGACCATCTCCGTGCGGAAGTTGTCGTAGGTGCCGAAGGTCATCGGGAGCCGGATCTGACCCAGGGAGTCGGATGATCCGCCCCCAACGCCCGAGAAGGATCGGCTGGGTCGCAGCCGCTCCCGGGGTATGCGGAGGAGGTCGAAAGTCTCGACCGAAAGCAAGCTGAGGCCCGCGCCGCCGTCAACGAGGGTCCGGGTGACAGCCACCTAGCAGATGGTGGGGTGCACAACAAGGGGAGCGCGCCTGAGCTGACCGGGTTGGTGGGGTTGTCCTCTGAGCTGAAGGTCAGATTGACCTCGCTCGCCGCCCGGTCCGGGGGAGCCCCCTGCCGCGCGGCAGCGGTGCTAACCCGGCGGGCAAAAGGCTTGACGTGGCGACTTGTGGGTGGCGCCTGCGAGCCGCCCAGGAGGGCTACAATGACCGGAGGCGTCGGTGTCGTGGTGCAGTTGCTCTGTCGCGTAGGCCGACGCTGGGGTGGTGCTTGTAGCTCGTTACCCACCGAGCCGGTGGCGGTGTTGATGGCGGGCGGCAGGGGACAATGAGGGCGCCCACCGGCGAGGGCCGCCGGGGCGGCGCGAGCCCGGCTGGCGCCGCGCATGGTTGTAGGGGCCGAAGGAGGGTGGAGCGGTGGAAGACGGATCCCGGCGCACCCCTACCTGGCGTGCCAAATGTCGGATTTCGGGTTCCGGCAGACCCTTAAGGTTCGAACACTGGGGTGCGCGCTGAAATCTCACCTTCAACCTCTCCGTCTCAATGGGATCTAAACTACTAAAAGAACTGCATGAAAGACACAAGATTTATACTGGTTCGGGCCACCGATGTGGTGTAATACCCTACTCCAGTGTGTGGTGGATGGATTGCCTCCTGGGGCTGGTGAGGATGAACAATACAAGGAAGAACAGCCTCGCGAGGGTCTGTTCCTGGCTGAGGTGATGAACTGTTGTGAAGAGCTCAGTCACCCTCTTTCCCTCTCTCTCTCTCTCTCTACTTGCAAACCAAACGAACCGACCGACCCCCCGCTATGTGGGTGGCTAGTCCTATTTATAGAGGCCCTGGTCCTCTCCCCAAATATTGAGCGGGAAGGGATCCAACAATGGCGGGCTAATTTGAAGGGGGACAGCGAGTACATCTATCCTGACAAAAGCAGTCTTCGCCTGCCAAAGGCTCTGGTGATGACGCCGCGCTGGGCTCCATGGTGACCTCCGTCTCGCAGTCCTCCTGGCCTTGGTCCCGTTGCACCGAAGTGGCAACCTTTGTCTGATGCCTTGGTACTTCGCTGATACGCTTGCTCCCTTTGCACCAAAGAGGAAAGAGGGACGTTGCGCGCGCTGGCACCCGCCTGGTGCCGCGTGTCGTCATGGCTTGCGTCATAGGCACCTCGTGAGGTACCCCGCCTTGAACTCTCCGCCTTCCCGCGAGCCAGCCTGACGAGGCTGTGCCTGAGGATGCGCCGTGTCGTCCGCCTCGCGATGCATGGCCCCTCTTTGGAGCCCCCACTTGAGCCACGCCGCAGGCCGCAGGCAGGCAAGTCTGGGGACCCCCGTTCCTAGAACGCCGACAGCACGGATGCATTCAAGATGCTTAACAAAAGACTAGCACTGAGCTATGGACAAATTCATCCACTAACATGTTCAAACAAGCATGGCAAAAATGCATATGGTAAACAGATCTCAGACTTAGTGAAATTAAGACTTGTCTGGAATTTCAGATCAGGTAGCCCTCTTTGGAGCAACAAAACTATATGCTACAGGACCTGAACATGACAAAGTAAAGCATGGCATGGAGCTAATCAAAGAGCTTAACAAAAGTCCCTTAGTGCCGTTGAGCCAAAAGGGATCACAAAATACATTTGCAAGCATGTGAACATAGCAAAAACATGATCAGTTCTCAGACTTAGTGAAAACTGGGACATGCTAAAAAACATAACTCAAGTAGGCATGTTTACGAGCTCGATGCACTCACTACGGAGCAAGTCATGATAAGCTAAGAATACATCCATCAAGAATACACAAAATTCAAGCTATACATGGCAAGAACAATTGCATAGCATGCACGGATCAACTACAACATCATCGGCAAAATTGCAAACAAGTTGACAATCTGCCCAGATTCACAAAGTAGCAAAAGTAGAGCTCGATTGACTCAAGCTAGGTTGCTCCATATATGCAAACAAAGACATGGACATATAGCGCACTACAAGATTAACAAAACATCCTTACTGATCATACTCAAAAGAGGCACGGATCACTAGGAAACAACATGAACATATGGCATCATTAGTGGAAATGCTAAGTCCCTGAAAACAGAATTATCAAGTGCCTCACTTGGCAAGCTTGCACTAGTCACCACACACATCACAAAAATACATGGGTTGCACCTCTGAAAAGATAACAACACCCTTAACAAAATATATGTAGAGCTCATGGGCATATCATGCACACAATAATCATGGCAAAAATGACAAAACTCTAACATGGAGTAGCAGATCTGACAAATAACTCAAGTAGCCCTCTTCTAGCAGCATTTCGGGCATCAAGATGAACTCGAATGAAAATGATGCAATGGGATGAAATGATATACTCTCTAAGACGAACATTTTGATATGCTACATGCGCAAAACGGAGCTACGGATGAGGAAATATAGCATGATAAACATAGGCACATGGATCTGAGATTTTGGGACTTAGAAGAAAAAAACCACCTCTCTCAGATCCAGGGTTACTGTTCACAGATCTGGATCTCGCGCACGGAACCCGAGGCACGCCGGAGAAGGCAGGGGGCAGCGGTGGCCGGACTTGATGCGGGGGATGGCCGGAGTTGGGCTCGCCGGAGCCACCGGAAGAAGAGGCCAGCGCGGTGCGGGCGATGTGGCGCCGACAAGGAGGCGCGGCGCCGGCGCGGTGCAGGGTGGTGGTCGCCGGAGCGCGCGGTGGCACCGGGCGATGTTCGGCGACCTGGCGAAGAGGCGGGGAGGCGGCGCAACTGGGCGGCGGCGCGAGGCGCGCGTGGGTCGGGAGGGCCCGTCCCGGGCCGCACGGGCTGGCGGCGACGACGAAATGGGGCTGAGGTGCGGGGCCAATGAGGGGCCGCCACGTGGCGGCGGACATCGGGGCGGACAATGTCCGTCGGCGAAGAAAGTGTCCGGCGACGCGCGAGGTGACGGATCTAGGGTTTCGGGGGGGGGGGGAGAGAAGGAGAAGAAAACGGAGGGGTCTTTAAATAGGCATAGGAGGAGCTAGGAGAGTCCAAATGAGGTGTGGTTTTCGGCCACGCGATCGTGATCGAGGGACCGAGATGATGGAGGAGGTTTAAGTGGGTTTTGGGCCACTTTGGAAGGGTGTTGGGCTGCAACACACACGAGGCCTTTTCGGTCCCTCGGTTAACCGTTGGAGCATCAAACGAAGTTCAAATGGTACGAAACTTGACAGGCGGTCTACCGGTAGTAAACCAAGGCCGCATGACAAGTCTCGGTCCAATCCGGAAATGTTTAATCCCCACACATGAAAGAAAGGAAGAAATGACCATCAGAGGAGAACGAAGCGCCGGAATGCAAAACGGACAACGGGGAAAATGCTCGGATGCATGCGACGAACATGTATGCAAATGAAATGCACATGATGACATGATATGCAATGCATGACACGCAAGCAATGACAAGGAAACAACAGCGAATAACTGGATGACACCTGGCACATCGGTCTCGGGGCGTTACAACACTCCACCACTACGAGAGGATCTCGTCCTGAGATCTAGAATGGCACCGGATGGACAAACGGAAGAGAAAGAGAAGAGGTAAAACTAAGTTGCTTCTTGGACAAACGAGTGAAACCAAAGAACCTTGAAAAGTTAAGCCATTTCAAGAAAAGAATACCACGGAGATGACAAATTTGAAAACACTCCGTTAGAAAAGAGGGACAAGGAAGAACAAAGTTGAAAGCACTCCGGTGGTGAAGATTAATAAGGAAGAACAAATTCGGACAGCACTCCGGTAGAAAAGAGATGCAAGGCTTGATAAGGCGAAAAGAACTTGAGCAAAGGGGCACAATACTCCGATTATAACAAGATAGGGTAGGAATAAGAATGATATAATTTGGACAGCACTCCGCCTGTAAATGGAAGGAATTAAACTTGACAAGATGAGAGGATACTTCAAAAGAGGACACGACACTCCGGTTAAAAGGATAAGCACGAAAAGAACATGATATTTGAGAAAACGATATGATGGGTGAATATAGCAGCAATACAAAGCCTCCGGAAGAATGAAAGAATGTAAAGAAAAGAATGAAGAAGAAGAACAACATGTTCTACCTCAAACGAATTTGAGAGAGCATCCTTAAAAAGAAGGATTGAATGGAGTTGTTGGGAAATCAACAACGAAAAGAACAGGCTTGTTGAGGCTTATGGAAAACATCTCAAATTATGAGGTGACAACCTGCCACTCACGGGAAAAAGAATTGGATTGATAAGAACAAGGAGACGAGCAGCTTATTTCACCGGGAGGATAGATGAATAACTTGGGTCATTTATAAACACCATAATAGAAACAATCCTTAGGGAAGGCTTAAGGTGAAAAATAACCCAAGGTAATTCCAACGAAGTGTCGGTGTACTAGAGTAGGGGTACCCTAGTATCCCGAACTTGTGCACGGGCAGTCGCAGCATCCCGCGGCAAGGCTTGCCGGGTGACCGCCAAGGTCCTCCATGGTTCCTTTGGAGCCATTCAAGAACAAAGTATCCAAGCCAAGGAGACAAGACCCCGGCAGGCGGAGCTTGCCGGGAAGGCCAACCAAGGCATCTCAAGCAACTTGCCGCGACCTGCCACGCGTCCCGGCAAGGCTCAGTGAGCGACAAGCTCCCGGACGCGACAAGACAACGACCGCGGCAAGGCGCTTGCCGCGGCAAGCCACCACTCTGTACCCGCGCTCCAGCACATCCACCAACGTGTCGCTCTGGGACCCTTCCAGGCGTACGTGGCAGGAGGTTGTGTAGCCAGCGGTAAAGGGTGGCAAGCGGCGCTGACAAGATTGCCATCGTGGCGAGCGGTGGCGTCCCTGGCGGTCCCTTTTGCACTATTTGGGCGACGCAGATGGGCATTTAATGCCCTTGTCCCCTACCGTCAGGGTTAGGTATGATACACTATAGCAGGTAGCTGTACCAACCGCAACATCTTTCCATTTTTACCTTTGTCTACGTTGCCACCTGTCGGTGAACCCTTGAGCATATAAAAGGAGGCCCATGCGCAACGTAGAGGAGGGGGGGGAAGGAAAAAAATACTGACGCTCGGTCTCGTTAGCTGCTGGTGTGTACTATAGCATTCAGCGCTCCCGAGCAAGAACTCAATACAAACCACAAAGCAGGAGTAGGGTTTTACGCAATCGTGCGGCCCGAACCTGGGTAAACTGCTCGTGTGCTTCGCCTCGATCTGCTCTTCGTGCGATCTCCGCCCCCCTGCCGAACCGAAAGGGGCTCGGTCCGCCGGTCCCATAGGTGTTCGTGGATTAGCACCCCGACATCTTTGGTGCGCCAGGTAGGGGCTGCGTCGAGGTTGTGTGAACCTGATCCGGTGTTCACACGAGCTAAATCTTCATCATCTTCATCGACATGCCACCAAAGAAGAAGGCTTCGGAGGCGGCTGCTCCATCCACGCCGAACCCACCATCGCCGGAGCAAACGGCTGGTGGGGTAGACGTCGGCGGAAGAACGGGCGTCGACGAGGGAGCCAGGTCCAAGGACAAGGCTGCGCTGCCCATCGGCGGCGTAGTCGGCTTCCACAACGACTGGGCGCACTCCAAGACCTCGGCGTCCGTACATGCACCGCGCCCGTCCCAGGAGGCGCGGGACCGGTAGCGTCATGATACTCACGGTACCATACGTTTGCTGGACCAAGATCGAGTTGGTGGATCTCGGAGTGCTCTAGGTCAGCATGCACGCCAACATGCTGGCGCGAGTGGGGCACGGTCGCCCGGACGAGATACTGCTCCTTCTAACATAGTTAGAAGTCCGAGCATATCCCGCTCCTCACACCGTTCGCCGCCGCCACCCGCCACTTCAGCAGAAGCTTTGGCGCGAGCTCAACTGCTCCTAGACTATCCTCCAGCAGCAGACAAGATCGACGACTAGAGGGCCACCATTCGGAGTCTCATCGGCTTTGCCAACGGCGACATTCCACGGCAGCCGAGTACATCGCAGCCGCAGCAAGTCAGCCAGGCACGAACCGGTGGCGACAAGACCGGTGGGGGTGCAACCACCGTGCACTCTCCGACCCGAAGGCCAAGATCGCCGACTCGCCGGATCCACCCCGATAGCGACTCCACCGCATCATCAGATCCTCGAGCTCATCGCGATCAGCGCCAAGTTCTTCACGAACGACAGCAAGAAGACGCTCATACTCGCATCGAGCGCCGAAGTGAAGCGCGGTGTCAGTCAGACCAGCGCGCTGGGCCCTCTGTCGACATGCATGCGCCAGGGGAACCAGGCGACTTGTCGTACGCGGTAGGTTGCCCTGCGTTTACTCGTGAGCTGCGGCAAGTCCAGTGGCCCAGCAAGAAGAATTTCAAGCCAGACGTACCAGAAAAGTACGACGGCAAGTCACATCCGTCGGAGTTCCTCAGCATCTACACCATCGCAGTGCAAGCTGCCGGGGGGCGGGACGACAAGATCCTTGCCAACTACTTCCCGCTGGTGCTCAAGCCCAACGTCAGGTCCTGGCTCATGCATTTGCCGGACAACTCCATATCCTCCTGGGCAGACTTCTGCCATCAGTTTGTCGGCGCCTTTACAGGCGGCCACAAACCTCATGGCCAAGAGAGTGACCTTCACCTGCTTGCCCAGAAGGAAGGAGAGCCCCTGCGCAAGTACATTCAGAGATTCAGCCGTGTACATCACAACAGCCCAGATGTCCACCCTGCCACGGTCATCAGCGCGTTCCATCAGAACGTGCGTAACCGCAGGATGCGGGAGGGGATGGCGATGTGCAAGATCAGAGACGTCAGTGAGCTGTATGCCCTGGCCGACAAGTGTGCACGTGTTGAGGAAGGGAGGAAACTCCCCGGAGAGAATACAAGAGCAGGAGGATCTGACAGCTAGGATACTGCCCCGGCAAAGAAAAACCGGCAGCGGAACAATAGGAAGAAGAAAGGCAAAGATGTGCTAGTCATTGAGCAGTCCGGCAACGACGGTGGCGCCAAGAAAACCAAAGCTGGTAGCTCCGGCAAGGAGGTTGCCGCATGCACCAACAGCCAGGCTGTGGCGGTCGCCGACAAGCAAGACGGCACCGACAAGCAGTACTGCAAGATCCACCGCACCAAGGGCCATGACCTCCAGAGCTGCAAGAAAGTCGAGCAGCTTATCCAGCAGCAAAAAGCTGAATACGAGCGACGCGACAAGGAGAGGGCCCAAGGAGGCGCTGGAGAATCTGGCAAGAAGCACGCCGGCCGGGGAGGACGCCGCGGCAAGGCCAAGCAGCGGCAAGGAGACAGACCTCACCGCGGCCGCAACAAGGATGAAGATGACGACGATGACGAAGACATGGATGATGTCGAGACCAGTAAGCAGGAGTTCCAGAAAGCCACCGAGGTCTTGTGCGTTGACGGTGGTGCTTCTCTGCATACTTTGCACCGCCAACTCAAGCAGTGGGTGCGGGAAGTCAATGCGGCGGAATCACCTGTCGAGTCACGCAAGCTTCTGAAATGGTCCAGCACGCCTATCATCTTTGATATTGAGGACCACCCTGATGGCACAACTGCGGTCGGGTGCTTGCCGATGTTGGTTTCACCAACTATCCGCAACCTCAAGGTCACTAAGATGCTAGTTGACGGCAGGGCCGGCTTGAACCTGATCTCCTCTGCTGTACTCCAGAAACTCCAGATCCCTGACAGCGAGCTTGAAGAGACCGGCACATTCCAAGGAATCAACCCGGGAAGGAGCAAGCCGAAGGGGAAGGTCAAGTTGCCAGTAACATTTGGCAGCGAGTTGAACTTCAGGACTGAGAGGGTCACTTTGACGTTGCTGATTTTCCATTGCCTTACAATGGGATACTTGGCCGTCCAACACTCGCCAAGTTCATGGCAGCCTCTCACTATGCATACAACATGCTGAAGATGCCAGGCCCGATAAGCGTAATCTCTGCCCCTGGCGACAAGAAGGATGCTCTTATCTGCGCCGACAAGATCTACCGGGAAGCGGCAGCCGCGACAGATCGCAAGTCACCTGCCGTTGATGCTCCCGGGGGGAAGAAGAAGACCAAGTCCAGCAAGAGTTCTGATGCCCACTCCGGCAAGCGCACCTCTTCGGAGTGCTGCGCTACCGTCGAGGACGCACCATCGACCTCCACCGGCAAGTGTAAGAAGACGATGGAAGCTCCTCCAGAGACCAAGAAGGTGTCCTCCAAGGAGGATGGCACTGGTGGTACCTTCACCATCGGTGCCACTCTTGACCCTAAATAGGAAAACGCGGTCATTGCTTTCCTGCGGGCGAACGTCGACGTGTTTGCGTGGCAACCGTCTGACATCCTCGGTGTTCCCAGGAAAGTAATTGAGCACCATCTTGCCGTTTGTCCTCATGTGCGGCCTGTCAAGTAGAAGGTCAGGAAGCAAGCAGTGGAGCGCCCAGAATTCATCGCAGAAGAGATCAAGAAATTGGAAGTAGCAGGCCTTGTCAGAGGAGTGCTCCATCCTACGTGGTTGGCCAATCCTGTAGTCGTGCGCAAGGCAAATGGGAAATGGAGGCTTTGCATCGACTTTACCAATGTTAATAAAGCTTGTCCCAAAGACCCATTTCCCTTGCCGCGCATTGACCAGATTGTTGACTCCACAGCCGGATGTGACTTGCTTTCATTTCTTGACGCGTACTCAGGATACCATCAAATCTTCATGGCAGAAGAAGACGAGGAGAAGACCGCATTCATCACTCCATGTTGCACGTACTGTTTCATACGGATGCCTTTTGGTTTAAAGAATGCTGGTTCAACATTTGCAAGGGTAGTCCTTGTCGCTCTTGAGCCGCAAATACACAGAAATGTGGAAGCCTACATGGATGACATAGTGGTCAAGAGCAAGGACAAGGCAACTCTGATTCAAGATTTAGACGAGACCTTTGCAAATCTGCGCAAGATCAACCTCAAGCTCAACCCCGAGAAGTGTGTGTTCGGAGTCCCCTCCAGCAAGCTTCTCGGGTTCTTCGTGTCTCAGCGGGGAATTGAAGCCAATCCCAACAAGATCAAGGCCATTGAGCAGATTGAAGCACCAAAGCGCGTCAAGGATGTACGAAGACTTGCCGGTTGCGTGGCTGCTCTCAGTAGGTTTATCTCTAGGTCTGCTGAGCGCGCCCTGCCGTTTTTCAAAATATTGAAAAAGGCAGGTCCAATGAAATGGACTCCGGAAGCGGAGGCTGCGCTGCAGGACTTGAAGAGATACCTGTCCTCCGCTCCAACACTTGTCGCACCTAAGCCACAAGAGAAGTTGCTATTGTATATAGCGGCAACCAATCAAGTGGTTAGTGCTACGTTAGTAGCAGAGAGGGAGGCAGATGACGAGCCAGCAACCACGGCAGGCGCATCCAGCAACAAGCAGGGGGCTTACCCGACAAGCTCTGGTCCCGACAAAGATGGATCTGCGCAGGTGCGCGAGGAGATACAGAAGAGAATGGTGCAGCGCCCAGTTTACTTTGTCAGTTCCCTTCTGTAGGGGGCTAGGTCAAGGTACTCTGGTGTGCACTGGCCTCGCGAAAGCTGCGCCATTACTTCCAAGCACATGAGATCACAGTTGGCACTCGCTTTCCGCTGAAGAGGATACTACAGAATCCAGAAGCAACAGGCAGGATTGTTGAGTGGGCACTGGAACTGTCGAGCTTTGGCCTCAAGTTTGAGAGTACTTCAACTATCCAAGAAGAGCATTGGCAGAATTCATAGAAGAGTGGATGCCAACACCAGATGAAGAAATTCCAGAAACGAGCATCCCCGTCGAGGAAGCAAGCAAAGAGTGGCTGATGTACTTTGATGGTGCCTTCTCGCTGCAAGGCGCCGGCGCTGGCGTGCTGCTTGTCGCACCCACCGGAGAGCACCTCAAGTACATAGTCCAGATGCACTTTCCCAAGTAGCAAGCAACAAACAATACTGCAGAGTATGAAGGCTTGCTTGCCGGTCTCAGGATCGCGGCAGACCTTGGGATCAAGAAGCTCATTGTCAGGGGTGACTCGCAGCTTGTCGTCTGCCAAGTGAACAAGAGTTATCAGAGTCCGTTGATGGAAGCCTACGTTGACGAAGTAAGAAAGCTAGAAGAGCACTTTGATGGCCTACAGATGGAGCATGTTCCAAGAGCTCAGAACGACATTGCCGATGGCCTGTCAAAGTGCGCCGCACTTAAGTTACCTGTGGAACCAGGGATCTTTGTGCTTAAGCTGACTCGACTGTCCGTAACGCCATCAACTGGACAGAGCAAGAAGAGGAAGTTGATTTCTGGTGACTATTTTCTGGCAGAGCTTCCCGAAGCTGCCGCCAAGAAGGTCCCCAAGATCAACACCAAGAATGCTAAGGAGCAGTCTGCTCCGGAAAGCCCTAGGGTTTGTTTCGTTGAAGCAGAGGCTCCCGACAAGTTTTGCTCCGGCAAGCTTGCCGGGGAACGTCATGCTCCAGCTGAGCCGTAGGTTCTCGCCGTAGAAGCGGATGTTCCCGCAGCACCAGATGTAGCTTTAGTCCTTGTTGTCGAGCCACAAGCTCCAGCATGGGCACAGCAGATTGTCCGTTTCCTTCAGACAGGAGAACTTCCCGAAGAGCAAGAAGAAGCGGAAAGAGTAGCCGGCAGTCAAGTATGTACCAGTTTGTCAACAATACACTGTACAAAAGAAGAATCAATGGTGTGAAATTGAAGTGTATTCACCGGGAAGACGGACAAAAGCTGTTGGCAGAGATACATGGAGGCATATGTGGTCACCACATTGGCGCAAGAGCACTTGCCGGCAAAGCATTCAGGCAAGGTTTCTTTTGGCTGACAGCCCTCCAGGATGCAACTGCACAAGTAACCAAGTGTGAAGCGTGCCAGTTCCATTCCAAGCAGATACACCAGCCAGCTCAAGCTCTCCAGACGATCCCTTTATCCGAGCAGTCGGGGGCTTTGAGTACTTGTACATTACAATCGACAAGTTCACAAAGTGGCCGGAAGTGGAAGCAGTGAGGAAGGTGACAACACAGTCAGCAGTCAAGTTCTTTAGGTCAATTGTTTGCCGCTTCGGGATCCCTAACAGGATAATCACCGACAACGGTACGCAATTCACGAGCCGCACCTTCATGCAGTACGTCCAAGATCTCGGCGCCAAGGTCTGCTTCGCTTCTGGTTCTCACCCGAGAAGCAACGGTCAAGCGGAGAGGGCAAATGCTGAAGTGCTGCATGGGCTCAAGACCAGGACTTTCGACAGGCTGCACAAGTGCGGAAGAAACTGGATCAAGGAGCTGCCGGTGGTTCTTTGGTCGATCAGGACGACGCCAAATCGAGCCACTGGCCAGACACCTTTCGCTCTAGTCTATGGAGCAGAGGCAGTTCTCCCCACGGAACTCGTATAAGGGTCACCTCGAGTGCTCGCTTATGATGAGCTTGAGCAAGAGCAACTACGACAAGATGACGCGCTGCTCCTTGAGGAAGACTGTCTTCAGGCTGCTGTACGAGCCGCTCACTACCAGCAAGCTTTGCACCGCTATCATAGCCGCGAAGTTAACGCCAGAAGCCTCCAGGAAGGCGACCTTGTTCTTCGGCGCGTTCAGTCCGCCAAGAATTCCAACTATCGTCTGGAGAGTTTTACCGGGTGAAACGAGTCACCAGGCCTGGTGCTATCTGCCTTGAGACCGAAGATGGCGTACCAGTGAGCAACTCTTGGAATATCGAGCATCTTCATAAGTTTTACCCGTGAGGCGCGGTTGTTGGACCCTGTTCGGCAACCACCATTTGTACAAGTCTTGCCGCTGTTGCATGTAATCCTTTGTACAAAGCCTGGCGCAGACCCTGAGCACAAGTAAATGAAGCGCTGGCGCCTAGAGTTATAACATGCATGCTAGGTCGAGTCAGGTCCTCGGTTAGGGTTGATAGTGCTTAATAGCGACTAACCCCTAACTTAGAGGTCTAGTGTGCGTCCCTTCGCCTTTCTTTCATTTCCTTTGGTTCGCAGGGCTCACATATCCTTGTCGGACCGCATGAGGACGAAAAGGAGAAGAAGGACGTGCCGGCATCTGGACCCCGGCAAGCCAGTTTTGCCGGGGGCTGCAAGTACCAAGGTTCACCCGCGGCAAGCCAGAGTTGCCTGGGGCTGCAGTCTCAGATAAGTCTTTCATCCCTCTTCATGCATTCTCTTATGGAATGGGGAATACGAAGCCTCGTTTCTTCCCGAAATCTACTGTGCTCCCTTAGCTCTGGGCCCTGGGGCCCCAGGGCCAAGTTTTGGTCATAGTCGCGGCAGCAAAGGGAGGAAACGAGGGGCCACACCCGCCTCGTCCCTGCCTCCGCCAAAAGCGTGAGAAAGGTCGAGACGCGTGGGAAGACGGCAAGGCCTGTTGCCGGGGAAGGAACGTCTATCTGTAAGATACCAAGGATTTGCTCCTTGACGTGGGTTCTACCCGCAAGACAAATGACCCGGCAAACATTCCCTTTTCATTAAAACATTCCACCAGGTACAGTCAATAGAGAATGAAAAACATGAAAGAGAGGATTACAAGTTTTATATGCAACTAAGGCCCGAAGGCTTACAAATTAAAAAGATAAGATGCCTGTAATCCTTTTCCTATCCCTCTCTTCAGGAGGTAGGTCAAGGAGGCGAGAAGGGCAAAAGGAGCGCCTAGGCGAACTACGGGTGCCAGAAGACACCGAGAGAACATCCCGGGGGCCGTCAAGGCTGGACGGTGATGGCAGCGCCGGAAGCGGGGCCCGAAGACGAGGCGGCAGGACGTCAGCATGCTGTCGAGGGCACCACGCCATCGTACTCCGACCTGACGGCCCTGCCGCCGGCCCTCTTCCTCTTCCGCAGCCTCCCTACGCCAGCCGCCCAAGGAGACGACCCCGAGGAGTTCAAGGAGCCGGCAACACCGATGATGGGGTTGCCGGTGCCGCACGGAACGGCGCCCGACACCTAGTCGGACCCGCCATCCTGCCGCCCACTCCCCTCGTTGTAGCTGTCGCTCCCCTCCTCGTCACTCTTGCTCGAGGAGGAGCCTTCGCTATCGGAGGAGCTCTCCACGCAGCATCGTGCCCGGACGCCGAAGCACCCGAAGACCTTGACGGAGAGGAGATCGCCCTCCACCAACTTAAAGTGGAGGGTGAGCCCCGGCGTCAAGCTGTGGATGCGGGCGAATGTCTTCCACCCTCGACCAAGATACATCACACCAGGGGCTGGGAATTCGGTGCGGACTCGCGTGCCGCTGATCCCACAGCCCCTCATGTGTAGTCTCAGCGTCTCGGGCGGGTCCAACTCCACCACTTCTGCAAATGGATCTGGGAGTCGGAGGCGACGACGAGGCGCCCGACGCAGCCTGACGAAGAACTCGCAAGGGTCGTCCCTAGCATGGGCCACCGCGGGAAGAAGAGCCGCCGGCGGAGGCGAAGCCGGCGCGCCGCCTCGTCGACCTCTTCCCCGAGCGCCACGGCCTCGTCCTCGACCTCGTCCACGACCTTGCCCCCTCCCTCTTCCCCTTATGGCTGGCTCCGCCACCACGGGTGCGGGAGAGGGAGGGGGCGCTGTCTGGCGGCAACCCTCGCCGCCACTGATGAAGGACCAGGGTTCCCTTTCTCCATGGCGAATGGGAGGAAGGGGAGCAGGAGCTGAAGAGAGGAGAAGATGGGAGAATGTAGGCTTCCGTCCTCCCCTCCCGCTCTTTATAAAGGAGCGAGGTGGGGGCTCGGCCGCCCCGCTCAGCAAATCAAGGCGCGGGAAGGCAGGGAGCTGGGGCCGACCCGCTGCCTCGACCCACGACGGCCCCATTTCCCGCCTCCGGCGTACGCGGCCCCAAGTGCATGGGAGCCGCGTGGCAGGTGTGCAGAACTGAGGCGACGGATGGGGCGGCCTCTCCCCACCCCGTGATCATGGGGCGCTGCTGGTGAGTGCTGCTGCCACCCAAAACAATTTTAGAGACCCCCCGCCTGCTTCTGGGCGGCAGCTTTGGCGGCCTCTGCGCCGGCGGGATCGTCAGCGTCGGCTGCTTCTTCGGTGGCAGCAGCGTCGTCGGCGGCAACCTCGGTCTCCATCGGCTCCACAGTAGATGGGTCTGACGGCCGGAAAAGGGAGAAGAGTCAAGCAAATATCCAAAAAAGATGATCAAAAGAAGAAGAACCCAAGGGAAGTTTTGAAGCGAGAGGATTACCTGTACCGGGTTCTGCAGTCGTGGTCTCCACCGCCGGGGGGGGGTGCTGGTGCTATCCCTTGCCGGAGAACTCTCCCTTGCCGGAGACTTCTCCCTTGCCGGGGAACTCTCCCTTGCCGGGGAACTCTCCCTTGCCGGAGACCTCTCCCTTGCCGGAGGACTTTCCCTTGGAATTTCGGGGGCGGCCTCCGGGCGCTCCTGGTGGGGCTGCTCTGCTCCTACACAAACCAACAGTCAGATGTCAGCAAAGGAAGAGTACCCATGCGCGCCTAACAGCGGAAAGCGAACCATATACTTACGCTGGGGGCTGCTCTGGAGAACAGTTGCCGGGTCCGGCAAGGTTGTCTCGGGCGCACCCCCTGCTGTCGCGGTGGGTTCGTCCTCGATGATAATCACTGGGACCTTGGCTCTCTTCGCTGCTCTCTGGGCTAGAGTCCTAAAAAGGAATAAGTTCAGAGTAAAGCAAATGAGATACAAGACAAAACAGCAAGAATTGAAGAACTACAAGTACAACAAAAGAATCTTACTCTTCTTCTTCCTCGTCGGAGCTGAACGCGAAGAAGTCGAAGTCCTTGGCGGTGCTAAGCTCCTTGCCTTTCTCGGCGAGACGAGCCTGCAGCTCTGAGTGGCTGTAGGCGTCCTTCTCGCGCTCTCGCTTAAGCGCGACAAGCCCTTCATCGCTCGCCTTGAGATCGGCCTCCAGCTGTGCCACCTTTGTCTCCAACTCCTTCTTGACGGCCTCGGCAGCTGCGGCAGCATCCTCTGCTTGCTTGAGGGCTCCGCCAAATGTTCGCTCACGCGCGGCAAGCTCCTCCTCGTGGGCGTCAAGGTTGACCTTCCGCTGCACCAGCTCGCCCTCCTGCGTAGACAGCTTTTCAGCGGCAAGCCGCTGTTGCTCTTCGACTTCGGCCCTCTCGAGGAGGAAGGCCTTCTGCTCCTCGACAAGTTGCGCCCGCTCTTCTGCCAGGGACCGGAGAGCTTCCTGGTTGAGACCCCGGAGCTCCTCCGCGCGCTTTTCGATGTCCACTCCCGCCTTCACAACAAGCGCCTCGCGAGATTCCAGCTTGGCTTGCCGGGCGCGGTAGAGCGACACCAGCTTCCGCAGCAGCCGCTCCTCCTCAGGCTCGCTGCTGCTGCTGCTCGGCGCGTCAACCGGCGCCAGCCCAGCAGAGGCGAGCACCTCTACGTCGAAGCTCTCTCCTTCGACCGGCGCCCTGGAGCTTGACGCCCAGGGGAGGTTGATGAAGACGCCATCGCCGGCCTTCAAGTAGATGCCTGGCTGGGGCTCTTCGGAGCCTGACGCTGCGGCAGCGGCGGAGGGATCGGCGGTCGGCGTAGCGCCTGGCGCTCCTGCGGCCTCAGGGCCGTCAGTACGATCGCCAGACCCCCCGCCTGCTTCTGCGGCGGCAGCTTTGGCGGCCTCTACGCCGGCTGGATCGTCAGCGTCGGCTGCTTCTTCGGTGGCAACGGCGTCGTCGGCGGCAACCTCGGTCTCCATCGGCTCCACAGCAGATGGGTCTGACGGCCGGAAAAGGGAGAAGAGTCAAGCAAATATCCAAAAAAGAAGATCAAAAGAAGAAGAACCCAAGGGAAGTTTTGAAGCGAGAGGATTACCTGTACCGGGTTCTGCAGTCATGGTCTCCGCCACCCGGGGGCCCTGGTGCTGTCCCTTGCCGGAGAACTCTCCCTTGCCGGAGACTTCTCCCTTGCCGGGGAACTCTCCCTTGCTGGAGGACTTTCCCTTGGCATTTCGGGGGCGGCCTCTGGGCGCTCCTGGTGGGGCTGCTCTGCTCCTACACAAACCAACAGTCAGATGTCAGCAAAGGAAGAGTACCCATGCGCGCCTAACAGCAGAAAGCGAACCATATACTTACGCTGGGGGCTGCTCTGGAGAACAGTTGCCGGGTCCGGCAAGGTTGTCTCGGGCGCACCCCCTGCTGTCGCGGTGGGTTCGTCCTCGATGATAATCACCGGGACCTTGGCTCTCTTTGCTGCTCTCTGGGCTAGAGTCCTAAAAAGGAATAAGTTCAGAGTAAAGCAAATGAGATACAAGACAAAACAGCAAGAATTGAAGAACTACAAGTACAACAAAAGAATCTTACTCTTCTTCTTCCTCGTCGGAGCTGAACACGAAGAAGTCGAAGTCCGGCTCACGTCCGGCGCGAGGAGGCGGAGGAGTAGGTTCCCTTGGCCGCTTGGCGGGACCAGTGGCGGTGGTCTGAGACGATCCCGCTCCGGCTACTGCCGTGGCGTGAGAGGCGGTAGGAGCAGAAGCGGTGGTCCGGGTGGACCCCGCTCTAGTTGCCGCAGCAGCATGAGGCGCTCTCGCGGCAACAGTGCTTGCCGCGGTGGAGCGTGTTGCGCGGTGCGGTGACTGTCGACTCGCCCGCCGCCTCGCTACATCCCCGGCCTTGCGGAGACGCCTTCTTGGTGGAGCTGGGGGCTCTGCTTGCGGCGAGCTGTCTGATGATGAGGAGGAAGAGGGGTTGATCTCCAACGAGCCGCTCGTATCCTCGGCGGGCTCGCTCGACTCGACATCACGCCCGGCAAGCTCTTTCTTGCCAGCAAGCTCCTCTCGCTCGGCACGGCTTGCCGCCTCTGCTACCTCTGCCTCCTCCACGGTGAATCCAAACTCGCTCGCAGCTGCGGCTGCCGCCGCCTCTTCCAGCCTGGTGGCGATGCGTTTCATCTCCGCATCGGTGGTGTCGCGAGTGAGGCCTTTCTTTTCGTCGGGGCGGACCGGCACTTCTACCAAGCCGTCAAAGAACTCCTGCACGACGTCGTGTGCAGGCTCTTGCGAAGTTGGGACAATTCCATGCGAATCGCACAGCGGCATCATTGCACGAATGCGGTCGAGTGCGGAGTTGTTGCACAGTGGAACGACACCCTTCGGCAACCTGAACACTTCGGGATGTTCAGGGTCATACTTGAACAGCTCCTGGAGCATCGCGTTAAGCTCCAGAACAGTGAAGTTGTAGTTGACGCCCCGACGCAGCCTCATGATATCCGCCGCATTCTTGAATTCCCAGGCGGGTCTCCTCCGTTCCTGCAGGGGGGCGATGCGGCAGCGAAGAAAATCTGCGCCAACAGCGCCTACAGTAAGCCCGGCAAGCCTGAGGCGTTGGATCCGGGTGACGCTAATCTTCAGCCTATCGTCTACCGGGGCTACGTTGCTCCAATCGCTGCCGCGTGCTGCTGGGGCTTGGCGCCGGGGGGTAAACGGCTGCGGGTTCTCCTCGACAATCCAGCACCAGTCTGCTCTCCATTCCTCCCACTTGCCGCGGAACTCTCCCTCCGGATAAGCGTCCTTCTTGCCGGCCCTCGAGATCCAGGCGATTCCACCGGATAAAGGCTCTCCTCTCTCTACTTGGGGCACAAAGAACTGGCGAAAAAGGGCTACATTTGGATGGACTCCGACAAAGTTTTCGCAGAGATGTGCGAAAACTGCCGTGGTCAGAACGGCATTGGGGGTGAAATCAAGGAGGCAGAACCCGTAGGTGTTCATAATATCGCAAAAAAACTTGGAGAAAGGCGGGCAGAGCCCGCAGTAGAAGAACATGGCGAAGAAAGGATATCCATTTGGAGCCATTTTCCAAGCGGCGGCTGGAAGTACCTTCGTGCTCGGATGCGCTCGCGTCTCCGTCGACCAGAAGAGGTAGTAATACTCCCTCAGCTCCCTCGCGGCGAGCTTGGGGGGGGGAGATTGCCCCTCCTTTCGCAGCGCCGCAAGCCGCTGCGCCTTGGTCGACTTCACAACCTTCCCCTTGTCGGCTTTCGGACTCATGACAGAAGTGGTGGAGGAGGTCGATGGCGTTGGTGGTGCTGGTGGCGATGGGGGGCAGGGCACTGCTCTCTTTTCAGCTTTGCGAAGACGGAGGAGCGGCGGAGGTTTCTGAGATTGGAATAGCAACCGGCGAATGGGCGCACTACCCCTGTTTCCCCTGCTTATAAAGAGGGAGGGGGCGGACATTCCGCCTTTCCGAATAAAGAAACCACCCATGATCTCTCCCACGACGCTGCATTCAACGTGTGCTGTTCGGGCAGGGCGCGGTGGACACGGGGAGAGATACGGCGTAACCCAGGCCGCGCATGCCCGTGCCCTGTTTTGGGCCTGGCCCAACAGGGCTCGTCACCATGTATGACCCAGGCCCGGGGGCTCCTGTCAGTGTACTAGAGTAGGGGTACCCTAGTATCCCGAACTTGTGCACGGGCAGTCGCAGCATCCCGCGGCAAGGCTTGCCGGGTGACCGCCAAGGTCCTCCATGGTTCCTTTGGAGCCATTCAAGAACAAAGTATCCAAGCCAAGGAGACAAGACCCCGGCAAGAGGAGCTTGCCGGGAAGGCCAACCAAGGCATCTCAAGGAACATGCCGCGACCCACCACGCGTCCCGGCAAGGCCCGGTGAGCAACAAGCTCCCGGACGCGACAAGACAACGACCGCGGCAAGGCGCTTGCCGCGTCAAGCCACCACTCTGTACCCGCGCTCCAGCACATCCACCAACGTGTCACTCTGGGACCCTTCCAGGCGTACGTGGCAGAAGGCTGTGCAGCCAGCGGTACACGATGGCAAGCGGCGCTGACAAGATTGCCATCGTGGAGAGCGGTGGCGTCCCTGGCGGTCCCTTTTGCACTATTTGGGCGACGCAGACGGGCATTTAATGCCCTTGTCCCCTGCCGTCAGGGTTAGGTATGATACACTGTAGCAGGTAGCTGTACCAACTGCAACATCTTTCCATTTTTAGCCTTGTCTATGTTGCCACCTGTCGGTGACCCCTTGAGCATATAAAAGGAGGCCCATGCGTAATGTATAGGAGGGGGGGAAGGAAAAAAACACTCACGCTCGGTCTCGTTAGCTGCTGGTGTGTACTGTAGCATTCAGCGCTCCCGAGCAAGAACTCAATACAAACCACAAAGCAGGAGTAGGGTTTTACGCATCCGTGCGGCCCGAACCTGGGTAAACTGCTCGTGTGCTTCGCCTCGATCTGCTCTTCGTGCGATCTCCGCCCCCCTGCCGAACCGAAAGGGGCTCGGTCCGCCGGTCCCAGAGGTGTTCGTGGATTAGCACCCCGACACGAAGAGGTTGATGGATTTAAAACACCCCATTCTTACAATATGTGAGTCATGAAACATGAGCTCAAATTATCAAGAATGACATAATACCACCTCCAATGATACGGAAGAAAGAATTGCACTCCGGATTACAATATGAAGAAAGCTTGAGCTTCTTAGAAAAGAATGTCGATGAACACTTCGAGAAGGAATTAAATCCTTGATGAATCCATCAAGTAGAACCTTCATGAAGAGCTCCGGTAAACAAAGGAATGATCAAACGGAAAGAAAGGGGTTGAAAACACAAGGTGAATCCTTGTACCGATTCAGATGAATCTCCGTGGTGAAATAGTTGAAAAAGATTGGAACTCCGGTAATAGAAGAATGATCCAAAATAATTGACTGATGGAAAGAATAAGATTGAAGCCTCGCAATGATTTAGATAGAGATCTCCGTGATAATATAATTGAAAGAAGTTGGACTCCGGGAAAAAGATAAGATGAACAATTGTGATCAAGAATTTGATGAACCTCCTGAAATAATTGAATTTACTCGATGAAACAAGAATAAGAATTACATTATGCTTATCCTTCATCAATTTAAATTGATGAGAATCATGGATTTGGCATATTACTAATTCTCGTAGAAAATATTAAGAGAGATATCGCGCAAACTTGAGAAAGTCTTCAATGATCCACTGGTAGAATTGAAGCCATGAATGAATAAATTGATAAGATAAATGAAGGAAGAAGAATCTTGAGCGAACCACCATAAGAATTTGAAAAATAATGATTAAAATATGAAGAAACACCGGGAAGAATTATGAAATGAACGAAGATACTTGAGAGGATTTAGATACATGAGAACGAAGAGATTACGAGCTGATTAGAGAATCCTTGATTTAAGCATTGGTATGAGTTAGAGTATGAGAGCTGAAAGCTGGAATGAATAACTTTGAGATGATGGGCTCCGGATAATCAAAGTGAGAAGGCTCTTGAATTGCTCTGGATAGGTGAAAAGAATTTTCACGATCAAAACAATTACGAGAGGATGGCAACAAGCTAGAATCACGAATCATGAAGAGAATGGAGCAAGATTAAAGAGAAACTCTTCTTCGGTCTTCAAAATGTGAGAATGACGATGAGAAACACCAACAATAATTGTAGAGGCACTCCAGAATGAAGAATGGAAAAGGTTGAGCCAACGATGCTAAGAATTTGAAAGATCTTGGAGAAAAACATATGACTGATGATGAATCATTCTTACGTTAAACTTGGAAAAGAATTTGATAATATCTCCGGACAAATATGAAGAGTCAGGTAAGATCCTGGGAAAAGACCTGTGGGTTAGGGCCCACTCAAAAGAAACATCGTAGAACGATTCAAAAGAGAGAAAGCACCGGTTAAATTAAATGACTTGAATGAGGGAACACCCTCGAAAGAGCTTGAACGAATGTAGAGTGGAAACACGAATCTTCGAGATATCTTCAGCACTCCGGAATAATAAATAGCGAGAAGTGGAATGATAATGAGGTGCACCGGCATGAGACGGTATTGAAATGAGGAAAAAGATACGATCAACACTGAAAGCTTGAATTGGTTCCACCGGAGAAGAAAACGGGTGATGAGAGACGAACTTGAAGCTCCGTTAGAATCTTCATGAGAATCACCGGATAGGAACATTGACGGAAAAGAATGGAGAGACTTCACATCAATAAGATGGATACTCGATTAAGAAATCTGAGTCCTTGAAGAAAAACAAGGGAGGGAGGGTGGGAAAACAAAGGCAACTTGGGACGAATGAAATGAACACCGTTGAGAGGACTTGAGTTGATCTTGCGAATGTTGACAAAGATTGGATCCACTTGAAGAGAAAACACATCGGTTAAAAGGATTGACAAAACAATCTCGATGATCAAGAGGGATTAGTATCCACATCGTAGTATGAGAACACCATTTGGGACAGGTATGGAATCAACACTTGATATTGAAGCAACTCGAATACCACAACTCAAAACAAAACAAAGGATTGGCTTGTAGAATAAGCCAGAACAAACATATGATAGAGATTTCGTCCGAAGTTTTCGTGGTGGGGCCTACACGGGCTCGATCGTACATCACCATCATGTACAAGGCAGTGCACATGACATACGAAGCGTCCCGAGTCGGCATAGCCAAGGACTCTTTAAGACACAACAAGACCACTGTAAAACCAACCGTGAATAGGCGGACCACTAGACGTCGAACCCCAATTTCATATCATACATATGTTGAAAAGATATCCTAAGAGCTACTTGAATTCCCACCTATGAAACTCCCGAACCTTTTCGGTTATGCAATCAGGTGTTGGGGATACAGGGGAAGCATAATATCTCACCCAAACTAGCAAATCCTACATCCAGCTGTATCCATCCTTCAACACATAACCAAGAAACCTCCGGAAATCATCTACCTCAACCTTCGAAAAGCATCCGTTATACAAGTTATGGCGATACTCCCGAACTCCTGCCCCAGTACTGGGTGGCGTCGAGGTTATCTCACCAACGAACTGCATAAAAGAGATTTTCGATGTCGGCGTACTAAACTCAGGTATTCCAGAACTGCAACGATAAAATTATGACGACAACACCTCAGAGCTCAACTCCCCGAGACACTTCCACAAAACCCCTGACAGGAGGCACCAAGACAATGTTCTCATCATAAAACCATCGGAACGATTCCAAGATACACGCGTGATCCTAAATTATTTTTTAGTGAAATTTGGGAAGAGAAGAGTCAAAACTCTACGTCAGGATGCCTTACCAGAGCGATGAGGAGACTGGGAAGTAAAAAGAATTCCTAAACTCTCCGATATATAATTCCTAAATGACTCAAAACATTTTTCTAGACACAACTCGGCCGCTAAAAACGATCAAATAGTGGGGGCTCCTAAGGTCGGGGAAGGCTCTGATTACCAACTTGCAACGCCCTCGATGCGGCTATATCTCCCACGTGTCGAAGCACGACTTAGAGGCATAACCGCATAGAAAGCAATGTCGCAAGTGAGGTAATCTTCACACAACCGATGTAATACATAAGGGAAAGAGATACATAGTTGGCTTACAATCGCCACTTCACACAATTACATGAATAAAGCATTACAACATCCAAATACAATCAGGGCCCGACTACGCAGCCAAAATAAAAGAAGAACCCCAAATGCGACAAAGGTCCCCGATCGACCCCAACTGGGCTCCACTACTGATCAACAAGAAAGAAACACACAAAGGACAAGATCTTCAACGAGCTCCTCCTGAGCTAGGTTGCGTCATCTGCGCGGACTCATCGGCACTTGCAAGCTGGGTTTGGAAGTATCTATGAGCCACAGGGACTCAGCAATCTCGCACCCTCACGATCAAGACTATTTAAGCTTATGGGTAAGGTAAAGGTATGAGGTGGAGCTGCAGCAAGCGACTAGCATATATGGTGGCTAACATACGCAAATGAGAGCGAGAAGAGAAGGCAAAGCACGGTCGATAAAAGTATGATCAAGAAGTGATCCTAAAACAACCTACGTCAAGCATAACTCCAACACTGTGTTCACTTCCCGGACTCCGCCGGAAAGAGACCATCACGGTAACACACGCGGTTGATGCATTTTAATTAAGGTCAACTTAAGGTTTTCTACAACTAGACGTTAACAAATTCCCATCTGCCCATAACCGCAGGCACGGCTTTCGAAAGTTCAAATCCTTGCAGGGGTGTCCCAACTTAGCCCATCACAAGATCTCACGGTCAACGAAGAAATAGACCTCCTAGTGGGAAGACCCGATCAGACTCGGAATCCCGGTTACAAGACATCCTCGACAATGGTAAAACAAGTCCAGCAAGACCACCCGCTGTGCCGACAAATCCCGATAGGAGCTTCACATATCTTATTCTCAGGGCACACCGGATAAGCTAAGCGTACGGGAGCCAACGTAACCCAAGTTGCCAAGGCACGGCCCCGCACGATGCTCTGGGTTGGACCAACACTCAGAGGAGCACTGGCCCGAGGGTTTAAATAAAGATGACCCTTGAGTCTGCAGAACCCAAGGGAAAGAAAAGGCTAGGTGGTGAATGGTAAAACCAATGTTGGGCCATGCTGGAGGAGTTTTATTCAAGGCGAACTGTCAAGGGGTTCCCATTATCACCCAACCGCGTAAGGAACGCAAAATCCGGGAACACAACACCGATATGACGGAAACTAGGGCGGCAAGAGTGGAACAAAACACCAGGCATAAGGTCGAGCCTTCCACCCTTTACCGAGTATATAGATGCATCAATTAAATAAGAGATATTGTGATATCCCAACAAGTAAACATGTTCCAACAAGGAACAACATCTCCATGTTCCAACAAGGAACAAACTTCAATCTTCACCTGCAACTAACAACGCTATAATAGGGGCTGAGCAAAGCGGTGACATAGCCAAACAACGGTTTGCTAGGACAAGGTGGGTTAGAGGCTTGGTTCAACAATATGGGATGCATGATAAGCAAGTGGTAGGTATCGCAGCATAGGCATAGCAAAAGAGCGAGCATCTAGCAAAGCAAAGATAGAAGTGATTTCGATGGTATGATCATCTTGCCTGAAATCCCGCAAGGAAGAAGAACGAGTCCATGAAGAAGACAAATGGACATAGACGAACGGGTCCTCACAAGCACGACGTTACCGGAACCAACCCGAAGAAGCAAACACCGGAAAAGAAGCACACAACATAGTAAACAAACCACACATGAACATGGTATGATATGCGGGATGCGGTATCCGATGCATATGCATGAAGTGACAGGAAATGCAAGAACCTGGCCTGAACTTGGAAAACCAAGTGTGCCACTTGAAAGATGAGATGAAATCGCTTGAAAACGATATAAAGATCGCTGGAATCGGAGTTACGGTTTCGAAATGGCAAGCGATTCAAATATGGCACCGGTCTACGATTTACAGCAAGTAGTCATCTAAATGCAATGAGATGAGCATGCTACAACACTCAAACATGGCATCAAAATACATGGCAGGGATGCATTCAAGATGCTTAACAAAAGACTAGCACTGAGCTATGGCCAAATTCATCCATTAACAGGTCCAAACAAGCATGGCAAAAATGCATATGGTAAACAGATCTCAGACTTAGTGAAATTAACACTTGTCTGGAATTTCAGATCAGGTAGCCCTCTTCGGAGCAACAAAACTATATGCTACAGGACCTGAACATGACAAAGTAAAGCATGGCATGGAGCTACTAAAAGAGCTTAACAAAAGTCCCTTAGTGCCCTTGAGCCAAAAGGGATCACAAAATACATTTGCAAGCATGTGAACATAGCAAAAACAAGATCAGTTCTCAGACTTAGTGAAAACTTGGACATGCTGAAAAACATAACTCAAGTAGGCATGTTTACGAGCTTGATGCACTCACTACGGAGCAATTCATGATAAGATAAGCATACACCCATCAAGAATACACAAAATGCAAGTTAGACATGGCAAGAACAATTGCATAGCATGCACGGATCAACTACAACATCATCGGCAAAATTGCAAACAAGTTGACAATCTGCCCAGATTCACAAAGTAGCAAAAGTAGAGCTCGATTGACTCAAGCTAGGGTGCTCCATATATGCAAACAAAGACATGGATGGATAGAGCACTACAAGATTAACAAAACATCCTTACTGATCATCCTCAAGAGAGGCACGGATCACTAGGAAACAACATGAACATATGGCATCATGAACTAAACAGCTCAAAGACTTAGTGGAAATGCTAAGTCCCTGAAAACAGAATTATCAAGTGCCTCACTTGGCAAGCTTGCTCTAGTCACCACACACATCACAAAAATACATGGGTCGCACCTCTGGAAAGATAACAAAACCCTTAACAAAACATATGTAGAGCTCATGGGCATATCATGCACACAATAATCATGGAAAAATGACAAAAGTCTAACATGGAGTAGCAGATCTGACAAATAACTCAAGTAGCCCTCTTCTAACAGCATTTCGGGCATCAAGATGAACTCAAATGAAAATTATGCAATGGAATGAAATGATGTACTCTCTGAGACAAACATTTTGATATGCTATATGCACAAAACGGAGCTAGGGATCAGGAAATATAGCATGATAAACATAGGCACATGGATCTGGGATTTTGGGACTTGGAAGAAAAAAAACCACCTCTCTCAGATCTAGGGTTACTGTTCACGGATGTGGATCTCGCACACGGAACCCGAGGCACGCCGGAGAAGGTAGGGGGCGGCGGTGGCCGGACTTGATGCGGGGGACGGCCGGAGTTGGGCTCGCTGGAGCCATCGGAAGAAGAGGCCGGCGCGGTGCGGGCGATGTGGCGCCGACGAGGAGGCGCAGCGCCGGCGCGGTGGAGTGGCGTGGTGCAGGGTGGTGGTCGCCGGAGCGTGCGGCGGCGCCGGGAGGTGGGCGGCGACCTGGCGAAGAAGCGGGGAGGCGGCGCAACTGGGCGGCGGCGTGAGGCGCGCGTGGGCCGGGAGGGCTCGTCCCGGGCCTCACGGGCAGGCGGCGGCAACGAAGTGGGGCTAAGGCGCGGGGCCAATGAGGGGGCGCCACGTGGCGGCGGACGTCGGGGCGGACAATGTCCGTCAGCGAAGGAAGTGTCCGGCGACGCGCGCGGTGACGGATATAGGGTTTCGGGAGGGGAGAAGGAGAAGAAAACGGAGGGGTCTTTAAATAGGCATAGGAGGAGCTAGGAGAGTCCAAATGAGGTGCGGTTTTCGGCCACGCGATCGTGATCGAACGACCGAGATGATGGACGAGGTTTAAGTGGGTTTTGGGCCACTTTGGAAGGGTGTTGGGCTGCAACACACACGAGGCCTTTTCGGTCCCTCGGTTAACCGTTGGAGCATCAAACGAAGTCCAAATGGTACGGAACTTGACAGGCGGTCTACCGGTAGTAAACCAAGGCCGCATGACAAGTCTCGGTCCAATCCGGAAATTTTTAATTCCCACACATGAAAGAAAGGAAGAAATGACCACCGGAGGAGAACGAAGCGCCGGAATGCAAAACGGACAACGGGGAAAATGCTCGGATGCATGAGCCGAACATGTATGCAAATGAAATGCACATGATGACATGATATGCAATGCATGACATGCAAGCAATGACAAGGCAACAAAAACGAATAACTGGACGACACCTGGCACATCGGTCTCGGGGCGTTACATGTGATGATCATCATTATTAGAGCATTGTCCTAGTGAGGAAAGGATGATGGAGACTATGATTCCCCCACAAGTCGGGATGAGACTCCAGACGAAAGAAAAAGAAAAAAAGAAAAAAGAAAGGCTAAAAAAAGAGGAGGCCCAAAAAAATGAGAAAAAGAGAGAAGGGACAATGTTACTATCCTTTTACCACACTTGTGCTTTAGAGTAGCACCATGTTCTTCATATAGAGAGTCTCTTGAGTTATCACTTCCATATACTAGTGGGAATTTTCATTATAGAACTTGGCTTGTATATTCCGATGATGGGCTTCCTCAAATGCCCGAGGTCTTCATCAACAAGCAAGTTGGATGCACACCCACTTAGTTTCAGTTTGAGCGTTCATAGACTTATAGCTCTTAGTGCATCCGTTGCATGGTGAGGGAGTCCTGGATTAGGGGGTCCTTGGACAGCCGGACTATATACTTTGGTTGGACTGTTGAACTATGAAGATACAGGATTGAAGACTTTGTCCCGTGTCCTGATGGGACTCTCCTTTGCGTGGAAGGCAAACTTGGCGATTCGGATATGTAGATCTCCTCCCATGTAACCGACTCTGTGTAACCCTAGCTCCCTCTGGTGTCTATATAAACCGGAGGGTTTAGTCCGTAGGACAACAACAATCATACCATAGGCTAGCTTGTAGGTTTTAGCCTCTTTGATCTCGTGGTAGATCAACTCTTGTAATACTCATATCATCAAGATCAATCAAGCAGGAAGTAGGGTATTACCTCCATCATGAGGGCCCGAACCTGGGTAAACATTGTGTTCCCCGCCTCCTGTTACCATCCGCCTTAGACGCACAGTTCGAGGCCCCCAACCCGAGATCCGCCGTTTTTGACACCGACATTGGTGCTTTCATTGAGAGTTCCACTGTGTCGTCATCATAAGGCTTGATGGCTCCTTCGATCATTGGCAACGATGCGATCCAGGGTGACGTTTTCCTCCCTGGGCAGATCTTCGTATTCGGTGGCTTCGTACTGCAGGCCAACTCACTCGGCCATCTGGAGCAGATTAAGAGCTACGCCCCTGGCCATCAGGTCAGGTTTGGAAGCTTAAACTATACCGCCGACATCCGCGGAGACTTGATCTTCGATGGATTCGAACCCATGTCAGGTACGTTGCACAGTCACGATGAGCATGATTTAGCTCTGCCATTGGATAGTGTTCGGGTGATCACACCTGTAACTACTCTGGCCCTCAATCCGGAACAGATCGCGCCGTCCGAGGACGGGTGGATGAACCCCGCCACGGAGGCCGCACACTCAGCGTCGATAGAGCCGAATACTGACTTCACCTCCTATGAGGCCTGTGTTGCCGGACACTCGGATTCGTCCCCGGCCACAGAATCCGGACCGCTCACGTCCGTGCCCATCCAATCTGATCGGGCACCAATCATGGAGTTCACCTTCGCGGATATCTTTCAACACTCACCCCTAGGCGACGTGCTAAACTCATTACGGTCTCTCTCCTTATCAGGAGACCCTTGGCCGAACTATGTCTGGCTCGAGTGGGAAGCAGACGGCGAAGAAATTCGTTCCCCACCCACCACCCACTTAGTATCCACTATCGACGACCTAACCGACATGCTCGACTTCGACTCCGAAGACATCGACGGTATGGACGATGATGTGGGAGACGAACAGGAACCACCGCCCACAGGGCGCTGGACTGCCACCTCATCGTATGATATATACATGGTGGACACCCCCAAAGAAAGCAATGCCAATAAGGCAACGGAGGGTAATCCCCCCGAGAAGCAATCCAAGAACTGGCGTCATCGGCGCCGCTCTAAGCCCCGCCATAGCAAAAACAGCGATAACGGCATAGGAGACAATAACACTGCAAATAGTGCCGAAGACGAAGACAATCCCCTCCAGCCAGGCTTTGAGCAGGAGGATGGGCAAGCTAGCCCCAAGGAACAGGCAGCAGACGGAGAATAATAGGATGACAATTACATACCTCTCTCCGAAGACGAGGTGAGCCTTGGCGATGATGAATTTATCGTGCCTGAGGATCCCGTCGAACAGGAGCGCTTCAAGTGCCGGATTATCACCACAGCAAAAAGCCTGAAGAAAAAACAACAATAGCTTCAAGCTGAGCAAATCTGCTAGCAGATAGATGGAATGAAGTCCTGGCAGCCGAGGAAGATGAACTCGAGCGCCCAATCAAAAGTTTCCCAAAGCGCAGGTTGCTTCCCCAACTTGAAGAGGAAGCATTAAAGCATGCGCTTCTAGCGTATGATGTGGCAGACCGGCCACCTCGTGGCCGAGACAAAGTGGCATATAAGCCGGAAGTCCAGCCCGCACCCCGTCGCCAGTCAAACAAGAACAGCAAGGCCCGGGGTAACAAGCAGGACCTGCAAGACGTATTGGAAAACAAAGCAGGACACAAAAGATCGATCTTTGGATCACGAGGGCGCGCCCCAACACATGACGACAACTGTCATGCCAGATATAACAAAAGCAAATCCGACCGAGCCGAACATAGCAGACAAGACTCGTACGAACTGCGTCGTGATATAGCCCGACACAGAGGCACCGCACACCGCCTATGCTTCACTAATGAAGTAATGGATCATGAATTCCCAGAAGGATTGAAATCCGTGAACATTGAATCATACGATGGTACTACTGACGCCGCGGTATGGATAGAGGATTTCTTCCTCCACATTCACATGGCCCGCGGGGATGATCTACACGGCATCAAGTACCTCTCGTTAAAACTAAAAGGACCAGCTCAGCATTGGCTAAATAGCTTGCCAGCAAACTCCATCGGAAGTTGGGAGAACCTGGCAAACGCATTCCTGGACAACTTCCAGGGCACTTATGTGCGACCACCGGATGCTGATGATTTAAGTCACATAACACAACAGCCCGGAGAGTCAGCCAGGAAATTTTGGACTCGGTTCCTAACCAAAAAGAACGAAATTGTGGACTGTCCGGATGCCGAAGCCCTAGCGGCCTTTAAACATAACATCCGTGACGAGTGGCTCGCCAGACATCTCGGCCAAGAGAAGCCAAAGTCCATGGCAGCCCTCACAACACTAATGACCCGCTTCTGCGCATGCGAGGATAGCTGGTTGGCCTATAGCAACAACACAGCAAGCAACCCTGGCACATCGGAGGCCAGAGACAGCACTGGAAAGCCATGTCGCAATAAATACAAGCACCGCAACAACGGCGATAATGCCGAAGACACGGCAGTCAATGCCGGATTCAGTGGCTCTAAATCTGGTCAGCGGAAAAATCCGTTCGAAAGAAACAATCTGGGCCCATACAGTTTGGACCGCATACTCGACCGCTCGTGTCAAATTCACGGCACCCCCGATAAGCCAGCCAACCACACCAACAGAGAATGCTGGGTGTTCAAACATGCCGGCAAGTTGAATGCCGAAAGCAAGGAAAAGGGGCTGCATAGCGACGACGAGGAGGAGCCCCGGCCGCCAAACACAGGAGGACAGAGGAAATTTCCTCCCCAAGTGAAAATGGTGAACATGATATACGCAACCCATATCCCCAAGAAGGAACGGAAGCATGCAATCAGGGACGTCTACGCGATGGAGCCAGTCACCCCAGAGTTCAACCCATGGTCTTCTTGTCCGATCACTTTTGATCGCAGGGACCACCCCACTAGTATCCGTCATGGCGGTTCTGCTGCATTGGTCCTCGATCCTATCATTGATGAATCCACCTCACTCGAGTCCTTATGGACGGTGGCAGCAGCCTGAACCTGCATTATCAGGATACAGTGCGCAAAATGGGTATAGACCCCTTGAGGATCAAACCCACAAAAACCACATTCAAAGGTGTCATACCAGGTGTAGAGGCCCGTTGCACGGGCTCAATCACACTGGAAGTGGTCTTCGGATCTCCGGATAACTTCCGAAGCGAAGAGTTAATCTTCAAGATCGTCCCCTTCTGCAGTGGCTATCACGCACTACTCGGACGAACCGCATTCGCTAGATTCAATGCGGTACCGCATTATGCATACCTCAAGCTCAAAATGCCAGCACCTCGCGGGGTTATAACCGTTAACAGAAACACAGAACGCTCGCTCCGCATGGAGGAGCACACTGTGGCCCTTGTAGCAAAAATGCAAAGCAGCCTTTTGAGGCAAACCGCCAATTCGGCGACAAGGTCCACAGACACATTCAAGCGAGTCCGGAATAACCTACAACAGAATCGCCAGGCACGTTCAGAGCTCGCCTAGCAATTCGGCCTCCATCCTAGTCCCAGTCAAGTGACGAAATTTACACCGCGCGTACATTACTACGCACTAAAGATACCATGGGTATAGGCGGAGGCACGGCTATGGCACGTCCCACAATGCGGTTCAACCGCCTCAGGACCAGTATATCTTTATCATTTTCTTCCTTTCAGGACCCTATTCTCTGGAGGCCCTCTCCGATAGCTAGATCATCGGACCCATTGCGGGAGGGAAGCACCAAGGGAGCAAGAAGCTTTGACGTACAAGGGAATACCTAGGTGGTCTCTCATACCGATCGTTATACCTGTTTTACATAACCGCACGCAGCTCGCCCTTGGATCGGACATGTCAGATAGTCCTATTTTTGCTTATTGTACTACTTATACACATACGCTTTGACGTATCCTATAAATAACAATGCACAGCGTTAGCTTATTATTAAATTTCTTCACCGTCTTTTTTTTATTTCCTTGTTTGTCTATTCACGACAAGTTGCTCCCGTACATTCTGGTACATTCAGTACGCCAGGGGCTTCAGTGTACCCCATAACACGGAAGAAAAGTTTGAACACTTTCGACAGTGCGACACCCCGAACTTATAGCATTATATGCATCAGCTCCGAATTATGTCTTGGGTCAATAGTTGGCTTTGCCCGGCTCCCATGTTTTGGTGCCTTACGTTCCGCTATATCGGCTAAGATAGCACTGGGAGAACTACTGCGATTGTGTCCCGGTTCTTCTGGACGAGCACGTCGGTAGAGAAAGCTGAAAACTGACTGTCATGATGCGACGAGAGCTGGTCGCTGTTCGAGAGGTCCCAAATCCCTAAAGATTTTTTCCGCTTCAGGCGAGGAGTCGGCCTTGTCCGATTTAGGCGTTCATAGCGCCCCAAGTTCGGCCTTCCGAACACTAGGGGCTTCGCCAAAATTTAAAATTGTAGACTTCTATGGCTAAGTGAGAGTGATAAAGCCTTATAGTCCGATTGCCTCGTTCATTGTGCTGAACACCTCCTTCAAAGGACCCAAAACTGGGATAAAGGGTGATCAGATTTATCCCAAACACCTCAGTACTAGCTACATGGGGGCAGAAGCTGACGACTGGCCAACTCTCAGATTTTATAAACGGCCGCACAGAAGGTAATATTTCAAATCAACAAGCGTTATATAGCGCAGACGAACTCGTTTTAATATTATAGGATCACATGATTACATTCATTCAAATATTACATCCTTAGAACATTCCTCCGCCACAAGGCAGGCACCCTTCAGGGTGCTGTCATAATACTTTTCAGGGCGGCGATGCTCCTTGCCCTCCGGCGGCCCCTCCTTCACCAGCTTCTCTGCGTCCTTCTTCGCCCAGTGCACTTTCGATCAGGCAAAAGCCCTGCGCGCACCCTCAATGCAGACGGACCTCTTTATGACTTCAAGCCGTGGGCAGGCATTCACAAGCCGCCTCACTAGGCCGAAGTAGCTGCCAGGCAGGGGCTCGCCAGGCCACATCTGGACTACGAGGCCCTTCATGGCCTATTTGGCCGCCTTATGGAGCTCGACCAATTGCTTCAACTGGTCGCTCAAGGGCATTGGATGTTCGGTCCAAGTATACTAAGACCAGAACAACTTCTCCGTCGAGCTCCCTTTCTCGGCCCGGTAAAATTCCACAATATCGGATACACTGCGGCGAAGAACTGCGAACGCTCCTGGAGAGCTTCGAACTCGGGTAAGTAAAAGGAAAGTTTCCTTCACATGCTTGCTTTGCATAATCAATTCCTTTCCCGCGCTATCTTCTGGACCGCCTGAAGCTCCTGGAGGGCCTTGTGGGCTGCGGCCTTGGCATTTTTTGCGTTCTCAAGAGCCTTCGCAAGCTCAGACCCTTGCGTCTTAGAGTCACGCTCCAAGGACTCGTATTTTTTGACGAAATCATTGAGCTCTTGCTGCACCTCGCCGACTCGAGCCTCTTGCTTCTCGCGCTCGGTGCGCTCCTTGGCCGCTTTGTCTTTGGCCTCGGACAGCGCCTCCTTCAAGGCTTCCACTTCGGTCGTGGCCCCTAGCAAAATTCATGATGATCCCGTGACTTAACAACCACATTCTTTGTTATTCCTTATCAATATGCGTACGGGTACTACTTACCTTTGTTCTCTTCGAGCTGCCTCTTGGTAAGGCCGAGCTCTTTTTCAGACCGCTCAAGGTCCTGCTTCAGTGTGGAGACCTCCACAGTGCGAGCGGCAGCGGCCGGCAGCGAAGCCTACTTATTCACATAAGACACATTCTGATTAGACTCCTCTGATTATTATTTGATCCTCTGTTCGGCCTTTCTTTGCGAACGCCAAATAGAGCATCAGGGGCTACTGTCTATGCTATAACATTCTCTTATAAATTGATTACTTACCTCAAATCCTGTTAGGAGGCTGGCACAGGCTTCAATCAGTCCGCTTTTAGTGGACTGAACCATCTCTACCACCACACTCATGACAGTGCAGTGCTCTTCATTAATAGAAGTGCCACGAAGCCCTTCCAGCAACTTGTCCGGTGCCTCTGGATGGACAGAGGCCATTGGCACAGATGGCTCGCCCCCCTTTGTGAGGGGTCCCCCCACAGAGTCCGGAACCACAGGAGGTTCTGGCGCAGTATTCGGACAGGGCCGGACTTGCTGCCCCCGTCATTAGGGCACATGGGAGCCTTGCCTCCCATGCGCCCGGCGTCTAGGAGGTCACCTTGGGGCGCCCCCAGAACTACCTTCCCTTAGCTTGGTGCCCTTCGGGACAACACCTCGGCTTCGTCCATAGGGAAGGGGGAGGAGGCGGTCGGGAGCGAATCACTGTTCATATCCGACAGGCCTAGAGACCCATCCGAAGAGGATATGTTGAGACGGTCCTTGGGTGGGCTACCTGATCATGTTCGGCATGATAAGAAACAATAAAACGAAATATACCAGAAATTTTATGGTATCCGGATACTTACGACTTCGCCAGGGGCTTGTCCCTGGGCAACCACTCCTCGTCGTTGAACGCGGCCGTGGTGGAGCGGTCCGGAAGGAGGGCTCTTCCCTTCTTGGACCCTTTGGCCTCCCCGGATGGGGCGGCCTTCCTTTTGTTATCCCCCCTGGCTGGATGGGGAGAATTTTCCTCTTCATCCTCCTCGCCTTCGTGGGAGGAGGGCGTCTCGGTGTTCTCGGACGACGATTCCGATACAACCTTGCGCCGGAGACCTTTCCTGTTCCTCGAGGCCTTCTTCTCCGGCGCCCCATAGGGCGCCGGAACCAGCATCTCCGTCAGGAGAGTACTTGCTGGATCTTCGAGCAGTGGGGCCAGACAGTCGATCCGCTCCGCTGTCGTGACCCATTCTTGTCAAATAATGTGGAGGCTCAGATCCCTCACATAATTATACTAGGGAAAGAAACACCTTATGAGATATAAGGAGCTTACCGGTTTAGCGGGGCGCTTTGTGCTGTGCCCGCGGTCCTCGGTAAGGGGAGGAGGTACCTCGGCAGACTTGAACAGCACCCTCTAGATGTCCTGGTGCGTCGTCTCAAAGAGCTCTCGCAGCGTCTGGTGCTTTGCCGAGTCAAACTCCCACATATTGAATGCCCGTCTTTGACACGGGAGGATCCGGCAGAAGAGCATGACCTGGACCACATTGACAAGCTTGATTTTCTTGCTTATCATGCTTTTAACACAGTTCTAGAGTCCGGTCAGCGCCACCGATGAACCCCAAGATAAGCCCTTCTCTTTCCAGGAGGTTAGCCACATGGGGATGCCGGATCGGAATTCGGGGGCCGCCACCCAGTTGGTGTCGCGCGGCTCGGTGATGTAAAACCATGCCGATTGCCACCCCTTCACGGTCTCCACATAGGAGCCTTCGAGCCAGGTGACGTTGGGCATTTTGCCCACCATGGCGCCTCCACACTCCGCTTGCTGGCCGACCACCACCTTCGGTTTAACATTGAAGGTCTTCAGCCACAGGATGAAGTGGGGCTTGATGCGGAGGAAAGCCTCGCACACGACAATAAATGTCGAGATGTTGAGTATTAAATTGGGGGCCAGATCATGGAAGTCTAGCCCGTAGTAGAACATAAGCCCGCAAACAAATGGGTGGAGGGGAAATCCCAGCCCGCGGACGAAATGGGTAAGGAATACAACCCTTTCATAGGGCTCGGGGGTAGGATCGATCTGCCCGCGCTTGGGAGCCGGTGCCCGATATCCGCGGCCAGGTATCCGGCTTCCCAGAGCTTCGTGATGTTCTCCTCCATAACGGAGGAGGCCATCCACTTACCTCCCGCTCCAGACATGTTCGGAGTGTTCTTAAAGAGAAGATACAAACTTGGGCGCTGGAGCTCAAGTGCGCGAGAATGGATGGGCAGGGAAGAAGAAGGTGTGGGTAAAAAAGAGGAGTCCTTATCCCTTTATAAGGGTGTTAGAAACTGCGTGCCTCCCCACTTGCCTGGTAAAACTCGCTTATTCCCCAAGCGTTGTGATTGCTGGCGCGGTTGGGTTACCCACACCCGCATTGATGAGAATCCCATGATAAGGGGACACGATCTCTGCTTCGACAAGACGTGCCAAGAAAACCGAGGCGATGGCGTGATGTCACGTTATGAAAAGTTGTCAGCAGATTAGATTTGTGGAAATATTATACTCTCTACGGTGGTGTGTGGAATTTGTTTTGCAGAGCCGGACACTATCCTTGTGTTCAAAATCTTCTATGGAGTATTCGGAGGAGGAACCCGCCTTGCAATGCCGAAGACAATCTGCGCGTCGGACTTATCATCATTGAAGCCTGGTTCAGGGGCTACTGGGGGAGTCCTAGATTAGGGGGTCCTTAGACAGCTGGACTATATTCTTTGGCCAGACTGTTGGACTATGAAGATAGAGGATTGAAGACTTCGTCCCGTGTCCAGATGGGACTCTCCTTTGCGTGGAAGGCAAGCTTGGCGATTCGGATATGTAGATCTCCTCCCGTATAACCGACTCTGTGTAACCATAGCTCCCTCCGGTGTCTATATAAACCGGAGGGTTTAGTCCGTAGGACAACAACAATCATACCATAGGCTAGCTTCTAGGGTATAGCCTCTCCGATCTCGTGGTAGATCAACTCTTGTAATACTCATATCATCTAGATCAATCAAGCAGGAAGTAGGGTATTACCTCCATCGCGAGGGCCCGAACCTGGGTAAACATTGTGTTCCCCGCCTCCTGTTACCATCCGCCTTAGACGCATAGTTAAGGACCCCGTACCCGAGATCCACCGGTTTGGACACCGACACATGGCAATCCCTACTCCTCATATTGACATCAATTGATGGGCATCTCCATAGCCTGTTGATTAACCGCATCGATGTGATACCTTCTCCTTTTTTGACTTCTTCACACAAACCTCCATCATCATATTCTATTCCACCCATAGTGTTATGTCCATGGCTTGCGCTCATGTATTGCGTGAGGGTTGAAAAGGCTGAAGCACGTTAAAAAGTATGAACCAATTGCTCAGCTTGTCATCGGGGTTGTGCATGATTTGAATGCTTTCTGTCGTGAAGATGGAGCATAGCCAGACTATATGATTTTGTAGGGATGAGCTTTCTTTGGATATGTTATTTTGATAAGACATAATTGCTTGGTTAGTATGCTGGAAGTATTATTGTCTTAATGTCAAATGATAGACTATTGCTTTGAATCACTCGTGTCTTAATATTCATGCCATGATTAGATACATGATCAAGATTATGCTAGGTAGCATTCCACATCAAAAAAATATCTTTTTTATCATTTACCTACTCAAGGATGAGCAAGAATTAAGCTTGGGGATGCTGATACGTCTCCATCGTATCTATAATTTTGATTGTTCCATGCCAATATTCTACAACTTTCATATACTTTTGGCAACTTTTTATACTATTTTTGGGACTAACATATTGATCCAGTGCCTAGTGCCAGTTCCTGTTTGTTGCACGTTTTTGTTTTGCAGAAAATCCATATCAAACGGAGTCCAAACGGGATAAAATGGACGGAGAACATTTTTGGAATATTTGTGAAATATGGGAAAATCAACGCGAGACGGTGCACGAGGGAGCCACGAGGCAGGGGCGCGCCTGCCCCCCTGGGCGTGCCCCTGACCCTCGTGGCCCCCCCGTAAGGCGGTTGCTCCTCTTATTTGGCCGCAAGAAAGCTATTTTTTGGGGGAAAAATCAGGGCAAAGGTTTCAATCCAATCGGAGTTACGGATCTCCGGATATATAAGAAACGGTGAAAGGGCGGAATCCCAGAACGCGGAAACAGAGAGAGACGGAGATACAGATCCAATCTTGGAGGGGCTCTCGCCCCTCGCACGCCATGGGGACCATGGACCAGAGGGGAAACCCTTCTCCCATCTAGGGAGAAGGTCAAGGAAGAATAATAAGGAAGGGGGCTCTCTCCCCCTCGCTTCCGGTGGCGCTGGAACGCCGCCGGGGGCCATCATCATCACCACAATCTACACCAACACCTCCGCCATCTTCACCAACATCTCCATCACCTTCCCCCCTCTATCTACAGCGGTTCACTCTCCCGCAACCCGCTGTACCCTCTACTTGAACATGGTCCTTTATGCTTCATATTATTATCCAATGATGTGTTGCCATCCTATGATGTCTGACTAGATTTTCGTTGTCCTATGAGTGGTTGATGAATTGCTATGATTGATTAAATTTGCTATTGGTTATGTTGCTGTCCTTTGGTGCCCATCATATGACCGCGCGCATGGATCACACCATAGGGTTAGTTGTATGTTGATAGGACTATGTATTGGAGGGCAAGAGTGACAGAAGCTTCGACCTAGCATAGAAATTGATGCATACGGGATTGCAGGGGGACCAATATATCTTAATGCTATGGCTGGGTTTTGCCTTAATGAACGTTAGTAGTTGCAGGTGCTTGCTAATAGTTCCAGTCATAAGTGCATAGAATTCCAAGTCAGGGATGGCATGCTAGCAGTGGCCTCTCCCACATAAAACTTGCTATCGGTCTAGTAAAGTAGTCAATTGCTTAGGGAAAATTTCGCAACTCCTACCACCACTTTTCCACACTCGCTATACTAAATTTATTGATTCTTTACCTAAACAGCCCCTACTTTTTATTACGCATTCTTTATTATCATGCAAACCTATCCAAAAACACCTACAAAGTACTTCTAGTTTCATACTTGTTCTAGGTAAAGCAAACGTTAAGCGTGCGTAGAGTTGTATCAGTGGTCGAGAGAACTTGAGGGAATATTTGTTCTACCTTTAGCTCCTCGTTAGGTTCGACACTCTTACTTATCGAAAGAGGCTACAATTGATCCCCTATACTTGTGGGTTATCATTTACCACAGACCTTCGGGTCCATAGTTATTAGCTAGATGGCTTCTTCTCTCTCTTTCAATCTCAATACAAAGTTCTCCTCGATGTTCTTGGAGATCTATTCGATGTAATTCTTTTTGCGGTGTGTTTGCTGAGATCTGATGAATTGTGGGTTTATGATTAAGATTATCTATGAACAATATTTGATTCTTCTTTGAATTCTTCTATGCATGATTTGATAACTTTACAAGTCTCTTCGAATTATCAATTTGGTTTGGCCTACTAGATTGATCTTTCTTGCAATGGGAGAAGTGCTTAGCTTTGGGTTCAATCTTGCGGTGTCCTTTCCCAATGACAGTATGGGCAGCAAGGCACGTATTGTATTGTTGCCATCGAGGATAAAAAGGATGGGGTTTATATCATATTGCTTGAGTTTATCCCTCTACATCATGTCATCTTGCCTAATGTGTTACTCTGTTCTTTTGAACTTAATACTCTAGATGCATGCTAGATAGCGGTTGATGTGTGGAGTAATAGTAGTAGATGCAGAATCGTTTTGGTCTACTTGACACGGACGTGATGCCTATGTTTATGATCATCCCTAGATATCATCATAACTATGCGATTTTCTCTCAATTTCTCAGCAGTCATTTGTTCACCCACCGTAATATATGCTATCTTGAGAGAAGCCACTTGTGAAACCTATGGCCCCCAGTGAGGGAGTCCTGGATTAAGGGGTCCTCGAGCGTCCGACCTGTTGGACATGGGCCCGACTGATGGGCTGTGAAGATACAAGATAGAAGACTCTTTCCCGTGTCCGGATGGGACTCTCCTGGCATGGATGGTAAGCCTGGCGTTCGGATATGAAGATTCCTTTCTCTGTAACCGACTTTGTACAACCCTAGGCCCCTCCGGTGTCTATATAAACCGGAGGGTTTTAGTCCATAGGGACAATCATAATCGTACAGGCTGGACTTCTAGGATTTAGCTACAACGATCTCGTGGTAGATCAACTCTTGTAATCTTCATACTCACCAATATCAATCATGCAGGACGTAGGGTATTACCTCCATCGAGAGGGCCCGAACCTGGGTAAAACATCGTGTCCCCTGCCTCCTGTTACCATCAACCTTAGACGCATAGTTCGGGACCCCTAACCGAGATCCGTCGGTTTTGACACCAACATTGGTGCTTTCATTGAGAGTTCCATTGTGTCGCCGTCAGAAGTTTCGATGGCTCCATCCATCATCTACAACGATGCTGCCCTAGGAAAGGTCCCCCCCCCAGCCAGATCTTTGTTTTCAGCCGCTTCGCACTGCGGGCCAACTCGCTTGGCCATCTAGAGCAGATTGATAGCTACGCCCCAGGTCACCAGATTAGTTTTGGAAATCTGGACTATGTCGCTGATATCCGAGGAGACTTGATCTTCCAAGGATTCGCGCCCTCAATCTTCGCTCTGGCCTTAGATTTGGAGCGTATGGCCAGGTCCGCAGACAGGCTCCCTGAGCTCGCTGGACTATCTACGGCCACTAAGCAAATTGTGGGAGAGCTGGGGGAAGTAATGTCGCTAGCAGCCATCATGGAGCTGGACCCTTCCCTGGACACGGGCTCCGAATCCTCGGAGTCAGCATCGTGTGAGTTCGGCCAAAGGAGTCTCCCTCTCAATGTACTCCACGGGCTCTCTTCTCTCGGGCCAAACCTCACCTTTAAGCAAAGCTCTGGACTTAATGTGATCCCTTGTCATTACCTAGGAGCAACGTCCGAACTATGCCCAGCCCGGACTAGGGGCTAAGAGCAGGGAATTTTACGTCCCACCCACCACTCACTTTATAGCCATTGTCGAGGAATTAATAGACATGCTCGATTACGACTTCGAAAACATCGACGGTATGGACGACAATGCCGGAGAAGAGGAGGCCCAAAACCCACCGTTTACCGGACGGTGGATGGCCACCTCTTCGTATGACGTGTACATGGTGGATATATGATACGTCTCCAACGTATCTATAATTTTTTATTGCTCCATGCTATATTATCTACTGTTTTGGACATTATTTGGCTTTATTATCCACTTTTATATTATTTTTGGGACTAACCTATTAACCGAAGGCCCAGCCCAGAATTGCTATTTTTTGCCTATTTTAGGGTTTCGAAGAAAAGGAATATCAAACGGAGTCCAAATGGAATGAAACCTTCGGGAACGTGATTTTCTCAACGAACAAGACCCGGGAGACTTGGACCCTACGTCAAGAAAGGAAATAGGAGGCCACGAGGTAGGGGGGCGCGCCCATCCCCACCAGGCGCGCCCTCCACCCTTGTGGCCCCCTTGTTGCTCCACCGACGTTCTCCTTCCTCCTATATATACCTACGTACCCCAAACGATCAGATACAGAGCCAAAACCCTAATTCCACCGCCATAACTTTCTATATCCACGAGATACCATCTTGGAGCCTGTTCCGGAGCTCCGCCGGAGGGGGCATCAATCATGGAGGGCTTCTACATCAACACCATAGCCCCTCCGATGAAGTGTGAGTAGTTTACCTTAGACCTCCGGGTCCATAGTTAGTAGCTAGATGGCTTCTTCTCTCTTTTTGGATGTCAATACAACGTTCTCCCCCTCTCTTGTGGAGAACTATTCAATGTAATCTTCTTTTGCGGTGTGTTTGTTGAGAACGATGAATTGTGGGTTTATGATCAACTCTATCTATGAACAATATTTGAATCTTCTCTGAATTCTTTTATGTATGATTGGTTATCTTTGCAAGTCTCTTCGAATTATCAATTTGGTTTGGCCTACTATATTGATCTTTCTTGCAATGGGAGAAGTGCTTAGCTTTGGGTTCAATCTTGTGGTGTCCTTTCCCAGTGACAGTAGGGGCACCAAGGCACGTATTGTATTCTTTACATCGAGGATAACAAGATGGGGTTTTCTTCATATTGCATGAGTCTATCCCTCTACATCATGTCATCTTGCTTAAGGCGTTACTCTATTTTTAACTTAATACTCTAGATGCTTGCTGGATAGCGGTCGATGAGTGGAGTAATAGTAGTAGATGCAGGCAGGAGTCGGTCTACTTGTCTCGGACGTGATGCCTATATACATGACCATACCTAGATATTCTCATAACTATGCTCAATTCTGTCAATTGCTCAACAGTAATTTGTTCATCCACCGTAGAATACTTATGCTCTCGAGAGAAGCCACTAGTGAAACCTATGGCCCCGTGTCTATCTTTATCATATTGATCTCCTACTACTTAGTTATTTCCTTTGCTATTTACTTTGCATCTTTTATCATAAAAATACCAAAAATATTATCTTATCATATCTATCAGATCTCACTCTCGTAAGTGGCCTTATAGGGATTGACAACCCCTATTTGCGTTGGTTGCGAGGATTTATTTGTTTTGTGCAGGTACAAGGGACTCGCGCGTAGCCTCCTACTGGATTGATACCTTGTTTCTCAAAAACTGAGGGAATACTTACGCTACTTTGCTGCATCATCCCTTCCTCTTCAGGGAAAACCAGCGTAGTGCTCAAGAGGTAGCAAGAAGGATTTCCGACACCGTTGCGGGGGAGGTCTACGCAAAAGTCAACATACCAAGTACCCATCACATACCCTTATCTCCCGCATTACATTATTTTCCATTTGCCTCTCGTTTTCCTCTCCCCCACTTCACCCTTGCCGTTTTATTCGCCCTCTCTCTCTCTCTCTATCCTCCCTCTCTTTCTCTATTTGCCTCTTTTTGCCTGCTTGCTTTTTGTTTGCTTGTGTGTTAGTTTGCTTGCTTGTCACGATGGCTCAAGATAATACTAAATTGTGTGACTTCACCAATACCAACTACAATGATTTTATTAGCACTCTGATTTCTCCTCTTATCGATGTTGAATCTTCTGAAATTAATACTGCTTTGCTGAATCTTGTCATGAAAGATCTGTTTTCCGGCCTTCCTAGTGAAGATGCCGCTACCCATCTAAATAGCTTCGTTGATTTGTGTGACATGCAAAAGAAGAAAGATGTGGATAATGATATTGTTAAATTGAAGATATTTCCTTTTTCGCTCAGAGATCGTGCTAAAGCTTGGTTTTTGTCTTTGCCTAAAAATAGTATTGATTCATGGAACAAGTGCAAAGATGCTTTTATTTCTAAGTTTTTTCCTCCCGCTAAGATCATCTCTCTTAGACATGATATTATGAATTTTAAGCAACTTGATCATGAACGTGTTGTACAAGCTTGGGAGAGAATGAAATTAATGATACGTAATTGCCCTACTCATGGTTTAAATTTGTGGATGATTATACAAAAAAATTTTGCCGGATTGAATTATGTTTCTAGAAATCTTTTAGATTCGGCCGCGGGAGGCACTTTTATGGAAATCACCTTAGGAGAAGCTACTAAACTCCCAGATAATATTATGGTTAATTATTCTCAATGGCGTACTCAAAGATCTACTAACAAAAAGGTGTATGCGATAGAAGAAATTAATGTTTTGAGTGGAAAGATGGATGAACTTATGAAATTATTTGCTAATAATAGTGTTTCTTCTGATCCTAATGATATGCCCTTCTCTACTTTGATTGAGAATAATAATGAATCTATGGATGTGAATTTTGTTGGTAGGAACAATTTTGGTAACAACGCGTATAGAGGAAATTTTAATCCTAGGCCTTATCCTAGTAATCCCTCTAATAATTATGGTAATTCCTACAAAAATTATTATGGAAATTATAATAAGATGCCCTCTGATTTTGAATCTAATATTAAAGAATTTATTACTTCGCAAAAGAATTTTAATGCTACGATTGAAGAAAAATTGCTTAAGATTGATGATTTGGCTAGGAACGTTGATAGAATTTCTCTTGATGTTGATTCTTTGAAACTTAGATCTATTCCACCTAAGCATGATATCAATGAGTCTCTCAAAGCCATGAGAATTTCCATTGATGAGTGCAAAGAAAGAACCGCTAGGATGCGTGCTAAGAAAGATGCCTTTATAAGAGCGTGTTCTTCTAGTTCCTATGAAAATAAAGATGAAGATCTAAAAGTTATTGATGTGTCCCCTATTAAATCTTTGTTTTGCAATATGAATCTTGATACTGATGGGACTGAATATGATCCACCTTTACCTAGAAGGCGTTCCAAGAATTCGGAATTTGTTGATCTTGATGCTAAATTTGATAAAAGTGGGATTGAATAAATTAAAACCCTAGATGTTGCTAAACCCAATATTATGGATTTCAAGGAATTTAACTATGAAAATTGCTCTTTGATTGATTGTATTTCCTTGTTGCAATCTGTGCTAAATTCTCCTCACGCTTATAGTCAAAATAAAGCGTTTACTAAACATATCGTTGATGCCTTGATGCAATCTTATGAAGAAAAACTTGAATCGGAAGTTTCTATCCCTAGAAACTTTATGATGAGTGGGAACCAACTATTAAAATTAAAATTAAAGATCATGAATGCTACGCTTTATGTGATTTGGGTGCTAGTGTTTCCACGATTCCAAAGACTTTGTGTGAATTGTTAGGTTTCCGTGATTTTGATGATTGCTCTCTAAACTTGCACCTTGCGGATTCCACTATTAAGAAACCTATGGGAAGAATTAATGATGTTCTTATTGTTGCAAATAGGAATTATGTTCCCATAGATTTTATTCTTCTTGACATAGATTGCAATCCTTCATGTCCTATTATTCTTGGTAGACCTTTCCTCAGAATGATTGGTGCAATTATTGACATGAAGGAAGGAAATATTAGATTACAATTTCCATTAAGGAAAGGCATGGAACACTTTCCTAGAAAGAAAATTAAATTACCTTATGAATCTATTATGAGAGCCACTTATGGATTACCTACCAAAGATGGCAATACCTAGATCTATTCTTGCTTGTTATGCCTAGCTAGGGGCGTTAAACGATAGCGCTTGTTGGGAGGCAACCCAATTTTATTTTTATTCCTTGATTTTTGCTCCCATTTAGCAATAAATAATTTATCTAGCCTCTGTTTTGGATGTGTTTTTTGTGTTTAATTAGTGTTTGTGCCAAGTAGAACCGTTGGGAAGACTTGGGGAAAGTCTTGTTGAACTTACTATAAAAAACAGAAACTTTAGCGCTCACGAGAACTGCTTCCATTTTATTTGGAAAGTGCTATTTGTTAATTCTTTTTGCAGATGATTAATAGATAAATTCCTCACGTACAGCAATTTATTTTAGAATTTTTGGGGTTCCAGATCTTGCGCTAGATACAGATTACTACCGACTGTTCTGTTTTTGACAGATTCTGTTTTTCGTGTGTTGTTTGCTTATTTTGATGAATCTATGGCTAGTAAAATAGTTTATAAACCATAGAGAAGCTGGAATACAGTAGGTATAAAACCAACATAAATAAAGAATGAGTTCATTACAGTACCTTCAAGTGGTCTTTTATTTTCTTTCGCTAACGGAGCTCACGATATTTTCTACTTTAAGTTTTGTGTTGTGAAGTTTTCAAGTTTTGGGTAAAGATTTGATGGATTATGGAACAAGGAGTGGCAAGAGCCTAAGCTTGCGGATGCACATGGAACCCCCAAGATAATCTAAGGACACCTAAAAACCAAAGCTTGGGGATGCCACGGAAGGCATCCCCTCTTTTGTCTACTTCTATCGGTAACTTTACTTGGAGCTATATTTTTATTCGCCACATGATATGTGTTTTGCTTGGAGCGTCTTGTATTACTTGAGTCTTTGATTTTTAGTTTACCACAATCATCCTTGCTGTACACACCTTTTGAGAGAGCCATACATGATTTATAATTTGTTAGAATACTCTATGTGCTTCGCTTATATCTTTTGAGCTATATAATTTTGCTCTAGTAATTCACTTATATCTTTTAGAGCATGGTGGTGGATTTGTTTTATAGAAACTATTGATCTCACATGATTCACTTAGATTATTTTGAGAGTCTTAATAGCATGCTAATTTTCTTAAAATCCTAATATGCTAGGTATTCAAAGTTAGTAAAATTTTCTTAAGAGTGTTTTGAATACTAAGAGAAGTTTGATGCTTCATGATTGTTTTGAGATATAGAAGTAATAATATCAAAGTCGTGCTAGTTGAGTAGTTGTGAAATTGAGAAATACTTGTGTTGAAGTTTGCAAGTCCCGTAGCATGCACGTATGGTAAACGTTATGCAACAAATTTGAAACATGAGGTGTTATTTGATTGTCTTCCTTATGAGTGGCGGCCGGGGATGAGTGATGGTCTTTTCCTACCAATCTATCCCCCTAGGAGCATGAGCGTAGTACCGAGGTTTTTAATGACTTGTATATTTTTGCAATAAGTATGTGAGTTCTTTATGACTAATGTTGAGTCCATGGATTATACGCATTGATCTCACCCTTCCATCCTTGCTAGCCTCTTCGGTACCGTCCATTGCCCTTTCTCACATTGAGAGTTGGCGCAAACTTCGCCGGTGCATCCAAACCCTGTGATATGATATGCTCTTTCACACATAAACCTCACCTTATATCTTCCTCAAAACAGCCACCATACCTACCTATTATGGCATTTCCATAGCCATTTCGAGATATATTGCCATGCAACTTTCCATCATTCCATTCATCATGACACATTCATTATTGTCATATTGCTTAGCATGATCATGTAGTTGACATAGTATTTGTGGCAAAGCCACCGTTCATAATTCTTTCATACATGTCACTCTTGATCCATTGCATATCCCGGTACACCACCGGAGGCATTCGTATAGAGTCATCGTTTGTTCTAGTATCGAGTTGTAATCATTGAGTTGTAAATAAATAGAAGTGTGATGATCATCATTTTCTAGAGCATTGTCCCAAGTGAGGAATATAAAAAAAAGAGAAAGGCCATAAAAAGAGAAGGCCCAAAAAAGAGAAAGGCCATGTAAAAAATGAGAGAAAAAGAGAGAAGGGACAATGTTACTATCCTTTGCCACACTTGTGCTTCAAGTAGCACCATAATCTTCATGATAGAGAGTCTCTTGTTTTGTCACTTTCATATAGTAGTGGGAATTTTTCATTATAGAACTTGGCTTGTATATTCCAACAATGGGCCTCCTCAAGTGCCCTAGGTCTTCATGAGCAAGCAAGTTGGATGCACACCCACAAGTTTCTTTTGTTGAGCTTTCAAACATTTATAGCTCTAGTGCATCTGTTGCATGGCAATCCCTACTCCTTGCATTAACATCAATCACTGGGCATCTCTATAGCCCATTGATTAGCCTCATTGATGTGAGACTTTCTCCTCTTTTGTCTTCTCCACATAACCCCCTCATTATATTCTATTCCACCCATAGTGCTATGTCCATGGCTCGCGCTCATATATTGCATGAAAGTTTATAGGTTTGAGATTACTAAAGTATGAAACAGTTGCTTGGCTTGTTATCGGGGTTGTGCATGATGAGAGCATTCTTGTGTGACGAAAATGAAACATGACTAAACTATATGATTTTGTAGGGATGAACTTTCTTTGGCCATGTTATTTTGAGAAGACATAATTGCTTAGTTAGTATGCTTCAAGTATTATTATTTTTATGTCAATATGAACTTTTGTCTTGAATCTTTCGGATCTGAATATTCATACCACAATTAAGAAGAATTACATTAAAATTATGCCAAGTAGCACTCCGCATCAAAAATTCTGTTTTTATCATTTACCTACTCGAGGATGAGCAGGAATTAAGCTTGGAGATGCTTGATACGTCTCCAACGTATCTATAATTTTTGATTGATCCATGCTATATTATCTACTGTTTTGGACATTATTGGGCTTTATTATCCACTTTTATATTATTTTTGGGACTAACCTATTAACCGGAGGCCCAACTCAGAATTGCTGTTTTTTTGCCTGTTTTAGGGTTTTGATGAAAAGGAATATCAAACGGAGTCCAAACGGAATGAAACCTTCGGGAACGTGATTTTCTCAACGAACAAGACCCGGGAGACTTGGACCCTAGGTCAATAAAGGAAACAGGAGGCCACGATGTAGGGGGCGCGCTCACCCCCACCAGGCGCGCCCTCCACCCTTGTTGGCCCCCTATTGCTCCACCGACATACTCCTTCCTCCTATATATACCTACGTACCCCCAAACAATCAGATACAGAGCCAAAACCCTAATTCCATCACCATAACTTTCTGTATCCACGAGATCCCATCTTGGGGCCTGTTCCGGAGCTCCGCCGGAGGGGGCATCGATCACGGAGGGCTTCTACATCAACACCATATCCCCTCCGATGAAGTGGAGTATACCTCAGACCTACGGGTCCATAGTTAGTAGCTAGATGGCTTCTTCTCTCTTTTTGGATCTCAATACAATGTTCTCCCCCTCTCTTGTGGAGAACTATTCGATGTAATCTTCTTTTTGCGGTGTGTTTGTTGAGACCAATGAATTGTGGGTTTATGATCAAGTCTATCTATGAACAATATTTGAATCTTCTCTGAATTCATTTATGTATGATTGGTTATCCTTGCAAGTCTCTTCGATTTATCAGTTTGGTTTGGCCTACTAGATTGATCTTTCTTGCAATGGGAGAAGTGCTTAGCTTTGGGTTCAATCTTGCGGTGTCCTTTCCCAGTGACAGTAGGGGCAGCAAGGCACGTATTGTATTGTTGCCATCGAGGATAAGAAGATGGGGTTTTCTTCATATTGCATGAGTCTATCCCTCTACATCATGTCATCTTGCTTAATACATTACTCTATTTTTAACTTAATACTCTAGATGCATGCTGGATAGCGGTCGATGAGTGGAGTAATAGTAGTAGATGCAGGCAGGAGTCGGTCTACTTGTCTTGGACGTGATGCCTATATACATGATCATACCTAGATATTCTCATAACTATGCTCAATTCTGTCAATTGCTCAACAAGAATTTGTTCACGCACCGTAGAATACTTATGCTCTCGAGAGAAGCCACTAGTGAAACCTATGGCCCCGGGTGACAGTGATAATGAGAAAAATCCAGTAGAGGATAAACCTCCTGAGATACAACCAAAGCGCCGATGGCGCCACTGTAAATCATGCCGCAACAAAGACAACAATACCGACACGAGAGACAATAATACTCCGGATAATGCCGAAGACCAAGAAAACCCCATCGAGCAAAACTCTAAACAAGACGATCGGGAGGATGGGCAAGTTAGCCCTGATGAACAGGAGTAAACGAAGACTCGGAGGATAGTAACAATCTTCCACTCTCCGAGGATGAGGTGAGCCTCGGCAACAAGGATTTTATCTTGCTTGAGGAACCTCTCGACCAGGAGTGCTTTAAGCGCGGGCTAATAGCAGTGCAAGGAGCCTAAAAAGAAGCAGCAACAACTTCAAGCTGATCAAGATCTGCTGAATGATAGATGGACTAATGTCCTGGCAGCCGAGGAATACGTCCTCGAGCGCCCAACCAAAAGTTACCCAAAGCGCAAATTGCTACCTCAATTCGATGACGAGGCACTTGAGCCCGTACCATCAGCGCGTAATGCGGCTGATCGACCACCACGTGGCCGGGACAAAGCAACAACTCATGCCGAACACCAGCTTGTCCTACCTCGCCGTAAAGGCAAAGATAAAACAGCTCGGGAATATACATATGACCTGCGGCTGGACCTGGATAGTAGAGCAGGACATACCAGATCGATCTATGGATCACGGGGGCGCGCCCTGACACGTGACGACGGCCATCTAGCCGAACGTGACAAGCATAATCACGCCCGGGATGAAAACCGCAGACGAACTCCATCTGAGCTACGTCACGACGTGGCCCAATATAGAGGCGCCGCACACCCCCTTTGCTTCACTAATGAAGTAATGGAGCATGAATTCCCAGAAGGGTTTAAACCCATGAACATCGAATCATATGATTGGACAACAGACCCCGCAGTATGGATTGAAGATTTTCTTCTCCATATTCATATGGCCCACGGTGATGATCTTCATGCCATCAAATACCTCCCACTAAAACTCAAGGGGCCAGCTAGGCACTAGTGGAACAGCCTTCCCAAAAATTCCATTGGCAGCTCGGAAGACTTGGAAGATGCCTTCCGCGATAACTTCCAAGGTACATATGTCTGGCCTCCGGATGCCGATGACCTAAGTCACGTTATCCAGCAGCCCGAGGAGTCAGCCAGGAAGCTATGGACTAGGTTCTTAATTAAAAAGAACCAAATTGTTGATTGTACGGACGCCGAAGCCCTTGCGTCCTTTAAGCATAGCGTCCGAGACGAATGGCTCGCTCACCACCTCGGTTAAGAAAAACCAAAATCCATGGCAGCCCTTACCGCTCTGATGACCTTCTTTTGTGCGAGAGAAGACAACTGGCTCGCTCGTAGAAGCAACATCACCAGTGATCCAGGCACTTCCGAAGTTCGAGACGGCAACGGCAAGCCACAGTGCAATAAACACAAGCGTCGAAATATTAATGAAGGAACACAAGACACGGCGGTCAATGCCAGATTCAGCAACTCCAAACCCGGTCAACGGAAAAAGCCATTCAAGGCAAATAGAGATGGACCATCCAATCTAGACAAGATACTAGATCGGCCCTGCCAAATTCATGGCACCCCCGATAAACCAGCCAATCATACCAACAGAAGTTGTTGGGTCTTCAAACAAGCCGGAAAGCTTAATGCCGAACACAAGGAAAGGGGCCGCCCAGTGACAGCGACGGCAAGGAGACTCGCCAACCGAACACTGGGGGTCAGAAGCAATTTCCCCCTGAAGTAAAAACAGTAAACATGGTATACGTGACACACATCCCTACAGGGAAGCGCAAACGCGCACTACGGGACGCCTACGCCATAGAGTCGGTCGCCCCAAAATTTAGCCAATGGGCGGCCTGCCCAATCACTTTTGATCGCAAAGACCACCCAGCCAGTATCCATCACAAAGGTTCGGTAGCTCTGGTCCTTGACCCAATTATCGATGGGTTCCATCTCACGAAAGTCCTTATGGACGACGGCAGTAGCCTCAATCTACTCTACCAAGACATTGTCCGCAAAATGGGCATTGATCCTTCAAGAATCAAGCCCACCACAACTACCTTCAAGGGAGCAGTACCCAGCATAGAAGCTCACTGCATGGGTTCAATTACATTGGAAGTCGTTTTTGGCTCGCCGAACAACTTTCGAAGCAAATGCTTGACCTTCGATATTGTCCTGTTCCGTAGTAGCTACCATGCACTGCTCGGGTGTACCGCTTTTGCTCGTTTTAATGTGGTCCCACATTATGCCTATCTAAAGCTTAATATGCCCGGTCCACGCGGCGTCATCACGATAAACGGAAACATGGAACACTCCCTCCATACAGAGGAGCATACTACGGCTACTGCAACTGAAGTACAAAGCGGCCTCATCAAGCCGTGTATCTCGTCGGCCATCAAGCCGCCGGTCTCTATTATATAGGACCGATCAATCTCAGAGCTGGATTAGCAGTTCGGCCGGCGTCGTTTGCCTCATATAGCCGCGAAGTTTGTACCACGCATACATAATTATCCACTTAAAATACCTTGGTCATCGGCGGAGGCACAATACAGACAGGCCTACAATGAGGTCCGCACTCCCATAGTCTTTTTACCCTTTTTTCTAACTATTTGTATCTTCTACCACAAGTGACTCAAAGCCTGGTCATCTTACGGATTCTTTCTGAGTTCGGCTTCGTATAGATAACCAAAGGCTATTCCTACCAAGGAGTCCTTTCGCCGAGGCAAGGCAACGCAGACGTGCGATAGGAGGTCCAACTGATTTTTTGACACCGCACTCTTTATTTCAAACCTGTACAGTGCCTTTTTCCTTAGCCTTCGACCCCCGGCATGTTAAATAGTCCGGGTAGTGGCATTATAATCTGAAAGATTGCGTTTGACGTGTCAATCAGATTCCAGTGAACATAGTCTAAATTCAGTATTTGCTTTTTCTATGAACTGAATTTGGCTGCTTCGGTTGTTTCACGCACGCATCTCGGCACAAATTGCCAGGGGTTCGATATTGCAACATATGAGTTGCCGACAAGTCCGAACAGCTTTATAGCATACTTTGGTGTCACGAGTTTGGCCTTATATGCATCAGCTCCGAATCATGTCTTTGGTCAATAGTTGGGTTGCCCGGCTCCTGTGCTTACTACCTTACGTTCCGCCCTATCAGCTAATGTAGTAAAGGGAGAACTACTGCGATTGAGTTTCTGGTTCATCTGGTCAAGCCCCTCAGTAGATAAAGCCAAAAACCGACTATCATGTTGCGGTGAGAGCTGGTCAACCACTTGATGACTTATCAGAATCTTTCATCATTCCTTCCGTATTACACGAAGGACCATTCTTCTGGTCACCTATGTAACACACCGTATTCGGATAACCGCGTACATACCAGGGGCTATATCGTAGACCCACCATCAAACTCCTATGGCTAAGTGAAAGTGTTAAATCCCTATAGTCTGATTGCCTAGTTTGCTGCATTGACACCTCCTTCATCGACCAAGACGTTGGGTCAAGAGTGATGAAGTGCTTTTACGAACACCCCCGTATTATATGTGAGGGGGACGAAGCCGACGACTGGTAAACTTTCAGATTATACAAAAAATGACCGCACAGGAGGAACCAAAACTTTCAGGCAAAAAGCATAGACTATAATATATCATTGTTTTTTACAATTTTGGTACAATCACTCGAATATCATATCCTTCGAGCACTGACCCTCTATCAAGCGGGCGCCCTCTAGGACATCCTCAAAATAATGCTCTGGCTTGTGATGGTCCTTGCCCCCGGGTGGACTCTTTCCTGCAATATCGGTGGCCTTCATCTTCGCCCAGTATGTCTTGACGCGGGCAAGGGCCATCCGTGCACCTTCAATGCACGTTGACCGCTTAACAGCGTCGATACACGGCACCGCATCAATAACTCGGTGCACCAAACCAAAATAACTATTTGGAATTGGCTCAGTCGGCCACAGCCAGACAACGACGTACTTCATGGCAGATCTAGATATTTTGTGGAGCTCGGCCGACTAGGCCATCTGTTCGTTCAGCAACAGCGGACGCTTTGGCATGCTGAATTGCGACCAGAAAGGCTTCTCCGTTGCATGTCCTTCTTGCGCTTGGAAAAACTGCGCCGCATCGGAGACACTCTTCGGCAAGTCCAAGAATGCGTCTGGAGAACTCCACATTTGATTAACAGGGGCATACTTCGGATCATCGAACTTATCCTGTAATAAGAAGGGCTTACCAGCCGCTATCTCCCCAGCTTGCCGGATCTCCTCCCGAGCAGCTCTAGACTCGGACTGTGCTTCATTCGGGTCTTGTAAGGCCTTGTCGAGATCGGCCGTTTTGACTTTGTTATCCTTTTCAAGGAATTCAAATTGGACAGTGGCATCCTTTAGCTCACGCGCCATGGTAGATATTCTCTCCTCGCACTGGCGCTGAGTAGCCTGTTCGGCCTTTAACTCAGCAGTTGCCTTCTTGGCAACCGCATTACTCATCCTGGCTTGCTCCTTGGCCCGGACGAGCTCAGCCCAAAGGGTCTCAGCCGCGGCAGCACTATCTGCAGTTATGCATATCTTAGTATATAAATCTCAGCTTGATGCTCATATTATTATACATACATATATTAACCGCCCCAAAGCATACATTGCACCTCGTCGAGTCGCCTGTTAATAAGTGTGATGTCGTCATCCGCCACATCAAGTTTCTGCTTCGGACCTGCAACCTCTGTAGCATGGGTAGTCGCCATGGATGAAACAACCTGTGTTGCAATTAATTAGATTATTTCCTAGGCATATCTTTTTTTGATCCTCTGATCGCCTCCTGTTGGACGCCAACCAGAGTCTCAGAGGCTACGACCTATACACAGGTGCATTTTTTCACGTAGAGTGCAATTGAAAATATTACATTGCATACCTCGAAGCCTCTTAGCAGGCCCGTGAAGGCTTCATTCAATCCGCTTCTCACAGACAGAATCATCTCAACTACCATACCCATTAAGGTACGATGTTCCTCTGAGATGGACGCATGCAGCAACATGTCCATCAATGTATCCGGCGCCTCCCGATTCCTGGAAGCGGCAGTGGGAGTGCGGACTCCCTTCGAAGGGATGTGTTTACTCAACCCTAGAGTCATCTCCGGCTATAAAACGGATAGTCTGGGGCCTTTATTGTTGGTCCCCGAAGGGGCCGCACGCCCCGGACCCTGGACTACCGAAGTATCACCTTCGGGCGTGGTCTTCATTGTCCCTCGCACCACTTGTTGATCGGGAGAAATTGTCCGCGATGACACCTCAAAGTCGTCCGCCCTATTGGGCGAGAAGGTCTATGGAGGCGTCTCGCTTTCCATCATCTCCAAAAGAAGATCCCCCGAGGAGGAGGACTGCTGAGGAAGAATGCGTGCCGGACTGCAAACATATATTTTAGATGTTACCCATGTAAGCGGAAAGGAACGGGATATGTTTAGGACACCCTTGTTCACTTACGATTCAACTAAGGGCTTGTCCTTACGGAGGAATTGCGCGACAATGTCATTTTCCGAACCCAAACCGCATGACAAGGACATCTTCCCTCGCTTAGGAGCCTTTACCTCCAAATCTTCGGAGGCGGACCTCTTCTTCCCGTGGGGGGAAGGGATGTTAGCTTCTCCTTCTCTTTTGTCTTCAGAAGAGGGAGTTCCAATCTCCCTGGACATAGTGTCTGGTGTACCTTTAGAATGGAGTACACCTTTGGCCTTCTTGCTCTCCTCCTTGTCCTCCTTCGCCGGCACTTGATATGGCGTTGGAGCCAGCATCCTTGTTAATACATTTTTAGCTGAGTCCTCGGGAAGAGGGGCCGAACACCTAATTCGTTCTGCCTTCTTTATCCAGCCCTGTTCGAAGATTGTTTTCTCAGTATTACGGGATATTTAACTAAGCTGTGTTCGGAACTCGAGTGCTTACCGAGGTATCCGGATGGTTGCAGTCAAAGCCGATGTCTTCGGTGGTATCCGGCCACTGTTTCCGTGTCCCGAAGAATAACTTCCAAATTCCTCTCTGCTGTTGGGGAACGTAGTAATTTCAAAAAAATTCCTACGCACACGCAAGATCATGGTGATGCATAGCAACGAGGGGGAGAGTCTGATCTACGTACCCTTGTAGATTGCAACGGAAGCGTTGACACAACGTGGAGGAAGTAGTCGTACGTCTTCTTCCCGATCCGACCGATCCAAGCACCGTTACTCCGGCACCTCCGAGTTCTTAGCACACGTTTAGCTCGATGACGATCCTCGGGCTCCGATCCAGCAAAGCGTCGAGGAAGAGTTCCGTCAGCACGACGGCGTGGTGACGATCTTGATGTACTACCGACGCAGGGCTTCGCCTAAGCACTGCAACAATATGATCGATGTGGAATTTGGTGGCAGGGGGCACCGCACACGGCTAAGGAACGATCACCAAGGATCAACTTGTGTGTCATGGGGTGCCCCCTGCCTCCGTATATAAAGGAGCAAGGGGGAGGGGCCGGCCGGCCTAGGAGGAGGCGCGCCAAGGGGAGTCCTACTCCCACCGGGAGTAGGACTCCCTCCTTCCTTGTTGGAGTAGGAGAAGGGGAAAGAGGGGGAGAGGAATAAGGAAAAGGGGGCTGCGCCCCTTGTCCAATTCGGACCAGAGGGGGGGTGTAGGCCTCCTTCCTTTTGGCCTCTCTCCTCTATTCCCGTATGGCCCAATAAGGCCCATATACTCTCCGGCGAATTCCCGTAACTCTCCGGTACTCCGAAAAATACCCGAATCACTCGGAACCTTTCCGAAGTCCGAATATAGTCGTCCAATATATCGATCTTTACGTCTCGACCATTTCGAGACTCCTCGTCATGTCCCCGATCTCATCCGGGACTCCGAACTCCTTCGGTACATCAAAACTCATAAACTCATAATATAACTGTCATCGAAACCTTAAGCGTGCGGACCCTACGGTTCGAGAACAATGTAGACATGACCGAGACACGTCTCCAGTCAATAACCAATAGCGGGACCTGGATGCCATATTGGCTCCTACATATTCTACGAAGATCTTTATCGGTCAGACCGCATAACAACATACGTTGTTCCCTTTGTCATCGGTATGTTACTTGCCCGAGATTCGATCGTTGGTATCCAATACCTAGTTCAATCTCGTTACCGGCAAGTCTCTTTACTCGTTCCGTAATACATCATCTCACAACTAACATCTTAGTTATAATGCTTGCAAGGCTTATGTGATGTGTATTACCAAGAGGGCCCAGAGATACCTCTCCGACAATCGGAGTGACAAATCCTATTCTCGAAATACGCCAACCCAACATCTACCATTGGAGACACCTGTAGAGCTCCTTTATAATCACCCAGTTACGTTGTGACGTTTGGTAGCACACAAAGTGTTCCTCTGGCAAACGGGAGTTGCATAATCTCATAGTCATAGGAACATGTATAAGTCATGAAGAAAGCAATAGCAACATACTAAACGATCGGGTGCTAAGCTAATGGAATGGGTCATGTCAATTAGATCATTCAACTAATGATGTGACCTCGTTAATCAAATAACAACTCTTTGTTCATGGTTAGGAAACATAACCATCTTTGATTAACGAGCTAGTCAAGTAGAGGCATACTAGTGACACTCTATTTGTCTATGTATTCACACATGTATTATGTTTCCGGTTAATACAATTCTAGCATGAATAATAAACATTTATCATGATATAAGGAAATAAATAATAACTTTATTATTGCCTCTAGGGCATATTTCCTTCAGTCTCCCACTTGCACTAGAGTCAATAATCTAGATCACATCACCATGTGATTAACATCGATAGTTCACATCATCATGTGATTAACACCCATAGTTCACATCACCATGTGACCAACACCTAAAGGGTTTACTAGATTCAGTAATCTAGTTCACATCGCTATGTGATTAACTCCCAAAGAGTACTAAGGTGTGATCATGTTTTGCTTGTGAGAGAATCTTAGTCAACGGGTCTGCCACATTCAGATCCACATGTATTTTGCAAATTTCTATGTCAACAATTCTCTGCATGGAGCTACTCTAGCTAATTGCTCCCACTTTCAATATGTATCTAGACCGAGACTTAGAGTCATCTAGATTAGTGTCAAAACTTGCATCGGCGTAACCCTTTACGACGAACCTTTTTATCACGTCCATAATCGAGAAACATATCCTTATTTCACTAAGGATAATTCTGACCGCTGTCCAGTGATCTACTCCTAGATCACTATTGCACTCCCTTGCCAAATCAGTGTAGGGTATACAATAGATCTGGTATACAGCATGACATACTTTATAGAACCTATGGCCAAGGCATAGGGAATGACTTTCATTCTCTTTCTATATTCTGCTGTGGTCGGGCTTTGAGTCTTACTCAACTTCACACCTTATAATACAGGCAAGAACTCTTTCTTTGACTGCTCTATTTTGAACTACTTCAAAATCTGGTCAAGGTATGTACTCATTGAAAAAACTTATCAAGCGTCTTGATCTATCTATATAGATATTGAAGCTCATTATGTAAGCAGCTTCACCGAAGTCTTTCTTTGAAAAACTCCTTTCAAACACTCCTTTATGCTTTACAGAATAATTCTACATTATTTCCGATCAACAATATGTCATTCACATATACTTATCAGAAATGTTGTAGTGCTCCCACTCACTTTCTTGTAAATACAGGCTTCACCGCAAGTCTGTATAAAACTATATGCTTTGATCAACTCATCAAAGCATATATTCCAACTCCGAGATGCTTGCACCAGTCCACAGATGGATCGCTGGAGCTTGCACATTTTGTTAGCACCTTTTGGATTGACAAAACCTTCTGTTGCATCATATACAACTCTTCTTTAATAAATCCATTAAGGAATGCAGTTTTGTTTATCCATTTGCCAGATTTCATAAAATGCGGCAATTACTAACATGATTCGGACAGACTCAAGCATAGATACGAGTGAGAAGCTCTCATCGTAGTCAACACCTTGAACTTGTTGAAAACCTTTTGCGACAATTCTAGCTTTGTAGATAGTAACACTACTATCAGCGTCCGTCTTCCTCTTGAAGATCCATTTATTCTCAATTGCTTGCCGATCATCGGTCAAGTCAACCAAAGTCCAAACTTTGTTCTCATACATGGATCATATCTCAGATTTCATGGCCTCAAACCATTTCGCGGAATCTGGGCTCATCATCGCTTCCTCATAGTTCGTAGGTTCGTCATGGTCAAGTAACATGACCTCCAGAACAGGATTACCGTACCACTCTGGTGCGGATCTCACTCTGGTTTACATACGAGATTCGGTAGTAACTTGATCTGAAGTTACATGATCATCATCATTAGCTTCCTCACTAATTGGTGCAGTAGTCACAAGAACAGATTTCTGTGATGAACTACTTTCCAATAAGTGAGAAGGTACAATTACCTTATCAAGTTCTACTTTCCTCCCACTCACTTCTTTCAAGAGAAACTCCTTCTCTAGAAAGGATCCATTATAAGCAATGAATGTCTTGCCTTAGGATCTGTGATAGAAGGTGTACCCAACAGTCTCCTTTGGGTATCCTATGAAGACATATTTCTCCGATTTGGGTTTGAGCTTATCAGGATGAAACTTTTTCTCATAAGCATCGCAACCCCAAACTTCAAGAAACGACAACTTTGGTTTCTTGCCAAACCATAGTTCATAAGGCGTCGTCTCGACGGATATAGATGGTGCCCCTTTTTAACGTGAATGCAGCTGTCTCTAATGCATGACCCCAAAAACGATAGTGGTAAATCGGTAAGAAACATCATAGATTGCACTATATCCAATAAAGTACGGTTATGACGTTCGGACACACCATTATGCTGTGGTGTTCCAGGTGGCGTGAGTAGTGTAACTATTTCACATTGTTTTAACTGAAGACCAAACTCGTAACTCAAATACTCTTTTCCATGATCAGATCGTAGAAACTTTATTTTCTTGTTACGATGATTTTCCACTTCACTCTGAAATTATATGAACTTTTCAAATGTATCAGACTTCTATTTCATTAAGTAGATATACCCATATCTGCTCAAATCATCTGTGAAGGTCAGAAAATAATGATACCTGCTGCAAGCCTTAAATATTCATCGGACCACATACATCAGTATGTATGATTTCCAACAAATCTGTTGCTTGCTCCATTGTTCCGGAGAACGGCATTTTAGTCATCTTGCCCAAAAGGCATGGTTCGCAAGCATCAAGTGATTCATAATCAAGTGATTCCGAAAGCCCATCAGCATGGAGTTTCTTCATGCGCTTTATACCAATATGACCTAAACGGCAGTGCCACAAATAAGTTGCACTATCATTATTAACTTTGCATCTTTTGGTTTCAATATTATGAATATGTGTATCACTACGATCGAGATCCAACGAACTTGTTTCATTGGGTGTATGACCATCGAAGGTTTTATTCATGTAAACAGAACAACAATTATTCTCTGACTTTAATGAATAGCCATATTGCAATAAACATGATCAAATCATATTCATGCTCAATGCAAACACCAAATAACACTTATTTAGGTTCAACACTAATCCCGAAATTTATAGGGAGTGTGCGATGATGATCATATCAATCTTGGAACCACTTCCAACACACATCGTTACTTCACCCTTAACTAGTCTTTGTTTATTCTGCAACTCCTGTTTCGAGTTACTAATCTTAGCAACTGAACTAGTATCAAATACTGAGGGGTTGCTATAAACACTAGTAAAGTACACATCAATAACATGTATATCAAATATACTTATGTTCACTTTGCCATCCTTCTTATCCGCCAATCACTTGGGGTAGTTCCGCTTCCAGTGACCAGTCCCTTTGCATTAGAAGCACTTAGTCTGAGGCTTAGGATCAGACTTGGGCTTTTTCACTTGAGCAGCAACTTGCTTGCCGTTCTTCTTGAAGTTCCCCTTCTTCCCTTTGCCCTTTTCTTGAAACTAGTGGTCTTGTCAACCATCAACACTTGATGTTTTTTTCTTTGATTTCTACCTTCGTTGATTTCAGCATCACGAAGAGCTTGGGAGTTGTTTCCGTTATCCCTTGCATATTATAGTTCATCACGAAGTTCTACTAACTTAGTGATGGTGACTAGAGAATTCTGTCAATCACTATCTTATCTGGAAGATTAACTCCTACTTGTTTCAAGTGATTGTAGTACCTAGACAATTTGAGTACATGCTCACTAGTTGAGCGATTATCCTCCATCTTTTAGCTATAGAACTTGTTGGAGACTTCATATCTCTCAACTCGGGTATTTGCTTGAAATATTAACTTCAACTCCTGGAACATCTCATATGGTCCATGACGTTCAAAACATCTTTGAAGTCCCGATTCTAAGCTGTTAAGTATGGTGCACTAAACTATCAAGTAGTCATCATATTGAGCTAGCCAAACGTTCATAATGTCTGCATCTGCTCCTGCAATAGGTCTGTCACCTAGCGGTGCATCAAGGACATAATTCTTTTGTGCAGCAATGAGGATAAACCTCAGATCATGGATCCAATCCGCATCATTGCTACTAACATCTTTCAACACAATTTTCTCTAGGAACATATCAAAATAAACACAGGGAAGCAACAACGCGAGCTATTGATCTACAACATGATTTGCAAAATACTACCAGGACTAAGTTCATGATAAATTTAAGTTCAATTTAATCATATTACTTAAGAACTCCCACTTAGATAGACATCCCTCTAATACTCTAAGTGATCACGTGATCCAAATCAACTAAACCATAACCGATCATCACGTGAGATGGAGTAGTTTTCAATGGTGAACATCGTTATGTTGATCATATCTACTATATGATTCACGCTCGACCTTTCGGTCTCCGTGTTCCGAGGCCATACCTGCATATGCTAGGCTCGTCAAGTTTAACCTGAGTATTCTGCGTGTGCAAAAACTGGCTTGCACCCGTTGTAGATGGACGTAGAGCTTATCACACCCGATCATCACGTGGTGTCTGGGCACGACTAACTTTGGCAACGGTGCATACTCAGGGAGAACACTTCTTGATAATTTAGTGAGAGATCATCTTATAATGCTACCGTCAATCAAAGCAAGATAAGATGCATAAAAAGATAAACATCACATGCAATCAATATAAGTGATATGATATGGCCATCATCATCTTGTGCTTGTGATCTCCATCTCCAAAGCACCGTCATGATCACCGTCGTCACCGGTGCGACACCTTGATCTTCATCGTAGCATCGTTGTCGTCTCGCCAATCTTATGCTTCCACGACTATCACTACCGCTTAGTAATAAAGTAAAGCATTACATCGCGATTGCATTGCATACAATAAAGCGACAACCATATGGCTCCTGCCAGTTGCCGATAACTTGGTTACAAAACATGATCATCTCATACAATAAAATTTAGCATCATGCCTTGACCATATCACATCACATCATGCCCTGCAAAAACAAGTTAGACGTCCTCTACTTTGTTGTTGCAAGTTTTACGTGGCTGCTACGGGCTTAAGCAAGAACTCATCTCACCTACGCATCAAAACCACAACGATAGTTTGTCAAATAGACTCCGTTTTAACCTTCTCAAGGACCGGGCGTACCCACACTTGGTTCAACTAAAGTTGGAGAGACAGTCGCCCGCAAGCTATCTATGTGCAAAGCACGTCGAGGGAACCGGTCTCGCGTAAGCGTACGCGTAATGTTGGTCCGGGTCGTCTCGTCCAACAATACCGCCGAACCAAAGTATGACATGCTGGTAGGCAGTATGACTTGTATCGCCCACAACTCACTTGTGTTCTACTCGTGCAAATAACATCAAACCATAAAACCTAGGCTCGGATGCCACTGTTGGGGAACATAGTAATTTCAAAAAAAATCCTACGCACACGCAAGATCATGGTGATGCATAGCAATGAGGGGGAGAGTCTGATCTACGTACCCTTGTAGATCGCAACGAAAGCGTTGACACAACATGGAGGAAGTAGTCGTACGTCTTCTTCCCGATCCAACCGATCCAAGCACCGTTACTCTAGCACCTCCGAGTTCTTAGCACACGTTCAGCTCGATGACGATCCTCGGGCTCCGATCCAGCAAAGCGTCGAGGAAGAGTTCCGTCAGCACGACGGCGTGGTGACGATCTTGATGTACTACCGACGCAGGGCTTCGCCTAAGCACTGCAACAATATGATCGATGTGGAATTTGGTGGCAGGGGGCACCGCACACGGCTAAGGAACGATCACCAAGGACCAACTTGTGTGTCATGGGGTGCCCCCTGCCTCTGTATATAAAGGAGCAAGGGGGAGGGGCCGGCTGGCCTAGGAGGAGGCGCGCCAAGGGGAGTCCTACTCCCACCGGGAGTAGGACTCCCTCCTTCCTTGTTGGAGTAGGAGAAGGGGAAAGAGGGGGAGAGGAATAAGGAAAAGGGGGCTGCGCCCCTTGTCCAATTCGGACCAGAGGGGGGGGGCGCAGGCCTCCTTCCTTTTGGCCTCTCTCCTCTATTCCCGTATGGCCCAATAAGGCCCATATACTCTCCGGCGAATTCCCGTAACTCTCCGGTACTCCGAAAAATACCCGAATCACTCGGAACCTTTCCGAAGTCCGAATATAGTCGTCCAATATATCGATCTTTACGTCTCGACCATTTCGAGACTCCTCGTCATGTCCCCGATCTCATCCGGGACTCCGAACTCCTTCGGTACATCAAAACTCATAAACTCATAATATAACTGTCATCGAAACCTTAAGCGTGCGGACCCTACGGTTCGAGAACAATGTAGACATGACCGAGACACGTCTCCGGTCAATAACCAATAGCGGGACCTGGATGCCCATATTGGCTCCTACATATTCTACGAAGATCTTTATCGGTCAGACCGCATAACAACATACGTTATTCCCTTTGTCATCGGTATGTTACTTGCCCGAGATTCGATCGTCGGTATCCAATACCTAGTTCAATCTCGTTACCGGCAAGTCTCTTTACTCGTTCCGTAATACATCATCTCACAACTAACATCTTAGTTATAATGCTTGCAAGGCTTATGTGATGTGTATTACCGAGAGGGCCCAGAGATACCTCTCCGACAATCGGAGTGACAAATCCTATTCTCGAAATACGCCAACCCAACATCTACCATTGGAAACACCTGTAGTACTCCTTTATAATCACCCAGTTACGTTTTGACGTTTGGTAGCACCCAAAGTGTTCCTCCGGCAAACGGGAGTTGCATAATCTCATAGTCATAGGAACATGTATAAGTCATGAAGAAAGCAATAGCAACATACTAAACGATCGGGTGCTAAGCTAATGGAATGGGTCATGTCAATCAGATCATTCAACTAATGATGTGACCTCGTTAATCAAATAACAACTCTTTGTTCATGGTTAGGAAACATAACCATCTTTGATTAACGAGCTAGTCAAGTAGAGGCATACTAGTGACACTCTATTTGTCTATGTATTCACACATGTATTATGTTTCCGGTTAATACAATTCTAGAATGAATAATAAACATTTATCATGATATAAGGAAATAAATAATAACTTTATTATTGCCTCTAGGGCATATTTCCTTCATCTGCGTCGTGCCGAAGAAGTGCTGAAGGGTCTGTGGTCCTTCTGTATTGAACTCCCACATGCGGAGAGGTCGTCGCTGGCACGGCAGGACCCGGTGGACTAGCATTACCTAGATTACATTGATGAGGCCAATGTCCTTTTCGAGGAGGCTCCGGATGCGGCTTTGTAGCGTCTACACTTCGTCAGTTGATCCCCAGTCCAGCCCCTTATTAATCCATGATGCGAGCTGTAATGGAGGGCCAGATCGGAAGCAGGTGTAGCTACCCACTTGGTACCACGGGGTTCAGTGATGTAAAACCACTCCCGCTGCCATAGGTTGGAAGTTTCCGTGAAAGAGCCTTTTGGCCAAAGGGTATTGGTGAGCTTGTTCACCGTAGCACCATCACACTCTACTTGCTTCCCCTCGGTCACCTTCGGCTTCACATTAAAGGTCTTAAGCCATAAGCCGAAGTGTGGGGGAATGTGGAGAAAGGCCTCGCACATGAAAATGAACGCCAAGATATGAAGAAAGGAGTCCGGAGCTAGATCGTGAAAATCTAGCCCGTAATAGAACATGAGTCCGCGAACAAAGGGATGGAGAGCGAACCCTAGCCCCCGAAGGAAGTGCGAGATGAATACGACCCTCTCACCGGATCTGGGAGTAGGAATAACCTGTCCTTTAGCAGGGAGCCTGTGGGGGATTTCCGCGGTCTGGTATCTTGCCACCCGGAGCTTCGCGATATCCTGCACTGTGACAGAGGAGGCCACCCACCGGCCTTGAAGGATGCGTCCGAACATGACTGGGAGGCTCAGAGCAATTAAGTTGAAACCTGGGTGCTGGGATTGAGGTTGGAAAGGTTGAAGAAGAGGTAGGCGTAGAGGATAAAGACGGGTCTGTGCCCCTTTATAAAGGCGGTGAATATCAAACGCCTCCTCATAGGCCTTAAAGCGTGCCTATTTCCAAGGGATCATGCCAACGGAACGGTTGGGTTACCCACCCATGTATTGATGATAATCCCCCAATAAGGGGACACGATCTCTGCTTCGACAAGACATGCCAATAAAACCGCATCTTGAAACATGGAGCGGGAGGCTAAAGAAAAAACGGTTCTAAGTAATGACCGGGCAAGGACATGATGTCGCGCTACAGAAGTTGTCAGCAGATTGGACTCGTGAAATATTATACTCTCTGCGGTTGTGTGTGGTATTTGTTTTGCAGAGACGGATACATTTTTCTCTGGAGGCTTTGCAAGTATTCGGAGGAGGAACCCGCCTTGCAATGCCGAAGATAATCTGCATGCCAGACACCTCATCATTGAAGCCTGGTTCAGGGGCTACTGAGGGAGTCCTGGATTAAGGGGTCCTCGGGCGTCCGACCTATTGGACATGGGTCGGACAGATGGGCTGTGAAGATACAAGATAGAAGACTCTTTCCCATGTCCTGATGGGACTCTCCTTGGCGTGGATGGCAAGCCTGGCATTCGAATATGAAGATTCCTTTTTCTGTAACCGACTTTGTAAAACCCTAGGCCCCTCCGATGTCTATATAAACCGGAGGGTTTTAGTCCATGGGGACAATCATAATCGTAAAGGCTAGACTTCTAGGGTTTAGCTAGAACGGTCTCGTGGTAGATCAACTTGTGTAATCTTCATACTCATCAATATCAATCAAGTAGGACTTAGGGTATTACCTCCATCAAGAGGGCCCGAACCTGGGTAAAACATCGTGTCCCCTGCCTCTTGTTACCATCAACCTTAGATGCACAGTTTGGGACCCCCTACCGGAGATCCGCCGGTTTTGAAACAGACACTCGTGTCTGCTTTACATCATATAAGTTTCCGATCTACAATTCTAGTTTACTATTTATTTTTGTAATCTTTACTTTTCAATCTATACAACAAAAATACCAAAAATATTTATCTTATTACCTTTATTAGATCTCACTTTCGTAAGTGACCATGAAGGGATTGACAACCCCTTTATCGCGTTGGTTGCGAGGTTCTTGTTTGTTTGTGCAGGTACTAGGTGACTTGCGTGTAGTCTCCTACTGGATTGATACCTTGGTTCCCAAAAACTGAGGGAAATACTTATGCTACTTTGCTGCATCACCCTTTCCTCTTCAAGGGAAAACCAACGCATGCTCAAGAAGTAGCAGGGACACACATTAATCGTAAATTTATTAGAATACTCTATATGCTTCACTTATATCTTTTGAGCTAGGTAGTTGCTCTAGTGCTTCACTTATATCTTTTTAGAGCACGGCAGTGGTTTAATTTTGAAGAATTTGATGAACTCTCATGCTTCACTTATATTATTTTCAGATTCTTCAAAATAGTATGGCAATTTGCTTAGGTTATGAATTTAGTCCTAATATGATGGGTATTCAAGAGGGATATAATAAAAACTTTCATGTAGATCATTGAATATATGATAAGTTTGATTCCTTGCATTTTTTTGAGATATAAAGATGGTGATATTAGAGTCATGCTAGTGAGTAATTTTGGTTTAGTAGGAATATTTGTGTTAAGGTTTGTGATTCCCGAAGCATGCACGTATGTTCTGTAGTTATGCGATGAAGTTGGAGCATGATTTATTATTGATTGTCTTCCTTATGAGTGGCGGTCGGGGATGAGCGATGGTCTTTTCCTACCAATCTATCCCCCGTAGGAGCATGTGTATTAGTACTTTTCTTTGATGGCTAATAAACTTTTGTAATAAGTATGTGAGTTCTTTATGACTAATGTTGAGTCCATGGACTATACACACTCTCACCTTTCCACCATTGCTAGCCTCTTCGGTACCATGCGTTGCCCTTTCTCACCTTGAGAGTTGGTGCAAACTTCGTCGGTGCATCCAAAGCCCGTGATATGATACGCCCTTTCGCACATAAGCCACATTATATCTTCCTCAAAACAACCACCATGCCTACCAATTATGGCATTTCCATAGCCATTTCGAGATATATTTCCATGCAACTTCCACTGTTGTGTTTTATTATGACACATAGCATCATTTTCATAGTATTTGTGTCTTAGCCACGGTTCATATTTTTTATACATCTCATGCTAGATCATTGCACATCCCAGTACACCGTCCGAGGCATTCATATAGAGTCACATTTTTGTTCTAGCATCGAGTTGTAAGTAAATAAAAGTGTGATGATCATCATTATTAGAGCATTGTCCCATGTGAGGAAAGGATGATGGAGGCTATGATTCCCCCACAAGTCGGGATGATACTTAGGACTTAAAATAAAAAGAGACCAAAGAGCCCAAAAGGAAAAAGTGAAAAAAAGAGAGAAAAAGAGAGAAGGGACAATGTTACTATCCTTTTTCCACACTTGTGCTTTAAAGTAGCACCATGTTCTTCATGATAGAGAGTCTCCTATGTTGTCACTTTCATATATAACTAGTGGGAATTTTTCATTATAGAACTTGGCTTGTATATTCCAATGATGGGCTTCCTCAAATTGCCCTAGGTCTTCGTGAGCAAGCGAGTTGGATGCACATCCACTTAGTTTTCTTTTGAGCTTTCATACACTTATAACTCTAGTGCATCTGTTGCATGGCAATCCCTACTCCTTGCATTGATATCAATTGATGGGCATCTCCATAGCCCATTGATTAGCCTCGTCAATGTGAGACTTTCCCCTTTTTTGTCTTCTCCACACAACCTCCACCATCACATTCTATTCCACTTATAGTGCTATATACATGGCTCACATTCATATATTGCGTGAGAGTTGAAAAAGTTTTAGAACATTAAAAGTATGAAACAATTGCTTGGCTTGTCATCGTGGTTGTGCATGATAAATACTTCGTGTGATGAAGATAGAGCATGACAAGACTATATGATTTTTTAGGGTTAACTTTCTTTAGCCATGATATTTTGAGAAGACATGATTGCTTTATTAGTATGCTTGAAGTATTATTGTTTTTATGCCAATATTAAACTTCCATTTTGAATCTTATGGATCTGAATATTCATGTCACAATAAGAAAGATTACTTGATAAACATGGTAGGTAGCATTCCATATCAAAAATTCTGTTTTTATCATTTACCTACTCGAGCATGAACAAGAATTAAGCTTGGGGATGCTTGATACGTCTCCAACGTATCTATAATTTTTTATTGTTCCATGCTATTATATTATCCATCCTGGTTGTTTTATATGCATTAATATGCTATTTTATATCATTTTTGGTACTAACCTATTAACCTAGTGCCTAGTGCCAGTTGTTGTTTTTCCTTGTTTATGTCTTCTACAGAAAATCAATACCAAACGGAGTCCAAATACAAATATTTTTTTTGAGAATTTTTCATGGGCCAGAAAACAACCACGAAGCTTCATGAGGAGGCTAGAGGAGCCACGAGAGGGCCACACTCCCTAGAGGCGCGCCCTAGGGGGCGCCCCCCAGGCTTGTGGGCCCCTCGGGACTCCCCTAACCCTAATCTCAGCTCCATAAATACCCAAATATTTCCCGCATACCAGAGGGCACACCAAAAATACTTTTTCGCCGCCACAAGCTTCTGTTCTCATGAGATCCCATCTTGGGGACTTTTCCGGCACTCCACCGTGGGGGATTCGATCATGGAGGGCCTCTACACCAACCTTGTTGCCCTTCCGATGATGTGTGAGTAGTTTACCGCAGACCTACGGGTCCATAGCTAGCTAGATGGCTTCTTATTTTTCTTTGATCTTCAATACAATGTTCTCCTCGATGTTCTTGGAGATCTATTCTATGTAATCTTCTTTTGCGGTGCTTTTGTTGAGATGCGATGAATTGTGAGTTTATGATCAGATTATCTATGAATATTATTTGAGTCTTCTTTGAACTCTTTTATGCATGATTAAGATAGCTTTGTATTTCTCTCTGATCTATTGATTTGGTTAGGCCAACTAGATTGATCTTTCTTGCAATGGGAGAGGTGCTTTGTGATGGGTTCAATCTTGCGGTGTCCTCACCCAATGATAGTAGAGGTAGCAAGGCACGTATTTGTATTGCCGACATTAAGAATAAAAAGATGGGGGTTTTACCATATTGTTTGGATCTATCCCTCTACATCATGTCATCTTTCTTAAGGCGTTACTCTGTTCTTGTTAACTTAACACACTAGATGCATGTTGGATAGCGGTCGATGTGTGGAGTAATAGTAGTAGATGCAGGCAGGAGTCGTTCTACTTGTCAGGGACGTGATGCCTATATTTATGATCATTGCCTTAGATATCGTCATAACTATGCACTTTTCTATAAATTGCTCAAAAGTTATCTGTTTACCCATTGTATGTTTATTTCAAGAGAGAAGCCTCTAGTGAAACCTATGGCCTCTGGGTCTATTTTAATCATATTTTTCAGATCTATAAAACCAAAACCCAAAAATACCTTGCTGCAATTTATTTATCTTTACTTTATTTTACACTTTTACCTATCTTTTATATCTATATCTATCAGATCTCACCCTTGCTAGTGACCGTGAAGGGATTGACAACCCCTTTTTCGCGTTGTGTGCAAGTGTTTGTTAGTTTCTGCATGCACATTTATTGGGGACTTGTGCGTTCCTCCTACTGGGTTGATACCTTGGTTCTTAAATGAGGGAAATACTTATCTCTACTTTGCCGCATCACCCTTCCATCTTCAAGGGAAAATCAACGCAAGCTCAAGAAGTAGCATCACTCAATAATAAATTATGCTCCAACTTCATCGCATAACTAAAGGCTATATGTGCATGCTTGAGGAATCACAAACCTTAACACCAATATTCTTACTAAACCACAATCATTCACTAGTACGCCCACATATTACCATCATAATATCATAAAACTATTGCAATGAATCAAATTTATCATATTCAGTGATCTACATGAATTTTTTATTATATCCCTCTTGAATACCTATCCTTTATGGACTAGTCTTATAACTCGTGTAAATTGTCATTACTATTTATTAGACTCTCAAAAAGATATAAATTAAGCACGAGAGTTCAACTATTTCTTTAAAATATAACCACCACCGTGCTTTAAAAGATATAAGTGAAGCACTAGAGCAACCACCTAGCTCAAAAGATATAAGTGAAGCACATAGAGTATTCTAAAAAAACCATGAAGAAATGCATGTCCCTCTCAAAAGGTGTGTGCAGCAAACAATGATTGTGGCAAACTAAGAAGCAAACAAAGCAAAGACTACTATAATACAAACGCTCCAAGCAAAACACATATCATGTGATGAATAAAAATATAGCTCCAAGTAATATACCAATGGATTGTAGACGAAAGAGGGGATGCCATCCAGAGCATCCCCAAATGTAGACGCTTGGGTCTTCCTTGAATATTATCTTGGGGTGTGATACGTCTCCAACGTATTGATACGTCCATTTTGCATCATGATTGCCTACTATTATTTATATTGTTTTTGGTCATTATTCCACTTTATGATGCAATTCTAATGCCTTTTCTCTCTTAATTTGCAAGATTTACTTCGAGAAGGAGATTACCGGCAATTGCAATTCTAGACCTGAAAAAGTTACAACAGAGATACTTATTCTACAGAACTCCAAATGATGTGAAACTTCATGGAGATATTTTATTGAATATATAGAAAATACTGGAGTAAAGGAATACCAGAGAGGGGCACCTACTGCTCACAAGGCAACAGGGTGCGGCCACCCCTCCAGGTGCGCCCTGATGCCTTATGGGTCCCATAGCTGGCCCCCGGTGCCCATCTTCTGGTATATAAGGGGTTTTGACCTAGAAAAAAAAATAAGAGGAAGACTTTTGGGATGAAGTGTCGCAGTCTCGAGGCGGAACCTAGGCAGGAGCACTTTTGCTCTCCGGCGAAGCGATTCCTCCGGGGAAATTTCCCTCCGGGAGGGGGGAATCAAAGCAATCGACATCACCAACGGTCCTCCCATCATGGGAGGACCAATCTTCATCAACATCTTCCCCAACACCATCTCATCTCAAACCCTAGTTCATCTCTTGTATTCAATCTTTGTTCCAAAACCTCATATTGGTACCAGTGGGTTTCTAGTAGTGTTGATTACATTTTGTAGTTGATGCTAGTTGGTTTATCTGGTGGAAGATCAAATATTAAAATCCTCAAGCATGTTCAATACCCCTCTGATCTTGAACATGAATATGATTTGTGAGTAGTTACTTTTGTTCTTAAGGACATGTGAGAAGTCTTAGCCGCTCGAATTGCGGGATACATGATGCAATTAAAGACTGTAGAAGTGATGGAGGCCCCGTGGAAAGAAGTGAATTGGAAAGCCCAAGCCTCGAATAAGGAAGGGAATGAAGCATATTCGCTCGTTCTCCCAAGGATTGGGGATGAAATCCTCAGCGGGGTCCTAGCCAATGGCGATGATCCCTGGACACGCATAGGCCACCTCCAATGGTGGTAGTTAGCCAACATTGGAGGGCTGATCAGGTGACCTTGCGACACCGTGCACGACTTCCACCCTCCCCTGACGGCAACTGATGCATGTGAGGACGAGGAGCCTGCCTGGCCCGTAGACATGGATTGCCTTTACTGAGGATCGCCAGTCATCTGAAGGGGCAAAGGCGGATCTTGGGACTAGATCATTTGAGTGAATATGCTGGCGTTTATAAGTAATTGACAGGGGAACACGCTGCGCGAACTTACCATCGGGTACTGTGACACCCATGCTGAATCTTCTTCAACAACACCATCAAGGCGGCGGGATGTGCCAGCCTACAAAAAAGGAGCATGGGCACACTATTCGGATTGCAAAAGGGGGATCACAAGAAAGTACAAAATAATGGTGGATTTATTACCCCCGATGGGAAAATGACTCTTTCACGGAGCTCCAAAGGCCGCCGTCCATTAACGCAATCACGATCGGTGCAAAGGAAGGACATGGCGGTGGCGTCGGAGGCATTGGACCTCGCCAGCAATGACCCGGTGGTGGCAGCGGTGGAGGAGCACATGATGGCGTGACTAGAGCTGGCTGGAAGAAAGGGGCACTAGCCACAATTTTTTTATCTACATGGTCAAATATTTGGAATGTGCCACTAGCAATCGCTGCAAGTGGGGCCACATCGGAGCGGCAAAATGGAAATTCTATCCTCAATGGCAGGCCCCCACATCGGTCAGATGTCAACTGAGTTTCCTCGTCAATATTGGTGGGCCATATCAGAGTGGTGAAATTGAAATATGGCCTCAACGGTGGACGCCCAGATCGGCCGGAAGGGTCAACAGAGTCTCCTCGTTGCTAGAGTTGACATGGTGAAGCGGTGGATTCATATGTAAGGAAATGATGCAACGGAGATGATAAGTTGACGACAACTGGCGGAGACGGTGTGTAGAGGCATGCATATAATTTCTTTGCAAGCACTAGTGGCACATGCCGAAATATGGAAGTTTGAGTGGTAGGAATCGAATATGCAACTTCAGAAGTGGCACAAACTGACTTTTCCCTAAGCAAATTAGGAAAATAGTATTGTTCAAGCTAATAATCACCTCATCATCTAATTAGGCTGATGGTACCATCAAACTAATCCATGTAGCTTGTTTTACCTCTTAAAACATGGAGGGGAATCATCACTCTTTTTTTTGGGGGACAATCTCAGTATCTTTCCTAATCATGCATCCATGGTATGGGAGATTGAAAATCTGGTATTTTTCTTAATCATGCAACGGCTGAATGAAATGAAACAATCAATTCTGCAAACATTGAAACTTAAATGTATGCATCTGAAGTGGCATAAAAATGGGGGACAAAATCAACCAATGCTCTGAGGTAGGATTTTATCAGGGGAGGCTACATGTTGGACATGGTTACTTACAATTCATCAATTTGGATTTTTAACTTTGAATTACCACTACTGATTAAAGTGAATTTAAAAACTGATGTCTGATATATTAATGTTCACAAAATGTTAGATATGTGTTCTGCTCAAACATATGAGAAAACAACAAAATACATAAATGAATAAGGACAATTAAATTAGATCAACACTCATTTTGAGGTGAGACTTGTTGATGCAGGGACACCAGTTGATCAAACGCTCTAGAGACCAGTTGGAAGGTTGATATAGTTGTCTCATACCCGTCAAATATTGCTTGTGTTGTGAGTGCAGTTAGCCAATATATGCATGACCAAAAATCAGCAGATATAGAAGTTGTGAATAGGATCCTACCATATCTTAAGGGGTGCTAAGGAAGAGACCTCTTATGGGGACTTGCAAGTTGGATGATATACTGATGTCAATTGTGCAGGTTCTCTAGATAACTGCCTCTCAGCGTCTCGTCACTTCACATCTGTTGGAAGGAACCTAGTTTCATGGCCAAGAAAAATACAAAGGGTAGTGTGGCTTGATCCACTACAGAGGCTGAGTTCGGATCCATTCCTCATGCTATTTGTGAGTTATTATGGTTGCACATTTTCATAGCAAATTTGCGGTTTGTACAAGTACAGGCCTCCGGTCTATACTGTGACAACAAAGCTGCTATTGGCATTGCTAATAACCTTGTTCAATACGACCGAACCAAGCACGTAGAGATTGATCGTTACTTTTTTTCGAGAAAGCTTTCGATCTATTCATCTTAATTATGGATGTACAACGAACACCCGAAATAATGAAAATTACATACAAATCTGTAGACAACCTAACGACGACTACAACCGCTAAAGCGCCATCGTCATTGCCCCTCCCTCACCGGAGCCGGGCAAAACTTGTTGTAGTAGACATTTGAGAAGTCCCCGTGTTAAAGCCCCCATAGGACCAGCGCAGTAGAAAAGCAAGAATAAGTTTGATGGAGGAGTAATTTGCCTTTCATACGTCGCTTCAGGAAGTCAACTAGTATATGCCCTTACAAAAGGACTCCTAGAAAAAAAGTATGTTCCATGTTTTGTAGCAAGACGGGTTCTATATGATATATTCGCCCAGTCTCGATAGGGAGTGTCGGTGTATTAGCATGATTAGGTGGTTCTCTGAGAGAAGGGATCGGTGAGGAACGATCCAGAATTTTCCCAAATCCCCTTCATGCCGAGTACCCATTCATGCTTCCTCCAATCACTAACCCATATCTCTCAAATCTCAGATGATTTTCAACAGGATGTCCCTTCTCCCCCTTCCTCTATATCATGAAAACTACCTATTAACACATGGGCAAGCATATTTGGAAATTAGTCACAAGAATATCTCCTGAATTTGCAATACCGCACCCACAACCTAGTAACCGAGAAACTTGATTGTAATAATAAATTAAAAAGCAAACTCTTTATGCGGGAGCGAAACCACCTTTTGACCGGACAACGGGTTCATATTAAAAAAAATGTTATTTTTATACAAATACTATTGGAAAAAAATCAGAACTTTTCCAGCAATTAAATTAGTAATTCAACATTGTTCGTGAATTTTGTCCGTGCATTTGGGAGATATTGCTCGTTTATAGGAAAAATGAATCATATAAAATCCCCATGTTCCAAAATGGTATCATTTCTATCTACATTAGGCATGATTATTAACTGTACACAAACTCCACTAAAAATATCATAGCAATACTTTTTCTGGAGAAAAAAAATCACCAAATCACCTTCTGAATATGATCTAGCATGATTAATTGCATCGTAACATCAGCATTTTTTATTTTACTAAAAGAGGAGGGGAATAAGAAAGTAATACTAATAAAAGGGTTTTTTTGTTTGAAACTTCAAAATAGTCTTATTGGTTCTTCTATCTCGGGAACTATATTTAACCCAACAAACATCCAATTACAGGGAAGGAAAACAGACGACAAGAACAAGAACACAGACTCCAAACTCCTCGACGACCAAGCTAGGGTCGTCATCACATGCAAGCGTTCACTCGCACTAGCTAATTACTTAATTAGTCTCAGAAGACGCCTCTCTTTCACGGTACTCCAAGTCTTCAGGCCATGGAGAGCTTAGCTAGGTAGCCTTATCCCATGCATGTAACCTTACTCATGCGATCAACTTAGTTGCTAACTCGCTAACCTTACTCCTCTCATGCATGCATGCGCTAATTCCAGGTTGCTTCAAGTCTCAGACTCACTCGACAGATCGGAGCTTACGCTTGTGTAAGCTTGATCGATCCGTCGATCATGGCATCCGGCCTCCGTTGAAGGACGAAGCCGACTTCATCTCGGCCTCCAAGGAGCTCATGTCGCTGCTGCTCTGGTGGTGGTCTCCTCTCGGTGTCGATATCCCGCGCACGATGCCGCCTCCGCCCACGCCAAGAAAGTCCCGCGTCATGTCGCCGCCGCCAGCACCACCGCCGTTGCCACCAACACCACCTCCTCCCTGGCTGAATTTCACCTCGTGCTGATCCATGTCGCACATCCTCGGATCAAACATCCCGGCGGGGCCGCCGTTAGCGCCGCCAAACATCGCCGCGGCATTGACGCCGCCGCCAGCAGCCAAAGAGTTCATCAGCTCGTTCAGGTTCGCATCGTTCTGGTCCATCTGCTGCTGCGGTGTCCCCTGTCGCCCGTGCGGCGAAGAGCCCACGAAGCCCCGGAACATGGACGCCGCGCCGTTGGGGCTGGAGGTCGCGCCCATCTGCGCCGCCTTCTGGAGCAGTGCGGTCGCAGACATCTGAGGCAGCATGGGCGCCTGGTCGTTGTACATCCCAGCCTGCGAAATGTGATCACCACCAACAAAGTTCCCGCCGAAAATCGCCGCTGCTGATACCTCAGAGCCGCCGCCGCCGCCTCCACCAGCGCCGCCGCTGAACTGGTCGTTGCTCATCATTCCCTGGCTTGCATGCTCATGACTAGACCCCGAGCTATTGCCATTGTTGGAGAAGAAGCCCAGGTTGAAGAGGCCATGGCCCGAAGACGCGGGCCCTCCCGCACCATTGCCCTGGAGGTCTGGGAGCTGCATGAGGCCGTGGAACGGCTTGGACTGCAGGTAGGAGTGTGACCCATTGCCCGCCTCGTCCCCGAAATCCTGCCCCGGCGCCGCGTTGAGGAAGAAGGCCGACTGGGGCTGCTGCTGAGGTGGGCGGAATGCAGACGCGCCAGAGGGCGACAGGAGGTGGTCGAGGCGCGCGGCGATGCTGCTGCTGCCTCCGCCAGCCGCTCCGCCGAGGCGCAGGAGCTCCGGGGACGGGTGGTGGTGGTGACCGTCATGCTGCAGGGTGGAGTTGAGGTGGGATCCCACCTGGGACAGGCTCAGCGCCATGTTGCCAGCGTTAGTAGCCCCGTAGAGGTGGCTGGTGAGGCTGCTCAGGCTCGTCGGCGGCAGCCTGGCGCTCTCCTGCGCCAGGGCGTCGCAGAAGGCCCTGTGGGTGATGAAGCTGTCCCTCCTGCATACAATAACACAACAGAAAATAATCAGAAACACGATAAACATCAGCACACCACACCACCACCATCAGTCACATGTCGTCATGTGCTCTCACACCAGACCACACTGCCATGGTCTCTGCTCGATCTGCAACTTAGGTCAGAGCGCAGGCAGCGCCGTCGCATGCCAATGCATGGGCCGTGCAGTAAAAGGGAACAGTAACGTTGATGTGAGAAGAGCTTGAGAAGCCTGAAAAGCGAACAGCGCCCTGCACCGGGCTGCATGGCGACGACGCATGCATGACACGCTGGAAGGGGGCGCACGCCCCGAGGCGAGCTAGCGGCATCTCGGGCTAAGATATTGTTTTCTGATCGACATGTGAGCACTGCGCAACTGGCCGCGGGACGGGACGAGGACGGACCGACTGTGCTACTGAATGTTGTGTTTGTAGTAGCTGGTATCCCATGCATCTGAACAGTGCCATTCCCAGTGTCCATAGCTGCTACAGCGACAGGGTGCGCATCTCCCCCTTGTGCACCAGCCATGTCACAGTAAAAGAAAGAAACAGCTTGCAAATGTGGTGGCCGTGGTATTTATCTCTGTTGAAGTAACATATGTTTCCAAAGGAGGAATAGGGTTTGACTATTATCGCTTGTGTACCACCACACCTTGCTGTCCAAAGATCGACTAGTGCTAAAATTAGGAAACTGGTAGCATGGGTCAAAGGTGTTGGGTATAGTATGAATCCATGCATGCATGCACCACAAAGCAAGCCCAAGATCCCAGAAATCGATGTGTGTCAATCAAGGGAGAGGCCGCGCCGGGGGAAAGGAGAAATCTCATCATAGCTTGCCATGCTACGTCTCTCATAGGTTCCCACTAGTAGGAAGCTTCAAAGGAGAAAGGCTTCCAGACAAAGACATCAGACATTGTCATGCACACGAACACACACACCAAGGAGCTGCGTAGAGCAGAAAACTTTGCGGGGCTGGTAAGCTCGCCTCCCGAGGCGCCTTGACACAGGAAAAAGCAAAAGCCTGCGCCAGTGAAACTTAAAAAAGCCTACTACCCCCCAAATCAAGGAGCTCAAAACAAATAATGCCAATTATTCGTACTTAGTGTACTCCGCCTCTACAGTTGAATGTGTAAAAATGATCATATGGATGCATATGGAACATACTATGGCTTCTGTACTTGGTAAAAAAAAAAAGACATGCACTATAGATTTACGCTCAGAGAAGAAGCGCCGAATTGTTTCCTTTTTTTTATATCATCAGGTCTCTTCCCTTGCAGGAACAGTGAAAAAAGAGACGACACTCCATTGCTCATGAATGCAACTCCTGTTGGTGTTTCCCTAAGTGCTAACTCCCCATTGGAGAATTTTATGCCAAAACATGAAAGAGAGGAGTGACCACTTGAATGAATGAATGAATGCAGCTTAAGTCCATCAATGAATGAACAGTTCCTCAAGTTACACTTGCAACTAGGCTGGCGATGCATGGGCGATGAGACATGGGATGGACATTGCGACGCATCCATGAAAAGGCGTGGGCCTCTCTCGCTGGTCGCTGCCACGGCCAACGAACGGCTCTGCCACATCTTAGCCGGCCAGCCAACTCACATGAGAAGTTTAGCTGCCTACTCCTACATGGCAGCCAAGCGATGCAGTAGAGAGAGAAAACTATGGAAGAGAGAGGGTAAAAGAGAAAGCCTGCAAGCTGCTGACGAGTTGGACCAGGAGGAATGCGGGTCTACAGGACAGTGTAACAGATGTCTTAGTCTGTAGCGTGTGTCTGGCTTGAGAGAGGAGAGAGAGCTTGTTTCTGGTTCCATCTTCCCAAGGCAGCAAGCTAGGAAAGGGAAAGGATGGCTTCTGGGCAGTGCCAAAGGACTCAAAATATTCCAGCCCATTTCACGTGCGAGCAGTTTCACTGTGCGCCCCTCTCTCTCAGTCGCCTTCGTCGCCCGCGGCCGTCTCTATTGCTTTCCTTCTCAGCAGGCTAGCCAGAGAAGGAAGGAAGCAGGAGCTCGGACAACAACAATGTCGATCGACATCGACACAAGCCCGATCAAAACCCTAACCCTAAACCAAAGCAATGCCCATTACGGTATACACGCAGCGCCATGCATGCAGCGAGGCCTGATCGATTTCACGTACATTCTATCTATGTAGACATCGTAGTGGTGGAAATGCAGAAGACAGTATATAGGTAGAAGAAGCTGGGTAGGGAGCGGTGGCTGGTAAGTTACCGTGAGAAGAGGGTGCCGCAGTCGCAGCGGTACTCGCGGGTGCCGCAGATCTTGGAGTGCGCCTTCCAGTCGGACTGGACGGCGTAGCGCTTGGAGCACTTGTCGCACTTCCACTTCTTCTCGCCGTGCTTGCGGCAGAAGTGCTTCTTGATGCCGGTGAGGTCGCCCAGGGCGCGGGACGGGTCGTGGTGGACGCACGTCGGCTCCGGGCACAGGTACACGCGCCGGCGCTGCACCTGGTTCGGGTTCTTCTGCTTCAGCTTCCATGGCAGGTTGTGGCCGCGGCGGTGCAGCTGCAGGTTCTGCTCCCGCTGGAACCCCTTGTTGCACACCTCGCACACGAACCGGTTCGTCGCCATCAGCGTCTTGGGCGACAGCGCGATCACCTCCGCGTCCGGGTCTGCAACCAATTCCACCATGCATTTCATCATCAAATACAGTGCATATATACAAGTATGACAATTTGCTTTGCATACAAAAAAGGTATCCCAATTGATGACTCGATACGTCATGCATAAGACAATCAATAAAATGCTTGGAATTAAGAATGGGTGGCCATATATTTAGGGCGTTCCATGCTTGGACAGGTAGGAAGGATATATATGCTTCTAGAAGAGCAAATATTTGAGCAAGGGTCTTATTAATTGTATGCCGTGGGCGATTTCTTATTGTTGGAGTGTTAATTTTCCTTATCTGTGAGGCGCTCGCACATGATCAATGAGTGAATAATCCCATTGGAGCTAGTAGAAATCACGGATTAATTTGAGAAGATATCGTTGCTTACTTCCCTGGGTGGGGGCCGGTGAGCTAGAGAGTAGAGACAAACTAGAGCACGGAGAAGAGAATATTTGCATGAGATTTTGGGGAAGAAAGAAGTTTGCAGGAAGTGATATAGAGAACAAAGGAATTGTCATGGATTGTGCCCTCGCTCCTGCTTGCACCTCATAATTGGGGAAAAGAATTGAATGTGCTCCAGTGGAGAGGATGACAGCTCATGTATACATGGAATCTTGAAGCAAGAAAAAAAAGAGAACTATCCAACCAGTATGGTATACGGTTCTTCTTTCCTACCAAAGATAAATAAAAACTAAAAAAATTGTGTTAGAAATTCCGGAACCGACTGATCTGATGAGAACACGAGACTTTGGAAGAAGAAGAAACCGGCCGAGACAAGGAGGAGCCTACTCGATCTAGAGCCACGAGTAAAGTACCCTAGTTCCTGTTCGTCACCTGAATTAATTGTCCTCCTTTCAGGTGATAGTACAGAGCTTTAAATGAACTCGTATTGATTAGCAAGGAGCGAATTGAAGGCCAAGTATCTTCCTCGAGGCTACAGCAAACTTCGAATTGAAGTAGACCCTGAGTATAGGGGAACGGATCCACTGAACCAGGGATAGATGAGAAGAAATTAAGGAGTTGCAGTAAAAGAGTACAAGCTGGGAAATTAGGGAGTGAAATTAAGGCGTGTGTGGTAGCAAGAACAGACTGTCGCTCAATTACACACACGTCAGTTACTACACACAAAAAAAAACGTGCAATTCTCCAGCAGTACTACCAAGTATTAATTCACTACCGAGCAAGAAACCAAGCAGGAAGTAACTGAGTAAATAAAAGAGAAGATACTGAAAAATAGAGAGAGAAAACCCCGAGTGTGCGCATGTGAGAGAAGATGCTTGCACTGTCAGGAACCAAACGATAAGACGCCAATCAGTCCAGACAAGACCTTGCAGTTAGCATGCATGACTGGAAATATTAACCAGGGTCCACGATTAGATTACCGGGTAGAGTCCTCTTCTTCTTGGCCGGTGGTGCCGCCGCCGGAGCGCCCTGGCTGGACGCGGCAGGCGCCGCGCTCCCCGCGCCGGACAGTGCCACCGCTGCCAGCTGGTGCTGCTGGTGCTGCTGCTGCTGCTGCTGTGATATCAGCGGCTTCATCTGGTCTTGCTGGTCCCCATCCCTCATTCCGAAGAACGCCGCCGCCGCCGCTGCCGATGAATTCGATGCCATCGCCTCCCAACCTAGGTCGTCACACCAACTCCGGATTGTTCTTGGATTGGCAGTGCTCCTTCTTCTTCCCCCCTTCGCTGAAACAAAGCAAGATTTTCCATGTGAGACGTCGCAATTAAGAGAGTAAAAACTGACACTACAGTACTGCACAGCGCATGCAAGCAAGCGACCATGAGAGAGAGATCTGGAAGACTCTTGCTCCCCGAGGCCCGAGCTATCAAGACAAATTAAGGAGGAGAACGACGAGGACGAAAGAGGCAGAACTGGTTGTGAGGAAGAGGGAGCAGATGGAAAGGCCCCAAAATTCCCTGAGCGCGTGATGGCTATACCTATCTCATATACCTTGGAACCGATCTGAAACAACAAACAAATCGACAAGAAGCCGAGAAAAACTCCAAGGCCTCGGCCGCTTAGGACCCTTCCGAGATTAACAAAAGAACAAAGTGGACAGGGAAATCCAAACAAACAAACAGTTGCACTCAAAACAAAGTAAAAAAAGAGAGAGAAGGCATACGAACAAAAGCTCCCAAACACCCACACCCGCAGAACTCACATACATACAGATATTTAAAAATTTGGAAAGGAACGCAACAAGGAACTAGAAGAGGAGGAGGAAAAAAACATGGGATACCTCACTCTCTCCCTGCTAGCTTCGTCTCTTGCTTGAAACCGAGGGGATAGAAGTGGAGGAGAGGGGGCGGAGGAGAGGGCCGGGGAGGAGGCTAAGAGGGTTGTTGTCTCATTTCTTTCATCTCCTTGTCATACTTTTCTTTCTCTATCTATCTATCTCTTCCCTCCCACGCTCTTATATGCCCCCCTCTCGCTCGCTCTATAAAATTAATTGCTGAAATCTTGCCTCTGCTCTTTCCCAGGCCTATGCGCACCATGGAAATATATAAAAGATGGGGATTATATATACAGGCCGGAGCAGGAGAAAGGGGGAGAGGAAAGAGAGAGGGGATGGGGGGCGGGGGCAAGCTCACGCAGCCCAGCGGCGTCGTGGAGCGTGTGAGGGTCGGGTCCACCGACTGCTGCGTGGGGCTTACCTCTCGCCATCTCACACGCGCGCGCGCAAGGCCTTTTCTTTTCCCCTTGGCTTAGTTTTGGTTTTCTTTTGGGGTTTATTGTTGTGCGATTGCGGCCGTGTGCTTATGTTTCGTGCCTTGCTACCACGTTACTACAAATTAAAAGCATGGCTTTGGATCCCTGTTCACCTAACTTCTGTTAGACTGTTTTAACCTTTTTGTTGATGCTAGTTTGCACGCATGTGTTTGGCCAGGCTGTGGAACAAACAGTAACAAACATTGTCATTTCTGCGTATCACATTCCCCATCTGAACGTTTAGGAGTAAGCCACAAACATAAATGTGTAAATGAGCAAACCGGCGTAGAAACTTTTTGTTGCACAATCTGTGGTACAAAAATGGCTGTACCAACCATCGCGTATTGTCAGTGAATTAACTAGAAAATAAAATGTTATGCTCCCGCTAGGATTAATCACTGGATACAAGTCTGTGATACAATCTTAGTCAAATTCTCGGGTTCCAGAGGAAGAGGAAAGGAGATCGGTAGGAGAGAGCCGCCGCCTAAAACCTAGTACATTCTCGTCACCTCACCCAGGAAGGGCCTGTTTCCTCTTAACCAGTCGGGTCGTGTCCCAGACACTATCGGGCTGGGGTGGACGGGGCTGTCGTTCTAGCCCAGTCGGGGTAGTTGTTGGCTGTCCCTTGGATGGCTCTGCAGGTGGGACGGATGGACAAAGGGCGGAACATACCCTCCCCCTCGAGACATAGTTTGGCCCCAAGCTGGAGCTTTCGGGAAGTGATGCTGGAGCTCGGCGCGATCCTCCCAGGTGGCGAACTCCGGCGGTTGGTGAGTCCAACAGACCAGACCTTGAGGCACCATCCCATTGCCATGTTGAACCACTCGTTTCTCTAGTACTTCTTCCATTGTAGGGCTTGCCGCTGCCGCTGCCAGAAGTTGTTCTTGCACCAGCTCCGTCGGACGAAGAGCTTGTCGAAGCTGGGACACGTGGAAGATGGAGTGCACCGCGCTGAAGTCCGGGAGCTTGAGCTTGTACATCGCAACGCCAATGTGTTGAAGCACTTGATACGACCCAAAATAGCGGAAGGCGAGCTTCTGGTTGGTGCGGGTAGTCACCGAGCACTGGATGTAGGGTTGGACCTTGAGGAAAACCCAGTCGTTGACAGCGAAGACACGGTCCGATCGGTGCTTGTCGGCGGAGTCCTTCATGTACTGACGCATGCGAAGCAGATGTTGTCATATGACCGCCACCATTTGAGCTCGATCTTGGAGCCACTCTGCCAAGTCAGGGGATGCGCAAGCCACCGGGTCACCGATGTTGAAGTGCCGCAGTGCGTGTCCATAAAGCACTTTGAATGGCGTTGTGCCCAAAGCTGCATGAGGCGATGTGTTATACCAAAATTCTGCAAGGGCCAGTCAGGCACACCATTTAGTCGGACATGCGTGGACGAAGCAGCGAAGAAATATTTTCAGGCATTGGTTCACTCGTTCGATTTTTCCGTCAATCTGTAGGTGATGTGTTGTACTCATCCAGAGCTTGGTGTGGGTGAGCCAGAACAGTTCTCTCCACAGCATGCTGGTGAAGATTGGGTCACAGTCTGAGACAATTGACTCGGGCAGACCGTGCAGCTTATAGATGTTCGCCACAAATGCCTATGCCACCTAGAATGCCGTGAAGGGGTGGGATAGATCAATGAAATGGGCATACCGCATGAACTTGTCCACTACCACCAAGATCATTGTAGCCGGAGGAGCGGGGCACGCCTTCGATGAAGTCCATGGTGATTATTTGCCATGCTTGGTTGGGCACGGGAAATGGTTCCAAGAGACCAGGATAACATACCTGTTTCCGGCTTAGCTTGCTTGTAAGTTTCACAAGCCTCCACGAAGAGCTTGACATAATGCTTGATCCCTGACCATGTAAACAGGCGACACACTTGTCGGTAAGTCGCATTGAACCCCGAGTGGCCACAAATGGCACCGGTGTGCAAAGCAGCGAGCACCTACTTTTGCAGTTTCACATTGTCACCCAGCCAAATGCGTCCGTGCTGCCGGATGATGCCCTCTTGCAAGGTAAATCCATCCCGGGGGTTCTTGTTTAGTGGTGAGTGTTGCCAATAGGCGTTGTGTTGTAGGATCATTACGGTAGCCTTGTTGGACGGCCTCCAGCCAAGCTGGTACTATCGCAGTGATTGCCGCGAGCTCTTCTTGGGGAGGGTCTGAAGGAAATATGCCCTGGAGGCAATAATAAAGTTATTATTTATTTCCCTATTTCAAGATAAATGTTTATTATTCATGCTAGAATTGTATTAACCGGAAACATAATACATGTGTGAATACGTAGACAAACATAGTGTCACTAGTATGCCTCTACTTGACTAGCTCGTTGATCAAAGATGGTTATATTTCCTAACCATAGACATGAGTTGTCATTTGATAAACGGGATCACATCATTAGAAGAATGATGTGATTGACTTGACCCATTCCCGTTAGCTTAGCACTTCATCGTTTTAGTTTACTGCTATTGCTTTCTTCATGACTTATACCTGTTCCTATGGCTATGAGATTATGCAACTCCCGATTACCGGAGGAACACTTTGTGTGCTACCAAATGTCACAATGTAACTGGGTGATTATAAAGGTGCTCTACAAGTGTCTCTGATGGTACTTGTTGAGTTGGCATAGATCAAGATTAGGATTTGTCACTCTGACTGTCGGAGAGGTATCTCTAGGCCCTCCCGGTAATGCACATCACTATAAGCCTTGCAAGCAATGTGACTAATGAGTTAGTTGCGGGATGTTGCATTACGGAACGAGTAAAGAGACTTGCCGGTAACGAGATTGAACTAGGTATTGAGATATCGACGATCGAATCTCGGGCAAGTAACATACCGATGACAAAGGGAACAACGTATGTTGTTATGCGGTTTGACCAATAAAGATATTCATAGAATATGTAGGAACCAATATGAGCATCCAGGTTCCGCTATTGGTTATTGATCGGAGACATGTCTCGGTCATGTCTACATAGTTCTCGAATCCATAGGGTACGCACGCTTAAAGTTCTGTGACGATCGGTATTATGTGTTTTTGTGTTTTGATGTACCGAAGGTAGTTCGGAGTCCCGGATGTGATCACGGACATGACGAAGAGTCTCGAAATGGTCGAGACGTAAAGATCAATATATTGGAAGGTTATATTCGGACACCGTATGAGTTCCGAGGGTTATCGGATAAATACCAGAGAACCGGGAGGTTACCGGAACCTCCCGGGGGGTTATTGGGCCTTATGGGCCCAAGTGGAGGAAGAGGAGAGGCGGCCACCTAGGGGCGCGCGGGCCCCCTATCCCAAATTGAATTGGACTAGGGGGCCGGCCCCCCTTTCCTTCTTCTTGTCCTCCCCTTCCTTCCCCTCTCCTACTAGGACTAGGAAAGAGGGGGGGAATCCTACTTGGAGTAGGATTGCCCCCCTTGGGCGCGCCTCCTCCTCCTTGGCCGCCCCCTCCTCCTCTCCCTCCTTTATATACGGGGAGGGGGCACCCCTTGGAGACACAACAATTGATCTGTTGATCTCTTAGCTGTGTGCGGTGCCCCCCTCCACCATAATCCACCTTCTTTATATCGTAGCGATGCTTAGGCGAAGCCCTGCAACGATAGCTGCATCAACATCGTCACCACGTCGTCGTGCTGACGAAACTCTCTGTAACGCCCTCGATGCGGCTATATCTCCTACATGTCGAAGCACGACTTAGAGGCATAACCGCATTGAAAGCAATGTCGCAAGTGAGGTAATCTTCACACAACCCATGTAATACATAAGGGAAAGAGATACATAGTTGGCTTACAATCGCCACTTCACACAATACATGAATAAAGCATTACATCATCCAGATACAATCAAGGTATGACTACGAAACCAAAATGAAAGAAGACTACCCCAAATGCTACACAGATCCCCGATCGTCCCAACTGGGCTCCACTACTGATCGACTGAAACGAAACAACACAAAGGACAAGATCTTCATCGAGCTCCTCCTTGAGCTCAGTTGCGTCACCTTCTCGGTAACATCGGCGCCTGCAAACTGGTTTTGGAAGTATCTGTGAGTCACGGGGACTCAGCAATCTCACACCCTCGCGATCAAGACTATTTAAGCTTATAGGTAAGGTAAAGGTATGAGGTGGAGCTGCAGCAAGCGACTAGCATATATGGTGGCTAACATACGCAAAAGAGAGCGAGAGGAAAAGGCAAAGCACGGTCGAGAAACTATGATCAAGAAGTGATCCTAGAACAACCTACGTCAAGCATTACTCCAACACCGTGTTCACTTCCCGGACTCCGCCGAGAAGAGACCATCACGGTTACACACGCGGTTGATGTATTTTAATTAAGATAAACTTCAGGTTTTCTACAACCGGACATTAACAAATTCCCATCTGCCCATAACCACGGGCACGGCTTTCGAAAGTTCAAAACCCTGTAGGGGTGTCCCAACTTAGCCCATCACAAGCTCTCACGGTCAACGAAGGATATTCCTTCTCCCAAGACAATCCGATCAGACTCGGCATCCCGGTTACAAGACATCCTCGACAATGGTAAAACAAGTCCAGCAAAGCCACTCGAATGTGCCGACAAATCCCGATAGGAGCTGCACATATCTCGTTCTCAGGGCACACCGGATTGTCCAAGGTTCCGGTAGGCCAGCCCAGAGTTGCCCCTGGTGGCCACCGACGGCTCACAGGTTGGACCAACACTCAGAAGAGCACTGGCCCGGGGGTTTAAATAAAGATGACCCTTGAGTCTACAGAACCCAAGGGAAAGAAAAGGCTAGGTGGCGAATGGTAAAACCAATGTTGGGCCTTGCTGGAGGAGTTTTACTCAAGGCAAACTGTCAAGGGGTTCCCATTATAACCCAACCGTGTAAGGAACGCAAAATCCGGGAATATAACACCGATATGACGGAAACTAGGGCGGCAAGAGTGGAAAAAAACATCAGGCATAAGGCCGAGCCTTCCACCCTTTACCAAGTATATAGATGCATTAATTAAATAGGAGATATTGTGATATCCCAACAAATATCCATGTTCCAACAAGGAACAAACTCCAATCTTCACCTGCAACTAGCAATGCTATAAGAGGGGCTGAGCAAAGCGGTAACATAGCCAAACAACGGTTTGCTAGGACAAGGTGGGTTAGAGGTTTGACATGGCAATATGGGAGGCATGATAAGCAAGTGGTAGGTATCGCGTCATAGGCATAGCAAAAGAGCGAGCTACTAGCAAGCAAAGATAGAAGTGATTTCGAGGGTATGGTCATCTTGCCTGAAATCCCGCAAGGAAGAAGAACGAGTCCATGAAGAAGACAAACGGACGTAGCCAACAGATCCTCACAAACGCAACGTTACCGGATTACCGAGAAGAAGTACACCGGAAAGAAAGCAAACACCATAGTAAACAACCAACACATGAACATGGCATGATGCACAACCAAGTATGGTGCATGTCCGGTTTAATGAAGCATGGCATGGCAACGTGCAACAAACAACACTACAAATTAAGTGGAGCTCAATATGCAACGAGTTGCATATTGACGAAACACCACATCAATTATTCAGTTCTCTCCCGGTTAGGTACTCAACAATATTAAATGTTGGTTAACATGGCAAGAGGTGAGGCATAACAAAACTACACCATCTAAAACAATTTAAATGGGGCTGGATATAACAAATAACGAATCCGGTAAATCCCCATATGCCTTAGTAATTTAATGCAACAACAATTTTAAACATTTTAATTGTTGTTATCATGATGTGCATGACATGCAAGTTTTATGCAATATTTGTGAATAAGTTGATAAGAGTATATTAAGAAGCATTTGTCATCATGGCGGAAATTAAAAGGGGTGCCACGGCAACGATAACTAAACGGTGCCACGGCAACATCCCGATTTCCGGTAACTCGATTGAGATGCTGGTGCAAAAGGAAAAGTGACGGGGGCGTGTCATGCAAGGATGGTGGGGTGCTCCCGGATACCGGGTCCCCATGGGTTAGCGGCAAAAGAGGAGGACCGAGCAAGTGACAACTCGGACACGGTGCAGACAACGGGTGCATCTCATACAACATGCATTCGTTCTCAGACGGTCGTTTCGGTGGTATACTTCGAAGCGAGCGTTTCGAGGCGGACGGGTTCGATGGGACGTAGTGGTACTTTTGGTCCTCGGCGACGGAAGAAGTACCGACGTTCTCAAGGCACTTGTCGGTCCGGACGTGGTGTAGTTGTACATGGAAAACGTAGTGGTACTCTGCGTTTTGTCAAACCCAAGCGACGGTAGAGGAACTCGCGATATTGGCGACGGTAGAGGTACCCGTTTTCTTGTCAAAATCACAGCGGCGGTAGTTGTACACGGTTTGTAGATGTTCGAGTCACCAGTAGAGGTACTTGCATAGCGTTACGAGGTCGGTCTCGCCGGTCTCGGTCTCGGCAGCGTAGTTGTACAAACGCGACATCGGACTTGTCAAATCCGAACTCTTTGGGGGTGTAGTGGTACTTGGTGAATCCGCGTAGTCATGCACGTTCCAACATCAATCTTGGAGGGACACCGATGGCGTGGTACTTGGCGAATCCGGGAGACGGTACTTGACGATCCAGGTATGTGTCTTGACGGGCTCGATGATTCCAAGTGACACCGGCACACATCCACGGTAATCGTCCACTTGAAGGCGGTAGACGAAATGGCGATCCAGGTACTTGGTGTGCCGCGAGCAACGTTGTGGTGCAAAGGTGCAGCGGTGGGCTCGAACACGAAAATGTTGCCGGGATGCGACATGGGAGATGGGACGCACGGGGCAGAGGCTAGCGGCAACGCACGTCCATGGCCCTGGCCATAATGAGCAGGACGATGAGGAGGGCAGGGCGCAGGCACACCATGGAGGCCGGTGGTGACATGGCCGCGCGGGTCGGGCGAGCTCGCAGTCTCCAGGCGGAGGAGACGGACAGCAGCGGCCTACTGGTGGCCGGCAGGATGGCTGGAGTCGAGGAAGAAGGAGGCCGAGGCGCGGGGGGTGCTCTACGAGGAGAAGGAAGAGGAGAGGCAGCGTGGAGGTCTAGCGCGGCGCGGGAGAGACAATGGCGGCTGCGCTAGGCGGCGGAGCGAGGCGCTGCTGGCATGGAGCGGTCGGGAGGAGGACGAGGGAAAAGGGACAAGGGCGCGGTGCTGCTCGGCGGCTTGGACTCCGCCGGCCAGAAACAGTAGGGAGCTCCTACTCCCGCCGAAGACGGCGACGGGAGGACGGGGAGAGAGGAACGCAGGGGCCATGGGGCGGCTGCGCGCTTGCGGGAGCGAAGCGACGGGCGCGCGCGCGTGTGGAGAGGCCCGGGGTCGCGCGCGGGGTGGCCGTCCTAGAGGTCGCCGACGGCGGTGGGTGGCGATCGGGAGGAGGACGGGAGGAAGATGGGATCGGGGCGAGTGAGGGTCTCCTGGCGGCGCGAGGGAAGAACGAGGGGGAGAAGGGAGTCGGGCTCCCTGGTGTCTAGGGTTAGCAGCGTTAGGTGGCTTGGGGCCGACCCAGTAGAAAGGAGGGGTCAGCTGGGCTTGCTAGATTGGGCTCTCCCTCTCCTCTCTTTCTTCTTTAAACGAAAAGAAAATAGAGAGAGAGGAAAAAGAAGGGGGGTTAGGAAAAAGAGTTTGAGCAGGAGGACAATTTTCCTAGACTCATAAAAATAAACATGACCACAGAAAATAGAAGTGGCAAGATTGCAGGAATTAAATTCAAATTCATTTGAATATAATTCAAATGGTTTTGAATTGGGACTAGGTTTGGTGTGGCCAAAAATGTTCGGGCTTTTGTTGGAGCTCCGGAATATGATGAAAGAATATATGGCAAAGTTGAAGACCAATAATTAAGATAACAACGACATTGGGATATTCTGCAAGTGTGTTTATGGGTGAATCCAAATTATTGGAATATTTAATATAGCTCCCTAATATCGGGAGGATATGTTATAAAGAGAATCACCACGTGAATTCCCTCGGTTTAAATGGATCGAAGATCCATACGGTTTATTTAGTTGAGTTAAGAAAAGAAATGACATGATGGAATGATGACATGATGCAATGCACACGAAGCAAAGATGAATGCAACAGACGAAACAAAACACACAACGAAACCCGGAAACCCTGGAAGGCATCTGCAGCTCCGGTCTTGGGGCGTTACACTCTCCCTCGGGCTCTACTGGATCATGAGTTCGCGAGACGTCACCAAGCTGAACGTGTGCTGAACGCGGAGGTGCCGTAGGTTCGGTGCTGAGGATCGGCCGATTGTGAAGATGTACGACTACATCAACCGCGTTGTTATAATGCTTCCGCTTAACGGTCTACGAGGTTACGTGGACGACACTCTCCCCTCTCGTTGCTATGCATCACCATGATCTTGCATGTGCATAGGATTTTTTTTCAAATTACTACATTCCCCAACAGGGTCTGGGTTGCGAGACAGGGCATCAGCATCACAGTTGTCTACCCCTTTGTTGTAAACGATGCGGTAACTCAAGCCGAGCATCTTGGCCATTATCTTATGTTGCCATGGCGTGCTGAGCCGTTGGTCCTCAAGATATATCAGGCTCCGATGATCCATGTGCTCAATGAACTCATCATTCTTCAAAAAGGTACGCCAATGATCCAGTGTGAGTAAACTAGCCAGCCCCTCTTTTTCATACATGGAGAGCCTTCTGTTACGTGATCCCGAGGCACAACTCAGGAAACCAATCAGATGCTTGTACTGGGATAGGACCGCATCGATGCCCAAATCGGAAGCATCGGTTTCCAACTCAAAGGTCTTCTTGAAGTTCAGTAGAGCTAAGACAAGGGTGGAGACAAGTGCCTGTTCCAGTGCTCGGAAAGCTCCATCCTCGAGTTCCATCAATCGAAAGATGATCCCTTTCTTGAGTAAATCCATCAGAGGACGAAAAGTAACCACAAAGCCCTTGAAAAATTTGCGGTAGTACCCTGCGAGACCGAGGAATACGCGCACCTCTTCGACATTGGTTGGGACCAGCCACTTCTGAACTGCAGCAATGTTTCTTCCATTAGTGCGCACACCATCCCCGCTGATCTCATGGCCCAAGTAATGGAGTTGCGGGCAGACGAAAGTGCATTTGTTGTGTTATATCTTAAGGCCATGTTCTTGCAATAGCTGGAAAACTTGCTGCAGCAGCTGCACATATGTGTCTTCATAACTATTGTGTAGCAGGATGTCGTCGATAAAGACCAAGGCTCCTCGCAACAACGGAGCCCAACACTGTGCTCATGCCCCCTTGGAAAGTTGCCGCCCCCCCTCGTGACACCATATGGCATTACTTTAAATTTGAAGTGTCCATGGTGTGTCTTGAAGGTTGTATTATGCTCATCCTCAAGTCACATCCGGATTTGTTGATAGCTGGCTCGGAAGTCAAAATTTGTGAACAACCGAGATCCTGCCAGTTCGTCCAGCAACTGGTCAATGACTGGGAGAGGGTAACGGTTCTTGATGGTGAGTGCATTGAGGTGGCGATAATCCATGCATACCGTCAAGTAAGATCTTTCTTCTATACCAGCAGGACAGGCAATGCGAAAGGGCTGGCACTTGGCTGAATGATACCCTGAGAAAGCATATCTGCTACCTGATGTTCCACTTCATCCTTCTGTGGTGGACTGTGCCAATAGGGCCGCAAGTTAACTGGACGGGCACCCGGCACCAAAGGAATGGAATGATCAAAAGATCATCGTGGTGGCAGACCGCGAGGCTCTGCAAACAACACTCCATAATGCTCCAGGAGATCACCAATGGCTGCAGGGATCGGCGATTGCGCCATGTCTTCGGCCAGTGAACAGAGCTGAACCACACGCGTCATAGCTTTTTGATCCAACAAATCTTGCAATTCAACATCGGATATCGGGTGGCAGCTGGTGGTATCTGCCCGAGCACCCGTGAGTTGAATGTGTTTGTCCTCATAATCAAATGGCATAGTCTTCTCCAACCAATGAACTTGAACGGGGCTATGGCGAGCGAGCCAATCGATGCCCAACATGACATGATAGCAGGCAAGCGGCAGAACCTTGAGATCGGTGGCGAAGCTGCCTCCCTGTGAATGCCTAGCACAGGCTGGAATCTCCTGGTCACGATACAAAATCCCTCCATTTGCCACACAAACTGATAGGGTACGATGATCCTTCTGCACGCCTTGCAAGTGCGAAGCTAGCTTGGAACTGACAAAACTATGGGAGGAGACTCAATCAACCAACAATCAGCACTTCCGGCTGCTGAACCCAGCCATGGAGACGCATGGTAGTAGGGGATTTCGCGCCTTCCAGTGCCTCCTTGGAGAAAACACAACAGTCGGCATTGCTTGATGGAGCTTATTCTACAGTGATCTCAGATGGCTGCACGGTGAGCAGCTCAATGAGCTCTTCCACGATGTGGAGCTGGACAGTAGGAGCACACCAGTGCTCCCGACTCCACGGCTCTCCACACGTGAAGCAGAGACCCTTGGTGCGACGATATGTCCTGAGAGCCGCCAATTTGTCATCACTGGGTGACAATCGGTTGATGTTGGAGGCGCAGTGATTGTCTTGGCGCGCCACTGGGGCCCCAGTTCCATCCTTCACCAGAGGCAAAGGCAACGGTAGTGCCATGCATGAAGGGGCACAACTGCTCGCTGGCGTCATGGATGGAGCAGGGCTTCGTCTGTCTGCTCTGCAAAATACCTCCATCACCTCCTCCTGCAAACACGCAAGATCCACAACAATATCCAATGTTTACAGGCGATGCAAAACAACAGCGGAGCGAGTTTCATGCTACAAGCCTTCCATGAATTGAGTGACAAAGAAAGCAGGATCCCAAGATATGTGATGCGCGAGGAGATGATGCATGATTTGATTAAATTGCTTTGCATATTCAGTAACAGTGTCGGTTTGCTTAAGTCTGTTAAATTGGCGAAGAAGATTCTAAAATTCTTCGCGGCCGAACTAGGTCCAGATCACGGCAACGAAGCCCCCCCCCAATCTTGATAATGCAGGTGGGCTTGGGAGGATTGGAGCCAGGTGGGCGCCCCATCAGTGAAATACATAGCCGCACAGATGACAGAGGTATCTGGACCCAACATGCAAACCTGAAAATAGGCCTCACACTTGAGACGCTATGCCTTCGGGTTTGTGCCATCGAATAGGAGAAAATTGAAATGTGGCAGTGGCCGGAGGGAATCTGGGGTTCGGATCTCCGTGATCCCCAGAAAATGAATGCTCGTCGTAGTTGAAGGAATCAGACGTACCAGTGGCCGGAGGGAATCTGGGGTTCGGATCTCCCCACGCGATTTCCCCCGTAGATCAGTGGCGACGCCATGGCCATGAGGCATGTGACCATTGTCACTACCAGCTTGCAAAGGCCCAAGATGTAGCGGTTGGGGCGCGTCCACCACGGGAGGAAGCATGGGAGGCAGATCGACGAGCCGAACCTACTATGCTGCCGGCTCCTTGCTCGTGTACGGGGCCTTGTCACCGATCTGAGTGCAGATGGCACGCACCTCCTGGCCTAGTTCCTCGATGGACTGCTCGATGGCAAGTTTCCAGCTCTACAAATCAAGCACAATGGGGTTGATGTCATCGATCTTGGTCAACAGCCAGGCGATGGCCGAAGTGAGATCCGACAGGGCCTTGGCGTGGTCATCCATGGTTGTTGCCTTATTGCATCGGGTCTGGATGATCGACGGAAAATTGCCCACCCAAATTCAAGGGACTACGAGAAAAATTTCGGGTAAATCGGAACGGCTATGATGCCACTTATTATGGTCCCGCTAAGATTAATCACTGGATACAAGTCGGTGATACAATATCAGTTGAATTCTAGGGTTCCAGAGGAAGAGGAAAGGGGATCGGGAGGAGAGAGGCACCACCTATAGCCTAGTACATTCTCTGAAGAAAATATGCCCTAGAGGCAATAATAAAGTTATTATTTATTTCCTTATATCATGATAAATGTTTATTATTCATGCTAGAATTGTATTAACCGGAAACATAATACATGTGTGAATACAAAGACAAATAGAGTGTCACTAGTATGCCTCTACTTGACTAGCTCGTTAATCAAAGATGGTTATGTTTGCTAACCAGGGACAAAAGAGTTGTTTGATTAACGAGGTCACATCATTAGTTGAATGATCTGATTGACATGACCCATTCCATTAGCTTAGCACCCGATCGTTTAGTATGTTGCTATTGCTTTCTTCATGACTTATACATGTTCCTTTGACTATGAGATTATGCAACTCCCGTTTGCCGGAGGAACACTTTGGGTGCTACCAAACGTCACAACGTAACTGGGTGATTATAAAGGAGCATTACAGGTGTCTCCAAAGGTAGATGTTGGGTTGGCGTATTTTGAGATTAGGATTTGTCACTCCGATTGTCGGAGAGGTATCTCTGGGCCCTCTCGGTAATGCACATCACATAAGCCTTGCAAGCATTGCAACTAATGAGTTAGTTGTGGGATGATGTATTACAGAACGAGTAAAGAGACTTGCCGGTAACGAGATTGAACTAGGTATTGGATACCGACGATCGAATCTCGGGCAAGTAACATACCGATGACAAAAGGAACAACGTATGTTGTTATGCGGTCTGACCGATAAAGATCTTCGTAGAATATGTAGGAGCCAATATGGGCATCCAGGTCCCGCTATTGGTTATTGACCGGAGACGTGTCTCGGTCATGTCTACATTGTTCTCGAACCGTAGGGTCCGCACGCTTAAGGTTTTGATGACAGTTATATTATGAGTTTATGAGTTTTGATGTACCGAAGGAGTTCGGAGTCCTGGATGAGATCGGGGACATGACGAGGAGTCTCGAAATGGTCGAGATGTAAAGATTGATATATTGGAAGCCTATGTTTGGACATCGGAAGTGTTCCGGGTGAAATCGGGATTTTACCGGATTACCGGGAGGGTTACCGGAACCCCCCGGGAGCCAAATGGGCCTACATGGGCCATTGTGGAAAGGTGAAAGGGGCTGCCAAGGAGGGCTGCGCGCCTCCCCCCTCCCCTAGTCCTATTAGGACTAGGAGAGGTGGCCGGCCACCTCTCTCTCTTTCCCTCTCCCTTTTTTCCAAGGAGTCCTAGTTGGAATAGGATTGGGGGGGGGGGAGTCCTACTCCCGGTAGGAGTAGGACTCCTCCTGCGCCTCCCTCCTTTGGCCGGCCAGCCTTCCCCCTTCCATCCTTTATATACGAGGGCAGGGGACACCCCAAGACTCACAAGTTGATCCTTGAGATCGTTCCTTAGCCGTGTGCGGTGCCCCCTGCCACCAAATTCCACCTCGATCATACCGTTACAGTGCTTAGGCGAAGCCCTGCGTCGGTAGTACATCAAGATCGTCACCACGCCGTCGTGCTGACGGAACTCTTCCTTGACGCTTTGCTGGATCGGAGCCCGAGGATCGTCATCGAGCTGAACGTGTGCTAAGAACTCGGAGGTGCCGGAGTAACGGTGCTTGGATCGGTCGGATCGGGAAGAAGACGTACGACTACTTCCTCTATGTTGTGTGATCGCTTCCGCAGTCGGTCTGCGTTGGTACGTAGACAACACTCTCCCCTCTCGTTGCTATGCATCACCATGATCTTGTGTGTGCGTAGGAAAATTTTGAAATTACTACGTTCCCCAACAGTGGCATCCGAGCCTAGGTTTTTATGGTTTGATGTTATATGCACGAGTAGAACACAAGTGAGTTGTGGGCGATACAAGTCATACTGCCTACCAGCATGTCATACTTTGGTTCGGCGGTATTGTTGGACGAGACGATCTGGACCAACCTTACGCGTACTCTTACGCGAGACCGGTTCCCTCGACGTGCTTTGCACATAGATGGCTTGCGGAAGACTGTCTCTCCAACTTTAGTTGAACCAAGTGTGGCTACGCCCGGTCCTTGAGAAGGTTAAAACGGAGTCTATTTGACGAACTATCGTTGTGGTTTTGATGCGTAGGTGAGATGAGTTCTTACTTAAGCCCGTAGCAGCCACGTAAAACTTGCAACAACAAAGTAGAGGACGTCTAACTTGTTTTTGCAGGGCATGTTGTGATGTGATATGGTCAAGGCATGATGCTGATTTTATTGTATGAGATGATCATGTTTTGTAACCGAGTTATCGGCAACTGGCAGGAGCCATATGGTTGTCGCTTTATTGTATGCAATGCAATCGCGATGTAATGCTTTACTTTATTACTAAACGGTAGTGATAGTCGTAGAAGCATAAGATTGGCGAGACGACAACGATGCTACGATGGAGATCAAGGTGTCGCCGGTGACGATGGTGATCATGACGGTGCTTCGGAGATGGAGATCACAAGCACAAGATGATGATGGCCATATCATATCACTTATATTGATTGCATGTGATGTTTATCTTTTTTGCATCTTATCTTGCTTTGATTGACGGTAGCATTATAAGATGATCTCTCACTAAATTATCAAGAAGTGTTCTCCCTGAGTATGCACCGTTGCGAAAGTTCTTCGTGCTGAGACACCACGTGATGATCGGGTGTGATAGGTTCTACGTTCAAATACAACGGGTGCAAAACAGTTGCACACGCGGAATACTCAGGTTATACTTGACGAGCCAAGCATATACAGATATGGCCTCGGAACACGGAGACCGAAAGGTCGAGCGTGAATCATATAGTAGATATGATCAACATAACGATGTTCACCATTGAAAACTACTCCATCTCACGTGATGATCGGTTATGGTTTAGTTGATTTGGATCACGTGATCACTTAGAGGATTAGAGGGATATCTATCTAAGTGGGAGTTCTTAAGTAATATGATTAATTGAACTTAAATTTATCATGAACTTAGTCCTGGTAGTATTTTGCAAATTATGTTGTAGATCAATAGCTCGCGTTGTTGCTTCCCTGTGTTTATTTTGATATGTTCCTAGAGAAAATTGTGTTGAAAGATGTTAGTAGCAATGATGCGGATTGGATCCGTGATCTGAGGTTTATCCTCATTGCTGCACAGAAGAATTATGTCCTTGATGCACCGCTAGGTGACAGACCTATTGCAGGAGCAAATACAGACGTTATGAACATTTGGCTAGCTCAATATGATGACTACTTGATAGTTTTGTGCACCATGCTTAATAGCTTAGAATCGGGACTTCAAAGACGTTTTGAACGTCATGGAACATATGAGATGTTCCAGGAGTTGAAGTTAATATTTCAAGCAAATACCCGAGTTGAGAGATATGAAGTCTCCAACAAGTTCTATAGCTAAAAGATGGAGGAGAATCGCTCAACTAGTGAGCATGTGCCCAGATTGTCTGAGTACTACAATCGCTTGAATCAAGTGGGAGTTAATCTTCCAGATAAGATAGTGATTGACAGAATTCTCTAGTCACCATCACCAAGTTAGTAGAACTTTGTGATGAACTATAATATGCAAGGGATGACAAAAGTAATTCCTAAGCTCTTCGTGATGCTGAAATCAACGAAGGTAGAAATCAAGAAAAACATCAAGTGTTGATGGTTGACAAGACCACTAGTTTCAAGAAAAGGGCAAAGGGAAGAAGGGGAACTTCAAGAAGAACGGCAAGCAAGTTGCTGCTCAAGTGAAGAAGCCCAAGTCTGATCCTAAGCCTGAGACTAAGTGCTGATACTGCAAAGGGACTGATCACTAGAAGCGGAACCACCCCAAATGATTGGCGGATAAGAAGGATGGCAAAGTAAACATAAGTATATTTTGATATACATGTTATTGATGTGTACTTTACTAGTGTTTATAGCAACCCCTTAGTATTTGATGCTAGTTCAGTTGCTAAGAGTAGTAACTCGAAACGGGAGTTGCAGAATAAACAGAGACTAGTTAAGGGTGAAGTGACGATGTGTGTTGGAAGTAGTTCCAAGATTGATATGATCATCATCGCACACTCCCCTATACTTTCGGGATTAGTGTTGAACTTAAATAAGTGTTATTGGGTTTTTGCGTTGAGCATGAATATGATTTGATCATGTTTATTGCAATACGGTTATTCATTAAAGTAAGAGAATAAATTGTTGTTCTGTTTACATGAATAAAACCTTATATGGTTACACACCCAATGAAAATAGTTCGTTGGATCTCGATCATGGTGATACACATAATCATAATACTGAAACCAAAAGATGCAAAGTTAATAATGATAGTGCAACTTATTTGTAGCACTGCCGTTTAGGTCATATTGGTGTAAAGCGCATGAAGAAACTCCATGCTGATGGGCTTTTGGAATCACTTGATTATGAATCAGTTGATGCTTGCGAACCATGCCTCATGGGCAAGATGACTAAGACTCTGTTCTTCGGAACAATGGAGCGAGCAACAGATTTGTTGGAAATCATACATACTGATGTATGTGGTCCGATGAATATTGAGGCTCGCGACAGGTATCATTATTTTCTGATCTTCGCAGATGATTTGAGTAGATATGAGTATATCTACTTGATGAAACATAAGTCTGAAACATTTGAAAAGTTCAAAGAATTTCAGAGTGAAGTGAAAAATCATCATAACAAGAAAATAGAGTTTCTACGATCTGATCGTGGAAAAGAGTATTTGAGTTACGAGTTTGGTCTTCAGTTAAAACAATGTGAAATAGTTTCACTACTCACGCCACCTGGAACACCACAGCATAATGGTGTGTCCGAACGTCATAACCGTACTTTATTGGATATAGTGCAATCTATGATGTTTCTTACCGATTTACCACTATCGTTTTGGGGTTATGCATTAGAGACAGCTGCATTCACGTTAAATAGGGCACCATCTAAATCCGTTGAGACGACACCGTGTGAACTATGGTTTGGCAGGAAACCTAAGCTGTCGTTTCTTAAAGTTTGGGGTTGCGATGCTTATATGAAAAAGTTTTCATCCTGATAAGCTCAAACTCAAATCGGAGAAGTGCGTCTTCATAGGATATCCAAAGGAAACTATTGGATACACCTTCTATCACAGATCCGAAGGCAAGATTTTTGTTGCTAAAATTCGGAAACTTTCTGGAGAAGGAGTTTCTCTCGAAAGAAGTGAGTGGGAGGAAAGTAGAACTTGACGAGGTAACTGTACCTGCTCCCTTATTGGAAAATAGTACATCACAGAAAACTTTTTCTGCGACACCTATACCAATTAGTGAGGAAGCTAATGATGATGATCATGAAACTTCAGGACAATATACTACTGAACCACGTAGATCAACCAGAGTGAGATCCGCGCCAGAGTGGTACGGTAATCCAATTCTGGAAGTCATGCTACTAGATCATGATGATCCTACGAACTATGAAGAAGCGATGGTGAGCCCAGATTCCGCAAAGTGGCTTGAAGCCATGAAATCTGAGATATGATCCATGTATGAGAACAAAGTATGGACTTTGGTTGACTTGTCCGATGATCGGCAAGCCATAGAAAATAAATGGATCTTCAAGAGGAAGACGGACGCTGATAGTAGTGTTACTATCTACAAAGCTAGAATTGTCACAAAAGGTTTTCGACAAGTTCAAGGTGTTGACTACGATGAGATTTTCTCACTCGTATCTATGCTTAAAGTCTGTCCGAATCATGTTAGCAATTGCCGCATTTTATGAAATCTGGCAAATGGATAAACAAAACTACATTCCTTAATGGATTTGCTAAAGAAGAGTTGTATACGATGCAACTAGAAGGTTTTGTCGATCCTAAAGGTGTTAACTAAATATGCAAGCTCCAGCGATCTATCTGTGGACTGGTGCAAACATCTCGGAGTTGGAATATACGCTTTGATGAGTTGATCAAAGCATATAGTTTTATACAGACTTGCAGTGAAGTCTGTATTTACGAGAAAGTGAGTGGGAGCACTACAACATTTCTGATAAGTATATGTCAATGACATATTGTTGATCGGAAATAATGTAGAATTATTCTGTAAAGCATAAAAGGAGTATTTGAAAGGAGTTTTTCAAAGAAAGACTTCGGTAAAGCTGCTTACATATTGAGCTTCAAGATCTATAGAGATAGATCAAAACGCTTGATAAGTTTTTCAATAAGTACATACCTTGACAAGATTTTGAAGTAGTTCAAAATGGAACAGTCAAAGAAAAAGTTTCTTGCCTGTGTTACAAGGTGTGAAGTTGAGTAAAGACTCAAAGCCCGACCACGGCAGAAGATAGAAAGAGAATGAAAGTCATTCCCTATGCCTCATTCATAGGTTCTATAAAGTATGCCATGCTATGTACCAGATCTATTGTATACCCTGCACTGATTTGGCAAGGGAGTACAATAGTGATCTAGGAGTAGATCACTGGACAGCGGTCAGAATTATCCTTAGTGAAATAAGGATGTGTTTCTCGATTATGGACGTGACAAAAAGGTTCGTCGTAAAGGGTTACGTCGATGCAAGTTTTTGACACTGATCCAGATGAATCTAAAGTCTCAATCTGGATACATATTGAAAGTGGGAGCAATTAGCTAGAGTAGCTCCGTGTAGAGCATTGTAGACATAGAACTTGCAAAATACTTACGGATCTGAATGTGACAGACCCGTTGACTAAAATTATCTCACAAGCAAAACATGATCACACCTTGGTACTCTTTGGGTGTTAATCACATAGAGATGTGAACTAGATTATTGACTCTAGTAAACCCTTTGAGTGTTGGTCACATGACGATGTGAACTATGGGTGTTAATCACATGGTGATGTGAACTATTGCTGTTAAATCACATGGCGATTTGAACTAGATTATTGACTCTAGTGCAAGTGGGAGACTGAAGAAAATATGCCCTAGAGGCAATAATAAAGTTATTATTTATTTCCTTATATCATGATAAATGTTTATTATTCATGCTAGAATTGTATTAACCGGAAACATAATACATGTGTGAATACATAGACAAATAGAGTGTCACTAGTATGCCTCTACTTGACTAGCTCGTTAATCAAAGATGGTTATGTTTCCTAACCATGGACAAAAGAGTTGTTTGATTAACGAGGTCACATCATTAGTTGAATGATCTGATTGACATGACCCATTCCATTAGCTTAGCACCCGATCGTTTAGTATGTTGCTATTGCTTTCTTCATGACTTATACATGTTCCTTTGACTATGAGATTATGCAACTCCCGTTTGCCGAAGGAACACTTTGGGTGCTACCAAACGTCACAACGTAACTGGGTGATTATAAAGGAGCATTATAGGCGTCTCCAAAGGTAGATGTTGGGTTGGCGTATTTCGAGATTAGGATTTGTCACTCCGATTGTCGGAGAGGTATCTCTGGGCCCTCTCGGTAATGCACATCACATAAGCCTTGCAAGCATTGCAACTAATGAGTTAGTTGTGGGATGATGTATTATAGAACGAGTAAAGAGACTTGCCGGTAACGAGATTGAACTAGGTATTGGATACCGACGATCGAATCTCGGGCAAGTAACATACCGATGACAAAAGGAACAACGTATGTTGTTATGCGGTCTGACCGATAAAGATCTTCGTAGAATATGTAGGAGCCAATATGGGCATCCAGGTCCCGCTATTGGTTATTGACCGGAGACGTGTCTCGGTCATGTCTACATTGTTCTCGAACCGTAGGGTCCGCACGCTTAAGGTTTCGATGACAGTTATATTATGAGTTTATGAGTTTTGATGTACCGAAGGAGTTCAGAGTCCCGGATGAGATCGGGGACATGACGAGGAGTCTCGAAATGGTCGAGACGTAAAGATTGATATATTGGAAGCCTATGTTTGGACATTGGAAGTGTTCCGGGTGAAATCGGGATTTTACCGGATTACCGGGAGGGTTACCGGAATCCCCCGGGAGCCAAATGGGCCTACATGGGCCATTGTGGAAAGGTGAAAGGGGCTGCCAAGGAGGGCTGCGCGCCTCCCCCCTCCCCTAGTCCTATTAGGACTAGGAGAGGTGGCCGGCCACCTCTCTCTCTTTCCCTCTCCCTTTTTTCCAAGGAGTCCTAGTTGGAATAGGATTGGGGGGGGGGGGAGTCCTACTCCCGGTAGGAGTAGGACTCCTCCTGCGCCTCCCTCCTTTGGCCGGCCAGCCTTCCCCCTTCCATCCTTTATATACGGGGGCAGGGGACACCCCAAGACACACAAGTTGATCCTTGAGATCGTTCCTTAGCCGTGTGCGGTGCCCCCTGCCACCAAATTCCACCTCGATCATACCGTTACAGTGCTTAGGCGAAGCCCTGCGTCGGTAGTACATCAAGATCGTCACCACGCCGTCGTGCTGACGGAACTCTTCCTCGACGCTTTGCTGGATCGGAGCCCGAGGATCGTCATCGAGCTGAACGTGTGCTAAGAACTCGGAGGTGCCGGAGTAACGGTGCTTGGATCGGTCGGATCGGGAAGAAGACGTACGACTACTTCCTCTACATTGTGTGATCGCTTCCGCAGTTGGTCTGCGTTGGTACGTAGAAAACACTCTCCCCTCTCGTTGCTGTGCATCACCATGATCTTGTGTGTGCGTAGGAAAATTTTGAAATTACTACGTTCCCCAACATTCTCATCGCCTAACATGGGAGGGGTTTGTTTCCTCTTAACCTGCCCGGTCGTGTGCCAGACATGGGCCGGTTGTGGCTGTTGGGCTGGGGTGGATGACGCTGTCACTTCGGCCCAGCCGGGGTAGTAGTGGGCCGTGCTACTTCTTGAGCTTGCGTTTGTTTTTCCCTTCAAGAGGAAAGGGTGATGCCGCATAATAGAGATAAGTATTTCCCTCAGTTAAGAACCAAGGTATCGATCCAGTAGGAGAAGAATGCGCAAATCACCAATAACTACACACACAATCAAACACTTGCACCCAACGTGATAAAGGGTTTGTCAATCCCTTAATAGTCACTTGCAAAGGTGAGATCTGATAGAGATAAATAAAACTAAACAAAAGATAAAATATTTTTGGGTTTTTTGGTTTATAGATCTGAAAATAAAAGATTGCAAGAATGGTAAATCAGAAACTAATATGATGGAAAATAGACCCAGGGGCCGTAGGTTTCACTAGAGGCTCCTCTCATGAAGGCAAATAATACTGTGGGTGAACAAATTATTGGCGATCAATTGATAGAGAAGCGCAAAGTTATGACGATATCCAAGGCAATGATTATGTAATATAGGCATCACGTCCATCTCAAGTAGACTGACTCCTGCCTGCATCTACTACTATTACTCCACACATCGACCGACTTCTGCCTGCATCTAGAGTATTAAGTTCATAAAGAACAGAGTAACGCCTTAAGGAAGATGACATGTTGTAGAGGAATAAACTCAAGAAATATGATGTAAACCCCATCTTTTTATCCTCGATGACAACAATACAATACGTGCCTCGCTACCCCTACTTCGTCACTGAGTGAGGACACCGCAAGATTGAACCCAATGCTAAGCACTTCTCCCATTGCAAGAAAAACCAATCTAGTTGGCCAAACCAAACCGATAGTTCGAAGAGAAATACTAAGATATCAAATCATGCATATAAGAATTCAGAGAAGATTCAAATAATATTCATAGATAATCTGATCATAAATCCATAATTCATCGGATGTCGACAAACACACTGCAAAAGAATATTACATCAGCTAGATATCCAACAACATCGAGGAGAACATGGTATTGAGAATCAATGAGAGAGAAGAAGCCATCTAGCTACTAGCTATGGACCCGTAGGTCTATGGTAAACTACTCACGCTTCATAGAAAGGGCAATGGAGTTTATGTAGATGCCCTCCGTGATCGAATCCCCCTCCGGCAGGATGCCGGAAAAGGCCCCAAGATGGGATCTCACGGGACCAGAAGGTTGCAGCGGTGGAAAAGTGTTTTCGTGGATGCTTTTGGAGGTTCAGGAATATATGTGAATATATAGGAGGAAGAACTAGGTCAGGGGGTCACCGAGGGGCCCACAAGGTGGGGGGCGCCCCCTAGGGCGCGCCCTCCACCCTTGCCGCCACCTCGTGGCTCTTCTGACTTGTACTCCAAGTCTCCTGGGTGTCTTTTGGTCCAAGAAAAATCATCGCGAAAGTTTTATTCCATTTGGACTCCGTTTGATATTCCTTTTCTGTGAAGTTAAAAAACAAGGAAAAAACAAAAACTGGCACTAGGCTCTAGGTTAGTAGGTTAGTCCCAAAAATAATATAAAATAGCATATTAATGCATATAAAACATCCAAAATAGAGAATATAATAGGATGGAACAATCAAAAATTATCGATACGTTGGAGACGTATCAGGCTGCCCCTTGGATGAATCTGTAGGTGGGGACGGAGGGATGGAGGGCATAACAACCAAACATAATGAATGTTACATTGATATATAAAAAATAATTAGATTGTTATTGCAGCCACCATTGTAAACAAGAACACTATAATTTGGGAGGGAACACAACAGGTCACTATCGACTCGGGAATGACCTGATGGAGAACGGCTTGGTATGCTATTTGTGCAGCTATTACACACGAGTGACTTGTCAACACGGATGACCTCGAGGTTCACGCCCCACGTGCAGCTCCCATCTTATCTATTCGTATGCCCCTTGGGTGTCAATGATGGTGGACTTGAAAGCAGCGAAAGAAGAAAGGAAGATGACAGTGGAGACAGTGCCTACTCCATCAAGATCATGTATTGGGCCACAAGGGAGGTGGCCGACGTAAATCCAAGAAAGAGATGGCGTTGGTGTGAGTTCCGATTACGAGAGTTAGCCGAGAGGAGAAGTCACTTGGAGTGGTACCATCTCCCACATCTCTGGAGCATTGAGCGTGAGCAGCTCCTCGGACCCTTGTAGTGGTGTGTCATACGTCTGGTATGGTTATGTTGCGATCGAGGGTGTAATTACGCACATCATCTTTCTTTGCAAACTAGGACAAGTATCCAGCCTATTTAGTAGGTGGGAATTGTCTTGGAGATCGACCGAGGTGGGTTTTCGAACCTTGAAGCTCTCATATCCTTTGGGACGAGCCTTGAGGTGATCCATGTTGGATTATTTCCACCTCTGCATTTGGGTACCTCGGGAGCACACTTGTTTGCTCCAGCTTATCCTCGAATGTCTACTTTGCTTGGAGTAACTCGGTCCACCTATCATTCAGGTAGTTCTCTTCCTCCTTAAGACACTGAGACTTGTTTTTCATCCTCTTAGCCATACCACCAACCGTTTCTGCAGGGTTTCAAGTTGAGGGCCCTCAAGTGGCACCTCGAAATCTGCATAGTCATCGGGGTCGAGGCTTCGCCCTTCCTCGACCTCGGGGTTGTAGTCACAGTCGTTGGGGTCGTCATCGTCCATGTTGGCCTTGTCGTTGTTATCGTTGGTGTCTGATGCCCCACAAGTATAGGGGATCAATCATAGTCCTATCGATAACTAAGAGTGTCAAACCCAACGACGAGTAGAAGGAAATGACAAGTGGTTTTCAGCCAGTTATTCTCTACAAGCACTGAAATTATCGTAGCAAATAGTTTGGTAGCAAGGTAATTCATAACAGGTAATAAGTGACAAATGTAACAAAGGTGTAGAAAGGTGGCCCAATCCTTTTTATAGGAAAGGACAAGCCTGGACAAACTCTTATATAAAACAAAGTGCTCCCAAGGACACATGGAAATTATCGTCAAGTTAGTTTTCATCATGCTCATATGATTCGCGTTCGCTACTTTGATAATTTGATATGTGGGTGGACCAGTGCTTGGGCACTCTCCTTACTTAGACAAGCCATCCACTTATGATTAACCCCTCTCGCAAGCATAGCAACTACGAAAGATGAATTAAGATAAATCTAACCATAGCATTAAACATGTGGATCCAAAACAGCCCCTTACGAAGCAACGCATAAACTAAGGTTTAAGCTTTTGTCACTCTAGAACCCATCATCTACTTGCTACTTCCCAAGCCTTCCCCTAGGCCCAAATCTGTTGGAAATATGAGCAATTTACCAAATGATTTTATTAACAGAAATACTAGGTAAAACATGACAACTATAGCAGAGATAAAACAAGTCATGCAATCTCATAGAGAGAAGGTAAATAACATCTGCATATATGAACTGGAACCAAACATATCTAGAGCACACACTAGAGTAAGAAACTGTGGCAGAACCTCATATAGAAAGAGCATGAGAACGTACGGAACAGCGACAGAAGCATTATTCTTGCGGTCGAAGTCCTTGCCGGTCATGTTGTCGAAGAGGTTGTCGACGCCAGGGAAGAAGTGGTCGTCGACATTTGGACCGTCCGTGATGAACCAGTCAGTAGTCGCGCAGAGCGCTCCCACAAACCTTATCACCCTTCTCCCACATAGGACTCAAAGAGGTGGTGTTTTGGAGGCCTACTGTCCCGACTTGCGGTGCACGCCGCAAGCAGGGATGGGGAAGATCGTAGCAGTAACTCAGAGATTGGAACTCGGTGGTGAGAGGATGAGGATGTTCTGGTGTGTCTCTC